>JAUMJM010000053.1:3750000-5000000 GCA_033558235.1 Neomorphus geoffroyi | reverse complement strand
CTCTAAATTTACCAGTAACTGAACTGGAAAACTAATCTCTATCAACAACCTTTCTGCTGTTTGTCTCATCTGCTGAAACCCTATAGTTTTGCTGAATTAAGTAAACACAGGTATCAAGGAAAGAAGGATCTTCACTAGCAGACAGGAGACCACACCCAAAGCAGACTGCTACTTGTAAAAACTGAATCCTTGCCAACACTCTGACAACACTTAAATCGTGGTTATAGTTTCTGAATGACACAAAGCATTGTACTGCAGCCATTACTTAGTGGATAAATCCAGCCTGTTCATCTTTACGCTGTTGGCCTTTCTCTCACTACAATTCAGCTGCTATACAGAACAGTAACTTCATCCTGCTTGAAAGAGAGTGTATACTGATCCTTAGTGTATACTGATCAGCTCAAATAATTATCTGTAGGAAAAGTGGTAGCCACTAAAGCCACCAAAAGGTCAACACATCAAAAGTAAATACCTGAATGAGACTATGGCCTGTAAAAAGAAGTCAGCTGAGTTGACCCAATTTTGATGTTTGCAAAGCTTTAGAAATCATTCGCCAAGTGGAAAACTAGTTTACTTGCAAAGCTAGTTTTAACTGGTTTGCAATCAATAATTGCATGCTGATTTCCTCAGAACACAACCACTTGCTGAACTGTGTAATGTCATGTCCTTTAACAGTTCAGATCTTTGTCTTGGCAAAATAAAGCCAAGATCAGAAAGTTTAAAAGTGACTGTCATCAGCTGAACAGGGCTGTACAGAACTAAAGGACAAGCAAGCACGACGTACCGAACAGTGACCAATGGCTAGTGTTCTTGTTTTTATAAGAAAATTAAGAAGTTGCTCCATTTTTCTGTCACGGTGGTAGCAGCAACAATGTATTCAAAAATAAGAGTTCTCAGGGTCGTAAGGAGTTTTAAGACCTCCTGAATGACATAAATGGATTATTTTTTAATGATCAGGTTCTCATTATGTATACTTGAATGTATATTGAGGTGTAGTCAGAAATGCAATACTGAGAACGATGTTTCTGATACGTAAAATCAAAAAGTCAAGTAAGTAGAGCCCACGCAGCCCTTTAAATTGCCAAGTGACTTTACGCCACCCGTTTTTGCGAGGGAAGAAGGAGAAAGGCAGGGCAGGCACATCCGTAGTGACAAAGTGATTTGTTCAGGTGTTCCTACGGACAGCGAGACGCGTCCTCAATCAAGAAGCCTCCCCGAACCCCCTGCCGGGGGCGCAGTTACCGGGAGTGGGATCCCGGCACTATGCCCACCGGGCCCTCTCTGGCGGGCCGGGCGGGGCGGCAGCACGGCTCGAGGGGGTCGCTCCTCCTTCCGCCCCTACCCCGCCCCCCCGCCGGGCGCTCGGTGCCCACCCTCCCCCCCCCTGCCCCCGGCCCCGGCCGCAGGGGAAGCGGGGCGCGGCCTCACGGGGCTCGGAGGGCAGGGCCGGGCCGCTCACCATGCTGCTCGGGCGGCGCTGTCCCGTCCTTGGGGCTGCTGTCCCGTCCCGGGGGCCCCTGCCCCCCCCGCTCGGTCTGTGCGTCCTCCCCGTGGGGGGAAATTAGCAAAGTTCTCGGTCGGAGAAGCGCACCACGCAGCGGGAATAACTGCGGGCCCTGCGTACGGCAGCCATCTTCCCGGCAAGTGAGCGAGCGAGCGGCCGCCGGGCCGAGCGCGGCGGGGGCGGCCGAGCAGGCGAACCCGCGGGGTCAGAGCGCCGCCTCACGCGCGGGCCGCTCCGAGGCGCGGGCGCTGTCCTCACAGACTACAAGTTCCGGCGCGCACCGCGGCCTCGCAGCGCTCCCTGTCCGGAGCGGCCGGCACGCCGCCTGATGGGAAATGTAGTCCGCGAGACACGCCCCCCCCGCCTCCCCCTGGCTGGGAAGCGGCGCTTTCCCAAGTGGAGCCCGCCCGGCTGCCGGGAAGTGTAGTCTCCCCGGGCGTTGCTGCGGAGCCGAGGGCAGGCGGCGATGCAGGGCTCGCGGCTCCTCAGCCCGGTGTCCGCAGGAGCGGGGTTCGGTGTGGGAGCGCCATTGCCGCGGTGCCTGCGGTGGGAGCAGGGCCTCGGTACAGGCAGGTTAAAACGCAGGTAACAAAGGAGAAGCGAGCCCTGCCGGTGTGGAGATAACAGATCACAGAATGACCTAAGACAGAGGGGACCCACAAGGATCACAGAATCAGAATCATAAAGTTGGAAGAGACCGCAGAGGTCATTGAGTCTCCAGCCGTACCTGTCTCCCCACTAAGCCGTGTCTCTGAGGAACTCATCCACTCGTCTTTTAAATACCTCCAGGGATGGCGACGCCACCACCTCCCTGGGCAGCCTGTTCCAATCCCTGACCACCCTTTCAGTGAAGAAATTCTTCCTAATGTCTAGTCTAAACCTCCCCTGGTGCAACTTGCAGCCATTTCCTCTCATCCTAAATCATCAAGTCCAACTCCTGTATCTGCAAGGGACAACCCCAGCATTCACACCGTGTGGCTGAGGGCACTGTCCAGATGATTCTTGAGCATTGTCAGGCTTGGCGCTGTGACTGCTTCCCTGGGGAGCTGTTCCAGTGCTCCGCCACCCTCTGGGTGAAGAGCCTTTCCTAATACGCAACCTAAACCTCCCCTGTCACATCTTCCTAACAATATAACAATGCTGCTGAGGTCAAGGTCCCGTGTCCTTTGCCCATACACTCCCCTGAACAATCATAATGTGCTCTCTGCACCTGATCCAGTTTTATGAAATAGGTCTAAACCCATGGTTTTAATGTCGAAGAAAACCACAGCAACAGATCTTCATATGAGACCTGCGAACTGCTGCCCATATCTACAGCCCTGAATGTTTTGAGGAGCAGAAGGATGCGGGTGCCTGTCCTGAAGAGGGGCAGGTGAGCACTCCCACTCTGGGAGTAGCAGGTGGTGGAGAAGGTGGCCAGGCCAGGTGGGATGCGAGGGAACCAGCACCAGCAGTGGATGTCACGTCCAGGTGGCTGTGGGGGAGAGTGGGCTGTCTGCCAGACCCCGTGCCGATCCCTGTCTGGGCGTTCTGGGTGAAGCTGTGAAGCTTCTGGGTGCCGGCACACTGGGGGACACTGTAAACAGTTGAGATGGCAGCAACACAGCTGAGGTTTTGAGATGAGGTGATCATGAATAAAAGTCGTTGTCTTTCATACTGCTTCTCATTTGCGGTTGGAATCAAAGCTGCACAGCTTTTTGCCTGCCTTGGTGTATGTGTCTTGTTTTGGGAATGAAGGATCCTGCCTCTCACAGCAGCAAAGTGGGGGCCTGTGGCTGTCAGTAGGCTGGGTATGTGTACGTTTTTATCTATGTGAGATGTAGTGGGGATGACTTAAAGCAGCAATCTCGCTGGCTTCACTGGGAGTCACTCATGTCTCTAGGTGGTATGTAGCTCTTTTATTACTGTTCTTTTCTTTTACTTTAAGAAATGTAAATATTCTAAAGACTAGCCTCTATTTAGATGCTGAAGCTTTTGAGTTTCCTTGCACCTTTTTTTCATGTCTTGTTAAATAAGTACATGTCACTGTAGGACTCACTGCTGTAAAATGTTCCCTGATGAGAAGCTGTGTGAGCCACGCTCCTGAACTACAATGCCAACTCACCCTGTCTTCCAAACCCCAGGAAGTAACTCTGCTTTACTTTTAAAACATAAATGAAGAAGTGTAAAAAGAAGCTAAGGCTTACTGAATCATTATTACAGCTGAATCTAATGATCAGTTGCTGTAGGCTATTTTTTTTGTTCCCTGCTTTTGCCTCTTCCTGCTCCCTTTCCCAGCTTGACCTTGCTGGAGCTCGGTAGAGCTTCTGGCGCTCAGGTGAGGAAGGTTCAGGGCCCTGGGCAGCAGTTAAAATGTCAGTATTCTTGCCATTTGTTCACAGTTTGGTATTTCTGCGTGCCTGTTTTGGTTTTAAACTCCTCTTGGGGATGTGAGAGAGGCCACTTATCAGGGAACTACATTATAGAGGAGGGCTACAAAGACGATCAGAGGGCTGGAGCACCTCTGCTATGAGGACAGGCTGAGAGAGTTGGACTTGTTTAGCCTGGAGAAGAGAAATCTCTGGGGAGATCCTATAGCAGCCTTCCAGTACTTGCAGGGGCCTACAAGAAGGCTGGGGAGGAACTTTTTACAAGGCCTTGTAGTAATAGGACAAGGGGAAATGGCTTTCAATTGGAAGGGGGAAGATTTGGATTAGACATTAGCAAGAAATTCTTCATGACCAGGGTGATAAGACACTGGCACAGGTTCCCCAGGGCAGTTGTGGATAGCCCCTCCCTGGAAGTGTTGAAGGCCGGGTTGGATGGGGCCTTGAGCAGCCTGGTGTGGTGGGAGGTATCCCTGCCCATGGCAGGGGAGTTGGAACTGGATGGTCTTTAAGGTCCCCTCCAACCCAAACCATTCTATGATTCTATTATTTTTGTAATTATGGTTAAACCCGACTGATTCACAGGTCCCCTCTGCCAGTGGAGGTGCTGCCTCTTGTCTTCCCCCCCCCCCCCACTTTTGGGGGTGATACCAAAAATGCTGGCAAGCTCTTTAAGACTCGTTTTGGAATTGTAGAAAGCATTGCTTTACTACAACGCTGGACACATGAGGGAATGATTTCCATCAATCACACATAACGAGACAAGAGCTGGTACAGAATATATTTCTCACTTACGTGCATATGGATAAATTCTCCCAGAAATCTCATGCATATTCTGCTGTTTTCCACGGACTAATTTTAATGTCATTATGAACTCCACAAGAGCCACATCTCTTCCTAATTGGAGCTTTGGAGCCAATTCTCTTACCTTCCATTTCAGACAGGGAAACGCTGCAAACGGAGGTGATTATAGAAGACACATCTGTTCAACAGAAATCATACTTAACACAAGACGTTATTAATTCTTTCTGAACAGTGTCTGGAAAAATACTATTTAAAAAAAAATGCTGAAAAGAAAAGATGCTATCTTTCTTTTGTCTAACTTTCAAAATATACAGTTATTTAGATGAAACTTTACCTTAAATCAAAATATTTCATTTTGTGTGATAGTAACTACTTCTTCTATCATCTGTTTTGTTATTTAAACTCCTCTCGGGGATATCAGAGGACTTAATTATTTTTGTAATTACGGTTTAACCTGGCTCAACCGCAGGCAGCGGCGCTGTTGCCTCTTGCCTCCCCCCGCCCCCCCGGCCCCGACGGCTTTTGAATCAGAATCATAGAATCGCCTGGTTCGAAAGACCTTTGAGATGGAGTCCAACCGCACCCGTTCACTACTAAACCACATCCCTGAATGTTTCATCTACCCAGCTTTTAAACACCTCCAGGGATGGTGACTCAACAGCCTCCCCGGGCAGCTGTGCCAGTGCCTGACAACCCTTTCAGTGAAGAAATTTTTCCTGATGTCCAGTCTAAACGTCCCCTTGTGCAACTTGCGGCCATTTCCTCTCGTCCTATCGCCTGTCACTTGGGAGAGGAGATCAGCAGCCACCCCGCCACAACCTCTTTTCAGGGATGACCCGTGAACCCCACAGGCCCTCCCTGCCCTCGCTCCTGCCGAGCCCATCCGGGCGGCGCCGGCCTGGACGCAGTCGTGGGGCGCGATCCCCCCGCGGGGAGCCCCGCGCCGCCGCCGCCGGGCGGGGAGCGCAGGGGCCGAGGCGCTCTGAGCCGGGCCCGCAGCCGCCGTGGGCTGCAGCCCCGTCCGTGGCGGCGCAGGAGGGGCGGCGGGGCTGCGCCGCCATTAGGGCCCTGGCGCGGCGCTGTGGCCGGGCCGGCGGAGGGAGAGGCCGCAGCCGTGAGTAGCGCTGGACGGCGGGGTGGGGAGCGGTGGTTTGGTGTCATCAAGCGAGCGCAGCGGCAGGGCTGGCCGAGCCGGGGCTCGGAGTGGGTCGCGGCCTCCGGGCGGAGAGGCAAGGCCCGCGGGCCGCCTCCCCATCCCAGCGGTGCCCTGGCTGCTGGTGTTGCCGAGGGGCCGGTGCCTCTTGCCGGGATTGGCAGCTCTTGGCGTGACCCAAGAAGTCGTTGTTATTGCAGAGAGTGGAATATTTTGACTTAAGTGGAGTTGGTTTTCTGTAGAATTGGTTTTGTAACCAACTTCAGTTAAGCGATATCGCAGTGGCAGTCTTTTTGAAAGTTAGGAAGACACAGGCTGTTCTTCTGATAGTGTGGTTTGTTAAAATAGTGCTGTTCCCAGACAATGCTTCTTCCTTATCTAAAATGCAAGGTCGGACAGAGAACTGGCTTAAAAACTCTAATGAGCAGAGATTTGGCTGTTGTGAAGTTCACAATAAAATTAAGATTAGTCCTTGGAATGTAGTGGAATATGCATGAGATTTCTGGCAGAATTCATACATATGCATGTTATCGGGACATATATTCTGACCCCTGCGCTTGTCTCGTTATCTGTGATTGATGGGAATCATTCCCTCATGTGTCCAGCACTGAAATAAAGGATGCTGCTTTCTAAAACTCCCAAACGAGTCTTAAGAGAGTTTATTTGCCGGCATTTTCGGTAAAAGGGGCACTCCCGAAGCCATCACCGGCAAACAAACAGCGGCTGCTGCGACACCATCGATTTAAATCCGCAGCTTTGAATCGCGCCTTTCTCTGTGCATCCGACATCGTCAGGGCATGGCCGGGGCACGGAACGCGTTCTAAAGGCACTTGCGGGTTGTTTACTATTTGCATTTCTCAGCTTTGGCAGCGTGAACCGGTTTCACTTTCAGTTCCCCGCGCCGCGGCCCTTCGGACTGGAGAGGATGCTCGTTGGGAGCGGCCGTGAGCGCAGTAGCGAGTTTGAGTCGGAAAGTAGTCTTCATGCATTGAATTGGGCTTGCTTTTAAAGGAGCTTTACTGGTTGATTTCTGTGGAAAAAACCCCTGTTTATAGGTCTGAACGCAGTGTTACAATATGGTGAAAATGAGGCTTTTACTTTTTTCTGTTTAATATCAACACACCTTTCTACTCCAAAGCAGTTTGCAGTTTGTATTCATGTCCTCTAACAATACGAATTCGCCTTGATTGCGACTAGGTTATATGTTGTAGCTCTGCAAACTGCTTCTCAGAGACTTATGTGCTCTTTGCAGTGATTTCAGTGGGACTCTGCTTGGGGAGAAACAGTCTGCAGGCTAAGGTTTAGTTTATTCCCATATTTGAAGGTGAGACATAGCAGAAGGTGAGAAGGACAGAACATAAATCTTGCAAAGTAAAATAGATTTTCAAAACCAGCTTGGCTGTTAGGCTTAACAAGAAATGGTACTGATTTAGTGAATCAAAGAAGACTTTATTTTGGTTTTATTCAGTGGATTTTTATACAAATGGGCCTGTTCTTCTGTAAGAGCCGTATTAACTTCTGTGCATCCGGCATGTTTTTTCACATGACTGCTTTTTCTTTTTCTTTGCTTCCCCTTAATGCTTAAAAGTATTTCCATTCATTTCTCTGTTTTGATCACATTTGACAGCAGAGCTGAAATCACAAAGATAATTTCTTACAAGTTTTGTGGAAATCAGCAGCTGTGGAATGAGAGTGGCTTAAATTAATATCCTTAGTAAGGAACAGACAGATAGGTTCACCACTTAATCTATTCAAGAGACATCAGACAGACTGACATGAGGGGAGTTATGTGCTGAAAAGTCCACATGTCCTATCAGTTTTGATTTGAAGTTACTGTATAAGATTATCTGTTTGGGTACTAATAAGTACTGCATTTTCAGACTAGGAGACCATGCAAGGCTTTGTCATTGTTTGATATTTTCACCAAGGATCTGAACAAAGGCCTGGGAGCCAAGGCTTCTGAATTGCCATCCAGTCATTGAGCAGATGGAGTAACCAAAGCTTTTTAACTTGGATGCCAAACATCGCCTGAGCATAGCTTTATGCTATGCTGGTGCACAGCCTGAAGACCAGCCAAAAAATGGTACTCCAAAGCTCTGTTCTTACAGGTGGGCCCTGTGTTCCTTGGCAAGTAGTACGAAATGAGAGATTAGGTCTCTGATTTAAGGTCATCACTTGCCGTTCTCTGTACTGTATGGAGAGAAACTACTACTACTAGAGGACAATTCACCCGGCCTGTCTGAGACACTACACAGCATCTATTGACAGTTTTAGAGACAGGCTGTCTCTTCTTCATGCATGTTGTGTAAAATTGACAAAAGGTGTATTAACATGATATTTCCTCGTTTTTGGGTGTTTGTCCTGTGTCAGTGGGACTGATAGGCTCAGAAGACTGAAAACAAAGGATGTTTGCAACATCTCCACCTACAGGATTGTGGCTTTGCATTGATGTTAGTTCAGAGTTCAAACAACACAATCTCATTATGTTTAAAATGGTAGTTTGTCTTTGCGAAAGAAGTTAAAATGGAGGAGAGATTTAAGGCTGCTATCAAAAAAAATGTGGAAATGTAGCTAAAATGCAAGTTAAGAAGCAAAGAGCCACACACCACAAATACTGCTGTCCTGTTAGAGCTGGAGAAAGATAGAATGCAGGGACAAAACTCTTATTGCAGAGAAATTCTATTTATTCCAAATATATGATCCATTTGCATAGAATAGATCACATTTGTTCTAAACTAAAGTATAGGAAATATCAGCAATTAGATTAAATGAGAGAATAAGAATTTTTTTTTCTTTTTTGTCAGTGTTCCATTGTTTATGCAGTGTCAGGGCAGAAGGTCAGATAGATAATATGATGTATCCACTATTCCTAGAGACTGATTCGTACTTAGGGCTACTGTAGTGAAATACATGTGGTCTTGTCTGGTATGAATTTTTTCTATTAGCTCAGAGACTTTATTCTCTGCGTTCAGTAATAATTTGTTCCATTACGGCTACCTGCAAGTTTGCTGTAAAGTTTTCTATCTTTAGTGTAAGAGTAGATTTGGGAGACATGCCCAGTTATGTCCAGATACAGGCTGGCACTTTCTGGTGAGAGGCTAAGACGAGTGTTTGAGTATAGCTTACCAGGAATATCTCTTGGAGGGGAGTGGTGTCTGCAAACAAACAATCTTGGAAGGGTGCAGAAATCAAATGGATTATGTTCTGTGCTTTCAGACGAAAGGCTAAGTCTTGAAAACATGATTCCTGCAACTGTTCACAGTGTCCTGAGTGCTCTGTGTTTATGCTGCCACAGAAAGAACTGGTTACATTCGGAGGAGAAACGCAAGAAAGACGAAGGACTGAAATGCGCTTGCAGCTAAAGTATCCTCATCATGAATAGGTACACAACTATCAGACAGCTTGGTGATGGGACCTATGGCTCTGTCCTCCTAGGGAGAAGCATTGAATCTGGAGAGCTAATAGCTATTAAAAAGTAAGTATTTGAATCTTTTACTTAACAGTGGATGGTCCAGGTTTTTCCTATTTTGTGGTCCTCATTGTTTGGTCATGCTGGTTTGAGTACTTCACATTCCACACAACACGTATATTTGTAGTTGTATTGGGGCAGCACGCAAAGTTCAGGTTCCTCGTATCATCCAAAGCCCCAGAAAAATATAAAAGAGGTGAGATATATAGGCTTATTGTAACAGTGCTCTGCTACCACGTGCAGTCAAACATGTATTACGTATATTTGAGAGTATTCTGCAGTGCTGTTTTGGAATCTGCGGCCCTTTCCCTGCTGCTTACATGGAACATGCATTTCATGGTCTTATTTCCAGCATAATGTTAATACTACTGTGATAATTAACACAATGGATCTCATTGTTCGATATCTGTATCTTTATATGTTATTATGTGCTGATTAAGATTTTTTTAAAATTCTTTGAAAATTCCACTTGATTTTTTGCCACTTCAGCAGTGACCTTGGTTTGTAAATGGGTTATATGCCCTAGTTGTGGTGAGAGGTATCTCTGTAAAGCATGGCAGGCATCTTCCCGAAATACCGACCATGACGCAGGGACATGCTTGTAAAAAGGGCTTTCAGTACCATGCTGTTTTGTATGAACAGTCAGTAGCTGGCATTAGGAACACTCTAAATCCTCTCAGTTGAAGGTATTTTTCCTGTAATAAACCTTGCCAGAGACACCTTTTCAAAATGTCAGAACAAACTGGAAAATGGTACACTCTAAACTTACGCTTCAACGCCAATCCATTATTAAGAATAGAAATGGCCTGGTGGCTGAATACAGAAGACAGTAAATGCGAGAACATTGCTTAAACAACGAAAATAATCCAGACCCCTTCACAAAATGAAGGGCTTGTAGTTATAAGAGCTGATTTCAAGCTGGAAACTTGGGGATGTGGTTTAGTGGTGAAGTTGGCAGTGCCAGGTTAAGGATTGGACTCGGAACTTAAAGGTCTTTTCGAATATAACCAATTCTGTGATTCCGTGACTTACTACAATAAGTAATACTGAATTATTGTTAAAATTTAACAAAGACTCACATATTCAAAGGGTGCCTAACTCCCCGTAAAATCCAGGCTCTAAGCAGTTGAGTATTTTTGTAATCTTAATCTCTGTTCTTTGGGGTGTGTGCGTAAATGTGAGCCTTTTTCCTGCTGGTCCTAAATCATAGAGTTATGTGTGAAAGAACCAAGTGATAATCAAAATACTTACTAACAAATAGGACCATATGTTATACACAAATACTGTGTTCGGAGTTATATTCTAGCTTAGGAGAAAACAAATCTTGACATGCAGTTTGTTTCTGTTAGAGCAGAGTTGCTTATAAGCTTGAAAGGAAGCGCGGAATTCAAAAAGCAGTTTTCATGGTAGATGCAACTTGCAAAGGAAAAAGAAACATGGGGAGCAGTGGACACTGAAGAATGAAGCAATACAACTTAAGGGGAAAGGTATTGAAATTACAGAGAAATCAAAATATTGAGAAGAGGAGCAAGAAGAATGTGATAAAATTGGAGACCCAGTGAAGTGGTATAATTTGGTCTTGATTAGTTTTGTTTCAAAACTTAGTCTGAATTCATGACTGTTGCATCCCTTGTCCTTTTTACAATTAGATTCTACCACACTGTATACCAAAAAGAAAAATAGCATGCCCTGGATTGTTGAAGGCTCTGAAATTTTTGCAGCAAGATGTATATATAAAAGGGCAATCCTGTGTAATAGTAATGCTTTTAATTTCTATTAGATTGTACCTTGTCTAGAAATGTAAAGTTTTTTGAATAAAGATGAGAACACGTTCTGTTTTGGTGAAAGAACTGAATTATTATGATCTAATGAGACATGGGTCTAAGATCAGCTGATGTTGACCACCTATTAATAATTTTTCCCCTCTGCTATTGTAGAATGAAGAGAAAGTTTTATTCCTGGGAGGAATGCATGAACCTTCGAGAAGTTAAGGTACTTGTTTCATTCAGTGGTTGATTTTAAATTACATGATCTCTGTCACATTTTAGGGTAGCTTCAAATTCTTTCCACCCCTTTTATCAAAAAGTCCCCCCAGCGTGAGCTGTGGCATATGGCATTACGGTTTTCCTGGCTCTGCATTTGAACGGGGTGTCTGTAGTGTTATGAAAACTCTTATTAGAATTCCCGAGTCTTACAAGAAATCAGTTGGTTGCAGAGAGCAGCTTTCTCCTTGCAGCGAGTGGTGAGTGAGTCAGAGAGCTTTCCTATCTCAAAACCTGGATCTGATTGGTGCTTTGTTTTCTGGAGCTTAAGAACACATACCCTTTGCTCAGCAGTAACCTTTGTACGTGCAGTTGTTTCTGGATAGTTGGTTTGAGGGCAGGCATTTAACATGTAGTTCTGACACCAGCAAAGCTTTAGGGGTATGTTCTAAGGATCTCCCTTGATTTCTAGTCCACGTGATCACTATTGCAAACATGCAGAAAACCGAAGTCACTATTTTACAGAACCATGTTGATAACATAGGGATGTTTTAGTTACTACCCAGCTGCTTGCACAGTGTCAAGGCCTTGTCTGTTTCTTAGGCTTCCTCACCAGTGAGTAGACTGAGGCTGAGTGGGAGGCTGGAAGGGGATGCAGGCAGGACAGCTGATCCCAGCTGACCTAAGGGACATCACATAAAACATTGTGCTCAGCAGAAGAAGCTGAGGGAAGGACAAGAGCTGGGGGGGGGGGGGAGCGTTTGGAGTTACGACATTTGTCTTCCCAAGTAACCAGTATGTGTGATGGAGCCTGGTGTTCCTGGAGAAGGCTGAGTGCCTGTCTGCTGATAGGAAGCAGTGAACGAATTCTTTAATTTGCTTTGCTTGCGTGCACAGCTTTTGCTTTACCTATTAAATTGTCTTTAACTCAACCCATGAGCTTCCTCACTTTCCACCCTTCTGATTCTCTTCCCCATCCCAGTGCAGGAGATCAGTGAGTTCTAGCTGCACACCAGGGTTAATTCACAATATGAGGAAATATTTTCCAGTGTTCTGTTTAGTTCTAAGTCTAACTTGACTGTTGCCAATGCAAGTACAAGAGAGTGTGAATTCTGCCAGTAGGAAGTTAGTTCTGGAGAAACACAATTGTTTTGGTACCTGCTCTGATACAAGATAGTTGGCGTTTGAATGACCAGGACATTGAATCGGTATGTAGTGTATATGTATCTGATAATACTTGGGAGATCTGGTCTTTGTTTGCAAAGCTATCTGATTATTTAAAATATTGAAGAATTTTTGAAGTCCAGTCTTCTACGTTAGTGAGATAGTTCTTTCTTCTTCATAAGAGTAAGACCCTTGTAAAATCCCGTTTGTATTTTCTGTTTCTAGTCTTTGAAGAAATTAAACCATGCCAATGTAGTAAAGCTGAAAGAAGTTATCAGGGAGAATGATCATCTGTATTTTGTGTTTGAATACATGAAGGAAAATCTTTATCAGTTAATGAAAGAAAGGTATGTAACAGCATCACCCATTCCTGATATAAATTAATCACTTGTGTAATGTTCTTTTAACACCTGACTTTGGATCATTTGTTCAGGCTTAGATCACTATGGCTTAGAGCTGCATGCTGCAGCAGGAGCTGTGGCTGTCTCCTTTAAACATATCCCAGGCAGTTTAGTGAGAGTTTCCAATGTCTGTTCCCAGATTAGCCTGGCACATAGGTAGGGCACTCTTTTGAGAGTTAGAAACTGTGAACTTCTAACAGTCCTCATGCCGAGGGGGCACTGATGCCTAGAACTTTTAATTTCTAGGTAAGTACTCCAGCCATCAATGCTTTTTCTACTACATGGTGGTATAGCTTTTATATCTTCCTCAAATAAATGAATAAATAAAAAGTGGTTGAAATAGTAATCATGAGGGGTCAAATTCTGGATTGATTCTAGGAATTTATTTCCCTTATAGTTTGAACTGACATGTCCAAAACTGTGTATTTTGTTTATCGGCATTCTCAATAAAACCTAGCTTCTTGATAATTGCTGGAGCATTAGTAAAGTCGTCATTTTACCCTTTGGACCATGATAGCATCCTCCAGAAGATAATTTGGGTCAAAATAGCTCCCTGCTTTGAATTGTTCTCCAAGGAGGCCATTTTATCTCTGTGAATACTACGCAAAATACCTTTTAAGCGTAAAAATATTTATTATGTATGAACAGGTATAGAACAACTTTAACTAAATTGTGCACAGAGAGGCTAGAAGAAACTGTGCATGAAAAGCACTAAACATGAACCCGTGCTGTCTTGAGCATGCTTGATGACCTCTTTGTGTTTGTTAAGTTTGACCAATTGTCCTTTTTTCTTTTTCCTTTTTTTTTTTTAATACTCTGTCCCACATAGTCTTAACATGATGTTACATAGTCTTAATGTAATGTAATATGGCAGTTCTGCAAATGCTGTGTAAATTTAATTGGAGAAATAAACTACACGAGAGCACTTAAAATATATTTAGCAGTTCTGTTGTCATTGTTACCTTTCGTCTTTGGTTCATTAGATAGCATAACCTAATATATGAACTTAATCATTAGTATTTATTTCTTCCCTTTTCTTTTATCCCACAGAAACAAACTGTTTCCTGAGTCTACAGTTAGGAATATTATGTATCAGATCCTGCAAGGGCTTGCATTTATCCATAAGCATGGTAGGTTATATTTTAGCTATAAACGTTTTGAATTAGAGCAAGGTAGTGTCTGTGTAAGTTTTTTACTGATTACACTAGCAATTACTAACTTTAGTAAAGGGAGTGATGAAAAGAATGTCACTGTACGAGAGACTCAGATTACTGAAATCCATATTTTATAGTTGCCTAGTATTCTAGTCTGGAGGTTTACTTATTTCCTTTTTTTGTAGGTTTCTACTTTCTCACACAGGCAGCCAGCCACTTTCCAAAATTCATTGATGTTAATGGGCACATTTCTTGATAGATTTAGAGCTCCTTTATTATTGAGAATAAAGGAAAAATCACTCTTTTCTCAAAGTACACACAGATATCTGAATAAAACACAGATACCCAAATAAGGTGTAAGATACATTTAAAGTAATAAAGTCTGAGTGAACAGCTGTCATTGCATGGCCTTCCAACTAATTTTTATGATAATAGTAAAAGCTAAAGCTGGGGTACCAGCCAGGAGTAACAAGACCCACTTAACTATAAAAAAAAAAATTACTTATTTTAATGATAACTTCCTCAACGTATTTTGCTGCCCTCAGCAATTCTGCCTGCTAAATACATGGTAGTGTATGTTGCTGGTCAGCTTTCAGGGTTATAAGAAGAAAAATAACATCAGTGGCCAAAGTCCTGTAAGTGAAAGACTTGTAGGACCAGCATTTCAGTTCACTTAAAGAACACTTAAAAGAACTTTGTTTTGCAAAACATTTTCAATCTAGTGGCTTTCTTCTCTATTCTAATGGGACTGGGATACACTTCTGAAACCAAACTAGAAATTCTTATCTGTTCCAGTGAGATACAGAGTATTTAAAACAAAAAACTAATATGATTTATTTGCAAAAATCTAAGCCAGTTTTTTTTAATAACTTATCAAATGGATCACGACCTTTCAGAATTCCTTTTACTCCTATTTAGTTTACTATAGCTATGAAGAATGAGCAATTTTGTGTCAAAAATGTCTGTCTTGTTAACTGACCTGCTGCGCTCTAGACTGATACTTCTGCCCAGATGTTGTAAATCCATAGTTACAAATCTGGAAATTCATGGCAAGCCTGTGTGGTGCTTTGTGACTGGCTGGAATTAAACCACAGAGCTGCTCACTCATTTACTCCCCAGTGGCACAGAGGAGGGAATTGGAAAAGTGAGAAAACTTGTGGGTTGAGTTAAAGACAGTTTAATAGGTAAAGGAAAGGCCACGTACAGAAGGAAAAGAAAGCAAGGAATTCATTCACTGCTTTGCATCAACAGGCCGTCTGCAGGAAAGCAGCGCTCCATCACACGTAACAGTAACTTCATAAGACAAGTGCATCACTGAGCATCCTCCCTTTTTCCTCCTTACCCCAGCTTTATATGCTAAGCATGACATCATATAGCATGGAACGTCCCTTTGGTCAGTTGAGGTCAGCTGTCCCAGCTGTGTCCCCTCACAACTTCTTGTGCACCCCCAGCCTACTTGCTGGTGGAGTGGTGTGAGAAGCAGAAAAGGCATTGACTGTGTAAGCACTGCTCAGCAGCAACTGAATCATCCCTGTATTACCAACACTGATTCCAGCATGAATCCAAACTATAGCCTTAAACTAGCTACTATGAAGAAAGTTAACTCTGCCCCAGTCAAAACCAACACAGAACTAAAGCAAAGCATTCCAGGTGGAAAATAAAGGCTGAGACTGAATGTAGCTTTACAATACACATCAATATTTCATTTGAATTCTAGGGTTCTTTCACAGAGACTTGAAACCTGAAAACCTTCTTTGCATGGGACCAGAACTTGTGAAAATAGCAGACTTTGGCTTAGCCCGAGAAATCCGATCTAGACCTCCTTACACTGATTATGTATCCACAAGATGGTAAGTGCTAGTATTTGCCTGCATTCTGTGAATCTTTTTTACATCAGGCTTTAAACAAGTAAAGTATTAAATTTTTGCTGAAGGCAATACCAGTTTTGATGCATTGTCTTTATGAAACTTTTATTTAAGCTTGTCCTAATTCAAAAAGCTTCAGTTAGGAGGAGGCATTTTACAGATGGCAGCAACACAGGAACAAAGAGGGGACCTGAGAAGGCAGGTGGGACATGTTGAGATTGCTGCATGTCAGAAGCATAAGAGAGCTTGCAAGAGCTTATGTAGGTCTTATTTCTATTAAAAAACCCAAAGTCTTACGAATAAGAGAGGAGTTTTTTAATTTATATTTGTTCTTAACAGCAGGGAATGAAGAGCTGAATGATATCTTGTATGTCTGTTTGAATTGAGTGGATATTGGGATTTATTTAATTTGTTTCTTTTTTTTTTTGTTTTCCCCTCTCTTACAGGTACAGGGCTCCTGAAGTCCTTCTGAGATCCACCAGCTATAGTTCTCCAATAGATATTTGGGCTGTTGGTTGTATAATGGCAGAAGTTTACACGCTGCGGCCTCTCTTCCCAGGCGCCAGTGAAATTGATACTATATTCAAAATTTGCCAAGTCTTGGGGACACCAAAGAAGGTAGCTACAGTGACATTCCACACCACAATAACACTAGAGGTGTTCTACAACACAGAATGGCACAATAGCAGTAAGCAGAAATAAGTAATGTTCATGCTTACTGTTGTATGGCATTGATCTCAGGTATAGTAAACTAAAGTAAAACTTGGCAAGACTCCTATTTCCTGATTCTATTTGTGCCTTTGATTTGATCAAATGTTAAAGTAAGACCAGAGGATTGTGGTGGAAATTTATAGTGAAATCTCTAAAATAGTCTAGAGTAAGCTGGGCACAGTCTATTACTGATAGGACAATATATGGTAATCTACTTGGGCACTATGATATTTTACAGTTGAACTTCCTTTGTAATTGGAAATCTCATTCTTCCAGAACGACTGGCCTGAAGGCTACCAACTTTCAGCCTCCATGAATTTTCGCTGGCCTCAGTGTGTACCGAACAACCTAAAAACCCTCATACCTAATGCTAGCAGTGAAGCAGTGCAGCTCATGAGAGACATGCTGCAGTGGGACCCCAAAAAGCGGCCAACAGCTAGTCAGGTTTGGTTTGGTTTTGTTATTCTTATATCAGCATATGACACTCCTTTCACTGCAAGATGTCTTTTTTAGACAGTCATTTGGCAGTTGCTTAGGGGTGCAGTTCTTAGAAGGAATAACAGCAGAAGCCAGGAACGATTTACCAGACAAATTGTATTTAAATGAGTAATCAGTCTTTTGCATGTAGCATTAACTGCATGGATTGTACGTGTGACTGCAGCATGTATAAGTACATCTGAACTAAGCATAATCCAGTCACTGAATAGCAGTGGAGTGCAGGTAGGATGTATGGCTGAAAGCTGTGATGCCATTCTTTCTTTGCTGTTGATACGTACCACAGAATGATGGAATAGTTGAGGTTGGAAGGGGCCTCTGGAGGTTATCTGGTCCAGCCTCCCTGACCTAGACAGCATGTGCTAGTGCTCAGTCACCCTCACAGTAAAAAAGTGTTTCCTGATATTTGGGAACCTGCGTTTGAGTTTGTGCCCATTGCCTCTGGTCCTGTAGCTAGGCACCACTGAAAAGACCATTGCTTCATCTTCTTTGCACTTTCCCTTCAGGTATTTACTTACTTTGATAAGATCCCCCTAGACCTTATCTTCTCCAGGCTGAACAGTCACAGCTATCTTAGTCTGTTCTCATATGTGAGGTGCTCTGGTCCATTAATGGTTTTTTTTGGCCCTTCACTGATCTCTCACAATTACGTCCATCTCTCTCTTCTGCTGGGGAGCCCAAAACTGGACACAGTACTCCAGGTGTGGCCTCACCAGTGCTGAGCACAGGGGAAGGATCACCATCCTTGACAATGCTGGCAACACTCCTGATCATGCAGCCCAGGATACCATTAGCTGTGTTTGCAGCCAGGGCATTTTGGTAGCTCATGTTCAGCTTGGCATCTACCAGGTCCTTTTTTCCATTGATCATCACCCTCAGTCAGCTTTCAGTCCACCTGCTCATATAGCCCAGTGTTGCCTGATAAAGCTAGCTTATGCAAGGCAGCTTGCAGGGCATTCTCAGCTCAATTTGCACTGTAGATGTGTCTCAACATCCCATGCATAAGCATAGCCCACCTTATCAGTATGGCACATGTAATGGTCCGGTTGATGTTGACAGTAGTTTCTGGTTGCAAATACCAGTACTGTAGTGGTAGTACTCAACTAATGAAATAGACAGGGCACGTTTTGGAAAACAGATTTGATACTGGATTCAAATCTGACTTGACGTCAATAGGACCATAGGTGAACCTTTGTGATTTTATCAGACCTCCAGTAGAAATTGTAATAAAAAGCTCTAAAGCGAATTAAAGGAGTTCAGAAAGTAAAATAGATAAAAAACTCTCAAAGATAATGAAAAGCAAAAAATACTGACTATAACATGGTATTGAGCCGTTAAAAATGTTTTACAGTAAGTTACAAATATGGTGAGGAGATCTCTGGGAAAGGGAGATGAGTATATCTGAAACAGCAAGATGGGCAGAGTTGAATTGCCTTTACTGACAACTCCTTAATTGTAAGGCAGGATAAAGCTATTTTTACCAGCGTGTCTTCCAAAAATAGAGCATAGTTTTTATAAGGGTTATATTTCTTTCACTTGATTCATTCTTGAAACTAGAGAATGGAAGAGATGGGATGTCTCAAGTCATTCAAGTCTTGATGGCTGAATCTGTGATGACAGGTGTGTGTGCCTTTGTACATGTTGCACACACACACATTGCACATACACAGAGGAAGTGACAGCACATAATGGAACATGCCTCTAGATGCAATGTACCTGGTTAAGTGTCTTGCTTCTGGAGAACCTTTTCCTTTTGTGCAAGTCCACAAAGGATTTGACAAGTTGGTGCCTCTGTTGAAACTTTTCTGCTATTGCAACATTATTCTGAAGTGGACTGTGCTGACTGGAATCTAGTGTTGAAAGACAGGTCTTCTGCTTTTTCCCACCCCAGAAAAAAGAAATTAAATTTGTACTGTCACGTAGGGCTAGGGTAAACTAGAAACTTTGCTTTCCTGAGTTGGTTCCTAACATCTTCATTATGTTTTAGGCACTTCGATATCCATACTTCCAGGTTGGGCATGCCCTGGGCGTTCAGGAACTGGGGAAACATAAGGAACTGCATAATAAGTCATCTCTGCACACTAAGCCTGTCCCTCCAGCACAACCGCCTCCAAAACCTCACGCTCAGATTTCATCAAGACCTTTTCAACAAAGCCAGTCTTCTCAGCACTTGCTGTACCCGTATAAGACAGACAACTCTGGCGCTGAGCACAGTAACTACTTACAGGAGAACAAGTCTAACCAGGTTCTCCTGCCTGCAATTCACAATAAGGTTCCTCAGCAGGTAAATATCCATCTAACATAAGATACACTTCCTGATATAGTGCCTGAATTTCGTTAATTACATTTCTTTTTCTTGTTCTCTTTCATAAGTTTCTTATACTTAAAGGACAGGGAATGGGTATAAAGAATAGTTATAACTTTGTACTAGAAACTGGAAGTTACTCTTTTGAAATCTAAATCAAATTGCTATAAAACAAGCAAGTTGATGCCTCATTTCAAACCCATTTTATGCTACCCTCAGTTGTAAAGCACTGCTTAATGGGTGACACTGTGATTTCATACAAAGAAAAATGATGTACAGTGTCCAGAATATTAATGGGACTGATGACAGAGAGGAAAATATTAAGCTAGATAGTATTAAAATGGTGGGAGGGGGCTGTGGGTCTTCATTCATTTAAGGCATCCAGTTTATGTGACTGAGAATAATTAGTCCCTTTGGATTTTTATACTGGCCATGGAAGATAACAGATTCTTCTTTCAACATAAGAACCTATCATTTCTCTTGATTGTGCAAGGAGACTAGATTCATAAGACAGTGAGAGCAGACAGTGTGAATGCTGCTGGTAACAGATCAATCCTAAGTAGGGTCTGTACTGGCTGTGTACAGAGTTGCACAAGGTTGAAACGTATTGATGAGCTGCCCTGCAGGAAAGATGTATTTTCTAAATGTCTAGGTACAGGCTTGTGGAAAGATGAACGTGCATACAATTTCGTACTCTCAGGATGGGTCAAGAAGTAAAAACTGAGTTCAAGCTAATTGTTTGGGAGATGTATAGTGAAATATAAATAGAATTGGAATGGAAACCTAAGACATTTATTCCTCTGTCAGTGCAAGATACTGTATTACAAGATGAAATGCAGAAGATATGTAATAAGCTACAGATATGTAATAAGTCTAGAAGCTACAGATTATGTTCTTAGCATGTTCAGTAAAAGATTAGGATTCTGTTGTTTCAGCCCTACTACCACTTTGAGACAGGAAAAAAAGTCATCTTTGTTCCTGTTACCTGATTTGTGGTGTAAGTGCATGGATTTGTTTCTTTTTGATTGTTGTAACAGAAAACATCTACTGGGACTGGGGATATAAATGGTGACCTTAAAACAAAACCTAGGCGAAGATGGGGACATCTTGCTAGGACAGTGAAGAGCTCTGAAGACTGGGATGGCTTGGAAGACCTTGATTTCAGCTCTTCCGTCACGAGGACAGACTTGAAAAACAAGAAGAGGCAGAATGATGAAACTCTTTGTAGGTAAGTTTTCTTTTATGTTTGTGTGCTATTTGGTCTTATTTCTTTAGGCTTTGCCTCTTTTTACATGGTGTTGCTCTTTATACTTTTTATTGGTCTAGAAACATATATCCAGGTCAGTGAAGAGCATGCAGCTTGTCTCTCTCCTGCTTTGCCTTGCCTGCTTGTTGAATGCCGACCTTTGAATTGCAGCAGCATTTTTGATGGACAGTGCACCCTTCTATACAGTTTCTTGTTAATTTTTCCGCACTGCAAATGATGCTTCGCCTAAGTCTTCCCAAGTTAATCTTTGAACATGTACTTCCCATTTTAGATAAGACCCGGTTTGACATAGTCCATGTATATAAACTCTTTTGGGTGACTCTAAGCTGCAGTTTCCATTGATCACACACGGTAGAGAAAAATTTCCAATTGATTTATAAAAACTTTTAAAGCAATATTTAAGGGAACTAGAAGCACAAATCGCATTTTCAGGGGCATTTACATGGCTTCAGGCTGAAAGTATTCCGTGTTGCCTGTGTGTTTATGCTGTAGAAAACACAATATAAAGAAATGATTCCTGGAGATGAAATACAGATGAGAAGGCTAAGCGTGGATAAACATATGCTATAAGAATTGGACTACGTGTAGCAATTTTTGTGTTACAGATTTGAAAGCATTTTGGACCTGAAGCCTTCAGATGCCATAGGCTCTGGCAGCAGTGCACCTTCCCATGTGACCTTTCCTAAGCAGGACACTCCCACATTGCGAGTTTCTGCAGCAAAGCAACACTACTTGAGACATTCTAGGTATCTACCTGGTTAGTAGAAAATACTTACTTGTTTTTCTTCCTGTAATTCCAACAGCAGTATGAAATAGTCATTGATACATGGGGCTCTATCCTTTGAGCTTGTGGAGGGGCGCTACTGCTTAAAGAAAATGAGCAAGAGCCTTGCTAATGTAGATGGCCATCATGTAATGCAAACTCCATTCTAGCAGTCTAGCAACTGAGATAAATCCTGCTTACAAGAAGGGGACAGGATTTGTTGTTATTTCCTCCTACTGGATTCTCTTTTATACTTTGAAGTGTGTTAGAAAATGTCTGTTAACGTGCCAACCTATTCCCTCTTCCCCTAAGATGAGTAAGACTAATCTTCTAGATGGGAAAAGAAAGTTTACCTCACAAGTATGTAATATCATGAGCAACAGAAGCTAACTAATAGTGAAAATATGCTTTGCTGTAGCTTGGAGTTGAATAGAATCCAAATCTATGTCTCTGTAGAGGAATTGCATGCCTGTCTTCATGTTAACCTCTGCAATACTGTGACCAAGACTGGGGCAGGATGAAGTACAAGAGGAGAAGAGCGTGGCTGCCTGTATTTAAAATAAACTAAATATAAATGTATCCTCTTTAATAATTTCTGTTTATAAAGGCAGTGCTAGCTGTTCATTAACTCATAGTACTAATTAAGTAAGCTAGAAGGTATCATGATGGGTAAACTCAGTCTTTTTCCTGAAGCAATGAATTTCAATGACTTTCAAATTGGATAATTTAAGTAGAGTTTTGGTAGCTAAAAGTTGTATTATTAGAGGAGGTTGTAAAACACATAGATTCCAAGCCTGCTTTTTCCTTAACATAAGTTGTGAGCACATCCTTGCATGTTAGATACCCTGCTTTTGTATGGGAGGTATAATAAATACAGATCAGTGACATATTAACTCTACTGCAGACTGTTTGTGCTGTCTGTGGTTTCAGTAGTTATGCCAAAGAAGATTACAGTACTTTGAGAAATGTAATCTACCATTATTTACTCTTGGGTTGTCTTGTCACTGTTAGGCTAAAAGATATAAAATGCTGTGTTTGATACAAAGCTTAGGTTACGTTTACATAGCAAGGTTCACCTTCTGAGACTGGAGAGTGTTTGTGGCCTTGGTGAAAGGATCCTGTCCCTTGACCTAAGCAGCCATTGCTTTTAGTGGGATGATGTACTCTATTGTCTTGGCTAGTCATAGCATTCCTGGATGAGAGGATGGGAAGTAACCCAGAGGCATGTTAGAGGGAAAAGGTTTTAGTTCACTGAACTGTACAGCTGCTCTAAGATTGTGCATCAGATGGAATGAATGCAAGCCTGTGTAACAGCAGAAATGTCAGCACAGTAATTTTTGCATTCTTGCAATAGGAATAAGCACAAGGAATAGCATAGTCTCCACTTCAAACAAAGAATCTGCTCCATCTAATCCCTGGCCCAGTTCTGGTTTGCCTGGGAAAGCTTCCGATTTGAGAGGAAGTATTAACAGGATGAATTCAGGTAAGCAGCTGTGCTTAACACTCTGAAAAAAGGTAAAAGGTGATGTCTCTGCAAATCCAGACAGTTGTACTTTGGGGTCACCCATTTCTAGTACATTGTCAGCTCCAGAGATATTTGCTACCATGACTGTTCTTTCTGTTTGAATCAGTTGTGAGCACTGTTCCTCGGATTTGAAGACTACCTTAAACTGAAACATAGTAATTTCCTCTAATGGATCCCCCAAAGTCTGTTTTGAAGTACTGCATGCATAAAAGGTTGGACAACTTAGGTCTGTTCAACCTGAAATACTTTATCTCACCTTCAATTTCCCCCATCAGTTTTGGTAAGTCATTTTTTCAGGTTTCCAATTTATTTTGGCCCAGCTGGCACATAAATGGTGATTGATGAGAAGGCTGGTCTAAATTGAAGTAGCCATATGTACCACTCTTTTTTTGTCAGTAAAGCAAATAAAATCTATCTTCTATCATCATGTCTTTTAATTAACGCTATTTAAAATATTGGAATATTTGTAGCTTTGAAAAATTCAGACAAATAGCAAAACTCTTTAATTTCTCTTCTTCAGGTTTTTGGGGCATTTGGTATTTCAGGTATTTAATCCATATTGTTTGGTTTGATTTGATACTTTGTAGATTTTTACATTAGATTTTACCACATGTGCTTAAACATGTTGATGTTTCTAGATTGTATCTATGCATTCGCTTTCTAAATCTTTTGTGGCTTCAGGTTTTCATGTGATGTTACTGTTCTGCAGTGCAGTACTTGTTTTGCATACGTTGTATGAAATTGAGAAAATTTCTGTTGGATCTTGGCCCAAAGAAGCATCTATAGCCTTTAGAAACTCCAGTTTAAAAAATAAAAAACTTAATATTTTGGATATAATTTAATCAGAAACTTGTTCTTTAAAGATTCAAGATAGGAGGATGGATGTTGTAAATGGCTAAACTACATGAGAACCTTTATATCTAGCACGTATCTCCTTCCTGGCTCTTCTATGAGTTTTTGCTTCTTTTATAGCTGCATAGGATGTATTAGATTTTTCCATTTTTCACTTATTACCATCATTTCCCACAATACACTTTGCCACTGCTCAGCTGCTCTAGTAAACTGTAGGCGTATGTGCAATGGATCTGATCTGTGCATGCAAACTTGTTTAGTGTGCAGATGCGCTACAACTCTAGGCTGTCTTATTTTTAACTATTTTTGTTCCAATTTCTATGGCTTATCCTACAGGTCAGTCAGATCTGTTCCTGCTCGCCTTAAGGACAAGCTTTGTAGCTGACTTACTTTCCAAATTTGGAATATGGTTCTGTCTTGATTTATTAAGTTGTGCTCTTACTGGCTTCAGTGAGGGCATTGAGTAGCCCCAGAGCCCCAGACTCACTGCATAGAAATCAAGAGTGAGTATGCTCATAGGACCCAGTTGCAGAAAGTCAAACAAATTAATTCCAACTGAAATTCTAAGTTTTGAAAGCTTTGAATAACCTTGGAAAAACTGAGTTGTCGGGGAGGAGCAGAAATTACCCTTCTAGGAGAGCAATTGGTACCTGTTTTCCACTCATCTTGAATGTAGTCTGATACTGACAGTCTCCTGAATGCAGGTATACGTAGGATCAGTGGATTTCTAGTGTTTTCAGTGAAATTCTTGTCTTTATCAGTCCATGATCAGGCTTGGTCTTGAATACAACCCATCAGTGCACACCTGTGTCATCTGTTAATAGTGTGGGAGATCCGTTGTGTTGAGCTCAAGTGTTCCATACGGTTTCTTTCAGGGCCCATAGGATCAAGCGGTCTAACTACTGGCTGTATCCCTTCATTTCTGAAGAAGGAAGTAAGCTCTGCTGGGCAGAGGCTTCAGTTAGCACCAGTTGTGGATCCGTCTTCTAGTAAGTATAGTACCAGAGTTGTCTTGGTCCTTGCTCATTACTCTAGTAATGCTGTATATACGCAGTGCTGAACTGCATATCTTTGCTTTACCTTATTTTGTAAATATCTGACTGGCACTACAGTTCAGAACTTTACATGGAGAAGGATTTGGTTTGTTTGTTTGTTTTTACGTTGTGTATGAAATGTGTGGTTTCGTTCATGGCGTATTTCAGTGGGACCTAGAGGTTGTTTTGAGAGCTGGCACAGAAGTCACACTTGCCAAATCAATGATAGAAATACTCCTTGTTTGGTAAGGTTTTAGGGAGTGGCTCCACTGTTGTTTCTCAACAGCAAATTGTATTAGGAAAGGAAGCTTATTTCTTGAAGAAATAAGGATCTACACCTGCATCCGGTTGCTGTTCAATGTGGACTGCTACTCACTGAACCTCTTATCTCATGGCATTTTCTTTTGTCCCTTAGATTATGCCTCTCTGAAGTCAGTAAGACCCCCTCTTGGACGGCCGTCATTCAATTCACCTACAAAAAGCACATCAAGGTTAATGCCTGTCCCACCGCCAGCTCAGCCGATCCATGGGCGTGTTGACTGGTCTGCAAAGTATGGTGCTCAGCGGTGACGTGTGGAAATACTCTGTGAACCAGTGTGTATTTTCCATGAAATGGTGACTTACATGAGACAATTTGATACTGGTTTATATATCTGTAAATTTAAAAGAAACAGATCTTCTATGAATGAGACATTTTGAAGATTTTCTTTTTACTTTTATTTGTATTAATTTCAATGCAATCTTGTACTTTTTTGTATAAAATTGTTTTGTTATATAATTGGGTCCAGTTATTTTCATACATCTGATACATTTTGTATATATGGCGTAGGGAGTTTGGCATTTTTATACGATAAATTTTTATAATGAACTTTTTTAAAATTTAACTTTTCCTTTATTAAATTCAACTTTTTTATAAAAATGGATAAAAAAAGGCAAAGTGGTGCAATATTGCAGTGGAAGAGAAGGGGCATTCATTAGACATTTTCTGAAGTTTATGTGCTAAATGAGGCTGTATAATTTCAGTGATGCAATGTCTTGATGCCTTGCTTCTCTTGTCCTATAATCATTTGCTTTGTACTGGCATCAAACAAATGAGTGACTAACAGTCTAAACTCTCATTTGCAGTCAGAGACTGCTGAAAGTGAGTGGGAGGCCCTTTTTTTCATTTGTTTTTGCCTTGAAAGATTTTTGTTGGACTGCTGTCTGGCTTTCCAGATCCATTCTTTTGCTTTTAACAAATTTGGGGAATCTTCTTTGGTGAAGGGTGAATTCAGTTCTGTAGCTCTGTTTTCTGACACAGCACGCTGTTGTCCGGCTTCAAAGTTGCTTCTTGACATTGTTCACTATGAAACAGAATGTGGACCTACCTCTGTTAAATTCATTTAAATGTTCTAATGACCTCAAAGGAGAAGAATCATATCCTGCTTCTTCCATTTTTGTTGATGTTGGGAGCATAAGATCTAAAGACATATTTAAGACAGTATTAACAACTGTAAAGCTGGTTGCAGGATAACAAAGTATTAGTAATATGTCAGCAGCAGAGTTTAAGGAAACAGTATCTGTGCAGCTGACTTAATTTTCACAAGTGTTTTAAGTCACTTTTGGAAGAAAATATCCAAGGAAATGAGTCAGTTTAAGCTTACTTAAGTTCTTCACTTCAGTACATCTTTACTTACTTAAAAGGTGAAGAATACATCAACTTTGTAGATTAGGCCCCTGGGCTCTAATGGGAAAAATAGGACCATACCTGAACCTGGTAAAAAAGTGTTCTAAAATTGTCGTTGATTTCACAGAAACTGATGCAGCTCTTTGAAGAGCAGTTAAACTCAGTTTGTAAGAGGAAATGATTATAGAGAAAACAAAATAGCCCCGTAGTCTGGTTTAAGTCTGCACTGGAAAGGAGTGCCAGAGTCCAGCCATCAGCAAAAGGTTAACTTAGACCGTGGTGAGCATTTGGCTGTTCCTGCACCTCCTTGCGCAGAATGAAACAGTACAGTGCTGTGGGAGAGCATCTTCTGTAGCTGCATTTTGGAACAGCACCACCAAAGCTGCAATGTGCTGTGAAGATGCATCTTCCTGCAGAAGTGTTCAGAAATGCTCCCCTTTTGGGAAACCTCATCCGAGCTCATTCTATGAACGGACGAGGCCACTTGTATATTCATGAGACTTTAATCCTGTCTAAAGGGATCAGAGCAGGTATTGTTCTCTGCATCCGGCCATTTTGATGGAGCTGCACAGTTATGTGTCAGTGAGATCCTCTCCGTGGGGTCAGCCGGCACGCACAAGGGGCAGCTGCTGTGGACTGGAGACAGGTAACATGTGCTGGCCTTTTCAGTCCTTCCCATGGAGAACATGTGGGACTTTGCAGAAACTGTAGCCTAGAGTAGGCTGCTGGCTCAGCACTACGGGGGAACTGTGAGGAGCAGTGGTCACTGCTTTTATGGATTCAGTCAGTCTACAGTGGCATAGTACAAGACAAAGGGAGCAAAAGGATATATGCATTTAAAAAAAAGTATGCATATGACTTACACATGCTAAGGACATGTTATATGTCCAGCTACTCTGTTATTTCTTCATAGCAAGTACAAACTTCAAACCATACCTAACTGCTTCCAAAGCGGTGATGCCAATGCATAGCAGTAAAATAAAGCAGCCATTTGATTTCAAAAGCACACAGTGATGGTTTCTTTGGGTAGGTAAGTGGAAAGGGAAATATGTATATTTGTGTTAGAACTGGAAAGACCCTTGTTTCTCTTGATGGAAATAAATAGCTGTATTTATATCTAGATATAATTTAATTTATTTTGTCACTGATTAATTTCTCTAAGGAGAGAACACCCTGAACCTGTGCTAAGTATTTCTGGACCTCAGTAGGCGATTTAACTAGGCTGTTCCATACACTTAGTTCCTGCTAGTGGAAGCAGGAAATAAACAAGTCACGAGAACAGGCTGCTGAGGGTTGAATTCATCCTACCTAACCGCAGACGCCTAAGTGTGAGCTGCTTTGTTGTGGGCAGACTGTTTAAACCAGTGTTGAGCGAGAATCATCTCGAGAAATTCAGCTCACCTGGGAACTCAGTAGCCCTCTGGAGACTCCTGGGTCTCTCCACTAAGGATGGGGACTACTACATTTGTTTAAAGTAATACAGGATGAATCTGAATCTCTGAGCCTTTATCAGCCCTGCAGATTTTCTTGACTATAGCATTGAGATTTTGGGTGGTCCAGCAGAAAAATATTAGAAAAAGAAGTAGTATTTATTTTGGCATATCTCCTTCTTTCCCAAATTAAAGCCTTTATTTTGGAAAAAAGCTAATAGTCCTGGTATTCAGAATTAATTCTGCTAGTTTTAACTTAGTGAGACATAAAATTAGCTAAGCATAATGTCAGCACTTGTAGCCTTTACTCAAGCAAATTCCTATTGAAGTTGGAAAAAGTTCTTTTTGAGTGTGGACCGAGTTGACTGAGCTGTGTATTACCGTGCTCTCAGTGTGCAATACAGATATTGAAAAGGTGAAGGTCTTTATGAAACTGAAATCTGGACAAGCAGCATATCTGAGTTTCTCATATGTAACCCACTACTTTGTGTTTTAATATTTAGCAGCATCTTTGTGCAAAATGTTTTTATAATTCTACTGTTTACATTTTCTCAGGCTTATGTATAACGTAATAATGAGCATTGGAAATAAAGGAGCATGACAGGGGACTCCTTCTCCTCAATAGTCCAGATTTTTTTATAAAAGTGTTGTGTAAATGCCATGATGTTAGCAAACAAAAAACCCAAGCCAGACAACCCACTTCCATGGTATTTCTGTATCTAATAAGGCTGTTGGTATGAGTAGGATGTTCTCTAATGCAGAGAGGAAAACATATATTGAAAGAACATTTTTGACTTTACGTGAAAGGAGGGTAGAATTGTCAAAGTAAATAACAGTTCTTGTTTATTCAGTGTTTTTGTTCAAAAACATTTTAAATGTTTGTTACATTCCTTCTGTGTCAGGTTTCCTGCCCAGAATAAAGTTACTCTTGAAGAAATACTGACTGAGCCTTGATCTTTTGTTCAGTTTTCAATAAAAGCAAGTTTGTTTGTTTAGTTGTGGGTTTTCTTTTTAACAAGCCTTACATCTGGTGCCTTCTCAGTGGGGTGCTCTTGCTGCAGATACTTTGGCCATGTGATTTGGGTCAAATAATGTAATTTCTGCAATACGCTGTGAGCTTCCTGTAAAGCAAATAACTTAGTCCTTGGATGTCAACTTCTTCTCCTGAAACAAACTACAGTGCTGAACTAAAACAGGATCACAGAACGGTAGGGGTTGTTGGGGACCTCTGGAGATCGGTTGGTCCAGCCCCCATGCTAAAGCAAGATCACTTACAGCAAGTTGCACAGGAGTGTGTTCATGTGAGTTTTGAATGTCTCCAGACAAAGAGACTCCCCAGCCCCTCTGGAAGATGCATGACACCTCAGAAGAAGGACAGGTAGTTGAAATAGACAAACATTGCAGGTCTCTTCCAACTTCTCCAACCTTCCCTCCCTCTTCCTCCCCTCCCTCTGCCCCCCTTCATTGTTTTCTGTGTCACCTGTCCTCAGCCCTCTCCCCCTGCTTTCAAAGCATTAGAAGCTGAAGACAGTTGATAACTTACAAATCCAGCACTTTTGCTGACTGTTATGGAAGTGTTGGAACAGGTCCAGAGGAGGGCTATAAAGATGATCACAGGGCAGGAGCACCTCTGCTATGAGGACAGGCTGAGAGAATTGGGCTCGTTCAGCCTGGAGAAGAGAAAGCTCCAAGAAGACTTCATTGGAGCCTTCCAGTACCTGCAGGGTAAAGCTGCAAGAAAGCTGGGGAGGAGCTTTTTACAAGGGCACCTAGTGATAGGAAGAGGGGGAGTGGCTTTAAATTGAAAGGGGGAAGATTTAGATTAGACATTAGAAATTCTTAATGACCAGGGTGATAAGACACTGGCCCAGGTTTCCCAGGGCAGTTGTGGATAGCCCCTCCCTGGAAGTGTTGAAGGCCAGGTTGGATGGGGCCTTGAGCAGCCTGGTGTGGGAGGTGTCCCTGCCCATGGCAGGGGAGTTGGAACCGGATAGTCCTTAAGGTCCCTTTCAACCCAAAGCATTCTATGGATCTATGAAAACAGCCGCAGAAACACTGTCGGAGTACAAAACGGGCGGAAAATGCTTGCTCTTTATTATCAGGGGCACAAAACAATGGCAGACTGCCCCATGCAGTGCCTCACTTGGATGTGTCTGCAGTCTTGGAAGCTTGACTACCCTACGTTCTCCTACAAATGGACCTTGAGCTTGTTTGGAGGTTCTAGCAGGGGAGCGCAGCTACCGTATACCCTTGGACCGATGAACGGTTCGCCTCTATCGGGGAAGGTCGTCCTCTTCGACCGAGCGCGCAGCTTCGGGAGGGACGCACATGGAGCGGTGAGGGAGGAAGGGGACACCCGCCTAGCCAGCCAGATCAGCCGAATCAACCCTGGCGATCAATGGGGTGACAGATGTCGCAGCCAGATCGCCCTCACATCCAAAGCAGTTATGGGACCGGGTAACTATATATCGCTCAAATTTCTGAATACTTTTATGTCATGACGATACTTCTGAGGTGGAAAACTCAGTGGCGCGCAAATAAAACCATGTTTTGTGCCCAAAAAAAGGTTCTCTACAAAATATTTTAAAAATTAAACTGTTTCTTTCCGTTAAGTTTTCCTCCAGAAGCCTTCGCGAAATATGGAGATTCGCGGTTTCTTATTGGTGGCCGTCCCGCCAGTCACCGCCTGGTCCCGCCGGTCACCGCCTGGTCCCGCCAGTCACCGCCTGGCGGCGCAAACGTCGGGGGCCGTTCCGCTGCGGCAGCGGGCGCTGGAGGGGCAGGTGGGTGCTCGCGGCGGTCGGCGCGGGTCGGCGCGGCGCGGCTCGGCTCGGCTCGGCTCGGCTCGGCGCGGCGCGGCGCGGCGCGGCGCGGCTCGGCTGCTTTGCTTTCCTCGCGGGGTGGGCGCCCGCCGCGGGGCTCAGCGGGGACAGGCACTGGTGCCTCGCTGGTGTCTTTGCTTATTTATTATCCGCGTTCTCTGTGGGTTTCTGTGGTTTCTCTTTTCTCTGGTGCCCTCCGGCTCGCTTGTCTCTCCGGGCGGAGGCGGTGGGCGCCGTGCCGGGCTCAGTTTGCCTTTCGGGTTTCAGGTCAGGAGGTGACATCCCTGGTCCTGGGCTGCTCGCCCCGGACTTAACAAGTGTTTGTACAAGTGCATACTCCAGAATTTCTCATCTCTTATGGGAGCGCTTGCTGTGGTCTTTGCCTCCAAGCCCTCCCACCATTACCACCTATTAGCATTATTGCTTCTCATGTAATCATAGAATCATGTAGATTGAAGAAGTCCAACCCTTAACCTAGCACTGCCCTCTCCACCACTAAACCATGGCCCTAGGTGCCAAATCTACACCTTTTAAACACCTCCAGGGACAGTGACTTCACCACTTCCCTTGGCAGCCTGTTCCAGTGCTTAACAACCCTTTTGGTGAATAAATCTTTCCTAATAACTAATCTAAACCTTCCCTGGTGTAACTTCAGGCCATTTCTTCTTATTCTATCTCCTGTCACTTGGTAGAAGAGACCAACACCCACCTTGCTGCAACTCCTTTCAAGTAGTTGTGGACAGCGATAAGAAAAAATCAGGGAAAAATGTAGAATAAATAAGGGAAAAATGTAGGGAAAAAATCAGAAGGGCTAAAGCCCCACTAGAACTTCAACTGGCCACTTCGGTCAAGATAATAAAAAGAACTTCTTTAAATATATCAGCCACAACAGGAGGACAAAGGAGACTCTACCTCCATTGCTGGGTGCAGATGGGGCAGTAGCGATGAGGGATGAGGACAAGGCAGAGGTGCTCAACGCCTTCTTTGCCTCGGTCTTTAACACGAAGGAAGAAAGTGCTAGGGATACTCAGCCTCCTCAGCCGGGAGATAGTGGGAATGAAGCTCCAGCTGTTTGGGAGGACTTGGTTAGAGACCTGCTCAGCCAGCTAGACATACACAAATCCCTGGGGCCAGATGGGATCTGTCCGAGGGTTTTAAGGAAACTGGCAGAGGATCTTGCCAAACCCCTTTCCCTCATCTACCAGCAGTGCTGGCTGACTGGGGAAGGGCCGCTTGACTGGAGACTGGCAGATGTTACGCCCATTTACAAAAAGCGTCGAAGGGAAAATCCGTGGAAGTACAGGCCTGTCAATCTGACCTCAGTACCAGGGTACCTGGGGCAACCAGGTGATCAGGCCTAGCCAACATGGTTTCACCAAAGGCAGGTCCTGCCAGACCAACTTGATCTTCTTCTATGACAAGGTTACCTGTTTAATGGACGAGGGAAAGGCTGTGGATATGGTGTACCTGGACTTCAGTAAAGCCTTTGACACCGTTTCTTACAGTATCCTGCTGGAGAAACTGGCTGCCATCGGTGTGGACAGACACACCCTTTGCTGGGTTAAAAACTGGCTGGATGGCCGGGCCCAAAGGGCTGTGGTAAATGGGAGAAAATCCAGTTGGAAACCAGTCAGGAGCGGTGTTCCCCAGGGTTCAGTGCTGGTCCAGTCTTGTTTAACATCTTTATCAACGATCTCGATGAAGGGATTGAGTGCACCCTTAGCAAGTTTGCAGATGACACCAAGCTGGGTGCAAGTGTGGATCTGCTTGAAGGAACGGAGGCTCTGCAGAGGGATCTGGACAGGCTGGATCGATGGACTGAGACCAACGGAATGAGGTTCAACAAGGCCAAGTGCAGAGTCCTCCATTTGGGTCACAACAACCCCATGTAGCGTTACAGGCTTGGGGAAGAGTGGCTGGAGAGCTGCCTGGCAGAGAAGTACCTGGGGGTGTTGGTTGACAACGGCTGAACATGAGCCAGCAGTGTGCCCAGGTGGCCAAGAGGGCCAATGGCATCTTGGCCTGTATCAGACACAGCATGGCCAGCAGGAGCAGGGAGGTGATTGTGCCCCGTACTCGGCACTGATGAGGCCACATCTCGAGTGCTGGGTTCAGTTTTGGGCCCCTCACTACAAGAAGGACATTGAGGGGCTGGAGCGCATCCAGAGAAGGGCAAAGACGCTAGTGAGGGGGCTGGAGAATAAGCCCTATGAGGAGCGGCTGAGGGAGTTGAGGTTGTTTAGCTTAGAGAAGAGGAGGTTGAGAGGAGACCTCATCGCTGTCTACAACTGCCTGAAAGAAGGTTGTGATGGGATGGGTGCTGGGCTCTTTTTACAAGTGACAAGCGATAGGATGAGAGGAAATGACCACAAGTTGCACCAGGGGAGGTTTAGACTGGACATTAGGAAGAATTTCTTCACTGAAAGAGTGGTCAGGGATTGGAATAGGCTGCCCAGGGGGGTGGTTGAGTCACCATCTCTGGAGGTGTTTAAAAAATGGGTAGATGAGTTTCTTAGGGACATGGTTTAGTAGGGAGACAGGCACGGTTGGACTCGGTGATCTCAGAGGTCTCTTCCAACCTAGTGATTCTATGATTCTGTGATTTCCCCTGAGCCTCCTTTTCTTAAACAACGCCTGAATAACACGAATCACTCTTCATCTTGTGTATATGGAGAAATTGTCGTGAACGGAAGGGGTTGGAGTTGATGGCCTGGAAGGGTGTTGCCTGTTATCGAGTAGGGGACAGGTGTCCTAGGCTGGTGCAGCGTAGAAAAGAGTGACTGCTGTTGGGCTGAGGGCTGCTGAATGCAAGCAGTGAAAATTGGGTCATGGTATCTTGGATCCTCAGGACAAGCTGGGCTCAGCTGCTCTCCTGGCCCTCTTCACCAGTGTTCTGGTCTGTGTGGCTAGTGTGGGAGTGGTGACTTCTTGCACAGATATTTATGTCCCCTCTTTCTCCCTTGTTAGCCAAGGTGGCCTTCATAAATCACAAGGGATTAAATTCATGTCCTTTTTTTCCCAAAGTCCCTTTTACTCCTGAGGTATCACGCTGAGGGGAATGGCCATGTTTTGGCTGGGATACAATTAGTTTTCTTCCTAGTAATGCAGGAATTGCAGAGGAAGATAGGAGGACGCACAGCCGGAATAGCTGACCCAAAGGAGCCAAAGGGATATTCAACACCATATGACTTCATGCTCACTATTTAACTGAGGGAGCTGGCTAGGGGAAGGGAAGGATTGCTGCTTCGGAGCAAGGCAGGTGTTAAGTTTCCAGGTGATAAGCAGTTGTGCTGTGTTCATTTGCTTTGCATAGTCTCTTATTGTTATTTTTCCTCCTCCTTTGCTGTTCTAGTAAACTGCTTTTATCCCAGCTCACGAGTTTTACCCTTTCTTTTCAGTTCTCCTCCCCATCCCACTGGAGCCAGGGGGAGGACTGAGCAAACAGCCACATGGTGGTTTTGTTGCCAGCTGGGGAAAACCCACAACAGTCTTTTTTTAGCAGTATAGATGCTACTCAGGAACGCTTTGTTTGCCAGTGACTTACCTAGGAAGGAGTAGAGGCCTGTAAGGCATGAGGGGCTGAATAGCCTGGTTCGTTTGAATTCCTGTGGTCAAAGGCAGTCTTGTGTTTTGTGTTCTGGTTTTGTTCTTGCTGGCTAACAAGCAGATTGCTTGCCTCCTGTGTGCTCAAGGTCTTTCAAAGGTCATTTTTTCTGTCCACTTATGAAGGAGCATTTGCAACATTGGGAACTGGAGGTTATTGTTCATTTGCCAACAGGCTCTTTTCCAGGATGGCTTGAACTGTGTGTTGGAGTGACGAGAAATCTCCCTGCAGAGTGAAAACAGCGCTCAGTTGCAACAAGGAGTTGCTGTTGTGGAGTTCTGCATATGAAATGCCAGTATGATGAAATCTGGTGCTCCCTTGGCTTCTGGCTCCACAGTGGAATCCAGTTCCTGCTGAGACCTAAATACTAGTCTATTCAAAAAATAACAATTAATAGTCTTGTTTATGAAGCCATTTAAGAACTAAATGCTGCTTGCAAAGCATGGTATATTTGATCACTTGAGAAGTGTATAAAGTTTTGCTTAGCAACAGAGATTATTAATAAGAATTAAGAACTGCAACCAGTAGAAGGATAAGTAGTGCAACAGTCAATCTTTGTATTTTAATCTGAGTTATTACAGAAGAAACTGGTCATTCTTTCAAAGTTTCTACTGATTCTGGATCACATACTTACTCTGGATGAACACAGCCAGAAAGAAAAGTGAGAGGCTTTGGAAATATATTCCCATACTTTGCCTAAGTATGTGTAGAATTAGATGTTTTGGGCATTCTTTCTCTCCTTTGATTGAAACTTGGTTTTCAGTGGTGATTGAGGAACTCTAGTGATAAAACTTACATTTTCTAAATTTTTAAGGATTTATTTAGTGATGACTTTATTTTTTTCTGTTATGTCCTAGTTAGCAACTTTTCCTGAATTTCAGGGGAATGAAAAGACTATGAAATACTGTGTCTTGACTGTGCAGCAGTAAAGCCAAATTAGACAAACTTTACTGAAATGTTTTGTTTAAAATTAACTTAAAATTTTGTCTTGTGAGTGACCTGTGAACAATTATTCCAGCTACTATCAGGTTTTGATATTATTATTAACTTATTATCTTTTCTAACTATTTTAGGTAGTAAGAAGTTTGAAGTCATGGCTGGAAAACCAAAACTTTACTACTTTGATGGAAGAGGCAAGATGGAGTCAGTTCGCTGGTTGTTAGCTGCAGCTGGTGTCGAGGTTTGTTGTAGTGTTTTAAACACTCTTACTTGAAACACACAAAAGTATGGCTTCAACTTACATGCCTTCCGAGCAATGACATTTTAAACCAGTTAGCGCAAGAATGCATAATGCTTAATTAAGCATTTGATTACTGACCCAGAGCTGTTGAGCTGAATGATAGAATAAGGTGTTCCTGGCATAACAAGTATTATCTGTGCCAACTAAAACAGCAATTAATTTGTTTTCTCTAGTCTTTCTGTTTTCAGCTGAATGCTCACACACAGATTTGATTTTATTTTTCACTCCACTGACTGCATCCTCCACGATAAACTATAGCACAAAATGTATTTTGTCTGACTTGCATCATTTAGATGAGGCTTAAGAGGGTGAAGTGGGCAAACTGACCTACATGTGTAGGCAAGTTAGAAATCTCAGAACAGGAGGAAGACTATTTGAGTAAACCAGGGACGTAAGACACCACTTTACAATATTTTTTTTTAATTTAATATAATTTATTAATTTGCTATTTATAATGTATTCATTAGTCTATCTTGGTGATAAACTGATAAACTAGTAGTTGCTCTGAATGTCTTTTTTTATATAGTAGGTGTTACACTTCATGCAGTTACCCCTGCGCTGAGACCAGGAGCCCAAGTTTATCAAAAAGACCCCTAGTCTTTCTTTGAAGGACTTTCTTTCTTCTCCTTTCCTCCTTTTCCTTTTTCTTTTGTCTTCTTCATATTTTTCTTTCCTTTTTGTCTTTTTGTCTTTTTGTCTTTTTTCCTTTTCTCTTTTTTTTTTTCTGTTGACAGGTACCAATTATTACATTTTTCCTTGGGATATTCTTTTCCCAGGTTTTCATTGACAGAGACCTTAATTTCAGACCCTGTGATCACATTTACAATGTTGAACATTGGCACTGTATTAGTATGCCCAGTCTTCTGGGCTTTCCCCAGTGTAGCAAGTCTTAAAATTATTAACATACGTTGCACAAGTGTTCTGAGAGAGGTTGCCTGAGGAAGGATCCTTGGGAGTCCATAGCTAAGTATCTAGGGACTAGTAAGCTTAATCATTTTCCAGTCTCCATGGACTGCATTGACTATAGACATGTATGGTACATGCAAACACGTATATGTAGACATCTAACTCTGGTGTCTTAATCTTGCACTGAATTCCTCTGTAAGGAGCACCAATTGGACCAGCCATTCTCAACCATATTGAATGTAACCACATCGTTCTGATTACAGGCAATTCTTTTATCTTCTTGTTTCTCATCTAGGGAATAATTCATCTTTAGGTGTGCTAAACATGCTTATGTACTAAACTTATCACTGGGCATAGTACTTTTACATTATTTTGTAAAAGATTTGTTTTACCTTTCTAAGAATTTGTTCCTGTCTCGCTCCTAAATCAAAGTATCGCATAGCAGACCTTTTTTCCACATTCCAGAAAGCATTTTAAGGACAGCCTATTTTGTATTGTTGACTTTGTCACATGAAATTGTCTTTTCAGTACCAAATAAACATTCCTCACTCTAATTCTTATTGCCTTGTTTTTCTGCTAGGGTTGTCTTTAGCAGAATTTGTCAAATACAACAGTCCAAGAAGTTTTGCCAGTGCTTCTGCCCTTCTTGTTTTCTCCCTTAGAGCTGTATCTGGAATGGAAGGAACTGTGATGTATATTCTCTTCCTTTTATGATGATTAAAAAGTTCAGTCATTCTAGAAATGTGAAAAGATGCTCATTTCCTCTTCTTCCTCCTTCTCCTTTGCCAGTTTGAAGAAGAGTTTTTGGAAACCCGAGAGCAGTATGAGAAGCTCCTGCAAGGTGAGGCCACGTGAAGCTTTAAGAAAGTTGTTACGAGACTTTACTTAATCTCAGAGAAGACGTGTGAAGAGAAGACTCTGAAGACTGTGTAGGACTTTCCACACAGCAGAGCTCTCAGTTTTACTTTCCTCCTTGAACAGCTGAGGAGGCTATTGTTTTTTTTCTATATGTGGATAGATGCAATTGAAAACTGAATGTCTTTTCAACCTGGAAAGTTTCCCAGGCCTCTGGGTTGTTTTGTTCTCCATTTATTTACATGTCCCACCTGGTCCCACAAACTTACCCTGGACTTAAATAACAATAACTTGCAAAAACTTATCCCAAAACTTCATTGAATGTCCTGATTTAGCTTACGATGCTGGTTATAAGGGGGAAAAATGGGAAGCTGACTTCTGTGTCAACTGTGTTTTAAATAATGGAACAAAATTTTCTAATGTATTTAAAATTAGTCACTTTTAACTTAGTTGATATAGTTAGTGTGACTTTCTGCACTGTATTTTGATTTCAGCATCAAAACTGCTGTACACAGTCCTGACTGCAACTTTAGTGAAATTTTTTTAAAGCTAAGATCTTAATCCACAGTAATCGTGTTTGCAGTTTAATTTATCTGTACCACCGTAATTTTTTGTTTTCATGGAAGAACCCCACTTTAATATGACTACCCACAGAAAGCTCACCATCAAAGTAATGATCTTGTGAAGACAGCAGGAAATCTGGTGTGGAATTACTAGTTCTAGTAGAATAATGTGTGGCTTTCCCTTTAGGTGGATCCCTGCTGTTTCAGCAAGTGCCAATGGTGGAGATTGATGGGATGAAGATGGTGCAGACTAGAGCCATCCTCAGCTACATAGCAGCGAAGTACAACCTTTACGGGAAGGACCTGAAGGAGAGGGCCCTGTACTGTAACAATACTCTTCTTTAATTTGTTATAGTTGCTTAAATATGTCTCAAATTAATTGTATAGTTGTACACCTGTGTGCCTTAGTGATGTGCAACTTGGGATGAGCCTGACAGGTTAGATACAAGGCAAATGATATGTTCTAATTCAATTATTTTTGTGTAACAATATTTGAGGCAGGAGTTTATTGTACTTTAGTAAAAGATTAATACAGCTTGACATAGGTATTTGAGAGGTGACTGGCTTGTAAATATCAAACTACTTTTGTAAACAGAAACCTTTTTTTAAAGCAATGGTAAGTTTTAAGCTTTTGGCTGTAAAATACAATCTGTCATGTTATCTTTGAGTGCATGATGTTCCACAGCATTTAAAAAGTGCATAGTTTAGGTCTTTGGGATTTGCAGAGAGAACAGCTAAAAGCTGTTGAAAAATTTCTGGTTTCATCTGAAATTAAATCCAGGTCTTGATGTTGCATCTATGTGAAGAGAAAAAATGCGATTTGGCTATCTCACACGTAGCCTTTAAATGTCCATTTCCTATTGGTTTTGAAAAGAAGGAAAACTAGAAGTCAACTAGTAAAGCATCTAATTTGAGTCCATACTTTACAATAAACTGCTATTAAACAGTGCAAATGGCTGAAGCAGGTTTGGGGAAGTAAGAAAAAGAATAAATATTCAGACAGGAGCCTCAGTCATAGCTTATCAGCTTCTTTGTGTAGTTAATAAGCCATGATTTCCTGTAGCTTGCATTCCTTGCATACCTCTTCCTTCAAACAGAATACCCATCAAGTTTCAAGTTTAGCCTAGAGCCTATTCCTGCTGTCTTACCAGCAAATATAAATGAAGTATATTTGTTGATTTGTTCTTGAGCAGGGGGAAGGGAGCATCAGTGTTTTGAAGGAGGCTTGCTGGGATTAGCTCCAGTTTTAAGTACTTTGGATAACCGGATCTTGTACAGTGTGGACGTACAGTTTTGAAAGACCAGATAGATGCAGGCAAGAAGGAGGCATACATTAATGCTTGGGAATATGTGATAGCTTCTTATTGCACATACCATGTTTAATCCTAACAGAGGCTTTTCCAAGAAGCTGTTGCCTGACAACAAAAACTGCAGTTAGTTTTATTACACAGCAGGAACTCAAATCTCTCACAACATGGGATGGTTAGAAGACTTTGTTAAGAGTACTTTACCACGTATTTTATTCATATTCATGAGGACTCAATTTAAGTTTGTCTTGTGCATCGTAGAAAGCCTGCTGTCGAAGCTCTGGAAAACTGGATAAAAGGGGTGATCTGAAGAACTTACGTACTTATAATTTAGCTAGATGCAGAACCTGTTAGACATACAGGTTTCCAATCCCATTATTAATCTGCTTGTCACCACTTAGACTTTGGATGAAACCCTGATGGTAGGATACATCCAGGAGGCTAAGCCAGTTGGGAAGGAATCTTCTTCTGATGTTGTGTGTGTCTGTAATGATTCTGAAGTGGTCTATAACACCAAAGTACACCTCTGTAAAAAGACTCAGACTGTGATATTTTTTTTAAAGTGGAAAAATAATTTTCATATGGAGGGTGGGAAATTCAACTTCTACTATCACAACATAAATTTAAGAAAACTCTGCTTAAGAAGGTGCCTTCTTATTTAAGGTTTTTGTTTGCTTTGGTTTTAAGGATTGATATGTACGTTGGAGGAACTGATGACCTTATGGGCTTCATTTTGATGTTCCCGTTCTTATCAGCTGAGGATAAAGAGAAACAATGTGCTGTCATAATTCAAAAGGCGACAAGCAGGTATTTCCCAGCATACGAGAAGGTATGTAGGAGAGTAATTTCCTTCCATTGTTCTGGAAGAATAACAATGGGAACACTGAGTATTTTACTAAAACCAGAAGAAACAGAAGGGTGTCAGCACAGGACTTCAAACCAGGACATCATACTGTCTGCAGGTGGGAGAGGGGAGAGAGATATCAGAGCAGTATGAGACAGCTTGGTGTGGGTTAAGTGCAGAGATTCCCAAGTGAGATTTCATGGTCTGGGCAGCATCAACATTCAGACTGAAGGGTCCAAATATACCCTTTGGCTTATAACTATTATGATCCAGTGAACGTGTAAACATAGGCATATACAGTTAAAATAGAAACTTCCTGGTTTTAGGAGAAATTAAACTGTAACTTGCATTGCAGAGGCATTGCAATTTTAGACTAGCTTTGTTTAACATTTCAAATACATCTACATGGGTGTTTTTTTAACCACAGTAATACACAGTTGTCCCTGCCATCTTCTAGTCTGAGTGGTCTGCTGCTTAAGCCACACTAGAATCTTGGTGTTTCTCTAACTGATCCTTTGAGACAGGACCCATTAGGTGCTGTCAATGGAAGTTAATATCCACAGATAGGATATCTAGCAGAAATAGCTGCTTTTCTGTTGTAGAGACTAAAGGGAAGACAGTTTCCCTCTTAAATACCACCTCTCCTACAGATTGCTGCCAGAGTTTATTCTGCCCTAGATTACACTTGTTGCATTTTAACTCCAATGTTTTAGGCTTATTACTCTCTTTTACATTTGCTGTGTTCCCATTGAAGCTGATTCTACTTCCAGAAAAGTTCTAGATTTTTAGGCTAGAAGAGATTTAATACCAAGGAAGTATCTAACCCTGTAGTCCAGATTGTGGGGTTACCTAGGGCTGTAGGAAGGAGGGGTAGGTAAGAGAAGCCCTGGCATTCTAGACTGCCTCTGTGAAAACTGCTTGTCGATATCCCATAAAATGATCAGTGACTGCAGACATTGGGTCCACTTTTCCCGCACTAGTAGTATCCTTAGTTGTGTGGGAGAGAAAGATGAAAATGAATTATAAGTATTGTCAAAGAAGGTGTGCCTATGTATTTTGAAAACATCAACCCCAGCTGGTTATCCACATCTGAAAATTTTCCTTTATGACACTTCTAGGTTTTGAAAGACCATGGCCAGAACTTTCTTGTTGGCAACAATTTTAGCTGGGCAGATGTTCATCTTCTTGAAGCGATTTTAATGGTAGAAGAGAAAAAGTCAGATGTGCTCTCAGGCTTTCCTCAGTTACAGGTACCTTACGCTAACAATACATTCATATAGCTGGAAATATGATAAATGATATTTCAAAGTTTGCTGTGTGTAGATAATTCCACAAAAAAAGAGCATTTCTCACTCCTCTTTCATTGTATTCTTGCTCTACTTGCTTTAGGAAGAACCTCGTTATAAGTTTTAATATAGAGACTGTATTATTCTCTGGAGTAGTCCCTGTAGAGATCCAAAGAAATCCACCCTCCCTTTTTTTCCTTCCCCTCTCCAGTTCTGTGATACCTCTAAGCAGAAAATATTTTCTGCATCACAAGAAGTTATTTGAGTAAAGTACACATCTGAAACCACAGATAACTCTTTCCACTTCATCCCATATCAGTATGTCAGGGCTGTTTTATTACTGTTTAAAATAACAAGGCTGGGATGAGAGGGAGTAAAATTAATCCATGGCTAAAAATATATTGTGTCTTGCCTCCACATACAAATTGTTAAAGGATGTTACACAAACGAGTAAAATTGGGTGTGTGTGTGTGTTTGTTTCTGTTCTTTAAATGTCACGTACTTACTGTTTACCTTTTAGGCATTTAAAGCAAGGATAAGCAGCATCCCCACAATCAAGAAATTTCTAGAGCCAGGAAGCCAGAGAAAACCTATTCCCGATGATAAATACGTTGAGACCGTGAGGAGAGTTCTCCGCATGTATTATGATGTAAAAGCGAATTAGTGTGCCTGGCTAAAATGTGTACAGTTGTACCGCAGAGAAAATATGAAGGGGTGTTCCAAAGGAGTCTCAGCAGGCAGTATCTTGTGTTGTCTCACAGCAAATACAGTAGGAAGGCATCTTTTATAACACTTTACTACTAGCCTATTTTTTTCCTTCATTCTTGAGATTTTTCTGGTAATTTTAAGCAAATGAAATGGCAGCAAGCATGCTGTCTTCCTGGAGACTCTGGAAGAGCAAAGAAGAAGGAAATGTGAGTTACTGACTGACAGCTTCAGCATGTTCTGCTACTTCTGAGGATTTTCTTCTGAGATCTGGATCAGATCTTTGTAGATAGCTGCTTCCAGTTCAGGCCTTTATTGCTTGTAATATCACTGTAGGCAAATGAAGTAGGTGGTTTTTAAAGAAAGTAGGAGGGAAGGGTTTCTCTTGCCAGTTCTATGGGACATCAGTGATTTGTCTGAAATGTCAACATTGTGCCTTTATAACTAAGCTGCAATTTAATTACTGAATTAGGAAACAAATAGTATTTTTGTGTAACTGCTCTATTTAGAGGATCTGTTCTAATCAAATAAACTTTTAATCTCTATCTGGTTATGTTGTCATGTGTTATAAATGAAAGTTGGGGTTTGCAAACTTCATTTTCACTTTCCTTGGAGGGTAAATTCTTTATAGTGGATATGAAGGGGATCTTTGTTTACCCATATGCCTTGTGCATATGCATTTATAAACCAGAGAAGGGAGATGTGAAGGGAAGGTAGTAAACTGTCGCAAAAAACCTGTTACGGTTCCTGTCTGAGGTCTAATACCTGCCAAACTCAAAATGTTGTTTCTTTTCCTCTCCTTTTTTTTATATATGGTTTCAGCAGATGAATTGACAAAGGAATTTCAAATGGTTTTGATCACTTTGATAAATGACTCTTACGCTTTGAAAAGGTGTTCTGTAGGATGATATCATGGGGTTTCATATTTGTTATTTATAGTTGGATATTAATGATATAGTTTACAAGCAAAGGCTTGTGCTCAGTCTCTAAAGGTATTCTTTATTTAATTCCTGTATTAGCTGTGGGTTGAGAAATAAGGTGTTGCTTGACCTTGTAATGCAGTGAATACCTTTGTCTGATATTTGATGAATGAGTTGCCCACGTGAGAGCTCATCAGCCTCCCCAGCTTCAGCACGACTGAAGTTCTCAGCACTACAAATACTTTTCCCTCACCAGGAATACAAGGTTTATATTAACCTACACTGGCTTATCTGTCACCTGCCTTCTCAATGTCAGTTGCAATTACAGTTTAGTCCTTGGTTTAATCTCAGAATAGTTTAACAAGACAGTGTGGAAAACTCTCTAGTTGTTGATCTCAATTCCTTTGCTAAAAGAACTTTTTCTCCAGAATATGAGAAAAGTTGTGGTGTGATGCTGTTCAAATGTTCCACAAGCAAAGATGCAGAAGATGTAGATGACTGTCTGCCAATACTTGTTGTGATAAGCCTAGCAGCCAATGGTCATGCCTACCCAGCCACTCTCTCACAGCCCCTTCTCAATAGGATGAGAAGAGAAAATAAGATGAAAAAGCTTATGGGTTGAGATATAAACAGGGCAATCACCTTTTACCATCATAGGCATATAGACTTGATTTGGTTAAAGTTAATTTTATTTTATTGCAAGTTAATACACAGTTGGATGGTGAAAAAAAAGACAGAAGCTTAAACATCTTCCTCCCAATCCTCTTCTTCCGAGGCTCAACTTCCCTCCTTCATTCCTGATTCTAATTTCTCACCTCCTTCCACTCTTGGTATTAACAACGTTGTTCCTCACACTGTTTTCCTCTCATACTCTGCTGTAAGGTGTTTAGCCTGTTCTTAAATGTATTTCCGCCAAGGAGAAGGAAATATCCCCACTTCAGTGATGTTTCCACTTTGGCTTTGGGTCTCGGTGATGCCCTGCGGGTTGGAGCTGTCTGGAGCTGTCTGTGTCCGGCATGGGGCAGCTTCGGGCTTCTCCTCATGGAGGCCACCCTGCAGCCACCCTGCCAGTGCCTGGATGCCTGCTCCCCATACAGCAGTATCTGTTCTTACGTGGTAAAAGTAACCTTGCCCCTCAGTTACTTTCCAAACGGGTCGTGGGGATGACTGGGACCAGCTGGTGGCCTTCGGGCTAGCACTCATGTGCATTGGCCATTGCTTTGAGGTTCAAGAGGGAGAGGGTCCCATTTCAGAGGTAGTGCACGGGTCCCTGCGTGGGCACTGCTGGTGCAGAGGGGTCCTCAGCAGGCTGCCTGGAGGCTGCACTCAGTGCCTGAAATTTGGAGTTCTGTTAAACCCCAGTCTTGCTCCTAAGAAAGGCCTGTTTCCTTTAAGTGTGTCTGTGTGGGTGAAGGGGGATTTCAACTGTAGTCAAGCACTAGAAGCGCCTCTCAGCTCCGTTCCAACAATGCAAGAGCTGTGGGGGTTGAATTAGACTGATGTTACTTTTTTCTGTCCCCAGATGGAGCCCTGTTCTTTCAGCAAGTGCCCATGGAGCGGAGTGGTGTGATGAAGATCGTGCAGCTCAATGCCATCTTCAGCCATACCGTCTGAAAAGCACAGCCTCTGTGGGAAGGACCGGAAGGGCAGAGCCTGGTACAGTAACTTTAAACCCCTAAGCACTAGATGCTCGCCTTTGAACTATGCTTTATAGTCAACAGAAAGAAATAAGTATCACCAAGTTGTAGTTTATCTGTAATACGTGGCTAACCTCTTAGCATATGTCTGGAAGCACATCTGCAAGACAGTTAGGAGTGCAGAGCAGAGATCAGGCGCATATATACACACACATCTCCAGCAGCCCCTCCAGGTTTGACCTGTAAAAACTTCCTTTATCGGTGTCTGTTGGCCTCTGCATGTTGCCTGTCCTTTCACTATGCCCCTCTGACGTCTGGCCCTGACCCCTTTGTAACTCTATGTTAGTTAGGTGAAGATAGCAATTAGATCCTTGACACTGCTATTTAGTATTTTTATCAAGGGGCTAAAAGAAAAATTATCACAGTTCACAGAAGATAAAAAAATAAAGTGGCCATAGGGATGCAAATTGAAATTCAGTGACATGAATCAGTATATGTACTGAGAATGAATAAAAAAGATGCATTTAGTGTAGCTAAAACAAGTTTACCTAAATTCTCACTGATCTGAGAAGCTGAAGCTCAGAGGAGGAGAAGCTGAAAGACATGGTAGATGATCAGCCATATACCAGCTCCCAAGATGGCACTGGCATCCAAGAAAGCTGATGTGATCTTGGTGTATAGTAGGAATTTTCATGGTTGTGTAACTCCATGTCCAACCCTGAACTTGAACCATGAAGCACCTACCTATAGGCATCACTTTTTACTCCTAATGCAGAACTGAGGATAATTTTCTGGTTATGCCGCAAGTTCTGATTTGTTTATGTTGTTTGCCCTACAACTACTACTTTCTGTTTCAGACCAATTTCTACACTGCAGCAGAACCGTTTAATCTCACACCTGGAAGCATCTTTCAAGAGAAGATGGAATGGAAATGTTATCCTTTCTTGCAAGAGAAAAAGATCTTCACCACATCTTTCAACCTTAGATGCCACAGCTCAGCACATATGATGCCAGTGCTGCCAAACCATGCAGATACACATTAGTTCAAGCAGCATAGATCATTCGGCCACTCACTTTCTCAAGGAAGTAACTACATTGTTTAAGTCTTTATTCAGCAAACGGTTTTACTTTGAAAGAACTTCACTCAAGGGATGATCTGTGAGAGAACTATTTGTTCTGGATTCCTTTCAAAATCCACTTTGAACAATTATTTTTGACAAAGTTTCTCTAAGAAAGGGCTGCACAGACAGCTTTGAAAAGAACAGTGTCACTCACACTTTGCAGAGTATCACGTTGTTTAAGTTCTTATAAACAAAGTATGCTTAGACAATGAAACAAGGCTGTAACAGGAGTGTTTGTATCTTAACCTTAATTAAACAAGCACACTGTTTATTTTTCTGGTACCATGGCACTTTCTTGCTAATAGTACAGGTGATAATACCAACATTGCAGAATTAAGGCTGGAGAACCTGCATCTCCAGGATCCAGGGGTCATTTTTACCGTATAAAAGGGACAGAGTAAGACTGCATTAGTTGGATAGTGCCCTGGGCCTCCTTGAAGCATGAGGGACGCATCTTCAAGCCAGACTACTGAAGACAAGTGTATAGGCCCCAAAGATCAATCTGCCTTTTCTGCTCCTGCCTTAGTAGAAGATTAGGCATCTCCACATTCAGCAGTCAAACATAGCCCCATCAATACTTCTCTGACATAAGTATATTTAATGTATTGTACTTATTGCAGCTTTATTACCTTGCACTTAAAGACCACACACAGTTTCAGCATGGTTCTCAAGCACACCAAAGGCTTCTTTCAATATTCCTGCTGTGCCAAGGGTGGTTCAGTTCTATGTATACACACATTCATTTTAATCTCCCACTGTGCAGGCTGATGAAAAGAGGATTATGTATGTGTGACGTTGCCTTTGTGAAGTGGGCATTGAGTTCTATAGCGCTGCTAACTAGGTAGGTGAGATTCCTATTCCATTATCAAACTGACATTGGATACCTCTCCTTGAGAACACAGGAACAACAGAAAGTGAATGTTCATATCTGATCCTGTGCACATATGACTAACCATGTATCTTTCCCTCCACCTTTAATATATCTTACACTATGCCTATATTTTCTTCTGATCATATTTTATTTGTAGTTTTAATGGAAATATAGAAACTGTTGTACATATGCAATCTATTAGGGCATGAATAACTCCATCAACTCTGTACTTGATCAAAACTGAGAAAAGAAATTTGTATTTTAATTCCTGTAAACATTTTTCCTCTTAAATCAAGCTAATTACAATACTTCTTGTCTGTCAAAATTCTATGAAGCTATCTTGATGGTAGAAGAGAAAGTGTCCTCCATTCTCTACTAATTTCCTTTTATGAAGATAATTAAATCAAATAATACACTCATATTCACTTGAAGTTTTGAGGAAGACAAGTTAAAATACTTGGCCGTTTCTTGTAGTCGTACAGAATGCAGAAGCAATCAAGGCTCAGGAAACACAGCTAACAAAGTACAATACAAGGAAGAGAAAATGAAAAAGCAGAGCTAAGAAATGCATGTGAGAAGTGATTTACAGTCCATTTTGTTAAAAAAATACTAGATAAATTATTTTTTATGCATGTGGTCCCAGTAAGAGAAACAGAGAAGGACTTTCACCTCCCCCATCTTATAATAGAAGTGGAATAAGACACTCAGTGAAATTAACACTTATAACTTCCTTTTCAAAGTCATGGAGGAGCAAAGGAGGAGAGGTGCTATGCTGGACATTGTTCTCACCAACAAGGAAGGGCTGATGGGGAATGTGAAGCTCAGGGAAACCTTGGCTGCAGTGACCATGAAATGGTGGAGTTGAAGATCCTTAGGGCAACAAGGAGGGCACACTGCAAGTTCACTGCCCTGGACTAGGGGAGAGCAGACTTTGACCTCTTCAGGAATCTGCTTGGTAGAGCACCATGGGGTAAAGCCTTGGAGGGGAGATAGGCCCAAGAAAGTAGGTTAACATTCAAGGATAACCTCCTCCAAACTCCAGAGCAATGCTTCCAAACAAGGAGGAAGTCAGGCAAAAATGCCAGGAGGCCTGCATGGAAGAATAAGGAGCTCCTGGACCAACTCAAACACAAAAAGAAAGCTTACAGAGGGTGAAAGCAAGGACAAGTAGCCTGGGAGGAATACAGAGAAATTGTCTGAGCAGCCAGGGAAGAGGTGAGGAAAGGTAAAACCTTGATAGAATTTAATCTGGCCAAGGATGTCAAGGGCAACAAGGAAAGCTTCTATAGGTACGCTGGTGATGGAAGACTAGTGAAAATGTGGGCCCTCTCTGGAAGGAAACAGGAGACCCAGTTACCGGGATGTAGAGAAGGTTGAGGTAGGTGATGTCTTTTTTGCCTCAGTCATCACTAGCAAGGGCTCAAGCCACACTGCCCAAAGTGCAGAAGGCAAAGACAGGGACTGGGAGAATGAAGAACCATCCACTGTAGGAGAAGATCAGGTTTGAGACCATCTAAGGAACGTGATAGTGCACAAGTCCGTGGTATGTCATGTGATGCATCCACAGATCCTGAGAGAACTGGTAGATGAAATTGCTAAGCCACTATCCATCATATCTGAGAAGCTGTAATAGTCCAGTGAAGTTTCCAATCACTGGAAAAGGGGAAATATAACTCCCATTTTTAGAAACGGAAAAAAAGAAGACCCAGGGAATGCACAAGCCAGTCAGTCTCACCTTGGTGCCTGGTGAGATCATGAAATAGATCCCCTTGGAAACTCTGCTAAGGTACATGGAACATAAAGAGGTAACTGACGTCAGCCAACATAGCTTCACAAAGGGCAAATCATGCCTAACATCTGGTGGCCTTCTATGATGGGGTTACAGAGTTGGTAGATAAGGGAAGAGCAACTGATGTCACGTACCTGGACTTGTGCAAAGCATTCAACACTGTCTCACATGACATTCTTGTGTCTAGATTGGAGAGACATGGATCTGGCAGATGGAAGACTCAGTGGATAAGAAATTGACTGGATGGTCGCACTCAAGGAGTTGTGGTCAAAAACTCCATGTCCAAGTAGAGACCAGTGATGAGTGGCATTTCTTAGGGATCAGTATTGGGACTGGCACTGTTTAACATCTTTGTTGGTGACATGGACAGTGCAGCCTCAACAGGTTTGCCAACACCACCAAGCTGTGTGGTGTGCTCAATGCATTGTAGGGAAGGGATGACATCCAGAGGGACTTTGACAGGCTTGAGAGATGAGCCTGTGCAAACCTTATGATGTTCTGATACCGAAAATGCTGGCAAAGAAACTATCTAACACTCCTTTTGGAGTTTTAGAAAGCAGCATCCTTTATTTCAGCACTGGGCAGCAGGAGGGAATGATTTTCATCAATCATGCACAATGAGACAAGAGCTGGTTACAGAATATATGTCCCACTAACATGCATATGTATTAATTCTCACAGCAATTTCATGCATATGCCACTACTTTCCAAGGACTAATCTTAATTTTATTATGAACTTCACAACAGCCAGGTCTCTGTTCATTAGAGTTTGAAGCCAGTTCTCTGTCCAGCCTTGAATTCTTTCGATAAGTGAAGAAATATTGTCTGGATACTGCACTGTTTTAAAAACCCACACTATCAGAAGAACCATCTGTGTCTGTCTAACTTTCACAAATACTGCCACTGCAATATAACTTAACTAAAGTTAGTTGGAAAACCAATTCTACAGAAAAACAACTCGTCTTAAGTCAAAATATTCCACACTCTGCAGTAACAGCCACTTCTTGTAACAGTTGAACAAGACCAAGTGCAAGATCCTGCATCTGGATTGGCGATCTCCGGTATCAATACAGGCTGGGGGATGAAGGAACTGAGAGCAGCCCTGTTGAGAAGGACTTGGGGGTACTGGTGGATGAAAAGCTTGACATGAGTTGACAATGTGCACTTGCAGCCTAAAAAGCCAACCATATGTTGGGATGTAGCAAAAAATGCTGATTTCACAGGCTTGAGTCAGCTTTTCATTAGGACTTTTCCCTCCCATCTTCTTAGAAGTTGCGTTGTTTTCAACTGTAGCTTTTAAAGCAAGAATAAGCTTGTGCAAGAGGCTTATGCATGTGTGAGATGTTGCCATTGTGAAGTGAGCACATAGATCTATAGTGCAGCTAACTAGCTGGGCAAGATTCCTTCTCCATTATCAAACTTTTGTTGAAGACCCCTCCTTGAGAAAAAGGGAAGAAAAGAAGTTCCTCCAGCCTGGCAGCGAATGAAAGCCACTGCCAGATGAAGAAGCTGTAACATTAATAAATGGATTTTTTTTCCAGGAAATGAAGCCAGATTCCATCTGCTGACATTTTTCAGTCCTCTTTTCTATTTAAGCCTTGATTTTTATTCTTTTAGGTTTGTACACTCTCGCACATGCAACATGAAAAAAAAAATAATCTCATGCTGGAAATATCATTAGAGAGCAGGGCAAGTTACATTTCACAAACTATTATATGTTATCTGCAAGAAAGGTAAATGCAGTTAGAAGTTACTCATAATTGTCATTAACCCCAAATATTTTATAATTTTGAACAGGCTACCCAACAGTAAGTAAAGAGTATCTTAAAAGTGAGATGGTTCTAGATTGTAACGTGTCACTGATCTTGTTTCATTGAATGTTTTACACTGGCAGATCTGTGTAAGAGGGTTTAAGGGAAGGATAAAGTATTTGCCTTTGAAGATAAATTACTGCTCAAATTTGTATTAGGGTTATGGAGTCTTACGAAAATTCTGATGATTTCCAGAGAAACACGAGCTTCAGCGAAAACAAAACTGTTCTATAAGAAATAGAATTCTGGTCAGTATTTCTCTTTGCCTAAGTACATCTAAATCTGGTTTTATTTAAAAAAGGATCAAAACAAACAGCTGATTTTATTTTTTTTCAAGTGTCAAATTTTTATCTTTCTTTTATTACAAAACTCCCTTTTTTATTGGAAATAAATTTTTGTCCAGATTTATAACTGTTCAATATAAGATGAAAATAGGACTTGAATTTCTGATTTACTTTTTTATATCCTCTTTTGAAAATAAAAAGACTCTGTAAACCTAAGTTTAGTTTTATATTAGTTTTAGTTGTAACAATACACATAAACTGAGAGTCTTAGAAGGATTCACAGCACACATTACAGACCAAATATAGGAAACTTACACAAATTTCTACCAAAATCCGAAGTCATTATAATGCATGAGATATTTAAGATAAATATTTCACAATGGAATTTGTACTACTAAGGTTATTTTTCAGTTGGCTTTGAAGCCTTGATCTTGCCTATATAAATCAGCCTTTCGACCATGTTGAGATACTTCAATCAACAAAGACTGATCAATCCAAATAATAACATTCTGCAAACTGGATCCCCACTTAAGCTCTCCTCGGCAGCAGAACAATGGGTGTAAATTAGAATCAGCATTACAATTTTTGGACTTCCCTGTGCTAGTGCCAAAGAGCTTACAGAAATATGTGTGAGGGTGTTGCCCTTGTGTCGCTGCGAGGAATGGACGACACAGACACCAATATGATGCTGCAAGTGTCGACATTTATTCTTTTTCTAAGCTTTCTTATATAGTAAATATACACGAGCACACCTCTGCTAAACATATGCTGATTGGCTAATCACACACAAAGCTTTCTATCTAATAATTTGGCTTGCTTTACTTGCATACATATTTTTCTAACAAACCTACATCCATTGTGGTGTTGCTTCTTCAGATGATGATAAGGTCACAGCTACACTTGATTTTTCCATGGAGGTAACTTGCTACATTGGTTTGGTCAGGATCTATCTGTGGCCTTGGTTCCCAGCAGCAGCAGGTGACAGCTCTCTGCTGTTCTGTTCACAGCTGTTCACAGCCTGTGTTCAAGCCAGTAGCTTTCCACCCCTACATGAGGGTGAATACAAGCTTGGTTAATCTTGTACTCAGGTGGTCAGTAAAAACTTCCAGAACAGAACCAGAGCAGCCACTGAAGGTTTGCAACAAGTCTTGAGTGATGCATGACATTCTAACTATTCATGTGCACTCTAATTTTTTTCACAGTGGTGGTGTTCTTCGGTTTAGAAGCTTGATAAGCAGCATGGGGAGAATCCTCCTAACCATCCTTGTTCAGGTCTCTGTGGCAGTTAGTTCTATACCCTGTCCCCACCTCTGAGAGTACACTTCTGGAAGCTGGAATCAGGCATGGTCTCCCAAGCCACCTGCTTAGTGGTTTGTGAGGATTATAGGCAGGTATGTTTCGAGAAGATTTTGGTCTTCTCTAACCTACAGCACAATGAAGTGAATCCAAGGAGCACGGGTGGCAACTTGACATGCCAGGGCATGGTATATGCACTATTTAAAATCTGCGTATGCCCAACCCAAGATCACTTGAGTGGTGATGTGAGCTGAGCTCCATGACAGCTGCTTGAATACCCACAGGTGTGGCTTAACAAGTTATTTATAAAACAAATTTATTTTCTTGCCTGCTCTAAAAGTTTACAGAACAGCTACTCAAATTATAGATAACAGTAAGTAACCTCACTGATACAATACCTTTAGATATCAAAGGAGCTTTATAATTACATTATGAAAGACTGTGCTGGGAGCAAAACAAAAAGTGTACAAGGGGGAATGTTTTTCTGGCAAACATGAAAGTGTGGAGAGGGAGTCAAAGTTGGATTTGGCCATGCTTAACAAATCCAAAAAGCACCATAATTGTTTTCTTGACCACTCATCCCTGATCCTCAAATCAGAGACCTCTTCCTTCCCTTCTCCTTTACTATCAAGCCTATTGAAACTGCAGAAAGGGCAAGGAGACAATGGCTACTTGCACACTCTTCTGTAGTTGCTGTTCCTGAACCAACTTTTGCACTCAAGTACATGTCGATATCAAAGATCTTAAAAGCAGGAACAGATTAATCTTGTTTCAAGGATGCCATCATGGACAGGTATGAACAAATGCTCCTTTCCTACTCAGTCATCCCTGAGTCATAACCGAGTATTAGCTATATACACTTAATCTCCAAAATTAATACTATTGCCTTAAGATATGGGATGAATTGTGACATAAACTGTCTAATCAATAAATTATTAATAAGTTATCAATAAGTTATCAATAAGTAAGTTTGATACGGCAAACTGTGTTTCAAAGTAATTGAGCACTGCTATCCCATACTTTGGGTATCTTTTCTGTGCCATACAGCACTGAAAAGAAAAAAAAAAAAGGATTACTGTTAAAAAGTGAAATAAGCCTAGAAATTTCAGGGGCTGGTCTTTAAATTGTACTATTACCCTAAATATGACCCAGAAAAATCTGTAATATTTCTCAGTGTTTTAGTGCCTCACCTTTGTATTTTGGAAAAACATACCAATAATTCCAAGTGAGAGGTCTGAATAAGTGGCTACCATAGAAACTATGAGGCTACTCCCATGGCATAGTCAAATCAGCAAACTGAAAGACAGTCCTTGCATTGGATGGCAATTTTCAGAGACGTATGTCTTTAAGCTGGGTAGTGCCAGAGAGATTTTGTCTCCAATTGGGTATGGCTGGAACCTCCCCCAAGCCCCTGAGTTTAAACACCTCCAGGGAAACTGCCTGTTCTGGGTGGAGGTTGAGTTCAGGTCAGAAGGTAGGTACTAACTTACATACAATTTTTTTTTCTTGAAGCACTTGAGCAACTATTTATAGTGACAGTACTTCCAAATTTATTAGAGCATCTGCTGGGGTAATGTAAATTATCTGCTTTCTTTAGCTCATGTGCCAGGTAGACTAAGCACAGCTCAATAGTTGCCCACCCAGCTGGAAGCTGCGGGAGAAAGGAAGAGAAGACCGTTTTTTAACCAGGGAATGATCCTGCATTGTGGTTCCAAGCTGAGCAAGGCAGCAGTGAAACTGCTGAGGGGACAAAGTGTGGGAAGGCAAAGGTGGGTGGGAGAACATAGCGCAAGCCTCTGGTCCTGTGGTGGTTTATTCTGGGTTTCAGCAGGAAAGCTGGCCCATTTTGTTTGCTGGACTCTGCTTCCAGCTCCAGGGCTAAAGGGCACTTCACACTGAATGCAGATAATCTTGTTTCTGAAAGACTCTCCCCTCTTGAATGGTTCTTAAATCACTTAGAAGCATCTCAGAGAAATTCAAGATAGGCAAGTCATTAAGGCTTGCTAGGAAATAGCATGGAAATATGGAGTTCAGACAAAAGCAGTAAAAACATTTATAGAACTTATAGAGACAAATCTTGTGTTGAGGTCTTTGCTAAATATTAGTTAAGGTTCACGGCAGTCCCTGCAAGACAAAGCTGATTATTTGGCTGCAAGCATAAATTCCTGGCATGAGCCAATTCTTCAGCAGTGTCTGGGCTGGTGCAGCACTCTCAAAATGCCCTGGATGATGATGCATTTTTACTATGGGCATCAGGTACTGCTTAGGTAAAACAGGAATGCTTTCCATAGCTGCTCTCCATGTTCCCTGGGAGTCTTTGGTCACTTTTATTTTTTGCAAGAGTCAATTTCTTCAGCAGGAGCAATCAAACATATCTGTTAGGAGCGAGCAACAGCAGGTCAGACCATTGAACTGCTTGCAAGCTTGGTGGTTTGTACAGTTGTTGTGCTGTGGCTTTAGTGGCAATAACTTTTAGAGTATTTCTTATTTCTTCATTTGTCCTTCCACTGCTCTGGCCTGGCTGGTGAATGATAGCAAGTTTCTCTGGCAATTGTATAGCTTTTAACAGTTCAGTAATTTGTAGATGGTTGAATATTTTACTTCCATGAGAAGTTATAAACCCACACAGCTCCTGTAGCTGCCCAGGACAGGGCATACTCCAAATGCATATTGAGAATCAGCATAAATATTTACAGTCTTCTTGGCTAGCTAACCTTTGCAGCTAAACTGAGGCCTCAGAGCTGGGGTCCAGAGCTAGAGACCGAAATGTCTGTATGTGAACTACATATGTCTGGTCTCTGTATGGTCAATGGAAATATATTCAGTGGATCTGGAGACTTTACCAAAAAACAAGGGGGTTTTCAGTGTCAGAAGCTTAAGAGAATTAAAATCTACTTACAACTGACAGAGCTTTTCTTAATTAAAAATAAAATGAATCAGATGACAGGGTTTTTTTCTCCATTTGTTATTATTCTTCTCATTATTTATTGCCATATAGAATTTCTTGTTCAAGTAAAATGATATCTGAGGATTTTCACTTTCTCTACTTTTGTTCTGCAAACAATACATTTTCCAAGACGATCAAATTTCTTATTCTTGTTATTGCAGTCTTTGGCTTTTTTTTAGATTAAAGAAAAGTCTTATTTACTGTGCATTTCTGCACATTACAAGTGGAGGCAATGTGTATTGAAATGATATGAATGCAATGTATCTGAGAAGCATGATAATGAAAGAGGCACTAGTTAGCTGTTGTGAGCTATGTAGATAAATTGCATTGCCATATAGTGAAAGCCAGTCAAACAACATGCAGAAATAAAACTACTGTCTCTGAGGCAAAACATTATAATTAGCAACAGCTATCTGCACAAAACGGAAGGTGATCTTTTTTTTCCTTTATGTGTATTTGGATTATATTGTCTCAATTACCCCAAATACCCCTATTTATTGTAGTACAATGACTTGGTTCTTGCCAGAATTGCTCAAGGGAGAACTCTCAGTCTGATTGTTCCTTAGAATCAAATTTTGGCAAATGTATGTTCCAAATGTACTTTGAGAACACTTACAAAGCACCCGTGACTTGAAGAAAATACATCACTGGTGCATACTGAGCTTGATTCGAATGGGAAATGCCATGTGGATGCAAAACATGACAGATGTAATGTTGTAGCTTTGGCTTTTAGCTCTGAGAAAATTGGGATCATCTGTAAAATTATTTTTTTTTAGATCAGGCACACTGCCCTGGTTTCTGAGCTATTAGGATACGAATACCTAGCCCATTTTTAAGATTTTATTCCCTCAGTCATTAAGGTATGATAATAACAACATCTTTGTGAAGGAGGAATGCTAGTCCCATTTTTTTAGTGTTTAGAGCAATGAAGCACAGAGAAATTAAGGTCAGGATTTGTAAGCACTGATACCCGTGTCAGCACAAACAGTCCTGCTGGTTATCCCTACGTATGAAACAGCTCAATACAGACGCCCTGTCTCTGCTGCACACTCCGTTGCTCATGGTGCAGTGAGAGGTGCTGTTACAGCAAGCTTCAGAGAGCCTCTGATGTGCCAGCTCCCTGGGCACGCCGGTCCCCAGTGCCTGGGGGATGCCTCTGCGGGCACCTGAAGCCAATGCAGCTAGGTTTCAGATCTGGCTTTGAGGGACACCTCGAGGTTACAACAAGCAGCAAGGAAGCAGGCTGTAGCTGTGCAATAGGATCACCAAGGAAGTTCAGCCTGTTTCATGGGAAGATTAAAAATTCATTTGCTCTTACTTGAGGAAGGAAGTGAGTGGCAGCAGAAGCTGCAAAATGCGCTTCAACATGTGCCGAACAAAGCCAGACAAATTTCAGCCTACCAGTAAAACATGTTTTCTTTTTCTTCTTTTCATCTTTTCAATGAGGATGATGATGACAATGAAGGTGAGTAACTTCCCTGAGGATGTGGTAGGATTTTCAGTGGCTTTGTATAATTGTCTTAAAATGCAGAAACGTTCCCCCTGTATCTCAGGACTCACACCACTTGCTTAAATGTTTCTGTGTTTGCTTATAATTGTAACAAACCTCCTTGTAGCACTGAGGGAGGTTTTCCTAGCACAGGCTCTGTGGTGTCACTGGTCCATCTCTCATTTTATGTTTTAGACCCAACAAAGTTTAAACTTGAAAGACTCTCTCTCTCTCCTCAAAATAATGGTATATACACCAGTTTTATGAGAAGCTGTTTTCTTTTTAATATTTTTCAGGACCCAGGTGCTCAGAAGCATGTCAGGGAAGCTCAGGCTTACCTACTTCAATGGAAGGGGGCGAATGGAGCCCGTAAGATGGCTGCTGGCAGCAGCTGGTGTGGAGGTTAGTTGGCACTTGGTACAGTGTTCCAGATCAGTGTTTTCAACTGGCTTCAGCCAAGGAACAATTTAACATGTATGTGGAGGATAAATGGCTGCAAGAGGGTGGCTAGATCAATTTCGCCAGTGGCACCGCATGTTTGTAACTACGTTGTTCGGTGGTTAGTATTTGGGATGCACACTCAGTGGATCTTGGAGTTTATCAGAGCTAGCATCAGTTCCCTGAAGTAACTAATAATGGGTCAAAGTGGTGATTTTTTTTTTTTAAGATCCTTAAGTAATGTGAGTTTTAATGTGCAAAACCAACATTTACTCAGTTTTATTTAGTTTGCAGTTACAACATGTATAAACAAAAGGGTGTTGTTGACTTATGTGCCCTGGGGTGGGGTTAGGAATAGTTGATTTGCCTTGTGCCTCCCTTGGCACTGATTGCAACCTCTCTTCCTCCAGTCTGTACCCTGTTTCTACCTACACTCAGGTTATTTCTCAATTGGTGCTTCTGCTCCTCCCCAGCTGTGAGGGCACATGAGAACCCTCAGGACTTCTGCAGCCAAAAAAACCAGTTGAAGATCTGGCCTATTAGCTTTTACTTGTTTCAGTTGTTCTGCAGAGGGTTATGTGCTGTCACTTACAGAAGAAAAATGCTTAGATGCAGCAATGTAATACCGTTCTCTCCCCTTTTCCAGTTTGAAGAAAAATTTTTGGAATCAAGACAGCAGTACGAAAAGCTAATCAAAGGTAAGAAACAAGACACCTGAGGCTTAGCCCTCAAAAAATTGCTCCAATTTAGCTAAATTTATGGTTTAAAAATAAGATTATTCAAATCAGCACAAATGTCTAGGTGCACATCCAGAATACTGAAATAGCAGTTTTGAGTAATCTGTTCTGTCCAGTGCCAGACAACCCCTATAAGCTGAAAGCCATAGCTTCTGTGACTGTTTATTGTAGTACATTAAATTGGGGTAGCAAACATTCCTATTTAATTCAACTTAATTATCTACACTATTGAACTGTTAGCATTGTTCCTGGCACATTTTTGGTCTAGGGCAAATAGCATTCCCTGAGGCAATTCCTAGGCATCATGTGGGAGTTGTACCAGGCCAAGGGCCATTTCCGAGATGTCATTTAGATGTGACCACCATGCTCTATAGGCAGAGAGAGATGAACAGAGTGAATGTGGCCAGTCTGTGCCAGCTGACCTGAGCATAAATGTACCTGCGTGTTGGTACTGAACCTCACTCAGATAAGCCTTTAAATGAAAGGCTAGCATGGCACCAAAATCCCCAAGAAAGTCAGTTTTTCTTTGTGCTAGACTCTGTGCAAACACACTAGAAACAGTCCTGAGCAGGATAAGCCTGAGACATGAAGTCTCCCCCAGTTAAAAAGCAGGGAGCCAGGGGAGAGACATGCGACAAGTCTAACATGGTCAAAGCGACAAGCCACAAAGACTTCATGTCAACATCAGGAGTGAGAGCTGTTCCCAAACACCTTTGCATGCCCGTAGCCACTGCCCTTGATATCTGGCCAAATGAAATGCAGCAGTGAACCCTTTCACAGCCACTCTGGGAGAAAAAGATCTTGCTGCTGGGGTGGAGAAGGAGTTGGGACTGTGAGAAACACCAGAGTGCACTGCCCTGCAGTTTACCTGCTGCCCAAAACACGTGAGAGAATCTTCACAGGAGGCTGAGCGTGCCAAGACATACTAGGAGACTTGGAAGAGGGCTTGGCTGCATTCTGTCTGCTTGCTCAGAAAGGAAAAGCTGTGTTTAAAGAAATTCTGACAGGAAAATTAAAATGAACAAAGATAAAAAAGAAGTGGTATCAAGAAGATCAGTGAGTACAACTGGCTGGGAATCTGACGAGGTGGGAGGGCAGTACAGTGTAAAGACATCAATTATATCTCTAAATATGATAGCTCAGGTACTGAAAGCCCAAATCTGAATCTGCTTCACCAGAGAGTGGTACGGTTCTGGATACAGCATCCAGGATTATTCACAAATACAGAGAGAAGAACTAAAGGGCGATGAAAATGATAGGACATTTTTATGACAAAGATCAAGGGGTTTTATGTATATTCAGCTTAAGAAGGTGAGAACTCAAAGAAGAAGGTGGAGTTTAGTATGATGACTTGAAGAAAGATAAATTAGTTAGTCATCCTGATAAAGGGACTTCTGAAATGCTGCCAGTCATGCAGGACGAGTGAACATGAATAACCCCACACTACTTCTCCCTCTAATTTTTTCTCTTCCTACTAACATGCTTTTTACCAGGGTATTCTGTGTTTAAACACCATCACATTGTCAGAACAGTCCAGGCATGACTTTGGCCCATGCCAGCTGATGATCTTCTAAGCAATGCCCCAGCAGTGTCCTGGATGAAGCCTGTACTAGGGGCTGCTCCCAAACAGGTGACTTGCAGACAGATAGCTATTTTGGAGGTCAAGAGAGTTAAATAGCATCAGCCTGTACAGGCTGGCCTGAGAGATGACTGGCTTGGTTCAACCCTTGCAGCAACAGGTTTCCCAAGTTGCTATCTGGATATCAACAAGCTCCGGTCATCGGTGACAAATAGTAGAACTAGATAACTGCATTTTAATGTATGCTCCACAGGCTGCCTTGCAACAGCATAATCCAATCCACAAAGTGACCAGCAAACTGCTTTTAATTCTGTGTATTTATTCTATGGAAACAGTGAAGTGGTTCTCACTGCAAAGCAAGGAGAAGCAGTCTGCTACTGGCCATAAGAGAAGTCTGTCTTTTCTGTAGATAAGAAACAAAGGATGCATTCAGTTCACTCACATTTGCTGCATCACTCTTTGTCAAGAGCTGGAAAATCAGATTTTATTTTTCACTTCACTTCTTTTTGCTTAAAAATATCTTAAAAATAGAGAGGTTAGTTTTTGCATTCTACCATGTTTCTGCTAGATAGATACCAAGTCATATTTCTTCCTTAAGCTGCAGAGGTGTGTGTTCTGGAAAGACAGGAAAACACAGGATCTTTTTGTGAATGTTCATAAGAAACAAGCACAGGCTATTTGTTACTATACAGAAAACAATGTGAAAACAACGCTTTGAATTTAAACAGTAAATTAATAATTTAGAATAAGTGAAGAATGTTTATTAATATTAGACTAGCAAAGTATTTTATTAACTCTATGGAGGAAAAAGCAAACAGACACGCCTGATAAAATCAACTCTTGTACCTGAAAGAAGGATGCACTGAATGGATTAAAACTAAGCAATTAAAATAAGTTATTAACTTTGAGCAATGCAAAGTGGCAGCTGCCTTGATGGATTTGGAGTTTTGCTTTGATTTTAACAGAGTGAGGATTGTTCTCTGGATGCCTTTAATGTGTAAATGCAGGAGGGACTCTCTCCAAAGACAGTGAATTAATCCAGTGGAAAACTAGTCTAGAGAAGACTGACTTTGCTAGGCTGAGTCTCCTGTCAGTTTGGCTCCCAAAACTGCCTCACTGAAGACTCAGACAAAGGCTCCTACCATCACCAGGAGAAAATGAGACTACAAAGATGTATCTAAATAGGCTTAAATTGTCGTGGAATGACACTGAGGATAGGCTCAAACTCTTGTCCCTGGAGTGACTGTGTAAAACTTACTTAAACAGCAACCACTGTCACAGTCCCTGCCTTTAACTCTGTAGCTTTACGATGTTTAGAGTGACCTACCTGTTCCCTTACCACAGTAGCTCAGTCTTGCTGTGGTACTACCCGTCTTATTCTTTCTACTCATGTGTACACATCCTTGACAGGGAACTAATCTGCATTCAAAATAATTGGATTTAACACAGATCTTTATTCTCCTTCAGTCCCTTAGGTTGAGAGTGCTGGTTCAAGCTTTTCCTGCCAGCATGAGGCAGGGTCCAGAAGTGCAAAGGAGCAGGCGGTGTCAGCTCCCATCAGGTAGTGAAGCTCTGGCGATGCTGTAAAGCAAGGGGCCCAGCTGCATTGTGATGACCTAGCTACAAAAGTGTGAGGCAGGCTAGTCAATGTTTGATCTTTCCCACAATGTTATTTTACTGCAGGGGGTATACAGATAGGGTATGATACAAATAATCTCCTACGCTGCAAAACCTGCTCAGTCTTTTGCTCTCCTGTAAAGCTAGCAGTCTAGGAGGAACTAACAAGCTTTGCTTCAACTTTACACCCTAGATGGAGACCTGATGTTCCAGCAAGTGCCTCTGGTTGAGATCGATGGGATGAAGATGGTGCAGACCAGAGCCATTCTCAACTACATAGCAGGGAAATACAATCTCTATGGGAAAGACTTGAAGGAGAGAGCCCTGTAACGTAACACCTCCTTTCATTTAATGAGCAATCTGTTATTTGATAGCTGCATTATATACAACAAATTAAATCCTTTAAATCCAGTAGAAAGGCATGAGAAAGGCTAACAATAAAAACTAACAACTCTAGCCTTTGCTTAGGTTTTAACCACTGCTTCTGAAATGCTGCTGAACAAAAGCTGGCTTTTAGCCCTTAGCTGCATTAGTTAATTGGAAAACAGGTGAAATAACTTCTATACTCTTTTCTACTGTCTTACCCCCACCATTAGGATTGACATGTATGTGGAAGGAATAACAGATCTGATGCAAATGATTTTGATGTTTCCTTTTTCTCCACCTGAGGCAAAGGAGAAAAATCTTGAGTCAATTAAGGAGAGGGCAACTAACAGGTACTTCCCAGTCTTTGAAAAGGTAAGTGACAGTGAGGATGTGTCTATAAAAATTGTATTTACAATTATCAAAAAGTTTCTCTGAAATAATAACATTTGTAGTGCAGGTCAGTTCCAAATCCTCATTTTTCTTGGCTTTCTCAGAGAAGGGGAAATAGAGCAGCATATTTTTGCTATTTGTTGGCTTATGTTGTCAGGGCTGTGGTATTTGAACATTTACAAAGCAAACAAAGTAATATGGTCTTAGCTATACAGCAAAACTTTTCACTAAAGTAAAAGAAAACACGTATGATTTCTTTTTTTTCCTTGAGGGGATAGTTCCACACTTATATTTCTTTACAGCACTCTTCTCTGCTATTCTTAATTTCAGTTGGAACATTTTCATTATAAGAATGCAAAAATCCCTTGCAAAAAAAAAAAAAAATAGGTAGAGAGATTAGAACCACTTTAGTAAAACAACAGTCATAGATTTCTGCATATCCCACTTTTGAAAACAACAAACCAAACCCATGTGACTTAGGCATCTGGCAACATTTCTCACTTTTTGTAACATTCATTTAGTTTTGATGGAAAATAATATTAAGCCCAATCATCCCAGGTGTTCTTATGACTACAATAACTTATGCACAAAGGCAGGGATTTTCTTGGGTTAGCTGTTGTAATTCTGCATTTTTAAGTTTGCTTCCTGGTGTCAACATTAGACATAACTTTAAATTAAATATCTAAATGGCAAATTTATAAATTCTCCAAGTTACTCTATAGTTTTTCTGTTATCCCTGTTTCTAATTTGGTGACTGTTACTAGTCTAAGTGCGTGGTTTTGTCCATGTTCCCAGTGCCTGTCATCATTCATCATTACCAAGTCACCAAAGTTTATAGTCTTTGTGCTTCAGATTTTTTCCCAATGTTAATGAAGTGATTCAGGCTCACAGCTTCCAGCTGAAAACTTCACTCAGAAATTTCAGATATAATTGTTGTTCAGCTCTACAGCTGTGCTGTGAGGCTTAGCTGCCAGGCATCCTATGTCCCGTTCTCACCTGCAGCCCACATTCTCTTGTATTCTACAGGTTTTGAAACAACATGGCCAAGATTTTCTTGTAGGCAACAAATTCAGCTGGGCAGATGTTCAGCTAATTGAAGCCATTTTAGCCGTGGAGGAGAAAATACCTGCGGTGCTGTCAGCATTTCCTCAGTTGCAGGTAATTTTGTAATTAAGCATGCCTCTATTCAGGAGCTAGAGGGCAAACCTGAAGTCATCATCTCTCCATGCTGTGTAATGAGGACTGTGGACTCTTCAAGTAACTGTCAATATTGTATGTTTGCTTAACATCAGGCACAAGAGGGAATTGATTTAGTAGTTTTGTTTTAAGACTGTGCTCCTGATTAACCCTGTTCAGGTATGCATACCCTCAATCGAAATAAATTTATGTCATCCCAAGGGAGCCACTGATCTAAGCTGCCTGTTTTTCACTTTTCTGCTTCCTGAGAGTAGATGCTATCTAATCCCAGATAAAAAATTAAGCTGTGCTATGGACTGATGTGTTAGAATAAGCTATACTGTGCCATTTTCTGTACTGGCTCATGCTACAGTTTTGGATCCCAGTAACTGACTTCACTTCTGCCTTCTACAGTATTACTAGAAACTCAAGCCTTAGCATTAAGTCACAGTTTTGTTTCAATGATCAACCCAATCCAATTAAGGATGAATTCTCTGCCTTTGTGCCATGTACAAAGTCTGAAACCAAGCAGAAGTTAGGCTCTTCTGCTGAGAGACTTGACCAAAAATCAGAAGCCTCCAGGCGTGCAGCGTGCTATAGAAGAGCACAGTGCATGGGCAAGCCTGGGGCATGACCTGCAGGAGTCGTTAAGAGCTGAGATACAGTGTAACCAAGTTGTGTATGACTGACAAAAGCAGATAGTGTTCCATAATCCTCCCATGTGCCTGTAATTATGGTAATTAAGCAGTATAGGTAATGCATATTTGGGTTGAGGGTGCAAGGCCTGAGGTCAAGTTTCTTTATGCTTACAAACAATTCGAGGGCTGCACTCAAAGATTTTGATGTTATTCTCATTAACAAAAGAAACAGTTCAGCATCAGACTAGAACAGTGAGTTTTTCAGGTTGGAACTGATGAGGAAAAGAGCTTTATTATTATTATTATTATTATTTAATGTTTAAATCTCAACCCCAATAGTTTGCTTGAATTTAGTGTGACAGGATGAGGCACTTCAAACACAAAGCAAGCAGTCACGTGTGTCAGATTATAACCCATATGCAGTTTTTCAGCCTCTGGTAATTTTTGTCTCTAACTCTCATCTTCTAGCATGATAACTTAGCCATTAGGCACACAGGCACAGTTCTGTTAAAGCCATACTTTGAATAATGGAGGGATTCCTTCACTGCCAGAAGGGCAGAAGAGTTTCTAAAACTGGTGGTTACTTATTTCAGTTTTTACTTTTTTTGCTCCTTATATTTCTCACTTATCCTTCCACTGCCTGTAAGGAGGAGGAAATCATGTTTATACATCTGCCAGCAAGAACTAGCTGTCACTCTGTGATGCTCCTCTCCCTTAGCCCCATTGTTAGAAGAGCATCTTGTGTATTTAAGATTTCTCAGTTAACATGCAGTCTCCAGCTGCTTGCAATCTGCATGAATGAGGCCTCTCTGACTGCACAATGAGATGTCTCGGGATCTTTCACTGAGTTGCCTTAATACATTGTGAATGAATGTTAGGATCTCTTCTAGCAGCAGGGGGAAGCAGCTGTTCTGTGCAAGGAGCACTATTAGCTACTGGCGTATCTGGAATTTCTGTCTTACTCTATTGGTATTATTTTTTAGGCTTTTAAAGTAAGAATGAGCAATATGCCTACAATTAAGAAGTTCCTGCAGCCTGGCAGCCCAAGGAAACCTCCACCAGATGAACATTACGTAGAAACTGTGATGAATATTTTAAAGATATGAATGTCTTACTACATTGGTGAGGCCCAAAATACTGACCCCCCCGCCCCAAACCTCAAACCAAAGGAAGTAGGAAGCTCAGTAAATCAATACCATTGTAGTTAACCAATGGTAAAATCTCCAAACCCAAAATAAAGCATTCTGATCACTTTGGCAATGTGACTGTGTATTTGTCTTTATTGATATAAAATGCTTGGCAAAACATGAAAACGAAGGATTAATGGAAGAAAATAACTATTAGTAGAGTAAGCAAGTTATTAATTTGAAAAAAAAAATATACAGTATTGTCAGAAAGTAATTTGTTGAAGAAGGTACAACTCACCGAACCACTTATCCTTTAAAGAAGTAGACTTGTTTCAAGAGCAGTTTTTGTAAGTATTTGCATTATTTTTACAGTATTGTGTGAATGAAACTTGTAATTTAGTAATAGTTTCATCTGTTGTTACTAAAGCCAAGTCTCTGGTTTCTCACAGTTCCCAGGTCTTGCTTAGGAACCAGCTCTTATAATGTTCCATTATTTTCTTCCTCTCCCTTTTTAATGTGATTCTTCCATGCACTGCAGTTCATTGTTCTCAGTGCATTGGAGTCTGTGCATCTCTTCACATGATGAACCTCTTGAAAGGAGGCAAACACCACTCAGATTCAATATTTGTTCATACTTCTTTCTATGCATTCGTCTGCTATTCTGGGGGACTCTCAGCTGCTTTCTAACCCTGATTCTGGACACCAACAGCCAGCTGCATCTTTGCCCTAGAAAAACAAGAAGCATCAGACTCCATTCTCTGGCTCTGAGGTCATATACACACACTATTAAACTCTCTTATCACCCAAAGTATTAACCCCATCCAAAGGGCCTGTTGAGGCTGGGCCCTGGTGTGGACTGACTTGAGCCACCTGGGCGAGAGCAGTGGGCACAGAACCATGACCCCTGAGTGAGCCACTGTCAATTCAGTAACACTGACAACATTTTCCACTGCCTATGCCCTGGCACTGCCTTGTGTTTAAAGGGATCTTCAGAGAACTCCAGGGGGCAGGACCTGAGCCTGAGCTGCCACTTTGCACAGAGTGAAATAATGACAGCCTACAGGTGCTGCTGCTTCAATGGCACTGTACAGCACCACTCACCCTTGTGGCATTGTGCTGGGACCAGTGTCACCAAGGTGGCCACAGCTCCTCCCGGTGAGGCCTGTCTGTGATGGTGGAGGCAATTCACAAAGTGTCAATGGGGAAGGGAGGAGCAGGGTCACTGCAGCACAGCTTTTAGGGCTGGAACAGCTCCGGTGCATTAAAGGTGTAACAAAGTTGCCTAAATTTCTCTTGCCAGTCTTTCCTCCTGAGTCATACTCATTATCACTATCCTAAAATTACTATTTAAGGTTTATTGGAAAGTTACTTTGGTCCAATGTGAGCGATGAAGAATGTACCACTCAAAAGACTCCCAGGTCTGATGTTAAGGTCAACTCAGGCTGAAGGAAGGAATGGATGTGCATTTCCTTTACCCTGGATCTCTGCTTCAAATACTGAGCTGCTGGGCACAGCAGTAGAAACTGTTGTGACTGGCATTGGCACCTTGCTCCACAAGAGTATCTGTCCTGTTTGGTGGTGACTACCTAACCTTTCGGGAGTCAAAGGAGGTCTTGTAAAGGTCTCGGAAAGGTCTCTGGAGATAACTTCTCACTTAGTGGGCATGCCAACATGTGGCATCTCTGCTGGCCTGTCTCGCCCTCACCAGGCACTCCAAGCCGTGATTCCCCAGGCCACCCAAGTGTTCAGCTTTGCGATATCAGACTCCCTGCGTTGCTCTCACTGTTGGTGTTTTGTCTCCTTCTGGTTTCCTAGTAAGTGAAAGTAGCAGGTCTCAATCAATTGCTAGAAGAATGTGATTTTCCAATCAAATCCAGATTTGACAGGAAAAGTGCCTGAACCTTTTTGCTAACAGTTTGCAATGACAGAGATGAACTGCTCCTGTGGCTGCAGCGCTATGGTGCATCCTGCCACCTTGTGTCACCAGGCATCTCTGTGCTGTCTCAAGAAGAAAACCACTACAAACCTGTCCCTGCAGGGATACCACCTCCCTAGTAGCTGATACTGCAGTGATGTACACCTCCATGCATCTGTGTGCTTGCTACCTCTCCACACTGAGCAACAGGACGGGCTTCGAACACAAGAGTGGAATTTCTGTGAGCTGGTTGGTATACCACTTGCTTACACACTTGTAAAAGGTCAAAATTTAGTCGATGTCACTTTCTTTAAATTAAGGTCTGTGGGTGAGTTGGATTTTTAAAGATCTTTCTGCAAAGTTTTCCTCACAAAACTGCTTATTTTTCTTCATAAATAAATTATTTTAAACCTTGTGTATCATCTTATCAGCATTTCACATGCAGGTTACAAATATATTATCTCTCTCTTGAGAATAAAACATTATGGAGGAAAAATGGCAGACTCAGATTAGGCAGAGGTTGTTCATTTCTACAGCTGTAGGACAAAGCTATAGATGTCCAGCTTCTATTGATTTTAAAACAAAAATATTAAGGCTGATATGCATTTACAGCAGGCAAAAACTGCTTTGTGAAGGGGCCTGGTGTGGCAGAGCAGCACGTGCGTAGAAGGAAACTCGGTTCCAGCAGGTGTCAGTAAACAAATCTGATATATCATATTGCTATGACAAAAGTGTAGAAAAAACCAAAATTTGTTGAAAAAGTGGAAAATGAACTTGGTAGGGAGAAAACAAGAATGAAGTTCCTTATCAGATTGCCCACTCTCCAAATTCCCCCACACCTCTCCCATGCAGCACACGGCAAAGGGACAATTAATTATTTCTGCTAGGGTCCAACTAGATGAAGTGGAGTTTTTAACTGAACATGCTCTGTATTTTGTCAGAGTCAACTTATCTTTCACCAGTATGTGTGATAAAATTGTGTAGCTGTAAACACAAAACCTCATATTTGTTCATCTGGGACCAAGTGTGTGCTTAAGTACAGCTGTAACTCAAATAGTGAGTGCTAGTGAACTGTGTACTTAGGTGCGCCTTCATGCTCTAATGTAAATAGAACCGAAGCAGAAAACATCTTTAGGTGAGTTATTCACAAGTGTGTATAATGTAGGGCCATCTTGTAAAATTTTATTACTTTTGTAACCAGGATTTTTTTTTTCCCTAAGTGTTCCTTAGTGTTGTCAAGCCTTCAGGTAAGCTAAACAAGAGAGTACATCTGAAAATAAGGGTGCTGGAAAAATGCTAGCATGCCCTATTTGCAGCTTAACCTTGTGAGAGGTACAAAAACTTGTTAAAAACAATTGTATTTCCCACTGGCATAGGACATACATTGGCTTGAACTGTAGGGGCAGAGAGCACAAACAGTTTAACAAGACATATGGCTCAGACCAGGCTCCAAGGAGCAAGAGGGCTGGAGGTCACTCTCAGGAGAAGGCCGATAAATATAGGCTTCTGGTAGTTGGTGCGTACATCTTCCTTTCTGTGCCCACTTTGGGTTTCAAAACAGAAGTTTTATTTCCCATCGGTTTTCCACTCTTAAATTCCTAACAACTGCTGGAGGAACAGCTAGCAGAGCTAAGTGGCTGGGATCTCTCACTCTAGGATAGTGAGGACCTGCAGGTCAGATGTTGAAATGGTTAATGCATCTTCACATTAGCCCTTAGCCTCCACATAAATAACCTTAGAGCGGACTTGCTCTGGTTTGTATCATGTTGAGAGGGCTTGGAGGGATACTTGGCAGAGGAAGTTAATCCCTTAACCCTGGTTTCAGAGAGGAGAAGCCTGAAATTATTACTAGCAGTGATCTAGGAAACCTTTGAATTTCTATAAATACTAGGATACTTTCTCTGCTAGCTGATGGAAAGCTGAGAAAAGAAGATGAAAGACAATGAAGAGAAGGTTTTCAGGTGTGAAATGCTCTAGAAGTCCTGATATTCTTGGGTTTATAAGATGGTTTCATTGCATGCTAATTCTGCTGGGTAAGGAGGGTGAAATTTAGTGTGGATAAATGTTTCATGGGACATAATGTGTGAGCTGCACTTTTCAAGCGTGCTGAATGTAGGCAGTGCCAGTTTGGAAAAAAACCAACAACAAATGGGACCTTCATTTTAAAATAATATGTAACAACAGAGCTGCACTTTATTTCTGCAGCAAGGAAGGACTGGATATGTCCCAGTAGGTCTCATTAGCCACAGATGAGGCTCCTTCCCCACAATCTCTGTTCCCCCCGATAATACAATACAGCACAACATTTTGTGTGTGCACCTATTTCCCTTGCAAGAACATTTTAAATATTGACTCATAATTTCAATCACAGCTCCAACCCAAATTCTGACCCAACATTTACAGCATAATTGTGATCTGTTTTATATTGAGAGGAAAGTTCACAAAGCGTGATGACACAAAATATTTTCCAATGTTCTGTCAAGAAATCAATATCATATCTGAAAAAAAAAATTTTTTTAAAAAAGAAATGATACCTTATTGTTTGAAAGGAAGAGGCTAAATGGAAATAAGCTGGTGGACACCAGCAGCAGCTGAAGACAATATTCACTCCTAAGTTATTAGGGTATCATTGACATTTCAATTTGAACCCAACCGTTCTTAAGAGATTAGGCATTTTTAGCCATGCAAGATATGAATGACACTTCTATACCATTTTCCAAAATATTTTAGTGAAGTGACATTTCCAAAAGTGCTGTTAAATAAGGAGAGAGACTGTATTGTATTTTTCACTTTTATTTAGGCTACTAACTGTGTTTAAGAGGACTTGTCTGAAATCCTGATGGCTACCTCTGACAGGGTAAGAAATGTCAGTGTTGGGATAAATCAGCCTCTGAAGATTCTACTCCTGTCCCCTAGTCCTAGAGGAAGTTTGAAGGGATTTGCTTTATCTAAACTTTTAACTGCCTCAGTTGAGACAACATCCTTTTGAGTAGTTTGGTTATCAGCTGTAGCTCAATTGCAAGGTGAGGGATTCCTCCTAAATTTAGACTTATTTAAAGGAGACTAGACAGCTAGACTAGATGCAGGTGCCTACAAAATTAGGTGAGATGTGTTTTCTTAAGTTGTCTACACTATGATGAACTTTCATGCTTGAACTCATATTTTCTTCCCTTGCAGTCTTCTGACACAGTGGATATCACTTCCCTGTAAGAGTAGTCACTAGATCCAGGATATGTCCTAGAGTTTATCATAGCCAGACCTACAAATTATTAATCCAGCCAAGCAACCTAAGAGTGACTTTGCATTTGTGAAACACTGTTAGAAGCTTCAGTCTCTCGCATTATCCTAAATTCTGGGTCATAAGTCATGTCTGTCCAACAATACAGTGTAGTTTGATCTTTTACTCTTAAAAAAACCTGTCCTAACAGCAAAAGTCAGCACTTCCAGAAGCCTGGAGGGAAAAGCAGTCATGTTTCAAGCAAGCAAATAAAACATTCCTAGGCAGAGTTCTGTTTCATTATAAAATATGAACAAATTACTTCAGGCTGGATATTTAAAGAAAATAAAATGTGAGCAGCTTGTTCTTCTACAGCCATACCAAGGATGGATTTCTGCTGCACTCAGCACAGATGTTTGGGGCTCTTCATGACACCTCTGCAGGGATGGCCATCGTGCCATGGCACATGCTGCAGAGCTGAGCTCTGTGGAGCAGCAGCTGGAGGCCAGTGGATGCCCCTGTAGATGCCCTCTGTGACTGAACCTTGCTGCTGGCTTTCAGAGGCTGGAGAGAAGACCCATCCAAAATGTAAGAAGGGAACGGAGGGAAATAAGAAAGAAAAGAGCCAGAACCAGAAGGTGGAGGCTATAGGATGTGCTGTCAGTGAGGAGGCCCCTTCTGTGAAGCCCAGTTCTCCTCACCTGATGTATAGGGTACAGCATGTTCCATGTGGAGACTGGGCACCTCCTAAAGAACAAGGCCTTGCAGGGGTGCTGTTTTGATGCCTTGTCCTTCCGTTGTTCTAGCTCTAAATAATTACTCTTATTTTATTGTCAAGCATGGAACACATTGGTCTAACAGGCACCAATGGTGGAGACTGATGGGATGAGGATCATTTTCAGCTACGTAGCAGCAAAGTTCATTTACAGCAAGGATCTGAAGGAGCGAGCATCCTGTACTGTAACAACAGAGAAGAATATCCCAGCTCATAGTTACGTTCAGGATAATTCAGCAGATTTTTATGTAGTACACTGACCTTGCCTTTAGATGACACCTTCAACAGTATTAACCAGCCAGATTAGATGGTGCACAGGAGTTCATGCTATATTGATTCTTTGAAGCCAACAGTTATCAGAACAACACAGTCAGGAGTGCAGAGGGCAGTTTGTCTTCTGATACCACTCTTCATTCACTGTCTCCTACATTTGTATTTGGTGTGCATTTTCACTAGGTCAAGGTCAGGGAAACATTTTTGACAGAAATAAACATTCTATGTCCAGGAGTGAAATTCAGCAGAAACAATGTCCTGAACTCCCATCACTAAGGAAAGGAACTTATGAAGGATTCAAGCTGAATTAGTTGATGTGACTTATGTAAAGTGGTGATCTGTTAAAAGTAAAAAACCCCATATTAAACCAGAATTTTTATTGCTATCACAGTACTTTTTAAAAAATTTCAGCCACTAGAATTATTTTTAACTAGCAGGTTGCAAAACAATGAAAACAGGAAGCACACAATTTTCTGCTGGCACAGATGTTTCAGATGAACATGACCTCTTGTCAATCTTACATTTGTATATAGTCAGCATTAGTCAGGAAATTTTGTTCTGTAAGTGAGAAGTGGCTAAACAGACCCAATTGCTTTAATTTGTTTAAGAAACAGTAATTTTCCATTGGCAGAGAGCTGTTTGCAGTTCCCTCAGTAGGAGGAGTTACAAACCAATATAAACTCAAGGCAAAGCTACTGAGAACTTAGAGTGAGTTATACTGTGTACAAGGTAAGCTTTTAGGATTTTGGACATGCATAGGGAATTCATGTACTTGGAACTAAGTCAGTGAATGGGGTTTATGGATTAAATACTTGTAGGTACTTTCTTTACTAACGTGCATCAAATGTTAAATTATTAATCAGCTGCTTTCTCGACGTACAGATTTAAGAAAAAGAAATGTAGATTTTAGACTTGTGTAGTGCTTCCTCTCACTCCCTTCTTCCTGTCGTAGAGAGGATGACATGTTATTTACAAGGGGGAAATGGTGGGTTTTTTAGCTATTTTCCTTTTGCTGCTGTAAATGCTTCAGTTTTATTGTTGACATGGAGTTAATATCCATGAAGCTAGGATAAACTAGGCACTGTCTATATGTTTGCTGCTGATTTGCATGTACTGGTTCTGAATGGGGTGGATGACAGTCTGTCTAGAAACCTATTGATTTAAATTTCAGCAGAGTTGGAATTGGACTAAGCAGGTATTGCTCTTCGGCACTGTCTGTGGTAAAGGCAAATCTAATGTTATCAGAGACATTAAATTCTGTGTCTTTGGGTGCTTGCCTAAAGAAATGAGAGGAGCGAGGAGCGTGGCAAATGAGATTGAATACATACAATGAGGAGAGGGGGAAATCCTTCCCGTCACTTTATAACGGAGCATAAGGCTGCTGGAGAAAGCACAGCAATTGCTGAGTTTATATTGTGTATCAGATTAAACAGTAAACTATACCCTGAGATAATGCCAAAATAAAGAGAGCAGTGTATCTTGCCCGTTCTGCTTTTTGGTCAGAGCAGAGCACTTTGGAATGCAAAAGGGTTTTGATTTGCTTGACATGGGCTAGTTGCTGTCAGTACAGAGTTCTGCTTAACTAACCTGCACATATAATAAACATCTTCAGGCAAAATGATACAACACAGTCTCTCGAAATGCTCTCTACTAATTTGATGAGAATCTTGGCCAATAAATTCTTGGTTTCAAACAAGACAGTGAAGAATTCTTAAGAACTAGTTAGAGACTCAAAACCAGCATTCTGAATCTTTAATTTGCAAAACTTACTTCTTTATTGCAGATAGTAGGAAATCAGACAGGTGGAAACATGTCTGGGAAACCCAAACTGCACTACTTCAATGGACGAGGCCGAATGGAAACAATCCGATGGCTACTGGCAGCAGCTGGGGTTGAGGTTTGCCTCCATTTTTTATACTAAGAGCATGTGACAAATATGTATTTTTACTGTTCCTTATAAAAAATGTGACTGACCAGCAGTTTCAAACTCTGCATTTAGTGCATTGCTGACTAAACCAGCAACGATCACTACCTTACCCTAAGCAAGAGGGGAAGTTCCTGTTTCACTCCCAAGCATCATGTACCAGGCTTGCTGGTAGCACTACAAATGCCTCTGCCCTGCAGCTAGTGAAAGAAAAAATTTGAAACCGAAGCAGCAGAACCTGGCTTATTATCTTCTGATCACAGGGGTCAACCACTTACAATTCTGAAGACATTCAGTTAAATCCCAGCACCCCAAAACAGCAAAAAACTATTATGCCTACTACAACGTAGCTTACTCCTGAAGCTACTGTATATTATAAACTACAAAGTAATTGCTTTTACCTTTAATGCTTTCTAATACTAAACTGGAGAGGGAGTGTGGGAATCTCTGTATTTTAAGAACTATGAGGTTTTGTCATGGTGATAGGCAAAGGGCCAGAAAGCTGTCACGGAGCACTTAATCTTCTCTTCATCCCTCCTTTTGCCACCTTGTGGCAAAGGAGCTATACCACAGATCTGCTGCTGCAGTGTGAGTTTACCTGTCCTCCTGTCTCCCTGCACCATCTCTTGCCAGCACTGACAACAGAACTGGCATGGTAATAATTTGTCCAGCAGACAGGGTTTCATGCCTTACAGCCACCTCAGCTTTAGCCAAAATCTTACCTGATCACTGAACAAAACATGAATCACATGTGAGACGGAAGAGGAGAGGGTGTGACAGAGGCAAAATACATTTTTAAAGATACCAATTCCAAATTGGATTAATTTTTTTTGAAAATAAAATTCCTCAAAACACAGCTCTTTGTGGTCACATTATCTCATGCAAAACAGAAGCTAAAACATGCAGTGATAACACAACTTTCCCCTTGTGTTTCTTGCAGTTTGAAGAATGTTTTCTGGAAACAAAGGATGATCTGACAAAGTTACAGAAGGGTAAGTTTCCTTCATGTTTTAATAATTAGGTAACAATACAAACAATTACAGTACCGTATTAAGAACACCTAAAAAATCTTATGTTTCTTACAAAAAATCTAGATTCTCTTGTACATGAGGTTTCATAGCTGGGCACTGAAGTTTGTTAGATGGTATCATCCACCGAGTTGCTTCAGGCCTATGAATCACAGAAGGGCTGAGATCAGAAGGGACCTCTCAAGACCATCTGCTCCACCTCTCCTCTTCAAGCAAGGTCACCTAGAGCCAGTTGCCCAGGGCAGTGTCCAGTAAGATTTTGAGCATCTCCAAGGATGGAGACTCCATGGCCTCTCACAGCAATCCATGCCAGTGTTCAGTCACTCTCACTGTAAAAAGCCTTTTCTTAAGTTCAGATGATTGACTTTCCTTTATTTCAGTTTCTACCCATTGCCTCCTGTCCTGCTACAATATAGGTTTCTGTCATCAGATCATCTTGAAATCTATTAGCATTTTAAGCAGCCTACAAAGTTACTGTTTTATGATCTGAAACCAATGGGATGGGGTTCAACAAGGCCAAGTGCAGAGTCCTCCATTTAGGTCACAACAACCCCATGCAGTGTTACAGGCTTGGGGCAGAGTGGTTGGAGAGCTGCCTGGCAGAAAAGAACCTGGGGGTGTTGGTTGACAGCCAGCTGAACATAAGCCAGCAGTGTGCCCAGGTGGCCAATGGCATCTTGGCCTGTATCAGACACAGCGTGGCCAGCAGGAGCAGGCAGGTGATTGTGCCCCTGTACTCAGCACTGGTGAGGCCGCACCTCAAGTGCTGGGTTCAGTTTTGGACCCCTCACTACAGGAAGGACATTGAGGGGCTGGAGCGTGTGCAGAGAAGGGCAATGAGGCTGGTGAGGGGGCTGGAGAATAAGCCCTATGAGGAGCGACTGAGGGAATTAGGGTTGTTTAGCTTAGAGAAGAGGAGGCTGAGAGGAGACCTCATCGCTGTCTACAACTGCCTGAAAGGAGGTTGTGATGGGGTGGGTGCTGGTCTCTTCTCACAAGTGACAAGTTGTAGAATGAGAGGAAATGAAGAGGAAATGAGAGGAAAAGTTTTGTCAGGGGAGGTTTAGACTAGACATTAGAAAGAATTTCTTTACTGAGAGAGTGGTCAGGCATTGGAACAGGCTGCCCAGGGAGGTGGTTGAGTCACCATCCCTGGAGGTGTTTAAAAAACGGGTAGATGAGTTTCTTAGGGACATGGTTTAGTAAGGAGACAGGCACGGTTGGACTCGGTGATCTCAGAGATCTCTTCAAACCTTATGATTCTATGATTTTATGATCTGAATGAAACCAGAGTTCCAGATTTCTGAGGTTAACCTTTACCTCTGATTTGTTCCTGTTTCCTGAGGCAACTACTCCCTGTGTTATCTTTAGCTTCCATTTTGTGGGCATGATATTCACATTTCCCCCAAATTAAATTACATCACTATTCTCTTCCAGTTCACTTGGGTTTTCAAACGAGTCTGAGCTAAGGTTGGCACTTGTAGTCCTACTGTCCTTTCGGATCAATGACAGTTTCAAAAATTAACTTGAGAGAAAAGCGTAAATGAAAATGCGCCCTTAATAGCAGTTTCCCTCCATGATTGCCATAGAGTGGATACAAAGATGGATATCGCTGATCACTTATTTGAGTCCCGAAAGATAATTTCATCAAGCTGATACCCTGACTTGCTTCTCTGATCAGTTCCTGAAGGCATTTTAACTTCTTCTTTGATAGAATAAGGCTTCAGCAGACTAGTAAGTGACCTACATGGCTACAGTCCGAAACCAAGTGATATTTGGCTCTTATAGAATCTCATGAAGCCCACACATTATTCCCTGCTTCATGTCCCTACAGATGTATGCCTTTGTATAAAGTCAATATAGTTGTCACAAAGATAATGCTATATTCACATTACATGTTGACAAGTGCTTAGGGAGTCCAGGTTTCCTTAATACTTACCAAAGCATGACAGAAACAAGTCCATTATGGGTCAGATCTTTCAAACCTTTTCATCGTAATAACCTCCGTGAAAATCGTCTGAGTTAGGGCCATGGAGTGCAGGGTCTTGTCTTTTTCAGTGTGACAAAAGTTCTGCATTTGGGTGCTTCTTCAGATTTAAAGAAACTTCAAGAAGCTGACTGCTATAATATTGTTATCAACATATCACTAAGAAATGGTTCTTGGTTTCATGGTAAGTATTTTCCATACCATGTTGCAAGAGTAAGGAAGACTGTCATGGAAAGGGTTGTCAAACAGTGGAAGAAGCTGCCCAGGGAAGTGGCTGAGTCACCATCTCTGAAGGTATTTAAAAAACATGTAGATGTGGTGCTTAGGGACGCAGTTTAGTGGTGGACTTGGCAGTGTTAGGTTTCTGGCTGGGCTTGATGATCTTAAGGGTCTTTTCCAACCTGACTTATTCTGTGATTTTAAATAAAAAATAATGTATGTGGTTTACTTTGCCAAACACCTATTAATGACTCTCAGTCACAGACTGAATGTGTTCTTGCCTTGTCTGGTTTTCCCTAGATGGATCCCTGCTGTTTCAGCAAGTGCCAATGGTGGAGATTGATGGGATGAAGATGGTGCAGACCAGAGCCATTAGCAACTACATAGCAGCGAAGTACAACCTCTACGGGAAGGACCTTAAGGAGAGAGCCCTGTACTGTAACAGTACCACCTTTGTTTGTTAGACATAGTTCATACCACCTGCCTAAGTAACACAAGACAATCCGAGCTCATGGTTAGATTCACGGTGATACAGCAGCTTCTTATGTAGCACGTGTTGACTGACTGCAGGTGATGTTTACAACAGTAATAACCAGCTAGATTAGACAGGCAGCAGAGTGCAAGGGAGTTCATGAAGATCAAAGGTCAATACAGTTATCAGAATAAAGCAGTCAGGAGGCCAGAGTGTAGACTGTCTTAGTGATGCTGCTTTTCATTTTTTCTTGCAGTTATCAGGCATTTTCACCACATAGAATTCAGGGAAATGTCTTTGATGGAAACAAAAAACTTCTCTCTTTAATAACCAGGAGTTGGAATTAGAAATAATAACTGGTTATTAAAGGACAGGGCACTTGGGCACATAGTTTGACCTGAAGTATTTTTAAATGCTTCCAGTTAATTAACACTGGTAAACACATCAAGATATTAGGAACTGAATAGACTCACTGTTTAACTTTCCATGTCTGATTGGATTTTTTAACACAAGTTTGGATGACACGTGCCAATTTTGTACTCAAGTTCAAAAAACTTAATATAGTTTGTATTCACTCTAGGGAAAGATGGAAGGGGTAGAGTCTGCTAGATTTTCAGGAACTTTGCACTTGTCTTTCATCCGTGCTCCCCACCCTCCCCCTGCCCTGCCTCCCTGAAGATGCTGCACTCTGGGTGGGCAACTACTGCAAGCTATGCATGCTGGAGAGAAGAGGCCGAGAGCTCCCAACATTTCAATAGGGTTATGCCAGTAGCTATCATCCTATCCAGACCTACTGTGTTTGACTTGAGAAAATTGGATCTGTTCCTTTCAGAATTGATATGTATGTGGAAGGAATAATAGATCTGAATGAGTTACTCATGGTCCATACTTTCCAACCAGCGGATAAAAAGGAGCAACATTTTGCTACTATTGTGGACAAGGCCACAAACAGATACTTCCCAGTCTTTGAGAAGGTATGTTGCAAAGATGTAGTAGCTTAATTAATATTATTTTCCTCAAACTCCATCCTGGATATAAACAAACAATTTTTATTGAGGAAAAGAGAGAAGAAAAATTACCACTTATATTTAAGTGTTGTGGTTTTGGTGGAGCTGGAATAAAGATGGCGATGTGACACTAAAAAAGGGACAGAAAGCACTACGAATCAGGGAGAGACGTAGAGCTGCAAAATCCGAGGACACACTAAGGTCGCCAAATGTCCATGTTTCAGTCTGTATGTTGTTTCAGACAAAAGACACTGTAATATTAGTTTTCTCCTGAAGCGCAGAACACCCCATACTATACATGCGATGTAAAACATTACAGCTCCTTCCATAACAAAAGGGAGAATGGATTATCTGGATGTCTAGACCATGAGGCTTGGTTACACATCGAGAGCTCCCAATGCAATATTCCCCAACTAGAAAGGGAAACAAGTGAGAAGTGAGGGAGCCGCCCTTAATTTGAAAGAGTTCAAGATACTCTTACTATGCCCTAGGTTGAACTTAAGCCTCTTGTATATTTTTCTATAGACATTTGCAGTGATAGTTGTATCTCATAAAGCTTAGCCTTCAACACAGCAGCACTGGTTTCATAAACTATAGAAGTGAAGGCAAGAGGGGTACATCTGAGCTGCCAAAAAGAAATGGAGACGAGAAAGGACTGATAAATTATGCCTAGGATGACAGTGTGATCAGATAATTTGTTTGTTCTACAAATGTTGTTACTGTGTTTCCTTCTTTCAAGGATAACTCCATGCAGTGTATGGCCTTGCTTTGAATATATCAAAGTAAGTCACACATTAAAAAAAAATCACATCTGCTTCTTGTTCTCTGTTTTTAGGTTTTGAAAGACCACGGACAAGACTTTCTTGTTGGTAATCGGTTTAGCAGGGCAGATGTGCAACTACTTGAAACCCTTTTAATGGCAGAAGAGTGCAAGCCTGATATACTTGCCAAATTTCCTGTCTTGCAGGTAATTGAATGGACAGTTTCAATAGGCAATGAACCAAAGCAGAATCACTGATTTAAACTGGCTGAGAAATATAGGAGAGTGGGAGGGTGAGGAAAGAAGTGAAAGACAAAATCAAAATCTAATATCCTTTTAGCCAGCCTCAAACACTGATGGTTATTGCTGCCTTCTGTCATTTTAGCCACAAAAGCATAAAAGGATGAAGCATATAGACTCTTCCGCAGCATATTACTTTTAGAGCACATAAAACATCTATATGTCTGACAGTTATCATAGTTCTTAAGCACAGTGCTGTTTTGGTTTTGTTTTGTAGAGTTTTAAAGCAAGAATAAGCAACATTCCCACAATAAAGAAATTCCTGCAACCTGGCAGCCAGAGGAAACCACCACTGCAAGAAAAAGATGTACAAAAAGTGATGAAAATTTTTCACTGAGGACCAACCTAAACCCACAGAAACTCTATTTCATTGTCTTTGTGTTTGCTGACAGTCGCCAAGTGAAGTTAACAAAGACAGTGAAAAGGGTTTGATCTCTTTCCTTGGCTGCAGAACTGGTTTTAGCCTACTGCAAACACTTGCAAGGTAAATCTAGACGAGCATACCAGCAAATGAAACAGTTCGCTGAATGAGGGGGTACACTGGACAACACGTCTTAAATTGCTTTAGAGAATACCTGAAATAAAGTCTACTGACACTCAAACCTAGTTTGTTCGATGACTTCTTGCTGCTACTTATATACCTAAGGGCTTTCTTGTTCTGTTTTCCTGGCGTTACCAAGAGTTGCTGGAAAACGAAGAGAGCATAGGCCAAATGGTAGGAAATGTATCTGCTCTGGAAAATGCCAGGGAAAGCCTACAGGTTGTGGTTTGCTGCTGGTGACAGGTTTGGATTCAGATTTTCTCTGAACTTAACTTCGAATAAGATGGGACCAGCCACAGTACTGGATCTGTGTTTTGTCACTAGACATTTAAACCCTTGTATTGTAGTTTCACCAATATTTTCTTTAACAAACGGTCTACTGTGGCAGCTAAAAGCACTTTGCAAGCTTGACTGAGAGGCAAATGCTTGTCACCAGCTGAAAACTTACGGTTTGAGGAAGGAGGAATCAGATTGGGGTCAGGTGCTAGCAAGATCTTGAAATGTTGGACTTTGTGTTGACCTATGTCACTTCATATTAAACTCATTTAAATGTAAATTCTACATAAGTTGTACATTATAATCACTTAAATCAAGCTCGATTACTGAGAGGCTAGTAAGAAAGTTGAACACATAAATATGTATACCGTTTAAACGCCAAATCAACCACACAGGAAAATGCAACAGCCAGTGCAACAAGCAATTAATGGTCTAGAGCTGGCAATTTTAAACTGGGCAAACCTGGGGCACTAAAACTCTTGCTAATACCAACCTCTTTGTAAGAAATACCCAAGTTTTTAGAAACAACAAAGGAAAAAACCACATTTTTCAGCAGCAGCACATGTATTAATCAGAGTTGCTGTTCATAGGCAAGAGCTGTTTCCCTCCTGTTTCACAGAGGCATTCAGGAAGCATCTGCAGCTGCTGACTGCTGTCAGAAACCCAAGTTGGCAACCTTGGCCATGACAGCCAGCTTTTTGCTGGGCAGGCTCCTCTCCCAAGCCGGGTGATTTTAAGAGCTCATGCGCACCCCCAGCCTTCAGCCACACAGAGCCCGAGCCCCTGGCACACAAACAGCTTGGCACTCCTTGCGCAGGGACTGTAGTCTCAGCCTCTCCTCAGTGCCGTGATCCCACTGCTGCCTTGGGACCATCAAAACCTTTCTCCTGCTTCTGCCCTGCCATCACATACCTCTGAATCGCAGAATCGCCTGGTTGGAAAAGAACTTTGAGATCATTAAGTCCAACCATACCTGTCCACTACTAAACAATATTCCTGAGCACTTCATCTACCCATCTTTTAAACACTTCAAGGCACGGAGACTCAACTGCCTACTTGGGCAGCTGTGCCCATGCCTGACAATCGTTTTGGCTCAGAAATTTTTTCTGAGGTCTAATCTGAACCTCCCCTGGATCAGCTTGATGCCATTTCCTCTCGTCCTATCACCTGTCACTTGGGAGAAGAGCCCAGCACCCACCCCATCACAACCTCCTTTCAGGTAGTTGTAGAGAGTGATGAGGTCTCCCCTCAGCTTCCTCTTCTCCAAACTGAACAATCCCAGTTCCCTCAGCCGCTCCTCATAGGAGTTGTTCTGAAGCCCCCTCACCAGCCTCATTGCCCTTCTCTGGATGCGCTCCAGCCCCTCAATGTCCTTCTTGTAGTGAGGGGTCCAAAACTGAACCCAGCACTCGAGATGTGGCCTCATCAGTGCCGAGTACAGGGGCACAATCACCTCCCTGCTCCTGCTGGCCACGCTGTGTCTGATACAGGCCAAGATGCCATTGGCCCTCTTGGCCACCTGGGCACACTGCTGGCTCACGTTCAGTTGGCTGTCAACCAACACCCCCAGGTCCTTCTCTGCCAGTCAGCTCTCCAGCCACTCTTCCCCAGACCTGTAGCGCTGCACGGGGTCGAAGGTGCATCCCTAGCTCCCCGCTGCCCTCGAAGCCAGCCCAGTGTAAAAACTCCCTTCAGAGCTTCCAGGGACACCGCAGGGCTGCCTTTTCCCCCAGCTGCGGGCCAGCAGGTCCCGGTGTCCTCCCCGCGCGGGGCCGGGGGCGGGCGGGGGCGGGCGCTGGGCCGGGCTGGCACAGGGGCAGCGAGGCCGCTGGGACAGTGCGGGCGGAGCCGGCTGGGCAGGGGCACCTCTCGGCAGAGCAGGCGGTGCGCAGGTACCAACGGGGGCTGCTGCGGGGCTCGGAGGGTGTGAGTTCTGCGCGGCGGCGGGGCTGGCAGGGCTCACCCCTCCGGGGCACCGCGCAGCGGGCAGCAGCGCTGGGCGGAGGACGGCAAGGACCCCGCCGGGCGGGCGGTGCGGGGCACAGCGGCGAGGAAGGCGCCTGGGCGGCCCGTGAGCTGTCCGGGGCTTCTCCTTGCCTTCAGCAGGGATCCGCGCCCGCCGGGGGTTGTGGGTTTGTAGAGGGGGTTTGTGCCTGGCTCTGGGTAGCATCAGCAGGGAAGCTGGAGACGAGTTGCTGTTGGAGTTAAAGTTTTAAAATCTCTTGATTTACCTTGAGTCTCCATCCCTGGAGGTGTTTAAAGGCCGGTAGATGAAGTGTTAAGGGATATGGTTTAGTAGTGGACAGGTATGGTTGGACTCAACGATCTCAAAGGTCTTTTCTAGCCAAGTGATTCTATCATTCTGTGATTCTGTCTCTTTCAAACACTCCTCCTTGCCTGGAGGGTGGAAGGAATGCTTTTTGAATAAAGACTTGGACAGAATCCCAGTAGAAACCACACGCTGGTGAGCAATTACAGTCTTAAGATCGTCTGGAGACTGAGCCGGGCTCCATGCAGCATGGGGGCTGTACTGTCAGGTCATTCTGCTTGAGCAGCCCTGTGCAAGCCGCATTCGAGGAACAAAGTGTTGCCAGGAACTACTTCTTCCAAATAGGAATAAAAGTTTAAGATCTTGCAGCAAATTATGAGCTTGCTGTTAATTTCACTTACTTGTTTCTCACTGGAAGGCTGGTGCCTGCATTGTTTTGGACAAAATAGCCTGACTTTTCAACACAGTACTTGCAGTGGGAGCTGTTGCTCTGACAGCTGCCTGGCTGCTGTCCAAGGAAGGTGCAATGCATTGGAACATGAGGAAAATTTGTGATTTCTTTTCAGGTTCATTATTGCTATTTAAGAAAGATAATTTTCCAGCTTTGCCACTATTTCATGACTCTACTTTACAAAGGGATATCCATTGCTGAGCAGTAACAGAGTCACCGAAGTGCTTTGCAACCCTGTGTAAGCATTAAGCCTAAACCCCAAAGTCAATCCTCAAGTGCTGCAGTTCCAGGAAAATGTAAGCTTTTTGTTAGCTGCACAAAAAGACTCACCCCTTGGCTAGTCCCAACAAGAAACTGAGAAACAAGCGCAGGTTATGTTGATACCTGGACTTTTTTCCACAGACACTTGCTCTGCTCTTCAGCTTTCCTGGCTGTTTGGCGTGGAGCGCTGAGCTGACACTAGCAGGGCTCTGGCTGGGCTGATTTTTATCAGCACTACCTCTTCTGGGAGAGGTCAGGGAAGATTGGTCTTTCTGCTTATACCAGCCTGTCCTTGTATTGTGTTTCCCAGCCTTAATGCCACGTGCTGGAGGTTAGTATGCTTTTTAAGGACTCACGTGCAGTTTTCTTCTCTGATGGAGGGGAGTTGAAACAGTCTACTTCCTGAGTGCCAGGGAATAAAGTATGGAGAGTCAAGAGGTACAGGGTAACTCACACACTTAGGGGAAATAGAAATGGAGTGCAGTTCATGGTCCTTGGTGTGTAGGGCCTGGTAAGGTAACTGTGGTAAGGCACTTCTTTAAATACCTTGTTTATGTGGCCTGTTGCTGTTCAGGTATTAGGAATCTAGCCAGGCATCCAGCCGCTCTAGACTAGATGCCAACTCTAAACCATCAGGTTATAATCAGGTCTTTCTTATGGACGAGGTCCAACACAAAAACCCCGAGACTAACAATATAGCTCAGGAACCAAGAGTGGGAGGGAAGACACAAAGAAATGATTACAGAACATGTTCTAACCTATCACAGTGAGAAAAGGCTCAACTCAATTGCTTCACTCAGTACACTCATGTTCAAATACAGATGTTTTCTTTTCCTCGGTTGGAAAATGTCGATATGCAAGTGTGAACAGCGAGTTAACATCAACACAATGCGCCAGCCCATGATGCTTTGTCTGTGAAGCAGTTTTTAGCTAATAACAACATTGCTGTGCTTGAGCACCCAGACCTAGCTCCCTCTTCCCAAAGATCAAGTCAGTACTCAAAGGAACCCATTTTTTTGTCAGTAGAAGCTGTGAAAGCAAAAACAATGGGAGATCCTTAACAGCCTTTCAGAGAATGATCTGTGGAATTGCTTTTAACATTGCAGCATCGTATTCAGCTGTGAGTCAACTCAGATGGGACCTATTTTGAAAGTGATCATAGTTGTTTTTCTTGATTTGTTAAATAAAAAGAGCTACAGGCACAGTCTTGGTTTTTTTGTGTTGTACCTCCTATTCGTGTATCAAGAGAACTTTTTTGCAAGATACTGAGGTGCCTGGGGATATAGGCATTGCCACGGCTAGGTGGAAGCTGGACAGTGTTTTTGAAGACCTCTTTTTGGGACTGAAACACCAGGTTTTACCTGTGAGTCCAGCCCCTAGTACAGCAATGGCTGTTTGCTATAGATCTATTGAAGATACCACCCCACACAAAGGTCTTCCTTGGAGAAAGCCAGGAATGTTGTCTCCCCTCTCACTCTTGTACTTTTTGTGCCTCTGCATTGGTGCCTTTGGGATTATGGCCAAATTTTCAACTTTGTGGCTCAGTTGTGTACTGTGAAGTCTGTGCAAAGTCTGTGCAAGAATAAATAAACCTGCCTGTAAGCAGATAAAACCTTAGTTTAACGATGAAGCAGTCTGTTAGTCTGTGACTCTGTTCTCTTATTAAATCTGCTTCGCTCTTCTGGGACCCTTTAGTGATAAGAGTACAGTGTTAGCTTTGTTTCCAGCACGAGGCAAGCTCACATCAGCTGCCGAGTTCATACAACAGCATGTGACTGCTCTTCGTGTTAGAGCAATTTGAAAGGATGAAGTGTTTCATCCCAGTGCCACCACCCAGTGGGCTGACTTCAGTTGCTGGGGTCATTGACCAGGCTTTATCTGCTCAACAGAGTTCCAAGCCTTGTGTGTTTGGTTTTGATTTTAAAATCAAGTTTTCAGAGCCAAAAGGATATAAATCCCAGTTATAGTTTAACTGTTGTTCTTAAAGTTGGAATGGATCTTGAAGACAGTCTGCATTTTCTATAATGGATATATTGTGATTTGGTTAATGGTCAGAACAGAACTAGCTGAATATGGAAGTCAGCAGGCCTAGTGAATTATATGCTGGAATAGATACTGCTGTTGTAACCTCATATTCATGAAGGCACAGCAGCAAGGGACTCTGAAATGTAGTAATGAGAGAGGCAAAGAAAATGCTTGTGTCTCTGCATTGGTTGAGAAGCAACTCATTTGACACAGTGCATTTTTCAAGTCTGCTATGACATGGATGCTGTTGCAAAACCCAAGACTTACTGAAGACACTGCATCACTACTAGGTTAAAATTGTATTTATTCAGGAATACCTTACAGTTCTGTTTTGATTGTAAAACTTTAATGAGCTCTAATATTTTTTAAGATATGTTTATGATTTATGATAGTACATGCTTATTACATCGTCAGGTTTCTTTTTTTTTTAATTACTGCATTTTGTTCTGGTACTTTTTATTTCACTAAGCCACAGAAAACGTGTTTGCATCAGGCCCAAGTATCTAGGTCTCAGCTGTCCTACTTTCACATTCATCCAGCTGTATTTAGTAGTTTGGAGTAGAACAGTTTAAATGCTAATTTGAAACATACTTCCTGTAGAACATTTTAAATACTAATTTAAAACATACTTCCTGTAGGGTCTTCTTCTTGAATTTATCAGGAATCAAGAACTCAGAAATCATGGCAGGGAAACCCAAGCTGCACTACACCAAGGGAAGGGGGAAGATGGAGTCAATCCGATGGCTGTTAGCAGCAGCCGGGGTTGAGGTTTGTATCTTATGTTTTTTAAATAAGGTGATCAGATTAATCTGTGATTAAAATAAGTATTGTTTGGAAAGATTTCCCAGTTACATCTATCTTAGAGATATGCACAACATCACATGTTGTCATGCAGAATACTTAGAATCAGTGATGCACTCTCTCATGTTTTATTTATTTAATGTTTTCCCTGAGCAACAGTTGCCCAGAAAAAGGATTTTAATATACAAAGAGAATAGTTAAGTGTCGTTTTTGAAATGTACTTTAAGCTTAGGAAATTTTAAATTGTTTCTGCAGACCAAAACTGTGTATCTCCGACTTTTTCTGAATGTTCATTACTTCACCCTGTCTCATGATCTCCACTGAAAGACCATGTGTACCACATGAAAAACTTCATCCGGAAACAAAGTACTTTTTGTTCTGTGGGTCAAGACTTAAGTAGGATAAATTGCAAAGCTGCCCTGGAGGCAGTGAGGGAGCTATCTAGATTCACATCAGGTGAAAACCATCCTAAGGCATCTTCATTTTGACGTGCAATTTTTGCTTGAATATGATGCTTTGAAATTATTTTCTCAGAAACTATTTATACTATATTGGAAAGAAAAGGTTTTTTTAGTGGTGCTCACTTGCTGCTGACAGAGAAGCTGCAGAACATGAGTGCTAAGGAAACAAAGATCTTGGCCTCATTCAAATGCCCTCATTTGAAAAAAAAAAAGAGCAGATAAATGTTGTATAACAGAGGCATAACTTTTGAAAAATTTCTCAATATTTCACATGGAATCATCTGCTTTTAAGTGAACAATTTGGTATCTGTAATTGTGCAGGCAAGTAGGTTTGGCTTATTAGTGAGGAAGCTGGTTTTGAAGTGTAAAGCATTATACGTGACTGTGGGGTTGGGTATACTACAGTTCTGGGTTATTTGCTGAAGCACAAATAAGAATAGGAGTAGGGAGTCAACAAAATCATGAGCAATATGGGGAACAGTGTGCAAAGGTGAAGTTTGGCTTCCAGACTCCCTTCCACTTCCTCATTGCCTTTGGACTGACACAATGTTGTTTTGATCTTTGGTTTTCAGTTTGAGGAAGAATTTATAGAAAAGAAGGAAGATCTGGAAAAATTAATCAACGGTGAGTCTATAAACTGTACCCCAAACATAAATTCATACCAACATAACAAAAGGACAACAGGTGAGAGTTTTGTAAGACCTCCAATATGATGTGACCTGTAAAGAGGAGATTTGAGAGACCTGCTTGCTTGCGAATGCTTTCATCCCTCAAAATTGGCAATATTTTGGTGTGTTCATAGAATTATATAATGGTTTGGGTTGGAAGGGACCTTAAAGATTATCCAGTTCCAATGCCCCTGCTATGGGCAGGGACAACTTCCACTGGATCAGGTTGTTCAAAGCCTCATCCAACCTGGCCTTGAAGACCTCCAGGGAGGGGGCATCCACAGCTTCCCTGGGCAATCTGTGCCAGGGCCACATCACACTCATGAAGAATTTCTTCCTACTGTCTAATCTAAATCTTCCCCCTTCCAGTTTAAAGCCATTCCCCCTCATCCTGTCACTACTTGCCCTTGTAAGAAGTCCCTTCCCAGTTGCCAGGTCTCTTTCTCAGATTCCGTGCGGTACTGCAGCAGTCTGATAATTCTTTTTCTTACCAAGGTGGATCCCTGCTATTTCAGCAAGTGCCCATGGTGGAAATTGATGGGATGAAGATGGTGCAGACCAGAGCCATCCTCAGCTACATAGCAGCGAAGTACAACCTTTACGGGAAGGACCTGAAGGAGAGAGCCTGGTACGGTAACACTACATACCGTCCTTACTAGTACTCTTCCATTATTTTTTTATGAGAAGAATATTGCTTTGAAATATCTGCATATAAAGGTGGTACATACACACGTGCGAGTGCTTTCTGTACTCAGATCCAGGGACTGGGTGAATGGAATTAATGACTGATAAATGATTGTTGATTGTTAACATAATACGAATGTTATGGCCACCTTCAGGTACATTAGATTTCACAGAGATCAGAAATGCATTAAATTCCTGGGCAACTGCAGGACCTTAATACAATAATAAGGCTAATGCAAATGAAAGGTAAACCATTATTTTCTTAATATTATTTTACTGTGGAAACTGTAGATACTTTCCATTGTCAATGCAAAAGTAAAAATACTTATCTACTTTCTTTTTTTTACAGTCATGCAGAAGTTTCAGTCTGTGATAATGGAGGGGCAACTCCAGAGGCTGCGGGGATTACTATTGACTGGCATGTCTGAACTGGCAATTGGCAGCCACTTGTTACTGGGATTCTTTCATGATTAGACCTCAAAACTATTTCTTTTCCTCTGGAGCGGTTTGCGTATGTGGTCTTTTCTCCCACAGCATAGATGAATAGGTTATCAATGTGAATTCCACTTTAAATACCTTAGTTGCAGACTTGTATTTATACCTTGCTTGTTGCAGACACTGTGCACCGGTTCATGGAGATACGTGCTTTGAAAAAAAATAGATCTGTAATCAAAGTGGAAGAACAAGAAAACAAATGCTACATTCACTTCACTAATAAGCATTTTACTCAGTGATCACTTCAGCATGTATTTCAGGAAAATAACCAAATGGAGTGTTCAAGTGATAAATTTTAAATAAAAATGTTTGTTTCAGGATTGATATGTACGTGGAGGGAACAACAGACCTGATGGGAATGATCATGTACCTCCCTTTGCAACCTGCTGACACAAAAGAAAAGAATCTTGCCCTAATCATTGAACGAGCTACAACCAGGTACTTTCCTGTTTATGAAAAGGTAAGTACTAAATCACCAATAGTCTACAAAGATAATAAAATAAGGTACAGGTTTGCCCCCCAGCCCCACTTCCCTAGCTTTACATACCTACCTTGCAGAAGAGAAATGACAGTACAACTCTGGAACTGTACGATGGAGCCACTATTCAGCAAAGTGAAAAGAGGGCCACAAAATAATACTCGGCTGGTTTTAGTACTGAGTATCTTTGCTGTCTATTTTAAGACTCCCCAAAGGGCAGATCCTACTTTTCAAACCTAGCTTTGTGGCTGATAGTGCCTAGCATTTTGCATAAATGCACCATTTAAATACCTGTGCCATACTTCAAGACTATTACTGTCTTTGTCTGAACTGTTAGGATTTGGACCCGCTTAGGAGTGCACAGAGGCTTTGCAAACAGGATGTATTATATCTAGCTTAAAAGCATAAAGTAATTATTTACTGGCTAGCATGCACTTAAGAGTTATCCTCTAATGAGCTACGAGGTAAAGCATTGATATGCTTGCCACCCCGACAGAGAAGGTGAAGAACCTTTCTTGGCTAAGAAAAAGTTGGCCAGGAGGGGGACGGGTTGTTTTTTCTGCTCCCTGGAGCATAGCCTAGATGTTACTGAGTTGCCATTTCCTACAAACTTGCTGTTTGTTCTGTTGTTTTGTTTTGTTTTGCCTTTTGGGAATTTTTTTTGGTGTTTATATTTTCCTGTTCAAATTGAGCCAGCTGTGATTCCCATCCCACTATCATACTTCTGTTCGTAACTGTACTATACACTTTCAAACAGTACTTTTTTAGAGTATAGCAGTCTCCTTGGAAGTCTGTACCAAGGGTACAAAGCTGTGTTTTTTCAGAGCTGAGCTGGGTTTCTAGCTTGAATCCTTGGTCCACAGGCAGCTGAAGTCCATTCCAAAAAATACAGGACTTGATGCAATTTCATATGCCTCTTTATCAGAGCCTTAAATTGCACAAGCAAAACACACAGAGGATGCCCTGTGGAAAAAAGTGCATATAAATGACATAAGCCAGCACTCCTGTAGTCAGAGTTCATATAGATCCACTGCCATATCAGTGGAAGGCTGTGCTGAGAGATTGCTAGCACACATTAATCTTTCAAATATTTGAAGTCTGATAACCTTAGTACTTAAGTTATTAAAAAATAAAAAAGTAAATTTAGACAGTGGTATTCGCTGAACCCGTGCCTAGGTGGTATACACTACTGTTATATTTTATTGTGTATGCTTACAGGAAGAAAGTCTCTAAAATAACCCCTGTTCACTTATGGTAGGCACAGCTAAACTTTTCAATGATTTTTAGCCTAGTTAATTTTGTTAGACTGATTAATAATTCTCCTTCTGTATCAGCTATTTTAGTTGTCCGTTGATTTAGCTTAGCAGAGTTTGCAGTCCATGTGTTGTGCAATCCTAACAGAAAATATTGCTGGCCATGAGTGTTCACTTTAAACACTCGGCAGCCAGCTAGAGCAATAAAGCACTGCAGGCAATCTGGTTCCCATGCTCTGTTTGAGAGTTTCCATAACGTTTTGATTGACAAGTTGTGGTGGACTTGTTATAGCAGCATAGAAAATAACTACATGAAGATATCAGCCTTGCCTTTCTCAGAGGTTACCGCCTCTTTTGTAGTGAAATTGGCAGATTAGACTGCAGAAGGAATCGGCTTCCAAAGTCAGACTGATATCCTAGTTTTAGTGCACATTTGTTAGTTGTTTAAATGTAGAACTAGCGTAGCTTGGGCATGGACACGTTTCCTTCTCTTTCTCTTGCTATGAGAATGATAGCCTTCAAGAAAAGACTAGGCTGGAGAGCTGGTAACTGCTGTGCTACAGCATTCACCACAGCTTGTCCATCACAGCTGTTAACAGCATGGGCTGTCTGTCATGCTTGCATCAGTAGTTTACCATGAAAAAATCCTTTTGTACAGGATGGAGGGTAGAAGGGCTGTGTTCCTTCATTCTTGATCTATTTAAAACTACAATCAGCAATCGCAAATCTTGCTGAAACATCTGGGAATTCACCTGACAAAAAATACGTAAATAAAAATATGCTATAGGTAAACAGTACTGACTGTCTCTTCCAATTACTTTTGTCTTGTTTTCTTTTCTACAATTTAAACCTTTCTTATGGAACTGGACTTGCTACAGCTACCTGGTGCAATAAGTTAGACTGAGCAGTGGGTCCACGCACACTGAAACATGAATTCTGATTTACTTTTTGCCCTAAGAATACCTATCAATTTCTAACTTCATAGGTTCTTGCATGGATTTACTCTGCTGTGTATTTTTGTAGAAATCTATCTGTAATGAAATACCCAGGTAAAATTGTTACACCCTATATGACTTCTAAAATATTATTTGTTCATATTTTGTAGGCCTTAAAAGACCATGGGCATGATTATCTTGTTGGAAACAAATTAAGCTGGGCAGACATCCATCTTCTGGAAGCCATTTTAATGGCAGAAGAATGTAAGCGTGATATACTGTCTGCATTCCCTCTGCTACAGGTGAGTAATCATCTGACCTCAATATTGAATGTGACGTACAAATTTCACTGCCCAGCTCTAAAAGGTAACTGATGTTTAAATCTTTTGAACCATTGTACTATGTTACTGACAGCTTTCTGGTCTCCTGTTGACTACAACCTGAACACACGAGCACTGCCTTGCCCTCACAGCTGTTGGAGGCTCACTTTTCTCCACCTCTACTTTTCCCAGATGTTCTCAGCTGGCAGGAATTCACTTACTAATGCTAACAGTTTGATCCTGTAACTGATACTTCCATATCTTCAAACACAGCAATGAGCATCAGAAGGGGAATTCTGAGGCTTGTTGTGTCTGCAGTTGCTGTACTTCTTGGTAGCAAAATTTTGTTTTGAAGAAATCAAATACAAGAGCTGTTAAGTTTCTTATATCTTGCCTTCGATGGTGCTTTGCACTGAGGTATTTCTGTCCTTGCCTTTTGTTCTCTTTCCCCAGATAAATCTGCAGGATTTGGATTCAGGCTGTGGGTTTTGCTTTTTCTTTTTTCTTTCTTTTTTCTTCCAGCTTTTACCAGAGCAATCTTAACTCTTATATATTAATTTCTCCCATCCCCATCCGGGAAACCAAGGTAAATTTAATTGCAACAGGTCAGAATAATCACACTTGAATTTTAGAAAAAGACCAAGATGTTGTAGGTTCATTTTTCCTTTTTTTTTTTAAAATGGAAAATGCTGGGTGCTGAGATGGCTATAAGAAGCTACTACATTTCTCTCTTATTATAAGTACGCCTCAGAAGTAAAAATCCAAGTCACCTAATTTCTAAGCTATAAAGGATGAAATTATAATTTCCTGACTCCCATTGGCTTTACTGCTGCTTTTTAACAGGCTTTTAAAGGAAGAATAAGCAACATTCCAATGATCAAAAAATTCTTGCAACCTGGCAGCCAGAGGAAGCCGCCACCAGATGAGAAGTACATTGCCAATGTGAGGAAAATATTCAACGTCTAATCATGTGGCTGCTGAAGATAATCCAACTGTAGTGTATTACCAGAGCTGTGCCTTATAAGTGTAAACTGTATAGATGTATTCTGTAGCTTGGATCATATAGCCAGTCACATAGTAATTGCTGAAACAGAACATATATTTAAACTAGAATAAAGGGCTGCCTTGAGTCCAGAAAGTTTCATGGAACAATTATATGAATTTAAATATGCTGATACTTTGTGTCTGTTTAATTATAGTACATGCCTGGTAGAGGAAAATATTCTGCCTATAGCTTTGAGAGTGTTCTAGAAAGCACCCTGTCCTTACAAACTGCAGGAGAACCACTCAATAAAAATGGGGGTCATTTAAAATCAGGCCTAGAATCTTTTGGTTTGGCTCTCTAGGTGATCTGCTAGATCAAAGTTCATTGCCCCTCTGTTGTATTTCACAGCTGTCTCTGTACTTTCAGAGCTGCAGTTTAGAAAACAAATAAGTAAATATTTAAAAAAATTAAAACTCATGATCCTCATAAGTTTATGGGTGAAAGTAAGAAACTTCTTTAATCCCTTTATGAATCTCTTAGCAGAGATTTTGTTCACTGAAAGATCAAAGTACCTGTGTTTAATTAGCCTGATGTAATTTTAATCATTTCCTTGCTCTTTGTCTTGCTTGCTTGGTCACAGTGATAAAAATAAATCATAGAATCATAGAATTACCCGTGTTGGAAGGGACCCAAAAGGATCGTTGAGTCCAACTCATATCCCTACACAGGACACTCCCACCATTCACACAATGTGAATGAGGGAATTATCCAAATGCTTCTTGAATGCTGGCAGACTCGGTGCCATGACTGCTTCCCTGGGGAGCTGTTCCAGTGCTCCACCACCTTCTGGGTGAAGAACTTCTTCCTAATATCCACTCTAAACCTCCCCTGGCACATTTTTCTGGCGTTACCTCTAGTCCTATCATTAAGTCACAAGAGAGAAGAGATCAGCCCCTGTTTCACCTCCCTCCCTTGCGAGAAGGCAGTAAACAGCTATGAGATCCCCTCTCAGTCTCCTCCAGGCTGAACAGACCAAATGACTTCAGCCACTCCTCATGACATCCCCTCTAGACCCTTCACCAGCCCTGTAGTCTCCTCTGGACGCTCTCCAGTAGTTTGATGTCCTTTTTGTACATCTGTGCCCAAAACTGCACACAGTACTTGAGGTGGGGCCACACCAGTGCAGAGTAGAGTGGGACAATCACCTCCCTTGATCCGCTGGCAATGCCATGCTTGATGCTCCCCAGGACAAGGTTGGCCCTCTTGGCTGCCAGTGCACTAATGGCTCATGTTCAACTTGCCATCGACCAGAATGCCCAGGTTCCTCTGCACAGGGCTGCTCTCCAGCCTCTCAGACCTGTCTGTACGTTTATTCAGGGTTGTCGTGTCCCAGGTGCAGAACCTGGTACTTGCTTTTGTTAAATTTCATGCAGTTGGTGATTGTCCAGCTTTCCAATCTGTCAAGATCCCTCGGCAGGGCCTCTTTGACCCTGAGGCTGTCGACAGCTCCCCCCAGTTTTGTGTCATCGGCAAACTTTGTCAATAAACCTTCACATTCTTCATCCAGGTCGTTTATCAAGAGATTGAAGAGCACTGGCCCCAGGATGGATCCCTGTGGGACCCCACTAGTTACTGAGCTCCAGCCTGATGTAACTCCATTCACTGTGACTCTATGAGCTCGATCCATCAGCCAATTGCGCACCCACTATATTATGTGTTTATCCAGCTGTATTCTCGACATTTTGTTTATGAGAATACAGTGAGAGACCGTATCAAAGGCTTTGCTGAAATCCAGAAAATTACCTTGACCGGTTTTCCCTGCTCGATTAGGTGGGTGACCCTATCACAGAAGGATATTAAGTAGGATATTAAGTTTGTAAGGCAGGACCGTCCCTTTGTAAACCCATGCTGGCTGTGACCAACGACTGCATTGTCTTTCACATGTTCTTTGTTAACTCCCAGAATAATTTTCTCCATAATCTTAGCAGGCATTGGTTAGACTGACAGGCCTGTAGCTATTTGTACCTCTCCAGATTCCCAAAAGTGCTGAAAAATCATTGAGAGAGGTCTTGCTATGACATCGGCCAGCCCTTTAAGTACCCTTGAATGAACCTCATCAGGCCCCATCGACTTATAGGGATCTAGCTCAAGCAGCGGATCCTGCACAAGTTCGGGGTCGACTGGGAGATTGTTTGCCCAGTCATGATCCTCCAGCTCACCACTTGAGTGGTGTTTTCTGAGAACCACTGGTTGCTTTCCTTTTCAGTAGAACAGTTAGATTTATTTCAACAGTACTCAAAGCATTCACTGCTATTTCAGGTTCTTTACCCTAATTTCAAAGGAACCGTCACTGTTCCATTTAAGACCAGTGCCATAAACTATTCTTCCTTGCAGTTAGTTGTTTTTCTCAGTAGGACTCGAACTGATTAGGCAAAGAAAAGAGTCAACCAGCGTACATATAGACCTGTTGCCCAGAAAAGTTAACTCCTTTTCCAACTTGTGCATAGAAGAGCCACATAATGCATCTCTCAGGTACAATCCAGAAATGGCCCAGTCACCGAGACACTGCCCAGATGAGCTCCCAAGAGTTTTACATTAAAATTACCTAGGCAGCTGGAAGCAGTAGTTTCTGATGCCCATTATAGTACTCATTTCATTGAGCTATACCTCTGTTCCAAACAAGTGCTAGGATTGCTGAGCCATCACAGAGACTGGCACAGGACACCACCTTTGCATTTTGCGAGTCCTCAGTACTGTATAGATAAGTTGTACTTGCTGAGAATGTTTGCTCTGGCTGCTCAGAAATTTCAGCAAAAGCTACTGGATTACAGTTGGGCTTGGAGACCCCCTTCCTCCGTGGGGTAGTTCTGAGAAGGTAAAGAAGGCTTAACTCTGGACATGCTAAAAAATATAAAAACTTAACTGCATTTAGGATTGGGGGTAGCAGCAACTGCAGGATGACTTCTGCATTTCAGCATTAGGTTGCCTGAAGTTTTAATTGGAGCTTAATCTAAGGCAGGAATCACCTTGTCTACACTGCAAATATCCAAGTTGGCACTGGTCACTGAAACCTGTTATGGTACATTAAAGTTCAGTTCCTCTTATGTACTTTGAAGTTCTACTTCAGGATGAAATTAACCACATCTTGTGTGTCCAGCTGTCACCTCAATCTGCAATCCGTAACATAATAGCTCAATCACCTGTAAGTAAGCCTGGCAACACCTGGAGATGACTGATACCAACATTTGTTGGCAAAAGATTCCAGAGCTGGAGGCTGAGGTTTGGGGTTGGTGAGGGTTGTTTAGCCCTCTTTTTTTTTTGTCAGTTGTGCCTTAGACATCTGAGCTGCTCACAACACCTCATCACCACATAAGCCCCTGCCAAGAATAATAAGCTTGGCATTCCAGTGATGGATTTGCACAGCACTGAGATTTGGTATGTGATAGCCTTTATAAGCAAGCTCTGTATGAAAAAAAAGGAAAATTTCACTTTATCTTCAATAGTGCACTCACTCATATTCAGTTGCACATTGCAGTGCACCAGGAGATGGTCTTAACCACGCTTTGAGACCCAAGGAATGAATAATTATTTTCTATGCAAACCAAAGCAACCACAACTGCAAACCTGTTAAAAGAGTATTGAGCCTGAGAGTTCAGAACCTATTTGTGGAAAATGGTGAACCTTCCTCAGCTGTGCTTCATGTCAGTGGGGATTCACAACATAGTACCTGTTTTAAATCTGTAATGAGTATAAAGTAGATCACTAGACTCTTCCACTGACAAAATGGTTCACTAGTCTGCATAAAAAACGGAGGAGCTTTCAACATTTTATGTTTTATTTGAATACCGATAACAGATCTTACATTTAGAACCAATAGAACAAAATATGTGTGCCTGAAAGAAAGGTAGGTTTTCTAGTGCAACACAGTACAGGCCCATGTCTTTATTGATTAGTACCTGACAGTATGATCAGAAACTACAAAATTATGGTTCAATACACAATAACTTTTTAGCATTAACATATATTTATATATATTCTTGTCTCATAGATACAGTGCAAGACTAACTCAATTTCTTGGGGCGCTCAGCACCCCTGAAAGAGATTAAACTTTACAAAGAAAGATCCCTTCAATTAACAGATCGATTAAACAGAAGTAGATCAAAATGTAGCCTCAACAAAACATTTGTTATATTTTTTTACAAAAGCTTGCAAAATATCAGCAGACGTCTATAACCTAATTGCAGGTACGGATCTTCTACAGAAAAGACAAACACAACTAAAACTTGTGTTCAAACTTGTCTTTCAAGTATGGAGAGCTTGCCTATTTGTTCGGTGGGCAGGGCAGTTGTACTTTCATTCCTGAGTTGCTAAATTCTCCTACAGCAGCATAAAAACAAGCCTCAAAATCATCAAAAGGCTGAAAAAAACCAGAACAAGAAACATAAATATTGCTGTGCATGACCAAAACCAGTGAAAATCATCATTGCATAACAGCACATTCATAAATATCTGACACTAGAGCCTCCTGTAAGCAACCTTTCAAAATGTCTAAATCTACAGCCTCAGTGTTTGCTGAAACACACACAGGCCACCTAGGCCTGAAAAGCAATCCACAATCGAAAATAACATTTTCCAGTTTAAGTCGATTCTTAAATTTTGCGTTTTGACAATTTGCACCCCATTTTTAAATCCCTGTACAGAATTGGAGTAAAACAGCTATTAATGTTACCCTAAATCTGGTAACAACAAAGCAACAGTTATTATTCCTTCAGAAGTCAAAAAATATTTTGAGTAACAGACTCACTGGGAAAAGAGTTTTGATTTACTCCACAATTTAATTTCAAAATAGTAAGTACAGAAAATCATGTTTTCTAGAATGCCAAAATAAACACCGGCAATAAAGCAGTCAGAATGATTAGAAACATCATTGGAAGTAATAGTGACCAAAGTTCTTAGGTCAGGTAAAAAATGCTCTCGTTTTCAAAGGTGCTGAGATTCCAATAGTTTTGAATGCAGCACTTGTAAACCAAAGTGTTTGTCTTTTTTAAGATGACTGTGTTGTATGAAATTAGATGACTAATCTAATTTAATGTGTATGTATTTGAAAAGACTGAGGCTTACCTCAGGTATTGCCAAGAGCCTTATCAATACACATTAATATTTAATTGCATTTATCTCATTTCTTTGCTGAAAAAGTTAATCCATATCAGATCTATTTGCTTAGCGGGATGAAAAAGTTGTTCACTGTAAATAGGACTGCGACCTCCATAACGACTGCACATTAGACCGTACAAGTTTCTGGATGACGGTAACTTCCACTGATAAATGGTTTGAATCTGTTGTCAAAAGGCGAAATCTCTACCTTAAGATTGCAGAATCAGAATGGTTTGGGTTGGCAGGGATCTTTAAAGGACATCTAGTCCAACTCCTCTGTAGTGAGCAGGGACACTTTCAATCAGATCAAGTTGCTCAGAGCCATGTCCAATGTGACCTTGAATGTTTCCAGGGAGGGGGCATCTACTGCTTGTCTGGGCAACCTGTTCCAATGTTTCACCACCCTCACTGTAAAAAATTTCTTCCTTGTATCTAGTCTAAATCCATTGTCTTTTAGTTTAAAACTATTGCCCCTTGTCTTATCACAACAGGCCCTGCTAAAAAGTTTGTCCCCAGTATCCTCAATATATGTTTACCTCAGGCATGCTACTAGTCCGGCTGGCATTAATTTCTTGGACCTCTTGAACCTCATTCCCATTATAATGGTCAAAAGAAAAGCTGAAACTGTAAAAGACAATTCAATATATTTATATTCTCACTTCTCCCAATCGACTATTCAGGAATATGGAGAGTTAGCAAAGGTCATTGCTATGTTTTACTAAGAAGTGCAATTTAATAAAACATCAGATAAGAGATAGGGTCTATAAATACATTCTTGCTTTTCCAAAATACACTACTATGATTTCTTCCAGCTACAAATAAGATTTCCAGGTGCAGTAGAATGCTGAATCCTGTTCCACAGATATGAAATAGGTTTGTCAGAGAATGAATTCTACTCCCCCATATCTACATTCATGGGGATACAAATAAAGTAGGGAAATTTTTCATCATAATTGTGACGTGTTTGCTGAATTACAGGAATAGTGTCTCATAAATCCCACAACGTAGATCATGGCAGCTGTTTTCTAACTATTCAAGGAGCTAGAGCATCCAATTTTATCTGTTTTCTTTTTGGAATGCTAGCTTTTTATTTGCTGAGCTTTAAAAACTAGATTGGAAGGTCTGCCACTTGTTTTTGCTACAGAATACAGTTATCAGCATCTCCTTCGTTGTGACCACAAGCTTTCTTTTGCTACGAGGGAACTATCCTTGTCTGTGACAAGAGGTGGGCAGCTCAAGAGGGCAACAAATGCTGTGCAAGAAGCATAGAACAAAACACCATGAAAGGAACTGCATCTTCTTGGAGCAGTTTTACCTAAAAATGGAAGCAGCAATGACCTTATCAGGCATGGGGATTTCATATTGAACTATAGCTGCAGAGCACTACAGAAAGAAGATTAATGAGTATACAAAAACCTCTGCAAAGAGAGCCGGCTTCATTAAGGAACTGTCACTCGAAATGCTTCCTAGAAGTGGGGAGAGAGGCAGGACTTCTCGTAAGCAGCTGGACTTCATTGTTCTTGCAGCCAAAGTAATGGCAGTTCCACAAATCTCTTCCCTTTTTAATGGAATAGTTAAACCATCTGGCTAATTCTCTTCAGACTCCACTGTCTACTCCCCGTGGACAGTCCTGTACTCACAGGTGTCAAAAATGAGCTTTAAACTCACCCCAGCATTATAAAACAAGCTCTGACAGGTACAAGTACTTTACAAAATTCTATGCATGTGCATTCATTAAAGATACCTTGCAAAAAAATTTATGCTTCATAATCAATTGCTTTTATTTTCTGGTTCCATAGCCTTAATCCTCTCAGGAATGTCTAAACGGTGAACTACTGCACAGTATACATCTTGCTAGAGCACTGAATATATTTACAATTATTTACAAAGCATGTTCAGTCCATAATGTTCTTTTTTGCAGTTACTAGTATCTGGCTTTTCATGTGTGCCAGTGAGTTTTTAAGACATTCAATTTTTAGATCTGATTTTCAAAAGTGCTTGATATTCACTGTTTCACCTTAAATAAATCAAAGAAATTCAATAAATCAAGCTAAAGTCAATTCAGTAAATCAGACTCAGATCAGAAACTCAACAGGTGCATCAACTCGCACTCTGAATAGTGCTAACCATTGCATACCAAAATCTGAATTTCAACACCTACTCCAAATGCATAAAATTGTGTGAATGCATTCAAGAAAGCACAGAATTAGTTTCAGGGAGAGTGGGAAAATGTCTTAAAGAAAAATTTATAAAAAAAATAAGGAAATTTGCCCAGTGCATCTGTATGTTACATACTCTTCATATGTAAGACAAGTTACAAGACCCCTACTATCAAGATCTTGTACTAAAACATTACCTATATTATTGTAGAACGTTCTTGCGTAGGTGATAAATGCTACAGATAATTATGGCTTTGGAGGGGGATATATGTATTTTTTAATTCATTTCCTAACCTTTTAAAAGTCTGGTACTTCCTTCATGTTACAATTTACTGGTGTCTAAGTTCAGAGCAGTCGCTTTCTTCCATGTATTTAATTTCCTTCTTTCATTTGTGCTCTATTTGCTTTTGGGACTTTGGGAGGTTAGGCATAAGTGAAAACAGTCTGATTTTCTACAAAAGGAACACATGTTTATTACAGACAGCCCTTATTATTCTGAAAATAGCAGATACAGTAGCCATCAAAGATTTTTAAGGTGCGGAACTGTAGATGTTTCTGAGTGTGACTATTTCTCCCTTCATCTGAAGTCTTCCTACTTAATTCTTTATCGATTCAAGATGTCTATATATATAGAAGACAGAAGACACCCTCTTCCAGACTGAGATACATCAGCCTGGAACAGATTTAAGCCAGCCTGAACAGCTGGCCCCAGCAGAGTACTTTGAATACTTCCTAACTCACTTTAGGCAAAAAGTACGATGGTTAGTTCAGACCACCTTCTTTGTTTCATTCAGCACAGGCAGATCATGAAGAGCCTACCCAGTCATACTTGTTATATGTATGTTTAGGTTTTAAGCAATCAGAACATCACTTTGTAAACATTCTGAACTAAGATTGATTTTAAAAGTCTTTGTTCTTTTTACTCCACCTATTTAGAACTTTCTAATGCAGGTGTAGTGAACGGTATCTCATCTGTAATTTTTGTAATTGCTGTAATTTTTATTAAATTAGTAATACATATTTCTCCTGTTGAGCACAACACTGGCAATATTTTAGTACATTTGATGTCAACAAGCAGAGTAGTGGAAATTTTGTGTTAGTCCTTTCAAACCAGCAAATTAGGAAATAGACATTTACTAAGTTTTAATTTGTCTTCTCTTCCACAAATTTTGTATCCAAATTAGTGATTACTTCACGCATAAACATATAATACCATATGCTACTTAAAGCATGTCACACTGAATTGATTACAAATTTTCATATACTTAAGGCTGTGTCTTAATTTCAAAAGAGGGGTTTTTTACCAGTGGGGTTGACTTAATCTGAGCAAAGTCATGGTGGCAAAACTGGAATATTCAATTTTAGGCCATCTCGGAGCAGACCAGGTATGCTATTACCACTTTCATTAAAGAACCTACCTGGTGCAAACACATTTTGCTAACAATGCTATTCCACATTTTTTTGAAATGGAAGTTTTTACAGCTGTGGCTGGGTAAAGCACAAAGCCAGCATGAACAATGTATCATAATAAGTAAATTCACACAATCTGGATTAAATGTATTTTAAATACATTTCTGAAAGTGAATCCACAGCCTAAGCCATCTTTACTAAAATGACGAGTGAAACAAGCTTCCAAAGTTCTTAGCAAATCAGTTGTGTGAGGTTAAAAATGTCCCACTTAGGGATTGTAGTTCCTTACCTCCATGAAGGTTTCATGGCAAACTAGCAAACGTGTTCCTTAGCAGGAAAGGAAATGCACAAAGTCAAACTATTTCTTTCCCTGGGAGGTGAGGATATGTGCCATTATGCAAGACTGGATCCCACACCTACTTTACTTCTCAAATTATATCCTAATCTGTAGCTGTAATGATTTTATCCCAGTACTCTCCCATGTTTCTCAGCTGGATTTCACAATATTTGCAGTGTTATGTAACCATCTAATAACAGGAGACACTGCCAGGTGGTAACACACACTTGCTGGCTTTGCGTGAACAATCTGCCTTATCTTACAAATGGTTCCACATTTAAGCTCTTGAATCTTGCAAGCTAAGTTGAATTGTCTAACGCTATTTAAAAAATAACATTTAAACCAAAGCAACGCACAAAATTTAATATAAGAGAGACTTTTAAATGCAGTTCTGGAAACTGGTCTGTTTTGTTGTTGGGTTTTGGGGATTTTTTTGTTTATTATAGTAAAACACTTACATAATGATATCTTCACATTTCTTGGATCACGTGTTATGCAATAAGCTCCATAACCAGCCACAGAACCAAAGGTGAGACCAGCAGCTAAAGAGATTTTACTACCTGCAAGAAACCATTCAAGTGTTATTTCTCAATACAATGTTTTTCAACAATAATTATCCCTCTACGCAGTATTATCCAATTATTTTAAAAATAGGACCATCTTTCCCACAGTGCAGCTAGCCCACCCTGTGTGAATAGAGAGGTAATATTTCTGTAGTTGGGTTGCTCTCTTGCATGGCATTAGGGGCACAGCTGACTAAATCAGAGGAATATGCGGAGGACCTAGTAATACTCGCAATTTGAGAAAAATAACTTTTGAAGCACAAACCTAAACTCTTTTCTCTACCATGCATACCTTTTCACACCTTTAGAAATATTTTTGTAATTTCTCTGGACTATCTGTTGATTTTAAGTATATCTTACAGCACTTGGGAGTATCCAAAAATGGTACTATAGAAATGTGTCAATATATATAAACAGTACATTGGACAACACAATTGCAGTCATAAACCTTCCAGTCTGACACCAGTCCTGGACAAAGAAATTATATACTCAACATCACATTTAATTAATAAAGAATTTAGAAAGGGTTAGAGCAATTAGATGACAATGAAGATGAAAATATGGCTTTAAAAATCAATTTATCTTCTTTCAGTGCTGTTACAAAACTGTTTCGTAAAGCCTAGAGTTTCAATAATATACCTAGGTTTCTGAACAGGTATTTGACTCCATATGATAAAAGCACAGAATCAACACAGCTGGCATTATCTGGATTAAGCTGACCCCAAAATGTTTATAAACAAAGAATCCTGATTCCCAGACATCATTTAGCTCACAGTTCTGCTATATTGAATAGTTTCAATCAAGAATTTGCAATAAAACAGAACTCACTAGCAATAAAAAAAGAATCTAGACTTGCCAAAGGGACTAATCAAACTATTCAAGAGTGAAGAGAACAAGTGAGTAGGGCAGTCAGTGCAGCTGTGTGCAAACAAAAAAATACAACAAGAGTTTTCAGAAAGCCAGATATAACTGACTCCAACAGCAAAGCATGTGCATGCTATGCAGGGAAACACTGACCCTGAATCACAAGAATTGGGATGGACAATGGCCACAGCGAAAATGACTGCAGCGTTACTGGGACGTGCACTTTGTGGGAGAGCTAACAGGGACCAGTCGGGAGATCCCGCCTGCCCACCCTCGGTACCACTGCGACCTCTGCCGGGATGCTTGCGCTAGCTGCAAAGGACTGGAAAAACAAGTGAAATATGGAAATGCTCTTTATAGTACATGATAACCTTAAACCTGTCTGATCATTTTAGAATGAAAATGAACAATTATCACAGTATGAGATATTTAACCACGAGATCAGAATACACAAGTAAAGGGTTTTCTTTCCAGTGAGCCAGGATTCCTCTGTAAAAAATAAGCTTTAATCAAAGATCATCTTACTGTGCTCAACACAGCAATGATTAAAGGAAATGAGAAGCCCAAAATACACCGAGGTCAAAACCAACATGACAGACCATTTTTGCCCTGAAAACAAACTCATCAGTTAGATTAACAGAAAAAAGTGACCATTTAAATGCTTAAATTGACCCAATCAAATCTCATGAGACTCATCTCATTTATAGCAGTACAGGATGGATTTAAGATGCAGTTGTGTTCATTATAGCAAGGTTTTCACGTCTTGCATAAATTCTTTTTTGATAAAATGTAGCAGAGAGGAAACTCAAATGCTTCACTAGCAAATCCTGCTGTCCCATCATTTACCTTTACGAGTGTATCCTACAATGCCTCCAGCAGCCAGCACTGCAGCATATGCAAAACCAATCCAGTCAATAGCCATGGTCCCAACTCTGGAGAAGAAAACGCATTGCAACTGAAGACAAACAACTCCCTTCTGCTAAAAAATAATCATTACTTAGTGTCCTAAATAATACTACACTCTCCTAAGTCGTGTTTGACTACTGTGTCAAAGCATTCAAAAGCTGAAGCCCTGTCTATTGGCTATTTTATCTTCTTTTCACTAACTGCTGCCCTTTCTTACACCTCAGTATCTAGGTATACTGTATTTCCATTAGGGGAAATAGGTATTTGTGGGATGTGTGGCATGCATTTTTTCCAGTCAAAAATACACACACAGAAGCGAACAGCTTGACACCATGAAAAGCATCAGTTTTGTAGCACTTCTGCCACACAGTTGACCTGTGCATACGCTATGGATACACATAGATCATCAGAGCACACACCTAAGTGCCCATTCAACCAGGCTGCACTTGGTGTACTTCTAGCGAGACATAACAGGCCCTGCACTGCCAGGCAAATACAGGAATTTTCAGAGTCTGCCCAAAGGTTCCAGACAGAAATCTAGGCCGTCTTCAGGAAGCCATACACACAGCAGCCTTACCCTATCTCTGTTTATGCCCCTTTTGTTATACTTTAGATTTTGATGCATTCTCCAAAGTTAGGCTTCCGTTCTCCAAAAAACATTTAATTTACTGTTGGAATACCAAGCCCTACTTAGAATCATAGAATGCTTTAAGTTGGAAGGGACCTTTACAGGTCATCTAGTTCAAACACCCTGCAGGCACAGGGACATCTTTAACCCAATTAGGTTGCTCAGAACCCTGTTTAGCCTGACCTTCAGTGTTTCCAGAGATGGGGCCTCCACTACCTCCCTGGGCAACCCGTTCTAGTGTTTCACTATCCTCATTGTAAAAGATTTCTTCCTTACATTCAGTTTACATCTACCCTCCCTTAGTTTATAAAGCACACCCTTCCCTGGCTATGCTATGTAAAGGGGCGAGCCGCTGTGGTCTGCAGCCCCACAGCCCCAGCAGTGCTACCGCTTCTCTCCCACCGGGGTACACCTGTCCCCTTCTTCTCCCAGCTTAAATGCACACTTCATTAAATGCATCCTTCTTTTTACCTGAGTCTGTGTGTCCCTGCTCAGTGTTAAAGGGGTGGTAGGAAAGAGCACACACTCATCACTTCATGTCAAGCCTTTGACAGTAAAGCCAGCAACTTGAAATGAGCCCCTGGAGAGCTCTAACCCCTTGGGAAGTCAGCCGGGTTCAGGGAGCTGCAGTATCCTCAAGATGAGCTCTGTGGAGGCAGGAGCCCCGCTCAGACCCTGGTCTTTCATCTACCCCAGTCCTGTCAGCCTAAGCAGGAGGGATATGCCCAAGCCTGGGTGCTGGGGCCGCTTACCCCAGGCGGGGTGGCTACCACTGATACAAAAAGTATTCTACTTTCTACTGTTGCAAAAAGTGGAATATTTTGATTCAAGCTAAAGTAGAATTGGTTTTCTATAGAATTAGATTTCTAACGAAGTTCAGTTAAGTTTCACTTATGGCTTTAAATTGGAAGGTGGAAGATTTACATTAAACATTCTTCATGATGAGGGTGGTGAGACCCTGGCACAAGATGCCCAGGGAAGTTGTGGATGTCCCCTCCCTGGAAGTGTTCAAGGCCAGGTTAGATGGGGCCTCCAGCAGCCTGATCTGGTGGGAGGTGTCCCTGCCTATGGCAGGGGAGTTGGAACTGGATGGGCTTTAAGGTCTCTTCCAACCCAAACCATTCTATGACTCTATGCTAATGCATCTAAGTGAGAAACATTTGTAACCAGCTCTTGCCTCATTATGCAGGGTTGATCTTTCCAGTGCTGAAATAAAGGATGCTTGCTTTCTAAAACTCCAAAATGAGTCTTAGGGAGTTTATTTGCCAGCATTTTTGGTACCACCACCTCCTTCCCCGAGCCTGTACCCCACTGCTGCCGCTGCCTGCCTCTAATAGAATCACTGAATCCGCTTGGTTGGAAGAGAACTTCCATATCATTCAGTCCCACCATACCTGCGCATTACTAAACCATATCGCTGAGCACTTCATCCACCCGTCTTTTAAACACCTTCAGGGATGGGGACTCAACACCTCCTTGGGCAGCCTCTGCCAGTGCCTGACAACTCATTCCGTGAAGAAATTTTTCTTTATGTCTAATCTGAACCTCATCTGACACAACTTGAGGCCATTTCCTCTCGTCCTATCACTTGATACCTGGGAGAAGAGACCAACACCCACCTTGCTACAACTTCCTTTCAGGCAGTTGTAGTGATAAGGTCTCCTTTTCTCCAGTCTAAACAACCCCAATTCCCTCTGCTGCTTCTCATAAGACTTGTTTTCCAGCCCCTCGCCAGCCTCGTTGCCCTTCTCTGGACATGCTCCAGCACTTCAATGTCCTTCCTCTAGTGAGGGGCCCAAAACTGAACACAGTATTCGAGGTGCGGTCTCACCAGTGCCGAGTACAGGGGCACAATCACCTCCCTGCTCCTGCTGGCCACGCTGTGTCTGATACAGGCCAAGATGCCACTGGCCCTCTTGGCCCCCTGGGCCTTTCCTGCCAGGCAGCTCACCAACCACTCTGCCCTAGGCCTGTAGCGCTGTTGTGTTGCAAGTGCAGGAGCCAGCACTTGGCCCTACTGAACCTCACCCCGCTGGTTGCAGCCCGACTCCCCTCCCCTCGCTTCCCCCGCGGCGCAGCCTCCGCCAGCCGGAAGGCAGCTGCGAAGGAAGCCCCACCACCCGCTCCGGCCCCAGCAGGGGTTCGCTCCCCGCCGCCTGCCGTACCTCGTCCCGCCGCGCCCGCCCCGCTGCCCTTCGACCTCTCCCGGCCCCGCCTCCCGCGCCCGTCGAGCCGCCCCCGATCCCGGGTTCTGCCCCTGGGCGGGGCTGTGCCGGGGCGCCAGCCGCCGTCAAGCCGCTGCCGCTGCTTCCGGAGCGGCCGCTTGCGTAGCTGCTTCGCGCGGGGAGAGCGGCTCTGTGTGGCGCTTGGCGGGGGCGGGCGGAGGGGGCACAGCCGTGCGCGGCGCTGGGCTGCGGGGCTTTGCTCCGGGTGTGTCGGGGCACCGCCCGGCTCCGGGGTTTGGCGTCTTGCGAGTCTCCTCGTCTTGCCCTCGGACGCCTCCCATGCCCGGGCTCCACGCCAGCAGAGCGGTCCGTGGCTTATCTTGGCCTTCTAAGCCTGGAAAACCCTGCCCCACCGTGTTGGGGATTGAAGAACTCCTGAGGGGGAGTCGTGTCTGCAGAGGCGCTTGTCCCCAAAGGGCATGTGTCCTGCAGAGACCTGGGCAGGGCTTGGAGCGAGGGTCTCCTGCCTGTGCTACCCCAGGGGCACCCTGCCCCCCAGTAACAGGTGCTTGTTGCTGTGCCCAGCACACTCTGCCCACTGCCCCTCACTTGGGGCGGTTTCTTCCTCCCCCCCTGTGTCTTTGATACTTCGAGGGTTGCCTGTGTGAAGTCAGGCAAGGAGACAACGTAGACTGAACAGTAATGTTGTTTGTTTATCAAGGGGAATCCATCAGGCCCAAATCTCATGGCTCTGATACTACACACATAACTAATTTATTAATCTACATGATGTGGGGTTTTTAAAGTATTAACTTGGACCTGCTAGCCCAGTTTGTTTGAGCTACAACCTATTTTTATCTCTATTTTGTTGCCCCTCTTAGTGTTTTTTTCGCTTTCTCTCGAGCCATTTGTGACCAGTGCAGAATGTGTCTTTCAGCAGTAATTGAGGGGTATATGCCTGTGACATTCCCCATGCTTCCATTGTTCCCATGAACAGGCTGAGCATAAATATGACCACAACAGAGAAAGACACACAATGTTGTGTGATGGGACTTGGATACCTGCCTTCTTCAGGAGTCACTTGAAAATCTCTACCAAAATCTTATGTTTCCTTTAGATTTCTTTGGTTAAAGGTGTGGGAGTTTTCCACTCAAATAGCTTGCTGGAAAGCAAGTCAGTATTCTCATTAGGGTTAGTGTATTTAATTTCCACTCCTAAAGTTCCATTTGCTTTTTTCTGTTGGCATTAAACTGCTATGACACAAACCTGCTCCTTGTGAGCTGTCCAAGTCAATCTGCTCAGTGGAAAACAGAACTACGCTCCTTATCTCACCAGTGTGTGCGGCGAGGAAGACTGGAGGTGCAGAAACATAGGACCCTTGAGGGCAGGACAACTCCAAAACGCAAACCAAAAGCAGATTCATAAGCCAAAATCCAGGGATCTTAGATTTCTTTATGAAGTATTCTGAGACTTGTGGCTCTCAAACGCACAGTAAAATAAATAGTGGATTAAATGGAGCAAACTATTTGAGGGGGCTCCAAAGTGAAACAAATAGAGTGTCTTTTGGCACCTCTGAATAATGACTAGTTGTGGTTAGTGATTCAACAATACTCCACACTAAAGTAGACTGGGTAACCCTGAAGTCTGGGCTAAATTTGAATTGGCATAATTATATGCTGCTTATTAAGTTCCCTTCAATTTTCAATTACAAAAAGAATTTGGTATTGCTTTCCCTAAGCTGTTACTTAAACTATTGTCTGATATGAAATGGATGCTGTCTTTTACAGCACAGATAGTCTCTCCTGGGAAGTTTTTAATGGGAGGAGACTTCATTAAATTAGCTTGTTGGTTGCATGATAAATCAAACCCTTCAGTCCTAACAGTGAGGTATAGTAGAGCTAGCAATAAAACTAGCATTAGTGTTGCTAAGCGCTTTCTATTCTAGTTTTCAGTTGTTCATAACTGCCAATTTCAGCTAAAATTTCCCCTGTTGGGTATCTGCTTCCAGCTGTTTTATTTTTGCTTGTTTTCATTGTTTTGTTTTGTATTATGATTTGTTTACTTTGGGTTTGGAAAGTTCCATTTACAACAATTGAGCCAACTACAAGGATGAATTTCGGGGAGAATACATGGTTTTGTCCATTATAAACAAGTGTTTCATGAACAGCCTCTAGCATCTCTCTGATTTGGAAAAACAGCTTTCAGATTTTGGCATGTAAATTGCTTTAGTTTCAGGGTTATATTTTTCCATCTTCATGAAAATGTGACCTGAAAAGAAAAAGGGTTAAAAATGCTGAATGGAGGCTTCTTAACACTGTCCAGTCCACTCTCCAGAAAGTTCCACCTGTGTTGATCTTGTGTGACCTTTTTTAGTCTCATCTGCATTTGTATCTGAATGTATGCATGCTCTGTGGTGAAGGGCTGAGCTTGTGCCTTGCTTTGCGAGTGTTCTGTATAAAACAAGAAACCTTTAAGGGGCTTTGGCTGTAATGTAATGCAGCCCATCTCCCTCCCCTTGAACATTTTTGCTCAGGCTACCTATTGTTAGAGAGGGTGTTGGCGGGATAAATTACATAGAAGACCTGTCTCCTGCTGTAAGCAGTTTGCAGTTTTTATTGGTCCTGTGTTAACACTGAAGACTACTCATAGCTGTAAGCTCCAAGTAAGATTTAATGCTGTTATCCCAGAACATAATGTGGTACCAGAAGGGATCTGTAGAAATGGAAGAATGCCTCGGAAATACCAGAGACAGAAAGACATGTTGTAAGCTTTCATATGTACATATACACACACAAAAATGTTTATAAGCAGTGAGGACAGTGGTGGTAAAGTAATAGAAGGTTGTTTTAAAAGGCTGAGGAGACTGATCTATGGCCGTTATTGGTCACTGTTATGGATTGTTACCATTCAGTCCTGAGATGTTGTTTCCTGGAAAATTTAGTATGGAAACTTAGATCCAGAATCATCAGAATCATCTCTGGCAATTGAGTCAAATGGTAAAAAGCAGAGATAACTGACATAATCAGGCGGAACATACACATTGATAAACAGCCACACAAACTAAGGCCTTTTCTATGAGCTGAACAGATATGAACATGGACTAAAGTCAGCAAACGAAAAAGAGATGAATTCTTGGGCACAGGAGGTAGTGCTGGAACTTGACAGCTTGCTGCTGCCAAGAGGGCCTCTTCATTTCCGATTCTGCCTTCCAGTCCCTTATTTTGTGCAGTGGTTGATGATTTTTGCTCCTTCTCTCCCAGTCTTCAATGGCTGAGTCAACTCAGTAGCCCAGCAGAAACATGCCCAGACAGAAAAATACATAGCTTTCTGTTGAATTAGTTCAGTCAGTCATTTGTTCCAGTTAGTTGATTCAGGAGGGTCCAACAAGCATCAGGTCACAAAGGAGGAGTTGTGACTACTTGACCAGGTGGGAGGCTGGGGTGAGCCTCTGTAGGCATGATTGAGAAGGAGTGAGATAACTTGAAGCTGCAGATTTCTGGCTTTTCAGGGAGCTTTGCCTGTGAGAAAACATTGTGGTATAGCACTGAGTGTGATTCTTGGTAAATTCAGTGAAATGCTGCTCAGAATTATGGTTGTTTAGTGTTAACTCAAGAATCTTCCCAAATGCTGAGTCCAACAAACTGGTATTTCTAGAAGCTACCAAACAATGAAATAAGGTACATGACCACAGAAAATAATCTGTGGGGCCTGGGAGCTGACAATATCCAACATGGTTTTATTGTGAGGGCTCCAGAAATTAGATTCTAGCTACATTAATATTGGAGAGGTTAACAGAAGCAAAATGTAGGAATGTGATTGTGATATGAAGTGATTTGGGAGAGCATATGTAAAACTGTTTCTGCCCGCCAGGCATGATCAAAGGGCTACAGCAGATGTTGATTAAACTGCCTTGAGTTCTGATCAGCATAGTGCTTTGGTTTTCCTCGCTGAGTTATCAAAAGCTGATAGACTCTGTCTCCTAAAGAAATGGAGATTTTTCTTTTCAGTATCTCAGGATCCTTGGTCTGAATTAATCCAGATTAGAACCACTAGCTGTGCTCTGTGTCTGAGATATCCCAAATTTCCCATCTTTCTTAGTAAGTACATGGATTTTGAAGCAGTTCAAGAAGTTAAGAGTAAAACCCCGAGGGATTTCACAGACATTTGAAGTGGCTTGTTTGTCATTGTGTGATGTTTTCAGCTGATTGGAAACAAACTCATGAAGATGAAAGTTTCTTTGGATGGAGGACAGGGTGTGTGAGTGTATTTTCAGAGTCCCTTATATTTGTGGTCCTATGACAAACATCAGATCTCTTGTAACTCTGACCACTATGTGCTTGGTGCTTGGTACAGAGGGGTCTCACTTTCAGCTGCACACACTAAGAGATAAAATTTTTCCAGACAACAGTTCATTGAAGGACAGAGGCACACGGTCCCTTGCCTTCTCCAAATTCTAGGCATACCTAAAACCTGTATATGCCTCAAGGTAGCTTCCTGGGCTGAAAAACAGTTTAAAGGAAGATTTTAGGATAAAAGTTCATATATGCATACTCTGTCCTTACTCCTTCCTAGACGTCAGTTCATGCCCACTGTTCTTGGTGTTTCTCTTCCCTGTGGCCATTGACTGACACAGGAGCCTGAGCTGGATGGGCTTTTGTTCAGGTCCAGTATGGGCAAGCTTATGGAGAGGAGTATCCAAATCATAAGGATCCTTTGGATCATTCTCACACCGAAACAAAAAGGAAAGTAAAAAACAACATTCCTCCCAAGAGAAAGAGGTCTGTGAGATCCTAGTTTTTATGGGATGTACAGAGTGGTTCAAGCTGTGATTTTGCAGTGACTTTAGTTCAGTTGCTACCTTTCCCATTCTCAGTTACTTCCTTGAACCACCTCTGGCATTCAATGAACTCTGTGCCAAGCCATGATGATAAAAACATCAGAGAATTTAGCTCACTGTTCACATTTCTGCTCTGGAACTGCAGTCTTAGAGAGCTGATTCTTGCTGATGTATCAAAGAAGGGAGTGAAAGGCAAAGGGTTAGTTCTGCTCAAGCCCACATGCCATACTCTTAGGGAGCAAATAGAAGGGAGTGAGGCTATCTGCAGTATGAGCTATAATTTGGATATGATCAGGATTTATAAAATCAAGGCAGTGGGTTGAGCGAATGCAGGTTTTTCTCCAAATTCCGCAGTACTAAAACTAGGGGGCACTCATTGCAACTGATAAGAGAGTAGTTTAGAAAAGAGAAAAATAAATACTTTTTAATGTAGTGGATATATTGAACTTGCAGAGTTTCCTACCAGCAGAGGTTTTGGAAACAGATAGATCAGCACACTAGAAAGCAAGCTAAACAATTAAAAGGTTTTGTAAAGAGATACGAAAATAAATGAATAGGGATGTGCTCTTTAAATGACATCTTTTGCCGTCAGAGAAAGGGGATAGCTGGGCCTACCAGGGCATCCCTTGTATTCTTTTCAGGGCCCTGGATTTGTGTCCGCAGATAGGTGAGGAGAAGAGTGATGTTGGTAGAAGATGTATTTTCTTTTTTGAAGGTGATATCTCAGGGTTCTCAGTGAAACCTGATGTTTAGAAAGGGACCCTTAGACTAAGCTATAGCCCTCCTCATGTTGCACTTTCCCCTGGGATTCTTCTGTGTCTGCACAGAACTTTATGAATGCTCATGTCCCAAGAAGGATTTTGTAAGCTGTGATAGATTTTCCCCCAGGATATCAGTGTATTTTGGATGTTATTTGGGAGTCTTCTGATGTAAAACATCTAGTGCAGCTGAAGGAGAGAGAGTGCCAGATTAGACAGATTACTAGGCGTGAATCCCAACACTTATTTATAATGAGTATTCCTGCCGCCTTTTGATAATCACATTAACATTAGGAGTATTGCTTACACAAGTACTATGAGAAAAAGTGGTGAACAGGCTTGGGCCCTCAAAGCAATATTCTTGTTCCAGTGCTTTCCCAGTGAGATTCTGACCTTGTTTCCTCTTAAGAGCTCATTAGAGTTGGGACATCCAATAAGGGAGACCACCCGCTATTCATCAGTCTCCATAATGATTACCAACCTATCTTTTAGACCTATCAGAAGTAACATTTTTAACAGTTTAGATGTTGTTTTCCTTCCCCTTAGAAAGCTCATCCAGCATTTTGATACACGAGGGTGTATTAGACAGTATTATATTTCATGTTTCCTTGATTATGGAGCCAGATATTTGGTCTATGCTGAGGATTTTTTTGCTGCTCCTGCAGTGCGGATGAGCCAAAAATGTTCCACAACCATGTGGCAAAGGAGCCCCAAGTGGGCGTAAGACTGGTATATCATGGTGGTTGTCATCAGGCAGCGTGGGTTAGGATGTGTCTCCTGCCAAGCCAGCCTGGAGTGAGACCTCAGGGATCTTGCCTAGTTACAGCAGTGACCTAATTCGAAAAAAGAGAAAAAAGTGATCATTTTTTGTGGCTGATGGTACCCGAAGGAGTACTGCTGTGGGTGCAAAGGAAGGATTATAAACATCAAATGATAGAAAGTGTTTATATGTCTACTTGGAAAAAATGAAGTGATTTTTATTGGTACACCTGAAAGGATAAGCCGAGTTATAGCACTTATATAGATCAGTCTGCAGAAATGAAAATGTGAGAAAAATAATGCCAACACTGCAAATTAAACTCCAAATTTAAAGCCAAACATCTATAAAGGAAGAAGTGTTCCATGGAAAAATATTATATTCTTGCCATCTTTCTGACCACAGAGTTACAGTCACTATGGTAAAGCTATAATTACAGCATTGTGAATACAGTGCTGCAGATAATGGCCTGTCAGTGTTTTTCCATTCTAAATCCTCATGTGAGGTTTGCAATTTTGTGAAACACAGTTATCTTTGGCTGAGATATCCAGCTACACTCTCAGCCCAGAAACAGATATTTTTAAGACGTTTGAAGTTCATTGTTTAGTAAGTGCCTTCCTGACTGATTGCCTGCTTATGCCCTGTCTGTACTGCGAGGATGTTGTGGAGAGTTTGCTGTCACTGCTCGTGCATCAATGCTGGACTACGTTCAGGGCTGTGATGCTATCACCAAGTCTACTCTTTGAACCAAACTGCCTACGTTTGTATCAATGCAGTCTGGGAAAGTTAGGACAGCAGGGTTATAGCAAGTTAGCCTCAACCAGCATATGCAGGTATGCACAGAATAATGTGCTTTAGGGAATACTGGAGGATGTTATTACAGCTATGGAAGGAGGGAGAATTGACCAGGCCAATTAAATGGATAAAACTTATAAAATTTGTCTGTCTTACAGAAAAGGAAATTCTGAGTCGATATTACAGAAAAAAACCCCCAAAAGTGTAAGAAGCTACAACATGAAAAAACCCACATGTATTGCTATGATTTTGATTCTTTAGTGGGGCTTATCTAAGGCTCTTCTTTCTTGGCTTGTGGCAATTAAGCTCCAAATCCAGCCCAGTTTGTTCTTTTCATAGACAAATCAAAGAGAAAATATAGTGTAAACAGCAAGTGCTGATCTCCAAATTGAAGTATAAGAACATATTTAATTGCAGATGCTAACTATGTACCATCTGCATATAAACTCCTGGCAAATAGGTCTGAAATGACCATGTGTGTAATGTCTTACTTCAAAATAATTATTTTGAGACAAATGTGGCATGCTTTTAAGGGGTCTCACTTATGTTTAGATGTGATTCACTAAACATGAATTTATTCTTTTCATGAATTTATTCAATATCTTTGCTGTGATAGAAAACATCAAATTCCTGTTCTACATAGATCTCTGGTTGCTTCAATGACTTGTTAGACATTATAGGGAAAAACTGCTGTGTTCGCATAGTTTAAAATAAATAAGAATCAAGGCAGTCTTTTGTTTTATTGGCAGTGTATAATTAAGCAGGAATGAGTGAACTTTGCATACAAGATCAGTAATACAATAGGCAAACCATACCAGAAACTTCTAAACAGTCTCCTATAAGTAATCCCAAAGCCTCCTTAGTATACGCATACTCAAACAGAGAAACTCATGGACATACACACGCACAGAATTTATGTACCCCCTCACTCATGGGCAGTATGGGTTACAAAAACACCCTTCCTTCCCAAAGACTGCAGGTCTCCCTGTTTACACATGCCTCCTGCAGGACATGCAAGTCCTCTGCTTTTATGGAAACCCCTGCAGCTCCCTACAAGTTGTTGGCTGAACCACATGCCATTGAGAAAGCTCTTTCTTCTCCAAGATCTCTCCCTCCTGTTAAGATTTTTTGTGCTTCTTTGGTGTTTAATCTGTTTAATCTGTTTAATCTGACTGATGGTCATCTATAACATGATTGGTTTGGGCAAATGCTGACCATACAGTTTGGTGTATTTGATCCACCAGACACAGATACATCTTTATCATCACGAGTGACATTATTTATGCCATTTGTCAAGAGGGAGGTTGTATGTCCCTGCCAGGTCCATAGTGAGGGAGAAGGTAAGGCGGGGAGAGCAAGGGGCTGCCAAGTGCTGCCCACAATCACGTGGCTGACACTGCCGAAACCAGAGAGAGTTGAAATGTTACGAATGCATCGCATGTGCTTGATGGTAATGATAAGTGGGCAAGCACACTGACTCTACTCAGGCTCCAAAATCCAAAAGTAAAAATAATGGTTGCTTTACTAAATATCTTTTAAACACCTATTATGATTTTCAGTAAAGGGATCATAAATGTGACGGAAACAGCAAATTGGATCATTGGAAAAAATGTACAGAGAGGCCATCTGGGCCTGGTGCTTTACTGGATGGTGAAGAATTTACATTTCACACTCCCACAGTTTACATTTTCTGAGGTGAGAAAGACATTTGGATCATTTTAATTTCTGGATGTTTTACATAAAATGAAGAGCCATGATTGAAATTGGAACTGGAGTCAGGAAATAACCAGACTGTGAACAATGTGGTAAAGCGCTAACAAATGCCACGTGTTACACGATTAATATAGTATAAATGCCAGTTATGGATTTGGTTTGTCAGCAGTTGGCTTGACATTTGTGATTACTGGCCAGTAGTTTAACTGATTATTTGATCTATAACAGAATCCTTAACTTTTGGGAATGAAAGAGTTGCATTCATAATTTAATCTGTTAAGTGTATGCAGAGCTGTTATCTTCTAGAAAGGATACAGATAAGTTCTGGGGTATTAATGTTACTGATGAATAGCCTTTTCTCTCAATACAGCATGATTTATGGAGCTAAATCAGGGCGGGGGATAGAGCTGTATGCCTGGTATTGTTTCAGTATGTCTTCAGGCAGCATTTTTGAATTGCTGATAGACACTCAAAGAAAACTCTGACTCTGACTATAAATACAGCTGAAAATTGTGGCACTTCTCTTGCCTTTGAGTCAATCTCAAATTGCTGTTCTTGGCATATCAGCTCTGGGCCATAGGGAAGGGCTGTCTCCCAGAGGTGATTGAAAAAGGAGGCACTGACCATCTGTAAGTATTTAAGGTCTCCTGACATTTTTTACAAGCTGAAGGATAATCCAGTGTTAGAGTTTATAGTGTGTCTACCTATTATCCTCTACTTTTTTCAATGGAATACAGTATTGGTCATTTGTCTTTCACTTCTGCGTCCTGTGTCTTTGTGTCACTAACTGATTTCCCCCATCTCTGCAGTTTGCTGTTGGCTGAAATGACCTCTGTAAATCTTTTTGAAATTTTTCAAAAGATATGCTATGTAAATTACAGGTCACTATCCTTGCTAGAGCTAAAATGCAAGCAGAAGCTTGCCCTAAAGCTTTAGGATTTTGAGTGAGCTAAAATGGAATTCAAATCCAGTTTCTGCTTTGCAAAAGTCAATGAATGCTATATTCCCTTGCTCTTTCTTATGGTGTAAATCATTTGGCAAATGCCAATGCCAGCTCTATTCCAGAGAAGAGATGCATAGGTAAGTAAAGGTACTGTGCCTGCAGCTTCTATGTGTGCAGCTGTGACTGGTTAACAGTAAATAATAGTGCACACTACTTGTAAGATCAAACTTTTAATTCCATTAAGAAATTAAGAAAGATTATTCATTATTACTTTACATCTTGAACAGCTGAATTCTACACACACATTTTTATTTAAACATTTATTAGTTGTGTCAGTGTGAATGAAACCAGCTCTGTCACATGCATGAGCATGCACACACACACACAAAGTAAGTTTGGCTTCTTCCAGAAAAAAGAAAGAAAAAGGTTATTTGAATATTTTTCTTAATTATCTTTCTAATCCAGGCATTCAAGTACTGTACATGTGCCGAGCTCACATGGAGAGAGAGGAAAGATACAGAGAATTTTTAATAAAAATGCAGTCCCATCAGGGTTTGAAATATACTTTGAAATATAAAGCCAGAATTTTATTATCCAAGCTAAGCAAATTTTCTGAACATATACAAGGTGTTGTTATGGTAAGTGAAGTTACTTGGCGTTGTTGGAAATATACTGAGAATAAAACGTAAACCACATTTACATTTCAGTGGATGGTTGGCAGAGATCAGAGCGAAGTTTGTTTTTCTGATCAGGATCTACATGGCATGCATACTACAGAGAGGTGAGGCTGATGGCTCATCTGCTGTACAGGGTTGATCTCTTTGTAGGTGCATAAGTGTTAGGGAATGAGGAGATGAGTTGGGATGAAATACAGAGGGCAGGGAAGCTGAGTATGAAGGCTATGCATTTGTGTCCCAGGGAGGCAAGATGGGTAAAATGCAAGGTATTCCAGCCTTTCTACATAGCATCCTCCTCTCCCATTTTCTCTTAATACAGAAATACCAGGAGAACAGTGGAATATATGGGAGTTGCTGAGAAGTGGAAAAAGTGGAGACTGTCCACGGCAGCTTAGTCTAATGAAGTTTTTTGGCACAAGCAGTCCTGGGTCCTGCAGTGTGCTGGGGCTGTGATGTTCTGCATATCTATGTGAAGCAGCATCTTTTGGACTGAGTTGGCTGCCTGTTTTCAGAGCTGGCAGCTGGTGGTAATGCTAGGAGGAAGGGACTCTATCACCTCCTCATTCCCAGCACTCTAAGAGCCTGCCTCTAAAGCCCTGAAATGACCAGTCATAAAACAAATATGAAGGGCTTACTCTTTCTTAGGGTGGAAGTGTTCTTCTAGACAACACCACTAGAGGCCCAGGAATTAGACCAACTAGACAATGAAAAAAAAGATCTGTCTGAATTTTAGTGATCCTCTTATGGTGGAAAAGATTGTGCAGATCCTGTGTTAGAATATTTAGGTTGGCACCAACTGTTTATCAAACTCATCACTGGAGTATATCTGAGCAGTAGTTGGGTACAATATTGCCTCACAGAAGTTGCTGTTTATTGTCCCATTCCTACTGCTGTTCACTGGCTCCAAGAGGAGTTTGCACTTTTTTTTTTTAGAGTTTGTTTGGAGGCTTTATAGAGAGAGGAGGTAAAGTTGTTTGAGAGTCTTCAACCACAGACTGTACAAAGTGCTTGGATTTCCAGCATGAGCATTGTGTTCCTGATCAGATTCTCTTCTAATACTATAGTTATGTAATCTCCTAAGTCATTGTCATCTTTTGGGACTGTAAGTGTCTACCTTCAGCCCAGTCTATTAAAAAGTCAGGTGATTTGAATTCTCTTTTTATAGCTTTGCTTAGAATGACCTTTTAGCTGTTCCTGATGACCGTGGTTTTGTGAGGGAAAAATAAGGTAACAATTCTTATTCTTGTTTATGATTTCATCCTCTTTTTTGAGAAAAGGTTCAGTGCACCCACATTTAAATGTAACTTAAGGTTCTTCTTATTTTTGAAGCTTACTGTTCATGTATTTTATGGAAGACGGATATTATTAACACAGATTAGTGTGGTTGTTATCTATTATACCATGATATATTTACTGAGAAAATTTTAATAAATAAACCACAGGCTTGAACCTCTGAACCCTTCTAAACCAGCCGATTCCCATGGGGGGTTCAGGAGTTTTTATGGATGCATACTGTGTTCTCATGAGAATTTTATTAGACCTCGTAGACTTGAGACTGACTAGCAAGAGAATTTATGAGGTTATATGGGAACTATCACATCTTTCATTCCAACACCCTATGAGATTCTGAAATGAACCTTTCCTTAAACTGTGTTATTAAATAGAAGAGTTTTAATGCCACTTTAATAAAATATCTAATGTTATCAACAATTTCTCATCAGTTAGTGTGGCTGGTTGATTTTACCAGTTTTTAGTTATCCTGGGTTAGAGAGTTGGGTAAAGAGTTTTCGCTAAAAATTGAAAAAAGGCGAAGGAGGTCATAAATTACTAAGCGCATCAAAGAACACTCATCAGGATGGATAATATGAAGGGTGAATAGTGTCTGCTCTGTATTTGCTTAGCCTCTATTCTGTTTACTCTCTTGAATGCTCTCTAAAATTCCTCTTGCTGTTTTGTATAAATTTAGAATAATGTTGAAGTTCTGTAGCTGCTCATTATCCTACTCGAAATTTAACTTAGAATGTTATTTTGCATTGTGTAGTTCAACTGGAAAGCTGCCCAAGCCAAGAGTTGAGGTCTGTGGTAGTGAACTACAGAGGAAGTGGTCTAAGCAAGATTCCCTTCTGGGGATATTCCAACATTTCATTACATTGTGTGTACTAATGAGTAGAGCAAAGGACTGAGAGCCAGGAAGGGCAGAGTTTTAATCAAATGACTCACGATATGGCCTTCAGCAAATTACATGACCTTGTAATTCAACCATCTTAGCTATAACAGTGGGTAAAAATAGGGGCTCAGTGTAGTGTTCAGGCAGGCGTACAGATGGGCCTGTTTCAGCTGTGTTCATGGTCTGCAGTTTTTGTTCCTCAGCTTTGAATATAGGCATTATGGGTAGACAGATCTCCTTTCAGCTACTCCAGAGAAGCTCAGATCAATGTTGACATATATTCTTCCTTGAACAAGAGCTTTTAAAACTGTCAGACAGAGATCAGTCCTTGCTCAGTCTGATTCACCTGTGAGTGATCGAATGTAGTGGTCGTGGTGGTGATCAGGTGTCGCACAAGAAAGATAAAGGCACACATTTTGAATGGTGGGTTCAAATCAGATGCGCTCCTGATGTAATTTGCCCAGCCAGGTAGAGCTGGGAGATTATCAGGGCCTCACAGTCTGGGACACTGGAGCCCAAGGAATGTTCTTTAATTGGTACATGAGGCACATCAGATTTCCAAGTGGCACTGGAAACACTGTGCTTATTGAAGATGTTACAGGCCTTGTTTTAAATCAAGGGTAGATCTTTGGTACTTAGCTAGCTCTGATCTAGTTAAGAGCAGCCTGCTTCTGCTGCTGCTTCCTGCAGCTCCAGCTATGTGTGTTAGACCGTACGACTGTCCCAGATCATGGCCCTGGAACTCCACTTGGGAAGCTTCAGGCTCTCGGCAGTATATGAAATTATTCACCCGTCCCTGAGATTCTTTGGGATAGAAGGTGCCATACAGAAGTATCAAGCAAAGCTATCTATCCTATTTTTTTGCATATTTCAAGTCCTAAAAAGGGAACAGGATTGGCTCTCTTTACCAAATTTGAAGCCATCCCTTTTATTTCAGTCCCACATTACACATCTACCTGACTGTCCTTCAGAAATGAGAGGAAAACCACCAGTGGGATTTGGCTGTTTACCTGATCAGATTTCATGCCTTAGAGCCCTGTCGTGATGGCAAAGCAGAAGGGGTCAAAGTATCCTTGCTTCTTATTCTGTGGACTTGGCGGAACTGCATTTTTATGGTGATTGTTCGAGCATAGGGAAAACATAATAAATATGTCTTGTGTCTCTAATCTTTGCTATCTCAGGACAGGAAGGAATGGGCAAGTTAGATACTGTACTGCCTTTGGTAAATCAATTGATCTATGTATTTTCACATGTTTGTGCATAACAGGTTGACTAAGCCTCTTCTGCTTCAGAGAGAAAGTGTCCCTGAGCTAACATTTCACTAATCCTGTGAAGATAAAATAGGAGGAAATAGCATACAAACAGGACTACAAATCATTTAAGTTATTTAAGTTATTTAATATAAGCACTAGGTTGGCTCAAAACCGATCTAGAAAGGCTCTTTGTTGAAGCTATCAAGGTGACCACATAGACAGATATAATTTCTAGCCTGTTATTTATATTTTATATACTTGTATGAACTTGTTTCTCTTCTGTTTGACATTTTAAATACACAGGATTTTCTCTTTTACTGTTTTTGTTCATGTGAGTACAACGGTTTGGAGTTGGTTCATTATTCCTCAAGCTCTACAGCAGTTAAGATGAAAACACAGAAACAATTTCAATTTCCATGAAAACAGAAGAGACAAAGATTTTGTAGGTAGAGGGAATTTATGAACTCAACAACTGGCACATTTAGTGAAAGTTGCATGCTTTTGAACATCTCCATAACAAATAACTACCATATGGGTGATTTTCCATGTCCTTGAAAATTTGGATCATACCCTGCTTTGTTTCCCGTGCACTGCCTAGGCAGGCATTCCTATTACATAAAATTTCCTTAGCATAAACAAGGACCAATCAGTGTAAGTCCAGATATTTTTCTCACCAAAACTTGTTCCTATAAAACAAATATGAATTTAGTCAGTGGCCTCTGTTGGGTTAATGAAAACACTCTGGCTTTCTTTTATTCTTTAACAAGAACTTTATGTTTGTCTCTTTTTTTATTAGCCCATAGCATAACATGAACAAACAAAGAGGCTCATTATGTATCTCTGAATGACCATCAGGTTCTTTTTGGAATACGTTGCAAACAGTGACATAAACTGTTAGGGATGGGTGAACAGCAGTTTTCATGGGGATGGTTGCTGCCTCTGGCAAATAAAAAATTGTTCCCCTCATAACAGATTGTCATGCCTGGTTATCTGTATCCTCTTCCTGCCAGCCAGTGCCCTAGCCAAGGTGGTGGCTATTGAGCACGTATCTCTAATAGAACTGTCCTACTTTGTGCTCTGAACAATTATTTCAGGTTCTAGCAGATATATGTTTCCACAAACATCTGGCCTGTGAAATGTGCCTGCTGACACAGAGGCATGCTTTTATTACTCTGTTCCAGGTTATCATCCTGCCATGCTGCCTGTCTGCCAGCCCTGACTCTGCCGGCTTCTTAGGCTTCTTCAACCAGTGCTACAAAACACAAAGCTTACTAGTAGTTGTTTAGTATTTTAGTTTTAAATGTAGGAAAATAAATTTTATTGCTGTGACCTGGCCAGGAATTCTGGTTGCAACTTTTGCTTCGAAGTGTGCCTCACTGTTTTAGATATTTTCTAGCAAGAAGTTATTTAACCTTTGTCCTATCTGTCAGTGATGAATCTCTGTCCTAATCTGAAATTCTGGTGCCCTGTTCTTCTACCCTGTTTTTCTGCTGGCAAGAAAAGCACTGTTTTTTCCCTACCCATCCACAAAAAAAAAAAAATACACCGAGGACCTTCTCATTAGCAAAGTTCAATCTCAGAAAGGGGGTGATCTGAGCATTTTTTCAATGTGGAAAACTTCAAATGAAAAAAAAAGAAAAAGGGAGCGACTTCTAAAAGAATGTTTAATGATGTGTTTTTCAGTTGGAGTTTGGATTAAAAGAATGGGAGACGGAACCTCCTTTCATTGCGTTAATTGATGTTGTAGAGTAGCACAGAAATGTTTTGGAAATATTAAACGGCCATTTTCCTTCACAGCCAAAGAAGGAAAACCCAAAGGAACTGTTGCCTTCCTAATTGTGGAAAAGTGCAGGAGTGAAACTCAAACATGCTTTTTCCATCTTCATTTTAATTGTGCATTATAGTATGAACTTATTTCCAAATGTGCAAAACAGTAGGGAAATTTGAACTCTAGGTCATGAAAGAAATACATATGGATATTTGCAGAAAATGTCTTCATTGGATGCTGCTTCAGACTATCATTTACATTTTTAAATTACCCATCCTCAGGACAATTACTTTGTAGAAAGTTCTTTTCATCAAATATACTTAAAGTTCATAAAATGCTCATTAGATATGTTTAAAAATACAATGTGAGAAAACCTGTTTCTATTGGCACTGCCATGTTATTCATCTGTCTTTTCAGACATGTTTTTGTTGGCATTTTCATCTATGCTTGGCTTCATTTTTAATGAACTTCTAACTGCTAAATAGTGGTTATCTGGGACACAAGAATCAAAAGTAGTTAAAATTTCTCAGAGCTAAGAAGAATAGACAGAATTACTGCTCAGCATTTTATGCAGTAAACTGTGGAACAATGAGCTATAATTATCTCCTGTTAAAAACAGTAAAATAAGAAATACACCAGTTTAGATTTGAAGTTGGCAGCAGTTCAAAAGCTTGAGAAAATGAGAAATTGCAAAAATTCACTGCCTTATTTTTCCCTTTATGCCTCTTCCATGTCATTTTTTTAGGTTGTGTAGAGATGCTCGAAATTTATTTGCTCTAGAAGCTACATCTCCCATTCCCTCATAATTAATAGTGGTGGCATGAAGCCAATAAGAAAGGCTCAAAAAGATGTCAGTTGTCATTATTCTAGTTACCAGGCACTTTTCAGCCTAACTCAGCAGTTACATACAGCTCAAATAAATGTGAGGAACAAAGAAGCATTATTGTCCTCATTTTTCAGATAGGGAATTAAAATAAAAAGATGACAAGCGTATGGTTTGTCTCACCAACTTGAACTGCGTGCAGGTTACATGTTTAATACTGAACTAGTTGCTGAAGCTCCTTCTTTAGTGGAGATATGCAGCCCTCAGTAATTTATCCCATCTGCCTATATTTATCCCATTCCATCTATATTACAGTGGACAGAGGGAGTTATCGTTTGATAAATTCTTGCTCTCTCTTGACTATAAGGGAAGCCAAAGGTGAAAATTCCTCCAACCAATTCGTCCACTGGTAGTAATGATCAAAACTAGCACAAATGAAACCTGAGATGTTCATAAACCAGTCATCATCAGTCTCAGAAGCAGAATGGCCAAGCTCTTCTTATAAAGGTTTTCCTAAATCTTCAGATGCAAATTTTAAGCATTCTTCTGTCCAGAAAGAAACTGTTTGGATGGTTCGGCTCAGCAGGAAACACTTTTTCACTGTGGTGGTGGCTGATCACTGACAATTAGGTTGCCCAGAGATGTGAAATATTCGTCTTTGGAGATACTCAAAAGCCACTTGCACATGGCCCTGGGCAACCTGCCTCAAGTGACCTTGCTTGAGCTTAGGGATCAAACCAGATGGCCTCCAGAGGTCCCTTTGAACCTTAACCATTTTTTGATTCTGTGAAAAAAACCTGTCAGCAATTCAGGCCAGGGCTCAACTGCCTGGGGGACAGTTCTGCTGAGGAGGCCCTGGAGCTCCTGGTGGGCAGCAAAGCTGAGCCTGAGCCAGGAGTGAGGCCTGGCAGCAGGGGTGACCAATAGCATCTGGGCTTGTAAAAATAAGAGCATGCTTATTCCTCTTCATACTCATTAGGATACTTCATCTAGATTAGGATGCCCAGTTTTGTCCCCAGTTTTCCCCTTGTAACACATAGATAAACTGGAGCAACTTCAGTGGAGACTGCCAAAATGGTCAGGGTTGGGCCACACAGCCTGTGATGAGACGCTGAAGGAGCTGGGCTTGTTCAGTCTGTGGAAGGGATGGCTTTGGAAAGACCTGACAACAGTCAGTTGTGCCTACAAGAAGGGTGTTAAGGAGTTGGAGCCAGGCTGTTCGCAGCGGTGCATGGTAGGAGGAAGAAGGAAAATGGTTCACACTGAGATGAGGAGAAACCTTTTCCCTACAAGGACAGCCCATCAGTGGAACAGATTGGCCAGGGAGGCTGTACGGTTTCCATCCTTTGAGATTTTCGAGAACCACCTGAACAACCTGATCTGACCTAATAGCCTGCTTTCCTCTGAGGAAAAGGACATTCGTGGGGTTCCTTCCAACCTGAACAAATCTGTGACTCCCAGATGTCCAAGCAGTTTGACTTCTCCTTTATGCTTTTTCTTCTTGTAAAGGCCAACAGTGTCAGATGTTACGAGGAGAGGAGCTGAGAACAAAACTGATCACAACATTATGTCACTTTCATAATCTACATTGTCCCTGGGTTACTGAATGCTCTGCTTAGCTCTGCTCATCACACTACAGAACAGATGTAGGAGAACAAGGAAAGATACAGAAAAGAGCACTGTGAGGAAAGACTAAGTAGATCAGGTTCTGCAACTTGGAGGGATTCTGGGTCTGGATGCACTATGGGCCTAGGAAGTGATGGTCATTGAGAAGATGCTAAAAAGGGAATGATTAGTCACTTTCTTGGAATACAAGAAGTAGAGAGCGCTCAACAAAATGATCAGGCAGTAAGTTTAAAAACAAACAAGACTTGTTAATGAGTATATAGCAACATTGTGAAAGATTTTGTGAAAGCCAGAAGTACAAGGAGATTCAAGAAATATTAGATGAGTTCATGGAAAATATATCTATTGGTACACAGGGATTTGGATGAAGCTGTCTTCTCAGGAAGTTCCTAAATGGCTGTTTGCTGGAGCTCAAGAGGACATGCCAAGAAAAGGTCAGCCTATGCATGGCCCTGGTTGTCCACCACATAGGAGTGTGCTGTGCTGGATGGACATTGGCCACTCTGAAAATTCTCATTACTAACTCATCAATAGCCACCATAGCCTGCTCCTGCTGAGATAAAGGAAGAGAGGCCACAAGTTCTGAAGGAAAAGGAACCCATTGTGAGAAAAAGGCTTGTGAATTAGACCACAGTTATTAATGACCTGGGGCTGCTGGATAGCCCCAGGATACCGATTATCTTTTTTTCTTTTTGTGTCACATTATCCCCATCTATAAAATTTGTCTTTTTGACTTCTGTGGGGGTTATTAACACTAAAATATTAGTAAATATGAAACACAGGAGGTGCCATCAGAACATAAGGAAAGACTTTTTCACTGTGAAGGTGACTGAGCACTGGCACAGATTTCCCGGAGAGGCTGGACAGTCTTCATCCTTGGAGGTATTCGAATGCCAGTTGGACATGCTCCTGGGCAAGTGCCTCTAGGTCCCCCTGCCTGGCAGGTTGGAACAGATGATCTCCAGAGATCGCTTTGAACCTCAAACAGTCTGTTATTTTGTTTGTTGTTGGCTTGCACTGTACTGGATGCTTCTCAAAGTCCACATGGGTGAAGTCATAACTGTCACCAACAAATGACTTCTTTAAAATGTCTCAGAAGAGCAGAATACTCACAAGCAAGTATATTAGATGACTAGATGGCCACCTCAAGTTCAAAGGCAAGCACCATGTTTTTACAACCATATCTTCCTCTCCAGCATGCTGGGCACACAGCTACTTTCACTATCTATGTATTGTCACCAACTTCCGTATTTGGAGCTTTGTCTTTGTTCAGCTTTGATGCATTTGTCTGGGCAGATGCCCTTAGCTGAGCTCACAAACACAGCTGTAACCAGACAGCATGAATTTACCCCAGGGAGAAAACAGAAGTGTTTGGTGTGTAGATGGCAGGTCTCCAGCTGCGCACAACTCACTTTATACCTGTCCCTGATTGCTTCTTTGTGCTTGTGCAGAGCAGTTCTGCACTGTAAACACCTCTACTAGCAATTGTGATTGATACCCGTGCCATAAGCACAATGTTGCTAATTGACCTTTCTCATTACATGAGTTTTGCAACATCAGTACATAGAGTTATTGCACATGGTTTCTTCTAAACCCCGGTTGACATGAATACCTCTGTATTACATTCAGTAGATATCCCCAGGTGTATATAAAGCATACCCTTAGTGCTGGCCAGGGCAGGCTTTCCACAACAGTAGTGAGACTGCTTTGTATTTGGAGCAGTATATGGCAATGCTGACTTATACAAAATAACTGGATAGGAAGACAAAAGATACTATTTGTTGCTACTCATTAACAGTGAGTCCCTGAAACATCACGATTTTCCATTGTGTAAGATTTTCTGTTGCCAGTTAACCTTTTAATTTTGTTTTTCTCTGAACAGAAAGTCAGGATGATGAGAGAAAAATTCACTTTTATTTCAGGCTTTACCCCAAGGCAGTGTTACCATATAAAATAAATACCTTGGGTATGAAGGCACAGATATTCAGGTCATTTATATTATACAAACACATTAAGGTTAGTTGGAATTCATGTATTCTATGTGAAATACATGCACTGTGTTTAAAAACAAAGTTTCATCTTTCTGCCCTTTTCAGTTTTTAAGAACTAAAATATGTAGGGTCTATGTGAGATGGCAAGCTGTTGACAGTCTAACAAGACAATGTATAGACAAAGAGGGAAGAGGAGAGTTAAAGATAAAATGCTGTTTTTCTGTGTGTTTGACCCCATGCTGAGCTGTAGCGTTTTGTTTCTGGCTTTAATCTTTGCTTGCTATCTCACATGTTATTGTAACTTTCCCTAATTTTTCTGTCTCTTTTCTTTCTTTACGCTTCTTCTTCATATAAATACAAAAAGCACAGCAGTAAGCTTGAAAAACAGCGAGATCAGAATGACTTCAGTTGGCTTACAGCAGGGATGAATTTTCACCCCTGCCATAGGCTGAGGAAATGAGAGAGGAGAGAAATGGATTTCTTTAAAGTAAACAAATGCAGACTTCTCACATTCATGCAGCTTTTAAGCCACCAAGGCCACAGCGTTTATCTGTCCACTCTTGTTTCATTGTCTGTTGCTCTTATGACCAATGCTTTAGTTTTCTTGAGATGTACTTTATGTCACATTGCAATGATTGAAGGATGGTTCTCTTGGTGCAAATAATACTAGAGGCACATCTCTCTATAGATTTACACGTTGCATTGGGAAGCAGAAATAAAACTACAAAAATGGCACTGTAGCATTATAAACCTAGCTGGCAGCAGCAGTTTCCCAACTTGAAATGAACAACAGCAGTGAATTGAGCCTTGAAATTTAATGATCTGAGTAAGTGAGGGAGAGCATGCAAGCCAGGAACTGGTTGCCCTGACAGTCATTGAAAGTCAGATCAAAAAGCTATTTGAAAACCTTGGCTTTTAGAAGCAAAGACGGGAAACATCTTTCTTTTCTGACTCTGGAGTTGGGAGATACAGGAAACATTAGCTATTGTATAGACAGAGAGTTATTTGAATTCTCCCTGCTACCTCTGCACACCTGATCAAACAGCCGGTGGTTGAAAGGCTGATGTGCCATCAGGCTTCCTGCCTGATATGAGTATGATAAAAATTGTTGCAGCTGGAACATCTAAGAGCACAAAGCTTATTAAAAAACAGATCCCAGGAAGGAAAATCCAGGCAAAGAGTTGGGACCCTGTCACTCTGGCCTGCACAAGCTTCAGAGGAAGACCAAGGGAAGGAGAAATACACCTTGTATGGGCTGTACACAAACACTAAAGAAGACACACTTCCAACTCCATCATTTCTTTAATGTAATCTTATCCCACTACAGTAGTCCATCAGCTCTGTGTACCTCTCCTACCTGCTACCTTGGCATCCCTAACATACCACAACCTTCCTCCCTCACTTCAGCAGCTGGGATCCCTTATCTCACCTCTCTCCACTCTTATTTTACCACATCAATCCACATTTCCTACTTTTTCTGCCTCATACCTTCTCTTGTAGCAAGACCCAGGGTGAATTGCCACGTCTGTGGCCTCCCACCACAGGAGCAGGGTGGAGAGCAGGGTCTGTCAACTGTTGGCCTGCATGCAGGTGGTTACCAAGCAACTCAACACAGGACTTGCCACCAAAGTGGTACAATAAACCTTAGCACCCTATGAACCATCCTTGGAGATATTAAAAACCTGACTGGACGGGGTCCTGGGAAACCTGCTGCAAGTGACCCTGCTGGGTGACCCTGCACTTGGACTAGATGCTCTCCTGAGGTCCCTTTCCACCTCAAATTTTCTGTGAGTATGTAAGTGCCAAACTCTATGATGAGAGAGGCAAGAGGAGAGAAATGAAACTAATTGCTCTGTTCACAGTCATGAAGGTGAAGTTTGAACTACATCACGGAGTGTCAGGCCTGTTATTTCAGCACTTGAACACATTTACTGGCTAAACAAAGCCACTGTGCAAATCTTGGTGTATTTTTCCTCTGGGAAAAGGCAGACAGGAGAAAATATTGCCTTCCCTGAGACACTTGGCCAAGGACAGCCCTGGTGACCTAGGCTGCTGGGCAGCAGAAGCGAGACGCAAGGGGACTAATGGCTGGAGCATGAGAAGTGGCATAAACTGGTGGAGGGATGGGAAATGGCAGGGATGTGCATGGGGACAGGTTAGAAGCTGGAAACAAAATTCCAGTTCAGCCAGCATGTGCAATCCTGACAGCCCTAGACAACACAATGTAAGCCAGTACTGCATCTCCAGGGCAGTGTGGCAAAGCCATGCTACTGTCTGCATTCATTAGGAAAATGAACACTTAAACATTCCTGCTATGAAAAATTTATCAGTTGTAAAGTGCAAAGGGAGCAATTTATTTTAGTAAAAGAGCTGGCAATTCTATTTAAGGGATAGTATATTCATATTCTCATTTTAGTCTGCTCTACGTAAAATAGATGAAATTCCTGCATTTTCACTGTGAAAGCTGTCAAGACAAATTTTAAAACTGCTATTTTGAGACATATGTGATACTATGCAATTGAAAAACACATGATTTGATATACTTCTATGTTGTATCCACTTCCTCAAATTCTTTAGCCAATCACAGAGCATTTTCAGCTTTACAGCAATTTCAATGTTGACAGCATTTCTGATTGTGCATTAGTAGCAATGAAAAGTGCAGTGTGCGATCGTTACTAGTTCCTGTCACTGCTGGGGAGGGTTGTCCCCTGCATTTGCAGTGTTCAGAGGCTGATGGAGTTCCACGGCATGGCCAGCATCCACTGGGCTAAGCTGGGCCACCACAGGCCATTTGGCAGGTCAGTGTTGCAAAGTCAGCCTTGCAGGGACTGCGTACCAGCTTATGTTGCTCTTTTGTGTTTGCTTTTATTTTGATTTTTAAATCACTGTGGGAGACAGCGTTTGCACACTTGAATGTTCTTCAACTAGAGGCAAAAAAGAACAGCTGTGCACTGCAGAAACAGTGAAGGGTTACATTTATCCTGGTGGCCTAGGGATTTGGATAGGGCCTTGAATAACTTAAGGAGTTTTGAACATAACTCGTGGGAATTATATAGCATAAGCATGTTTCAGACATTAAATTGTTCCAACTAAATAAGGATGGATTAGAAGCAACTTTTTATTAATGCATACTAATGAGTTGTGAGGTCTGTCATCAGGAAGGTGACTGAAATAACCAACAGCCTGGCTCATTGTTATTAGGTCTGGTCCTTTAATTTTGCTCTCCTATATTATTTTGCACAGTCTGACAATGAAGCTGCTGTCCTGCTGACACAGCTACACGCCAGGGAACAAACTAAGGCAATGTAAGGTGCTGCTGTGCTGTGTAATTGCCCCACGCTAGGAACTGGACTGATAGTGCTGTTTTCATAAATAGAAATTATCTCCCTAATTCTATTACTTCTCTGACTTTAACAAATTACATCAGCAGAGTCTTGAACCAAGGGAGAGATGTTTACTGTTTCATAGCCCAGAGACAGATAACGTGGGGAAAAAGAAGAGCTCTCCACCATTGGCCACAGGAGAAAAAGGCAATGTGAATGCAGGTTGTGTAACACAAGTATCCCCAGACATCTGTAACCCCAAATTTACACCTAGTACCAAATGTGGGACTGTGGCCAGTGAAGGGATGCTTTGCTCTTCTGTAAGGATGCTGAGAAGTCATGCATGTGAGCCAGCCTCTTATTTGTTTGGCTCTGGACAGCTCAAGTGAGTTTATGTCGTGCCTAGTGTGTGCATTGCGGTCATGCCAGCAGGTCTGCGGCTGCTCCTGGGCCTAGTAAATACATACACCTGGCAGACATTTCCCTTTTCAACACTGGAGTATGTAGCTTAAGGATTATTATAAGCCTTCTCTTCCTCATTTTGCCACTCTCTACTATCTTGGTCCTGACCTCTTGCAAATTGGATTATGCTCTTATTCTTTCCAGTGTACCTGAAATGAATGAAGTCAAGGTAGTGTAAGGGATGATGAGATTGTACTAGAGAAGAGAAGGCTGGATCAGTGGGCCGAGGCCAATTGTATGAGATTCAACAAGGCCTAGTGCTGAGGTTTGCACTCTGGTCACAACAATCCCATGCAATGCTACAGACTTGGGGAAGTGTGGCTGGAAAGTTGCTCAGCAAAGGATCTGGGGGGTTCTGGTTGACAGCAGGCTGAACGTGAGTCAGCAGTGTGCCCAGGTGGCCAAGAAGGCCAACAGCATCCTGGCTTGCATCAAAAAATTGTGTGGCCAGCAGGAGTAGGGTAGTGATTGTGCCCCTGTACTCAGCACTGGTGAACTCACACCTCAAGTATTGTGTTCAGTTTTGGGCCCCTCACTACAGGAAAGACATTGACCTGCTGGAGCATGTCTGAAGAAGGGTAATGAAGCTGTTGAAGGGTCTGGAGCACAAGTCTTATGAGGAGCGGCTGAGGGAACTCAGGTTGTTCAGCCTACAGAAAAGGAGGTTGAAAGGAGACCTCATCACTTTCTACAGCTACCTGAAAGGAGGTTGTAGCAAGGTGCATGTTGGTGTCTTCTCCCAGGTAACCAGTGATAGGATGAGAGAAAATGGCCTTAAATTAGGCGATGGCCAGAGGAGGTTTAGATTGGCTATTAGGAAAAAACTCTTTACTGAAAGAGTGGTGAAGCATTGGAACAGACTGCCCAGGGAAATGGTGGAATCTCCTTCCCTGGAGGTGTTCAAAAAGCTGGGATATAAAAGCACAAGGGAAAAACAGATGGGGAAAAGAGTACCCCAAAATGAAGAGGGTACCACCAAAGAGAGAGGCAAGATGATATAACAGAAGTATCAAGGATACAAGAAAGCACCGCACAAAGAAATACAAGACAGCAGTGTTCTAGAAATCACAAAGAAAGAAACAAGAAGCGTAAAGTGAGGAGAACAGAAACCTTTAGGACAACTGAACAACAGAGAAACAAAGTTGAAAGCTGAGACAGTGGGAGACTTTTCCATAAAAAAACAAGTACAGAAAAATGTAATGAAATTGTGTGCTGAATTAATTCTGTTCAGACTCATTTTCTCAGCAGCAGCAATTACTGCAGCAACCAGCAATGGAGGATCTCTCAAGGTCATCTCATCTGACTGCCTGCAGAGCAGAGAGCTTCTCAGAGCCAATAGTGTCTTTTATTTGCTTCCCCAAGCTTTTAATAATGACTAAATATAAACTGTGCTGCTAGCAGTATAAGTTATGTTCTCTGAGCATTAAAATCACATGTTAGATCCTGAAGATAAGGGGAACAGTGTGGAGGTGAGGGAGGCTGTAGTTTGCGGTAAGTGTATTAGCGAGGACAGAAGTGAGGATTGCCTGTTTCTAGGGAGGTGATTAGAGTTTGTCTGTCTTCCGTAGCTCAATTCAAAATACAGGCCTCAAGGTGCTCTGCAAATGAATCGGCTCTGTCATAGTGCCCAGTCCTCTAATGTGAGATTAGACAAATTCTTCCTTTTCCTGCTTTTTGGTTTACTTTGTGGGCTGCACAGATAGAAATACGTACAGCTGTGTATGGTAAGTTGTTGAATACACACCAGGATGCCTTGGACATTCTGGCTTCGGTGCATGTATTTCATTATATCAGTTTGAGAAGCACTATTGTAATGTAATACAATATAGCCCCATTCTCATCATGCATCACTCTGCATGGAAAGTTAAACAACAGGCATGCTTAGGAGATCATTAACACCACAAAGAAAAATGATCTTGCCTGAGAGGAGAAATAAAACTTCTAACAGTCCAGTGATTCAAAAGTTTAATGCAAGTTTGTTGAAAACTGGATAGGAGCAATTTACTCTGAACCCAATGGGAATAACGGGCTCCAGCTGAACACTGAGCGGAGTCTGTGGCCCCAGCCATCGCACTCTGCAGAGCTTTCAGCTTAGGTAATAGTGGTAAGCTTTGAGAGGGTTTCTTAGCAATCCTGTAAGTGCATATTGGCTGCCCTAAAATGCATTTTAGAAGTTTCCAAAGTAAGGTAGAAATAGATCTAACCATGGTTTAGATTTTTCCTTCTAAAAGTAGGCACATAATTGCATTTGCTGAGCTTCCTGTTTGCTTAGGCAATAGAAATTTCTGGATCAGAGCATGGCATTTAGCCATGTACTTCACTAGATAAAGAACATCAAACATTGCCTAACAAGGCCGAACATTGCTAAGTATAACTGAGCCTCTGCCATTCCACACAGTATGGCAAAAGCAGCTCCATATCAGCTGGATATCAAGAAAACAAAGCAGCAGAGAAAGCAGACTGTACAAAAGGGCAGATCTCTCCCCAGATTGATCCCAAAAGGAAGGAGGGTGGGATACACTGTGTGAGGATACCAAGCCACAGAAGCCAAACCACATATGCATCCCAGGTGCTTAGGTGAGGTGCTTTGGCAGCTCAGCTATTGTTTTCAAAACCCCCCAGGGGGATGGCGCCCCCTCATCAGCCTCTGCACCCTGGCCTGGGGCAGAGGGTGGTGGGTGGAAGATGACTCCTCCGCTCAGGGGCCTGCAGCCCCTTTCTGAACTGCAGGCACTGAGATGTCTCCTGTACCCTGTGGAAACAGAGGGACATGATCCAGCATCTGTCTGGCTCAGTATGGGCAACCAGCAGCACAGACATCTGTGCCTGAGCTGCTCAAGCTGTGCTGTCCTTGTAGCCAGCAGCCATAATGTGAGTATAACAAATCAGCTAGGCTCTGCTTCATCTCATTCTGGAATCGATGCCTAAAATTGCTCAGATGAAGGAAACACTGGATATGCATTTATCTCCCAAGTGACGATATAGAGAAGTAAAAGGCTCTCGGCTCCACTGTCTCTTAAAAGGGAATCCAGATCAGCTGTAGCTGTGTATCTTGTGGATGTCACAAGTTATCTGAAGTGAATGTGATGCCAAATGCTTTGTCTGCTCAGAGGTCTGCTGATCACCACCCACAAATTTAAATCAGATGCCCTCTTTCTACCCAGGACAGCCAAGAAGTGAACAAAAGAATGCAGGGAGCTCATCATGGGATCCACAAGAAAAAAGTGCACAGTAGGGATTCTTAAAAAAAGAGGAGGAGAAAGCCATTATAGTTTTCTGGACAAAATTAAAATCAGTGCACAGAGATCTCTCTTCTTTTCCCTGGCTTTGCTGCAAAGTGGGAGATAGAGAGGGAAAATAAAAGGTAGTTTATTCCTGCAGGTCACAGGTGAGTCAACACATTGAACCTGGGGTCTAGCTAACTAGACACTGTATGGTTAAACCAGATGTAAAACACCCAGCTCATGAGATAAGCATTTGATAAGATACTTGTTTTGTTTTCTAAAGGCGCTCAATAAACATCACTGAGTTTGTGCTGCCTTAATCCTCAGCTCCCTTCTGTCCAATTCAGATTGCAGCTCGCTAACCCCTGCAATACTGTCCTCCCCACCCCAAAACATTTTCTGATTTATTATTGGGCTGGGGAGAATCTCAAATGTAGAAGTTAGTCCACTGTGCATTAAGTGAGTTTCCTACGTGAAGCATGGTGCATTAAGACTTGTTACTGTGCCACTGGTTTGTAAAAGCAGCTAACATGAAGCTCATAACTGCTCCGCATATTTTCAGTAGGAAATCATAAATCTTCTCGGTCATTTTGGCAGCTCTCTTCCTCCTTTTCTCCCATGAAATTCTGCTTTCTAAACTGGTCTCCATAATTTCTTTCACTGGGAACCTGACTTGCTACTGCTGCTAATTTCATGTATTTTACCAAAAGGAGGAGGGAGGTCACCTCTTTCCTCCCTCGGATCCTTGAGCATTTATGCCAGCATTGGAGGAGAAGCTCCGTGTCCTCTTGCACCGCCACTTGGGACTGAGGGCACCTTGAAAGGCAGGGCTTTAACTACAGTTTTGTGCACCTGGTGAGTGTAGATGAGTGTAAGTCTGTCGGATAGATTTCTCAGGCCTGTCCTGGGCTGGGCAGGTATCGCACACTGCCTGTGAGCTCCAGGGAATGAGCTCGGTGACACTTCCCTCACCTTTGGTCAATCCCACTCAGTGAATTCCTGGCACATCCTCTGTGCCGGGGTGACCGGCGCAGCACCGACTGTAAAAACGTGAGGAGCCGCTGACGGCCCCTCCCCCTTTTGCTGTTCCTGCGAGAAACGGCGGCGAGCTGGGATCTTCTGCTTCGCCACGAGATGGTGGTAAACGCTAGCGCTGGGCTGGTGCCGGAGCACCGGCTGCGGGCACCGCTCCCCTTTGCTTCCCCCAGCAAAGCCATTCCGGAGAGACAGATTTATGCCGGGCATCCGCAGGTGCTGGCGGTGTACTCTGTTCTCATTATAGCCAAATTTTCTCTCCTTCTGACTCATTTACCTTTTCATGTTATAATCCCTCCCCTGGATGTTCAGACTCATCCTCCCTGTTTACTCCTTGCCACCAGAGCTGCCGTTCGCCCTGTGTTGGGTCCCGGCAGAAGTCCCTTCCACGGCTTGTTTTGCACGCACGCTGTCTCACACCATGCAGGGAAGAAAAGAAGGCAGCTCTTGACACTGGTTACACGTGGGCTTTGCTGGGGCAAGGCAGGGTTATCTGCAAAGGGCAGGCAAAGGGAACTCGTATCACAGTCCAGGCTCCCTGGCATCTGCCATAGGACTCCTCAGAGAATTTCTGTCCTGCAGAAAGTGCCTTCTTAGTATGCATTGGCTGCCTGAGAGTAAGCACTGCATTACAAAAGCTGAGCAAGCAAGGCAAGTCAGGTTTAAAGCTTCATTATAAATCTCACAGAAAGATATGGGGTTGACCATTTCACTGCAATGGAAACCACTACGTCCTTTCTGCATCTACAGTTTAACATGGAATAACATGGAAGAATAGAAATAAAAGAACCCCAGTCCCTATGCTCAAACACACACACGTGCAGTGCCCGTATGTCAGTGTCCTGCTGCAGGCATGTGAGCCGCTCACTGGCTGCAGTCCCATGGGCAGATGCCATAAGGTGCACGGCCGTAGCCCTGGACCGTGCTCGGTATCGACACATACTTGCTGCCAAATAATAAATAAACCCTTACAACGCTAACCCTTACAACTCTAACGCCTTGTCTTATAAACTGTAATATCTCTTCCAATCCTTCTACACAACATGACCTGAGAGGTTCACCTCCATAAGGATGCAGTGTGAAAGGTTTCAAAAACCCAGGTAGCCCAGATCACTGCAAGGGCCCAGGGAATGTACAGATCAGATGGCACATCCAGCCCCAGGCTCCTGCCTTTAGAAGAGACTGAGCTTGCAAGGATGGGGTATCACCCACTGATGGTTGTGGGTGGCTTGCTGAGAGGACAGGTGAGTTTGAATTCATTGGCACAGTGTCACAATTCAGTTGCAACCCCTGGCTTGATCAGTAGCTAAACATGAGCAGTTGTGACCTAACCCTCCCCCCAGGAAAAGGGATATGAGAGAGATGGTTGTAGACTGGAAACTAAAACCAGAACAACTTTAAGAAAACAATTCAAACAATAAAGAAAATACTATTAAGAAGAAAATAAAAAATATATGCAAATACATGATATCAAACTCCCCAATGACTATGTATCACCACTGATGCTGCAGAGCAGGCACAGGGAAAGGTCCTTGACTGGACTCAGTGGCAGGTGTAAGTTGGTCTCAGGAACTGAATTCAGGAATGCACAGATGCAGGATCAGGGGCAAAATGACAGATGAGTTCTATGTTAGATGTCAGCCATCAAAGAAGAGAGAGCTTGACCTTCACAATCCCTCTGTTTTATACTGAGTATGATGTATATGAAATGGAATATTCTGTTGGTCAGTCTTGGGTCACCTGTCCTGTCCACTCCTCCCTGCAGGTGCAACCAGTTTTTACATCTTTGACTTACAGCATTCCAACAACTCAGCATGTCCTTGGCTTCCATAGAAACAAATGTAAGCAATGGTCTTACTGCATACCAATGCTCTGCTACCTTGGTGGTAATGGTAGATTATAAGTGTTATCACTTTTAGAGGCAGACACTGTGTAAAGACCTGTAGTTAGCTTTCAGAAAATGAAGTTACTTAGACAAGGCTTAGCTGAAAAGTTAGAAAATTAATTCTGCTTTAGCTCAAACCAGAACACAGGGAAAATTAGCTGATACTTCAGTGGTCATTGCTGCTGCCTGGTCCGTGATGGCTTCTTAAGTGGCAGATTTTCCACAGCAGAGGAAAGGAGGGAGAGAACTCCGCAGGACTCTGTACTAGCTGAGCACCTCAGGAGTGCACGTGAGTAAGGCGAGGCTCACTGCTGGGCAACCTGTGAGATAACATCCATACCCCATATGTCAGCTGGGCCCAAATCCCAGGATTTATCAAAGATGCTGGCTGAGCTGCGCTGTTGTGAACAAATTAAGTCCTAAAAAACACTGGACAAGCCTCTCAGCTCATACTTGTTGCCTGCTGGCCGAGATTTCTGCTGTTTGTGGGAAGCTGCTCAATGGCTCTCCTCCTATGCAAATTCAACAGAGTCACTTAGGTGACAGGTGGTGTACGAGAATCTCTTTGATTCAGAAAAGAGAAGGGCATGAGACTTGGCAGAGCACTGGGGTCTTACAGCCCTGCAACTCACAACTGATTTGTACAATAAAGGTGCACTCCAGGTGCCCTAGCAAACCAGCTGCTTGGCTTAGGATGCTGAGACCCCAAAAAGGAGTCCCATGAGCCTGAACATACGAGCTACGTGGATGTTACTGAACACATAGTCCTAGCATACCATATGGCCGAGGAATCGTGTGCTGCCAGGACCACTTAATGACAGAAATCTTTTTTTTCTTTTTAATTAAGGGCTGCATTCTTCCCCCTGACTTAAGTCTCATGTTTCTAATATATTTTATAACCAAATTATCAAACTTTTTCCGGGCAGAAGTCAGTCATACCAGCCAGCAAGTTTGGTTATAGCAACACTGACCTCACCTGTCTGCCAGGGCCGATTCTGGGCAAGGCTTTAGAGACACATTGGTGCTGGGTGATGAAGGTGTACTCAGGAACAGTTGTTAGAAAGTTACATGCAGTGGACAAAATACAGTATCTACTTACATAAGGAAGGAAAACAGATATTCTGTACATGACCTAGTGCTTCAGCCCTTTGGTTTAGTTAAACCTTTATAACCTCATTTATACAGCCAAGGTGTCTTGGCATATTATCAGGTTTGGCTCAAGTAACCAGACTTCATTACACAGAAAGCAGAATCTGAGATATGCGCAGCCGTAAAATGGAATCACTGTAGAGACCTAGTTAAAAACAAAGATTGAGTCGAATCTGGTCCAAACCACAACCAATCCCACATGAATCCTTGAGTCCAAATTTTCTCAGAGTTCAAGGTTGAGGGAGGGAAAGATGCGAGTTACGTGGCTGGTACTACAACCTATGGTTAGGATTGCCCAACACATCTTGCTGTCTCAATCTTGGGTTTATTTGAGTGTACCTTTGCCCAGTTAGCAAATATTTATGTCAAAATTTTCCTTGCCAGATTTGTGTCGAAGGCTGGGTTTTCGTCAACGTTTTCAGCCAAAATAGTTCCACATTTCTGAGAGCATCCTTTTCCCTTAACTTAAGCATGACCAGGTTTAAGACAAAAATAAGCCCACATCCTCCTCCCAATACTCTGGCGATCTTCATTGAAAAGCTGTGGTGTGTTTTTATTGGAAGATGGACATGGAACTGGACAAAACAATAACCTTACTGCTGAGATGGACTTCATGCAATCTCAGTGAAAAGTCTGTCCCAATTTGGCAATTCATAAGGCTTTGGAAAAAACCCAAGCCAGCTGTAGTTCACGTGTGCTCGCCAGAGGCCAGCTAGAGCTTGCAGGGTTTGTTCTCTTGTGAGTTTGTGAGGATGGGACATGCTCCAGGGCCTGAAGCAGGACTTCCCCAGCAATTGCAGTTCCTAACTGCTTCAGGCCAGAGCAGCTCTAATTCCAGATACTTGGAGTTGAAAGTATGGATTTTTACTTTTTTTATCATCTGTTTGTTTCCAGGCTACATGAAGGACCTCAGCTGAAGTGAATTCAGAGGAGGCACGATGTGCAGAAGAGAATATGGTTAGAAGAAGTAGATTTGGAGCAGACAAATGAACTCTAGCGGAGAGCTGAGGGTACCCAAAGTGTGCTGGGGGTGAAATAAGAGGACAGAGAGGAGACTGAAGCATGGCAGAGCATGGGGTCTGGTGTACAGGGAAAGGGTGTGAGGGGTCTCATGGTGCTTCTCTTGGTGCATTATTCTGAGCTCACTTGGGAACCCTTGAGCTCATGCAGAAGGACTTTCCATTACCGTTACTGTGTGTGTTAAATAAACCTGGTTACAAAGGCAGAATTACACCTTTCCTCCTGATACCATCATGGTGAATGTTATAAAAAAAGGCCCAAAACTTCACAAAACAAAACACTTGTTGAACACCACCGAAATGCAAGGAAGGACATTACCCTTATATTACAAACAGAAAACCAGAGCCTAGAAGTATTTTCTGACTATTCAATCCAAGAAGTACATCTGTTCTACCAGAGACTGTGTTTGGATGTACTTCATACGTTCCTGTGGCTTTTACGGCAGATGCAAGTGGTCCTGAATTTTTCTGCAAAGCAGGCTTAATTTAAGTCAGGCTTATAAGGAACAAGGGATGCAAAACTCATAACTGCACATGGAAGAATTTGGCCTGAGCAGAGGAAGAAGGGAGAGATGAAAACCTGCAGCCTGGCAGACTCCTATCCAATTATTCTATGGTATCATTTGATACCAAAGTTACTCCAAACTTTGAGGGCTCAGGAGTACTCCCTCCTTTCCAGGATGTCATAAAATTTGTAAAGGGTTTTTCTTCTAAAGTTTCAAATTTGTCCTACTTTAAAAACAATAAAAAAGGAACGTCATGTCTGTATTCATCGAGATGAGCCTGGTCTGGCCCCCGGAGATGCTGTCTCTGCCACGCACACTGTGTAAACCCAGCGGTGCTGCCAGTGCCAACGGCTTGCTCTGAGATCCCCCATTAAAAGAGGGACTTTGTCATCTCACTATGACTGCGGCTCCACTGTTTGGCTTAAGTTCCCATTTGCACCTTCTGCAGAGCTTGTTGAAAAGTTGCTTAGTTTTTATCATTGTCATCAGCATTCTTACTAATGGGACGTGTCCCTGCTCACACCTTTGCATTTATACACATTGCTCTGCCAAGAATTGTTAGTTTTAAACTAACATCAGCCAGCTTTCCAAAGGGACACAGAGGACAAGCTAGCGACAGCAGCCACTTGACACTTCCAACCCTGTAGTGCAAAAGGGGATGTGTCTGAAGTATTGCAACCTCTTGAATCTCTACCTTGTCACAGAAGAGGAATACAATAGGTAGTATTCAGGATACATACACACAGCCTCTTATTACTGCTTAAACGTGGAAAACAATGCCACATCCTGTACTAGCAGGAGTACTGTTAGCTATGCAAAATTATTTGTTAGCTATATGGACTATCTTTCCTTTTCTGGACAATAAAAACATTTCATCAGCAACTTCTACTTTTCCATCCTTTTAAACAACACTGTGGATTATATTATTCACCTGTATTTATTTCTCTCTTGTTAGAAAAGCAGCCTGGCCTTGACTGCAATCAAGTCCTTTCTGCAAGTGTGTGGTTCCAGAAAAGAATTAATTCTGCATTTTAACTTATCCTCTCTGAGTGTTTTTAAAAAAACATCTTTTCAACATTTGTCAGTATGTGACCACACAAACGCAATTCTTTGTGGTCAACAGAACTTCTTACAGCACCTTCATATCAAACCAACTACTTTTTATACCTCGTGTGACAGTTATTGAAGACTTAGTTTAAAGAAGCAAAAAAAGTTTTATATTCTCTTTATCGCAAAAGACTTCAAAAGGCTTAGGTACAAACTAACATAAAGGCAATGTCATTTTCTGGACCTATAATGTTTGTGCTGAAAATGGACTGTTAAGACTATAGAAGATGTAAATGCTTGCTTAACCATAAGTGAAAAATCTTAAGCAGGGACTGTTATGCATATGGCATGGAAAGTAATTTAATTTAATAGCTCCAGTTCAAGTTTCAGGCTTGAGAACTGCATATTCTTTTATTTGTGCCTAACAAATTTGATACTTTTTGGGATCATTACAGTGTTAACTCTCCCATCCTGGCCAACTGTAAATTAAATTCTGTCTAGCTAAGTTTCCCCAGTGGTCCCAACTGGATGAAACTTGCACAGCTGAGTAAGGCCAGCGGCTGGCTGTATCCAGAAATTCCAAATTGCTTTGGCAATTTCAGCCTTCGTAGGCGTCTTGGAAGAAGATAGGGAAAGAGCATCTTGGTGCAGAGAGCGTATGAACACAACGGACATAGCAGTGACAAGGTCTGCTAGTACCCATGATGTTCACAGCTCATTCAACCTAACAAGGAAAGACACTTCAAAAATAAGACACTTTTACAGCAGAACCCTTCTCCTGTTCCTCATATTGCAACTGCAGCCTGGAGGCATCAACTGAGTGAGTGGGGTGACCTCTGGTTCCACCTTGTCCCTAGGGCAGCTCATTTTTGGGTGTAGACATTCACAGACTCAGCCAATGCTTTTTTAACCTGTTACAGTCACACTGGGATTACACATCTTGAAATCTGTCCTGAGCACCCAAGAGATGAAAGGTGGCACTGGCACACCTCCCTGAGGACATGGCTGTGGGGAATGAAGTACTGTAGCTCTGGTCTTCCTCAGGGCAGGAGATGCTGAGACCACACTTCCCCCTTCCCATTCCAGTGCCTAGGCTTTGATGCCCCGAGGTAGGCATCACCCTCCCAACTCCTTGCCACATCCATGCTTCCAAGCATGAATAAGTCCCAGCCCACCATTCAGAGGGACCCTCTGAAGAGAACAGCAGGTTCTGGCTATTTTGCAAACAAGCCAAGTAGGCTTTAGGACCCACCTGTCTCTGGATCCCTTTGTACTGGCAGCCCTGGGCAACTCCTGTCTCAGTGTATGGTGGCGGGACTGGGATGTGAGGGGTCCGCTCACTGCAGAAGCTTTGTGAGGAGGCTAGTGGCTCAGACCAGCAGCTCCAGCTGCCACTGCACAGCAGCTTCTGCCCTTAAATATCTGCGACCCCTGTAGCATCTTTGGGCTAACTGGGCAAACAGGTTGAAATGGCTCTGGCTTGAGTAAGTCACACAGGGAACGCAAACAGAAGCATCAAATCCTTCGACAGAATGGCTGTGAAATAGTTTCTACAAGCAGAACTGCTAAGTTTTCACATTACAAATACGACCAAGGAACAAGTCATTATTTTTCAGGGTAGGGTCTAGTCTTTGCATTTACTTATGGCCACACAAAGCATCTGTCAGTGGAAGAGCATGCTCTGGCAGATGGGGGGAATCTGTCTCAGATGTCCGATACAAGGCTTACCAATAACCCCTCTCTCAACAGCAATGTCTCCATCAGCAACAGACCCCAACCGCTCCACTCATATTTTCCTACCGAATGCCAGTCCTCAAAGGGAGAACATAGTCTGAAGGAGGCAGGCGTCAGTAGTCTGTCCGTCAGTACTTCATCTGGCTGAATACAAACAGGGAAATAATTTGGGCCTGGGAGGAGAATGGAGGAAACCCAAGATTCACATGAATGTCTGAGAAGTACTGAGGGACGCCACATTAGGAAAAAAATAGATAAGTCAGTCCAGGGCAGGGATGCAAATCTGGGACTGAAAGAGGACAGTAGGAGAAATATCTACCACGCTGACAGGGAAATTGGTCCCCACACAGAAAATAAATCTTCCCTGGAATCAATCAGATGTGGTCATGCCTGACTGGAGCTGATGTTTCTAATCTTTTTTTTGTATTAGATTATCGCTGCTTTTCCTTCTCTGGACTTGCTCTGTGTTTGTTTTAGTTGCGTGACTTTTGCCTTTATGCAAACTTAACAATTTTTTTTTTGTCTTCTGCTTAGCAAATGGTGCAACATGCTTCACTGGGACCACAGAGCTCCAACTGATGAGACACACAAAGAATAAGAAAGTGAAGACAAGAGAAACCCCATCGTGTTAACCTCAAGCCCTGTCATCAGAGCCACACTGATAATAAGTGACCTAGAACTGCAAGCTAGGACCAAATGTGGTTTCCATACTTATAAAGGAAAAGTCTTTAGAAAGCAGGTGCCAAGATCTTGAACCTATTACTAGTTTGCCATTGCCTTTCCAGGACAGGTTGAAATTTCTGCCATTCGAAGTGGTTTTTATTTGGGGGTGGTGGTCTTTCTTCATTTTTAACACTAAGCCAAAAATCCCAGACCTGCTCCTGGTCCCCCTCTTTATCTGCTCCTAAAATAGTTACCTCTCTTTTTCCAAAGTGAGCATATATAGTCTACATAAGCCAAAATAATCAGGGGCAATTTTAAAGTACTAAACCCTCAGTTTTACAGCTATGCTGTACTCTACTGAAGTGAGAAAAACTAAGCATTATAGTCAGAAAATACTTCAGAGGAGTTAGGAAAGACTGCAGCAGGCTGGAGCACCTACAAAGCCAAGACCAGACATGGAACTTCAGAGAACTTGTCAGTTCTGGCTGCTTGCTTTCACCTTTCACAAGTGATCCCCCCTCGCATGTCCTACTTGATCATTTCTTCACTGTAGCATCACTCAGTGCTGTCTCATCCCACGTTTTGTGTTCTCCATTATTTAAGTTAATGTTTCCTTACTAGACCAAAGCCTTGCACAAAAGTAAACACTAGAATAACACTGTGTAATTAGCACATGGTGGTGCTGATTATGAAAAGTTTACATACAGCTTATGCATACAAACAGAGCAATACTTGCGTGGAGGGACGTAATTTTTTTTAGATGCACTGATACAGCTGGAAAAAGAAGGTGTTGAGCATACAGGTCCCTCTGAAATGTAACACTGCACTAAAATTAGGTGGCACTCACTACCACAATATACTTCACGTATTTGTTTGCACCTCTTCCCACCCCCGCGTCTGTCCAGCCTGTTTGCCAGTGTTGTTGCCAGAGCCTGACTCCTGGCCAGTGCTGTGGTACCGCGCATTAACGCACAATATTAACAAGCAGCAAGTGATGTAGGTGTTCATGGGAGAAAAGCCACTGCAATCCAACTGACCTAGTGGTGTGTTGCACTGGAACAAGAACAAATCAATTCTAACACATTTTAGCTGCACAGAAAAAAAAAGACAAGCTGCTTTTTCTTCATTGACTGTTAAACAATTCCTTAAAACCACACTCACAAGCCTTTTTGTAAGCAGTGTCTGTTAACCAAGTTACAAACAGAAAAGTGCAGGAAAAAATCAACAAGTAGACAGGACAGAAAAGTTGAATGAGCACTGGCTCTTCTTATTTTAATGAAGAAATATTTCAAGTTAATATCAGTGCATATTTAGAAATAGCATGTGATACTCCCAACGCCAAATACATCAGCAAATTACAGTTTCAAAACTTTATAAATTAATGCCAAGAAAAAAAATAATTAAGATTAACACAGAGAATAAGGTTCAACATAAACATCCTGTTTGTTTGTTGTACTGTGTCAATTATATTCCTGATACTTAAACAGCAAGAGAGATCCAGTATTCCACGGTAATTAGGCTCTCCAAAACAGCAGTTATTCTTCTACAAATGAATAAAGCAGTTTGCATTTATTTTTGATGTATAATTAAATGTTATTCTTAGCTGGTACAACGAAACTTAGTCATGTCAGAGTAAAATTTCATTCCATGACTGAAAATCACACTAACGTAGGAACACAGCTTTCTGGTTATATCCACTGGAAACAGCCAGCTGAGAATAGGAAAAAACTACATGTGAGCACATTTGGCTGTTACATAAAATGGCTTTTTTTTTTTTTCTGGTTTCACAGCCTCATAACAATACTGTTTTTCAACATTGTTCCCAGTCATTGTTTTAGAAATGGTTCATCAACATATCCTGAATCAATCACTGATATAAATAACTCTAGTGACAAAATCCATTATGGAAGGAACTGCAAGCTGAAAGTCGTACCAAATGATTTTAAGGTGGAACTGTAATTACTCCATAAAAATATGTAAAAAGCCAAAACCACACAATAAAAGCAAATATCCTTAGTTAACTGGCAATTTTGGATTCTGAAGAACTGAGTTATAATTTTAAGAGACATCTCACAATGGACTGTAATGCAAGACAAATTGCACTGAAGCTAAAACGAGATGCACATTTAAAGCTTGCAAGTGTGATATAAAAATATTCTCTAGTTCTTTCATTTTTATACAGGGAATTCAGTTCTCTAATGGAAGAAGATAAAAGTACATCCTCTTCCCTACTCCATCACTGTACAGATAGACTATTCCCTTGATACTGGGAAATGGTGCTTCCCCAACAAAAATACCGGCCATACTGTCTGTTTTGTCGATTTTGCTTTTTAAAGGATATTTTCAAGCAGGTGAAATATTGATAGGATATGCATTTCTTTCACTACTAGTCTACTGTGCAAATTGTATACAACAACCCTGTAACCTCAATTCAACTGCAGCCTGCAACACCTAGAATGATTTGAGAATCTAGTGTGATATTACAGCATGGAGAGGACTGCCAGATTTTGAACATCAGGCTAAATCAGATGAGTAGGCACATGCTTCAGATTTAACAGAAACATCTGAAGGTTCCTTGTTACCATACTCTCAGGCTCCTGAAATTACAGTAATTCTGTGTATTACCTAAGTAACAGTGTTTGTAAGGTAACAGGAAACTTCTGAGTGTTCACTGCTGCTTATGGCACGTACACACAAAAGGTCTGTGAGCTCAGCTGAAACTCCTGAGGTGCTAAAGGACAGTGCAGACACAAGGTAGGCTACCGTGTGGTTAGGCCAGATACAAAAACTTAACATTTCATTATACTGTATACATTGCTTTTTTGCACAAATACAGGGTGCGCAAAATAAGCTGTTTGCTCAGTAAAATCTGATTGTTTGCCTATGTAAAATAATCAGCTAATACTGCAATATAATCAAAAATCATGCACTAGATAAACAGAGCTTCTTCCCCATGAACAGCAGTTCTCAGGAACGTTTTATTCTGCTTCAGGTAACATCTCATGATATGCCAGCTTACATAGTCCCTTTTAAAGAACACATTATTGAGCTAAAACAGAAAAGCAAAATTAAAGAAAAAAAGAAGTTTTGTGTTTAGGTGCGATACAGCTGGGATAGATGCAACTGATCTGCTGCAATGTACCAGAGTAACAAAAATTCAACATGAATATCAGAAGAATAAATATATACCCTAAATTAATCTCTGTAAATACATTCACAGGTCCACTTAAGACACCCTTATGCATAACTCCTACTTCATCAGATCTGCAGATAGAGATGGATGTTAGTTCATGGGGAAAGCAATTTATCATATGATTCAGTTTATCTGTCATTATTCCAGCAAAAATCAGTAGCAAATTTGAAAATCTACATTTATTTTCCCCAGACCAACCACACAGAGGCTTAAGTCACAAATTCTATTATTTCCAATGTTCAGTCAATAAGGCTTTTTTTTATACTTTTTTACTATAAAGTTAGGAAAAAGTTTGGTGCAATGTGCAAGAAAAGACCACATTTCACTGATTAGAGACTAACATCTGCTTATGGTTTAATGCTAACCCACAGGCAGCCAATTAATGTCCCGTATATCCATGTTTTTACATAAAGTTTCCTTCCAGATTCTGTCAGAAGCATACTAGCAGTCAGGCCACCTAAAAACAGCAAAGATGGCAAAGTTTTCTTGAGGCTTAGTTTGGAATGAACACTTTTTCCAGGGAACTTATTTCTTCTTTTAGAATCCTTCGCATCATAAAACTCTATTAGTAACCTACAAGCACAGAAAAAGAGATGGTCAAAGTTATGCATTAGCATAAGAAGTTTTAAGCAACTTACTTTCATACAATAATTGCTTTTAATCACATATTAATTAAAAAAATTATTTCACAATACATAGCAGCTCATCTATAACAAATTTAAACAATTAGTATGACTTAAGAATATGATGCATTCAAAGCAACATTTCACATCACAGTAGTCAACCTAAACCCTTGTAAGCAATAAAAGCAGATTTTCTTTGGGGACCAATTTTACCACTGAACATAAAAGTTGAAAGGATTCTTTTTCATTCTGCATTTAGCAAATAAGCCCAAAGTACTGTGCAATACTGTAGGACAAAGTATCACACAGTTAATCACTTAACACCAAAGTGTGTGTGGGAAAACTGTCTTCATAAAATAAACTAATACATAACAAGGGCTCACAAGACACTAAATATTTTGGAAGTAAAATGTGCAAGAGTAAAATGCTACATCACTGGTTTGTTTAGTACCAAATCCGTTCCTCCTATTTTCGAAAACCAGTTCCACATATTGCTACTCACTTATCCTTTATTTCAAATCGTTCATGAAGCCACCTTCTCATATACATCTGCTCTTCTGGAATGTCCTTCAGTTCAATTCGATCAATGAAAATATGAACTCTTGGGCATTCCTTGCAAAGAAATTCTAGGAAGAAAGCAAACCAACAGGACGGAGTTACAAAAACAATTTATGGCGTATTTTTGTCTAAAACACAATGGAAATTTGACCTTGTAACTCTATATGCCTTGGAAGTCTAACTTCAGTTTTCAAAAGCCTTCCTCTATGTTTGGATCCTGAGCACATCACTTAGAAGCCATCTGGCCTACACACTTCTGAAATGGTGGCCCATTATCACGTCCTAAAATACAACCTGCTAACTGTAAAATGCTGTGCTTGAAAGTGTTACGCTTCTGCCTCAGCAGCCATCTATTCATTCTGCAGTGTGGGATGCAATAACTTTGATGTCAAAGTTATCCAGCCAGCAATTTTGATGAAAGTTAGCAATCCTCTTTGCTTGTCCTTCTTGAAATCTAAATTTTCTTTTCTCATAGGTGACAAAATCAAAATTATAGTGATTTCCAAAAATATATCCAAGAGGAACTTGGGTTTAGTTTAGGTAATAACCTATAATTAAAAAGTATAATAGGGCAAAAGACTCGGAACAAAATGCTGTTTTCCATTTCACATCCCTTCATTTTTCTTCTGTCTTACAAAGCTCGAGACAGGTCTATTGCAACTGCCTTCCTTCATTTCCTCAATTTGTCCCTAGAAAAAATTAGCAAGCAAGCATTAATTGCAAACAAAACCCCATTACTCAAAGAGCTTTGTGGAATTTTTACAACTAACAACTGGTAAAAATACTGCACGTAGGATGAAAACCCCATCAGTACTTCTGTATTAATAATCATTTGCATTTGTCAGTAGCAAGGGGTATTGTACAGGAATGCTACGGTTACTGCAAAAAGATGCATGATGTGATGATGGAAGTCCTTGGGAATGTGGACAACTTTCATATTTTGAAAAGTATCTTCCTACAATATAGAACGGCACCAAAGACTGGGTGGTCCTTTTAGGTTGTTGATATTTTTTGAACAGGAGTGCAGAGGTACAGAAGACTTTGACCCATAACTGTTAGGGCTATCTTGAGGAATGACTGTGCAAAATAATTGTTACTGCACGTACATCTTTATTACTACTTGCCAAAGCAGGTATGCTATTTGTTTTTCTTCTTTACAGGATTATTTATTTTTAAGGATTTGGCTGTAAAAGTAACCTTTATCATATACACTAGAAATTGCCTTAAAGAATTTGAAAAGTCTGTTCATATTTGTGTGATTGTAGAGAAGAGATAAAGAGATCAGTAAAGTCTTAAAGCATTTTGATGCAAAAACGGCGTGCAGTTTTGTCTAGTCCTCAGGCCCAGAGAGTCCTTCACTGAACCACACCGTAGCGTAATGGGAGCAACATGGCCCACACACAATCAACTGAAGAAATGGCTGAGGACTTTAATCAGAAACAACTCCACCTCTCTGTCAAGGAATAGCAAACACAACTGTCGCTAAAAAGTTTCTAGTAAAACCACCTCCTAACTACAGCTATCAGAGGGCAGGCAAGTTAAGCACTTGGAGGTCCAGAATGGTGGTAGGTATAGTTAGTGTCTTCAGGTTTATGTGCAAAGTTTTTATGAAGCGTGAAGAAATCATTGCTTATGTATGTGAAAGCGGGTTTTCCTCTTGCTTGTAAGGGTAAAGAAGGATTTGCCAGATCTGTCCCTCTGACAGTACTATAGTCACTATAGTCCAGGCCAGTATCTGAGCACCTAAAAGCATACTATTAATATTTTTAAATGACAGATGTATTGCCCATGACTTAAATGCTTATAATGTTCACTGATGTACAAATCCTCTTTTTGAGTGGCATTACCTATTAAGTGGAACATGCTAAAAATATGCAAAATATGTATCTAGAAAACAAATGCCTGGAAGCCAGATAATATGGTCTTTTTTGTCCTATACTCCTGTGAAAAGCTTTATGCTATGTATATTCTGCTAGGGCTGAAGATCTGGCTTTGAAAGACATCTGAAACATTCTGTGTATTGTATAGTGTATGCTTCTTTTGCTTCATAGCACACAGGGTGTTCTTTACAGGAAAAGATAACTCCTGATGTTATTTATAATCTCAGTTATAAATTATTGAGGAAAATTATAAACCAAGCAGAATTCTAAGTTAGATGAGACAACGTTAATAATAGCTATATCGTATTTTTAGAACTAATGCTATGCTGCATAGAAAAATATTGATATTTGGTCATTGAGAGACAGCAATAGAGTACATTATCAATAATAAATTCTAGTTAACAAAACAGGAATAAACTGTAAGTATTTCAAAAGAAACACCTCCCCGCCAAAGCTAAAATGTAGCAAACTACAAATCTGCTCAGAAAGCAAGAAACCCTCCACAAACACCCAAGCATTGCTGTTGGTTTTCTGCCTAATCAAGTTGCAGCACAAGTTGATTCTTACTACTTCCCACACTGGTCATCTTCAACCAAGTCTAAATAGAGTCCCCATATATGAAGATTCTAAAACTTTATCTTCATTTCCCACCTTTTAAATCCCAATGCCTTTCTCCTCAGCCTTACCCTCCCCAGCAGTTTGAGACCATGCAGCCCTGCCACAGGCTAAGCAGTCTGCAGCTGATTCCCTAGAGAAGATCATGATTCCCACCCATCCATTTAAAGCCATTTTATCCAGAGCTTGGGCATTCAGGACCACTGCAGTGGACATTGTAATACATGCAAATCAAGCTAGTCAGGGAATCTGACTAGCTTTTAATTATCCAAGTCATGTCAGTGTTTAATGTAACTAATCAATTTTTTTCTCTAGGAGCACAATGCCATTGCAATCACGTAAGAACACCAGTGGATAAGAAAAATATATTGAGAGGTTGTTTTTGAGAAGAAACAGCTGGATTTTATCACCACAGCGTCTAAAGGTTTGTGGTGGTCCCATGACCCTTAATTTCACATTAGCTTAATTCCCAAAAGACTTTTGTAATTAAGCTAAGAAATAAAATCTTATTGAAGCAATTTATTATGTGCAAATTACATTCAACTTCAGGGACATTAGCCCTTAAGGCTCAAATGTGACAGGCTTTTCGGATCTCTGAACTTGACAGTATTTGTTATAATTAACAGCAGGAACAAGCAGGCCTGAATCTTCCTTCAGAATACAAAATATAAGTGCAAATCCCGTATTACAATCAAACATTACATTAGGGACAGCGTTAGTTGATGAAGAACTGAGCAGGATTTGGGTTAAATGAACACTAACAACTTCTGTGGGAACCAAGTGAATCAATTTTCATGTGGGTGGTAATTTCCCAGTAAATCTTTATCTGGCTCAATAGCAGATACAAGTGTAGAATGTATAGTTCTTCTAGTGACCAACCACAGCCGAAGGAAGGAACTGAAAATAATAAGGTGGATTGAGCATTTTTCTTCTTGAAGTGTGACATATTGGCCCTCCTTCTGCAGGACAAGATTCACACTACCACAGGATTGAAGGACTCAGTGCAGAATGAGGATTAATGAATGAGGTGCAACAGCCTCCAGGGGAGGAATTGGATCCACAGAGATTTTAATTACAAAGGAAAGTTTTGGGAAGGTGTTTTTCTTGCTGGCACAAAATTCTACAAGTTTTCAGCTCCTCACCTTCAAAAGCAAATCAATTGTGTTTTGAATTATCAGCATTATGAGGCAAAGGGAGAGAAGAAGGGAAGCTCCAAAGCTTAAACACACCTGTATCTGAGAAGGGACATCCAAATGGCTTCAGACCACCTTTCCCTTAATGCTACCAGAGAAGTTCATTTCACAACTCCAAATTATTTGCCTTGCCCCTTAAGAAAGTTGTGACAGTACACTTAAACAGATATTCCAGTTTTCAATTACTAATGAAGTCTATTTTTATATGCACTTTAAATAAGACAGCAATGAAGTAGCTCAGATTTCAACCTCCTGTATCATCTCTTAATACTGCAACATAATTATTGCCAAAGTCCTTCAAAATTAAGAAAGGACAAACTGAAGCCTGACATAGCTGTGTATGCTCAAACAGCCCCCAGTTCTCTCCCGTTTTAACAGATTTCAGTAATGTTTGTGCTAAATCTAAAGTGATACCACAGCAAACTGAAACCTGAATAACGTATATTTATTCTAAGTAACTAGTATTTTAAACATGTAAGAACAAGTCTCTTCAGTAACAGAACAGTGTGTGTTGGGTTGCATACAGTGTTACAGGCAAACTCACACTAGCAAAGACATTCCTCTGAGCTGGAGATGCTTTCTTCACTTTAAAAATTTTCCTTAGGTTGGACTTAAATGTTCAGCTACAAAAGCTGTTTGCAAATTATCTCCCTCCTCAATGAAAGAAATCCCATCTCTCCACTTCCATTTATTTTTACACAAAATTCACAATCAATTGGCAAACCAAACAAAATTAAGTGCCGCATTGTTTCTCAGCTTCATGCTTTCCCATCACCTCAAGCTGAGCTGACAAGAAACTATTTCACAGCTTGCTCTAACAAAATAAAGCAGAGGTACAGCAAAGTGACACTAGATGGAAAAGCAAATATCCCTGGTACAGAGAAGGTTGTTTAGATGGGTTAAACTGGGGAGTGGGCAGCACCGGTACTTGCTGGTACGGCTGATGTAGGGAAGCATCCAGCGGATGTTCTGCAGGCTAGACTGAAGCTTGCAGCCAGGAGACAAGCCTGGGATATCACTAATAGCACTCTCAGAAATATGCCAATCCCCTGTGTAAGGCCTGAGACGCGTGCAGAGATCAGAGCCTCCACGTGCCCACGAGGGACACCGATTAAGGAGAAAGCACCTAATGAGCTAGGGAACTTCTGAGAACAGAGAAATGGGACAAACTTGAATCGTAATTATGGTGCTGGCAAAGAAAACTGAAAAGGTGTTAGATATTTCAACCAGCAGTTGGGGAAAAGGAAAGGTCAGGAAAAGCAACCTGTTTAGACTAACATAACATATAAGGTGGATATGGCTAAAATTCAAGGTCAGGGCAAAACTCAGAAGTGCCTCTGTATCAACATGAGAGACCTAAACAGCAGCACAGAAGAAGAATATTTGCACCAAGAGATTACCCTGTAAGGCAGGTATCCCTTATCCCTTTGAAGGAATGTGCAACCTTACCAGGCTACCAGATTTATAAGAATGACAGAATAGGATGTTCAGCTGGGGTAGTGGTAGTATGCATAAAGGATTATACAAAGTATAACAGCTTTATATAATAAGGAGACAGAAGCACAATTAAATTCTTGTGGATGGAAATCCCCCCCTCTAATAAAACATATATTAGCTAGATCTATTACATGATTTCCTGATAAGTTTGATAATAGTGATCAGAAACTATGAAGTCAAGACTGAGAGCTGCAGGCTCAGGACTGACAGCGGGAGTGTGAGATTTCAGCTACCTTTATTGATGCTTCCAGCAGGATGAGATACAGAGGAAAAAAAAAATAGAAAGGAAAAATAAGGATTGCTTCCTGGAACAACTTGTTGCAAAACCCACAAGAAAAGATGCCATTCCTGTTGTGGTCTTGAGTGGTGCAGCTTTAGAGAGAGCAACCACAATACAGTTAATTTCAGCACTGTAGAGAAAAAGTCTATGTTACAAGCCCAGGTAAAAGATGTGTAACTGCAAAAGAAAAAGTCTGGGTGGGTCTAAAACCCATTTGTGTGGCTTACTGGGAAAATTAAGTATGCTACCACTATATTCCTACCTTCTCCTCTTTCAGGAATGAAAAGCTTGTCCAAATAATGAAAAGCTACAAAACCACTCAAGCCAAATTTAAACATAAAATTAAAATTAACTTGAAAAATGCAAAGGATGCTCCAATAGGTTTAAGTTTTTTGAATGTATCAAAAGCAGTAAACTAGCTAAGGCATTGGTTGAACTACTGGATGACAGAGGTGTGAAGAGCAGCACTCATAGTAAAGTGTAAGCCCATGCAAGAGAAACTCAAATATTTGTTTGCATTATTCTTTCTTGCTGAAAATCTTTGATTCCTACACCCACTGCATTCTTTGTACCAGACTGCTCAAAGGAACCAGATCAATACGTAAACAGACAGAAAGTGTTAGACTAAATAAACAACTTAGATGCCAGGAAGTCACCAAGACCAGACAACATTCATCCAAAAGTTCTCAAATATGGAATTTAAAAACAAAGATGTGTAACCTATTATCATAAGCGACCACTGTGCCAGAAAAACATGGAGTTTCCCCTCTACAAATGAGGGCTTTTGAGATGTTGCTGGTAAATAAAAACCAAAGAGTCTTAAATCCCTACGTAAGACAGCAGGGTCTATAATAACGTCACTAAGCACAGATAATCGCAGTCTGTTAGAAAAGAGTTGGCATGGATTCTGTGAAGGGAAATCGTGTCTCACCAATTTGCTGGATTTCTACAATAGTGTCAAGGAGCAGGCAGATAAAGGGGATTCACTGGACATGATATATTTGAATTTTCATAAAGCCTCTGACAAGGTTCCCCACTGAAGGCTATTAAAGAAGTTAAGCTGCTGTGGGATTAGAGGAAATTATGTTTTATAGATCAAAAGCTGCTTAAAAGGAGAGGAAACAAATGGAAGGACTTCCTTAATGGAAGGACTTTTCAGGATGGAAAAGACCCAGCACTTGGGATCCTCCAGGGATCAATGCTAGGACTGTTTTTCACATCTTTTTCAGAAGTTCCTAAGTTTTTGGGGGTAATCTAATCCCAGCTCCATTCCAAAAGAACCTCAAAACTAAGCAAACAGGGTGAAAATGGCAGCCAACCTTCATCATGAACAAACACAGGGAAAAAAAAAAATAACTGAAACCCTGATTACATGATACTTTGAACCGCTTACAATTTGGGAATTGCTGAACTTTCTCTGAAACCATCCTCTCAATTATGTAGCAGCAGCCCCAAACTCCATGAAATACTGGGCAGCATCAGCAAGAACACTGAGAGCAGGACAAAGTGAATTACTTTGCAGATATATATAAAAATTGTGAATTCACATTTTGAATATCGTGTGCAGTTCTGGTCTCTGTATCTGAAGAATGATGAATGTGGTGCACTCAGAGAAGGCCTCAGAAAGGCCACAGAAAAGGCCAACTAATAGACTTCAGGAGAAAAAGCACCTGCATTACAAACAAGGTGAGATTAAAAAGGGCAAACTTTCAGTTTGGAGAAGCGAAGTAGAGGGAAGGATATGACAGCCTGAAAAAAAAACACCTGCTGAAGATGACAGATTAAGAACTACAGCTCAACAAAGCCTGCAAATTAGAGGGTAAATATCAAAATTTATCTACCTTTTTAAAGATGTCCAGTTCTAAAGAATCTTTTAAAATTATTATTAGAAAATGGTACATATAGTTTTCTATACTGGTATTGGCACCGGAGAGCAACAGATTGTCACTGTAAGCTGTTTTACTGAAACAAGACAGTATTTCATGAAGACCCATAGTACTTGCATATTATAGTTCACTGGCTTTAAGCTGTTAGAATAACCAATGCATTCTGGCCTTTGTACTGTCCTATAACAATTTGTGAATATTGTATGTTGGCCAAGTTAGCAGGAGGTTTCCTACAAAAGCATAACAGTTTCGATCAACAGGCTGCCAGAAACAGAACCTGGACCAGGTTAGGTCTGTGGATTATATCTAAAGGATATCCCACTGCTGGTGATTGGAAAGGAGCAAACTTAGGAGATGCGTGCGTCTTCCTGGGAACATTTTGACGTTGTATGTGATTAAAACCAAAAAAAGCTAGAAAGATACAGGGACTGGACCCGTTCAAAACAATGCTCTCTCTAGCAAATAAACAGGATCTGTTAGGAACTATGCCAGTACTGCTAGTATTGATGTTTTTGCCTTTCCTTCAGCAAGTCTGTTTTGATAAACAGAGAACAGTACCTCAAACAGAGTAGAAGAAAAGAACTCATATGCACAAAAAAACCCACAAAAACAAACACAAGCTCTCAAAGCAGCAACACAATTCTGGCCAAACCTGACAGTGTGAAGAAATTAAAGTTGTTTTTGTTGTCCTCAGGGTTTAGATACACTTTTGCATAAAGATCAGGAATTCTTCGAACTGTTGTACATAAATGTTGCCTGGGGAGCTGAATGCTTCCTCTCACATGTGCATGAGGCCCAGAGTGCAGGGTAATTTAATGAATCTCCAGTGTAAATACTTTCAAAATTCTTTTTGTGTAGCAGAGGTTTTCTGATGACGGTGTGCTTTCTGATCGCACTTTTCTAAAGTGAAGCTACATATACACCCGTTCAGTAGAAGCCACTTGAGATTAACTGAGATACACAAGGTCCTAGTTTACAATCAGAGGAACACACTCTGGCTCAAAGGGATGTTGGAAGGAGTTATTACCCAAGTTGAGGGGGCGTTATTAACACACACAGCACAGACAGGTATTCATGATTTGGAAACAGGAAGATTAGTTATGCTTGCTTTATGCTTACACTTCTTCTTAGGTATCTAAGTTTGGTTGTTGGTGGAGACAAGAAACTGGACTACAAGGACTCCAAATACAGTCACCTTTATGTCTTTGTTTAGAGATAGGTAAAAAAATAGAGGTCCTACTCATGGTCAGACTGACCTTCATTTTCACTGATTTTTGGAGTCCTGTGGAGAAATACAGCAAGGCCTTCATACATTCCCATAAACTGATGCTGCTATTCAGTGAAATGTCAATATTTTCAATCAGAAGTACAATGTTTAATTGTTACAGTATGAAAGTTCTTCGTGTTTGCCCAGACTATCCTTATCTGCAGAATATTGATGCATATGTACAAATTTGTGTTCAAAGTGCCATTTCAAGACAGTCATCCACAAATTAACAGGTAGGCTTTCATGTTACCCAAACTACTTTTAATAGGAAATTACACAGGTTCCAAAATGATACATGTACTCCTATGGAGGACAAGTGAAAATGCATTCAGTTTAAAAAGGAATAATAGGTTACTTACATTGTGGTACCTGGTGAAATCATGTTATTAAAAAAGTTGTATTTTAATACCTTACAGACAATAAACGTGGGGTTTTCCTTTAAAGGAAAAACATACGGTGGAATATTACTAGAACTGTGTTGCCAACTACTGGTGTTATCAAAATTCCTCCACATATTTCAGTGGAAAATTTACATTTTGAATATGAAAGATAGTTACTTGCTACAGATGAACAGATGAAGAATGACAAGTTCTTGATGTGAGATTCACTATACATGCTAAAAAGCCATCCTACACTTAATGCAAATTTCATCAATGCCTATGTCCAGCTTCAGTTCTAATCTACATCCTTTCTTTGGCTGCCATAAAATAATTGCCATTTACTTCTCAATATTCTTTCATGCACTTAGAACATAACAGCTAGCACCTCGAGTCCTGTGTTGAGTTTTGGGCCCCTCACTGCAAGGACCTTGAGGTGCTGGAGCGTGTGCAGAGAAGGGCAACAAGGCTGGTGAGGGGCTGGAGAACTTAGAGGAGGCTGAGGGGAGACCTCATCACTGTCTACAACTACCCCAAAGGAGGTTGTGATGGGGTGGGTGCTGGGCTCTTCTCGCAAGTGACAAGCGATAGGACGAGAGGAAATGGCCACAAGTTGTGTCAGGGGAGGTTTAGACTGGACATTAATTAGGAAGAATTTCTTTACTGAAAGGGTGGTCAGCGATTGGAACAGGCTGCCCAGGGAGGTGGTGGAGTCATCATCCCTGGAGGTGTTTAAAAAATGGGTAGATGAGTTTCTTAGGGTCATGGTTTAGTAAGGAGACAGGTATAGTTGGACTCGATGATCTCAGAGGTCTCTTCCAACCTTGTGGTTCTATGATCTGAATGGATTATTAGTCATTTCATCACTATAAATCTCGCTCTGGACTGTTTTACGTTCCTGTTACTGTTTATCAGTTTATTAATTTACTTTAATTCTTTCAACATATCTGTAACCATATGCTTGATATCATTTTTTGGACCTTGAAAGACAATGGATGTGATCAAATTTGGGCCACAGTCCAGACAAAAACTAGCCTCTAGTTTCTTTTTCATTGTCCTGTACTTCACTGTCTAACTGAGCCCTAACAAAAGTACAAACATTTGGAAAAGTGTAATTTACCTCAGGGAAGTTAGGCCAGTCTGACCTCCTCAAATTATACTGATCAAAGCGATGTACTGATTTTCAGAAATGCACATATACACAAGCTTTCAAAGTGTTTGTTCTGGAATTGATATACAGCAGAGTCAATAATTCTCAGGAATTCCTCTGACTTCTTTAAGACAGAGTCTACATACACTTGCTATTTTTATTCAGCGTTTATCATTGTCACATGCTGTTATTTCACACACTCTTTCATCTACAACAGTCACATAAATACCATCTGGTTATGTTAAAGGCTTCAGGCAGAATAATAAAAGATGTAGATGTGTACATAATGCTCTTTCAGGTGCAGGTATGACAACAGTTCCCATGTCTCAAGAGACCTGCTCCTTAACACCAGGCAAAGCTGGATGTGAACACTTAGAACATTCATTCAGACAGAGAAAAACTAGGTTCTCATTCTTTCTTTCCAAGCCTATTTCTACTTTTTACTTAACAATAGCACAGTAAGCCAATATCAACAAATCCAGCACAAGTGTCTCTCTCCCTTCTTTTCCCTTCTAAATAGTTCTTCTAGAATTCAGTACCTCAGATGCACTTCAGCTGTGTCACAGTGCCCACATGATTATTTTCATGTTATTCTAACGACCAACAAATAAATATGATCTCGCAGCATCGTTCTCCCTAAGAAAGACCATCATCTTCTGTCATTAGTGATTTGGGCAAACCATCTTCAGTAGTGAGAGGGGAGAAATTTATGGGAAATCGCTATTCTTTGGAAAGGCTGCCATGTACAGGACAAGCTTCCACTGGAAACGCACCAAGCTCCAAACTTGTTGTCATGAAAAGGAATGAATAAAGGATAAATGGTAGGAAAACAACTGCATCCATTGGTCACAACTGGATCTGAAGCAACAGCAGATAGCAACATCCCTGTCTAAAGCTACTCTAATCTTAGTCCTTGTTTAAAACTAACCAAACTCAAATAATTCACAACTGGGAAGTGCCAACAAAACATTAAAACACACAAATAGTGACAAAAATGTTCAACACATTTGAAAGGATATACTTTAATAATTTGCCTGCTCTAAAAACGTACTATGTTATCAGGCACGCTGGCATTCACCGTTCTGCTCAGAGCACCAACCCCAAAGGACAGTGAATGTCTATTTCCCAGTTGCTAGAATACTGTGTTTTGTTTTAATCCTCCTGAGCAAATAACCATTATGATATTTAAGCCTGCTGGACTGAAAAACAATTCCAGTTTTGCTAAGAAAGGTTATTTATACTACGAGTTCTGTATTACACAATTGAAAATGCAATTCATTTTTTTCAGAATTTTTTCCCATTTACAGTTTATTAGCAATTTCTCAGATAAAGTGTGGTAGTACTACTAAAATGTTCCTTTTAACTTGCTCTGTTTACTACAGGAGACAGCAGCCAAGAGCTGACCATATTGCCGGGTACTTATGGGTTGTTCCAGAAGTGGCATAGACTGTTCTGAGGAACTGAGACTTATAGAACTGAAAGTAAAATGCATTTCAAGAAGCATATTATAACTGTGTGGAATTCAGATTTCATTCACGTGGGAAATGTCATACTATGGGAAATACAGTCCTCAAGTAAAGCTGTGTTTATCAGAAGTTTGTTTTCCATGCAATAAATTTCAATCAGAGTTGCTAGATTGAAAAAGACATGTCAGCCTTATCTTTTAAAAATTACCAGGATTGCACTGCCATTTTATTCCGATGAGAATGAAAATCAAAATTCTCATTCAGCACTGACAGAAACACGAAATGTTCATATGGAACACACACATGAAAATGGCATTTTGTAACTCATGTTAGTACTGTAAAAGAGCAAAAATGCAACAAAATCTCAAATGCATAACAACTTTAATTCAATTCTTGTTATATTGTATTCCTGAACAGACCAGTTCTGGGACTTCTGCATAACAAATGGTGAAATGATCCTGACCTCTTAGAACAGAAATTGTTTTTCTTCCACTTTGTGTCTGGAGGGCCTAAAAGAATGACAACTATGTTCCACACTGTAATTTATAAAGTGTCCTTAATCTACATAATTTATATTATATGGAATACATGTGACTGCCACAATAGCATGGAATACCCTGGATGGATAATTCATTTATCTACTCTATAATGGGTAACAACTGGTTGGCTGCACTTCATTCTGCCTTTATTTTTACCCAAGGCTGAGACAGTCATTACCCCAGCCCTAACGGTAAGGGTGGCTGAAAGATATGCCTAGACTGCCTGCTGCGGAGCCTCCAAAAGGCTGGATGTAGAGTGGCCACCCCAAACCATCTGATAACCACTTGACACTGGACACAAGAAACAGCCAACACGGAAATTAAATTTGTTGGATCCCTTTCCATAACTGTATCATGCTTCATGCAAATTGGAAGGTTCAATAGGTAAAGAAGTCTTATAAGGAATTGGAACATTTGTCATATTACCATTAGGTAATGACATTTTAATAGTTTAATTAACCATCAGGCAGTAAGAAGTCCAGCATGAGAATGGTTGTAAGTGCCTAATAATTAAGTTACAAAACAAGATATGCGGCAGGGAAAGGGAAACAATCCTATTTGTTTTGAAAGGGGTCTTGAAAAAGGCTGGGTGACAGAAAAAGAGAGAGGCTTGTCAGTCTTCAAGGGAGTCTGTCAGAGGGTCATAAGTTCTTTTTTAAAAAAACCAAACTTTTAATCATAAAAATCTGTAAACTCATGTTCAAAAGAAAATTATAAATAAAAAGTGTTACATTCTAAAAAGTGCTTTTGAGATTTAGCCACAAAAAATGCCTATTTGGAACATAAGTACATAAAATAAAACCATCCTAAGACCTCACATACAACACAAGTGTCGAGTTAATACACAGTGTTAATAGTTTTGTTGCTCACCTATAGGTAAGAATTTTAAATAGAGTGAAAATGGAAAAAAAAAAAACAACAAACAAAAACCAACAAAGAAAACCCAACTTCTAAGCAACTAGCATCTTGAAGGAGCTCATGTGAATTCATACCACCTCAAGGAGTTACACCTGATCATGTGGTGACATGGAAACAGCCATACTACGAACTATTATAGCAGTATAGCAAATATAGCAGTAAAGGCACAACACAAAAAGTGTCACAACACTGTGACACCGGGCCAGCTGAGAAGCAGGGAGTTACTGAACAAGTTCCCTGCAGGTTCCTCAGCCAACACTGATCCTTTGCCCTAAAGTTTGAACAGCTCTGTGGAACTACTCTGTTTTTTTTTTTCCTCCCCTTGGTATCAGTAGTGCAAAAGACTCAAAAGTACCACTTTGAGCCAACTAGCAACAGGCAGTTGTGCACAGATATGGCTGAGTAACACATCAAATGCATTTGGAAAGAAACAGAACATTTGGCCTTCCACTGACAGCGCACATCAAGGATTTACTTTAAAAGAAAAAAAAAAAAAAAAATTTACTGCCAAGCACAAAACCAGCAAATTCTGAAGCTCTCTGTCCCACAGATTTCCCCAACAGAAATCCCAGAACTTATTTTTTTGGTTAGATTACTCGAGGAACTTGCAACAGATTTACCCCATTCCCTTAAGGTGTTGTAGGTGGCTTGAAATACTACAGCACGTAAAGCTCATGTGCATAAAATGCTGTTAAGTGTGTGTAAAGTTACTGGGTATGGGTAGCAATTTGAAAAATTGCCAGTGAAATACCATTACTACACATTTTCTCTTTAAAATACATGTATATCAGCAATTACATCACATGTAAACGTATGTAGCATAGCAGATGAAAAGAGAGAGAGAATTTGTAATGATGCCAAATTTCTGTGGTAGAAGAAACATGAAGGTAAATAGCACCAGCTGCCTAGGGTCCCCAAGTTCATTTTACCTCCAAAGAGCCCTTGTGTACAGAATTTGACTACAGAAATATTCTCTGCATGGAATAGGGTAGGGAAGGGAAGGGAAGGAGAGGGTTGGACTGCCACAGGTAACTGTTGTAAAGCCTAGTCACTGATGAACGATGCCTTTCCAAGGCATGATAAGACAGCTGAAGCACTGTGGAAATGGTTTTCAGAGCACTACAAAGCACCTGAAGTTTGTTCTGTATATTAATAAATACATGGCTGTAGTACATCTAATATACATCAACTCACCTGTCATAGATGGTGCCAGTTTTCTTTGCCCTTTGTGGTCCACAGTACCTTCATAAGCTACAGTGACATCATACACCGCATCCAGATAGTCTTTCATTGTGTCAATGGCTACATGAGTTGCCTTCACGCGTGGTGTTAGCACATGCTTTAATATAGCAAGTCCTAGAGTGGAAAAAAAAATAATTACAGTGTTTGAAAGTAAAATGGACTATAATCACAAATGGAACATCATGCCAAGGAACTTCAGGTTTATTTTTAATCCATTTCTCAGTTGAGACAGACGTGTGGATATGCACACAGCATATTATCTACTGAACACAGGTAGAAGATAAAATAGAAATTCTAAAAGGTATTGTCAGAAAGGCTGTTCAACAAGAGTCCTTTTTACAGCTCCTGCTCTATAAGAAATGATGGGTTTAATGTGGTATATAAGTGATGAAACAAGCACTTCTCTTTACTGTTTATGTTTGTCCAGCTGAGGTAAAAAACATGAACTGAGAAATACTAAACGCACAGGACATCGCCTTCTCAAATTCTGTACCAGAAACAAATTTGGTAGGCAAGGTACAAGCATAGATAATGTTAAGCACGTCTAATGCTCATCTGGCATCTTACTTCCAAAGGACAAACCAAATCTGAGGGTCCTCATTTTGGGGAAGGACGGGAAAGCAGTTAGATTCAAGACAGCTTCAGCTCCCTGCAATAACTTACAGAAAACGGGACGTTCCACTCTATTCTTGCATTCGTTTCCTTTATTGCTCTTCTGTGGTGCTTTTTCCTGCTGCTAACTTTGCATTGCTCTGGTATCCCTCTCCCACCAACTGATTCAACTCACAATCCCAACAGAAAACTGAGCAGGGAGGGGAAAACTATGGCACTGGAACTGATGACAAGGCTGAAACCTCATCTGTTTTGCTGTGAAAAATCTGTTATAATTGACTTGGCTACTGCCAAATCCATAGTCAAAGACATGGTTGTTCTTAACTATCCAAGCCAAGACACAGAGACTGGTAAGTCAATGACACAAGAACATCAGGTTTAGTACTCTGCAAGTCTCAATGAAAGTATATAATCTTCATGTTTGCTTCAGCTGACCACTTCCACGTAGAGCATAGTTAAGAACATACAAATAGACTGGGCTCATAAATTTTATTCTATTTCCAGAATTTTAATATACAATGAATTTCAAAATAAAAACAACAAAAAAAATCCTCTCGAACCTTTTCATGTTCTGAACACAGTGCTTACACATTTACTTGAAAGTGCTTCTATGAAAAAGCATATGAAGCAAAATCTTTCCCTATTTTGTTATGTGTATCTTAAAGAGAATTACTAGAATAAAATTACAATCATTCCATTCTATCCTTATTTTTCATTGGTTTACTCTTCAGTCTATTTTTAAAGAATCACTTATTGCTGCTACTGGTTCCTGACAGATAAAGCAGAAATTTCTCTAAACCAAGGTACTGTGGTATTGCTTTTGATACATTTCTGCTTGCAAAATCAATTAAAAAGACACTATATTATGTCCTGATTTTGTATTGAACTTCTGTCCCTTGTTGAGCAAATCATACTTTGATTTAAAATTATGAAAATATCTACTGTAAGACAATGCTATTTTCTAAACTGTTTTAACATCCTTAGTTAAAAATTTCAGTAAAAATCATTATCTTGGTTATTTGCTAGCACTCCTTCTAAAGTAATTGTTCTAAGCTTTACTGGTAACAGCTGTAACTGTCTATGCAAAATGTCATATGGATCATGTAAATACTTCGAAGCATAACATGGTTGTAGTGTTTTCTTAGCTTGTGAACTGTTACATCAAACAGCTAATTATGTTATGTTTCCAAATGTTTACTCTGTAAATAAAAGCACTGAATATTCTAGTGTTGTGTCAGCAACGATATTCATGTGGATGTTCCACTCAACACAACTCTTGTTGATCCAAATTCCCAAACATATTCTTAAAAACACTATCTTTCCTGCCCAACTCACTTTCCCCTTACCCAAACTCATACTGTGGCGAAGAAATAGGGAAAACGGGCTTCAGGGAGAACCAAATTCTATAGACAAGTTAATTTTGGTATCGAAGACTATTTGGTGCTGAGTTGAGTTTTTTGAACCCGTGAACAGTTTTGGTGATGAAGATGCTTGGTGACCATCTGTGAAGTGCAACTGTAGAATAAACCCCTCTTACTGAGTGCGCTACCAGTGAACTCTTGAAGGTTTAAGTAAAAAATGAGTATGCACCCGCTATTCAGAAACACTCCAGTGCATGACAAACAGGCAGCAACAACAGCAGTTGAGCACATCCTTTTAAAGTATCTGTTTTATAAAAACATTAACCTCACATTCTTGTAACCGCTTCATGATCTTTGCTAAAATCAACATAACAGAATTTAAACCCAAGTAGTTACAGTATAGTTACCTTGGCATACTGCCCACATGCAATTCACAAAACATACTGTGCTTAAACTGTTTTTAATGTTGTGCAATACTAAGTTAGGACTTTCTGTCAAAGTATTTGAGCTCATGAGATTTTACATTAAATGCCAAAGAAAATGAACTAGATGTCTAATAATGCAACACTCTACCTTAAAATGCTATAGCTTTGTTCTTCTACGTTAGCTAACTTTTAAATGATAGACATAAAAAATATGAAAATAACGTGAAAATCTGAAGACATATGGAGACCTATGGCCCTTCAAATATCATCTGCTTAACAGACTACAGTAAGAAGCAGAACTACTTCAGAATGTCTGCAAGAAAAATGAACAAAATAAACTAAGGTTTTAGTTTGGGTAGTCCAAAGGTTCAAATCATGAACACCTATAGAACTTAACTTTTCATCTAAACACGAACAAAAAAACACCAAACAAAACATCACTTATCTAACTTCTTATGGTCAAGTTACACATACAATAGCTGAGTACAACTCTCCCCACCTCTTCCCTTCATCCAGGGCAAAAACTCAGAGCTGTTCAGTACATCAGCATTTTCAGACTTGGACAACATTAGTCCTATTTGTACTCCTGACATGCACACACCACAGTTTTGAATGAAAACAATTAAAACCAGCTCTACATTAAGAATACCTTATGCATATTACAATAGCATTACCAGGTTTCAAAAAAAATGTTATGTTCTCACTGAAAGTGGACGTCTCAATTAGTTTGAGGGTTCCCTCCTATAAAATCATGTTACTTGACAGCAATACAAAAACTGAAAGCAGGGTGAAAAACAATAAATTGATTTTAATACAAATTAGATCTTTATTTTTCATTATTTTTCCTTTTTCATGTGTAAGCTTAGACAGAAAGCTTTGGGGCACCCAAGGAACTCACTCAACACTGAGTTCCTACCAGTCTTCTGGAATGCCTTACTTATTGAAACCAGAGTCCAGAGTCAGACTTCTAAAATGACACATGCTGGGAAAGCTCATCAATTTGTATGCTAGTATTCCATCTACTCACATAAACTGGACTCAGCAGATAACAGCATTAAAAAATTGCATGCTCTTGTGAAAAGTACAAGAAATGCAAGAAATGCCCTCAAGCAGAGTATCACTATTCCATACTCAAATAACACACTTCGGTACACTTTCTTCCGTGATGGGTATCTACAGAAATCCTTTCTTCAACCTAATGGTACATCTCTGCAATGCTACTCAAGGTCCACATGTCACTCTTTTTTTAAATTATGTTCTCCTTTCCACATCACACTGTGCACTTTTACAACAAACTTGCTTACATGAAAAACGTGTGGAAAAAATATCACCAAAAGCTATTTTCTTTAGAGACAGGTCCAAATAACATTTATGGATATTAAATACTTCAGATTGCTTTAAATACAATCTGAAACGAATGCCAAGATCTAGAAGGGAAACATTTTCGATTAGCTCAGTTGAAATACCTCTTTTTTACATGACCTGTAAAAGCAATTTTGAGATAAGCATATCCGGCACATACAAACATCTTAGCAGAAAGTATGATAGTAGTCAAGATAAACTTAGCACTAAAAAACATTCATATTTGCTACTTTTCTGCATAAAAACAAGGGAGATAATACATGAATAACTGAAATGTTTGCTTGATTAAATGACCTTTGTTAGAAATCAAACTTTGATACAAAATTCCACAAATACCTTTCACCAGGGAAGATTGTTTTGTATTCATTCACCAAAACCAAGCCAAGTTAAATTTAACAAGCTTCTTACCCCTTTCACTTTGACTTTCCAGAATCAGTAACATTAGGAATAGGAGGGGTTTGGATTATTACTATTTATTTTCAATTTTTTAAAATTACGTTTCTTAACATTTGGATAAAATTCTTATTTTACAAAATCTAAGAAATCTGTGGTCATTTGGAACATTACAGAGATCTAACTACTAGAATATGATCAGAAATTTATAAATATATACAAGGTCGGACATAAAAAACCCCCATGACTGACCCTTATAGCTCAGGAACTGTGGCAGAAATTTTTCAGTTATTGATGGAGGATGACAGTGAAGAGATACCAAAGATCATGTTGATGCTCAAAGGAACCAAGATGTGAAAGCAAAACCAACAGAGATCCTCAACAGCCTTTCAGAAAATGATCTGCGGAATTGCTTTGAGCATTGGCAGCATTGTATGCAGCTGTCAGTCAACTCAGCAGGGAACTATTTTGAAGGTGATCATAGCTGATTTTCTTAATTTATTAAATAAAAAGAGCTACAGGCACAGTCTCATTTTTTTCGTGTCAGACCTCATAAATTGGGTACATACAAATGGAACAATTTTTATACCAGAAGCTGTTACAAAAATTAATCACCATACATTTTGTGGGGGTTTATAGAAATTTTATTCTGTAGTCCAGTCCAAAGACCCTTCCTTAGAAGAGTTATAATTTGAAACAAATAAAATAAAAATTACACCTCTAACATTATGACAAGATTAGATTTAAATCCCTATGAAAATGTGAGTGCCATCTACATGTAATTCCTTGGACATGTAATCCCATTGACTAGTGTGGAAGAATCACTGCACTTTTAAGATGCCTAAAATTGGTCAGCAGTATGTAAAGCAACTGCATGACTGCATCAGATATTGAAGAGGGCAACCACATTAGTGGACTACTCCCATACAATGGAAAACTAAAGCAAACTCTAAGCTAAGCTAACTGATTATATACTTAAATACTGGAATATGGAAGGCAAAGTCAGGAGACAAGGGGTAAAACACATACTGCCACATTTTTAAAACTTTGAGAGCAGAGGAAGTAATATTTGATTAAGAGACTCTTACAGTATGTCCCATTATGACATATGAGTCACCAATCATACCGAAATGTAGAGAAAGAGAGCTGGTCCTGGTAGCAGTTGCTAGAGTCATCTCATACAGCTGCCTAATTTCCACTAGGAGAGGACAACCAGATGTATCAGGTTCAAATCCAGCTACATTGCTCATATCCCCATTGACTTGCAAGTAGGGGGTTTTCCTTTTCCTCTGACAGAAATAAGAAAACCTGACAAATCATCACCTGATGTTTTGGCAACATTGCTTATGTGGTTCGCTGAGGCTGTGAAACACCAGAAAATATTGCTATTTTGGCTATGAAAGATAAATACCAGATTAATTTTCTCAACCTCACAGAATCTAACTTATTCTATGAATAACTCCTGCATCAATCCTATCAGAAATAACCAAACAACTTAGTTTTACAGAGGCAGTTTTTGGTTTTGTTTTTAAACTTCAGGAAGCAAATTTTCCTTTCCCCAATGCAATGAAACTATATTTTGAGTTTAAAAGGCTTCCTATCCTATCCTCGGTAAGAATCTGATCTGATTGGAATTTTATGCCACTTCTAAAACATGTCGAATGAGTAATCCTCACTTTCTGAGGGTATTAGAATAACCCCTAGATGACAACATTCTCAGTTCATTACCAAAAATCCAGTATTCATGAAAGTAAGCATCTTTTTTTATCTTATTGAATACAATTGTAGACAGAACTTACAACAGAGTTCAAATTAATTAGAATAGGGGTTTGCTGTGTCAAATCTATCATTGCTGAAGGCTGATATGCATGTGTCAGTCTCCAACATGAAAACAATGAATATTAATTCTCTAATTATATCAGTTTTAACTCTGGACGTTTTTGGCATTCTCTGGTTTTAAAAAAACAAAAACCTGGCAGTGCATTCAGCTTGAACTTGGCAAGGTAGTTCATAACAAATCTGAAAGACCAGTTCATGCATTTTATTTTTCATTGTATAATATCCTTTATTTCTTTCTAAAAAATAGTAAGAAAGTACATGGTCCTACTGCTTCCCTAGAAGCTTCTCTGTGCTTTATAACCTTCAGCCTCAACTTACGCAGACCCAGACCTATCGGATCTACTCTTTCTATTTGATTTGCCTGTTTCAGAAAGAGTAAACACATCAGCTCTTGCTAACAGTCAAGATTTTGTGTACAACCCAAGCCCTATGGCAGAAAAACCTGTAACATGAATTATTGTCAGTATTTGAAGAAGCTGCCTCTCTTTCAAGGACGACCTCCATTATGTTTAAATTCTTTTGTTGTTTACTACCTTTCCATCCTATTCATAGACAGATAGAATTTATTTATATATTTATATCAATGAGAAAAGATATAATAGTTGAAACCAACAATATGAAAATATCCCTCTGGATGTCAAGCAATTAAGCCTTTTTTATTTTTAACATTTCTTTTTGTCGAACTAGTCCTAGGACCAAAAAAGAATTAGCAGTGGGGAAAAACAGATCAAGAGCATTCTGCACTAGAACTGGGGGTGCTGTTTAATAAACATTTGTCTTGAGGTTTTAAAAGGAGTAAACCTTAGAAAATAAAAGCAGGCCAATACTGGGGAGAAAAACAAGAAGAAATGAACCGGTGCTCTGAAAGCACAAAATCAGTGTTCTACTGTGTCGCAGACTGTAGAGATATAACTACAAAGTTTATTAAAATAATAATGACAACAAAAGCCCTTTCTTTTCTGTGAAAAATGTGAAGAGGGGGAAAAAACCTCCTATCAAACACTCTCTCAGAACTCTCAAAGAATCACCAACCCAAATGAAACATTTCACTTTCAATTCCGACAGGAAACTGAAGCAATGAATAAATACATTATGACTTAAGCTCACCCTGCTCACATACACAAACAAACTCCACTCTTCCTAAGGAGGAGAAGAAAAGCATATCTCCTTTTGGATAAGAGTTAACAATACTTAATAGCTTGATGATATCAACAGGCTGATTCACAGACTTGTGAATTTCTTTTCAGTCACAGAAATGAATTTACCAGACCTATCTGTTATTCTTTGTTTACCTTCAGAGTGAATTATTACACTTTTGGTCAACAGGAAAAAACAAAACCAGGAAATGTTCACTGAACTGTTGGACTTAAAAGTTTACATGTATTGTGCATATTACGTGAGAAAAAATGGAAAAACTAGGGACCTTTAGATTTTTTACAAGCCCTTCTAAAGATGAAGTAATTCCATCTGTGGTTATAGAGATGATCCAACAATCAAAGTGACTACAGAATACAATTCAACCAAGGAAGGGTGAGACTGGAAAGTGAGAGAGGAACAAAATCAAAAAAGTTATGGTAGTACTAACAGTAATTAAAAATGAAGTAATGGAATACTTTTTCTTTTAAGGAACAACAATATCTATGCAAAATATTCTTTTTATCGAGTAACAACTGTAATTGGAGTTGCAATGTCAACTGAAATAGAACAGTGCCCTGATCCAACGTAGATAATTCTTACCTCCCTGAAGAAGCAAGAAAATAAATGCCCACAAATACATAGATACAGACAGAAACTAAAGAGATCTTTTTTAAGAATGAATACTCTTGCACAATGCAAAAGGCATGGAAATTCTGTATATAAGTTACTCTTTTACTTTGTGGTAAGAGAAGCAGTGGTTTATGCTATTCTAACCTGTCAGTATTCATCAGGTAGGGTGTAATCATCCAGTTAAGGTGAGATCATCTTCATATTATATATTATTCATATACATATTCATATATCATAACACCGTAACAAAAGAATGAGTTCAAAACCTTTTTTTTGCTTACCTTCCTTTTCAGCAAATGATTGACTATCTGCAATGACTTTTGGTATTTCTGGATTGTAACGAGTCCCCTCTGGAAAAATCACTAAATACATCTGTGGGATTAAAAAGAAACAAAACAGGCAAGTTCGTCTAATGAATGCAAGCTGATTCTTTTAACAAAAATTATCATCACTTCACAGGTCCCTATTGTATTAACTTTACACCATCCATTACGGTAAGGATCCAAAGAAAATTAGAATACTCGCGCTAAAATTTCTTAGCTATAAGAAACTTACTGTTCAGAGTTCAAAATAACTTTATTTGAATGTACACCACAGAAAGTTGCCCAAGTGATTTAGGGAGGGAGATAACACATGTTAACAAAAGTGAGCAAGTCAGGAGCAGTGGGTATCAACAAGAATATCTGCTTTGTTCAGTGGGATATGAAGAGATTTTGAAGAGACAGTCAAATATGCCACAAATTACCTAAATTATATTTATTTTCTTTAATATTGATCTTGCATGCAGTCTTTTCTTATACTATAATATTTTATCAGAAATACTGTTAATTGAAATGATCTCAGCTACCTCATGTGCTTTAGGCACCCCACTGTATTAGATATTAAATATATTATGAACTCACAGTTAAGCATAATTTGAACTTCAAAGTCAGATTTCCCAAGTAAGTTAGTTCACCTGCCTACTGAGCAGCCTTTATGGGTTCCCCAATCACTACATAGGTATAGGTTGCCTAAGTATCTGCATATCTGAGTGTAAAATTATGTACTCAAATAGTCAAACTTGATGAATTTTCCATTTGCTTTTGAAATAAATCAGAGGTTTCTCTCTCTCTTCTTTTTTTTTTTTTAGTGTCTCCTCCCTAGCTGATGCAAAACAACTTTAGCAGTGAAAATTCCATATTGGGGGCTCATATGCAGAAGGCTATAACCACAAATGGTAACTATTGTGAAGTTGAACAACACATTCACAGCAAAATTAAGCTTCTGTGCCTAGACTAACTGCTGAATTTGTTATCTTTGCAGAAATGAGTCTCATGGAATATTTGAAAGAAAGAGATACTGGATTTACAAAACAGTCCAAGGAGGATTATCAGTGAGTACAGGATGACACTGTCAAGTGGGAGTGCACATCATGAAAAGATACAACGTTAAATGAAAACTCAGAAAGGGTTTTCTGAAATATAACAGGAATATAATTTTGTGCTTCTGGCACACAGAACATCAAGAGTGTGCCGGTATTTGCACTAATGACTGCAGAACAGCAAGAAAAAGGCTGAATGCAGAGACGGGACCCAGCAAGTGAACTTTCCATAAACACCCCACAATGCGGAAGGTTGAAAGATGTGCTAAAATGCAGAGGACGGAAAAAAATCTAGGAACTGTGCCAACGAGTGAAGCCAGCAGATCAAGAAAGAGAAGAACTGACTACATAGCCTAGAATCTGGCAGGAGAAAAAGAATAAAATATTAAGAACGGCAAAAACAGTGTCCTTAGTGTGGAGTAAAGACAGCTAGAGAAAAGGATGTACTTTTCATAGCATGTTTAGGGAAGAGGAGAACTGGCTGACTGCAGAGGCAGATGAAGTGCAGGAATGTTCAAGGCCTGGCAGAAACCCAAAACGTATACAGATTTGGTGGGGAAAGAACAAAGGAAAATGGGTTTAAGAGGCAAGGTGCTTACTTTTTTTACACCAGTAGCATAAGCACAAGTAGAAGAATCCTTAGACCCAGCTGCAGTCATGTATACATTTCATCTATGAAGGACACCGTTGAGATATTTAAGTGACTAAGTAAAATTTTTCAGAGTGAGCTCGAGAGGATATAAAATTCAAATTTAGAGGCATATATTTATTTATTCATAAATGTGCTTGTATTCAAATCACATAGTTTGGATCCTTGAAATGGTAGGTCATGAGTTATCCATTAAAGACTGAAGACCCAGTTGGACAGGGTAATACAGTGGCTGTAACAGGTAGTAATTGACAGTACAAAGAAAGTGAAGCACACAGGGTAACACCACCACTCTTAGTACAGAGGTCAGCACTTAAAAGCATACAACAACATTACTGGTTTTTGAAGCCGATCACCAGCCACTGAAAGCTGATTACACAACAGAGAATAGCATCTACTTACTCCAGGTCCTGTGTGTGTAATACAAAGCAGGGGCTGAAACTGTATTTTAATTGTTCTTGTAAACCTCTAAAACACAAGCAGCTGAACAGGTTTGTTGACCAGAATCTGCACATCTCTGAATTGAAAGCATTCCAACAAGACAGAGAAGCGGCCTTTGCTTTAAATTCAGCATATATAAACTTAGTTTGTAGCTCATTAGGACTACTTCACCTGAGTAAAATACATGAACGTAAACAGATGTCCTTCTCACATACAGACCTGGCCAAGACAGAGATATTCTGCCGGTGCAATTCAGTCTAACAAACCTACTTGTATGACTGGCTTTTCCCTTCTTGGACCATGGGCAACAGAAGCTAAACCCTTAAGCACTACTTCCAAAGATTATTAGAACTACAAATCTCTAAGATTTTAATAACTAAATAAGCTCCCCTGAACTTGGATTAAGAACTGTTGAGTTGTAGGAGCATTTTAATTGCCTAGAAACACTATCTGCAGCTAGGGCAATTTTTTATACACAATTTTTTATTTAGGGCAATTAGCTATGTGAAAGTTATGCACTTTTTCAGTGACTGCAAAATACAGTGCTTGTGTTCAAAACCACAGAAAATTTTGCATTACCTTAGTCCCTGATTTATTGTTACACCAATTTTAGCTGAAGCAGAGGAGGTCCCTGGGTTCAGATACATAATACCTTCATGCCCATTTCTGCGTAATGTGTGAGTGTCACTACACTTGATAACTCTCATCAGTTTGAAAGCTTCAAGGAGTGGATATGGATTGATTTAGAACCCTATTGACTCTTGCTGGAGCCAGATAACCAGAACAGACGGGGTTACCCACAGAGTCCGGAGCATAACGCCAATGGAGTTGCCACAATCTATAAAGGAAATGAACAGATGATCATAACTGTTTTCATCTGAATAGCAACTCTATTCATTTCTCCAGAGTTGTCAAGGTCTCCCACGCAAAAAGAAATAGCAATGGCATTGAGATGGGCTATGCTTACAGAGGGGTGAGTAGGGCAGCTGAGGAAATCAGAGAGAAATCAGAATACCAGAAAAGGAGCTGGTATGGGAGGAGCAGGGGAAAGGGGCATGAAGCAACATGAGTACAGAACAAAGTGAAATCAGATACCATAAACATACAGTGAGAACAGGTAACAAAGAGCAAGGACAGGGCTTTGGAGGGTGTGCTGGTGAAAGTAGCAGCCACTCTGTAGAAGAACACAGGGCATCAAGAAGTGGTAACTACTGGATAAAGATATTTTGCATTCACTGTGCTGTTCCTGGGTAGGTGACAAGAGGAAAGTTCAAAATCATATTAAACAATGTATTTGCTTAGATTTACTAATATTTTCATTATTGCATCCTGACAACTAGACAGAATCCATTTAGATCAATGCCTTAAAGATATACTTCTGGTGAACTGAATAAGAAACATTAACATTCAGATCAATAACTGGAAAAAGATATGGTATGAGAAAGCATATCTGGTAAAAATGGAACAAAATACAAAAGGTGATGTGAGGAAAAAAAGGCAAGGACATTCATGATTTACAAAGCTGTCACACTATACGACAAAATAATTACATTGCCTTATAGCAGTTGTATTAATGTATCTGTCTTCTCCAGCTTTTTACTGGTTGATTGGCCCTGCTTCACATGGCAAAGACTTACTCTGTGACTGAACAAATGATAAAACCAAAACACATAGTAACCAGCTAAATATTTGCTGTACTGGGTTAAATCCCACATCTCAAATGCACATTTCCTACTCTTGATACATGATGAAAAGAAACATAAGTTACACTTTCAGTTATCAAACTGAATAATTTGCCATTTGGAAGAGTTAACTTTAAAAACCAAGCAGATTGAATATATCAAATGCTGGCTGGATATATTGTTACACTGAGAAATGTGTTTATCTTGTTACAGCTTACATTAAAACAACGTTAACACAAAAGTGTCCTTCAGACCGTGTGAGTATCTCTGCTCTCACAAGACATAAGATTCCAATTTGTTAATAATCAGCTAGATTTTATGTAAATTTAAACAAAATCACATTGTTTCCACTGACTTTTGCCAACAAAAGGGCCAATAATGAACCATTTGAATATATAGTTCAATGACAGTTTAAGAAGAAAAATAATTTCCAGAGAGAAATAAGAAAATTTATTAGTTCAAGATCTCCACTAAGAAAATACAGGTGCAACACTATTTTGGTCTAGCATCAGAGTTTTGCATATATCTAATATTGCTGCAGAAGAAGGGTAGACTGTGGTCCTGTGGACAGCAGTGTAGGAAAAGGGGCTGTTTAAGGCAGGCAAGTGAGTAGAGTCATAAGACAAGGCAAGCTAATAGCATCCTGCAATCCACCAGCCAAGATGAGGCATACCAGGTTGCTAATCTGGTTCTACTGCGAACATAAGAAGCAAAGAGGCAGCCTTATTTTCCTATCTGCATTCCACCTACAATTCAGTTTTCATTAAAAAAAGGACCATAGTAAAGGTCTTGCTACACTAACGAGAATAGAAGACTGGCTCTGCCTTCCTATATGTCTTCAGTTTCTTAATGGGAACAGAGATGGCTCCAGACAGACTGAACATTAATAATTTGGATTTTTTTGTTTAAACTGTATGTGGAGAGAAACTGTAAATAACAAAGTGACCCTTAACACAGATTCCCATCCATCTCCTCTCTATTGGCATATAATTCTTCCCTTTGCAGCTGAAAGGCAAGTGTTTCTCCAACACTACATTAAAGAAAGAACTCCACCACGCACACGCAGAACGACTAAACAACAACAGCTGCTCACTAAACTGAGGAAAAGCCCACCCTGAGCTGTAGCATCCAATGCATAAATTTTAATAAAAATTCCAGAGCAGTAAATCAATTGTTTTCACATGACAATGAGTTCAGGGCGTACTTGCTTTACTGATTAAAATGTCTTCAATTTAAAAGCTTTATGGTTGCTTGTGAATGTCACGCTAAGTTGCAGAACTGCAAAGTTTCTTCATGAATAATGCAGTAAGGACACAGGTTATCATGTTCTTCTCCCAGCAGTAATTGTAGGTTAAAGGACATTTACAGCATCTACATTTAAATTATCAAAGTGGATTATTGAAAGTTTAGACCATGGAGTTGTCATCTGAGGAAAGACTGTATCTTTCACCCCAGCAGATGCAAACGTTTGTGTCAGTACATAGGCTTTTGGCTGCTTTGGTTTTGCAAAATTTCAGTGTCACTCCCCATGTTATTTGACAGAAAGAGATTTAAAACAGAATGCATTTTCCAGCAGTTAGACTTATTTCTCTTCTATACTGCTACCCTAGAAAATACGAGGAAAATGGCATCAACTGCCTGGTAAGTACATCCAGATTCTGTGCCTATTTCCACCACCACCACATTACAGCCAGCCAAATAACACCAAAAAACAAATGTACCCAAGTGGACCCAAATTCATTTGGCGTTAGTATATATAGGTTAGGTACAGGCTTTTCACACACAGTTGAGGAGGGAGAAGAAAGATGATTCGAGAAAAGCAGGCTTCTGGGTTTAATTCCTATATTAATCACATGTAGACATCCACTGTGGAAAGGAGAATCCACAGCTAATGTAGTTTTAAAGAAAACTTTATGCTTAAACTCCCCCTTACATTCCAGTTGGGCTAAAATCACACACTAGCCTGTCCAGTCTATTTATATCACTGCAGAAACACTGAATGTCATTTTCGGGTTTCAAAGACATGCAGAATTACAAGAGTCTCTAGACACATCTTCCCAAGATTGTATTAAAAAAAGCGCATGTTTCTATAAAGGAGACTAATTTAATGCACAGTTCAAATCAAGACTGTTAACACAACCAAAACATTATTACAACAAACTCTTGCATTTTAGGGGGTGCAGAGAGAAGCCAGAAAGCCAGACTCAACCAGAAGACGCCTCTCTGGCAGCAAGAAATCCATAGGCCTATATAGGAAAACACCCTGCTAGGGTACTTCATCCAGACTAACTAAAGAGACTTAAACCAGCACTCTGCAGGGGGAGCAATTGCTTAGGGAGATGACTACAAATGTTTCATACGTCCTATAACTTGTCTGTGCTTATTCCACTACACTGAATGTTTCACAGAGATTGGAATCTTTGCCACTGACATACAGAAAATAACTTGATGCAATGCAACCTTTTCACATCCCAGAATCCTTCCCCCAGTAATGCCAGCACAAGTTATCACTTTTGAATATGAACATCTTCTCCACATGGATGTCATCAGATTAGACACTGGACAGCAGAAGTTTAGTTGTCATAATGTATTTCTAGCCTTTGCAACATATATGCTAGAACCTTGTAACAGATACAATTTCTTACCTTGATTAAAATAAACAAAAAAAATCCTGTTCACATTAATCTTGTTTCAAGAGAAAAGGAGTTTGAGCGTTGTCTTACACAGGGACGCTTTACTCATTTAAGCCTCTCAGTAAGCATAAGGCCAGTTTACTTTTTAAACAGACACATGCACAAACATATGCACAAAATCTCAAAAAAAATAAAGACTATTATGAAGGTCACGCACTCCATCTACCCAGCCTCAGCTTATAGAAGTTTTTCGCTTAGTATTTGGAGTGGCAAGTCCTAATGACATAATTTTAAATAAAATTAAAGTGTAACTGTTCTATATGAAGGCTTGCTGAGTTGGTTTTCTTAAGTCTAGCCAAAAGGCAGAAAACATTTTAAAGCACAGTAAGTAATGGAAGTGAAGCACAGTGACTCTAACCACTGAGTCACAAACCATACAGGGAGTCATGAGAAAAGTCACTTGGCACTAACAATCATCCTTCAAATAGAAAATGATCAAGAGTTCGAGGTTTTTTCCTCCAGGCCTAGCAGACAAACTTATTCAGTTCAAAGATGTCATTGCCATTAAAAATGACTGATTATTGGGATAGCTAATTAAGATGTGGTAAGAATGGTTCTTGACTTTCAGATGTCTCTGACAAGCATACAGTAGTCAAAATGTTGTCTTTTTAAACACAGGGAACACTAACATTGGTTTCTCAAGGAAGGTGCTATAGCTCATGTTCTAAGATTTAGTCCAGCTCCCCTCTGACCTCTACAGACAGAATCAAGAGATTGTATCATTCATAAAGGACTAGTCAAATTTTCTGCAGTTTAGTGAAAGCTATCACTCTAATCACAGAAAGTAACTGTAAAAATACAGAAAGAAAACAAATCCATGATTAACTCCTGTAATTGGTAAGTATCAGGCATGGCTCATTTCTCCAATAAGCCTTTGCCCTTAAAAGCATCAAAGGAATGCGAAGAAGGAAAGTATAATCTTACCGGAGTCTCAGCTTTCACCTGGGCCCGCAACTTCTCTCTCATTTCTTTTTCATTGAATTTGGCACTTCTTTTTACATAGACTCCTCCGTGCTAACAGAGAAAAAAAACAGTATTAAATATTTAAGTAGTTTAATGCAGAATAGTTGACAGAAGAACAAACAACATGATAATGACAAGTCACCTTTATGACTCACACTGCAAAATATCCACAAGACATTTCCATCTAGGATGAAAGCACCTGAAACTAATTTTACATTTGCATGTACTTAAGTTTACAACATCTGTTTAAATAAAGATCAGATCTTTTAAAAAAAAAAAAAAAGGCACAAGACACTTGAAGTGTGTCTTGTTTAAAGGTGTTAAATAATTAACTGGAAGATGGCATTAGAACTGACCCTAGGGATCTATCTATTCCCAACAACACTGACAAGCAGATTAACTTGCGTACCAAGGGAAAAATCAAACAACTGAAGTTATTCAAATACAAGTACTTATAGGTCAATGTTTTTTAATTTTATTTATAGTGACTAATATAAATACTGGAATTACAAGTATCATAACTCTACATACAAAATTTATGAATAGCACGGAAGTAACAAGTATAGGACTTGAAAACTTACATGCACTTTATTAGACAATCAAACTTTTAATAGAGAAATTATATAGTGAGATAATAATTGAATAAGTAACACAACACCACTAGAAGGCAAAGGATTTTATGGAAATATTTTTACTGAAAAACATAATAAAAAGTTAGACCGTTTCCTGGAAAAGATTAATTTTTATAACTTGTTCCATATAATTTATTGCAAAAATTTCAACAAAAAGACTATGGCAAAGTACACATAAAGAAAGAAGGTTATAAAGTTATAAAATTAGCTCATTATTTCCTTCTTGATCACTTCGTTTTATCTAAAGCATAGCTACAAGACGATGTAAACAAACATGCTCCAAAATGAACTACTGATACCATCAATTCTGAAACAACAACAAAAACAGTTTCCAAACAACAGAATTTTGTTTTTAAGATACATTTTTTTCATGGGTTTTTTAACTGATCCCCATCCTGACTCTTGGCATTTGGATTTTGTCAGGTAATTTCAGTTCATTTATGGTTTTACATGCTTTTAATGGAAAGGCGACAGCAAGATTAAAACTAGTAAGAGCTGAACCTTATTCAATACCCTATCTCAGGAAAAGATACAGTACACATTATAGAAACAGGGGTGGTGGTGTGTGTGTAGGGAGCTACTATTTTATTTGCATGGCATGGACAGAAATAAAGTTTGAGGGGTTAGGAGGAGGCAGGCAGAAGAGGCAGTTATGCAAAGTGCTTTCCGTCTCTGTTTTTCATGGCATGAAGAGATAGCCGTGCAGCTGCACAACCAGTGGTATTTGACATGACTTTTATGTTGCTCTCCAAAAGCTGCAGCAAAAAGGAACAGAAAGTCAACAGCACATTAACTCCATATGAAATATTCTGTCATAACAGCATCGCCAGTGGTTCCCTTCCCAGGTGCAACAGCCAGCTGCAACACTCAGGTGTGCTGCTGTGGCTGGTGGGGGACCAAAACCAAGAACAGAATCTCCTAGTCCACCGAACTTGGCCTTTAGCAGGCTGGAATGTCAAATCAGCACCATCCCACAAGCAGTTTACCAGTCCCAGATAATAGCACAAGCAGAAAAATGTTCCATCATCTGTGCAGCAAATGGAGTGCTACATGTTATCAGCACACTCCTCACGTAAGACAGTTTTTAAGGTCTGACACACCATTAAAGGGAACAAAAGTCTCTTTCTGTACAGTGACACCACAACTGCTTTCAAGAAGGGCAAACTCAGTTTGGTATGAGAAATAATGCATCTGCTACACAATACTTGTGTAATAAGTTGTCATTCCTTCTGAGCACAGACAGGTCAAGCTTTGATAAGTGACAAAAGGCTGGAATCAAAGCTTTCCCTTATTTTTCAAATTACTAACCAGTTGCAGTAAGTTGGGAAAATACTGAATCACCTTTTCCTCGTGTAATTTGTGAACTTGGAGAAACCAAGTTACTGTTGTACAGTTCGCTTATGGACACTGCAACACCAGACTGGGTTGATGTCCCTACCTCAGACTTTTTAACACTAAGAAATAGATTTGTACCTCTCAAGTAAATACGAGAGTACAGTCACATAACATAAGAACAGAGACAATTACACACTGCAAGATCACCATTCGCTGCACACAACCCAACATAAACGTCAGCTCCCCATGGCACAGGGTTACAAAGCTAAAGAGAGGCAATATGCCATATTAGCTAAATGTTTGGCTAAAATTCAACAACCAATAGGCTGTAAAAGCTGAAGCTGAATAACAGAAAGGACAAAGACACACTTCCTATGTTAAAAAGTCAATCAAACTCTAGGATATCAAAATTGTTTATCAAAATTATGTCCCAGCTGCACCAGGTGGTATAAGATGAATAGGAGCGAACTGGATTTTGGTGGAGAAAGATAGAGCAAAAAAAATTTCTGATCCACCCAAAAATAATAAAGCCAGTTTTATGAGGAGAAAAAAAAATAATAAAAAAATAGCCCTACCTAATAAATCAAAACTGGAACACAACAGGTTAATTTAAGTAGTTCTTTTCCTTTCTTGCTATTAGATAGCTGCCTCCGTAGAAGAATGCTAGTTATGCAATTGTATATAGCTCAAATTCCCCAATTTGTATTGCATTTCCTTTTCAGTAAGAGATCAAATATATGAACGCTTTTCAAAACACATTTCTGGAAGTATTGTTTTTAAGGTTATAACTTTTTTCCGCTGTACTTTAAAAGCCCCTCTCTCAGTCAACAATGGATTATGTTTACAAATATACTTCCTTTGTGCTTGATTTTCACTCTCCTGGACATCCAGACCACGTTTATTTCCAAACAGGATGTTTACCTGAGGTAGGGAATATGAATTCCGTGAGCATGGCGTAATTACGTGGCTCTGGAAACTTTTAGTGGACTGTAAGTGACATCACTGACAGAACATCAACAGGAAGGGCAGGAAGTGTTTTATGTTTTTGCACTGTTTGGTGTGATAAAAACAATAAAAATACCTGTTAGCTTCCACTGCAGTCCTGCTGCATCCCGTCTCAATCATTTAAACACACACACATCACCACTGTTAGTAAGCTACCTTTCATTTGTGTCACTAATTTTTATATATATATATACACACATATAAAAATATAAATAATCACTCTCTATTAAATCTTGTACAAGTTTTATGTTTTGAGGAGTCCAAAGCTCAACAGATTTTATTTAATATATATATATTTATTAAAAATGTAGGCTACATTCAGATTAATTTCCACAGGAACTTCTTTTAACAGGCAATATAGCAGTCAGGAAACTGAGCACTGAATATTCCAGACAGCAATAGTAACTTTCCAAAATCTTGAAAAAAAACCCCAAACCATTTCTGGACATCTAGTGATAGCAGATGGAATATATATCCTGCCTCTATTTTAATTAAAGCAGACTTAAATGTAATGACTACAGGCAAGAACAAAGAGCAAAATATTTCCATGCAGCAGATCAGCCAATTTAGTGGAAGAAAAATGTAAAGAACCAGAGCCACTACTGGGGACAAGGATGAGGCAAGAGAGAAGTCCATTTTCTCCCAGCAGATACCCTCTGTGAGGCATGACAGGGTGTAACAGTCCATACTTACTTAGGGGACTGGGACAGCAAATCCTCCAATAAAAAGAAATTTTGATCAGTTTTCTTGTTTCCTCTGCAGCATACTCCTTTCTAAACATAGAGATTTTAAAAGAAAGGATGGCAGACAGCCATGCTCCAGCCTAGATTTATAGCCAGCTCCCTGTGTAAGGCACTCATCCAGAAGACAACATTTTCAACCACCAAGCTGAAAACACAGAACCCGGGTCCTGGGGGACACTATAATCTCTTAAACTCTGAACAGACAGTAGGAACCTCAGCCACTACCTGTACTCTAAAATAAAATGGTGACACGGTTTACTCCACAGCATCTTACGTGTCATGATCCAAGACTCTGAATTTCTGTTGAAATTAGGTACGTACACTCCAGCTAGAAGGCAACATCTGACTGCTGGGAAAGGCCACTGTTTAAAGCACTTCCTATTCTGCAGCACATTAATTAAGCACTTCATGGATCTGTACCTCTCCTTGCCCAGCGCTCTCTAAACACATTTCAACTTAGCTTCTTGGAGGCAAAGTTTCAGTGCCAATGGCCAGACAGAGGCTAACCTGCCTCTTCCCTTCTTCCCACTCAAAGCTTTCTCCCTTTTCCTGGCTCTAACAATCAACTGATCTGACTTGATTTATGGATGCAAAAGTGCAAGCTGTGAGATAGAAAGGAACGTGCAAGCCATGGATGAGGGACTGAGTCCTGTTTCGACATGTCTGTAGTTACCTATTCTTCATATATTCCATAACAAACTAATACATAATTCAAATCATACCCAGCGTAGTACTTTGCTCAGTATCCTCCATCCTCTTGGACAGGGCTCACAGTCAATTCGATCAAACTGCCTAATTCTATTAGAAGTATTTTTCTAAGTGTTTTTCGCTTTTCTTTGCCTGGGTGGCAGGGGAGTTGGGTGGAGGGCAGAAAGCAGATTAATGTTCAAGGAACAAGTAAATATTTAAAACAGAAGTCAACGGAGAAAAATTTTATCAAACAGGCACTTCAGAACAGTTACATGAAACTTAATTTCTATTCTAACAACTAAGGACCCATCTAAATCCTGAGAAAAAAACTGTGATGCTATTTCTTATCACCTAGAAAAACATACCAATACTTCTAAAACCATCTGCCTCTACATTTTATTTCATCTGTATATAGAAACAGTCTTGCTTTCAGAAAAAAGCAAAGAATAGACACGACAAATTCAGAGAGGACTTTAGAGAGGTAAAGCCATCCATGCTGTTCTCCAGCATTTTACATTAAAGATCACATCCACTTATGCTGGTTGTGCAGCAAACATGGCTCACTGTTTTCTTCAGTTAACTGTCTAATTTTGAGTAACATCAGGTCGAACTCTCAAAATAAAAGAAACAAGAGGCACATTATGCAGGAAGAGGAGAAAGTAAAAGGCAGTAATAGGCATACTCTTATACACAGGTTTTTGCTTAACAGAAGTCCAAAGCAAAACCATCAACACTTTCATGGAGACAGGAGTTTGCTTTTCCTTCACACTACATTAAGGTCCAATTTTCCTCTTTCATATAGTGCTAAAAACAAATAATTGAAAAACAAGTAAATATATGGCAGAAATGTCAGTTTCTCATGATTCTCTACTAACTGTCTCTCAACTAAGGTACACATCCAACTACATTGAGTGAAACCAGCTATTTTCATGTTCAAATAAAAAGTGCCAGCTTAGAACTACATACTCCCAGCACATATAAGTAGAATGAAAGTACATCGTACATACAGCCCACAAATAGCAAGGAAAAAGTGAATAGGCTTACCTGGGAAAAATACCACCCGTACAGTGGAAGCCACTTTAACCCATCTTTCAAGACATAGCGCACATGCCCGAGAGCATTCTGCCTAATTGCCAGCATGTCTGCAATAATCCAATCAACTGCAAAAGCGAAAACCCAAAATGTTTAGTTAAATTAGTGTTTAATGGCCACCAGCGATTGTACATATAAATATGATTAAAGGTTACTGAACCTTTAAATATGATTAAAGGTTACTGAGTTCTTCTCATTAGGGAAAGGCTGGAAACAGACACAGTAAACAGACAAGTAGATTTTTTTAAATCTATAAAAGTGCTAAGGCAAAAAAATACAAACCTGTACACTGATGATTTGATAAATATATTACATTTTCTTTATGTTTTGGCAAATCCCCATAGATTATTACCTAAAAAAAAAAAAAAAAAAAAAAAAAAAAAAAAAAAAAAAAAGCAGTATTACTTTATTATGTATTTTCATTTCATTGTATTACACAGTGATGAGGTCTAATGCAGTAATTAGCTATCTAATAGGAAAACTGCCAGGAAGTTAGCACCATTAACAGAATAAGACCCCTTCATTGCCATGCGCACAACTGATTTATCAACAAAGCCGTGAATATTAATTAATGAAGGCTTAAGAAAGCTATTCTGTTCTTGTGCCTCAGTCCAAGAACTGGATTCATGGAAGCTGATCTATACCCACAAGATTCCTACATTAATATAATTAAAGGCAAAGAGGAATCATAGACATGTACTAAGTAACCATTTAACTTTATACACACTTCATTCAGACGCTTGTTATCATTCAATCTAAAATAGTAAATTTTCCTGGATTAGATCAAGAACAAAATTTCAACTCATTACTATGATTTTATCCACCAAGACAAACAAGAAAGCATGAGGTTGAGGGGTGTCTTTAAATTAGTTTTCAGCTTCTAGCCAGCAGGTTTTGTTACAGTTTTTAATCTTATACATTAAAGACACTCTAACTTTGCAGTTTCCCAGACCCTGAAAGGAATCTGCCTTCTAGTGAAATAACCTCTGAGACATGACTACAAAGCAAGATGCTGAAGCAGTAATCCAAGTCACTTTTAGAAACTGATTAATCCAATTATTTTTACTTCAAATATAAAATGAGAAATTAATTAGATAATTTCAGTTCTGAATTGAAGAATCCATGCAACTGTTTAATTATCTCTAATAAATATTTTCTTTATCTAATGAAGCTAAGTTTTTCTAACCAGTACATTCTAGGTAGCATTTCCCTTTTGCTCTGCCAATACCAATGGCTGTATTCCTTCTTTCTAGAAGCTGGCTGCATTAAACACTCTTCTTGAAACTGATTCCATTCACCAAAAACCAAAGCACTATTTGGAAGATTAATCCACTTATCACACTTCCCTAGTCCGAACCATCTGGGAATTTTATCAGGAAGATCTAATATATCAGATCCTATCATTTAGCATACCAAGTCTCGTAACATCCTTACAAAAGGCCTCTTACAAGCATCTCTGGAAAATCTGCCTACCTCTCAGTTAAACTGAGATACTGGGTGTGTAATGCCTTCACTAGGCAAACCCTCCAGATTAAGCTGTATGGTTTACATTCATGCTTTTCCTTCTTCTTTGAAAACGCAACCACATTGGTGATCAAATTTCATTTTTATGACAAGATGCTGGCAAACAGATATATTCAGTAAATATGCGAACAAGAGGTCATCCAGCATACAGTAAACATTACTTATTTGAATTAATTTTTCCCAAAAAAAGAGGCTGATAAATTTTTACTGAACATTATTTGTAATAACTCAGTTGCCAAGTATATTCTAAACAGTATCCAATAAATTAAAAATAAATTAAATTGCTGTAGGAGTAATTTTCTCCTTACATTTCCACTAGAATTTATAGCCTTACTGCTGGCACTCTAGGTACCACACACTATCTAGTGCAGCGTAGCAGTCACAGGGTCTCATCTTGCAATTCAGGTGCAAAAATTCCACTGAAATAAAAAATTATCTTCCTACTCTCACTTATGGAGTTAAAGCTTCATTTTTCAAGTGTACACTTTTCCAGCAATGTTACGCTCCAGGTCCATAAATACTGTTTTCTTTAATTTCAAGTTAAGACTCCACTATGCAGTTTCTGGCAAAGACTGTGTAAGAAGAAAAGTCCAATACAACAAATCACTAAACCAGAAGGTCCTAAACGCTATCTGTGCTTTTTTCAAATGTAAGAAAGTAAGAACAAGAGGAAAATAAAATTTGCCCTTGACACTGCAAGAGCTGCCCCACACAAGAAACAGAATCTGAAACACAAAATTCATAACTTCAACTTGTAAAACTTTCCACTTTACTGTACAAGGTCAAATTATCAGCGTAATCTGACCCACAATTCAAAGCATTCACTTGTGATTATTGCATGAGTAAAAAAACCCCATAAACAATCATTCCCTAGGAAAACCACACATGACTGTGTCTGCCAAATATAACAGTTAATCTGCATTATTTTTAATTTCAATAAGATTGGATCTAGTTCATTTTTTAATCTCAAAGGAACATCCACTCACTGTTACTCTAAGCAATTTCTACATACATTGTTTCTTACTGTAGATGTGTTTATGTGTAATGGATCAGTTTTTTACTCATGACAAAACACATCTATAACATTGTACAGAACTAAAAGGTAAAATTAAAAAAAAATAAAAATCTATCTTTTCCTATTTGTAATTAGCTGTCATTAAACACAAAAAAATGGACATTCTATTTCAAAGCAAAGGAAAGACTGAGAAAAATCTCAAAACTCTCTTTTGTTTGCTTAGATGCCTCAGCCTAAGAGGATGCAATAGCTTTAACCGCAGCATCATTCACTTCAGCACAGCATATTTCATAGCCAGAAACTGAGAGATACAAGCTTAAGATACAACTGTTACTACAACCAGGTAAGATGGGCAACTTCCAGCCTGCATCCTCTAAAGGCTTCTCTGGATTCCACACAAGACATCTGCTCTGTGGGCAGCCATACAGCTCTCCAGAGAAGGAAGTATTTTTGCTTTACTGTTGTGTTTTCTGGAAATTTCCATACACCTCACACAACAGAGAGCTAACAGCTAACAGCTTCGAATCCTGCAGAATTGCTGTCCTTTCCCCTTTAAGATGAAGTCTTATCCCCTGCGGATAAGCAACTGATGAGTCCCCTCAGGGCAAGCCTTCAATTTCTGGCAATCCAAAGCTTTTAGGTGAACCAGAGCAGTAAGTGCATGTTATAACTGCAGAAAGAAATGACAGTGTTGTTCTTCATGGTCTCCAGAAAACCTCTGACTCTCTGCAGGGTTTTAAAGCTAACTTTGCAGGATTCCATGCTGCAGAGGTTTTGCAGTCTCTGCTTCCTTCTCAGTCTGCTGATGCAGAAGAGATCTGGGGACCATGATGAAGGCAAGTACTTGAGTAATCTATCAGGGACAGCAACACAGAAACAACTGTCCACAGGGCCAGGGTGCCCAAGCACCCTTTTTGAGGAGGGTGTCCAAATGTCACCACATATATACATTCTAAATACATGTATTAGCTTGAAAAACTGAGAAAACAAATGTCCTATCTAACACATTGAAACAAGTGAGGAACCTATTCACTTGAATAGGTGCTGCTTTATTAAAAAAAAAAAAAAAGTCAATGAATACAAGCAAAGAAATTAAGATAAAAGGAAAAGCAACACAAAAAAGACAAAGTAAGCAGAGATTTGAGGGAAAATATTTAAAATGCAACTGTACAGTCTAACATTGCAAACATTATTTGGGCACAGAACATTAAAATGTGTCCTTTTAGCCATGTTTTGGTTATTTCACAGCCCAGTTCACAATACAGGGTAACACAGTTACTATTAATGTCTTCCACATCTATTTACATAGCAGTGCTGTCAAACTCAATTCAGTGAGGTCTCAAATAACAGATGCTTACAGACCCTGTCTGTGCGAATGCTGGTACCCAGCTTCCCTGTATGCCATACACCAAGCTGTCTGTTCACACACTTAGCAGAGCACAAGACACACCTCAGTGCAACACAGGAAACTAAATCAGTGACACGGTCTCCTGATGGGAGAATTTAGTCATTCAGCGAAGGGACGATCTAGGCATGCAAATAGGAGCTCCTGAGAGTTTCAGCTTGCCTAGCAACGTCTGCTTCTTCCAGTGTAACATATTCAACTACAGCTGCAATAACATGATAGGTCATGTGGCTATGTAAAACAGTCCTGCACGGCAGCCTTTCCTGAATAACTCCTAGTTTGCATAGGGTTTCACCACAACAAGCTAGACACTCCCAGTTAAGAGTCTTATTTCTTGCTTATGAAACCTGCACATACCAAAGAAAATTAAATAGATGTTAATCACATCTTAGCTACATCAGCTCAGTAAACAGGGCCATGGCAAAAATAATTCATGAGGTAATGACTGTATCAGAAAACCTGCTTGCAGGTCAATTGGTCACCACATTGAACTCCTAGCAAATATATTACCTTAATATTATAATAGGATGTGGCTGATAATGGCAGCAGTTCAGGAGACGACCTGCAAGCAAATCTGGCACTTCTGCTTCAGTGGCAGTAAGGCTACACAACTGGTTATTGGTGGTAAAAACTTGGGCTACCTCATCTCATGTCCTATCACACGTCCCAGTACAATCATTCTTGGTTGCTCAGACTTCAAAATCCTCCTCACTTCTCCATTCAAAGAAACCAAATGCGAATTGCAGAATAATGTTCCTTTCTTTGCTGTTACTTCAACAAAACTGGTGTGCACTGAGGTGCTTTGCAGAGAAAGTGGAGTATTCTGCTCATGAAAAATGCCACTTTCAAGTACAGGCAATAGCAACTGGAAACAAGGATAAAAACAGTAAAATAACAGCAAGAGAACTTTACTTCCCTCTCCTGGAGGAAGAGAGGAGAAACAGAGCATTCAATACATCAATGTTTCACTTAAAACCCATACAGACTTCATATAGTCAGCTGTGCCATCCTCAATACACACATTTCATCTCCATTTCGCTATTTCTTTCCGACTACTTTTACAACTGGCATTGCATGCTCTTGGGGCAAGAGTGTCTTTGTTAGCAGGGTACAACTACAACATGAGTGCTTATTAAAATAAATGGTATCCTAGGATGTATTTCTCATTTGTTTGTTAAAAAGTCTGAATATAAATTTGTGGTGAAAGGGTGGAGGTTGCATCAACAAACCATCAAAAGCAACTACCAGATATGGCTTCTGAAGTCAATGTGTCACCCTGTTCTGCAGCATTGCTGCAGGCAGTTTATGGGAAGTTGTTTAACCTCCCTATTACCCTAAAAACCTGCCTGATGAGAGAACTGGTCCTTAAACCTTCTAGAGAATACCTCAGACCACAGAATCTATTTACCCTGTTGGACAAGCAGTAGGCTCAAGAGAGGATACAAACAGGGAACTTGTACTGGTGCTGACAAATTTCTCAAGTTTTTGGATGTCCTACTATAAAAATTTCAAATGTTTATTTTCCTTCACAGAAGACAACGAAACACTTTTATTCACATTTAACAAATATGGGTTTCACTTGCCTACAGCATAAATAATATGAAAAGGACAGGAGAAAGGACATTCATGTTTCAGTTTTTAGTTGCTTTTTCTCTAGATCTGGGAAAAAAGTTTACATTTAAGAATATTTTTTAAAAAATAAACCTTTAGGTTACACACAGTTTTAAGATAATGGTCATATTATTGCTACACCTCATAACGTCTTTCGTTAAAGAGACTATCTGCTCAATACACAATTGCAAAAGTCTGAAGTCTGCTGCTCAGGATCAGCATCAAACCATAAAATCACAGTGCAATCCACTTTATTGGAGCAGGGAGTTCACTCAAATATTCTGCAACTAAGTAATTACCAAGTAATTACCAAGAGACTGGGTTCTGGAAAATATTGAGAAGATTCCTATATGTAATGCAATTTAATTTTTTTTAACCATTCAATTGAATGAGAAAACAGTGAACTTCAAAAAATACAATTACAATAAGAAAATAAAATGGCAATAAGGAGACTGTATTAGCAACAGACAAGGATCATGCAGGACTGAATCATACATTTGATGTTAAGTAGGAAATACATTTTTGCTTTCATACTACCTTTTAGTCTTATGGTCTAAAGTGACAAACTGTTATAAACACGAGTGGTTATGCTTCATTCAATGGCACTAGCTACATGTAAGTCATCCAGCTTTGATACCAAATGTAAAGGCTTAACAGTTCCTCAGCTGAATTAAAGATAACTGACCCTGGAACTAAGGGAAAGTTCCTCCTGGAAGAATCAGTAAAATCTTAAAGCAACTGCTAAAACCCATTAATATTTATAATAAAATTTATAATATCTACGTCAGTAAAAATACAACTTCAGAGTCTTTTAGGCTGTGCACAATTGACTACTTTTTGTATTTCAGCATAAAAAAGACTTGCAAATACTCAGGATATGATGTATTAGTTGCTCATTTGCTAGAGTTTTATAAAAAATCAAAATCAGACTGCAGGCAGGCAGTCTAAAGAAAAATACTGAGTTTCATTGCCATTAGCTTATTGAAAGAAACCAAATAAACAGGAATACCTACCAAACTTATTTCAGAACAAAAGCTGAAAGTATTTCATACAGAGAAAAGTTAACTAAGAAGTATATACTCAGAACATCTTGTTACAGCAGCATGCTCAGTGATGTCACCATTCCTCGTTATTCTGAATACTCTTAACAGGGTAATTGTAATTCTAAAAAAGCCCATAAACCCCATACAATCCTGTAAAATGAATAAGATACTTGTCAACAGACGAGCAACATTATGTGTTTAACTGGATTAGTTTTGTTTTCAATGACCACCTGACTGCAACTTTCACAGATGCTGCGGAGGACTGAGATGTGAGGGACTTCATCCTGCAGCAGCATCACACACCTTTTCTTACAGTCCTCCCCAAAGCCTCAGAGCACAACACTACAAACCACTTTATTCACACCAGTCTCACATCACCTAGATAGCGTTGGGTATAGTTTCACTTCTCATTCAGAGCATGATTATTGTTTAGAGAAGGGGCATGTGGTAGAGCAAAGAAGTTCTGAGAAACATCCATAACAACTGGAATAACCAATCTGAGCAAAATGCTAATTTCAGAGAAAAATTTTGCCACGATATCAACTCTGTTGGGGCAACTTCAGTTAGTTTATGCTTATTTAAACAGTAGTCCCAGACTAGATGCAACAAAATCACTCTAGTGGTTACTCACAGCACATCAACCAGAAGCAGGAACTCTGAGCTTCTGGGAGAGGTCAGTGCTTACAGAAGGGGGATTCACAGAATTTGTAATACTGAGCCTGCTAGCCTTGAACTGACAGAACCTAGCCCACAGAAAGCAGGTCTTATATCCTTTCTCACCCTAACACACTGCTCACTGCTGTTAGCAGGTACATTTATGGAGTGGGGATTCTCTATTCTGAAGAAAACTGCTAAACCTTTTCAGAGAAGTGGGGGGGATATGTGTATACAGAGAGAACTAAACTGATACATCCCGTAATAATTTAGAGCATAAGCTCACCTTAAGTTAAAGGGAGGCATCATAATTTATTCTGGTTTGGGTTTTGTTTGTTTAAATAGGAAAAGAAAAAGAAAGCTAAACCAATTTTTGATGTCCCCAGTCCTGCCAGCATGTGCTAAACATCATTTGTCAGTACACTGTAGATTCAGAAGATTTGCTTCTGGATTCTGACCAAGGCTATACATGTGCTGGAAAGTTTGCTTTAGGCCCATATGATTACTTCAGTCCTGCCTGGACTCCATAGCTATGTGAGGAGCCTCCAAAACAGGCACCAGTTTAATTTAGCTGTTTCAGTCTTGGTGATAGAAAAAAAGCAGGGTTTATGAACATAATTCTAAGATTTTGGCATCTGCATTCTGAGAAAATCTTATATTCACCACCTAAATAATTGGCTGAAACTTTCTGCAAATGACTTGCTTTGGATTAAAGTGCAGTTCTATGGCATGGAACATAGAGCAGCCCACGACTACAATCACAGATCACTTGGGAAAGTCAGAGTTAGAACACCTAAATAACTTTCATTGAAAAAAAATACAATTACTGACGATTTATAATAAGTACTGCACATATTACAAATATATACGGCTCATGTGAAAGCAGATTATTTATAAGCTGAGATTTCAACAAGAGGGTTTTCTGAACATCTGGCATCTTGGTATTATGCAAAATCTGAACGTGCCTTCCAGCATGAGAGTAGAAGGAAGTTTCATTAGGACAGAAACAGTCTCCCTTCTAAGCTTTTGGCACCTCTGAAAATTTCTTCTCACATATTTTTGTAATTCCCTTAAAACAAAGAAATAACAATCCACATTTAATGTAGCTGTTGTTTACTGCATTTCTCTTCTGTAGTGGAAAATACTAGGTAGGTGCAAAAATCATTGTCGTTTTTCTCATTGCAAATTGTAATGCTTTTTTTGGATTAAACTTTTATTTAATTGGCTTCATGTCATATACCATTTTAAAGTATGAAATTCGGTCTACTACTGCTAATGGTTTTGGTTTCACGGTTTATTCTTTTTTGTGTTATGTTCTCAAAGACCGAAAAGAAAGCAGATTTCACAGATTTTGTTGTACGAGTTCAAAAAGGGGACATAAAGCAGCGGCAACTGCTAGCAAAATCAATCTCTTGCATAACAAAATCAATCCACTTCTTGATTGCATTATGACATGCGACAAAAACCGGATTCTATACAACAAAGAATGGTGTTCCACACAGTGGCTGGATGCAGGTGAAACACCTAACATTTCTGCACACTGAAGCTGCACCAAAAGAAGGTTAAGGTCACTATTCGGTGGCCAGCAAGTGGAATCACCTGCTACAACTTCTTGAATCCTGGCAAAACCATCACAGCCAAGAAGTATCACCAGAAAATCAGCAAAATGCACCAAACCCTGCAAAATCACATTCAACAGTGGTCAACTGAAAAGGACCAGTTCTCCATGACAATACCTGACTGCATGTCCTGCAAATGCCTCTGCAGAAGCTGCATGAACTGGACTACAAAACCGTACCTCACTCAGCTTACTCACCGGACCTCTCCCACCGATTACGTTTTCAAGCATCTCAACAACATCCTGCGAGATAAGGTTTTCCACAACCAACAGCTCAAAATGCCTTCCAAGAATTCATCAGTTCCAGGACTCCAGAATTCTGTGTTACTGGACTAAATAGACTTGTTTCTTGTTGGCAAAACTGTGTATATGCTAATGTTTCTTATTTTGATAAATAAATTTTATTCTGAGCTGAGATATATTGTTTTAAAGTTGATGGTTACAAATGGCAATTATTTCTGCACCAAAGTAATAGATAACGTCCAGGTCCACTTCCATCCATCCTCCACCAAAATAGCAGCTATGGTGCCTTGGTACATCAAGCATATTCTGAAAGCATTCTCTTTTGTGCACCTCATACCAGCCACAAGCAGGAAACCTCATGGCAGTTTGCAGTCTTCTCTAGCTACAATTTTTTATAATAGGAACTTTGCTTCTAAATGTCAAGGACTCCAGGGAGGGACTGATTGTACCTTTATTTGTAATACTCACATAAGTGTTTGCATCAAGTACAGACAGAACTAGTATGAAGTTATCAATGAGTTGATATGCACAGGAAAGGGGATGATTAAGAAAACTCTGCATCCTCTAGACTGTGGTTGTGGAATAAGATTTTTTAAAAGTTCGTTCACACATCACTTTCTGTAAGTATTCAAAATTTAAGCACTATGGACTCTGAAGGTTAGGCAAAGATATCATTACACAGCAAAAGAGAACATGCAGGCAGGTTTCAGAGCTAGCTGCAACTAATCTGGTACCAGACGTGAACAAAGTAATCTTGAATTAGCCTCAAAAAATAGCCACCGTTAAAATCTGTGAACCACCACAGCATGGGAATGACCCAATTCACCTGCAGCTTGCTACGGACTGTGCACTACGTTTGCTTACACAAAAAGAAACACGCATGCCCTCAGATTCCCCAGGAGCATTAAAAAATGGGACAAGATTAACTCTTCAAGTCAATCCATAAGTTCCAGAGCAAAAATTACAATACAGTTCAAAGTCATCCAAAATAATTATTTTTCTTCACATCTATTTATGTACTCAAATATAGATTCAACCGAATCATGGGTAGCTAATTTTACATTTAAAATGATTGAACTAGCGTAAACTCTATCATTTCCTAGTCCCACACTGAGGAGCTAGTTATAAGAGGGAAGACGACAAGTAATAGGCGACAGATTTGAAATGAACAAAAGAAGATAATAATTCCCCTGTTTTTTCACCCCAAATGTCTTCATAGCATAAATTCAGATTGACAGAACAAAGATTAAAGAATATTTTTCTCCGAAAAGACATGCTTCCTCATAATTGTAATGTCAAAATCCCTGACATCTGAACCTATTTCATCTAACACAACTGAAATCGAGAAAAAAAGGATATCCTGTAAACCTGAAGTAAATAGTTCGAAGTAATTGGGAGACAAATGTTAAACTATGAACAGACTCTTCTCTTAGGAAAAACAGTGTCTGATAGTAGAGCACCAGGAGAAAAAACTTCTCAATTAACAATCATCCTTACATAAAGTACCTGGACATATTATGTAAGCAGAAGGAAAGGGCACGGAAGAGAATTGTAAGACTCCATGGCCCAGTAACTACCAAAACGCACGTAAATGCAGAAAGAGTAAAGTGTATAAAACTCAAACAGGGTTAAAAAAAAATGGTGGAATTTAAAAAAAACCTGATAAATATTACCAGCATTTTATATGTAACAAATGATGCAAAGTCAGGACATCTTATATTAAGAACTGAATACCGTAAAAAATCTTAAGATATTCGAATTAAAATATACTTTATCAGAAAAATTTAAAATCAAACCGTAAGATTGTAAAACTTATTGGCCAAATACTTCAAATCAGAATTTATAAGTGCATCCAAACCTGCCCTTTGACTCTTCAGCTTTTCTTACCTGAAAAATACTTTACTTTCTAGGATTTTTGTAAAAATATGTAACTAATTTTAAGATGCAAACACACACATTAGTTTTAAATTGCAGAGTGTAATTAGATAAGGCTGATAATTCAAGTTCTAATTGGCAAGTTACAACTGAAAACTTACGCTAGGCAAATCTCCGCACAAAGCTTCTTATCTAAGAACCAAAACAGCAGTTTTGTTTCAGGTTGTTGGTACCTGATTTCTAAAACTGCTAAAAGATCTCAGTTGTAATTTATTTATTTTATTTTTCATATATCAGGCAGGAAGTGGGGGATGATCAGGACCAGCACTAAATGTGGAATTTCCCCATAATAAATTCTTCCCACGTTGCACCAGAGTCAAATCTGCAGCACACCAGAACTCTAGCTGATATCCCAATGAACCAGAGTCACGAAGAACCTTCTTCTTCACAATGACAGGCATAGGAAGACAAAACAAAATTAAGATACATGCAAATATAACTTTTGCAATATCTAAAAAAAAAAAAAAAAAGGCACAAAGCTTACATACCTAATGTATCTATTTTTGCTGCCTCACACCACATGCAAGAGTCTAAAATTAGACATCCATCTGAATTCAAAAGCGACATCCCCTAGGTTTAGCAGATACCACTTAATTTCAGCTTTGTACGATAACACACAGGACTTTACTGTATACTATAAAAGGCACATATGCCTGGAGACAACCATTCTCCGAAATCTCTAATGAGACAAACCAGGGTAAACCATCTTCGTGTAGCCAGTTATCACAGCAGAAAATTTCATTATAAAAACTTCTTTCAAAAGTTCAGCACACAGAAGTGATTCACTTCACTATGTTCTCTCATTTCTTTTATCTTTCCACAGCACCAATCTCTAAATTTCTATCACTTTATTTCATTATATGTGCCATTGGAAAGAAATGAGAAGTTTTGATTATCCTAACCTCTCAGTATGCCTCACAGTTTCGCAAAGCAGCTACACGAACGGGTGCTAACGTGAGTCACTGCTCAGGCTACATGGAATGAGCTAGGAAAGCACAAGCTCTCAGAGACTGCTCAGCTCTCACCTGACTTTGGAGGTTGGCCTTGCCTGCAGCTTGGTGCCTTCCCACTCAGCTCACATACCATCCCCATCACTGTCCCATTCCTGAGCTGGCAGACTGGGAGGAAGTCTCAGGGAACGCAAGTGCAGGTTCATAAAAACAAGGCTCGTGTCAAAATGCAATTGCCATCACTTTCTTAAACACAACTGCAGAAGGGTGAAAAGTGACATCTCCTTTTGACTTTCTGGTTATTGCGTTTGCCTGGGAAACAGCAAGTCAGATCCTGTCACTCACATATACCAAGAGAAATCAGTTAGAAGATGGACTTCCACCCTGACCTGATGAAGTCTGGTTATGATGCCTCCCCCTCTGTGGAGATGGAAGGAACAACCCACCTCACCAACAGTAACCAGAAGCACGTCCCTGACCTGCATGCAATGTAACCTGGCCATTAGACTTGTGCTGCTTCTTTCGCTTCCTATCTCCATCTCGGCCCCTCCTGCACAACCGGTTTAATGGCTAAAGAGCTTCTAAAGGGAAAGTAGGGAGTATGTAAAGAAAACCTCATCTCAAAAGGCTGCTGTCCTGGAAATGCAGATGGGCACAGACCTCATAAGCCACAGTTCCAATGCAAATCAGCCAATAGCTAGAAGACAAGCATGCATCCCAAGCTAAGACAGCAAGCCCTCCTCACAGATTTTCTAGGAAGCCAAGACATTAAACACAGTCCAGGCTCTACTCCACCGGAAAGCATTGTTAAGAGTTCAGCAGCACAGTGTGCCTGCAAAGTTTTAATTTGCTCCAATTCCTAAGTAGTTTTCAACCCTGTTGAGACGCAGCAAATCCAACCTTCAATACCAACCCAGAAAGCACATTGCATCGTTTACCAGGAATCTCCTGCACTTTCTAAAATAATTGTTAGAAATACTACAGCTCTGCTAAACAACACTGAGGTGAGAATGAGGTGTCTGATTCTTATAGCCCTTCCACAGTCTCATAACCACAATGAAAACCAGATTTTCATAATGCCTTTAATGAAAGCACTACTTCCAAAAACTCCTATTCAGCAGGAAGTGGGGATAGGGAAGACAGCTGACACAAGCACTGAACAAAATCCATGCACATTAATTCAGTCATGGGTTTTATTCAATTGTCAAAACCATTCAGATGGAAAACGATCCTTTAGGAAGCAGTCCCGGGTGATGATTTCTTTATTATTTCTTCACTGCTACTGAACACAAAATATCAAACATAATTACAACCAAAAAAAAATTGAAGAACATGTAGTCCTCATCTGATCTGAAACATGTGCACAAACACAATAGGCATTAATTTCACTACCCTAACAGCAACTGGGATAAGATGCTAAGGGTCACAGAGAGATGACAGCATTCATCATATTGAATTATTAGTCCTTTCAGTCCTTCACACGTCCTAATCACAGGCACATTTGTAGTCATTTTGGTTTTCACATTCTATGGTGAGATACAACTATCTATTGTCTGTATGAAATGTAAGATCATGCTTCCCTAACAGAGTAAAGACAAAAGCTGTAATACAAATAGAGTTCAGAGGCTACTTGATAATTTAGAAACTTGGGGCCATACCTACTATTAGCACAAACAAATGGCAGTCCTCTAAAGCACTTGAATTGCACCTGTTTGTGTCAGTGACTACTCTGGCTCATTCCTGGCAAAATTAACATCCTTTCCTCTCTAAGATTTACTGCTAATTTTACATAGAGTTCAAGCATCTTGCATATATTCTTCCTATTTAAGAGTACTGTAGCACCTCAGCAGTTTACAACAGGACAGGTGGGAACTCGTACAACTGCATTTGCATCTAAAGCAACACAAGGCCAAAGTGGTGCCATTCTCTCTAGGCCACTTTCCAACAGACCACATTTACCGATTTTCATTACTATGAGTTTGCAATCCAGGAGATTGTTGAAGTGCACTGTCACAATACCATGTACAGATTGATTTTATGTATTTATAGCTCCTTAATAAAATTCATGGATATAAGCCAAAGTGGAATTGCACTGACAGATTAACACACTGTTACAGGATTTAACTTTACAGACATACTGGTTTTGTCCAGTTCACCTCATTTACAGGATTGCTATGTGCTGGGCTGCTTTTTGTACACTAAATACTGATTTTTAAATTTTCTACAGTCAGCTTTTGCACGATAGTCAGCAGAAAGGCTGGTTTTGGCAACGCATTAACAGAACTCTAGTATTATTGGAAAACTTAAACTAATTCCATCTTAGCTCAAGTTCTCTTAGGATTTGTAAAACAAATTGTTTTGGTGGAAAAAAACAGGTCTGACCCAAAATTTTAGCACAGAAAGTATTTACAGTATGAGAAAATACAAAACTCTTACAGTTAACTTCATGAGCTACTCTCTAGAACATAAATACTTGTAATTGCTGTGAACCCTTACTAACTCCGTAATTATTTTAGATCTCAAGTCAAATACTTAAAAGAAAGGGAATTATTAGTCTTTCAAGATTTTCTGTCACACAGTTCAGGTTATCACCTTAGTTATAGTTCACAACTGCCTTGGAGTATTACTGCATTGAAAAATCACAAATAGTTTAGGAGTAATAAACCAAAGAAAGCCAAACAGTATTTAATTCTAAGATTTTTTATAGAGGTTAAGTTGGAATCAGTGCTAAGGAAAAAGTCATTTAAGGTCTTGATTCACTAAGTCACTTAAGCACCTTTACAATCCTAATGACTTCAGTGAGACTATGCGACAAGCTCCAGTATTTTGATGGGTAAGGTTATTGGCCTTCCATTTATTCTGTTACAAAAAAATATCCCAACACACTTCAATCCATTGAATATAGTAACAGACCTGAAAGACATGCTGAATTCCTCTCTGCTATGGCTATTACAACGTCTTGATGCTGGTAAAACCCTACAGTTGCCTTCATGAGTCATGCAAGTTACTATTATTGCATTTTTTGGAGGGGATTAAGTTTAACAATGCTCCACTTCTGCATCTAATTACACCCCTTAAAGTAGCCAATTCACAATAGCTCTCAGGTTACCAACCTCAAACACTCAGGCACATGCTTACCTTCCCACTGTGAGTTAAATTAAATGCGTTCAATGTTCACAAGAGTAGGTCTGCAAGGACACCCTATTTCTCCTCCTTAGACAAATCGGGGATATCTTCCAGTTAAACGTTACATGAATTTTAAGGATTCTACCTCTTACCTCTCTAGATATGTACCATTTTCCAAGTTCTTATTTCCCTTTCAGTCTCAGTTACTGCTTTACTTATCCTATGACATATGCCACACTGCTTTTCGGGGCTCTCTGCTTTGTTTGTGTTATCCTTTATTTCAGCTTTGCATTATTCATCTCGTTCCTCTTAATATCATCTGTCTTTCACTGTGACAATGCACCTCTATTTTAATATTATCCTAAGTGATCATCTGCACTGTCTCCCACCATTTTTTTTGTGTGTGGATGAAGTTTTATTGATGCAATAAAAAACCCCAGAGTCAACAGACAACAGCTGTTTTTTTTGTTTCTTTTGGTTAGTATTTTCCTTTCCATAACTTTATATCACAGGCATTTTGGGGGATAAAATTTCTCATCAAAAGTTCAGAGCGGTTGCAACTCAGGGCACACTGTTTGTAGGAAATTTGAATAATTTTTCTGTTACAATTTATATCTTGATTTTCATCTCTCATTCTTAAAATGGGTTAAATTAAACTACTATAGTGGTACTTTCACCAGCTAATGACCGAAGTGTGTTACTACACATCTAAATACCTGCATTAAAGATACTACATAAAAAGGAAGGCAGATAAACCATTAAACACTTAATTTGTGATGACTGCTCCCTCTACCATTTTCTCTCCTCTTTTTTTAAAAAAGAACCCCAGACATGTAAATCACAACCCAAGTTAACTAATTTGGACAAGACACAAGGGTGATGTTACATGAGTTAAAAGCTGAATCAAAAACTAATTACCACCAAAAGACCAACTCGCTTTCATTTTGTGTTTGTTCCATTCACCCTGAAGTCAAACTACACAAGTCCTTCTGTAACTGGCTTTGGGAGTTTCCAAGAGAGCAGGCACGAACTGAGGCCTACAGCTCAAGAAAATGAGAAATCAGGGATCACCTAGCCTGATTTCAAAAGAAATGCCTACTAAGACAGTGGATGAATGATTTAACTACAAAGATGAAAAAGGGGCTATTTGCATGAGCTCTGTTACCTGCCAAACAACACGTAAGCACTTGTTATTCTTCAGTCCCATGCACATAGAGCTGACTCTAACTTCAAATACACTTCTGTAAACCCAGACAACTTTGAAAGTTACGTTCAGGTACAGTAAGCACCTGACATTTACTTAATTATTTTTAGAAGTAGAATTATTTATCCTTATTTACTTTCTAAATTACAGACAAATATGTAACCTTCCAAAGATTTAATGCTTCATGAGATAAGTGAAGTATTATTATTTCAATGCAAATACCCCTCTGGTCAAGCAACAGAGGCCTCCAATACTAAATTATTAATCTGAAACCTTAGATTTCAATTTCTGAATTAATGAATAATCACAATCCAGGACCAAAGACTGACAGCGGGTAGACTGCATGAGAACTGAGAAGCTGCCATAATTTAGAGGTTAAGTAATCTATTTATTAAAAATTCATAGGTGTATCAAGTACAAATAGTTCATTACTTTTCTTATCTACCACCAGTTTAACAATACAGGCACGCAACACAGGCCACAGGGTTCAAATGTGCAGAGGAAGCTGCCATTCAAGTGCTGACAGAGCACAACCGATGTCGCATCCCTTCCGTTTTCCCAACCTGCAAAACGAACACAACACCAGTACTCCATGAAAAAGCATCACCAGAGGCACGGCAGCAGCGACTGCCACACAGGGCTGTCCTCTGCAGGCACGGGGGCAGGGCCACTGCCCACACCTGCATGGCACTGACATCAGGAAAAATTTCTTCACCGAAGGGGTTGTCGGGCACTGGCACAGCTGCCCAGGGAGACAGTTGAGTCACCATCCCTGGAGGTGTTTAAAAGATGGGTAGCTGAAGTGCTAAGGGATATGGTGTGGTGGGAGGTGTCCCTGCCCATAGCAGGGGGTGTAGAACTGGATGATCTTTAAAGTCCCTTCCAACCCAAGCTATTCTATGATTCTATGGTTTATTAGTGGACAGGCACGGTTGGACTCGATGATCTCAAAGGTCTTTTCCAAAGGATTCTATGGTTCTATGGCAGCAGGCGGGCCCTGCCCCCTGCCCTGCTCGCCCCGAGGGGAGGCAGAGCGGAGCAGGCTCCCCGCTCCCCTCCGCGTCTCACCTGCACGCCCGTGTAGTTCTCGAAGAAGAAGAGCACCATGCTCTGGTAGATGGTGTAGAGGCGGTCGTCCACCTCGCGGTAGAAGCGCGCGGGCAGCAGGGCAGAGAGCAGGCGCCAGGCGCCCCAGGCCAGCACGTAGGTGGGCGCCGTGCCCATCATGACGGCGGCGGGCAGCGCGTAGCGCATGGAGTACGTGTGCAGCACCAGCGACAGCAGCATCTTCGCCGGCCTCACCGCGGCACCCGCGTGGGCAGCGCGCTCACACACGGCCCCGCAGCGCCGCCCGCCGCATCGCCCGCCGCGCCGGGCGGGGCCCCCGGGCGCGCGCGGGGAGCAGCAGCAGCGGCACGGAAGGAGCGAAGGGCAGCAGCACGGGCACCGGCTCACGGGTCCCCCCCAGCCACCTCCGCCACCATCTTGCCCGGGCGGGGGAGGAGCCGTGCGGCAGGAAGGCGGCACCGCGGCCGCTTCCGGGAGGGGAGGGCGTGCGGCGGCTCCGCCTCCTCGGCGGCTGCAGGGGAGAGGGTCAGGGAATCGGAGATCATCGAGACCAGCTGTATCTGTCCACTACTAAACCACATCCCTGAGCACCTCATCTGCCCTTCTTTGAAACTTCTCTAGGCATGGGGACTCAAATACCTTCCTGGGCAGCTGTGCAAGTGCCCAGTAACCCTTTCGGTGAAGAAATTTGTCCTAATGTCTAGACTGACCCCTCGCGCTGCAACTTGCAGCCATTTCCTCTGGTGCTATCACTTGTTACATTGGAGAAGAGACCAATACACACCTTGCTACAACCTCCTTTCAGGCAGTTGTAGACGGTGATGAGGTCTCACTTAAGCCTCCTCTTCTCTAGGCTAAACAACCCCAGTTCCCACAGCTGCTACTTATAAGACTTGTTCTCCAGTCCCTGTTTCATTGCCCTTCTGTGGACATGCTCCAGCAGGTCAATGTCTTTCCTGTAGTGAGGGGCCCAAAACTGAACACAGTACTTGAGGTGTGGCCTCACCAGTGCCGAGTACAGGGGCACAATCACCTCCGTGGTATTGCTGGCCACGCTGTGTCTGATATAGGCCAACATGCCACTGGCCCTCTTGGCCACCTGAGCACACTGCTGGCTCATGTTCAGCCGGCTGGACCTCACCATCCTGGCTGCACTGCTGCCACTGCTCCTCAGGCCCAGGCTCCCCACAAGCAGGCCCAGGGCTGTATCTCCATCGCTTCACACTCGCAGAAGTGGCTACAGCCAGCCCTCAGACATAGGAGGTGCTTGGTTGCTCTCTCATGGGGTGATGTAGGGCTGCTTGGCACCACAGAATCCAAGAATGACCTGAGTTGGAAGGGACCCCCAAGGATCAACAAGTTCAACTCTTATCCCTGCATAGGACAACCCCTAAATTTACGCCGTGTGTCTGAGGGCATTGTCAAAATGAGGACAGGCTGAAAGAGTTGGGGTTGTTCAGCCTGGAGAAGAGAATGCTCCAGAGAGACCTTATAGCGTCCTTCCAGTAGCTGAAGGAGCCTACATGAAAGCTGAGGAGGACTTTTTACAAGGGCATATAGTGATAGAACAAAGGGGAATGGCTCTAAATTGGAAGGGGGAAGATTTAGATTAGACAGTAGGAAGAAATTTTTCATGATGAGGGTGGTGAGGCAGTGGAACAGGTTGCCCAGGGCAATTGTGGATGCCCTCTCCCTGGAAGTGCTGAAGGCCAGGTTGGATGAGGTCTTGAGTAGCTTAATCTGGTGGGAGGTGTCCCTGCCCATGGCAGGGGAGTTGGAACTAGAAGATTTTAAAGTTCTTTCCAACCCAAACCATTCTAAGATTCTATGAAATACTTCTTGAATTTTTTTAGGCTTGGCACCATGACTACTTCCTCGGGGAGCCTGCTTCAATGTTCCACCGGGCTCTGAGTGAAGAACCTTTTCCTAATATGCAATCTAAAGCTCCCCTGGCACATCTTCCTGCCATTCCCTTGGATCCTAATGACCCATGAGGCATCTGCGCTTATAATTGATGAGCAGTAATTAGCATTAATATTAACCTACCATAGGTTCCAAGAAAATTTACCTCCCTCCCACGCCTTTTCTGCCGTGGGTCCAAAGTAGAGTGCTGAGGAAATGGTGCTTATTGCTGTTACCAGCTACAGCTGCAGCAATGCTCAGGGGTTTGTGTGTGATTCATGCTGGCCAGTTGGTTTGTATTCCCCTAGATTGTCCCAGAAGCAGGCAGATGCCTGCCTTGCCTCCTCTCCTCTCTGACCCTCAGTAACCTAGTGACTGCAGCAGCCAGATGTGCCAGCTGCTTTTGAAGAAAACACAAGAAGTCTGTAGGAAACAACAGTGTAATATCCTTCCCAGAGGGAGTTTTTACTAAGCTCTAGGCCATAGTGAAGTCTTTATTCTTTGCTTTTAGAAAAGTACATTTTATCCTGAAGCTTGCAAAGATCTCATTGTTTTAGAAGTGGATGCTTAATACCTTCTGCTAAGATTCTATATTTCCTTTGCCAGACTTTAACCGGGATATGATTCGTCCTTCACTGTTTACCTCATGCTTACTGATTTTTAATGTGTGTTGACAATTGTATCATGAATAGTTCAGAAAAATAAGACTAGGGGAATGGCACTGGATTGAAGTATTGTGGCAATGTGCTCTTCAAACTTCCTTGGGGGTCCTGAGCTCCGCAGTGAGAACTCATAATTTAACATGCATTGCAACTTCTGGGTCTGTAAGGAGACTAAACGGTCTTTATTTCCTTCACCTCTCCAGAAAGGTGGAACAGGAGTAGTCATGGCAACTTTTCTGTCAGGTATCCCCATCCTGGTTAGTGTGTATATTTCTGTCCTCACTGAGGAACTGCATACGCTATCCTCAGCTCCAGACTACCAGAACAGTGGCGCTTTCCCTATCATGGCCTCTTTTGGCAGGGAATTTTTCAGTTTTGAACAAAGCAAAGCTAGATTGTACAGAAAATTGAGGAGGGGGCTTCTGTTTTGTGCTGCCTGTGACATGGCCACATGGAAGAGAAGGTAATTCACTGTGATAGAGTAAGGAGAAAGTAATCCAACACAACACAGAGGAGGAAAACGTTGACGCCAGCAGAGCAGAGCCAGCTATTCAGGAATGAGCACTCTGGTGTGGTTGGAGAGGGAGGACTGGCTAGAGAATGGATCCAGACTTGCTGCTTCACAAAGGCAATTGCAGAGGCAGAATAGGATTCAAAGCAACTGGATGTGTTTGGCTACTGCAATCAGGTGTGGAAAAGTAGATTATCAGTCTCTAAAACAAACAGTGGACTGGGTTTGGGAAATGGTGGAGTACTGGGGAAAATACAGCAAAATTAAGATGGCTGGGTTTAAAGGCAAAGCATGAGCTTGTGAGATGAGGGTGAAGACTCAGTGAACAACCTGAAGAGATGAGTTTCAGTGAAAAGAATGTGAAGGGAATAAAAATAATCTTCATATCAAGGAATGAACTCTGATTCCATGTATATAAACCCATATCTTTCCTTACAGGGCTATAAATTCACCAATACTTCTGCAGAACCTGCATATTAAATCTGCAAAAATGAATAATTCTTCTTCTGGAGGAGGGTTTGGCTACTGGAGAATAGTAGCTAATCTCATAGGTGAACTCAGACAAACAGTTTTGATCTGGCATTTCTTGATCTATTTAAGATCTATCTAATCTGTCACCATCCCATACCACACACACACACATCCACACATTTCATTTCTACTTTTGATAATTTTATATTTTCCCCAGGGTCTTTTAATACAGTTTCTTCTCTTTATCAAGTGTATCTTATTTTTGATATAGATACTGTTTTAGTTTTTAGTCACTTGGAAGGCACAGCATTTCCTTTACTAAAGCTTAGGGCTTTCTTAATTTCCTACTATAATTGTATCTGTATCGAGGTAATATAGTGTTGAAATGTCTGCAAATGAATGAAACTCAAACTTTCCAGTTCAAGAAATGATTATGCCACAATGATTAGATCTCGGACACTGCTCCCAAGTCCTTGCTTCTCTTGATTCATAGGCACTTTTTATCCTAGATCATTCTGAATTGTGCTGCAGGAATTTGAATACTGGTCTTTCACACTCTAGACTACAGAGGCAAAATAAGATAATCTTCTAATTTTTGCTACAATTTGTAATTTCTAGTCCTATGAAAGTATGGTCCCTAACTACATCTCCTTTAACCAAAATGCCAGTCTGTCAGCAGAATTAATTCGTAGGCATTTTTCTTTCAGCTGGAAGAAGCAAAATCACCCCATTTAGGGTGATTAGAACTCTCTATTTAGGAAATTATTACTTCAAACCTGTTAAGGTATTCTTTTTTTCTGTAGAACAACCTTGAAATTTAAAAAAAGTCTTCAATTTTGGAAAAAAACCCCATCAGTCTGCCATGCGTAATGAGCTCAGTCTGTTTGGTGTGAGCATAATTATTTGGTGTGAACCTGATTATTCTAAGGCTAAGTTCTTCTGCCAGGTGGTTGTCAACTCTAAGGTGCCCAAACTCACCAAACTCTGAAAAAATATCAGACTTACATCTCATAGTGAAAAAGACCAGTGACTGTGCCTCTAGAAAGAACCAGAAACTGTGTCAATAAGTACCAGCTCTGAATGTTGAGGGATTTTTTCGTACTGCTAGTCACACAATGGTGTTTTACAACCACTCACTCACTGTCATTATCAATTAGATTAAGCAAAGTCAGATAACATTAGATATAAATCAAACTGTCTTGAGGTTTAGAATTTTACAGATGGTCTTGTCTTCAGGAATATCTACGAGATGATTTATTGGCATTACCTCTGTTTATATATGTTGAGAGATGAGGTACAGATATTAAGGCCAAAGGACCAGATTCAAATAAGTATTTAAGCACCTCAGTTCCTGGAGTCCAGGACTCTGAGTGGCTATTAGGGCTCCCTATGCAATGCATGTCGTGTAGAAAGCTAAGCAGCACAGAATTGCAATCATCATCAGTCTGAGCAGGAAGCTGATTAAAATTACCAGACTCAATGTGTATTTGTGTAAATTCAGGTTAAAAGAAAATGCTGAGAACAGCCTTGCAGAACCTCATTCTGGATTTCGGAAACAACTCTGTCAACTTGAGATCCACAGCCCACAGATCTCTCTCAAAGTGTTTGGTAACACACTTTTAAAATGTGGCCAGAGGAGATGCCAACATCACCTCCTATTTCCTCCTGCATGCATAGCGAACTGGATTAGACATGGATTCAATTTGTTGAGGGTATCAAACTCACACCTCCCATCACTAAGGAGGGTGACCTGCAGGATAAGAATAATGAGCATCTCTCAAGTTGAAGGTGCATTTACTTAGAAATTGTTTAATATAACATATAAAAATAATTAGACTACATTGCTTTTTAGATTGCTACATTACTTGTTTAGATTACAGTTAGACTAGTTTAGCCAAGTAGATTAGTTTACACTATGGGTCTTTTAGATGTGTGACTTCTCTCAAACAGCGGCCATAACCTTCTGCATCTCTCTTTGTTTGCTCTGGGAGATGAAGGCTTCCTCGAATCCTTCAGTCCTCTCCAATCTCAGGCAAGACTTGGAGTAGTTCCTATCCATCCCTGACTCTGGCCTTGCAGGGCCCCTTTTTATGCCCAGTGGGCCAGCTTGTGTTCTGAGATAAATTGATGGCCCACAAAAGGATTTTTCATCATATGTCCCTGGTTGGCAGTGGGCATGGTTGCGTTACGGTGTGATTTACAGTCTTCTATATCATATCCTTGCAGTGAAAATGAAACTCAAATTCAGTTATACATTAATTGAAGTAGGTCTCAGTCTTTTTCTGCCTGCTATGAAATCTATTCTTGAGGATCTGGCTATAATTTTACTCTCTACAAGTTAATAAGAATGGTAGATACAGAAGAAGTAAGGATGGAGCAAATATCTCCCGTGGTATCCCAGCCTTTTCCAAGCCTCCCATTTGCAGTTCAAGGTCTAGAGGTAGATATGTCTTCTATATATCTGCAGCAGTAATCACCAACATATTTATCCTACACATACCCATCTATTTTTCCTTTTACCTGTATAGGCTTAGAGCCACCACAACAACCTTTGGCAAACAGTAGAATAATCTCCTTTTATTTTGAAGCTGCCTCATTGTATTTTCATTTTATATACCTTGTAGCTAATATAGAAAGAGACAGAAAATCCCTTTCCTCTCTATTATTTGTGCCACTCATGATTTTTACATTTCTCTATAATATCCCCTCTAGGCTGTCTGTTTTCCAGACTGACTTCTGCTTTGTTGTGCCCCATTTGAAAGTTGTTCTATAACTTCTATCTTGCAAGCACAGTCAGTGTTACTTACAGCATTTGCTAATTTTTAAGGTTTCACTTTGCAAGGGATTCTTCTTCTACCAAAAATAAATCCTGAAATTTAATATGAGACATATGTTCACCCTCATAGGATTTTGTCCGTAAAACTAACTCTCAGATTCGCTGATACAGGTCTAATATGTCAACATTTAACACACCAAACTAGTAAAGAAGGAAAAACACACTTTGCTAATAGTTCTAAAATATATTTTATGACCCTAGAGAAATGATGATTCTCAAGACTCTTTACAGATTGTGGAGAAAAGACTATTTTAATGAACACAGACTCTTTTGCATCAGACTGGATCTCTGTCACCTTTCATCTGCCTCCAAGTTTTCTCCTTCCTCTTGTCAGAGCCTTTACTCTGTTTCCAGCCTTCACCCATCAAGCTCTCAGTCTCCCTTCCAAAATGCATCCTTTGTTCTCAGCTCTGCTCTGTTTCTGCATGTTTTTTTCCAGTTTCCTTCCCAAGGCAAACCTAGCTAATTCTACTCCCATGACTCCTGTGCATCCCATTCACATTTCTCACACAATGTCAGTCTCTTTTTCTGAGTGAATCCTAGTTTGCTCTTAATTTCCCTTGAGAGCTCCTAATCCCGTTAGCCTCTCTTCTGTATGTCAAAGTCTCCTTGCTTGAGTGATTCTAATTTTTACTTCCTGCCTACTTAGTCACAGTCCAGCCTTTCCTCAACAAATCAGTCACAGCTTCACTCTCGACCATCAGTTTTAGTTTTGTCTTTTTCCTCCTCCTTTGGTAAAATTCTCTTTCCCTTTCTATGTAACTTGGGTGGCCTCTCAGCACGGAGAGCACTGAGATGGCAGAATATGGTATTGTGGCCTATTGCCTGTTGCCTCCCTCCAGGTGGGCTTTAGGCAGCCCAAAGGAGACAGAATGTGCCATCTCTCGGAGAGGACAGCATCGATACAGCCTGTTCAGTGAGAACGGGATTTGTGCATTTTAGTTGGTAAACCCTGATGTCTCTCTTATGCACTTGCGAACAGATTTATCACAGGTCTGTGACTACCAAATTTGAGCAGATTTTCACAGTAGGAGCAGAAGAGATGTCCACTGCTTAAATGCTACTCACTACCTTCTCAAATTCCATATTTCTCTTCAAAACCCAAAAGTAGTAGAAAACAAAAACTTTATGAAGATACTAACACCAGCAAAATAGCATATTTTCCATTGCTATGTTTGCTAAAAGAACAGAGTTTAAGAAATTTCAATCCCAAATATTAAAAAAGGAAAATACTACAAAGAAAAGCCTTGACCTTTGAAATCAAAGACTGTTTATAAAAACTGAACTGACTTCAATTTCAGGTGATGCTAGTTCTTGCCTACCGTTAGGGCTGTGTTCAAAATGGAAATTCAGCCGAAGGAAAAGTTAATATTTACATACAGAAGCCCAAGAAACCTGGGATCATAAAATACTTGGGAAAAGAGCTTACATAATGTGCCTAGATATAGCTGCTCAGGAAAGCCAGTTGAACTGTATATATAAGTGTGTATATGAGTACTAGTTACGTCCTTCTATCTAAATTTTTACTTCTGTACTACGCACAACCACATATGAGGGCTTTATTCATAGTAAAACAGCATTCTTGTATCGATAGTATAGCTCCAGTATAACAAGACTGTAGCACAGAAGTATTTTGCTGTAGGAATCGAGTAGATTCCTACTTGATACGGTTAGTATGATTAGGTAAGTAAGATAATCCAAGATTGACTGTATATTGTTTGTGTACCTTTGTCTGTGTACCTTTTCCAAGAAGGAAACAGGGAGGTTTGCTACTGAAGTTTAGCAGCTTTATGAACATTGGGTTTGAGTCCTGGCTCAGATACAGGTTTCCTATCTGCTGTTGAACAAGTTATTTTGGTTTCCCATTTATAAAATGAAAGTAATACTTACCTCACAAGGTCATTGTAATGGCAAATTAATTAAGTTCAGAGGAAGTTCTTGCGATTAAGGGACGGCATGGATTCTAAGTTTGCCTCCTGACCGCAGACTTTCGATAGCACCTGGCATAAGCTACGTAATATCTCTGTGCCTTAGGCTCTCTGGTGTAAAATAAGGACAGTATTTCCTCCTCGCACCCTTTATTTGTTTAGGTTGTGAGTAGAGCTGGTTGGAAAAATTCTGTCATGTTTTTAATGGAGCATTTGCTGACTCATCAAAATCTAGTGTTTCAATGAGTGCTTCCTGACAGCTCGCTGACCTGGTTCCTTGGCAGGGATCTGGGAAGTGCCGGGAGCCATAGCTCTCAGTGCTTCCAGGATCATTCTTCCTTGATAGCTGGAGCTCTCAGTGTCCACACCTGGTGGGGCAGCCTGTTGCATGAGGACTCCTGTTGCTCATGACTCTGGGGCAGTCCACCTCCAGTTACCTGGAGCTGCAGTTTCACACCTCTTTTTCAAAACGGGGGATTGTTCCCAGCAGAAAGAAAACATATTCTGAAATAACACAGTCTTCTGCCAAACAGTTACCCTTCTCTATTCAGCTTTTCAGAGCAGGACTGTGTTTTGCTTTAATGCTGGTAAGTTGCGTAAGACAAGAAGTATAGCCCTCTGTTCAAGAAGCCATAAACCACAGAGAAGAGAGACTGACACAGCAGTTACAGTTAATCCTTTTGCTGCCTCCCACAATACTTTTGTCACAGTTTTGACACATTGCTCAAGCTATTTGCCTACAGATGAGACCCTCGTGTAAGAATAGAGCTGGAAGTAGCTGGCTGATCTTCACTCTACCTACTCCCTCTTCCTGTAAATGGCAGTGATACCCTTGCCTTGTAAAGTGAAGGTGATGTCCTTACCTGACACTGTAGCCATCAAAGAAAAAGGGTAATATACATAATGTTTTAATCCAGTGTCAGCAAGGCTAATCTCTGTTCATCACCAGAGGAATAATCAGAGACGCGGAATAATCAGAGACCTACAGCAGTTAAAAACTTCATAGAAGATGCACACAGGCAAAGTTACAATTCTACATATATTCACCTGTAATTTATGACTGAATAGATGCAATGTGGTAGAGGATACCCCCTCTTCTGCTATAGGCCATCTTTATCTCTGTATTCTGCAATGAACTACTCAAGAAAAGAAAACAAAAACAGTTTATATACAGATTTATGTATGAAAACAAACATCTCAATACTCAAAAGCACCAATGGTGAAATACAGATTTAGGTATGAAAGCAAACATCTCAATGCTCAAAAGCACCAATGGTGAAATCACCAGGCCCAAAATGTTCGTCAGTGACTTTGGCCATGGCTTTCTGTCTTGAGAAGAAAGCATAGAAAGGCAAATCTGACACATCTCAACAGATTATCAACTTTCAGGCCCTTTGCATTAAGGAAAGGTCAAACGTAACTATTCAGTCTTTTACATCTTTTATGAAGGATATTGCTAGACTTCTTCCCTGAAGTCTCTTCAGTCTTCTTTATGTTGGAGCAAACAAATTGTTTTCTTCAGTCTTTTATTTTTATTCCACGATTTCTAAATCTCTTTCTGTATTACTTTTTTCTTTACTCTTCCTCTTTTGTTAACTTCTTAAAGCCATAGTTTGAAAACCTCCCCTAAACAGAACAGAGCAGAATAATTATTTTAAGTTTTACTAATGCTTTTTCTTGGAGAGGTAGGAGCCAAGCAGCCAGAAAGGGAGACTCAAACTGCTAAACCACGTGTGAACATCCAGAACCACTGGAACCAAAGTGCTAAATCATGTACAAACACCCAAGACCACTGGTATTCTATTTGAGAAGACATTCTGAGAGGTACAGTATGTAAAAACAAAAAAAAAAAGAAAAAAAAAAAAAGAGCAGTGTTGTCCTATCAAAGGTGGCTGCTCTATAATAAGGAAGAACAATCTCACACATATACTGTGGACTCTAAACCCGAGGACATAATATGCCATAGATCTACTCGTTGTGAGATAAACCTAGCTTTTTCTCTCAGACATAATCAGTTCAAGATTTGATGAAAATTTTGGAGAAATTAGAAACATAGCTGGGAATCATCATCACTGACTGCAGAAATTATGTTCTTACTCCACAGGGGCCTGCAGGGAGCTGCCGCAGTGGTACAATGATTGGTAATGTCATCCAGAGTAAATGCAAATAAGTTATCCAGTTCTACTTTGGGCAATATAAGATTTATTTATTCCTCATTAGCCTACTTGAATTGCCTGATAGAGAAATTTATTGACTTTTTAAATAACTGCTCATCTACCAACAGTGCTTTCATGGTCTACTGAGGGTAGGCAGAGTGTGCTGTGTGCATGAAGAAAACAGATAACATTGATTATGCAGCTTGCAAGGTTTCACTTATATCAATACATGACACTATATTTAGCAAAGGTATTCTGAATAGTCTTTCAGTCTGACTTTACAGGACTTTAAAATCTATTTTTGTCGGAAAAATGATTAAGGAGATCAAAGTTGCTGGAAATGAGGAAAAAATGCAAATTGCATTTGGCAGTAGTATTTCACACCAGACAAACTTGATTTCTTTCTTTAACAAATGAAAAAATGCAATAGATTTGTTATGTTTTGTAGAGGACCTGATACAGTGCCAAATGGAAAATTAGTAATAAAGTTGGAGAACCTGAAGATTAGTGTTTGAACTATAGGCGACATGAAGAACTGGCTAGATAGAAAAGAGAACTAGTGTGAAAGCAGATTTTCTTCAAGGGTGAGTACTCTTTAACTTCTTCATAAATGACTTCGATGCAGGACTTGAAGGCTTAATAACTAAGTTTGCAGACAACACAAAACTGGAGGGAGCAGTTGACACTCTTGAGGGCAAAGGGATGCTGTAGAGGGATCTGGAAAAATTGGAGAGCTGAGCAACCACCAGCGACATGAAGTTTAACAACAGCAAGTGCTCGATTTTGCACCTAGGACATGGCAACCCTGGATATACATGTAGACAGAGTGAGAGGCTGGAGAGCAGTCCTGCAGAAAGGGACCTGGAGGTTCTGGTTGATGGCAAGTTGAACATCAGCCAACAGTGCCCTGGCAGCCAAGAGGGCCAACTGTATCCTGAGGTGTATCAAGCACGGCATTGCCAGCCGGTTGAGGGAGGTGATTGTCCTGCTCTGTTCTGCACTGGTGCAGCCCCACCTCGAGTACTGTGTGCAGTTTTGGGCACCACAGTATAAAAAGGATATCAAGCTTCTGAACAGTGTCCAGAGCATGGCCACAAAGCTGGTGAAGGGTTTAAAGGGGGAGCCATATGAGGAGAGGCTAAAGTCACTTGGTCTGTTCAGCCTGGACAAGAGGAAATTGAGAGGAGACCTCATTGCAGTTTACTGCTTCCTCACAAAGGAAGGAGGAGCAGCAGGTGCTGATCTCTTCTCTCTGGTGACCAAAGATAGGACCCAAGGGAATGGCAGGAAGATGTGCCAGGGGAGGTTTAGGTTGGATGTTAGGAAAAGGTTGTTCTTCCAGAACGTGGTGGAGCACTGAAACAGCTCCCCAGGGAAGCAGTAATGGAGCCAAGCTTCACAATATTCAAGAAGCATTTGGACAACGCCCTCAGACACATGGTGTGAATGTTGAGGCTGTCTTATGCAGGGACAGAAGTTGGTCTCGATGATCCTTGTAGATCCCTTCCAACTCAGGACATTCTATGATTCTATGAAAGACTAATCTTGAGCCTGGTAACGTTAAATGTTTTCTGTAATGATATTGCTACAAAAAGTAGATCTGTGCTATTGTTATTTCCTAATGGCACAAAGTTGAGTAGATGGGTGAGGACAGAGGACATTGGGACATCTGCCAATAATGGCAATGGCCTATAAGATGAGTGCCTGGGGCGAGCTGGTTCACATGTGGACACAATGAAATTATTATAAAAGCTACAGACCTACTGGAAGAGAAATAAAGTTCTCATTTCTGTTTTTTTAAGTTGCTTGCTTTCTTCATTTTGACAAGGCTAACAGTTAAGCTAGAGGTGGAGTTCCCAGAAACACAGTTGAGGGAAAGCTGCTGAAAATTAACTGTTCTAAAGTTTTTATCTGTTATCTGCTTTACCAGTTCTTTTTGTTAGTATTGCTTAACCATATTGATTCTTACATTGATATATTAGATTATAATTATATCAGTTAATATAGTGGAATTCTTTTTGGCTATATAATTACATTTGTGAAAATTACCTCAGTGCTTCCTTTCATAATTCTGTGGTGATGTATTATTGCAATTTAACTTTGCACTTTACTTCTAGCAGAAGATGCTGGCACACTTACTTAATGGAGAGAGAGTGCATACTTTCCTTTCTGAACTAACAAGCAAGGTCATTGTAACCTTGCTAGGATAGTAAAGCATTTTCTATTTATCAGCAGCATGATAATGCAGTTCTTGTGTATCAAATAAAATTCTTAAAATTACATACATCCTTCCTTTGTGAACACAAAGCACTGAAAGTTAACAGGGTAGATGAAAACTGCAGAAATGAAAGTGTATCTAATGTATTTCATATGTTTTTCTGAAGGACTAGGGACTACTCAAAACCTCAAAGAAACAAAGTTTTCTGACATATGTGAAAGAAAAGGTTTCTAGTCTCATAAGCTAAGTCTAAGGACTGGGTCTTGGTCCCTAGGCCAAAATATCTGAGAAAGCAAATTAGGGATCTGGTGATGAGTACCTGATGTGGTGCTAGCTACAGGAAAGTGGAGTAGGTAGTGGGAGAAAGGTGTTCTGCACCTGCGTGGTGTGGTGTTGTACACACTAGAAGAGTTTTCTAAATCAAGTTTTTTTCAAAATCTGGCTCTCCTTAGGTATAAGGGATAGTCAGATCAAAGAGTTTATTTCCAGAGATTCACAGGTTGTTGGGGAATATCTTATAACCAAGGGATTAAAATGTCTGAGTCACAGGGGTGCGATTTTTATGTGGTGCATATATAAACTCTTAAAAACTCAGAACTGAATCTCCAAATTGCTTGGGCCAAAAACGGGAGAAAGAAGTCACATATAATTTTTAGAATGAGAAAATCCTAATGTTGCAGGCAGAACAGGAGTATTAAGATTTGTTTTCTGAAGGACATTTGCAAGTGGGCTATAGTAGCCAATTACAGTCTCAACAAAAATATACACATGAGATTTCCTGTTTTAGAAAATATTTTTTGTTGTAGAAAGTAAGATACAATATTATATTAGTAGATATTTGAAGCCAGACATTTATTTCTATATAAATTCACCTTATTTTAGACAAGCAATCATTTAAACAACTTGTGTATGCTTTTAAATTAAGAGTTAAAATATTCTGCCCTGAAACTTAGGAATACCATTATTCTCATTACTGTCCAGTTTGGAAGTGAACAATATTATACATCTCTTTTACAGACAGACCTTTTAGGAGAATACACAACATTCATAAATGTAAAACATTTAAATGAAGAAAAGAATGAATGGAATTCCTTTCACGCAATTATAGCACCATAATTAAAGACAGCATATATATTAATCATTTCCTTTAAAACCGAAAAGAAACTTTGAAATCCCACAGGTCATTAAGTTGGCAACTCATTAAAAGCAAGACATTTCCCATGCAGCAGCATAAGTGTACTCCTTAGTTTCACAGAACCCAGTCCTGTAAAACTAAAGTTAGATTCATAGGGGGACAAAAATGGTTATCAAAGTGCTGAATACAGCTCAATTTCCATCCTTCTCTTGTAATAAGCATATAGGTATATGAGCAGATAATTTGCAAAGTGTTTCATTGGTCAGTACTAGCAGAGCAAACAGCTACAATTCATCCAACTTTGCTTTGAAAATAAAAGACAGAAACAAATACGAGCAGATAATGTAATAACACATTTCCAGTGAAGGTATTAATTTCCAGTATTATCTTGTGATTTCTTACTTTCTGTCACTGCAAGGAATAATGTCATCATATCACATCCTGAACCATTTACCAGAGTCCTGAAAGCTTACCCAGAAATGCTTTCTCATGGGAACTTGTTTAGGGAATCTCCAAAGTCCTAGTTATTTCAGTGTAGAGAGCCTCTCTCTGTGGTTACACTATCTATGAGAAAATTACAAAGGCTATTAATGAACCATTGGCCAAATCCCAGGTGCAGTCAGGAAGACATTTCTACTGGTTCATGCAATTGCAGGAATTCATGTCAGTGATGGCCTTTTCTCGGATGTGTTTGGCATTGCTCACAGACAACAATGGGGAATTAAACTAGATGTTCACTAAGTTACTCTGGGGTTTTTCCTTACAGGCAGTTCTACAGAGGCAGTCATTTAAAATAAGATTTCATTAGAAGTACATGTTTTGATTGCATTCACGCTGGGTGAGGAATGTCCCTTTTCCACCAGCTGAAGCTTTGATTGCCTGGCTCAGAGGGGAAGGGTCTGTGGGAAGTGATGAGATTTGCTGTAGCTCAGTTATTATTAGTCCTTCCCTGCTAGCGACACTGTGAGTTGGGTGGCAAGAATATGGTGGGCAGAGTAAACCCACTGGAAAAATGCAGACAGAACAAGCTTTCCATGGGGTTTGTGGAGTCAAATAGATCATCATGTTCAGCCACCACAGTGACTGACAGGGCTCACCTCACCTCCCTGCCAGGTCTACCCAGTCTAACAGGTTTGAAGGACTTCGCAGCTCCAGGGCAGCACACATCCCTCCTCCAGTGTCTTGTGTGGAGACTTTCTCACTGCCAGGGCAAGGTGGGTGAAGCAATGCACTAAAGCAATACAAACCTCCAAGAAATTGAATTAATTCTCCCCACTCAGTTTTCAATGTCAGGATTACTGTTTAGGAAAAGAGATGCTCAGCAATCTCATTAACTGCACCCTGTAGAAACTCTCATCCTATACCCTCACAGTCTAGCATGGAGGCTTCTGAATATACATTTTTCATGAGGCGATTCAAAATTTTATTTAACTTTGGTATGGAGTGGACCCACTCCCCACAGCCCTATTCTCACACAGTGTTTCCCTGAGGTGAGAATTAGAAGTCATGGAACTACAAGTTGAACCTGATGAAGCAGCTGACTCCACAGAAAAATAACCCATTGAAACAAGAAACAAAGGGTAATTATTTCTCCAAATGTGCAAACTGATCCATTTCAACATGTCCCTGCTCGCTTGGGTTCCCTGCAGAGGATACGGTGGGACCACCCTTTTTGACAACAGTCACCAGTTGGACCACCTCAAGTGTAATCTCACTCCTCTGGTTAATGGTTTCCTTTGAAGAGACAAGAGGTTTAGGTACCTTTCCACTTGCTGCAGAATTTCCGGGGAGGTTGGTGTCCATGTTTGCATTTTACTGAAGTCATCAGCAGAAGTCCCGTTGGTGTCAATGGGAGACAATGTGAGTTTTCGAACAGTATCATAGATGAGTGAGAAAGAAGTGAATGAATGACCTTCCTCCCTCAGAGTGGGAAACAGAAGAGAGTGGGAAACAGAGAGATGTGACACAAACACAAATAAAATGCAACTTTAAAAATAGACTATGAAATTCCTCAGATTTCACCTCAAGTATATTATAAGATTAGATCTTTGACAGCCGCCATGCTGAAATTCATGGAGGTTCTCCTTGTATCGAGGGAAATTTGTATTCTGTCAGTTTGCTATCACCCAGATACATTTTCCTTGCTCCATTTTGCCAGTTTGAGTTTCCTTTTTGCATTCAAACAAAGATTTCTTTCTCTCTAAACATTGCTTTTACTGCTTTAGGAACATTGCCAAGCTTGTGCCCTTTTTTATTCTTTGCAGCAAGGCTGGAGCTTTTAATTCATGATATTTAAATAACATTTTAGCTCAATCATTTAACTCTTTCCTAGCTCAGCTTACTTCCACATTCAGCGGCATAGTGTTAAGGCTTCTTGAACCAAGCCTTCTCCGCATATTACTTCTGTTTGTAATACATGAGTTTGGATTTTGGTTTCTGTAAGAACTTGTTCCATGCCAAATGAGAGCAGAATCTTGAGTCGATTGTGTCACAGTGAATTGCATTATGCCCTGCAGGTATAGGGATATGCAAAAGAAAATCACCGCACAAACCCAAGATGAATTAAAGTCCTGGTTCAGAGGCCATGGCTCATACTATGATTATTTAAATGAATGCTTACTAGTAAAGGAGTTCCACTAGAAAAACAAGGAACAGAAACTGGGGCGAGGAGCATGAGAAACTGTAACAATGCTTTTCTTTTTGACTTAACAGAAATTTCTGGGATTATACCACATAACGGTAGTGTGACATACTGCTTCGTGGAGTCTCAGTGCTCTGTCAAAGGAGGAAAGAGTGTTGTGTATCAAAGTCAATTATTGCTCTAGCTTTGTTTGAAGATTCTGCTCCTACTGTTGTAACAGTAGAATAATTTTTCTGGTCTGCTGGTATAGCTTCTCATTTCTGACTCAAAAATACCATCATGCATGTATGTGCTGGGCACTACCTACTTTATCTGATCAGGCTTGTCTTTTATCATTAGGTATGAAGCCATTGTTTCTCTTCTCTCACAATTAGCTCAATATAGGGGGAATTAGTGGTGAATCGAGTGTTTTAAAGTAAACTACAGAGCACTCACTAATTGGATGATTTCTTTTTGACTGATCAGCTGTGATATAAAGTCTTTTATGCTCTCACATTCTGTCTGTATTGGATTCAAGAAAAAAATGTCCAGTTCCATCCACAATGTGCAGCTACCAAAGTCTTCAACAATGTTTTGCGAGGTGACCATGCAGATAGTTCTCTTTTCCCATGCACAGTTAGATTTTCCCTGCTACTAGGAATTTTCCATTATGTCAACAAGTTTTTTATCTGGACCAGCTAAAACTGAGTCAATTTGAAAAGGAGATATTTTTGAAGTGAGCCTTACTTCAGTGCTTGAGTGTTTAAGTGGGTGCAGAGTTTGCATACCATATAACAAATCAGCAAGCAGGCTCCGGTACTAATCCCTGTGGAAGCTTTGGCTCTTTTTAAAGAATCAGCATCTTGTTTTTTTACATCGCAGACAATTTGCATTCATTTTGTATACATCTTTGCCACTGCATAGATGCTCATTTAGAACTGTTTTGGTTTAAAGCATCAAATGAAAGCAAGTTTGAATTCCTGGAGGCACCTCATCTTGATTTTATTGATGCTAAACCATTTGAGTGTGGTCTTAGTCTTAGCCATCACACACTTGACACCTCACGCTATGGATGATCTCTGAGTCGCTGGTCTCCTATGGGGTTAGGACTTTCTCTTCTCATGCTCCTTGTTTACAGCAATCATTGCCATCTAATATTAGGAACTCAACATCCCTGCCAGTTCCTAGGCCCAATTTTAAAATGTTTGTTTTGAAGTTGGTCTTTCATTACTGCTCAGCTAGAGTTTTGTATACTTGTAAGCCATGCACAAAATGGTTTTGACAAACTACTCTATATTCTGAGAAGACATAATGATACAACAGGATTTTCTGTTTTTACACAAGTGTTTTTCTGGATCACTCAGAATAATAGTCGGTCTCTAAACTGAGTTGTTCTACTGGCCTGCGCTGCCTAAATTTTTTATGTGAAGCCATTCTCTCTATCTACATCTTGCAAGTATCTGTTTGTTAGGAAATACGTATTCTCCAATCACTACAAAAATAATTTATTATCTTTTGTAGCAATAAATCTCTGTCTTTTCTGATCATCAACTTCACATATCTTCATGTCAAGGGTAAAATAGATACTAGAGGTTTTAAAGCTTTTTGAGTGAAAGGACTGGGAACTTCAGGCAAGATTAGTCTATGAGGACAAGCTTAGAGAGTTTGCTTATTGAACCTGGGGAAGAGAAGGGTGCATGGAGACATTATAGCTGCCCTTCAGTACTTAAAGGGGGTCTACAGGAAAGATGGAGACAGGCTTTTAGCAAAGCCTGTTGTGACAGGACAAGGAGTAATGGTTTTAAACTAAAAGAGGGTAGATTTAGACTGGATATAAGGAAGAAATCTTTTACAATGAGGTAAAAGTCTGGAATAGGTTGCCCAGAGAGCTGGTAGATGCCCCATCCTTGTAAACATTCAAGGTAAGGTTGCACACGGCTCTGAGCAACGTGATCTGATTGAAGATGCCTCTGCCCCTGCGGGGACCTGTGAAAGTTTCCACCAACCCAAAGAAATCTATGATTCTATGATTAGAAAGGCAGCATGGAGCAAATGGAGGACAGAGTGGCAGAAGGACAGAATCTCCCATGAGGTCAATATTTTTGTTTTCTTTTATTTTGTTTTCCTTTGAAAATGCCTGCTCCAAGCTGCAGGCCCGCTAGCTCTCCTGTTCCGAGCTAATTTCAAAACGACATCAACCTTCCCCAAAAGGGAATTCCCATTCAGTTTCTCGTCTTTCAGTGCTGCTGCCCTGCAGGATGCTGCGGCGCCGGGTGCGCAGCGGCCTCCGCTTTCCGTGCACCGGCAGGGGGCGCCGCTGCGCAGGGCAGGCAGGGGCAGGCAGGGCGGAGGGCAGAGCGAGCAGAGGGCAGCGCAGGCAGCGCGGGCAGGAGGCGCCGCTGCGTACGGCGGGCAGGAGGCGGCACGGGCAGGGGGTGCTGCTGTGCAGGGAGGGCAGGGGGCAAGGGCGGGCAGGGGGCCCTGCTGTGCAGGGAGGGCAGGGGGCGCTGCTGTGCAGGGAGGGCAGGACGGGCAGTGCGGGCAGGGGGCGCTGCTGTGCAGGGAGGGCAGGGGGCAGGACGAGCAGTGCGGGCAGGGGGCGCTGCTGTGCAGGGAGAGCAGGGGGCAAGGGCGGGCAGGGGGCGCTGCTGTGCAGGGAGGGCAGGGGGCAGGACGGGCAGTGCGGGCAGGGGGCGCTGCTGTGCAGGGAGGGCAGGGGGCAGAGGGCAGCCAGCCCCGCCCCATGGGGCGCTGAGCGCGCCTCCCTGCCCGCAGCCGCGGGGCAGTGACCTTGTTGTAGGCGGCTTTCCTGGGCTCCGCGGTTCAGCACAGACAGGCGTCTCTGGGAGGCTGCTGATGTCAGGCGTACAAGTAAGTGGAAAGGACGTGTCCTGCTTTAGTGTTCAACATACCAAGCACTGAACACACACATACTTCAAGTAAATACAAATAAATCCTGCCATCGAAGCTTGGAGAACAACAAATTCCTTGCAAAACCAAGCAAGTCCCAAAAGCCCTGTTGGGCTCAGTGAACAGAGACGCACCACAAATGGCTGGTGTGAGCGGCCCGGGCTGAATCATGGATATGACTTGTTAAAAAGGATGCCTGACCATTTCCTCACGCGAAATTAGTTTGAGAGCTGCTGTTAGCAACTTCGTTAGCACTGTTTTGTGAAACTCTCTTCATATACATATTTTCTGAGCTGTGATCTTGTGTTATTCCCAGGGGTTCTCCAAGAAAGGAAGTGGAGAATGTTCTTTTCAAAAGCATGAAGTGGGAAAATGTTTAGAACTATTTATAGCTGCACTTAGGCTGTGGAAATCCCAGACATTATAAACTATTTATAGTTATTCTTTGGGTTAAAAGGGTGAAGTGAGAAATCTTATTGAAAAAGTTGCATATGCTTTTTATCCATTGGTTAGTTTAAATGGGACTTTTCAGTGCAGGATGGGGCTAGCAGAGACTGATGAAAAGTAGGGCAAATCAAAGATGAGGTAAAGACATGAATTTGGGGCTGAGGCAAACGCATGCGCCATATTTTGAAAAAAGGAAAGAGCTCCAGTGCAGAGCCTGGCAGTGGCTGATGCTGCCCCTGAGCACCTGCTGACTTCACCTGGTGCCTAAGGGTGGTTGGTACCTGCTGGCTTGTTCTTCAGCTGTGTCTCTTTACAGCAAGCTACCTCCTTCTCCTGCCAGTGGTTTATTTCTATCTACTGATAGAGGAAACCCTTGCCAGGTGCCACTGTGTTAGAGCCACTATCCTTATCTGTTTTGGTGTATCGAATCTCTTTATGCTTTAAGTCCTTGGAAGGCTGTGCATGAGCCTTTCTTCAGTGAGCTTTCCTAGGCATTACCAGGAGCTGAGTATCATCGGGTGCATTATTTTGCACATTCTCGACTGTGCTTTGTGGCAGCGTTCCCTCTGAAGCTCCAGCAGCCAGGATTGCCTGGGTGTGGACAGAGGCAGGCTGGGCTGCAGGGCTGGTTCCTTCGACTGGTTGGGGTCTCCCTTTCTCACAGCACCTTAGTGACTGACTACATTTCAGAGAGATTCTTTCGAAAGCTTTTCATGCTTTTGTCAAAATTATCTGGAACAAGTCTAAATTTGCCATAGTAAGTAAAGATCTCTGTAGGAATATCTTTTTATCAGTGTAGTGGCATTTAAACACAATCAGCAGAAGCAAACTGACATCTAAACATAAGTGGCCTGTACAACATGAGGAAGACATTGAAATGTAGCTCATTAGTAGAAAAATATGTAAAATAACACTATTACTGTAACTAAACATTTAAGGGGAAGATTTTCATACTGTAACCTGTGTAATGTCAAACATGAAATCACAGTGATGCATGCTTTTCCACTGCTGTGCTTTGTTGATGAAGTTAGTGTGCAAAATCAACTCTGTCTCTTTTAAAAGATCCAAACCTCATAAAGTTTCATTATTATTATTAAATCATCCCTCTCCCGTCTTCCAATTTTTTTTGCTCTGCCTGACTAGAATATCTTTTAAGTAGCATCACTGATAAATGGATTATTTCAAGTATTGAGGAAGCCATTTTTAGTATATTCAGAAAAAACCGGGTTTTGTTGTTGAATAGTGGATTTAAATGTCTCATTTCAAATGAGAGTTGTCTGTTATTTTTGCTCTAAGCCAAGCTTCCTCTTGAGCCTGCCTAACGCTGAAATTTGTGCAAGTGTCTTTAAACCTTGTGTCATTTCCAGTTTCACATGGTTTTAGGTCATCAAAGAGCTGCTGTGTGGTGCTGCCACTAATCAGGTAGGCAGCAACCTCTTAAAATGGATTTTTGCTTGCTAGTGCTTTTGTTGGTCCTTCCAGCCCTTAAGACAAGCATTTTTGCACTAGGTGTCTAGATTGTCTTACCTTGTGCCTGCAGTCTCTGTGAATAGAAACGCAGGGTAGATATGTGCATGTACAAACTCACCTGCCTGTTCTTCCTTACCCTGCTTCCTCAGCTTGGCTATATTTCTGTAGCGACTCACAGTGGAGGCTTCTTGGGATAAAAAGTACCCTTTGAAGTAAGGCATCTTTTTATCTCCCCACCTCTCCCTTCAGGTATAACAGGTTTCACAGATGACATTGCAATCACATCCCTACGTATGTGCAGGATAACTCCTGCAGGTCAGAACTCAGCCTTCACTGTTGAGAGAAGCAAGACATCATAGCTTGACTTGAGACACTTGTACTTTTACTGCCCTTCATGGTATGAAGGGCTGATGACTTATGTTGGGGTTAAAGTTGGTTTGACAAAGTCAAAGTCAAATTTAGGAGTGGCTTGACTTTAGGTTCCAATTTATCACAACTGGCGTTTTGATAACTTCATAAATAATTTTATTAAAACTGCTGTGATTCTCTTAAAGATTCAGCAATCTCCCACAGCACAAAAACCCCAGACTTAAAAGGTTGCAGACGAACTTGTGTTTTAATAGCGAGACCCACCAGATGGCATCTTTTATTGGCAGTAATGCAGCCATTTATAGCCTTATTAGCGGCCATATGTATATTACTCATGGATTCTCTAAGACAATGCTGGGTGTTTTTAAAGCCTATTTTCAAACTTATTTCTCCTAATGCAGTGTACCTCCTCTTTTCAAATCCACCAAGACCTGAACTCATTTTTTTCTCCTATAAGACTGGAAAACATTTTTATGGCAGCATATTTAAAAAACAGGATGGTAAATAAATAGCATTGTTTCTCCATAAACTAAACCACCAAACTGTTTTGCAGGAGCAGTGGACTGACAGGTCTTTGCTGATGCTGTTCCCATGTTGGTCTTTTCCCTTATTAAGGGGACCATAAGCAATGGCCAGGAATGAAACACCTTGCCCTTCTCTCATGCAGCAGAAACAAACTGTGGAGGGAAATCACCTCACTAGTTTCTGTTGGAATCTTGTAATTTGCAAAATTCAGCTATCAGATTTCAGGCATTCAGTTACCTGAATCATGGGCAATAATAATAGAATAGAAAATACTTGTGAAGAGGCAGATTTTAGTACTTCCCTTGTGCAGGTCACATAAAAAAAGCATAACTCTGCTAGTGAAAAAGAAACGCTGCTTCTAGGTACCCGAACTGATGTTCTGCAGAAAGAGTTTATTAAGTCTGTAAATAAAGCTGTTTGCTGTAGCTCATTGTACATTATGTCAATATCAAACCCACAGCAAAGCAATGTTTTACGTCACTGACTACCAGTAATAGCAACACAGAAGCAGAGGTGTTGAGTTTAAATGTCAACCATGACCTGAAGGTCTTAGCATTTTCCCACACTCTATTTGCACCATCCAGTTTTCCTGAGAGACCCTTGTATTTGTACTTTCCTTGTATAACTTGTGATTGTACATTCGTACACCGTCTTTTCTCTGTGTTGGAAGTTGAAAGTTTGCATTTGAAAGGTGGCTTAAGAATATTTATTCTCTTTTACTAGGGAGTGAAGTAGTAATCAGCTTAGTGAATTGCTGATTTTACACAGTCCAGCTACTAAGATTGAATTGAGAAAAAAATAAGGCCACTGATGTAAGTAAATTGTATTGGTTATGACAGAGCAGGGCACTTGTTCATGATTTGCAAAAAGATTTTTCTTACTTCAGTAACTGAAGCTAATTCTGCCAAAACCACAAAAGTGAAAAGTTATCAAGTTGAGATCAAGTGTGGCTTCAGTTATTTATTGGTAAGTTTAAACATTTCTGCTACCTAAAGATACCTGGGACATTATTTCATTAATTGGAAAGAATTCTGATATTGTTTTAGATATAAGGAGTAGCATTAATCAGTAGCTACATTAGCTACAAAGATAATGGTTCCTGGGGAAAAAAGGTATATTCACTTCACGTACTGAATGATTCCTAGCCATTTCTAGGAATGTGCAAATAAATAAGAAGCAGTATAGACAGGAAAACTATTCTTTCCAAAGCTGATTCATTGAGGCTACAGTGCCACGATCTTTAGCACTGAATCCAAGCACTGGCAGTAGAGGCTCAGCTATAAGGAATACAGTTCCAGTTAGCAGCAAAAAAATTTCAAAAAACTCCACCCTGTAGTGATTTCTCACCCAGATGCTTCTTGGTTGTATTCCAGGACTTCACTGTGCCCAGGCTTCCACTGCGTGAGCCCATGTGCAGTGGAGCAGTTTACATTACAGGTAAGCTTGGGCAGCTCCTGTGAAAAGATCTTTCTCAAATTAACCTCCACAAGGACCAGCATTACAGAAGGTGCCGTGGCACATCACAGCTGAGCCAGGCTGCTCTTTGCATCCCAGCATGGTGAGAGCAATAGGGCATTTGCAGCTTTCCCTGTGGTTGTAGCAGCAGCACAGATCACTTTCTGACTACAGATAACATGGTTTGGAGTCCTTGTAAGCGAGCAAGCTTTCCTACTTGCTGTATACCACAAAGAATAGCTCATGGCATCTGTGCCGGGAGAGTTAGAACAAGCAGAGGGGACAACTGTACTAGTCATTTCCTATGGTTATATACCCATTTCATAGTCTCCATGAAGCGTGGCAGGTTTGTGCTGCTGATATGCGAAGGCAGGGTCTTTCAGCAGCGTAGGAAGAACTTCAAAAAAGGAAAGCTCCTCTTATTTGGTGCAGTAATGATGGGACCACAAATGTGAATTTCCAAGATTATTTCCATGCTGACTTCCATCTCCAGGGTTAGACAGATGGTGGTTAGGTGCTATGGGATTCATAATATTCAAACCACACTATTTCAGGGTGATAGTCACAAACAAAACCATAGCAGGCTTGGCCATCATTAGCTTCCTTGAGCCACTGATGCAACAGATGTCTTATCTGCTGCCCTGACCAGATGTAATGGTTCATCATCAGGAAGGATGTTGTCTCTCTGCAGTATTGTGAGCCATTTTAGACCGTCATACCCATCACTTCCAGCTAGTTTTGCAAAGTGCATAATAACTTGTACAACTGCTGCTTGACAGCAAAAAGGCCAGAAAACACCTGGAATTGGTCCCATCAAGATCGAGGGAGTTACCATGCCATTCAGCAGAGTTGTCCAGCCTCCAGCATTTCCTAGCTCAGGAACTTCCTAAGGCAGAATTTTTTGATTTAAATATTACTTATTTTTTTTAAATCCACATAAAATTCTAACATCCACAAAGTTGATTATATTTTGTGTGAAGAGCAGCATCGTCCTCTCTGCCATCTCTTTTCCAGGCAGGAGAATATCATTCTATGCAATCGGTTGTCATATGGAGACCACTTTGTAGTTTAGAGTTTGCTGCCTCTCTAAGCCTTTTCAACATATACTGATAGGGGTTGTGGAAATGCAAAGGAAGATACTGCTAGTCTGGCAGGAAGTAAGGAACCTTTCTTGAATTCAATGAGCAGTCATTTTTTGGATTACTTGTACCTTTAGCTCTCTAACTTAGGCATGAGAGGAAGATTTCACCGATACACACCTCTCTTCATTAATGATTCAGTCTCCTGGAAGACTTCAGCTGGATATTCAGACAACTTTTATTAGGAGTCTTCCTGGTTTTGCTCACCTAGGCTTCTAACTTAGCTACTCTAAGTCAGATAGCAAAGGAGATGGTATAAGTGACATTCACAAAAGCACCTAGAAAACTGAAGACTTGGATACAAAGCTCTTGCTAGCCTGGGCAGATTCAAGCTTGTATCTCCCATGAGATTTCTATAGCTTCATAGTTTGTGTGTGGTTTCTCACTGCTATTCTAGGTATACAAAAGATTTCAAGTGGGAAGATGAGAATCTGATTCTGTAGCTGAGTGGCTATGGTACTGCTCGGGATGGTACTGTTTAGAGAATATGGGTTTAAATCTCTCCTATGATGCTTTTTTCATATCATAGACATGAAATACCTCTACTAGTAACAGAGGGAAAAAAAAATCAAAGTAGGCAAGAAAGCATAAAAGGAGAAAAGGCTGAATAAAGACAGGGAAAAGTAGACATCGAGCTGGATCATTCTATAACTCCAGATTATTTTATTTGCATTTTCATGCCTTCTGATAGCTTTTATATAGGCCAACAAAACATGTTCAACATCCCTGCACTTATGAAGGACATTTTTCTCTTCATCAAGTAGAATACTGAATGTAGCTGGGAATAAAATAACAGTGTTGATTCCCAGACTAGAGAACTCTGCTTTTAGCGTCAATTTTTTATTCAAGCCTGTGTTGCCTGGGTGATGTCAGGGAAAATATAAATTCTCTTCTGTAGGAGGAAATGCTCTGCCTCCAAACTTCTAAAATGCTTATCTTTGTGTACAGCTGAAATATGATGAAGCCCGTGTCCAAAAAAGTGTATTCCCAAGTCAGCATTTTAAGTGGGTGTGAATTTCAAGTTATTCAGAAATATTCAGACATCACTGGGGGGGAGAGGAGAAGCACCAGATTTCTTTCAGTGCACATTGAAAGTGGCAGAAAGACCAGTCATGCTCTTCACAGAGGTCAAGTATCTGCAGGCTTGTAGTACTGTTTCCAAGTGTCTTGATTTTCATATGAATTGATACATTAGGCTACAGTAAGAGCAGGTCCATATTTGTTCATTTCTTGAAGAAAATCCTTTTCCCTCGCAGCTATTAAAATCAAAACCCCTGGGTTTGCTCAACGTCACATTTAAAAAGTATAATAATATAAGCAGAATTTTGGATGTTGGTTTAGTTTTACCCACATCTGTGACACAGAACATCTGAAGTCATGCCACCTTCTGTACTGCATACACACAATTCCTCATGGCTTTAGGCTTATCTCTGAATCCCAGGGACTACTTATGTAGCAAAACTTCTCCTGATTGAACTTCTGGTTTGTGAGGTGGAATGCTTAACTCCAGAGCAGAAAAATCTGGAAAGTGCTTTTCCTTTACTTGTGCTTTTCCCTGTACTTATGGCCAAGTCAACAAGTAAAAATGATCTAAAGGAAAAACAGCTTTACTCAAGTTGGAAGAAAATAATTTGAGGCTCAAGCATATCCTGTGTGCCATATGTAGGTTGTGTCTACACAATCTTTCTGGGACAATGTTACAGTTTGTTGAAAATAGGCACAGTGTTTTTTACAAACTACATATCCCATGTCTTACCTTAATACAATGGAAACTTCTTCTGTTATGACTCTTCTGCTATCTTTATGGCAAGGTAGAGTAATGGTCCCAGGTGCTTGTGCACTCATAAACATGTCAATGTGCTGGACAGCTTCCTCTGGGAACATGCAAAGGAAGCAGATAAACCAGAAGGCTGGAAATAGAGGGAACAGGGTAGCATCATCTAAATATAACAGCAAATATACAGTTCTTGGCCCATCAGAAGCTCAGAGTGTAGGTTTCTACTTGCCTAACACTAACCAGGCAGTTGCAGTGTACTACATGTGGTAAAGAAAGGGAGAGCTTTGAAGTAGGACATGGAGAGGATGAAAGACTGCATAATGGATTTCTACAGTTATGTGTGAAAAGGAAGTCTGAAAAGAGAAGCAAGAAAATGGTTATTAGCCATCCCATCTCATTCTTTCCACCCAAGATTTAATGGTAAAGGTTGGTACGTTTTAATGAAACAAAGGTGAGAATTAAGAAGTAGGTACATGTCAGGTCTGGTGGAGAGGGCTGGATTACAGTGATGAGAGCTCAGAAGAGAAAGGGAGGTTTTGTTTGATGAACTGGATGAATGAAAAAAGTAAGTGACTAAAATAGGGATGATGGCAAAGAACTGCACAAATAAACCCAGGAACAGGAGTTTGGTGGATGAGAGGAACTGATACCGCAGGTGTTGACTGCGCGGTGAAGACGAAAACTAATTCTAGGCTTGGACAGCAAGGAGGGATACATCTTGAAGTTTCTGTTAAAACAGACAGACAGACAGACTGTTTTATGAACTTGATTGACACAGGACTAAGGAATCTGTAGGCACTACACAAGAAACATTTTTTAAGAACACAAAGGAGGAAAATATGATGTGCAGTCACTGTATAATATAAAAGTTGTGCTTCTTCTTGGTTTGAGTGAAAGTATTTGCTTCTTTTGTTCCTCTGCAGGGAGAACTTCACCGCCTAGTAGCAAGGTCTGCGATATCTTTATCAAGGAGGTTCTTCCATCTTTGGCAAGGCTATTTCATCCTTACTTGCACCATGCTTCACGCTGCATTCTTTTGATTTTTTGTGTAAATATCCTGCATTGTAACTTAGACATGAGATCATCTCTGTAACAGTTTTCAATTGTAAAGCTGTCTTCTCCTATGATTTTTAAAGTCTATTTCCTTAATTATCCAAAATTTTGGAAAACCAGGGTCTTAAGACAGACCTATGTACTGCAGAAAGTTACCACTTACAGAAGTTTCCAAGTTTCTGCTTCAGCTGCTTTGTCTGTTATGAAAAGATCATGTCACAGCAATAACGTTGTGAAACCACCTCCCTCTGCACACTCCTTAAAGACTTAGTTTTCTCTCTTTTAAAATCCCTAACTGTATAGTTCCATAAAATCTGTCATGAAGAAGGAAAAAGCAAACCCCAAGCAAACCCCAAGCATGCTGGACTGGTAGTACCAATGCTTTCACCACCTTGCATATAGCTGCACTTCTTTAAAAAAAAAATCTCTGAGGAGAACATCACAGACATTGTGGGCATTGATAAATCCCCTTGGGAAATAAACACCTTGTGGTTGTTCTGCCTCTAGTGATAGTTCAGGTGCTTTCTAGACAACAGAAATTTACTAGGCAAACAACACAAGCTGGCAGGGAAGAAGTCATAGAAAGGTTCACCTATTGTGACCCCGGGATTCCCAAGGGTGAGGAAGGTGTGGACCCGTCGGCAGGCTGGGAGGGCTGCACCTTCTGCACTATGCCACAAATCACTGCCAGTCTCTCTGAAGGATGCTGACTCCGGCACTTCAAAGAAACCTGCAGTCCTACATTACACGTGACTGCTACTTGTCACCGCCTCAGCTCTGTGCAGGAGTTTGAGCTCTCCTGGGTGCTTTGGTGGTTGTTCCACATCTGTATCAACAGAAGAAAAAATCTGCTTTGCCAGCTCTCAGCAAGAGCTCTTAGCAGACACCTGTGCTGATAACCCCAACACCAGCTGTTATTTATTCACTACAGGCAGTGAATAAATAACCACCTTATTGTCAGCTCCTGCACGATGCTATAGTGAGTGTGATGCTGTCTCACAGCCCACCATTTGGTCTTATTATACAAAGAGATTATTCTAAAATACAGCAATAAAAGGAGATCAGAAATAAAATTCTGCTTAATGCAATAGGATTACAGCCATTTGGTTTTCTGTTATTAGATCTGTCATTAAAGATGTCAGACTGCTGGCAGAGACACAGACTTTTTCATGCTTTCCAGTTTTCAGTTTGAGTAAATACTCCATTTTTTTTCCAGGGTTATATGTTGCTCTTGAGGAAAAAATTAGTTTAATCAGCTTTATATACATTGTTCCTGGGGTACCTCTATTTTATGCTCTAGAAGTGTTAGAAACACAGCTCTGCGCAGACATAATTCCTGTTCAGAAATACTAATTTAAAGCATCTTTGCCTTACAGCCTGTAAACCGATTATAGGTTTCACCAAAACCTGCACAAATGTGCTAGCAGCTTCCTAGCACCAGAAGTGCTGATAACACTTTACCACATAAAGCAGTTATGCCTAAATTGCATTCTTCAGATCAATCAAGATAATATAAGTTTATTGTGGTTGAACTATAAACAGAAAATCAAGTCATGCAATAGTCTTTACTCATTATTTTTATTTAAAAAGTAACAATCTCCAAGAAGTTCCCTATAGTTGAGTCAGGGAAATATCCAGAAACATAAAACCAGCTCAACAGATCTGTAGGTTAATAAGTCAGTACTAGGTGGCCCATGTACTAGGATCACTGTGAATATTGAGAGGCTTTTTACTCACTAGATGTGCACAGCCCAAGTGCAGCTGCAATCTAAAACTTATTACAAAAGCAGAGAAAGGGGAAAAGAGAGATGTCAAATCCACCTACCTTACAAGTGTCTGACAGTCTTGCCTTCAGACACATCCTTAGCCAATCTCACATTATTGGTCACAGCAACTATGAAGAAATGAGTTTAGATCCTAATTTATTTTTAAGGCTGTGCTGTTTGAAGAGGACATCAATTTTGCTGCCATTTTGACACAGCTTAAGCAACACATTCCTCAAGATCATGCCTGTGTTTGTACTTAGTATTTCTGCATCTGCCAAAATGAGTCCCCAGTAAATTATGCAAAGTGTGATAAAGCCTCTTCTTATTTCTGAAAGAGGAAAGATACTGGTGGTCTGTGCATCCAAGTGATAACAAGAATGCAAGTGAAATGAGTCAAAATAGGACCTCTGGTTAGTCTCAGGAAGGAATAATACTTATTTTGGCTTTTCTGTTTATTTTGGTTTAAACACTTTCTTAATCAAATTAAGCTAATTAGAAATGTCTTTAATCGTGCTAAAGTGATTCTGTTAGACATAGCCTTTAGCAGGGATGCAGGAGCTCTCTGAGAAGGAGCTAATTCATTTTCACAATTGAATGGCAAAATATTCATGCAGGATAAAAAAAGGTAAGGTTAATATAACTTTCCCTCCACAAAAAAAGACTGAGAACAAAAAAGGAAGTTAAAAAAGTAGGTTCCTGATAAGGTGAGCGTGATACCATTTTGTAGAGGAGACACTGCCTGGCTGTGCTGTATTACAGCAGAATGTCACTGTATGTTGAAAGATCTTAGCACCAATCAACTCATAACTACCCACAAATCAATGATGCTTCACATCGCTGGATTTTGTGCCTTTTCTTTGGCCTGTTTCTATCCTTAGGACCTTGGTATTGAGTACATGTGCTCTTCCAGTTGGTAGATTTCTTCTGAAAAATGAATCATTTCACAAGTTTTCATCATTCCCCCTCCCTCCTGTGCTGGTTTACTGAGGGAATGACCACAGTCTGTGTCCTTTCCTGCTTATGCGTTGGGTAGAAACGTGCCTTCCTTCCAACACTGAGGTGGTAGAGAGCCCACACTAGGGTACGTACATCAGAAGCTGCTTGTGTGAAAGACTCCAGGCTGTAAAAGTGCAACTGTATTTCTGTTTTGCTACTTTTACAACATGCGAGTCTTTAGTTTAATTCTAACCGCTCCTGTATTCTCCATGTACTGTTACAAAGCAATAGTCAATATGAATGGACAGCACTCCTATTGCCCATAATGTGTGACCAAAATTAGGCATTCACTTTCCTGCTTGCTATATTTACCTGTGTATTACAAAATTTGCAGGAACAGCCAATAGATAAAAAAACCCCATCAAATTTAAGATGAAATTATTTAAATTGACAGATTGATATAATTTTTTCTAATTAAATTGTTTCAGATAAAGCAGAGTTTTCATTGTTAAGACTGTTACACATGTGACTAATAAAGACCAACAAGTTGATCCAAGAATTTACAATTTAAATAGCTGAGATTAATTCTGAGAATATTTATGAGAAAACTGATTTGGAATGTTATATTATATAAATTAATAGTGACAGATTTTTATGGGTAGTACACTTAGGAAATGACTACAAAATAAACCAGAAGATCGTAATATTCAAAGTTAAGCAATATAATTCAAACAAATTATTCTGTTATTTACTGGGAACCATATGTTCACATGTCACAACCTATTTAAGTATTTATATTTTAGTCTATAATACTTGGCATCTAGTTTCTTAATAAAGGGGCTCATAAGGTCAGGGTGAAGAGTGATACCATGTTACCAGTGCTCTGCAGTAAACAGATTTGATTATAAACAGTACAATTTGTAGCCAGACTTGATTACCAATTTCTGTATCAAACACAATTTTCCTAGCCAAGATGCTGTTAAAAATGTGCATATCAGAAAACTAATCAAGGAAAAGATCTCAACAAATTATATTTTCTAGTTTGTATACTAAAATGACCTATATAGCGCTTAGACACTTAAAACCAAGATCTTAATCTTTTGAGTTACAGTTGCTCAGTGTGTCTGGAAAAAAAGTCAGTTTAATTGTCAATAAAATAATCGTAACTTGGAGCTTTTCCAATAAGAAGGATGTTTAACATTTTACAGAGCAACTGTACAAACGCAATTTGTGCCTGAACCAGTCTGCCACCCAGATCCTGCTGAAATTGTTTTGAAGAAAAATTATGTATTAATCCTCAAGTTTACAGAAATTCTACCTCCAAATCATTTAAAAAGACCAAGAGGTTAGAACAATGCAATAGAATGGCAACATTTACAAGCCATTGTACTTCATTGTTCCATAATATTGTCAAATAATTATTTCTATTAGAGGTTTTCCATTGCCTTACACTGACAGTACTCTGAGGGGAGTGTGAGTGGAAGGTGTGAGTTATGTTACTTGATTATACATTAAGTTACTGGATAGTATATTATTCTCTATGATGATGATGGAAATATTTAGAGGAGGTTGTACATTTATAGATGAACAAGTGTTCCACAACCTACTTTACATACAAAGCTTATTTCATTTGGGCTAAAAACAAACGCAAAGATTGAAGAGGAATTTAACATTTAAGATATTTACACATATTTTTTCAAGTATACTTAAAGGATTTAATTATATATCCATTTTTCGACAGATTTTAGCACTTGAGTGATGTACTGTCTTTATTCATTTGACTCAGGATCAGTAACTGTTTATGGTTTCAGCCTAGAGGTAAGGCAGACACAGTTTGAAGTTCAATTAAAGATGTTGAAATAAAGTAATACTTCAAGTATGTATCTGAGCAGAATTACTGAGTGTCAATTACTTCTGAAAACTCAGTTTAGAAGAGCAAGTCTGGACCAGCAGGTGTGACTTGAGCATGATGGGCAACTTTATCCTTTTACCAAAGAAACATAATTAGCAATGGTCACAAAGATGTGACAACATGCGCCTTCAGCTTAGAAGTGCCTTCAGGCACTCAGAACAGAGGAACTTACAGGATCCATACATCTGCATTGGTAGCACAGCTCCTGCTGACTACACCAGAGCTGGCTCAGGCACGCTCACCCATACTGAATGCACATCTTCTAATCACACGGTAACATGGTCAACTTTGCTTAGAGATTAGAAAATATCTTTCCACTTCCTCCCAGTGAATAATGATTTGCTCAACTTTTAGGCCGAAAAGTCTTCAACAAATAAATGAGAGATGACTTTTATTAAGGAAGTACTTCATTATAAAAACCTGAAGATTTCACAAGATGACCACTTATTCAAGTAATAAAAATGTATAAAATGTTTCCCTGTATTTATAAATATGCAATTTGCATTTTCTTAGAAATTTTAATCACAGTTTAGTTTTTGTTGAATCCAAACCAGGCTTGTTTCCTTACAACCATATGGAAGCTCTTGAGTTAGCTCACAGCTGAAAAATGTAGTTTTCCATGGGACATATTGTATGCTGAGTGATTGAATCTAAAAGAAATAAAAAAGCAGGATTACTTAACATAAAATACATAAGAAACAGATTATAAAGCAACAATGTACTTCAGAGCATTTTCTGGTATAAAACAGTTTGGTGGAGCTGAGAAACTGGACAGAGAAAGATCCTAAAAAAAAAGAAAAGCATTCAAATGATAATACAGAACTTATCATTTATTTAAAGTTTTAAAAGGTGCTGCATTATCTACCTATATGCTTTTTATTGCGGTCAACCTTGAATGAATTAGTTTGCCACTGATATTAACAACAGAAAGCAGATAGCCATAAACCAACTGGACTGCAACACTGTAATGTCAAAGATTAGACAAAATTTCAGATCTGATTTGATTTATTTGATTAAGATGGGAATTCATAGGTGACACTTCACACTATTATGGAAACAGTTCCTGAAAAAGGAACTGTGCTTCAGATGCCTGGATCCTTCCTTTAAAAGACTGTATAGAAATACTTCTTTTTTTCTGAGTTTTGATGATTCATAGAATCATACAATCATAGAATGACCTGAATTGGAAGGGACCCACAAGGATCAAGTCCAACTCCTATCCTTGCATTCATCATTAAAAATCCATTAATCAGAGCTTGCATACTTGTGCTTTGTGAGGAGGATGTAACAATTAGAAAAGGGACCATCAGACTGCAAAAGACAGCTGAGAAATTTGTAAAGGACACAAAGAATTCAGAGTCCTTTTTCACTAGCAGCTGGATGCGCAATTCCTTCAGCCCATTGATGGGCTGAGCATGGCCTGTCCAGCTGCATTAAGCTCATGAGATATGGACTTGGAGTAAGGCAGAAATCCACGAGACCAGTAAAAGAGTGGGACATGCCACGAGTTGCATGCTGCTTGCTTTAGATCACTACCTTTGTCCATCTAGAATTTATGACCAGAATACTACTATGTGAAACTTTTGCATTTAATTTACTACATCATATTTTTAGTTTTGCACAAACCTCTGTTTCCTCATCTGGTCAATAATTTTTTGGCCACACTTGCTCTGTAAGTCTTCTTTGAAGCCAGAGAGTGGCACAATAAACAATGGCTTCTTCTCATGCCTCTCTCTCAGATCTTCACAATTTTATCTTATTCATAAGAAAGTATCAAAGAATGTTTGCATTTTAATGAGTATTTTCCCTTATGGCTCACTTTTCCTTTCTTCTATAGTGATATTTTCTTTCAGGTCTTAAGTCAACATGATCCGATAGCATTAACAGTCAAGAAATTAGGACTTGTCTAGTCTCACATAACATCAGTTCACATAGTACATTTATTGCTAAATATTGTCTGAGTGAGGCACTGAGGAGTTTGGCATAGTGTATAATGAAAATTTAATCTTTTTTTTCCCAGTACGCAAAAAAGTCCCTTTTTGGAAAATACCTTATCTTATCTGAAAATGAGAGAGTGTAGGACTGGAAACCAAATCCTAAACAGGTTATCAAAAGCTTTTTTTTTGAGGGTGAGGATATTGCAATTTTACATCTGATTTCCTGCAAGCAGATAACCATTAGAACTGTGGTGTTGGTAATGGAAAAGTGATGCACTAACAATGCAGAAACTTAACAGCAGATTTAAAAGGAAACTTTTTGCAAGTGAAATAGGGAGCGCAGAAAATGGTCTTTCAGATGTACAATATGTAATTCAGGACAGATTATCAGAGGGTGTCAGTTAGTATATTTGAGTAGTGCTATGCCAGTTTATACCAGTGAAAAATCTTTCTTACTACATCTAAAATTGAAATAAATGCCATTTTAAACAGTAATTATCCTATGGGGCTTTCCTATCATTTAGCTTGTTCTAAACAAAACAAACATACAAAAAAAATATTTTAAAATCTCTAGTTGAAATTTGTTCTTGGTAAAATTAGAGTAGTGAGTACCAGGACCATCATAAAACAGCCTCAGCTGTAACAGAAAGTTTCCACTATGCAGACAACCTTCCTGAAAACATAACTGTAGCAGTCTGTACCATTTTCTTCCTTCAATATTTGAATATCTATTCCACAGTATTTTAAATGAGTTGAAATTTAGTGTCTTACCTAATATCCATTTTTCTGATAAACATTTTATTTCTTGATACTTCTTTCCCGTTTTTTTTCCTATACAGATTTTTGCCTGACGTAGGGCTTTACATATTCTCCCTCCTGATAGCTGTATAAGTTCAATTAGCTTGTTGCAGGGTGGCTGACTGGTAGGAGATACAAACATTACAGGCTGGTTTGAAAAGAGATTCTGCTGGTATTTTCCTGTTGATAGTTGACGCTGAAGTCTGCAGATCTATATTTGAGGGAAAAATAAATCAATAACCAACATGTTGCACTTCCACTCAAAGTAAAACTTGTCTTTGTTATTTCAGAAAAAGAAGAATTATAAGAATATGAACTTTACTTATTCAGACATATCGGAATCTTTTGGGTAAAGCATACAAAGAATTTGCTGTATTTTATTGTTTTAATTCTTTTTATACAAAACCTTAAATGTCCACATATGATATACTTGACTCATATAATTCCCAAACCAGAGTTGAGACAATTTAGTTATAGGTCTTACCTACAAGACTTCTTACAGCACCTGACAGTATCTTTTTCACCATAATCTTACATTCTTACATTTATAACATTGGCCATCACATAGAAATATCAAAAGATATGCTGAGTAATTGCAGTTCTTCAGCATACATATGAACTCTGTAAGCCTATACAGTACATAGTGTTCATCAGTTTGTATTGGGGATCTTTACAGACATGTCTAATTCAGAGTTTAGGACCTCTTTTCCCCTCCTGTGCTCCATATATACCAACTGTATGTTCTTTCAAGTGTATGAAGTGACACGAATGTACCAGAGCTCACAGTACACTGCTTTATGTAAACTCTTTCATCTCTACAAAAGCAAAAAAGGAAATCCTCTGTAAATGCTGTGCAGCCTGTAACACTTGATTATTATAATAAAAACTTACTCGATCTATATGAGGCAAATTTGCTTTTCTGTATATGCCAGGCAGGACAGTGTTTCAGTAATTAAAGCCATTTCCTTTAGCTATAAAGTGCATAAAAAGCAGTGCATACAACAACTGTAGACACCACAGTATGCATTATAAAGTTCTCATGCTAAAATTAAAAAAAATCACCTTTGATTTCTTACAGTGAGGTAGCCATTTACCTGCCAGATGTCAATTAATGTAAGTAATGTGTCTGATTCTGTATCTGTTATCAAAATTTGGAAAATTTATAATGAGCTAGGAATTAATAGTAAGATGAGAACAAAAATAAATGTTTTGTATTATGTAATGCTTGGATTTTTTCATACAGGTGTTGAACATGGGTACGTTACGTAGAGAAAAGGTCGCTTTGTAAATATTTGGTTTAAATAAGGTGGCTGAATGTGAAACTGTAGTCAATGAAGAAGTGCAACTAGAACAGCGGAAGAAATTACTTGTTGAGTGGAATTCTTCTTCCAGTCTTGGCACAGATCTCCTGTGAAACCATAGACACTTAAGAATTTCATGCAATAATGTGCTTGGCAGATGTGCTGCTAGACTAAGAGTCTTGGTCTGGTCTGCAGGGGTTTATAAAGCTAAATAGTTCCATGGCTTGTTCACACATCCCTAGATAAAAGTCAGAGTGAATTGTGTTACCCCTTCTGATCAATTATCTAGATGGTGCACCAGCGAAGCGTGAAGCCCATGCTAACATGAGACTTCATAGCTCAGTGGTTCTGTACCACTGTCCTCTGTGTTCTTGTTAAGTAAATCCTAATTCAAAAAATAACTCTATTTTCTATCATTGTTAATTTGCTGGCTGCTCTGCTCAGAATAAAATTAAGTAGATTCTTTCCATTCTGAATTCAGCAAGTTATAAAGACAGTGACTGCTATGGATAAAGTAGGCCCAAAAGACTCAAGCACAATCAAAGAAATACCCTTTATTTTCTACTCTTCTGTGAACTTAGGTTTATGAATGACATGGCACATAATCCTGTCTCATGGAAGTCAAACAGCTACTAAATAATTTTGTTGATCACAGTGTCAAAGCACCATTATAGTGCAGCTTTTGGAGGACTCAAGCTCAGTTCAGAGGGATAATGTTAATATTGGACAGATAAATCATACATGAGCAGAACAACTCTTTGTCACTCATACAGTAGGTGTATCTGATGGCTCTTCCTGTACATAAGCTGGCACCCAATACTTCACACATGTGCAGAAGATCTGGTTTTGAACTTTGTAGAGTACTGCCTACCTTAATCTGAGCAGAATGCTCTTCTATGAATATCTGTCTGCTGGGCATCTTTATGTCATGAAACACAGAAAACTAATCATTGTATGGTTTTAATAAGTGGTATCAGATTTGGAATTTGCTAAGAGTACCACTTGCTGGTGAGTTCTGAGGCTTAGAGGCCACAATAAGTGTCTTTAAATGGCACTAGCTCAAGAAAATAAGAGACTTCATAGATGTACAGAGACATGTCATAATTTTGGTATTACTAGGACTCATTAATTTTAATGAACAAAAAACCTGTGCAATTATGAAACTACATAAGTGCTTGTGGTAAACAAGGTCAACAAATTAAAGAATGCGCTCTAGTGAAAAATAACAATCCCTTCACATCAACCTCAGAAGAGCCTCATGACAGACGCAATGCCCTCTAAGATGATCTGACAGAGCATTCTGGAATTGTTTACTGGTACAAATCAGATGCAAGCACTAGAAGACAGACAATTGCCAAGAGATTTTAATGCTAGTTTACCTAAAATAAATCAGATTTAACTAAAAAAACCCAGAAATTACACTATTTTTGTCAATTTGGAACTATAAGATTTTAAAGATGAGAATTATTAAGTTTGGGAAGATTTTATCTTAAAAATGCAATAGGACTTCTGTTAGAAGATGCCAAGTATAAATTGTAGCAATCTGCTATTTTGCATGTTTTAGGGAATATGATTTAAAAGGGATAAACGTATTCCCAATTCCTCAGACATTTCCTCTAAAAGGACTTACTTGCTGCCACTGTAATGAAAACTAATTTGTAGGATACATCTTCCTACAGAAAGAACTGTTTGATTAAATTAATAATAAAAACAAATGTGTGCGTAGTTAATCACCAAATTAGGAAATCTGTATTCTAAGAACCTAACAGTATTCATCTCAGCTGGTGTGCACAAACAGTATGTTTTATTCTATGCATTTAGTATAGATTAAAAGAACCCAGGAAAGTTAAATGCTGACATGCTATAGAGTGGATTTTCTTAAATTGCCTTTACAATTCCAGCTGTGTACATTACCAGGCCATTTGAGAGGAGGACAGGGTAAGAACATAGTACATCTTGGTGGTATCACCACCATCACAGTTTTCCTGACAGGCTATAGTTGGATTTGCTCAAGCACACTACGCACAGATCTTAGAGCTAGGGAAAATCATACATTTCTGTCCAGAGCTTGGAGAACACTCTGGAAGGTTAACCAGGCTTTCTGACTCACTAACCTGGAAGAAAGGCCACCAGCCAGTTGCTGAAAAGGCAGCTAGCTGACCACACAGGGTCTGGCGGTGGGATGAGAGGGCACAATCCAGCTCTTACCCCTGAATTGACTCAGCTGCCTTTGCAACATCAAAGCCTTCGCAGCACACCAGGGGTGCTCCCAGCCCTTTGAAACCATACACATGTCGTGTAAGCTTTTGTAAATAAATAAATAATTCCTCAGCAGAGACCAAGCCTGGGAAAATATCTGACCCCAAAAGTGACTATTTCCACAAATTGTGGACGTATCAGTCTGTACTTACAGTTACAATTGTGTCAGTCTCTCTTATAACAGACAGCATCAATTCTCCTTTCTAATTATACTCATTAGCAGATGGACAGAAAAATGAAAATGTTATAAAAGCATCTATTTACTCTTTGTGGTAAGATTCTAAGTGTTCAACTAATTCTTTCACTAGTTGGACGAACGGCAGGAAGATGCCTTGTCTATGTATGCATTTCTTATAAATGTATTGTTAATTTATATGTTTGTTTGAGCCTAAGTTTTGGAAGGGGGAAAAAAGTCACTCTTGACAGAAGTAGAACTTGGGGGGAATGCATGAGAAAGAAAAAGAGCCTTTATTCCAATCATTTCACCAGCTATGGTCCCTCTTAGGACTGATTTTCAATCCCAACAACCAATGAGCATACTTTTTTTAAAAAAATGCAAAAACTTTGCAATTTTGCCTAGAATTTTATGAAAATATCTCCTGCTGGATGGGGTGCAGGAACAAACACAAAACCCAATGGTATGATCTTCTTATGAGGCTCAGGAGATCAAGTCCCACAAAGGTATTATCTCTGAAGGGATACCTGAATTAATCCAACAGAAAAGGAAAGAAAACTAAAAAAACTAAAAAAAATAAACTTGGAATTTTTTCAGCATTGAAACTATTAATGTCCTATGTTCAGCAGACAATTTTCAGTGTACTTCCAAGAAGTAGCACATGAAGAAATGTCCAGTCTAAAATGCTATTATAATAATACTTCACAAAACCTAAATGGAAAATATATTATTTACTACAATTAATAGAAGTAGTATTTGTAGACTAGAAATGAAAGTGTGAAGGAAAAATTTACGACAGATACACAATGTAGCCATCTGTAATAATTACACATGTCTAAAAAATTGTACCTGCATTAGACAATCAATGTATGCATAATGATAAATCTTTATTATTAATTTCTCTGATTCACCAGAGATAAATCCACAAAAAACAAAGTTATGATGTATTTTATCATTACTATTTGAATGTTTAATATAGGATTGGAAACCTTACCAACACCTATTTGAAAAGGCTATTTTTTAATGAAGTATTTACTGAACTTATAGAAAATATATCTTGGTTACTGTTACTTGCAAAAATAATAAATACCTTTTATTAAATGCAAACAGAAGATAAAATTGTAGAGACAAGACTGCATATTTTATACTTCATATAAAGAGCAAGTACTATTTCATTTGGAGTTGATAAGAAAGTGATCATTTTTCACTAAAGAAATAAAGATCAGACCACTAAAGTCTTGGATTAGTTCACCAATCTGCAAATATTAACTAACAGAAAAATATTAAATCGATAAAGTAAAAACTGCAGACTTTTTGGTTTGAAAATCTACAAATTTAGCAAAAGAGAGACACATAAACCAGCATATTCATGTAATATAATTGGGTGATGTTGCTGGGGAAATATTAAGCTCTAAGTTTTTAATATTCATGTGATTTCAGTATGGATAAATAGACCGCCCAAGGAATGTTTACATTTTCATTTACTGTAATTCTGTACAAAACCTCATGAAGAATGCACTCAAAGCTACAAGACTGTTAGGAAACATTACAGTTGCATGGTCATTTTCAGACAGTCTATTGTTTAGTGAAAAATTAAAAGAAAAACACATACATGGAACCCCATGTACATGTAAAGATCAAGGGCTCACACACATCCACACAAGTGGAGCATCAGCCTGATTCTGATAATGAGGAGCGTATTGCAGCATGCAGACTTCTGAAAGTATCGTTATCCTGCAGTGAGGAATTTGCAGAATCTGCAGAACCCTACAGGGATCAAGGAAGTTTGTGTTAACAATACAGTATTCCTGCAGGACAAAGAAGAAATGCTATTTTTCATCTTTCTAAATATCAGGTTTAATAGGAGAATAGAAGCAACTAACCAAACAGAATTTCTGTTTTTGTAGGAGCAGTGTGACACATATTTTCTTCTTAAATTAAAAGGTCAGCATTTTAGTTTGATGTCTTATAATTTATTTTAGTAGTTTGCTGGTATTTTTTAACACATTGTGAATACTTCAATTGAAATAATATTTACTAAAAGGTTCAAAATTACATAGAAATGCTGTATTGGATAAATAAATGAGTGCTTTCTGCTATAAAAGGAGGTTAGGAGCTGGCAACAACCTCCTTCAGCAACCTGTTTCACAAAGAAATAGATCTTCAGCTTTGACGAATCTTATCTAAGTTAGTTATAGAACATCACATGGATGCAGGACCCCAATCACATGGATGCAGTACAGCCATACTGCTGTACTGTTATTTCAGCGGCACCCAGAACTTTATTTCACTTTTTGGCTTGAAATGCTAGCGATGTTTTTTGTTCTCAGAGCAAAACTCAACTTGAAGAATCATAGAAATTAGTTACAAATATTAGACTCCCTGATAAAGAGCCCCTCTCCAGCTTTGTTGTATGCCTCCTTTAAGTACTAGAAGACTACTATAAGGTCTCCCTGGAGCCTCCCCTCCCCTCCCCTCCCCTCCCCTCCCCTCCCCTCCCCTCCCCTCCCCTCCCCTCCCCTCCCCTCCCCTCCCCTCCCCTCCCCTCCCCTCCCCTCCCCTCCCCTCCCCTCCCCTCTCTATCATTTGGCTAAAATAGAAGCTTCCTTTCTGTCAAATCAGAGAAGCATAAGCCTTCAGACAGACAGAAGAGGGAACATGCTTTTTGAACGCTTGATAAAGCTACATTAGCACTCCTGCACATGCACACAAACTGAGATTATGTGCTGGCAAACTTCACATACATTTGTGCTGTAAAAGACTGGTGCATTCAGATGGGAACCAGAAGCAAAGGGAGAAAGTTTTTGAAGATTTTGGAAAAATTGGTCCAGAACAAAGAAATCTTCCATGTCTGGTCTTGAAAAAAATAGAAAGGAAATTAAAAGAAGAAGTAGCATAAAGTCAAGACCATATTATCTGGCAAATTCTTCAAAAAACAATTTCTTCCCCTCCTCTGTGGAGTTCTTCATCTAAACGTTTCCTGGCCAAGATGAGGGAAAAGAGAAGAACACTAGTATCCAGACAATTTAGCTGATATTGTTTCTTTCCACTGCCTGCTGGCAGACAACCGCACTTCTCTCAAATCCCATAGACTGATAAGAAAAGTTAATTTCATCCATTTATTCTCTGAAAGTCTGAATCCCAGTGGGAGTACTGTATGAAAATGTTTGGCAAATAAATCTACTGTTTGGCAGATATTCAGAATTGTACTGGAAGGTGTCTGAACCATTTTTTCCGGCATAGCAAATTTTTGCAGGAAAAGATAACAAATTCACTTATTTTTAGTTTAATTTCCTTGTTTTCCAGAGGTAGGACTATTTTAAAATACTATGTAATATCAACATTATCAACTATAGATTAATAAAAAACAAATTAGGGTAAAACAATAAGGTTTTTCCCTTTTGAGGATAAGTATGACTTCTAAACCAAGGAGCTATGTTTCCAATATATATCACTTAAAAACACACTGCAAAGACTGTAAGATGTGGTCACTTTACTGTAAGTATTTTTTTATAACTTTAAAAAGATTCTGAATTAAATACATTTGCATTTGTTTCAACACAAACTGAATATTTTAGAAATTGAAAAAATTGTTTCATTACAGATTAGCTAACGCAGGAGTCATATTTCAGATTTAAACCTTGCTTCATAAATACCCCAAGAACTTGTCCATCCTTGTTTTTTTCCTATTTCAAGAGAATTACATTTAAGTGACTACCAGGCAGTGATAAGACTGCAAACTGCAATCACAAATTTCAGTAAAAATTCTGCATATAATTACTAATTATATCTGGGAGTTGTTTTCCTCACCTGAATATGAATAAAGCAGCGCTGCACCACGCATCACTCTGAAGCAGTATATGAGTGTGGTGCTTATGACTCTGAGCCCTGTGTCACTGGCATACTGTGAGGGTTACGTACACTGCATGTGACAAACCCCTAAGAATCCCAGTAGAATTAAAAGTCAGAAATTTTCCACTTCCATATACAATCTAGTCCAATGCTTATCTCCTTTTGCAGTTAGAAAGCTTTCCTTAATAATATAACCTAAATTGCCTCTGCTGCATTTTCAGCCTGTTACTTCTTGTCCTAGTGCCAAGGCACAGGGAGAACAATTTCTTCTCTTCCTATTTGCAACAACCTTTTAAATATTTGAAGACAGTTACCATGTCTCCCCTCAGTCTTCTCTTCTCTAGACTAAACAAACACAGTTCTTTCAGTCTTTGCTCAAGGGTCATATTTTGTAGACCTCTGATCATTTTGTTTTTCTCTCCTGGACTCTCTCCAATGGATCCACGTCTTTCCTGAAGTGCAGTGCCCAAAGCTAGACACTGTACTCCAGCCTAAGCCCTACCACCACCGCTCTGCACACTGCAAACAATTATGTATCTCATTCATAGCACTTCTGTTACCACATCCTACTATGCCGGCTTCTTTTATTGGAGTATGACATAAGTAAAATATACTGGTTCAGATCATATGAAATTGGTAAAAATATTGCACTGTCAATCTACCTCTTTTGCACTTGTCCTTACTGAAGTCCATCATACCTATTTCTGATAATTCCTTATATCTCTCAAGGTTACTTTCATTCTAGTCTGCTGTGGTTTAACCCTGGCAGGCAGCACAACACAGCTGTTTCCTCTCCTTCCACTTCGGTGGGATGGGAGGTAGAATCACAAGGGTGAAATTGAGAGAACTCATGGGTTGAGATGCAGACAGTTCAGTAATTAAAAAACAGAGTCAATCTATGTTTCTACTACTTTAGGTCATGAATAGGTAAGGTAGAGTGTTTATGGGTTAAACTCAGTGATATGCATAGTGACCCAGATATTGTGGTGGGAGTCTGCTATCGGCCACCCAACCAGGATGAAGAGACTGATGAGCTCTTCCATAAACCCCTAGGAGAAGTCTCGCGATTGCATCCCGTCATTCTCATGGGGGATTTCAACCTTCCAGATGTCTGCTAGAAGTACAACACAGCAGAAAGGAAGCAGTCTAGGAGGTTCATAGAGTGTATGGATGATAACTTCCTAACACAGCTGGTAACAGAACTGACTAGAGAGAGTGCCCAGCTGGACCTGCCGTTTGTGAACAGAGCAGACCTCATGGGAGAGGTGACGATTGAGGACTCCTGGGGCACAGTGATCACGAGATGAAACAATTCTTGCTTCTTGGGGCAGTAAGGGAGAAGGGTCAGCAGAACTGCCACCCTGGACTTCCGAAGGGCAGACTTTGAATTCTTCAGAAGGCTGCTTGATAAAGTTCACTGGGAGGTGGTTCTAAAAGACAAAGGAGCGCAAGAGGGTTGGATGCTCCTCAAGAAGGAAATACTGTCGGCACAAGAGCAGGCCATCCCCGTGTGCCATAAAACGACTCGGTGGGGATGAAAACCAGGTTGCCTGAGTAGGGAGCTTAGTATTGATCTCAGGAAAAAGAAGAGAGTTTATGAGCTTTGGGAGAGAGGGCAGGCGTCCCAGGAGGACAAGTGTGAGGTGAGATCATGTAGGGAAAAAATCAGAAGGGCTAAAGCCCAACTAGAACTTCAACTGGCCACTTCAGTCAAAGACAATAAAAAGAACTTCTTCAAATATTGCAATGGCAGCAGGAGGACAAAGGAGACTCTCCCTCCCTTGCTGAGTGCAGAAGGGACAGTAGCAATGAGGGATGAGGACAAGGCAGAGGTACTTAATGCCTTCTTTGCCTCAGTCTTTAACTCCAAGGAGGAAAGTGCTAGGGATACTCAGCCCCCTCCGCCAGAAGATAGTTTGAATGAAGGTCCAGCTGTTTGGAAGAACTTGGTTAGAGACCTGCTTGGCCAATCAGACGCACATAAGTCTATGGGGCCAGACAGGATCCATCCAAGGGTATTAAGGGAACTGGCAGAGGTCCTCACCAAACCCCTTTCCCTCATCTACCAGCAGTCCCGCCTGACGGCGGAAGTGCCGCTTGACTGGAGACTGGCGAATCATAGAACCACTAGGTTGGAAGAGACCTCTGAGATCACTGAGTCCATCTGTGCCTGTCTCCCCACTAAACCATGCCTATTTACAAGAAGGGTTGGAGGGAGGATCCGGGGAACTACAGGCCTGTCAGTCAGACCTCGGTACCGGGAAAGGTCATGAAGCGGATCACCTTGAGTGTTATCATACTGCACACGTGGGACAACCTGGTGATCAGGCCCAGCCAACATGGGTTCACCAAAGGCAGGTCCTGCCAGACCAACTTGATCTCCTTCTATGACAAGGTTACCTGTTTAATGGATGAGGGAAAGGCTGTGGATGTGGTGTACCTGGACTTCAGTAAAGCCTTTGACACCATTTCTCATAGTATCCTGCTGGAGAAACTGGCTGCTATTGGCCTGGACAGGCACACCCTCTGCTGGGCTAAAAACTGGCTGGATGGTCGGGCCCAAAGGGTTGTGGTAAATGGAATTAAATCCAGTTGGAAACCGGTCACAAGCGATCTTCCCCAGGGTTCAGTGCTGGGTCCAGTCCTGTTCAACATCTTTATAAATGATCTTGATGAAGGCATTGAGTGCACCCTTAGCAAGTTTGCAGATGACAGCAAGCTGGGTGGAAGTGTGGATCTCCTTGAAGGAAGGGAGGCTCCGCAGAGGGATCTGGACAGGCTGGATCAATGGGCTGAGACCAACGGGATGAGGTTCAACAAGGCCAAGTGCAAAGTCTGCACCTGGGACACAACAACCCCTTGCAGCGTTACAGGCTTGAGGAAGAGTGGCTGGAGGGCTGACTGGCAGAGAAGGACAGCAGCTGAACATGAGCCAGCAGTGTGCCCAGGTGGCCAAGAGGGCCAATGGCATCTTGGCCTGTATCAGACACAGCGTGGCCAGCAGTAGCAGGGAGGTGATTGTGCCCCCGTGCTCAGCACTGGTGAGGCCACATCTTGAGTACTGGGTTCAGTTTTGGGCCCCTCACTCCAAGAAGGACATTGAGGTGCTGGAGCATGTCCAGAGAAGGGCAACAAGGCTGGTGAGGGGGCTAGAGAATAAGCCCTATGAGGAGCGACTGAAGGAACTGGGGTTGTTTAGCTTGGAGGAGCCTGAGAGGAGACCTCATCACTGTCTACAACTACCTGAAAGGAGGTTGTGGCGAGGTGCGTGCTGGGTTCTTCTCACAAGTGACAAGCAATGAGACGAGAGGAAATGGCTGCAAATTGCACCAGGGGACATTAGACATTAGAAAAATTCTTCACTGAAAGGGTGGTCAGGGATTGGAATAGGCTGCCTAGAGAGGTGGTGGAGTTGCCATGCCTGGAGGTGTTTAAAAGATGGGTAGATGAGTTCCTCAGGGACATGGCTTAGTAGGGAGACAGGTACGGTTGGATTGGATGATCTCAGAGGTCTCTTCAACCTAGTGATTCTATGATTAATCAGATTTTTCAGCCTGGTAGCTTAGACAACAAATGCAGTATACTGATGGGATAGTTGTACATTTTACGATTCTGATCTGAGCATATATGGATCCTCTGTGCAGCAGACCTAAAATTAATCCATCATTTTGCATGCGGCCCTATTGGTGGAACTGTCCATCTAACTCAGTTTTCAAATGCACACAAGTTCACGTCTTTAAAACACAAAGGAAGTGAAATCAGAAAGTGTTTTCCTCTAGCTGACAGTTGAAAAAACGCAGCTGAGCCAACATACAAACCAAGAAAATTTCAGCCTTGAATAATTTGCTTTAGACAACCAGCCATGACTTTAAAAGGTATGTAATATGTACATGGACATGTACACAAAGATCTGTTCTAATTGGATATATCCTCACAAGACCTTTGGCAAATAAGATACTTACATTCTTACTGGTTCAGTTCAAGCTGGGAGGGCGCTTTTGAAACTAATCTCTTGGTCATTCCTATTGAGTGCACTTTTGGTTCCCACTGTGGAGCAGATATCAAGGGCACAGACTGTACTCCTTTTGATGAAATACAGTTAGAAGATGTGCTTAGTTCAAGGGAGCAGACTGGAATGAGCTCACAGCCCTGAAGCATGCGTTGTGAGCAAGTTGCTCTTGGCACTAGCTCACGCACTCTGTAGATCCCTTTCCATTCATCTGGCATATAGACACAGGCATAAGCGAGTAGGGAGTAACTTATGGCAAATTTTTTTAATTAGGCCAGTACCTGTTGCATGAGACCAGTACATACCCTATGAATAGATCATTAATTTCAGGAGAGTAGTTTAAGGAATTAAGTATTAATGAGGTAGATAGCATGTTTAATTATATGGGAGCAAACACATCTGCATTTACACAGACTGAAATAATACATTTCCAGCTAAGTATATTTCAGTGATGAAAGGCTGCTGTGAAACAGAAATCCATGAGCTAATAATGTGCTGTAGTTCATGGAAAACAACTTGATATTCCCTGTGGTTAAATACTACACATGATGAAGATACAAGGCATGGAATCCCAGTATTTGCATAAAAGACATTAAAAATTGTTTCAACTACCTTAGTTTTTTCAGATATTGAATCATTTTGGACAGTCTAACTTTCTTTTTTAATCAACACAGGATGCTGTGCAGTGAGCTTTAAGAATGGCATTTGTTTTGCTGACTTAGAGACACAGGGAATCCTTCCGTTCACCTTTAACAGTAAATGATAAATCCAGTGCTGTCAACAGATTTGATATACCTGGCAAACTGTAGACAAATAATACTTTGATAAATAAAAGAGTTTTCTATTTCAGTAATAACGAAGTGATTTTGTTGAAAGGAAAAGCCTGGCAAATGTGAAGGGTTACACAGATGCTCCCAAAAGGCTCATTCCCCAAACAGTTGTATTAACTCACAATAAAAGTAATCTTAACATTAAAAATAATTCCTTCTATAATAATTCTTAATCTTTAAAATATGAATACTTGAGTCCTTTTGTTTTACCTCAACAGACTGAAATTATTTAAGTGAAGGCAGAGTACATTCTTCACTCTACGCTTTAGTTCTAGCTGAATGCCATTGCAACGCCCAGCAGTAACTCAGTGTGTGCCAAACATGAATATTTTTAAGCGTCACTTGAGTTTTAAAGGCTACAGTAAGTGATGGGAACACAATCGTCTTGGGAATCTACAAATAACTTAAAAAAAAAATCTCATAAATCTGGCTTTCATGGTTTAGTTTTCAACAGCTTTATGAAATATGTCAAAGCTTGAACACAATGAGTTCATTTTCCTTCAAATTTCTTAGGATTCAATTTTCTCAATCGTTTTTTTGATATGCTGCAGTAAGACAAATAAAAGGGACTTGGCTTTAAAAAGCAGGCATTAGCAAATTACTTTTTAAAAAAGTTGCTTTGTTCTTTTAATTTTTTCTTTAATCAACAGAGGAAAAATCTGCCCTCCAAGTAGGGCAAAAATATAAAATGCTTCTGTTCAGAACCCAATGTATTACAACATAACAGATGATATATTAATAAAAAAAGTGATGTATAATTAAACACTTTTTTTTCTTAAATTGTTTAAAAAAAAGATGCATGGCAATGACTGTACACTGCAGAAACCCAGAATTTCATTCAAAAGTTATATGCAAACCTCTTTACTTACAGTGAAACATGAGAACTACATAGATAATCAGCAGGGAATGCTTGGTTTGTAAAATAAGCACTAAAGGGTCTGTTAAAATTACACCAATGTTCAACAGAGAATAGTCTTTAAAACTGTCTGAGAGCTACTGAAATAAACCCACTCAAAGACACTACCTGGCATCACGTAACTGGACACCACTGCTGTGGAATGCCATCAACTGCCAAAACTAGTAGACCAGGTTACTTTCATAAGGTTGCTCCTGATAGAACTACTATCACAATCACCTCTAGTCTACAATTTCCCTGATTAGAACTCCTTGGCAGCAATACTTCTTTATGTGCAATAATATATCTTCTTCACTAAATCTATATCACAAATTGGAATAAAAGATCCCATGGGAAGCAATGAAAGCAAAGACATTTAATCCTCTAGCATTTAAGAGAAGCAAGTGGAGCTGCCAGCAACTGCAGCAGAAAAAAGCCCCTAGGTGTTTAAATATCTGACCACGTGCCTTTTATCAATCACATCTTTAAATGATGTAAAGAAATTTTCTTTGAAAGCACTGCTTTCTTCATAGGTGCTAAACAAAAGACACATTTTCTATTTGAAGATTCTTTTCATGAAATCTTGTACTTTTTAGCATGAAAATAATATAAGATTACAGGACTATGTTGTGACAGCAAGGAGGAATGGTCTTCTGTACAGCTGTGGGAGAACAATCTATGTTGTGAATACAGAATAATTTTAAATTTATGAAAGTCGGTAGTATAAATGCTGAGTACATGACTACTAAATCTCTCTCCCTTCCCTTCCCTTCCCTTCCCTTCCCTTCCCTTCCCTTCCCTTCCCTTCCCTTCCCTTCCCTTCCCTTCCCTTCCCTTCCCTTCCCTTCCCTTCCCTTCCCTTCCCTTCCCTTCCCTTCCCTTCCCTTCCCTTCCCTTCCCTTCCCTTCCCTTCCCTTCCCTTCCCTTCCCTTCCCTTCCCTTCCCTTCCCTTCCCTTCCCTTCCCTTCCCTTCCCTCCCCTCCCCTCCCCTCCCCTCCCCTCCCCTCCCCTCCCCTCCCCTCCCCTCCCCTCCCCTCCCCTCCCCTCCTATTACAGACCTACTATTACAAACAAACATGACAATTACAAATAAATAATCCCATACTAAACTTAAACAGTTATCAGTTATTGCCTTATCACAGATTGTTACTTCTATGGTTTGCAGTAGAGTTCAATACTGCAGGTAGTGGTATGAGATGACTAGAAGGAGGAAAAAATCAGAGTATTTTGATTAAGCAAGCCTTGTATTATTTCATAAATTTCTTTTGCCCATTGAAAGCTGAATATATTCACTTGGATGCACTCTAGTTGTGCCAACATGATATATTCACAAAGCATGCACATCAGGGTGACAGCTAAAAAGCAACCGAGAGCTTTGCACATAATCTAAAACTAAATCTGTATGTAATTTCCTTCCTTTTGTTAATTGAAGATTAAAATGAAATCAAGGGGAAACCTTCTATGAGACTACTTCCAACAACAGATGACTCAACTAGCACCTGAGAATTTGTTGTGCTTGTGTGTACTGAGGTTCTGAACTTCCTGTTTCAATAAAATACCAAACAAGTTGTGTTTCCTTTACAAATAAGCTATTACATCAAGCCCTGTTCCTATAATTTCAGTTTTTGTCTGCATTCCAACATTTTCTTTGGCAAATGTAGAAACATTCTAATTAAAGAGAAGAGAAAAACAAGCATCATTCATGATGGTAAGAATAAATGCTCAAGAGAACATCCTTACTGGTTACTTTGTTCATTCAGTTTAATTTGGCTTTTGAAGTGCACTTAATTATGGCCTGCAGTTCTCTGAGATGAAACACAGGTAACGGTTTTCACTAATAGTGTCTAATGAAAGCTATTAAAGGTAAAAATCAATTTCCCTAATGCCATACAAGCATAATACCATATGTGTGAAGGGATTAAAAAACATTTTCAGAACACCAGAATACTTGAAATATACTATTCTGCAGCAAAATTCACCTACTATAATAACTTGCTATATCCTTTAACATATAATTTGAAAATCTTTTTTTTTTAAACAGAAATGATCCTGTGTTTTCCTCAGCCTGATCTATAAGAGCAGAGTAATAGAAATCTTTTATAATGCCCTCTTTCCTTAATTTTTACAGTTTTTGCTAACATTTAGAGTACAGATAAAAGACCACTGTCTGCTTCATTTGAAATTACCATGAGAACGAGAACTTCCCACAAAAAGTTAAACACTAGACCTGCTAACACAACAACACATAATTGTCTGGTTAAGTGCAATACAGCCTATATATTACAACATACGTGGTTTCTCTCCTAGATTTATTTAGATGTGGAATTGGAAATGCTGATTCACCATGGCAGACATTCAAATCTAAAATGACATTACAACAGCAGATATAATTAATCAGACAAATGTTATTTTGGGTAAGTAAGTTCTCTATTACTAAAAGATGTCCATGTGCACAACGGCTGAAGCCAAGAAAAGATGCTGAGGACTTCTGATCACAGAAGCAGCCACTGTCATATCATTACCACATCCTCCAAAGATGGCACAAAAATAGAAATGGTCCAGTTAATCCTGAAAAAGAATCCTAAATTTGACAAATGATCCCATCGACTTTGAGAAAAAAAAAAACAGAAAAAAACAAGAAAAAACATTGTCAAATTGCATGTCAGATGAACCAATGTATCTCCTTCAGGCATCTCCTACATAAGTAAGCAGCAAACCAGCCCAATCTATACATCACAGAGAATATGATGGGATCACACTATGCTACTGTTTCAAGAAGGCACATCTTTTGTTTTGTAAGCATTGTGCTGAGCTTCACTGAAAACTCAATGGGATGAGAGAAACAGAGCTTTCCATTATGTATGCTGTTTCTATTTTACAGTTCTTCTAAGCCAAAATCAACTCAACTATATTATTTCAAAAGACAGAGTTTTGTGAAAAACTTCTTACTTAACATGCACAATTGTTTACCTCCATGTTAGACAAAACCCAAGAATTTCAATAATAATAAAACTTGCAACCTTTGACCTTTCTTTGTGTTGAAACTGCAGCTCTTTCAGGCACTTAAAACTTACTTCAATTCAGGAGGGAATCTCTCAGGCTAGGTAAAAGTTTTAATAGACCTCTAAAGCTTTAAAAGAGGATTTTTCGTTTCTAACATACTAGCAAGGAACCTTTAAAGTGGATTCTTAAATCTTTATTTGTTTTGATTCTAGGAAGTTAGCATTAAATAGAATTTTTACACTTTTCCCCTGGCTTGTCCAAAATGTTTTTGTTGAAAAGATACCAATTAACAGTTACTGTTAAAACAGCCAACAAAATTTCACTCTGTTCAGACTACTCATAAAACTCACAGTATCACAGTATCATAAGGTTGAAAAAGACCTTTGAGATCATTGAGTCCAACCTATGACCCAACACCTACACCTACTCCTACTTGTCAACTGCACCATGTCACTAAGTGCCTCATCCAATCTCTCTTTAAACACCTCCAGGTATGGTGACTCCACCACCTCCCCGGGCAGCGCATTCCAGTGACCAACCACCCTTTCAGTGAAGAACTTCTTCCTAATGTCCTCTCCCTTGAGCAAATATACTCCTGTCAAACTTCTTTCTTTACAATAGCTTTAAAAACAGTCATTCAATGCAACAAAGACTATCGAAGGGCAGCAGAATCAGGCTGCCTGGAATCAGCTCCACAGGTAAAGGTCCTTCATGTCAACTATTTCCAGAGTCCTCTGCTTGAAGTTTATAAAGCTTCCATCCACAAATAAATTTGGTAAAATGGAATATTTGTAAAGTGTGAACTTTCAGTCAGATTAGGTGAAAAAAGAGGATGGAAATATTCTGTAGATCCAAAGGTCCCTGGGGCAGATCTACCTTCTGTTTCAGATTCGCACAATGCTATAAGATGCAAAGTCTGGTTTTATGTTTAGTGGAAAATAATGAAGAAATATTACCATTGTAATAGTAATAATACTGACCACCAAAGTGAGGTTCTTTTTTGATTGCAGCCTCTGGGACCAACTTTAGGCAAATATTAAATAACAGCGTTTTTAAAAATTATTAATTTAGATGATCTTTTAAATAGTTCTGGATAAATAGCTTCAATACACAAGACATAAATCATTGCAAGGAAAACATGACAATGTAAGTTCTAGTCTTTGAAAAAGCCCCCAAGGTCTACAAAAGAATCTCATCAACGCATAATAAATCACAAAATAGTAAGAACAAGAACAGAAGTATGTCTATATATACATAAATTTAAAAGCACAATAAATCAAAACTAATCCAAAATAAATAAGCTGATTTTGGAATTTAGTTCTGCAATTATTTTATGAATAAATTTTATTATTATTTTTTCATGTGGTTGGAGCAAAGGTATGGGAGTTAGGAATCAAAGGAATCTACTAAAACTTTTATATCAGTGAGACCAAGACTAGCAAGACAGAATTTGACACAGGTTTATGGAGTATTTTCTTTATATGAGGTGTGAATTACTTCAGCTTCAGTTTTGGAGGAGAGAATGCAGTAGCTAAGTCTGTACCTTAGACATACTTATGAAAGAATCTGAGAAAAGGGGCTGTATCAGCTAAAATGTAATTTCTAACACTCTCAGGAGATTAATAAGACTGTAACCGAGAATTACATTCATAAAAATAACTTATCAAGTCTGTAGGCCATAATCCTGTACTGCAGAAACCTTGCAATGGACTTAGTGTAGAGTTGCAATGCACGTTTTTGCTTATGACTAAATGATGAACTAGAGCAAGGAATTTGTTAAAAATAAGGAACGTTAATGAAATGACTAAGAATCACTTTTGCTGGAACCATTGCATGACATTGTCTTTTGAGGGAGTCAGATTTATAACTACTTTTATTGCCTGGATATAGTGTACTACAATTATGATAAACAAAAGCCAACAAGAGTATCTCAACAGCTGTCTTCACTAAAACCGCTAGACTAGAAATTTTCCTTTTACAACATAAAGATAGCTATAAACAGTCTCCACAAAGTTCTACCCTATCGTGGCTTCTTCAACTATTTCATCTAGAAGTAGCTGTTAAATACGTTAGTCTTGGTATTAAAAAAACATGAATCTGTATCATATTATAATGATAACAGCACATAATACAACACATTCTTCCTCTTATAAAACGTTACTTCCTATACTGTACTATAGAAGGAGTTCTTTAATTTCACCGTTTAAGTAAATGGAATGTATTTTGGACTGACAGCATTTTAACCATTACAGATAAACACTGCATATAAGCTTGATTTACTGTTATGCAATAAAATACACATAAACAATTTCCTTCCACCATAACAAGCATGGGGATCAAGTGAGACCAGGCAGGATTTCTGAAGCTTTATCTATATAGTCCCTGTGGGGCTCCAATGGCTTCAACAAAAACTCATTCATATGCAGGAGTCAGGAGGTTCTCTAGCACATACTGGTCTCGTGAAACACTTATTATTCCACTTTGTTCATAAAGTTGGTTGCTACCATCCATACATGCAATTTAACTTTCACTCATGAAATGCTGAGCATGTAAAGAGAAACCATTTTTATTAAAGGATAAAAGTACTTAGTGGCAGTGACTGAAAACTACCATGATTTTCTCGACATTAGGAAAACACACATTACTTACCCTAGTAAAAAATATATATAAAAGCTAAAAGCTGATTATTCTTAGCATCAAGCCCTCTTGCAAAGTGTACGTGACCATCTGCCAGCAAGCTTGTAATGAATCATGCAGGCAAACACAATCACGCTGTAACATCACCAGCAGTGAAAAAAAAAGACAAAAGCACATAAACTTAACCAACCTTTTGCTACTGTGGAAAAAAGACCACAATAAAACTTCAATTGTGTTTTTATATGATAACACAGTGAGGTTAAAAGGTCTAAAAGTGCAAGGTTAAAGTTCAGAAAATAATTTGAGAGTAGAATGTGCTACAATTACAGCAAGCCAGAAATACACAAGAAGTAAATCATAGAAAAATATAAACCTCAGTTTCTTCCTAGCAATGAATACTGGCTGCAAAAAAGACTGGGCCCAGTGCTGTTCTCTTTTTAATACCTACACATTAATTTCATTTTCCTTACTCCAGGTTTTGCTTGCTCTTTTTGTGCCTTGTTATCACAGTATTTCCTGTATATGTTTATGGAAACACATCCTAGTGTTTCTTCTCATTTAAGGATGAAAGTTTCTTAAGAAACTTGGAACAAAACCCAAAAGCAAACAAACAAAAACTGCAGTTTTGGTTTAAGAAATGTATTCTATGTTTATATGCAGAGAAAATTCTGGCCTGGAATCAGCCATCCTGTCAACACTTAGCGCCTTGGTTTAACAAAAAATTCACATTTACTCATTTTTCATTTCCATGTTAGTCCAAACCAATTGAATGCAGAGAGGAAACTGGTGGCATATATTAAAATTATAAGCAAAGTAACTCATCAAAAGTTTTTGTGACCGAAGTGTAGCAAGGCATTGGGATCCCATTTGTGAGATCTACAAGTCCATTGTGCCCTAACTGGGAACTACAAAATGATGAAAAGGAATTACAGATTCTGATTTTTATGCTGAGGAATTAGCTATGTAGCTAAAACAGAGGTCTTTTCAGCAGCTAATAGGGGTGTCACGTGCTCTTTGTAAATCCTTACAGGACATGATCATGTGCTGAAGTGCATAAATAAAGCACATCAGCCAGAAGCTACACAGGTAGGTGGGCATCTTTCCCTGAATGGACTCCTGAGCAATAATCAGGTGCATCCATAAAGTCCAACAGGTTTCTGAAACTGTTTCAACTTGGCTGTTTTGCCTGAATATGCTATGTATGCCTTAAAAAACATCTTTTAGATAAAACTGGCTTCTGACTCAGAATGCCTTTGTAAACTAACATTTAAAGGACACAGTCCACAAAAAACTACCCTGTCTTCCTCCTTCCAGTTTGAGCCAATTTCCCTGGTATGGAAGCAGGATGTACTTCAAGTTCTCATGTCTTCACTGGTAATAAAGGATAAAATTAGTGCCAGGCTCAACAATCTGTCTTTATCAAATAAAAATAGTAATTTGCATTCTCATCCTGAACATATGAATGTTCCTTTCTTGTCTGTAGCACCGTATCAAGTGAATATAGGGATTATTCTGAATTTCACAGATGTAACACGGACAAACTAACAGCAGCAGAATATTAGACAGAGAAGTAGCATACGACTTGCAGAAAGCAATGGCCTGGTACTGCCTTCTTTGACCTACTATTAAAAGTAAGATGACACCATGGTTTCTGCCACCTCTAGTAACATATTTAATACTGAAAACATGATAAATGAAGGTAAATATACTCAGGATTCCTTCTGTTAGACTGGGAGATCTGCCTTGAAAAAACTCCATATGCATTAGCTTGCACATTACAAAATTTCTACCTGCAGCTACCACAGTCAGTTGTAGTGAGTGAAACCTGTCTGCAACTGTGGATTGTCTTGTGCTCCTGTGGGTAGGACACGCATTTCCAATATAATTTGTAGTTTTCAACAGTATCAAAGGTAGTGAGAGGACTTGCTTCTCATTAGTTATAATAAACACATATGTGCTAATACATAAGGGCTGAACAGTACTAGATGTATAAATAGATAGAAGAAAAAAAGTCTCAAAAGCGAAGTCAAATCTGTAGAATATCAGTTCTTACTTTCACATTTTGTAAATGTGAAAGAAATGTCTTGCAATGAGACTTTCAGTAGAATTTAAATGTCCAGCACTGCTAACTGAACTACCCAGACATCAGAATTCTGACTTCCAAACGATAAAACCAAAACTATGTTTTTTATTTATTTACTGCTTTCTATTGACATTTTGTAGAGTAACATTTTCATGCTTCTGTAACAACGAGGTTAGAATTATTTTCCCTAAACTATCATTTTTTTCTTAATATAATTAGTTCACAATCCAAGACATAACAGACTAAAACAGTTGAGTAACAGTTGGTCTCGATGACCTCAGAGGTCTTTTCCAACCCGATGAGTCTATGATTCTATGATTCTACGATAAGCACTGGCAACACTGGTATGCCCCAAAACAAGGTAACATTTATTTTTTACCCCAAAACTGTTAAGAAAATTTATAACAACTGCAGTTCAGCTTTCAAATATAACTTTAAAGTACTCATGTACGTAACATATTAAAAGGCTCTTATGCTTTTCAAGCTTATGGATCAGAGATACATTGATATCTAAAGATGCAAAGGGGGACGTACGGGGAATTCTTAAAGACTCGAAGCCTATGTTGAGTGTTACCTTTGCAAATCTGACTGTCATTCACTTATGAACGTTAAACATTTTAAAAGTTTGAACCACAAAGCATTAAATAGACTAGAAAGTACAGAATACATGACTATTCCAGTGGATAGATATTGTTAAAAGTGGATGATAACAGCTGAGAACAGAGCAGAATATAAACATTAAAACTAGAATTTAGTAATAATTCATTCTGCTGGTTTTGTTATTTTGCCTGTATCTTTTCTTTTTGCTGGGATTGGCAGATGTCCCACATAAAAGATGTCCTGCATTACACAATCAAGTCTTGTGTCTCATATGAAAAGCATATAGGACATGGTTTTCCACATATTTTCATAGAAAGTGGTCTGTTTTTCAGATGCCTAGTAAACTGGAAAAATGACACAGTGCATACATGGATAAAACCTGCATGTATAGCAGATGCAGTACCACCTACAGTGTATTTGATATCTATGTGCAGACCTGTTACACAGTCCCAAACTATCCTGAATTTCAACATTTAGTATTTAGGACTTTCATCTCTACTTTTAGAAAAAGAAAATTAACTAGGGGAAAAAAAAACCAAAATGCAGGATAAGAACCCCCCCGTCTCTTATTTCTAACCCTGAGTACCTTCATTTCTGTTTGTCTTCTATTCATTTAAATTACTTCATTTCCCCAGCTGTAATATGGGGCAATACTACGTAAACCATCTGTCACTTCATTTTTTAGAAACAGATGCCTCATTCTGGCATGGAAGAGCCTATAAAGAGATGGAATTTGATAAATGAGCATTTATGAATTTATGAACATTTACAAATCAATGACAGGGAACCAAGTTTCACTTACTGAAAAGACTGATTCTCATTAGGACCAGCCATGAAAGCCAATATTTTAACTAGTGGTGACACCCTCTTGTCAATTGTTTAACTGGTCCAGCGAACATTTGGTGAGAAATCTGTATCTTTAATAAAAATTCTCACTGTGTAAAGTTAATGCAAATGGCAACTGGTTGAGGATTCACATGTTCTGGTTTACTTTTAAGATACACTTGTATTTCAAATAAAGACAGTTCTTGGCCACTGTTCATGTCATTAACAGCTTTAAAAGCCTTGGGCCATCCTCTGTGAGCAGACACAGGGTATCTGCAAATTATAATAATGGAGAACAGACCCACATTTTGTTTACTTCAGCAGCTTCTGACCATTGTGCATGCTAGACATGTCAGGAAAATGTTCTGACTGATACTAGAAAAGCCTTCTAAATGAGAGGCCCACAGTCTGTCCTTAAAGCATCACTTTTTTTCTTAGTCCTCCAGGCTATCAGTTTATTGACATTATTATCTTAAAAATAGGTGTTATTTTTTTTTATTGGGTGTACCACAATCTAAAATTGGAGGTGAGCAGAGTTAGGTTAGAGGTAGGTGAGTGAAGATTTTCCTCCACCCGACTGCAGAACCAGCAAGGTAAAATATATGAATAAAAAGGACCTTGCTTCACATAAAATAAATGTTCCAAAATTGAAGTTTTAAAAGACAGAAAATAATCTCACTCAAGTTAATAAAAATCAAGATCAGTATAATTTTGATATTATGTTGATAATGTCTACGAAGCACAATTTTTACATTATTAATTATAAACTTGTTAAAATAAGTATTATTTTTTAAAAAAATCTGAAAACAAAAGTACCAATTAAGCTACTCATAGTTGAGAATACTTTGTCTGGTTGTAAATGTCTCAGGCAAGTAGATTCATGTGTGGGCAATAATAGCCTATGAAGCACAGTTTTATTCTGATGCTTTTAGTAATAAGACTAACTATAGTCTTTTGCATTTTACTGGTAGAATTAATAATACAAAATGTTGTCCCACTATCACAATGAAATCTAAAAACATAATGATTTACAATACTAAAACCACTGCTGCATTATATCGAAATAATTGTGTTTAGCATTTTGCAGGCATTAATAGTATCTTGTGGCTGACTTTTAACTTCATGGCTGTGAGAAAATGCAAGAATTATTTAAAATATATTAATTAGATTTTATCATCTGAAGAGGAATATTTTTTCTATAGGCACTTTTCACATGGAGGTCCAACATAAACATTTTTCTTTCTTTCAGCAAAATTATGAGGTATAATGAGAGAAACCAAGAGATGAAAAAGCTTATTAGGTCACTTAATTCTTATTGCTGCCAGTACAGGATTTTCCTTTAGGTATTTCAGTGTTTTGCTGATCTATATTAAATTACTCATGCAGCAAGGATTCCACCACTTCTCATGAGAGGCTTTTGGTATGAAATGAAAACAAAGTTTAAGCCATGACTCCTAACTGTTTCCCTGCCTGCTGTAGTCCTGCCTAGAATACTTCACAGCTGGCTGAAAACTCAGTCCATTGCTAGTTCATCCTTCCTCACTGTGGCCTGTGATAGGGTTCCAGAACAGGCACTGATGAAACATTTCAACTGACATTTACCAAAGGTATAGTGCTTTTAACCTCAAAAAACATGCCTACAGCATAAAAGAATTATCTTTCCAGGGTAAATAATCTATTTAGACCCAGTTTCTTGGTGGACTGTTTTTTAACCAGTTCATAGTCCAAGTGAATCCATTACTGAAAGAGACTCAAAACAATAACGTTTGGATATAATAATCAGAAAATTGTAATAAAGTGGAAAAATACTGATAATATAATAACAACAGCACTTTAAGTTGAGACAATGAAACATCTTAAATCTGGAATAACCATCACTTCTTTCAGTAAGTCAAATGAGAACTTTTAGCAAAAGAAAAGAAAACAGGTGGTTTTATCCTCAGTTCTCATCATCTTTTGCAGAAAAGTGCTTTGGAAAAGGCTCCTAACCTTCCCATGATGATTAGAGCACCAAAATTTGTATAATAAGAATTAAGACAGTATTTGTACTGCCTAGTGAACTTACTGACATTCATTTCGCCTAAACTTCAGGTGCTTTCATCTGAGCTTGTTGCCCAAGGATCTTCTTCTGCTCAACAGAGCTAAATCTGACTGTACAAGGAAGCCTTGGGTGACCTGATATTTGTATTTAATCTAAGAACACCACCTTGACCCCCTATGCAAGGATATCATCTTCATTAATAGAAAAGGAAAATATTCTAAGTTGGCTGAGTTAGGAGATATTCTTTTAATTGTAATGGCATTGTCTAGTAAATATTTTAACTTTAATGTATGCATTTTTATTCTTAAAAATGATACCTGAGTGGGTGAACAGGCAAAGGAAGGCAGAAAATAGTGGAATAACATTGTCTGATCATTAATTTGATGAATTAGATATAAAGTTATTTATGGTCAATAAAAACACTGTTCACTGCATATTGCTATTAATAACACTCCACAGGCTACAACTGAAGTAGTAATAACTGATAATATATCATTTGACTCTAAACGTGAAGCGTTATTATTTATTTTAAATAGAATTTGATCACAGATTTGACTGATGTTATTGACTTAAAAATCAAGTGAGAATATACAACTACAAGCAAGACCTTCTATTATCAAGTTTAAACTGAAGCTAGTAAGCTAAGACTGAACTATTTGATAGGATTTGTAAATATGAGTCAGTTCAGCTGTGGCTAACTTGAATGAGGATTCATGTTCAAACAATATGGCCATCATGAATGACAGTTTCCAAATTTCCTATACACGTAATTTTCATGGGACAATAAAGATTTTCAAAGGTTTGAATTTTCTCGGTGTAGTGGAACTACTCAAGTAATAATTCAAATTCAGATAAAGTGAAAGACTAGTAAGAGGACTTCCTAATTGGTTTATGATGGGAAGAAAATATGCCATTTCAATGATAAGATACTCATACGAGATTTGATCTTCTGTACACATTCCACTGGAGATTGAAGATTATCTTTCCAGCAAATGATTTATTTGTAAAGATAAAGAACAGATTGTTACTCAGCCAGTGAGGTACTTATGTTAATATTTACATAGTGGTAGGAGTCTCACTAGATGGTTGTGTGGAGGCAAGGAGCCCAAGCTCAAAGGAGCCCTAATCTTAGTATCACTATGCAGGTAATCTTTCTCTTGTCCCATCATGGGTTCTGATGCCTCACTAACCAGGGGAAAAAAGTACTTTTTTATTTTCTTCCTTTGGTTGTACAGAATTAAGATCAACAATGAAAAGAATGCCCAGGGGCTTTTTTGCAAGAGGATGGGCACTGTTTTTGAGAACTGTTACTGAACTATGCTTATTAGTATTGAAAAACCCAAATATTTATATTTACAGAGTGCAAAAATAGTTTGCAGTTGCTCTGTCCTCTTCAAATTACACATCCACAACACAGTTCAACAAATATGAATATATGAAAATATGCTGCAAATATTTGTCTTGCACTCTCCATAAAAAGGTTAGCTTATGTACTGTATTTTTTTCTTGAGGGAAACAGATGTCAGGAACTAGGTACCTTACTGTTGTCATAAATGTCCTCTGTCTCTCTGAAAGCTTTGTTTATTCCTCTTACACAGTTTCTCACTTCCTTTTCATTCTCTCTTTGACATAAGTTTATCTTTGAATTCAGATCCTTAACTTGAACATGCTTTTCGGAAGTATGACATGCTGTTATTACTAAATGAGTGTGCTATTACCAGATGAGAGCACCTTCCGCTAACCTGAATGACTGCTTACAAGAGGAAGGGTTTAAATCACAGGGACTGAGGTTATTGGTAAGGGTAGATTACTGTCAACTGCTTAGACATTTTTAAAATACATTCCTTTAAACAAACGGCATATGCATTTTTCTTTAAGATGTCGGTATGGCAGACTTCTCATTTTCCAAAAGCCTTCTGGATTCTTTCAGCCTGCTGCCTTTTCACATCAACATAATACAACATTCACATAAAACAACAAAAGTCAAAACCTTACATTAAGATTTTAGGTTTAAATTATCCAAACGTACAAAACTAATTAAAAAGACATTTTTCAAAGAACATACAAATAGTACATGAGCATATACAGTTAAGAATACCTGTTATTTTTTTCAAATACAACTCAATAATGAAGAGTAAATATGCATGTGCTATGGAAACAATTTTTAAAAAAACAGGTCTTAAAGGCCTTACTAGAGCTAGTAGCTACACATTAGCATGCAAATTATTTCATTCAGTTTCAAATGAATGGTAACCGTTTAAACAAGGTGCCGTAGTATGTTTTTCCCTATATGGGAGACCAATGGAGCACAGCACTTAACACTGTCAAAGATTTTCAGCAGTCCACTTGTAAGATCCTTAACATTAGCTGTAATTTCCATGTTAATTTTGAACTCATGCTATTTGAGTTTAAGATGTAATTACACTTGTTAGCAGTTAAAGTTTACTGTCATCATGTAACTCTGAAGAGAATGAGCACAGCCTTTGGGTACTACAGCCCGACAACACAATAATGTTAAGGAGGAAGGACGTATAGCAAGTATTCCTCATAATTCTGGGACTCATTTCCTGCTTCTGTATGTGAATAATTCATCTTTCAAAGATTTAAAATAACATTCATCACTCAAAACTCACAGTGAAAGAAACTACCATCTGCCTTACTAACAGGAACTTCATTAATGCATTGTGAGAATCTTCTTAGATATTTGTATACATTATTTGTACGGATTACAGTTTTATATAATAGATAATTTGTGTATTCTACTTTAGATACCCCTTGAAAATATGGATTGATAAGGAAATCTCTATAAAAGGAATAAACCAGTAAAAACTAAGAGGCATTCTGCATTTAAGAAGGTTAAGGAATGTGAAAGTGATAATGACAAGGATTTCAAAAACATTCATTCATGTTATCATTGTTGCTCAAGATGCAATACCACAAAGTCCCAATCTAAATTAACATGATCAATTATATTTTAGGTACAGTGACATCTACAACATACTAAGCATATACACATGTAAGTATGTATATACATATAACTTATTTTAATGTTATTATTATCTCAGTCAAAAAAGCTTTGAGCAGATGTTATATAACAAAAGCACGATATCAAAATAAATCTCTAAGTGGAAAATACAGTCACATTAAATGTCAGATTAACTGAGAAAAGACATATCAGGTATAACCAAGACATTCCAAGACAGTCAATCCAGTCATATTAAATAAGCTGACATATTTAATTGCAGAGGGGCTAAATTTGGAGCTTCCAAAACCGAAAACCAATAAGCAGCAATTTAGTAGATAAGTCCACTTGTGTGAAGGTCTGACAGTTGTCTAATAATTCTTATGAAAATGAAGTTGAATGTAATTTACTAAGAGAGACACAACTAACAAGCTTCATAAGCAAGTCACATTTCAAAGAGATAGACAGAATATGTTTCAATGCATTGATGATGAGGATCGGTATAGGAATTTCAGAGATATTAATGAAAGTATAGCATCAAAAAAAGGAAAAAAAAATGGCAAAGGAACAAAGGGATATAAACACAACTTGCAGATTATAGATTTAAATCAATTGAAAGATGATGGCAGCATCAAATGTGAAAGAGAAAAAGGGAATAGCATGGAAGTATTTCCAAGGAAAGATACAAAGTCTGGTTTGGGCCACATTATGTTTCCATAATGGCATGATATCCAGGGAAAATGCTGTGTACTGAAATGATGGATTGGATGTTTCAGGTCAAGATGTGAACAAACAGATTGAGTCACCAAGACAGAGTAGTAACTGAAATTTTCAGCAGATCAGATTATTGATCTCTTGTCTCTCAGCAAATGTACAATATGAAAATTACTGGGTAAATGCCCTCCCTTGAAAGGAAGGGAGATGTGAGGGTATGTCAGAGACTGAATGTAAAGATGACTATGAATTCACAAGATGTTACACTAGAAATTCTAACTGATAAGAAATACGCAGCAGCTGAGAAAGAGAGGGGAATCCTGAGATTTTGTTAAAGAAGTCATGAGAGACCAGTGGAGAGGTTCAAATCAAATAAGAAGGATAATAAGCAAAGGGTGGGGAGTGGAGGAACAGTTGGTAAGATATTACCACTAAATTCAGAAGTCCTAAAGAAATGAACTATGGGTCTTGATGAAAACAATTTATTTTGGCTTATCAGAAAACATAATAATCTGGCACTCCTCTCTCCCAAAGAGAGTTTAAGATCTCAAAGCAGATAAGATTTTCAGCAGAGTAAAAATCTAGTAGCGTCCAAGATCCTGTTCCCTGTTTTTTAAGTTACGAGTTCATGAGTCTTGTCCTTGTTGACATTTGTTCCTGAGAAACATGCTAAAATACTCCCAGTGAAAGAAAATATTTTGAAGCCAGCAAATGGACCTGCCATAAACTAGTATTTAAATACCAGGAATCAAAGGTGGGACTTAAGACTGAGTGTCACAATATAAGGAATGTAAATACCAGGAATATATAAAATACTTCATTAATTTATTCCAAATTTCAGATAATTTTTCATCTCAGACTTGATTTTGGAGTTCCATATTCTCACACTACAGCATTTTCATTTATATATGTAGATCAAATACCCCTATAAGAATGCAGCACCAAACCCTACTTGTTTACATTTTTCTGCTTTTATTTTGCACATTTTTCATTATGTATTTCTCCCTTGCTAAAACAAGAAAACTGCTGAAACGAGAACTTGCTTATCTACTAAGTCAACATCTTGAAAGTTTTAGGTGGCAAAGTCTGCAGATAGCAGACTAAAGCCAAGCCAACGGTTTCTTACACTACCTCAAAAACTTCTATTCTTCCTTTTCAATCAGATATCTCACAAGATCTCTGTATTTGCCTGTCAAACAGAAGCTGTGCAGCTGTAAGTAAAATGATAATTGGAAAGATAATGCTACTGGTATTCAGGCATCTTTCTCAAAGCAGCTTAGTCATATGCTGTATGGAATAAAAACAGGATTGGCTGAGTAAGGGAATTTACTGTTTCCCAGGAAAGGAAATCGCCTGCCACACATCTGGCAAAATGTTCTAAATGTTTAGTTTGGGCAAAATATACATTTCAGCTCTTCTTATAAGGTGAGTTCTGTAGAGTGGGGTATCTTCTTTCTAAAAATGGAAAGATCTAATTTGTACTCTAAATATACCAAGCCAGTATTTGCTATTTTATGTCAAAGACTATACACACTCAGCTATAAAGCAAGCAGGAAATCACAGGCTAAGCAGCCATATTTCACTGTGCAGAACCAATTTACCACTCGATATCGACAGCAGAAATAAAAGATGAAAAGACCAACGAACATGTAAAAAACACTGAGAGGAAGCAACTGGTCTGAATTACAACTTTTTACTCAATTTCATATTGGCATATATAAGATTCCATGCCAAATTATTTACATTCCTTCCTACTTCAACATGTCTAACAATGAGATGGTCCTTCTTATAACTGATGCGAGACAAATCTCTGTCATTCAGCTTTTCTGGAATAAGCCCTGTCCTGCAAGTAGACTTGTTATTATGCCTCTGAGGCTCAGTAAAAAGGCTGTATTCAGGCATCTTCTTTCCACCTCCTCAGTTTTAAAGGATTGAAATGCATTTAACTTGCCTTACTTTTCACACCAGTTTTTTAAATTTAGCTGTTACTACTTTCTTTCCCCCTGAACTCTGCCTGGCTCTGACTCTCTGGGGAGACAGAGAAGTCCACTTCCTCCTCCACAGCTGGGAAAGCTGCTCCCAAAGGGATTGAAAAGGTGAAGGATCACAATCAAATGCTCCAAAAGACGCACCAAATACGGCTCTATTCTGAAGTGAAGGGTTAAAGTGATGTATATCTATTTTGTTGGCAAGGTGAACACTCACTAACTTTCTTGGGCAGTGGGAAAGGGCACTTCATTAAAGCAATATAAGTCCATTGTACCCAGATGGGGAACCAGCAAAAGCTTCCCTCAGTTATGTGTGTGTACTGGGGTTTGTATTTCAGTTATTGCCTCAACAGCCTGGATGTATTGGGGAAAAGCTGGGGAACCCATTACCATGACGAACCTCAGGGTGTTACTCCAAGAGCTAGATGAGAAGCACAGCAGAGTAGCTAACTGGTGGTGCCTGCTGTGCTGGTAAGGGTCTTCCATTAGGAATTTGTTATCACTCCTTGGAATAATACTTGCACTTTCTACACCTTTTCCCAAACTGCTGACAGCTGCCATAGCAACTGGCCATTCATTCATTCGTTCATTCAAAAAATCCCAACAAACCAACCCCACAAAAAGCAAACTAAGCCAAAAACACGGCTAAAGGTGAACTAGTTTCTCTTTTCAGTATTCATACAGCCACAGTTCTCCCTAGTGGAGGTCCAAGATACAGCAAGCCTTGTTAAACAGCCTCCAAGTTCAGTTTTGTTCCTGGCCCCATTACTGCTCAAGGGCTTCCTGGGGTCATGCATAGGCCTTTCCTAAAAGAAACCAGACTTCAGTTCAAACCTTTAGAGACACTCCAGTCTCTTCTCAAAAACCCAGGAAAACTAAGCTGCCAGAATATATTGTTGACCTGACTCACTAGTGTGGCATACAGATGGCAAGCTTCATTGCAATTCAAAAACTGTCAATTTAATCAAGCCTCTCATGGAAATCCTATCTAATGAATTCTCAGCATCCATCAAATCTTGTCTTTTATATATGTAGAATCCCTTGAGTAGAAGTCTAATAATTAAAAACAAAAGCTCTGAAAGACTATATTCATCTTTCCCTTTAATGTCTAACTAAGGGATTAAAAAAAGGTATGGAAATATAAGATTATCTTCTGATTCTTCATTATTTAGGAGAGAGATGCTTTCAGGGCTGCAGCGTTCTTATGTTCAGCATTACTCTGTTGAGAGACCTACATTCTTTGGGCTAGCTGTGAGGTGAGAAGAAAGCAGGGAGTGGACCAATTCAAGGACAAGTACAAGTCAACAGGAAATTTTCATTTAACTTGGAAAATTAATAAAAAATATTCAAATAAAAGAAAATATTGAATTTGAATGTCCAGTTAGATACTTAGAAATGCTTCAGACAGTCTAGTGTATAAATATAATCCTAGTGCTGTCCTCATTGCATAATGGTTTCTCAACTACCTTGCTAAAGACTGTTATTCGTGGAATTAAGCATTCTTTCAAAGAATTCAATATTCTGAAAAGCAGAAACCACTATGGAGAAAGCTTTTGAAAATTCATTAACAATGCAGGTAGCTTTGCTGTTGCACTACAAAGTTGAAGGAATGGAGAATGTAGAATTTATATGCCAAACCCTCCAAAAATGTATAGTTTGAGAAAATAATCTTGACTATATCCCAAGTTCTAAACATATTGCTCCATTTCCTTCGGGTGCAAGGGTAGGCAATGGCAGATGAACACTTCAGAAGAAGAAAATCTGACAAATCGTTTCTACAGGTCAAAGTAAAGCATAATCCGAGCCTTTCTGGAAGTCTCCAGAATTGAATTTTAGAGATTTTTCCTTTCCAAAGGTAACTTTGTATTATGTAAAGAAATCCCAACAGCTTCCAACAGTGTAGTAAGGCATTCATTTTAGGTGCTACAACTACTTTTGACAACCTGTGAACACAATTTCCACGGTTTAAAAAGTAAAAGCTCAATTAATACACTATATGAAATACAGTAAGTTGTGTAAGAAAGTCTGCCCTTACAGAACTCAACACATGCTAGGATTTTTCTTACATAAAAGAAACTTTGGTCTCTAATTGATGTTAGTTTGACTAGCATAGCATGCTCTTTGTTTATTTTAATTAAGAAGAATCTATAGCTTCCAGATCCAGACCTAGCAAAACTGTCAGTTTATCTTCAGGAGTCAGTATCCCATAAGCTGGTTTCAATAAGACATTTTCTAAAACAGAGAAGTAAACTCTTTCAGAATCTCAGTGGATTCAATTCTTTCCCAGGGTTTGGTAAGTTGATAATTTGCTGCTTTTTCAAGATCACCGATCATTACTGTGAATACGGGAGTGGGAAATAGGGGGAAGCCTCTTTACTCTCATATACACATTTCAAATACTTACTTTATTAGATTTTTCCCTCAGTTTTTATGGGTATTTCCCACTTCAAGGGCATGGAATCGGGCTAGTGAGAGCTGACAGGTTAAGTGCTATTCAGCCATGCCACTCCCTGAGGAATGCCTTACTGCCACTGTGCCTGGGTAGTTATTCCCAGCTGATGTGTGACTTGTAACTCTTCCCCATGTTAGCACTTCCCAAGTTAGCCATTTAATACAGACAAAAAAGCTTCTTTTTTTTTTTTTTTTTTTTTTAAAAAAAAAAAGCTTGGATGAATCCTGAAAGATTCCTAAAAATCTCAGAGATTCAGTAAAATACAAAGTCTGCGTTCAACTGAAAACTTTTAATTAATGCTGCTCTCTTGTTCTCTTTGCAAGACATGTCCAAGCCTGCTTTTGTATGCTTAGGACGGTGTCCTTCTCTGTAATTATACAATGCACTAAACACAAACAAAATTACATCTGGGCTCAGTGCATTTTAAAAAAAATATCTTTATGAAGCACAAAAAAGCCCGGGAACTTTTTTCCCCCTTTGGTCGGTGTTTAAAAATTATTACCACCACAAATACTTTACAAGCATAGTTGGAGGCTATCGGAACTTATTGCTCTGTCTAGGAAATTCTTAATGAGGGCCGCGCTGGAGGAATTCGCAGGGGTCCTGTTGCTGCCGGCTCCTCCCCGGGGTTTCCTCTCGCTCGGCCCCGCGCAAGCCCCGCGCCAGCCCCGCACCGACCGCGCTCCCCCGCGCCCGCTTTGCAAATGCCCCCCGCCCCCCCGCGGGAAAAGCGAAGCCGGGAGGGAGGAGCAGGACCGCTCCGCACGTCCTGCCTGCTCTTATCAACTCATCCTAGAAGGGCAGGGGAGTGATTGATCGCGGCACCGGGGCACCGCGAGGAGAACTCTTCCTCCTGGGGCAAGCGGGGCCGCATCGCGCCGCTCCGAGCCCTTGCTTTCCGCATCTGACAGCTCCGGGCACGGCGGGGGGGCAGGCAGCACGCTTCCAGCTCGCCACTGGGACAGGGAGAAAGCCCAGCCCTCATTCAGGCGGCACATGGCAGCAGAGCGCTCGCTCCCAGCGCAGGTTGAGTAGGTCTGGGCTCTCGGCAGCGCTGCTCAGCACTCCAGCTTGGCTGGGGCACCGCGGGAACTAAGATGCAGCTGACTGTTTACTTCTTTTTGGGCTGCAGTGTTTTCTTAGCTTCAGGATACAGCTCCTTTAGTAAGAGCATGGAGGCGATAGGCAAGAAGCAGTACCAAGTCCAGCATGGGTCATGCAGCTATACCTTCCTTTTGCCCGAGACGGACAACTGCCGGTCTTCTCCTTACGTACCCAATGCAGTGCAGAGGGATGCGCCTTTAGATTACGATGACTCGGTTCAAAGACTGCAGCTACTTGAAAACATCATGGAAAACAACACTCAGTGGCTGATGAAGGTAAGATAATATCATTTCTATTCTAAAAACCTTGTTTACAACATCCTGTTATCTATTTCATTGTGTCTTTTCCTTCTAAAAGTTTCTAAATTCACAAGATCCATTATCTAAACCAAATTTCTGAGTTATATTTCAATCAAAAAGTTGGTTTGAAGTATGAGAATGTGATTTTACTGACTAAAAAGGAACACAGAACTGCACTGTTCTGCAGAGCTTATGCTTTCAAGTTTATCATTACATTTGAGTTGTTTGGACAAATATTAAATACATATACAGGCAGACTGTGAGCATGTCTGAAATTTCTGACATGAAAGAACTGGGTAGTAACTTATAATTAACTGACAAGGGCTATTTTATCTCTATTTAAAGAATACAGAATATACCTTTATCTGAGGCATGTTTGAAAAATGTTATTTGAAACTATTTCAAAACTTGCATGGAGCAGTGAACGTATTAAAGACCAGCTGATAAAGAATTGTAATTCTAAGCAAGGACTGTAAGTCTGACTTGCAGTGAAATTAGCCTACTCAAGTGACAGAATTTCAAGAAAGTTCATTAGCGGATATCCTTCGCATCCTGTAACATTTCCACTCCAATATACAATATTCAAGGGGAAAATATTCTGGAAAAGGTGTTGCAGATGCCACATAGCTTTCTTTAATGCAACTCCGTTGTAAGTAAGGGAGAAAAGACACGTTATTGCCAAAGTGGCAACATTTATGAAATTATAGTTGAAAAGACAGAAAACATTTATACTGCATAAATTCTTAGTATTACTGGAGAACAAGCCTGATCAGTCTTCCTCATATTAGCAGAAACTCACTTGATTCTGAATGCTATACAGTTCGATGGATTTTGATTTAATAAACCTTTATTTCACTGAAAAAAAGTGATGTATAGTTTAATTGCATAGTAAATTTCTTAGTGTTTATGTCTTATACTAAGATCCCTATCGTCTAAGCAATAAATATTTTGAGGACTTAACTGAGCAGTTGACATAAGATTTCCAAGGAAGTGTCCATGAGATGTCATACGAGCTTTTTTTGTAAGAAAGAAGTATTTGTTGCGAATGGAGAGAATTCACAATTCCCTACAATGAGCTGTCAATTCTTTATACCAAGCTTACAAGATTATAGAATAATTTTACATTAGGGTTCACTTCTTTCATCAGTTACAAAGTTACAGAACTAGCATGATACAACTAAAGGAAACTAGTAGAGAATGTGTGTAAGAAACTGAAGTCACACTTCAAAGCAGAAAGCATAGTGTGGTCATCTACCTGAAAATGAACCTTCTAGCTTAAATTCAAAATGCATACAGTTGAGGGCTACAGTGTGGGCCTCAAAATCTGTCTTTATGGGTTTAGGATGCTTAATTTAGACATCCAAATAGTGTCGGCTTGGTAGCTTTTGTTTTTTTAATCTCACAGGTAAACATACTTAACATACTTACCTTTATATTTATTAATTTACAATGCTCACTATTGTAATGTTAGGACCAACATTAACAGATGTGCAATGCAGGATGAAAAATACACAAAACAGTCTAGTGTACCCAGCTGCTAAGCAATTTCCTAACATAAATAGAAAATCACACACAAGACTCCAGTGCTAAATGCCACTTAAGTAGGCAAACACAGTATCATAAGTGGCATCAGGTAAACAGAAACCAGTAAGCAAATTCCAGCATCCTTATTTAGTAAAAACTCTGCTTTTTCCTGTCAGTCCCTGGGAAATCAGTTACAAGACGAATAAGATAAGTATATGTGTCCCATTCTTTGGGGAATCAAAAGGCAAGAGTCTCTGTTTTACAAGACAGAGAAATGTTTCTTCTATTTGAGCAAAGATCTCCAATTAAGATGCTTTAGAAGAGCCCGGTTTTTTTCCCCTAACTGTCCCACAGCTAAACATCCTGCAAAAAAACTGCTGGTTGCCTTTTTCACTATTTTAACACCTGCTCTTTAGGTCATCTGTTTTGTTCACAAAGAGACTCCAACAAAAGTAGCTTTTCCTCAGATTTGCTTTGCTAGAGACACCTGGTCTGCAAGTGAAGATGAAAAGCAAACAATAACCTCTAAAGTCGCTTACAGAGTTTACTTGATTTTTTTATGGTTACTAATACACATTCCTAGGTTTATATTTCAATTTACAAAAATATAATACTAGATTAACCAAGGCAAGGCAAAAAAAATGTGTTTATTTAGCTTTTATATCATATTGAAAGTATAATATGATTGATTTACAAGTTAAGCTGACATTAATGTCTCAGTATTTGCACAAAAAACTTGGGTATTGCTTTTCAAAAAGAGTTTTTTTTTCTCATTTGAGAGGCAACACCTGTTTTATTTTGAAGTTGTGTAAAAAAAAAACATTACAAGCTTTTAGTGAATTAACTTTAAATATTGTTCCTGAAGTACTGCACATCCCAAAACATTTTTACACCGCTCCCCCCCTCCTGCCTGTAATCCATCAACTAAAGGAAACGTTCCGTTTCTGAATGAATGCTAGGCTGTATGAATGGAATAGCATGGGAAGTGTGTCCTTCATCTGCTTAATGGACAAACACAATGGGAAGAAAATGAGTTACGTAGGTCCAGGTTCTTTTCTGATCTGCTCCTGCATAGGGAACAGAAGACTTTGTTCTACAATTGCTACAAATTGCTGCTTCATGAGAACACATTTTTGTGTTCTTAACTGTATTAATGCCTTATGCCCCTACTCTACATACCATACATAAAACTGGAATGTCTCTTGAGAAGTAATTATGTTTAAGCATTCAGATGACATATTAGAAGAAACCACTACTATACCTAGTCCAGTGGTTAGCAGTGAGCCAGTAAGCGATGCTGTAGAGCAAAGGCCAAAACCCTACATCAATTGTTCAGCAACATACCTGAAATGAACTTTCTTCTTTGACTTGCCCTACCTTGGGATCAGTTTGTATACTAATTGTAAGATGTTTTAATGTGCATGTGAGCAGGGAGATCAAACCTTTTGGTAATGAGATTTTCAATTAATTTGAGAGGATAACAGATTGGGATACAGCTGAGGTAAGAGACTGCAAATTTTAATTGTTGACATGCATGTTGGCTGTTATCCTTTGGCATTTTTTCCCATTAAAAAAACATAAGGTTTTCAGATATTCCTAGAAGATAGGCAATTCCCTTAAGTTCCACTATTAAGCAAATCTCTAGCTGAATTAATGGCAGCTTTACCATTTGGATCACAGCTTTTCTACTCAGGGAACTGCATATTTTTCAGGTTTTAAGACACTGAAATAAATGAATGCTAACTTGAATTTACTTCTTTGTACATAAACTAGATCCTATGACTCGGGAGATATGACTGTTCAAAGCACTAGTGTAAAAGAAGTGGGTTATACTTTCTTAGTCTTTCTTGTTACAAACACTTGAAAACAACTTGAAAACAATGTATGATCAAAGTGATTATAGCATATGGAATATAGGTAATTTATTTGTAGTTTATCAACAGATCAAAAAACTAGAAAATAAAAGTCGTGTCAGTAGTCAACCTTTAAGCCTTAAGACCAGAACTTCATCCTGAACCATCCCAGCAGACAGGGAGTGGGACATACTGTCAACAGAGATCTTTGGATACTCTGAATTGAGATTTATTTTTCCTTGTCGTATTATCCTGGAAGCTAAAAACTCTTTGCAATTTGAAATGTATTCTCTAAGCACGACAGTATTAGAGGTTTTAAGATGTACAGGAATGAATGCTTATATTTTTGATGAGTAATTACCAATGAAAGATTATAATTATTGTACTGAACCTCATATCTCAAATATGAAAAGATATTCTGACATGCATCGTTCAAAACCATCTGCACACAATGGACAAGGACAAATATATTGTACAGTGTTGGATTTTGAAATACACAAAAGATGATTCTGACTCTGAATCAAGAGCTGCATTCCTTTCTTAAGTAATGCATCTGTTTTCAATTATTGTGAAAAGTGCTTGTTTCTGTCTATCGACTATGTATTTGCTAAGGAAAAGAATACTGGCAGGATCAAAAGAAAATGCTTCTTTAACTTTCAGATTACTACATGTTATTGGATAAAATGTTCATGCTACTTTAAATGATCTGACTACGCAGTCTATTGTTATATCTCCTGTAGGTAAATTTCTGTAAAAGAATTTGAAATGACACTTTTGCATGTGTTTAAAAACTATATTGTAAAGACTATTTCTGCATCATTCCAGAAATACCATATCGGTCATATAGGTATGAAATTGTACAAAACCAAAAAAGAGGACTAGAGATTTTCTTGTACAGATCAACAAGACAAAATTGAAGTTGTGAAGATGTTAGCAGTAAAAATATGATAAACAGAGGCTTTTTAAACTGAATCAGTCTCTTACTCTTATTCAAGACATATTTTCTTCTGTTTTGTTTGTTATTAATATGACCATAACCGTAACATCTTTGACTGGTCTAAACAGCAAATTGGGAGACTTTGTCCATTAACTATTGACATCAAGTGCTTTATTTTTCTTCTTTTTTCTCTTTCTTCAAGTGTACATATAAGAAATGAGCATGGAAATACTTGAGTTGACAGTTTCCAGTCCTTTTTGTTTGCGTACCCATTTAACATATAAAACTTGACAGCATAACCTTTAGAATATCTTACAAACTTTTGCAGAGACTGAAGTTCAGAATGGTATTTCTTTTACACACAATTATCTTGTCACTGCTCCTTCTTTGTTGTTAATTATGAACAACTACAGTAATATGCATCTCCTCATGATTTACCAAGAGGAACAACTGTTATAATTTGCTTGATTCCTAATCATAAGAAAGAAGCTATCACATATGTATTGCTTAGAACAGAATTTTGCCCAGAAGACACGGATACCCATTTCTAGCCCTCAAAATATGACATCTGGTATCATCAGTGAGTGCATTATATTGTTCTTTTCATACTACAGTATTTGTGGTTTTGAAAATATACCAGATTATATGTTGTTCGATTTACAACACTTCTTACAGTAAACCAACACAGCTTAGTAAACCACTATTTATTTAACAACATTTTACATACTTTAATGCAAGAACCTCTGGTTGCATCTGTTATTTCATGGGATTATACATAGCTTTGGCTGAAAGCCAGGATGGGGGCAAAGGAAGAGTGTCCTCCTCCGTCATTACCATTATTATAGGGCTAGTTGTGGAAATTGCTGTCAACTGATATAGAAGACACAGTCGCAGACCTTAGATGAGGGTCTACAAGAGAGAGGTGCCACTCTCGGATCCTTCTCTAGAGTTTAGCAAACTCAGAGGTACATCACATGACTCAGTCTATCTTAATTAGCTCTCTTAAGTTCAGTCTGTCTCTTCAGCCTGGAAGAAAGAAAAATAGAGGAATAGAAAACTTAAAAGAAAGCCCCCTTGAAGAAGCAGATTTATCAGCATTTCTAAAGAAGGTGCAAAAGCCAGCATGCTGCACAGCCCTAATACTGGCATACAACTTTGTCACTAAAGTTTGTAAGTCTGAGAATCAAGAGACAATAGGTAGAAAGCATAAATGTGGGCTAAAATGAAAATGTCATCAGAATTACATAGACAAACATTATGCTTCCTAGTTGTTTAAACAGCTTAGGTAGAATCAAATAAGGACCAAAGGTCTTTCTGTAGATTTTGGTGTCTTCTCATTCTCACATCCTGGCAGAATCACAGAATAACAGAGTAGTTTGGACTGGAAGGACCTTCAAAGATCAAGTCAAATCCCCTTGCTGTAGGCAGGGACATCTGCCACTTAGGTCAGGTTGCTCAAAGCCAGCCCTGTTCAACCTGACCTTGAACAGTTGCAGGGATGGGGCATCCACAGCTTCTCTGGGCAACCTGTTCTAAGTGTCTCATCAACCTTATAAAAAAATTCTTTCTGGAACAGAAGATTCAAGTTGTTTTTCAGAGAAAACCAGTTCTAGCACCTAGTTAGCAATAAGATATTGATGGGAGCCTTAAGGATGCCTGTAAAGACTGCACAAGGGAAAATGAGAGAAGATGTCTCTCAAATAAAATAATATTTCATTTATATGCCAGTACAAGGATGTTACACACAGGAAATATTTTGGTAGTCCAGATGCTCTCACTAGGAAATATCTCATTGATAATAACAGCTAAACCACTGAGAAAATTCGTCCGTGGACTATAAGTATCAATACAACTTTTGAGAAAAGGAGGGTTTCCATGGCACTGAATAAGAAGCTTCAGAAATAAGAACAGACAAGTTTGTCTGCCATTTCATTATTTGCATTTCCAAGACTACCTAATTATAAATTACAGGTGAAAGAAGCATATAATTTTATAGGGCTAAGCATATGTAAATTAAAAAAAGGTATGGCACAGTAACTTAATATTTAGAGATGCCTTAAGAGATAGGGCACATTCCACAGTGGAACAAATTAAACCAAATAACCACACGCACAAAGTTAAAAAGTGCTTTCCAAATGGAAATACTGTGATAATTTAATTTCCTTTAACAGACATATCTCTAGGAAATGGGGCAGAGGAAAAAAGAATTGCATTTATTCTTTAGTGAGAATAAATGAAATACTGTTTGGTGAGCCTAAAGCCTCTTTCAAGTAAACCAAGCTCAGAGGAAATGTTAAAGAATTCTTCAGGTTACAAAATCCAGATCCATGTTTTGTATAAAAAAATCCAACACCTAAATAGTTCTGCAAACACTCACCGTGTCAGTTTTCAAGCTGCCTAGGAAAACACATTACTACCCCTTAAATGCCATTTTTAAAAAAAATGCTTACTACATTCCAAATAATTACTGAAAATCCTATTAGTTTTTATCGGGGTGTGTGTTACAAATTAACGTTAAGATGTTGTTTACTAAGCTCAGCAAACGTATCCTGTAATTTGTATGATTGGAAGATATCTGTTCTTATTCCAATTTCCAGCACATTATGGCTTAGTCTAGATGGAGAGAGGGAAGCTGCAGGAACTCTTCTGCTGTCTTTATACTGACCATATGAAGCCTTATGAGTTTATCTAATAGTCTTCCAGGAGGCTGCTAAGGTCAGAAGGAGGTCGTACTGCTAAGAAGAGAAGGATGGTAGGATATGCAACCTTCTCTCTGGTAACTTTTTTCTCTGTTAGAAAAGCATGGATAGAAATCTAGTATTCTTCACAGAGTTACATTATTCACAGAAGCTGTAAGGAGTGAAATATTTCCCTCTCTAGTTAAGAAAACACTTCAGAATTCTCAGATGACAACAACTTTTTTTTCCAATTCAGCTGTCTCTAGAGAGACCCAAGTGGCATATAATGTCCTAACTTCGCTCAAACTCCTTTTAATATTGTAGGGAAAAAAACATCTTTCCAGTTCTGTATTTGTATTCAGGTCTCAATCATCATGACAGAACTTAAAAAAGAAACCATATAGGGTTTCTTCATCCTCTGGAGAACAACATATCAACTTTCTATCAATGATTTTGGTCAGGTATTAAAATCAGTGTGTTGTGATAACACAGCTGGGAGCTTAGCAGACTATTTTATTGAATAGCTAGCTATGACATCTTATTATTTAAGTTTCTGAAAGGGAGGAAAAAAGCCTTGCTTGATACATTAAAGTTCTCTTAATGTTAGCAACTGAAATTCTTTAAGAAGCATTCAATTTTTAGACTGTAGTAACTTTTAAAATGTAATTACCAAGAAATTAAAAATAGCTACATGCATTTCCAAACCTGTGCTCAAGCATATATGAGGACAACAGTAATGCAGTATAAAGTCAAAACTACCATATTAGAGCATTCTGGTATAGCACAGCATACTCAATCACACACAGCTGTCATCGTGTGAGCTACTTTAGAAGCAATGTTTTAGTTTGCCTTTTGAATAAAGTGTTTGTCAAAACCACATGAAAACACACTAGGCAAACATTTGATATGTAATTATCACTTCAGTTTAATAGAACTTTTTGACAGGGAGAAAAGCTAAAAGTTCTCATCTTCAGAGAAAGAAAAATGGTAATCATTTAGCAATGGTGAGATATTCTTCAAATCTCTTAATATAAAAATGAGTCCAAACAATAGCTTTGCAGACCTTTTTCATTCTCACACTGCAAGCATTAAAAGTCATTCATCTGTACTCACGATATCAGCTTCCTTGCTATGCTTGCTTTTTGGTTCAGACCTGCACCTGATGTGCATGATCCTGGAAGGAAAAAGCCTCTTTTGTTCCATTCTGTCAGAGAGTGGGAATGGGGAGACACCCAGCTCAGTGGAAAGGACATTTCCTGGGCAACAGCCATAGCCCTTACCCCTCCAGCAGCTCCCCTGAATATGATATGACGTCAGTGTACCGAGGGTCTGCTGTTCAACATATGACCTGCTGTTTAGTCCTACACTGAAGTATTTCAGAAAGCGGAGAGGTTTAATTTTGATAGCTGGCACCTAAAAATCATTTCAGTTTTGCCTTCCTTCACAGAACTTGTAGACATCATACTAAGATGCTTCATATACTTTATTTACATCCTTTTCTTTGAACAACATCATGTTCTGTGCAATAATTTTCCTCCCCATTTTTCATTTGCAAGGTGTAACCACCTGCAATATACTAGTTCAAATCCACAGTTTCCAAGTGAAATATAAACCAATACCCTAAGGAGAATATGTCAATTGGTCAAGAAGCAGTAACTCCATTTACCACGGTATCAGCCATTAACTGACAGTCTCAGCTGTGCAAAAAGTCAACTTCAAACATAAAAAAAGCCATACATCAAGGCTAAAATATATATAGTAATGGCAAACACGCTTGTCATACTTTCCTATTGGATGCACAGATAATCCTGTCCATTCAGACAGTTCAATATTCAAGAAAATTCCCTGGTGAAGGCTTAATTAAACAATTTCCATGTTTTTGCTTTTCTTTAGAAAGCTTTTCTACAAACAGGCTAATTCAACTATTCAAAGGGAACACCAATTTTGCATTTCTTAATACAACTTTAAAAAAAAAATAGAGAAAGTAGGCAAAAAATCGCTTAAGTGAATGAGTAAAACCAGACTTGTCTTTTTCTTGTCTTTTTCTGCTTCTAAGGAACTAACTTAAATAAAACTAAACTTCTTTGCGTGAGGTCTGAACTTTGACCATATTAATTATCCCTGTGTTTTTCACTTATGTCAAACTTCCATCCTGATGCCTGATTTTCTGTCAGATGTAATGATTACCTATAAGGTAATAGTAAGTTAAAAACCGCTGTTGTAACTGCTACTGGAGCCTTACTGTTTTCTGAATGTTTTCTGGAATGTTTTCTGAAAACTATTCTGACATGATGAAACAAGGTTCAAATAAATAGAAGGTAAACCCCAAGACTAATAACCTAACCCTTAGAAAGTTATAAACTGCAACAAACATAAACAATCTGATGCTATCTAACCACAAACAAGCAAGAATTGACAACCACAGTTTACCAGCTATGGAAGTATAGTTTGTAATGCCCTATTTTTTTTCCCTGACACTTATGTTTATTTGACTTGCAGCTAGAGGAAACTTAACATATGTCTTGAGTTCAGCTTCTTTTTATGGTAAACTTTATGAAATTTTCAAAAGGCTGTGAGGACAGCATACAAAAACCTAGCTCTGCTCTAAGCAAGTAGAAAAATTCCCACTGACCTTTTGGTGAAACTTAGGTTTCATCTAATGCATCTAAAACCTAATTTGACTCAAAAGGTGAAACTTTTTTAAACTATTGGAAGTTGATAATGGATTAAACCAGTAAATCAGACATTCGGTTTAAGGCTTACTTCATTTGGACTATGTCTAACTAGTAAGGATGCTATTGGAATGGAAAAAAGAATGACAATTTTAATCACAAGGAAATACACATTTTCCTTTTCTTGTCCCTCTCAAGTCCATGTGGGAGTAATATCTCCCAAGAGTCTCATCCACTCAAGTCCTTTGCACTCACCATTTTCCTCAGTGAATTTCTTTCCAATTTCACAATGTTTTTTAACCCTCAAGCCAATCAAACAATTCCTTCCCTCAGCCAGCTTTAAGATCAGTCTTCCAGACCCCTTTTGCAGCTTACTGCCTTTATGAATTCCTATCCCTGACACATCTATTTTTAAAATTCAGCTCAGATTCAGTTCCTTCTTTCCCTTCGTTAAGACCATTCAGCTTCCTCTCTGTCCCATATGAACTCTCTCTATGTCCCTTGTCATTCATGATTCTCAGTTCTGGATTCTTTTGTGCTATTTGTTAAATTTCATTTTAACCCTCACCTACATGCATGCTTTAAGACAGTTAGCTTCTTATTAAGACATTAAGACAGTTAGCTTCTTTTTCTGACTAGCTGCATGCAGTATCAATGACATTCTTTCTCCCTTGCTAGATGTCGTTACTCATCTTGACAGCAGTCTTGCATCCAAGGGAGTTTTTGTTAAGTACCTTTAAAAGTCTCTCTCTTTAATGGCCCATCCCATCAGATCTTGACAGACAGGGACGGTTTCCTCCCATAAAACACCCATCCTATATAGTGCATAGTTTTGGTTCTTGGCCATTTTTGCTGAGAATTTCTCCTCTTGTATTATAATCAATGCCAATAGCATCATTTCTTTTGAGAAGATCTAGTTCCAGTTTCTGGTCTTCATACAAGGGCACTAAGCGTCAGCTGCCTGGTGTCAGGGTTTCATGAGCACTGACTGGAATTCAGGGCAAGAGGTGATTTTCAATCACCACCTGAGTGCTCTGTGGGACACCAGGGACAAAGAGGAACTTTTGGAAGTAATGATGGAAAGACTTTTCTTCTTGTTTCTGTTCCAACAAATTAAACTGCCTGCTTTTAGATGGATAATACTAGCTATTAAGGCAAAAAAAAAAGAAGTATTTTTTATCAGGATTGCATAATCTAACGTTTTTTTGTTATGCATCACACACTACATTTTGTTTCTGCAATATACTGCCTGTACGTGCTGATCTTATTTCCAAGTATTTGTGTTTGTCCACTCTTAACACAGTAGCTTCCTGTTTTATCTTTCAAGCATGGAATTCCTCAGAAGCTTTTGCTTTAAAGACTCTTTAACTGTGCTAATGGAACAACAAAGTGAAATAAATAAGTGTCATTTGACAAAAACATACCAAGATGCTGTTTTTTAACTAAGAGATTTGCTTAAGGGTGGCCCTCAGTGCTTTCTCTAGCCAGTCAAGTCGATTTTGGGTTTGGTGTCCTGCTTCTCCTACCCAGTGTTTTGGAAACATCTGGTCTGGCAAGAGAGGAAGTTTCAGGCTAGTGATGAAAACGTAGCAGCTTTTAAGACACACCATGTCCCCTGTCCATCAGGCATATTGGCAATGGAAACAGTGGAGAGAAAGATTGACCATATCTTAAAAAAAGAACTACAGCACTTATGAGACGAAATAAGCTTTTTGATTTTGTTTTGTTGGTTTTATGTACAGGAAAATCACTGTGCGAGTTCTCACTAGAGAAATTCAGTCCTTCCAGACTGAAATCAGCAGCTGATGTCTGCTATCTCAATCTTGAGCATTCAAAAACTGGCATGACTTCAGCTCAAATGACTGGTTCTCTCTTGGTAGCATCATCACTGAAGCTTCTTCTTCAAGAAAAAAGATCTCGTAAAAGCTCCATAAACTATATTTATAAGCCAGTGTGTTGCAAAGTTTAAGAACTACTGAAAATGGTTTCAGTTTCCTTTATCTGTGAAGTTTTGAGAAAATGTAATGATTTTTTGTGCTGAAAGATGCTCTGTGAACACAGCTTTGAAACAGGAGGCACCCAGTTTTTACAGCTTACAAAAGGGACTAATTATGTTCCGCAGCTTCCTAACTAGTTTGATCCTTGAACTCCAAATCATTCTTCCTTCTGGGTGGAAGTGGAATGCAAGATGACTGCTTCCTTAGAAAGCAATGCTGAGAATGAATGTGAATGCCTAGCTCTATTTCACTTCCCCAACTACGTATTTTGAAAAGAGAAATTTGCTTCATATTTCCTCAAGAAATTGCACTATAATTTGCTCCACGACGCTTTGAGCTATTCTATAAAACAGGCCATTCTATTGAAAGAGGAATTCATAACGTAATTCACTTGATATTGCAAATTGAAAGAAAAAAGATAGATGGTTTTATTTTAAAAATTTACGCCAGATATGAATTAGCTAAAAATGTTGTAATGTTTATAAGGCTACATAGGCAATGTCTTTCATAAAAAATGTCCTGAGTACCTCCACGAGCAGACCAGGTAGTAAATTTATTCCAGCTATTTGTTGCTTAGTGGATTTGAAAAAAAAATGCAAATGGGAAAGATTACTTTAGATCTGGGATATTAGCAAATGTAGGATTTTTAGAGCAGAATCTAATCTTTCCACCAGTCTGGTAAAGTCTTGATTCCCTGATGGTAGCAAGCAAGTATAAAATATCACTGAAAAAAATGTAGGCTAATCTCCAAAAAGTTTGGTTATTCAATTTGTGAAATTATAGCCCAATGCTATAACCTACTATTTAAAATGTAAATATTGATCACCAGTATTTCCTATAGTGTTCATAAATAAGAAATCATAATTTTAAATGTTGAAGCCTTGTTGCACATAAGGAGGAATATTTATATTCATTTCAGTGAATGGCAGAAGCAACATTGGCTTCTTGTCTTCTTGGCCTCAGTGCTACTGAACTTCGGCAAAATGCCATTCATGACTCAGACTATTTATTTATTTATTCTTTATTTTTAGACTAATGGGAACTTTATGAATTCCTTCCCTGATTTCTAAGAGAAATACCACTTAGCTGTGAACTTGAAAAATGGTGATTCAGAATCTTAGATTACTGCCTTAGTGAATATCCTTAACTCTTCATGAGAATGGTTAATCACCATATAATTGGTGTTCATTCTGAAGATACTGTTGTTGTTAAATTTTGCTTTTAAGTTATTTCCTTATCCATATAGAAACTCAGACTATTAAAAGATTTGTCAAGGCTACTATTTCGTTTCTACTATCAACATTTTCTTTAAAATCTGAAGAATATGTTTCATTTGCAATTTTATTTTCAACTCTTAAAAAATGCCCATCTATGCACCATACAAAGTATAGGCATCATACATAGTATAAATAACCTATTTCATTCTCCAAGTGACAAACCATGTGAAAATGCCTGTGCAGTTAGGAAAGCAGTAGTGCAAGTGACATGTACAAAACAAGCTGAGGGCCTGGAATCATGAGAGCTCAACTCTTCGATAGATCTTTATCTAGTTTCAGATCTCAAAGCCTTTTCTTATGCACCCTTGATTTTTCTAGGTCATCATTTTGATTGTAACTTTTGTAGGTAGTTCAACACATACAGTAGAAAGTACGATCATGCTGTAATACCTTTTAGTATTAGGAAAAAAATACTTGCTGTCAAGAACACAGACCAAAAGTCATTCTCAATAAATATTTGTACAGACAATGAAGGCATTTCATGCATTTACTTTCATGTTATATTAATGAAATATTTGTTTTTTACTCAAGTACATTATTCCCAATGAAGGGGAGAATTTTTTCCTTCTGCTAGGAAGTATAAATTATAAAAGCATAACAAACACCTTTCTCTAAATGAGAGCTAATCAGACATGAGAATAAGTTAGTAAGCTTTCATTTAGTGCCTAAATGGCATGAACTGAACCATCTCATCCACATAATTTACTTTAAAGTCTGTATTTACTATTTCAAACCTTTAGTATTCTATTATACTACTTTAGCTTGAATATTTTCCAATAAATCACAGCTCACTTCCAGCTAGTGTTCATTTATGATGTTACTTTCACCTTTTCTTTGCTGACAGGAAAATGAGATAAGAGAAAAATCTTAGCTGGAGGTCTGGACAGACAGACATGCTCGATGGAGCATGTAAGAAGCTAATAGCATAGAGACATCTCAAGCATTCCCATATACATTCCCAAAAGATTTCTTTCCCTCTCTTGAGAAAGAACATGTAGTCCACAGGGACTTCCTGCCCCACAAAAGGAAAAAAAAAGGCAATTTAAAAAGTCTCTTTTCCAGATACAATCATTTGTTTCTTCTGCAATATTACTAATTTTTTTACCAAAAGTTACAAGCTACCAAATTGATAACTAACTTTCAGAAAACATAGAAAAGGACATATTTTATTAAAACCTAATTTAAATAGCTTAAGGTTTGATTGATGGGGATTGATGCAATGCCCTTAAAAATGCGTTCCCTTAGGTCTGTCAAGATAAATGGATCTTGGAAGGTATAGTGATTCTTCCATTTTTATTTTAATTTTAAGCAGTAGCAACATGGATAGACTGTGAAAACAACTATGAAAAGCTATCTTTAAAAAACAGAACTGTCTGCAAAATTGAAATTTTTACAGTATTTTGTCTGTATGATAACAATACATTGCAGTGATGCAAAAACATAAACATAGCGCATATGGAGATCCTGCCAATATTGTGCTCCATTCATTATTTACATTGCCATTAAGCAGCGTGTGGCGTATATATGCAGGTAAAATGCTTCATATTGCTTATATGCACTGCTGTGATGAAATTGTTGTGTGCATATATTTAATGACACCGTTTTCTTCTTTTTATAAAGAATACCTTACACTTCACTGTCATCCATGTTCAGTAAGATCCAGGAAGTTAATCTCATCCCAAGAAAACCTTCCTAGCGTGTAGACTTCAATTATGCCACACATAAGCAATTTACATATTTAGTATTCTGTTAAAATAGTCTTTGACAAAACTGTATTTTCTGTCTTTATATAGAAAAATGTAGCCATGAATCAGAAATTTAAGGATTCTGTGGTGCATAGTGATGATCTTTGACAATGTGACAGTTACATATTTGCACAAAGTTTGAAAAAAAGTTTCAAATTATGGACTAAATTCTACTTCACATGACTCATGAAGAAAACAAATGCGGTCACAATCCAAGGAACATTGCCACTCTGAAAACGGGGCAGGCAACTAAGACCAAACATTACAGGGCTGAAGGTATCTTAATACCTCTGGATTATGACATGTAGGAAGTTTTCATCTGTACTCTGAAAAAGCATTCAGAAAAAAACCCGTTGAGACTCATCAGTGGTTTTCTTATTTTGCCCTGTCACTAGAACTAAGCAAAATTGATTATGGATGCTGAAGTTCGTTTTCCATCTTGCTTACTTTTGTATCTAAACTACACATCTTGGGGAACAAAATGTCAGGATGATGAGCACAGGTACTAGAAGCGCTGATTCAGCTCCTTGGGTTTAAATTCTCAAGACAATTTCATGGGTCGGTTTACATCACATCAGGCCTGGTAGCGACAATGGGGTACACCTGCCTCAAAGAGGGAAAAGGATCTTTGCACAGGAGTTATCAGGGCTAACTGAACTAACTTTACATTAGATTTGAAGAGGGAAAGGGAGAAAATCAAACCTGCTAGAGATATGCCTGAGTTCAGCACACCAGTGTTAAAGGGATGGTGTTCTAGTGAGGTACTTTGGTCTGGAAGGGATGGAGATCTATGTGGCCGCAACAACAGTAGGCTTATTGATGTGTAAGGAAGCACAGAAGTGCCAGAGAATGGTCAATTAAGAATCCGGGCTTCTCCCTGCAAAAAGGTGGCAGGATCAGTAGCCCAGCTAAGTGCATGTAAATGAGTGCCAGCAGCATGGGCCACATGCAGGAGATGCTAGAAGCTATGGTGAAGCAGGAAAACTATGATATAGTTGTCATCACAGAAACATGGTGGAATGATTCACACAATTGGAGTGCTGCAATAGATGGCTATAAACTCTTTGAAAGGGACAGCAAGGAAAGAGACTAGGGGTAGCCCTAAATGTTAGGGAGTGTTTTGATTGTCTAGAGCTTAAGAACAGTGATGATAGGGTAGAGTGTTTTTGGGTAAGAATCACTTGTCATGATGGGAGTCTGTTATAACCACCTAACCACGATGATGAGGCAGACGAAATATTCCATAAGCAGCTGGGAAAAGTCTCATGATTGCTAGCTCTTGTTCTCATGGGGGACTTCAACTTACCAGATGTCTGCTGGAAATGCAATGCAGCAGGGAGGAAACTGTCTAGGAGTCTGTGGCAGATAACTTCCTGACACAGCTGATGAGTGAGCCAACTAGAGAAAATGCCCTGCTGGACCTGTTGTCCTTGAATAGAGAAGGACTTGTTGGAGGCTGTCCTGGCCATAGCAATCATTAAATGATCATTTTCAATTCTTGGAAAAGTAAGAAGGGGGGTCAGCAGAACGGCTACCTTGGACTTCCAGAGGGCAGACTGGCCTTTTTAGGAGAGTCATTGACAAAGTCCTTTGGGACACAGTCCTGAAGGGCAAAAGAGTCCAGGAAGGCTGGACATTGTTCAGGAAGGAAATTTTAAAAGATGCAGGAGCAGCCTGTCCCCATGTACTGAAAGACAAGCTAGTGGAGAAGATGACCAGCCTGGTTGAAAACAGAGCTTTGGCTAGAACTCAGGAAAAAAAGGAGATTATGACCTTTAGAAGAAGGGGCGTGCAGCTCAGGAGGACAGCGTTGTCATGAGGTTATACAGGGAGAAAATTAGAAGCACCAAAGCCCAGCTGGAACTTAAACTGGTTAATGCCATAAAAGACAATAAAAATGTTTCTATAGGTAATATTAGCAACAAAAGGAGGGCTAAGGATAATCCTCATCCTTTATTGGATGCAAGAGGAAACACAGACAAAGGATGTGGAAAAGGCCTTCTTTGCGTCAGTCTTTACTAGTAAGATCAATTATTCTCTGAGTACCCAGCCCTCAGATCTGTAAAGATGAGGGTGGGGAGCAGAATGAAGCTCCTATAATCCAAAGGGAAATGGTTAACAACCTGCTACACTACTTAGACACATACAAGACTATGAGATCCACTGAAGGGTACTGGGAGTGGTGGAAGTTCTCACCAAGCCACTTTCCACCATTTATCAGCAGTTCTGGCTAATGGGGGAGGTCTGAGGGCACTGGAGGTTTGCAAATGTGACATGATACCCATCTACAAGAAGGGCCAGAAGGAGGCTCTGGGGAAGTACAGGCCTGTCAATCTGATGTCGATGCTGGGGAAGGTTATGGAGCAGGTCATGTTGAGTGCCGTCACACAGAACCTGCAGGATAACCAGGTGATCGAGCCATGTCACCATGGGTTCATGAAAGGCAGGCCCTGTTTGACTAACCTGATTTCCTTCTACAACAAGGTGACATGCTTAGTGGATGAAGGAAAGGCTGTGGGTGTTTTCTATCTAGACTTTAGTAAAGATTTAGACCCCGATTCCTACAGCATTATCCTGGAAAAACTGGCTGGATGGCGTATTCTTTGCTGGGTAAAAAACTGGCAAGATGGCTGGGACCAAAGAGTGGTGATAAATGGAGTTGAATCCAGTTGGAGGCCAGTCACAAGTGATGCTCCCCCAGGTTCAGTGTTGGGGCTGGTTCTGTTTAATATCTTTATTGATGTTCTGGATGACAGAATTGAATGTACTCTCTGTAAGTTCGAAGCTGACACCAAGTTGTGCAGGAGTGTTTATCTGTTTGAGGTAGGAAGACCCTGCAGAGGTATCTGGACAGCCTGGATGGATGAGCTGAGGCCAGTCGCCTGCGATTCAATAAGGCCAAGTGCTTACAGTCCCAAGCAATTCCACAGGCCTGGGGAAGAGTGTTTGGAAAACTGCCTGGCAGAAAAGGACAGGGCGGTGCTGGTTGACAGCTGGCTGAATATGAGCCAGCAGTGTGCACAGGTAGCCAAGAATACCAGCAGCATCCCGGCCTCTATCAGAAACAGTGTGGCCAGCAGGACCAGGGAAGTGATCATCCCCCTGTACTCGGCATTGGTGAGGCTGCATCTGTGTTCAGTTTTGTACCCCTCACTACGAGAAGAACATCAAGATACCAGACCGTGTCCAGAGAAGGGAAACGAAGCTGGAGACCAAATCTTACGAGGAGTGGTTCAGGAAACTGCGGTTGTTTAGTATGGAGAAAAGGAGGCTGAGGAGAGACATTATTGCTCTCTACAACTACCTAAAAGGAGGTTGTAGTGAGGTGGGTGTTGATCTCTTATCCCAAGTATTAAGTGCTAGGACCAGAGGAAATAGCCTCAAGTTGTGCCAGGGGAGATTTAGATGGGATATTAAGAGAACTTTCTTCATAGTAAGGGACTGTCAAGCATTGGAACAGCCTGCCCAAGGAAGTGGTTGAGTCATCATCCCTGGAGGTACTTAAAGGACGGGCAGAATGGTGCTTAGGGACATAGTTTAGTGCTGAAGTTGGCAGTGTTAGGTTAAAGGTTGGACTTACAATCTTAAAGGTAATTTCCAACTTAAATGATTCTATGGTTCTATAATTCTGTGATTATCCCTGCCATTTTCTCTGTATCTACATTAGATGACTAAGCATGCAATATGTGTTTGAATACAACCTGTTCAATACTTCTGCAAGTTCTTTTTAACTATCTTGAAAATTAATTACTTAGCACAATCAAAGCCTGAGTAGAAAACACAGTTTCTCATGGAAACCTTATGCATATTCTTTGATTTTCCTCCTTGAAAATATGAATAAAGCTAGTTCTAGGTAAATTATTCCATATTTATCAGACTGCCACTGCCAAGAATATGAAGGATATGAAGTTCAGATTAATGGCAGGAAAACCATCAGATGTCACTGCAGTCAGAGGAAAATAATTACCCTCATATGAACTGATACTTATAGAATATTAGCAAAGTCTCTATTTCAAACTAGCATATAATTTTATACTATGTTACTTCTTAAAATAACTTTTCTACACTGTCAACAGCCACAGTTATCGTAGTAACATCTAGAAGAGAGTCACAGTGCACAAAATTAACAGGAAATTGTCCCTTCTTTTCTTTTAGGTTAGTGCCTCCAGGTTTAGTCAAATAAATGAGAGCTGGTGCAAGGAAGGGAGCAGGAACACATGGCTTCGGTATAGAGATATATGACCTCTCCATTGGACCAGCAATGAGCTGTTAGCTAGAATGAACAACCCAAATGCAGCCGAGCTTCACTTAGTATATGACATATAACAGTTGTTGAGTTTATGGGACTAATGACATTTTTCATGGAATGAATCTCCTGGTTAAAATATAAGAGATAGAGATATGATTACAGAGATACGACTGCAGATAAACTTTGATCTCTTTGCCATTTCTCTTGCAGGTACAAGTTTAGAATGGATGCTTTATTGTAAGAATAAAGATTATCTTCAGATTTCAGTAGATAAATTGTGAAAAAGCCTTAAGACAGTGGTTTTGGAATTTTCTTGAACTTATAGATGAATTCCCTGAAAGTGGTAAATTGCTTAGTCTAGTAATACATATTTGATTCAAGGAAAAAAGATCTGGATAGATTCTGATGGTCTTAGGGGTGGATACAAAATATCATGCAGTTCCAGCGATCTATCTACTTCTAGGGGACACAGCACTATGCAGAAACTCATGATTTAACATTGCACCTCTCTGAAAATAAATGTCACAGTTGACAAGATCAGATTATAAACATTAAGAAAATCACCAAACTTTATTTGGAAAGACTGCTCCAATAACTGACAAATTTTATAAAATGAAATTAGCAGCCAGTACTATTTGTATGGGGTAGCATTTGGCAAAGAAGGGTTGTATGTATTGCAGAGCCATAAATGCTGCCAGGAATGTGACTGTTTAATTAGTATAGACTGTTAGTCAGAAAATAACAGAAGTGAGACCTCATTTATAACTTAAAATAAAAAATGAGAGGTTTAAGTGTCTACAAAATATACAAATAAGTTATTGATTCTTTGGAAAATTGTTCTGTAATATGGGCGCAAACTATAAAATAGCAATCAGGAACGCTCTTCATAAAGGTTTCATAGTATCTTTGCCAGTGATTAGGAAACAAATTTCTTTCAACACATACTCTACATGTTGTCTTTTCTTTCTTGCCAATTTCAAGCTTGTTTTTAAAAAAAAGCAATCTTGGCTTAAAGCAATGTTTTGGAATGTGCTCCAATATGATTGATCTGTCCTCATTCTTTTGGCAGCTTAGCTGAAGTATTTTCATCAAATTTTATGATTTTATATGATTTGAAACATAAAGCAAGACAGCCCAAAATTGATGACCTTAGAGAATTCTGTCTCTCTAAAAAATGCATCACCATAACTATATTACAGAGCTTAATTGTGAAATTATTTTTTCAATTTTCCCAGCTGTTTTTGCAATTTAAGCATACTTTGAGACATTTTTTTTCCCATTTGTGCTTTCATTTTTATATTCCCTTTCTTCAAGGATATATGCCAAAATTTTACACAAAAAAATAAAATGTTTCATGAACAAATCCCATGAATAATCACCGAAAAGCTATCAACTATTTTTTCTTTCTAATCTGTATGTATTAATACCTCTTTCACTCTTCCTTGCAATTTCCCTAAGATTAATCGACTTACTCCCTCAAAAGCAGAATTTCTGAAAGAAGATGCTACTTATAGTCAGCTATTAGGTTTTGACAATTACTTAGTCCAAAATAACCATCATGTAATCAAAGCTGACATATCAACACAAGTCTTATCTCTTTTTAATTCAATTAATAGTTGGTGTATAAAAATTTATGCTCCCATATGCTCCTGTGGCAAAAGAAAACTCTAGCAAAAAATCCTTGCTGCACATTCCAAATTCAAGCAAAATACTGAAGAAGACAGACATGTTGTACAAACGTAACTGTCAGGCTTCTGAACTCATGGATGGGGACTGAAGCATTTCATTCCTGTGCCCTTCTCTCTTGTAAGTGCACCAAGCCATTCTCCTCCCTTCGGAAATTCTGAATGTGCTACTTCTTATAAAGGAATAAGGCTCCTGGGCAGGAGCTGATGAATAGTGCTCTGCAAAAAAACCCGCCACAAAGAGTCTTGCAAAATGGCTGCTAATCCTCAGTGTTGTTGATGAAGCCTTGGCTGCCTTAACTTGAGCCTGCATTGAAAAAGATCTTCCACCCCCCTCAGGGAAACCCAAGAGCCTTGCTTTCTGAGAACATGAAGTGGGAACGTGTTCTGCTCTTGCTGAGGTCAGTGGGAGATGATGGGTATTTTGAATGAAAGTAATGCTTCATCCTTGAAGAAAGATGAAATTATGCATCTGCCACAAAAAAAAAAAGAGAACTATAGCTGTAAAAAGTCCTTCATTCTACAGTTTTGCATTGTATGATGAAGAGAGAAAGGAATATAAGTAAAGAGGAATGAGTGCATATCTTGGTTCAAGCCAGGAAAAGAGCTTTCATGATGTATGCATGAAATAAATGCACAAAAGTGGGAGAGGATTAGTCAATATGAAGGAAAGCACAGACAGGGCTTATGTAATCATGCTGTGTAGGATTTTTTAGGGGGAAAAAAACCACAAGAAGCTCTAAAGCCACTTAATAAGTCTTTGTAATTTGGATGCTTCATGTTGCTCTAAATTAGAATAAATGAGCCAGATCATGAAACTAGTTTTAGATCTTAATATAAATCCCTTTTGTTGTTCATATATCACGCTTTCAAGTAAGCACAAATACTGTATTCTCTGATTCCCAATTACTTATTTAATGCTTTTAAGTTGAAAAAGAGATGTGAGGACAAACTATTAAACTGGAGTCAAGAGAATACTTCAGTGATTTAGAATACATCACATGACTGAAATAATTATTTGAAAGAGATTAAATATTTGGAGATAGGCTAAGATAAATTATGAAAATGCAGATCTGTGTGTCCAAACAAAACTGCCTTCTAAGGTTGAAAGCACAGTGACAAGGCATATAAAAATCTGGCAACCAGAAGCTCCAGATGCCTTAAATTGTAATCACAGGTTTTGCATACTGTAATCAGAGCAACCTTACAGCTGTGCATTTTAACCGGGCAATTGCCTAAGCCTACCATAAAATGTTTACCTTACCTTTAAGCCGAGAATGAGCTCGTTTTGTAGTAGTGTGTTTTGGAATAACTCAGTGATAACATTTTCAAAGAAGTCATGCCATTCTGTAATCCTATTTGCACACAGATGACTTTGCTCAGATTCTCATTCTGATCTCCGTCTAGCAAGCAAGTAACCAACCTTGAAGAGTGAGGTTTAACAGCCACGATCAAAGATCAAAGATTTTTATCAGTCTTTCTTTGTTCATCTATTTATTGCCTTTTTTTTTTTTTGGTGGGCCAAAGACACAATATTTTCAGTGCATTCTTATATGGTAGCTCTCTGTTGTATCTGAAATGTCTCACTGCAGATGTGCATTGAGTCTGCCAGGTGAGGCTATATACTTGATCTTTATAAAGGCATTACAATACTTGCCTGTGGTACTGAGATAAATAAAATGCATTCTGGAGATCTCCCTTCATTTTCTTTTAACAGAGGTGTACTTGAGAAAAGATCTTTTCCAAGTTGTCAATAGTGATGTCCAGTTCTCCTGCTTCAGTTGCTAAAGTTGATTTGGGCTCATAAACTCTTTAGTCCCCAGTCATCTAGCCTTTTTAGAGGGATGCATATTAATTGTTGTTCTCTATCTTCATGGAGCAGCATCTAACTTTAGTGAAAATTTACTTATTTTCATCTATATAAAGCCTTCTGATTTTTGCACATCTCCTTGCACTATGGTGCACAAAATACCACCTTGCACTACTTTTTAAATTAAGTGATCACTATGCTCTGACATCTCAGCCTAATCAACAAGGATGACAAGACAAAGATATCTTCCCATTAGTACACATTTAAAAGCCACTGATCTTACTTCAACAGAAAAGAAGCAGCTGACCTAAAAAATGTCAGTAAAGTTTTAAAAATTTCCAACATGTTTGGTCAAATTAGATTTGTCTCTGAGTGGGGAGCTTTTGAAAATGAGGAATATCCAGGAGCAAAAGGTAACACTTAAAGAATTGATTCCATGAATACGGAAGAACTCTAATTGCCAGAGTGTGATAGCAATCACAGATACCCATGTTAAATAGTCATGCCAAATACAGCTGATTGTACTCTCACTTTAAGCATTCAAAAATTTTATTACACAAAGGACACCTCAAGGCCATCTAAAGGCTATTTTTAAGCCCTTGTGGTACATCTGGGAAGTAAGTACCCTATATGCAGCGATTTGTTGGTCAAACTTGTGCCAATTCTGAAATCTCTGCTGTGCATTGCCATTCACCAGCTGCATGGGGAGAATGGAGTTGAACACAAATACTGCTTTGGAAGTTTGGTCACACAGGATGAAAAGAAACTCAAACTAAGAATATGCTTCCAGTTTTAGAGGTTTTAACTTCTTACTACATCCTGTTGTCCTCTTTTGTCTCTTTTAAAAAAACAACTGTGAATTCAGAAATAAAAAAAATGTGTCCTTGCTCAAGTAATATTTAAGGAGGAAACATTCCAAGCTGATATATCTTGCAATTGATTTGTAGCTGGTCAGAAATGGAATGGCTATATCTGAAAAAAGGTTTGGTAGAGTATTAAAACATAAGCTCATTTTTTCCTCGTTGTGGAAAATAGCTATACAATAATGTTCAAAGCTCATCCGCACTACTAGCCATTATTCATATCAAGATAGTATGCTCAAAGTAATTTTTTAAAACAAGATATCAATTTGTTTTACCATTTTCCTTAGATTAGGATTTGGTGGTGTTTGAGAATTTGTTTTTAATGACCCTAGCTATTTTTTACTACCTAGTATTCTCTTTGCATGTATAGCATAAAGATCAAAAATCATTGTGGTTCTTTTGCTAGAACAATGTTGGGGTGAAGTAGAAGTTTGATTCTAGAAATTGCCTCAGTCAATGAAAAAAAAGAAATCACATGGCCAGGTTTTTTAACAGGGAATTTAAACATAAGCAATGACTCAGGAAAAAAATATGAAATATTTGCAAAGTTATTGATAAAATGATATTAAAGAAGCATGGAGAAAAATCAGACTGCTCTTGGATAATCCAGACACATGGAAAGAAAGACTTCATGAGAGGTTAACTGAATTTTCTCCTTGGTACTAATTTTCTCATTGCTTTCCTTGAAAGCAGTGTACTTTCTTATAAAATGACTACCAAAAAAAAAAAAAAAGCCTTATTAGTTTAGACACAGAAATTACTTTGAAATCAAGTATTTAAACCAGTTTTTGCATTCTTAAATATTAAGTGTTTAAGGCATTTATAGGTTTTCCTACTGTGTCATGTCTTTATTGAAATTCTGATAAAAATGTGGACATAACAGTGTTAAATAACATTTGACCTCTTCTCTGACTTCTGGCCATGTGATGAAAAATGCTTTTAAAAATATTTAAGTCTAGATACAGGAAGATGACTAAACTCCTAAGCTTTTGTCTTTTAAAAAATTCCCATCGCTGCCAAAGCTGGTGAAGCTCCTCTGGTGGTTACAATGGTGGAAGCACTAAGGCTGAAAGGCTTCAGCCACACACTCTACCTTCTGCCTGTGAATCTCTGTTCATGACTTCAGAAAATGGCTGGACACATTTCTTGTCATATTTGCCCTTTCTCTCACAGTGCTTAACACTGGGAAACTTCACATAAATACAAACCAGACAAGGACAAGGAACAAATTTGTTTAGAAAGGCAGCCAGCAGACTTACTGTAGTACACCCCCCCCCAACATTTAAAGAATGCAACTATCTTCTCTCTTTCCTTTCCCATGTAGCTTGAGAATTACATCCAAGACAGTATGAAGAAAGAAATGGTAGAGATCCAGCAAACTGCAGTGCAGAACCAGACTGCAGTAATGATTGAAATAGGCACAAACTTACTAAATCAAACAGCTGAACAGACCCGCAAATTAACAGATGTTGAAGCACAAGTAAGTAATGAATTTTAACCTAAAAATGCTTCTGCTTCCCAAACACCTACAACTATACGTTTAACAGTTTAGTGTTACACCATTCAGTTCAACACATAGCAGTTGAACAGTATAATCAATATCTTAAAGAAACATTAGTATTTGGTAATACATAGTTCTATCTCAAGCCCACTGTTGTCACTTGAAAGACTTCCATTACCGCAGGATTTCAAGTATGTCTAGCAAGACAACTGTTACATTCATCTTTAAAGGTAATGTATTTAAAACTGCCATACTATATCCACGTGTTGGTTGGGTAGCAGTGTTTTTATAGAATTCTGGTTGTGTATGTCTGTTGGCTATTCACCTCTCACCACCAGATCTCAGCTAAGAGACAGTTCCTTCAACTGCATTTTTTCCATCACTAGCCTAATTACTCTTTTACACTTAAATTTTCTTTTGTATTTCTTTAAAATTTCTTAGCTAGAAAAATGCCTCTGTTTAACGAGTGTTTTCACAGATCCTGTAAGTGGGTTGACTGTTCATTTCCAGCACAATGGACTATATTATTTTTATTTAATAGAGGGATAAATAAATGAATCAGAGATGAATCAAGAAAAAAGGAATTGGGAGGAGGCTACTAGGAAAGGATATTCACACAGAAGTAAACTTGTCTACTGTACATATTATTCTCTAAATTATTTAAACAAAAAAATGTAATGTGTTTATCTTTAATTATTGCTTCAATTGAAAAGCGTTAACTACAGTAAGACATTCTGTGAAACAGAATGTAGATTTTAATATTTTATAAGAACAAATCCAATTAACACAGAATAGTATGTATTTGTAGTTTTGCTAACATGGTAGGAAAATTCAGATACATAATTCCCAAACCAAATAATGAATACAATATGCAGCACATAAATTTATATAATTCAAATAGCATGTAAAACTTGAACCCTTTGTTAGACATTTTACTATTTGTAAAATCCATCCAATGACTTAAATTACATTTTTTTAACCTAAAACAAGCTGTTGCGACCTCTTTGATAAACTGATAATTCATAGCTCACAGGCATATTGAATTCAACTTTCTGATTGCATTATACAGAAGCACAGTATTTTGCACATGTTGAGATAATGTATTTATTCATTCACAGTAATGTCTTTGTGGAAATTATTCAATTATTTTCTGCTTAGAGGAAGAAAATAATCACTAACTTTCATTCTTTGCTTGAAATTACTGGTGACTGGGTTAAGGGCTTAATTAACAACATCAGGAAATTAACCAAACAATTGCTCTCTCAAGGACACTTACTTTTGGCAATAGTTTTCAATTACATTTAAGTGTGAAATCATGTCCTGAATGACTGTTTAACATGAAGGACATGAGTAACCAATTCTTCCTGCCAACGAAAGCCAAATTCTGCTGAATTAAAAAAACCTGTTCTGAAACAATGAGAAAATATTTCTAGAAAACATGCCTCAAAATAAGGCAATCTGATCCAAACCAAAAAGTATCTTCTGTGTTTCCTAATATCTACATTTCTCCATTTAAAGATGCAAATAAATGTAGACAGTAGACAACATGTATGGAAAAAATAACATGAAAATGCAAGGACTAAGTCAACAGAAGTGTGATCGCCCAATAAACACTTTAAAATATAATTTGGGATTACGGAAAATGCCTGAAAGGGAACGGTCTAGCATATTCGGGACTGGGCCAAATTTTCAACCAGTAAGAGATAAGCAAAATACTTTGTTTCCATATCAGATTGAGAAAACTCAGCTTATTCTCTGAATAATAATAATAATAGTTCCAGTAATGAAATAAGAATATCACAATAGAAGGGAAGATATGAAAGCAAAACGCAAGTACACAGTAATTCTCAGCTGTTGATCAGAAATGTAGCATACTATGAAATATTCCCAATGCTACATGTTAGTGTTACAACAAAATTAGTGTAACTCTGTGTATCACTTATTCTAATTCTATTAGAGCTTGTGCCCAAATTAAGTGATTAAAAATATTTTTTAAGTTACAGGCTTAAGTAGTGATTTGCATGATTTCACAAAATAAAGAAATAATAACTTATTTAAAAGTAACATCTTGATTTTCAAATATGTTTATAAATTTTATTTAGGTATTAAACCAGACAACCAGACTCGAACTTCAGCTTTTGGAACACTCCCTTTCAACAAACAAACTAGAAAGACAGATCTCAGATCAGACCAACGAGATAACTAAATTACAAGAAAAAAACAGGTAAGTTTGCTTATCAATCTGATAAAACACTACTCCCTGAAGTGACCTTCTAATGGTTTTAGAAGCAAATATACTCAAGTAGGAAAATAAGGCCTTGTACAGAAGCTCCCCGCAACCAGCTTTGCTTATTACAAAGATCATATATTTAAGGCCTAAAGAACCATGCAGGTTTATTCTTCTTGAGTTCTGTTTATATATCAGTCTTCATTATCTAAAGTTCTTCTTCATATGAGGAATTTCACGTTAAAACTGAAATACTTCCAGTCCTTCAGTTGTAGCCAATTCATATTTTTCTTTAGACTTAATAGATGTTATTGATTATGTAGCCTGACTTAAACTAACCCAGTGCAACCACATCTCTAAAATTTTATTCCCATGTAGTACACAGCTATCCTAAAATACAGTCAGGTTACTGCGACAATATTTTGTAACCTGGTCAGAAAAGTCAAATACTACTCATATTCAAATATTCCTTTCTAGTCAATCTTTTGAAATTCAGAACGATAACCAACTATTACTCCTGCCCATTTCTGTACTCAGCTGTTGTCCAAAGGCTCATACCTCTTGTGAGCTAGTTTCATTTTCATATTGCCAAAAGTAAAGTAAGACCCTGGTGATAAACAGTTTACAGACAAATCTAAAAGCAGCAGTAAGTTTTCTCCTTCAAAGCCGTGTTTTTCAATGAGAACTGTATGTGCAAAGTGCTTTTTATTTTAAAAGAATTAGCTTAAAAAAACCAGGACATATTTCAACATTTTTGTTCACTACTCTGCTACATTTATATATGCTCCCTAAAGATTTTATCTACCAGCTTAATAAAAGCATCCTTATCAAATGGAAAGCAAGGAAGTACTGAATTTTAAAATGCCACTTTTTTTTTTGTGTTGAACTCAGCAGACTTTAGACCACCCATGTGAAAACCCAGGTAAACTCAAAAGGAATATTTCTTAACTAACAAAAGACAATAAGACATCGAGCTAATATGCTTGAAACCTAATTAAAAGGTTCAGGATTTCTTTCAGTAATAGCAACGGATTTTAGGTGAGCTTATTCCTTCTGGCCATGCATGTTTTAACATGAACTTTCTCAGAGTCTGCATCAGAATAATTTTCCAGCCAACCACCTACTCATGCCAGGTCCAGAACTGGAGATGGGTAGCACATCTTCGAGTAATGTTTCCATGTCTTAACGCCATAAAATATATAGTTAAACAAACGTTATTATAACTACAGGACATTTGAAAAGTTCATGGGTTCATCTTTAAATAAGTTTCATCTCTAAATAACTTCCACTTTTTAATGGAGTAAAACCATGAAATCTTTCACTGTTATGCCTAAACCTGTGAGAGAATGGTATTCAAGACACTTCATAGTCATAAGTAATGGTTACTTTGGGTTTACATCCATGTTATGGTTCTGTACTTCTAGCAGTACTATACTTTTTTTCAGGACCAAACTATGTCTTTCCTTTCATAATGCTGAATCATCAACCACCCACTTCAAAAGCTTGCAATACGGATTATAGTTGATAATGTTGTTTATTAATGTTTAAAACAAATTAAAGCGTATATATCAAACTAAATTCAGCTTTCATGTCGGTTTGTACTGCATGACCAGCATTAGAGAATGAATTTGAGTACTTACGAAGAAAGAAACTTCTGCAGCAGGCTTGATTCTCATTACATCAGATCAAAATTGGGTTTGGGAAGCCTAATTGTAATCTTTTATTTAGCTTTCTAGAAAAAAGAGTTCTTGAGATGGAAGACAAGCACACACTTCAGCTGAAGTCAATAAAAGATGAAAAAGATCAGCTTCAAGTCCTAGTAGCCAGACAGAATTCTATTATAGAAGAACTAGAAAAGCAGTTAGTTACAGCTACAGTAAACAACTCAGTTCTGCAAAAACAGCAACATGATCTGATGGAGACTGTTCATAACTTGCTTACTATGATATCTACACCAAACTGTAAGTAAAAGCAGACATGCTTATATCGTTTGAATGACATCGCCTAACTTGTGTACCTTATTACTTATAAAGTCTTACAACCAGTTTCCTCATGGTTCTGCATCTCAAGAAGTGTAGTTTTTGCCTTAAATTCTGCATCTGAGTTAACTAACCTATTTTTTAGGGTTGGGGGGAACAACCACAACATTTTGGGCTTTCTTTTCAACATTTTTGTCATCTTCTGTGGTTTGTATTGGTTTGCCTGCCCAGTTCTCCTGTGGTTCAACAAAATACAGAGCTGCCAAGTATCCATTATCTTACATTCATTCTTCTGGCAATACACACTCCTCTGACCATGTATGGAGGTAGACTGCGTGATGTATGCCTATAGCTTTTCTTCCTGACTCACAAAGGTTACTTCCACAACCTGTCATTGCTCTATGCACATAGAGTCGATCAAAGAACAAATTATAGTAGCTGTTAAAGGCAAAGGAATCAGCACTGGCCTGTTTATTAATGCCTGTGTATGCCTCAAACAACAGAAAGCATCAGCCCAGGGCAGCAGTTACTCCCAAAAGTCCTCCAGTCTTCTACTGAAGCTTCCCTGTTTATCCTAAAAATCCCTCAGCCTAGCAAATTTTATAGGCAATAATCTCAGTGGTAAATGCCTGACAGCCCTGCAACAAATCACAGCCAACAGAATAGCTTCCAAATTTATGCAGATTCACATGCTCCATAAAAAACCCCACACAAACTGTAAATTGAAAGTTATGGCTAAACAGGATTTAAACCAATGAACAAATTCCTTACCTTGAATTTCATGTCTGATACAGAACTGACAAATTAGGAAGGTATAGTTCCATATAAAAGACTAAAGAATCTGGCATGTTTTGAGACTGTAAAGCTCTCAGGGCTGGAAATATGCAAGCATATAAAACCTCTAAAAAAAGGATTTAAAATTAAATACTACGAAAAATTTAAAATAGTTGTCATTACAAGTTAAAAGACAGAATAGATGGACTATGCTACATTACTGCAAGTTGGATCACAAAAAAAGTAAAAGGTGAAGTCCTCACTTTCACTAGTGTCCTAATAATGAACTAATAATGAAGTTGTAGGTTTTTCAATACAAAGTAAATCCCATATTTTTGTCTTATAAACTGACACTATCCCCTTAAATACCATTACGAAGGCTGTACACGTTCCTGCTGATCTTATCTGCTATGCTAGTGCACAATTAAGTAAACAAGTCAAAGTCATGTTGGCTACAACACTGTTAAACCCAGAGTGGAAAAAATAATGAATGTTTGCCAAAAAGACAAAATTAGCAGGGAAAGCTTCTAAGACGGTATACAAACAACAGAGTGTGGAAAAGCAATTAAAACACCAAATGTGTTATTTCTATATTTAAGGCAAAGCATGTAAACAGGTAAATAACGAATAAGCAAGCTAAAAGGAACATAATAAGCAACTGTAATATAAGCATATATTTATATGGCACCTAAAACTTTGTACTAACTGGTTGTGCTTTTAGATTAAATTAAAAGGGAAAATACACAGAACCAACCCCAAAAGGGTCAAATATGAAATATCAGTCAGTAGGCAGAATGCCAGGAAATTCCAACCTCCATAGTTAATAAAGAACTGAACAAAAAGATGAACCTTAGATTGTTCTGTAAAACAAGAAGGCTTAGGCATACTGAAATGTATTTTTAACACAAATGAATTTCAGAAGGGATGTTTCCTTAGTTAGTTGGGCTGAGCTACTAAGCTCCAGCTTGGTACATACGAAACTGTACCTGCTCAAAAAACTGGCTAAAACTCTGCAGAAGTAGTTATTCTAGGCAGCTGTATTATAAAGGATTTCATAACTCTTATGTTAGATTTCACCATTTTTAGTACTGGCCAAGGGTCATTATTAATATAATCTGTTGCTAGTTAGATATCTTTGTAACAATAGTTAATGCATGCAGTGGTTGTAACGCATGCAAGAGCGCAGCAAAGGCAATAAATGAAAACAGGAACTGTTAACTGAATGAGATGTTGTCCCCTAAGCATACTCATTCAACATATCAATGTGTCAGCACTTCTCAACCTATCAAGCAACCACACTCATATCAGAAAAACATCTCTAAATAAAATAAAGCAACAACACACATAATACCTTGATCTGTCATTTCTTTCAGGACCAGGCATATTTTTCAGAACTGCAAAGCTTTAAGCTGATTACATCATTAATTGCTTCTTAGTAACTTTCATTCATCTCATCCTAATGCCTTCAATTTCTGTTGTATTTTTAGCAGCTAAGAATAACTTCATAGCTAAAGAGGAGCAAATCAGCTTCAAAGACTGTGCTGAAGCTTTCAAATCTGGACTGACAACAAGTGGAATCTATACCTTAACAGTTCCTAATACTGCACAGGAGAAGAAGGTAGGATGGCTATAAAATGCTACTTGGGCATATTGCTTATTAAAAAGTTATTTGATCTGGTGAATATGCTATTTGAAAGGCTAGTGAGTAGTCAAATTTATTACTTACTATGTTTTTTTACAAGCATTTCATCACTTGTAGATCTGAGTATCTCACAGGAAGAACAAAGTCCTTGAGGTGAAATCTTGGCTTAGTTGAAATGAATGAGCATTTCGTAGTTCACTTCAGCATGGCAGAATTTGATTCTTTGTTTCCATATAATTAACACAATTAAAGCAATATAGTACTATAATTTCTTTATAAAATCTCTGACTCCAACACAGTTGCTCTACAGTATCAGCACTTTGCCATCTGCTCGTAAGTTCTTGGTTCCTTCATATGACCAAGTCCCTTCAGGTAGCAAAACCTGGTATAATCAGGAGTCTGGATGAGTACTCATGGATGTGTATTCATGTAATCAATCTACTAGTACTGGACTAATGTATGGGTCCTAGTTCTGCATTATGCAGAGTTTTAAGGGCAGTTGTGTAACAATTAGATTAGCAATTAGACCAGCCCAACTGACAGTGGGTAAAAGAGAGGACTTTCCTGGAAAATACCACTCTGATTTAAATAAAAGGTGAGAGGTTGCAGTGGTTTCACTAGATGAGTTTAAATTTCTCTATGGATATTCCCCCCCCACGTCCCATATGTTTAACTGACATGAATTTGAACATCAATTCAAGTTAAAGCAATAGATCATACCTCTGTAGAAGAGGCCTTGAGCTAAAAATGGCACTCGGTGGATGAAATCCTAGATACCTGACAGAGATGCTCTGACTAAAGCAAATAAAATTATAAAGGTTCAGATAGTATCATTCAGCTGAAACAAACAATAAAATCTGAAAGGGAGAAAAGTCCCAGGTGAGGATAAAGAAGCAAAAACTGTAGTGAGCAGTCTGTAAGGAATGGGGCTCAAATGATTAATGTTTTTTTCCAGCTTTTCAGACACAGCAGGCTAAGGAGGCTAAGGGACATTTGAATTAAACAAAAATGCTTAATATATTTATGTAAAAAACACTAAATAATTTTCTATTTTTTATTTTATAATTTCATATTGTAGACATTTCCTTGCAAAAAAGGGAGTATGTATTTTATAGAATTCCTAAGGCTCTATTTGATTGCATCAAAAATACTTGGGGAAAAAAAACCTAACAGAAAATGTACAAAAGGACATGTACAAATGCACATGTGGAAAAGCAACTGGAAAAACTGACAGGGAAAGCATTTTTTATCTCCAGATTTTGATAGCAAAGGTTTAGAAATTAGGTTCACCAGTGACTAGTCTTTGAAGTGCCATAACTTCATCTAGCCCAAGTCAGACATTGTGATCTTTACCCTTGCAAAGGACTTTCAACTAAAGGAAATAAGCAATTTGTTTGGGTACAAGCTATAAAATACAATACATAAAACCTGCAATTTTTGTAGATATCATCTAAAGAAATGATGATGTCTGCAGTCTGCTTCTTTTGGAGAAAAATAAAAAAAAATTAAAATCCTTTGGAATAGTTTAGTCTACATTCAATACATCTGCTTCACGAGAAAATTAGTTACATAAGATGCAATAAAGTGTTTTATTACAAATGAACCAGAATGGTATTTAAATAGCATAAATATCTACAATCACAATTTTAAATGCTAAAGGAAATGCAAGCTACTGCATCTCTAAAGTAATAGATTACAGCAGTCTTTATTAGACATCTCAGGAAGGGTTACATTCCTTGAATCTCAATATTACTTGTCTCAAGCTTTTACCTTTGTTTTTAATTTCACTTCTAAATATAACACATCATGTATATTTTCTAAAAGCAGGCACAAGTGCATGTCAGACTGAAAATTTCTGCCATAAATTTTAACACTGCATTATCAAAGCAATAAATATTTAGGCAATTTATATGATCAGAGTAATGCACAGTTCTACAAAATTTAAACCTACCAAAATATTCTATCCCTATTAAAAAAGTAGTTAAAGTATAATAATTTAATTAAATTATTAATTCATTGTATAATATTAAAGATTTTAATATTATGCGCATTTCAGGTAGATTGAAAGACACTAAAAAGACAGTGAAGTTTTTATTTATTATATGACATGAATAAGAGACTGAAAAGTTTTCATCTGATGCAGGTTTTTTTTAAATAAATACAAATGCGTACTAGGAGTTGTCAAGGGAAGTGAAGGTTTAGGGATAATCAACACTTACACCATTTTCAACAGTTTATGATGTGGATAGTCACCAGGAAACAGAATGAGCTTTTATATTTTCCAAAAGTGCTGCACTGCTGTTTATGCTTTCATCTTTTCCTCTTGTAACACCTTCTGACCTCTCAACAGGCTTATAAACAACTTCTGTGTAATCTGTAACTGATCCACTTTAGTAATTTGTCTCCCATCATAATCCAAAACTGAAGAATTGCATATGAAAGCCGAGAGGAAAACAATTATTCCATTCTTTTAATATTTTCAAGCTTTCAAGCTTTCCTGTTCTTGCACCAGGACAAAAGCTAAGTCCTTTTAAAAACACTGAGGAAAAAACAGCAGAAGACTGCTGACACAAGGAAAATTGGCAAAGACAAACCCATGACAAGTCACTAGCTTCATGTTTACAGCAGTTATCTGAAGCAGTTACCTGGTTTTAACCAGGCAGAACAGTTGAGTCAGGAAGACCCTAATATATTAGCTCAACTATTACCAACAAATTGCCCCCTATCTTAAAATAGTGGCTGAAGCAGTGGCTAAGCTTTTCCCCATTTCCAATGCCAGAACTGACACACATTCCAAGCCAAGGCTTTTTTAACCAAAGCTTTCTCATGCAAATCTGAATTTACCAACATAAATGGTTTTGCATAACTTTCCTAAAAAAGGTCACCCAGACAACTAGCTAGTCATTTCACAAGGAGCCCATGCCACAGGCCTTATTTCTAAAATACACATACACAAATTGTTTCCAACACTAAGCATAAAAGAAGAGCATACGTGTAGCTTCTCTGATGCAGTAAGAAGTCAGAGGGTTTTTTTAGTGAATTTTAGAAGTCTCATCTGTCTTTTTCACTGGTAACTGGTATTAGGTTAAATTACATTAAAAACCACATGTAGTTTTTTTTTCCAGTACAAGGAAGCTAAGACCACAATTCTTTCCTAGTGACATCTGTAGGAGCAGAGAAAGAATACAAAATCATTGAGCATCATGACTCAAAAGTGTTCAGACAACAGCTAAAAGTGATGCAAAGGGGAACTGCAGAGATGTGGCAATCATACTTGCTTTGGTATAAAAACTGTAGTGGATCTTCATCCTGATAACTCAGCCAGAGCCTTAACTATTCAAAAAGCAGGACTGAAAACACTTATACCCCAAATATCGTAACATACAAGAAGAAAGAAGAAAAATCACTAGTTCTGAAAGACAACTTCCTAGACAGTGAAGACATCAAATTGACTTTCCACAGTTTATGTGCTTATAATCTTTGGAAAAGGGACTACTTCTGGTTACATGTACCTCACAGCATTTTCAAAAATACAGTGCCGATCTTTAGCTGAAGGTGAAATATATTAACAGCCAACCTTAGCTCTCACGGTGTTATAGCAGTTCACAAGAAAAGTCAAATATTCCCTCTGCCAATTTGTTGTAATTTGAGAGGTCAATCTCTTTATTCTTTTTGGCATCTGTTTGAAGACTCTTGCTGCCTGCCTAATCTTGGTATCTATTTTTACTAGTTTTATGAAATGTTACATTTCTTCCTTTTGAATATAAAACCTAGGCTAGGCTGAAAGGTCAGAAGAGTTCTGTTCTAGTAATGAGTGTTTGAGAAATCCTCCTATGCATATCATTTTACTGAAGAAGGAAGATCTTTTAAAAAAAGAAATTATAGCCAAATGAATGTGTTCCTCTCCCCTCATCTTTCACATACATCATGAAGAAATTCTTCCCTCTGCAGACTGACACAGGAATTTATTGTTTATTTTAAACTAAGCAAATCTTTTCCTTAATCTTCATTTTACTGAATAGTCCAACTCCACCCTTAAAATTAGTTATGCATATGCATCATTCACTTAAGTATTTTTAGTAAAAAGTAATAAAAATAGATCAACTTATTTAATTAATTTCCTTTCTGTAATCTCTACTGTGATTTTTCTTCATTGACTTTATTCTCTCCCAAATTAAAAAATCGTGTATAAATTTGAAGTTCCTAGTTTTACAGTAGTTTAATCTTGTTTAGTTAGAGAATTGATTTCTAGAGGAATGATCTGGAAAGCAAAGGAATGATTTCACAAGCAAAGCTGCATATGCGAAGGCTTGAAAGACAGAGTTCTGGATTGCCAGTCAAGCCTGACAGCAAAGCATTTCACTCTATGATGCTTGCATAATAGGTGGCAAAAAAAAATTTCACTTTGTAGGTGGTGCAGGTGAGAAAGTATGCAACCATAAAGTGCAGCAGTTAGAAACCATACACTGAAATCTCACATAACATCTTTTAAAAGTTACTACAACATTATAAGATGATGTACTAGTACATTGCCTTTGCCTATGTCACATTTTCATCCAAGAAAGACAATTATTTCCCTTTCCAAGGCCATAAAACTGGCATCTTTTAGAAGTTCTTACAGATGACTGACACAAAATTTTTTAGTGCTGAAAAATTATACACCCAAATTTACATAAAATTTATAGAATCATTATTGGTAAAAAAAATCTACATGAGATTTTTATGGACTGTTTTAGTTCCTACTAAATTGCTTTTCCCTTTGGGAACAAATTTTCAGTACCTCAGCATTTATCCCCAGAAGTCTGTAATGTCTATAAAAGCTAGTGGTCTTACTGTTCACTTACAAAATGGATACTGACTACAACAGGAATACTTTATGTACATAAAGAGATTCATAGTCATTCACTATTTGAGAGTATTTTAATCTACTTAGAACTAAATTAAGTGCTTTTTAAACGCATTTATATCTTCGAAGCAATAATTTGTTAACAATAAATAAAGTAAAGATGAAGAAAAGGCTGAGGTGCTTAATGCCTTCTTTACCTCCGTTTTTAATACTAAGGCCAATTGTCCACTGGACAACTGGTCTTCTGAGGTGGTGGATGGGGTAAGGGTGCGATATAGCCCCCCTGTAATCCAGGAGGAAGAAGTTAGAGACCTGCTGAGCCACTTGGATCCTCATAAGTCTATTGGGCCAGATGGGATTCATCCTAGGGTGATAAGAGAGCTGGCGGATGAACTTGCTAAGCCGCTTTCCATCATTTACCAACAGTCCTGGCTCACGGAGAGGTCCTAGATGACTGGAAGTTGGCCAATGTGACACCCATCCACAAGAAGGGCTGTAGGGACGATCCAGGCAATTACAGACCTGTCAGCCTGACCTCAGTTCCAGGTGAAATTATGGAGCAGATAATCCTGGGTGTAATCATGCAGCACCTGCAGAATGAGTGAGAGATCAGACCCAGCCAGCATGGATTTAGGAGAGGCAGGTCCTGCCTGACCAACCTGATCTCCTTTTATGACTGTGTAACTCGCGTGGTGGACGAGAGGAAGGCTGTGGATGTAGTGTACCTGGACTTCAGCAAGGCCTTTGACACTGTCTCCCACAGCAGGCTCCTGGAGAAGCTGTCAGGCCGTGGCTTGGATGGGAATGCTCTGCGCTGGGTTAGGAACTGGTTGGATGGCCAAGCACAGAGAGTGATAGTGAACGGTGGTGTCCCATCCAGTTGGCGGCTGGTCACTAGTGGTTTCCACCTGGGATCGGTGTTGAGCCCCGTCTGTTCAATATCTTTATTGATGATCTGGATGAGGGGATCGAGTCCATCATTAGCAAGTTGGCAGACGATACCAAGCTGGGAAGAAGCGTCGATCTGCTAGAGGGTAGGAGGGTCCTGCAGAGGGACCCTGACAGGCTGGAGAGATGGGCTGATTCCAACAGCATGAGGTTTAACAAGTCCAAATGCCGGGTTCTACACTTTGGACACAACCCCATGCAGAGCTACAGGCTGGGGACAGAGTGGCTGGAGAGCGGTCAGGCTGAAAGGGACTTGGGAGTGCTGGTGGACAGGAAACTCAACATGAGCCAGCAGTGTGCTCAAGTGGCAAAGAAGGCCGACGGCATCCTGGCCTGCATTAGGAATAGTGTGGCCAGCAGGACTAAGGAAGTTATCATCCCCTTATACTCGGCACTGGTCAGTCTGCACCTCGAGTACTGTGTCCAGTTCTGGGCCCCTCAGTTTGAGAAAGATGTTGAGATGCTGGAGTGTGTCCAGAGGACAGCGACGAACATGGTGAAGGGGCTGGAGCACAAGCCCTATGAAGAGCAACTGAAGGAGCTGGAGTTGTTTAACCTGGAGAAGAGGAGGCTCAGGGGAGACCTTATTGCTCTCTACAGCTGCCTAAAAGGAGGTTGTAGTCAGGCAGGGGTTGGTCTCTTCTCTCAGGTGACCGGCAACAGAACAAGAGGACACGGTCTCAAGCTTCGTCAGGGGAAGTTTAGGCTTGACATTTGAAAGAAGTTCTTCACTGGAAGGGTGATTGGCCATTGGAATGTGCTGCCTGGGGAGGTGGTGGAGTCACTGTCCCTGGAGGTGTTTAAAGGGAAATTGGATGAGGCACTTAGTGCCATGGTTTAGATGACGAGTAGGTGTTGGTGTTGGGTCACAGGCTGGACTCGATGATCTCAAAGGTCTTTTCCAGCCTTGTTATACTGTGATACTGTGATTTGAGTTGAACAGATATTTAGATGAGAGACCTCAAGAAAATTGTATGTAACATTCAAACCCATCAATTAATTTCTACAACACCAATATTAGACTGGGCCAGTGGCCCATGTAAATTAATACCCAGTCTCTCTCGCTAAGTAGTTAAAAACTCCATGTTTCAGAGAGGGAAATGGTTCTGTTCTCAATCTGGCTGCTTATACTGTCCTTTCAGTGGGGTAAAACTTCAGTCAACAACTTTCTCTACAAGACATTGTACTTGACCACTGTTAAATCAGCATTATAAGTCGCTGAGATACTTAAAAGTATCTGCATCTGCTTTAGCCTATTACTAGTATCCCTCTTTATCACCTTCTGTGAAAATTAATTTTCACTTAGGCATTACACGTCATGAGTTAGCTTTCTAAAACAGATGAATCATCTGTCATAATGCCTTATCTTCAGCCTTTTATTCATGAAAATAAAATAAAAATTTTACTAAATATAATTTATATACTATTAACATAGCTTTACCAGTCATTAAATACAGAGGTTAGTAAAAACAAACAAAACCAGCTTTGAGGTGCAAGGAATTGCATCCAGCAGTGCAAATTAAGGTTGCTGCTTTAAATTAAATTCCATTCACATGACATACTTTAATAAGTAACCCCTACTCCAACTCTTTCTTTTCTTTTATCTTTCCTAAAAATCTCCAGTTGATTGTCTCATAATTCTCTGATGTTACACAAAATCTCTAGATACAACCTCAACATGCAGTGCCTTCTTTAGATTCCAATGTGTTACAGCCTACTGAAACAATAATGTGTTTAATATTTCAAGCTCTGAAAGCTTGCTTTCCCTTCCAAAGTCTATGTCTTTGAACAGTACATATGCCACTGCTTACATTGTAAATATGCTACTTCGTGTATATAAATATCTGTGTCTGTAACTTATGTACAATACATGCACGCCCTATACTATACTGCACACTTAAGACCACACTTCCTAAAATGACACAAACCACTGCCAAACGATAGACAAACTCTGGCTTCTTTGAAGTCATACCTTTTTAATTAATTTGAAGGATGCCTAATATTTCCAACAACCAAATTCATAATGGAACGCTCAGGTCTAGGTGTTTTATTTTTTTAACTAATCTGTGCAGATGGAATATCCTATCAAAGTGAAAGAAGCCAGATCTTGTCTCTACTACTGTAAATGGGAAGATGCAACTTCACTTAATTGATGAAAGATCTAGAATACAGATGGAATATTTGTACAAGAAATTTAAGATTTTTCTTAGTACTAAAATGCAATTTAAATATATACTGGTTTTAGTTTGACTTTTATTACACTATTTTACACCAGCTTAGCTCCACTGACTTCCCATGTGTACATTTAAGTTCTGCTAGTTTCAGAAAAGCAGAATTAAATGCAACAATTTTAGATCCTTTCTCAAGAAAAACAGTCCAAAATATTCACATATTTACAAGATTTTCTTGTTAATTTATCCCCCATGTTTACCAAACATCAGTCTACGATTCACTCTAAATTTTCAAAAGATTTTTCCATAGCATCTCCCTGGTTTATTGGCACCCCTGGTAATACCTTCTGTCTCTAACAGTGAAGGGAACATACACCAGAATTTGATTTAACTCAGTCGCTTTCTGTTTTAATCCAGAAGGAAACTGACTGAACAAATTGCATATAAACTTGAATTTTACTGCACCAGGATGAATTTATTGGTTATTCTAAAACTAGGTTCAGTGAACTGCCTGTTATGTGTCAATCCCTTAGCAATAATTTGGTAAAATCACAGATGATTTATCAGTATTTGAAAACATTTTATAGTCATTAATTTTTTTTTTCAAAATTAAGATATTCATTTCAGTCTGTATATATAACAACATGGCTTCAAAATTTGACCTTCAGATAATAACAGTTCTACACCTACATTTAATTTTTGGGTCAGACCATCTGGAAAGGTATTAGACAATGACAGCTGTAATAAAATCATATTTCAAATTGCTCACTGCCTGAATTTAATGCTGACAAACCATGGGAAATTTGAATGGATCTCTCACAAAAAAGGTGGAGAAGTGTAAACATCTTAGAGCAACCTGATCTAGTGGAAGGTGTCCCTGCCCATGGCAGGGGGGGTGGAGCTGGATGATCTTTCAGGTTCTCTCCAACTCAAACTATTCTATGATTCTATGATCTTTCAGAAATAGTTCATCAGGAAACTCACAAAAATATCAGTGCGAGAGGGAAATATAGAATGAAAAGCTACATTTTTTTCTTCCTTTAACACCAGCTGTCAGCTATTTTAAAAGTGTCATTTGTATTCTGTTAATTGTGATATATGCTGAGGGATCAGATTTATTTGTGGACATCCACAGCTGCTTTGTATAAGAGCTAAGAAAACCAGCATTTTTATGTTAATACACATTTTACACTTGTTCACTTGAAAACATGCCACTGTATAAAGTTATGCAAACCACATACTTTATATTTTTTGTTTTCCTATGGCTGCATGCACTTACGTTGTTAATGGTTATTCTGGTAGGCCTACTGTGACATGGAAACTGGTGGAGGAGGTTGGACCATTATTCAGAGACGTGAAGATGGTAGCGTGGACTTTCATCGGACATGGAAAGAGTACAAGATGGTAAATGTTTTCTAAAGCCTTAATATTAATTACGATTTTCTGAAATCTGATGTAACAAAATTATATTAATAGCATCCTTGCAATGTAAACAGGTTTTAGAAGTTGTCTTGTCCTTAGATGTTCATTTAGGAAATGTCAGAGTAGTATATGTTGTTTGCCTATGCAATGTGAAGTTTGTTTATAAGGAGAAACCTCACTTTTCTTTAACTTTAATCAACTCTGCCATGATATGCCAACATTTATTGAGTTATTTATATTTGTGTTTCTAGTGGCAACAGTAGAAACTGCTCCAAATCTAAGTAATATTGATTCACTATTTCAGATTCCAGAGTTTGTCTTTACTGAAATTAACTTTTTGAAATATTACAGATCTGTAACCCTTACAGACACGTAAAATTCTTAGTTGACAGATTGAAAACTATTAAACTTAAAAACTGATAAAGTGGTCGTTTCAAAGGAAAACAAAGCAAAGCTGTTTAAATATACAACTTGAATTACAGGGATTTGGTGATCCTGCTGGGGAGTACTGGCTGGGAAATGAGTTTGTTTCTCAACTGACTAATCAGAAGCGTTATGTGCTTAAAATACATCTTAAAGACTGGGAAGGAAATGAGGCATATTCATTGTACGACCAATTCTCTCTAGCAAGTGAAGAATTAAAGTACAGGTAAGCAGAAAAATCAGATCTGAATAAAAAAAAAATATCGGATAATCATTCTAAATTGTGTAGATACATTCCCTTATTTCATAGAAATTATGATGTTTTTTCAGTTCACTTAGAAAATAACATTTGCTCCAATTTTCACCTATTGCTTAAAACAGTCTTAATACTTCTTTTCCCAATCGAGAGAATGCATATTTTACTAGTGCACACTTGGTGAGTGTAACACACAAGATGCACAAAGACAAAGAAGTTATGGCATAGGATACACTTGCCAACACAGTGAATGGCAGCGCACAATATTCAGGTCAATAGGAACCTGTCAGCAGTTGCTATCAAATCCTGATTCCAGGTAATAAATACATTTCTGGAAGGTAGATGACTAAGATGAACAGTACTGCAAGGATATTTTCCACTTAAATAAGTAGTTAGCAAGAGCTGTTCTGTTATCATGAACCACACACTGAGGTAATGTATCTTCTTCCATGGCCCACTGGCTTGGATTCTCAAGGAATAACACACTTAACGTGAAAATGAAGCTAATAGCAAATGCCCAGTCTACCCCCCTACAGACTTGTCAATTGAAACACCGGATTTTAAGGGACCTATTACTTATGCTCCCATCATTTTGTAACATGTAAAGCTTCACAATTTCTACTTACATATTTGCTTAAAATAGGAAATAGCATACAATTTAAATAAATTCTTTATATATAAATAAACATTATCATTCAGTTATACATTTTGAAATAATATCAGCCACGGCTGAAATATATGGGCAGTTCATACTTCATTCTCCAGTCTCTCTCTAAATGCAGTAGATACTGTTTCATTGGTTACAGAATAAACCTAGAGACTCCTCAGTATAACAGATGCTTTCCTACTACATGGTTCAGGAAATGTTTCTTTATAAGAATCTTGCAGATTAATGGAGCTTTAGGTGACTGGACAGAAAATTTAGATTAATTTCTCCAAGATTTCTAGCCACTGCTTCTTGTAAACCAAGTCAATCTGACATTTGAGAGAACTGATGCTGTTACTTCAACGCAAGTCTTATATGCAAAGCAATCCAAAACTATCAGCATCTTCCTCCCCCAAGACGTTAGTTCTTAATGCCTTAGTACTACACAGTTGTCTCAACTCCAAAGCAAATATTTTTTCATCTGGAAACAGGCAGAATCTACAGCAGAGATTTTTTTTAAAGTAACGCTTCAAAATACTTATAATGGCAACCTTTGCAAAATGGGTCATTACCCTTGTCCATTCACGATATTAAAAAATAATTACTGAAAACCAAGATGGTTGTCTGTAAATAGAAACTGGATTTTAAAATGCAACCAAACATGGAATGCATAATAGAATGCAGTAGTTTAACATTTTAATTTAATATTATGAAAAAGAAAAAAAAGAGAATGTATTCAAATAATTGAGTCAAACATCCTGATCACAAAGCTATGAGGTCAGACCAGGTTGCTCAGGACTTTATCCAGTTGGGTCTTGATAAGCTCCAAAGGTGGAGATTGCACAACCTGTTCCACTGCTTGTCTGTTATGAAAAAACTTTTCTTGGTATGCAGTCAGAACCTCTCATTTCAATTTACATCCACTGCCTCTCGTTGTCTGCTACACTAGTCTGTACTTTTAAAAACTGGATAAAAATAAATGAATAATACTCTGCTTACATTAGACTTCAAATGATATTTGGAAATGAAGCCTAGGCTCATACATTATACTTGGAACCTTTAGTACCATTCATATAAGAAATTGGCCTACAGAATTTTGAACTCAGCTTAAGAAAACCAGACTATTTAAAATGAGATTTTTGAGAAAATCTCTAATGAGCTTTTGAAACCTAAATGAATATGGAGAACTTGTATCATAAACAGAGAATTACATCCAAGATCAAGACCGATCTGGGGACAAGTTAGCTGTATCAAAGAGTTAGATTTCATCTTTAAACAGATAGAACAGCTCTGAGAAGGATATTTGTTTCAGAAATACAGTCACCAAAGAGATACTGGCAACCAAGGGTTCAAATCATTCTAAGTCAAGGTAACACAGTAACATAGCCTCCCCAGTCTGGTGCCCTGTGCCTCTCCTCACAGAGACTGCATCTGCACCTGTATAAGGAGATCCAAACAGCAGCAGTCTCACTGAAAGCTTGTCTCGCCAGGAAACTGAAGCAAACTTAAATACCTGTGATGATTTAACACTAAAATCTATGAAGGATGTGAAAAGGAAGAGTAATTAGAAAAGTGGCAAGGCAAATATTGAGGAACTCCTAAAATATCAGTTACTAGTTAGTAATTAGTAGTCTAGGTAACGCTATTATCTCTCATAGATGTTGTGCTAAGAGCAAAATAGGAATCAAAAATGTTTTGATTTGAAATTTTGAACTTTATTCGACACAGTGTATGTAATGTGTGCAAGAAATGCATAATCTATATGAAAAACTCCAGGGGTTATTATTAACCTGTTCTCATTTTCTTCTAATATGACATGAACAGTCACCTCTACAATGTGGAGGCTGCTCATTAGCATATTGTGCTGACCATATCTACTCATATGAAAACATTATGCTGCAAAACAACTTACAATGGTACATTGGCCAGAACAGAACTCAGCTATCTGAACAGGATATTTATTGCAAACTATTCCATCATGATTTTGCACATCAACTACCACTAACTTCCATGTAATAATTGTTTTTCCATTCCTCACTTCTACAGGATCTACCTTAAAGGACTTACTGGGACAGCAGGCAAAATAAGTAGTATAAGCCAACCAGGAAATGATTTTAGCACAAAGGATGCAGACAATGACAAATGTATTTGCAAATGTTCACAAATGCTAACAGGAGGTAGGGATGTTTTTTTGTTTCTAAGTCTTCCTATTTTTATTGGCATTGAAACTGTCTATGAGATAAATAGTGATGATTTTGACTTTGTAAATTTTGACTGTTGAAGAAGCCCAAAACTCAGAGACAAACACGAGTGCAGCGACTCCAAATGAAATATTTTATCATTTGACAAAGGTTAATAAAAAAAGAGAAGTTAAAACTAGAGGTAAAAACATCTCTAAAGTTGGGACACAAGAAAGTTTTTAAGTGTGGAAATAATCAGGGAGACAGCAGATTTTTCTTCCAAAGAATGAGATAACATTCAGAGATCAAAACACTTAACTCCCCCCAAATCCCTGTTTTAGAGGTTCAGTTGGTTAGTGAAATGGCTTCTGATCCTTTAGGCAAAAACCTTTTCCCTAACTGTTCAGAGGAGAAAAGTCCCCCAAAGCTGCTGTATACTATACATGCCATACAAGTATTTAATTCCATATTTCAATACAATTATGAAAAGGCAAAACCATGGCACATATGAGATAACTAAATTTTTCTAATTATTCACTAGTTATTGGAGTTTTAGGTGGTATTTTTATGTTGAACCATACCAGCCATTCTATCTTTGTCAATCTAGACTTCCACATTCTGAAATGTAAACAACTGCTTTGTAAATTTGACTTCGCTTCCTGTTATCTCTTAAGGAATGGTTTGTTTCCCTATAGCACAAGTTGCAAGACAAAAGACAGCTTCAGTTTATCCAAAAGGATAATTGGATTACTGCCCTGCAAAACAGAACACACACATTATCGCCACAATAACACAAGTATAAAAATATTATCCTATTAATAAAAATAAATTTTCCTTATGACCCACTAACAGGTCAGGACCATAAGCATAGAAAATAAGTTTGGGCTGCTATTTTCTCCTTTTCCTTCTCACCAAGTTTCAGCACAGAGGTACTAAACTGATCTGCACAGAGAACTAGAACAGATAAATGAATTAATCCTCTAAAAAGTATTAAGATAGGAGTTCAAATCCATGAAGAACAGGTATTTAAAAACAACCAGATAAAACCCAAAATGGCTCAATGTAATTATAGTTTCAAGTTGAATTCTGCCTTCAGACAGTCAACAATGTTTGATATTGATAACAAAAAATTAAGCTTGATTGAACACCTTCCCTTCTCAATTTTAAACTACAATGTATTACTTAAGATTCAAGAATATGTAGTTAATACATAAGTACATTTTTTTTCTGAGTTTCAGGCAAGCATTCTATACTGACCCTTTTCAAATCATAAGAATGAAAACCTGCATTTAAATTTTTTCCTCATTTCAAGACAACAAAGTGTCCTTATATACTATTTTGAAAATTACCTCTGCTGATATTTTTATTTTCTGTCTTGCAGGATGGTGGTTTGATGCATGTGGTCCTTCCAACCTCAATGGAATGTATTATCCATTACGACAGAACAACAACAAATTCAACGGTATCAAGTGGTACTACTGGAAAGGCTCGGGATACTCTCTCAAAGCCACGACTATGATGATTCGACCAGCAGATTTCTAAATGCTTTTCCACTATGTGAATTATGTATTATATAGCCTTCAAAGACTTCATTTGCTCAGTGTAAAAACACAGATCTGCAACTTGTCTCATTTTCAAGCCCAGAAAACGTGCTAGTGTTCTGAAGGGATCAGTTCAGTACAACTCCTGTATTGCAATAGCCTTGATCAGCTAAAGCTGATCAAAGACACAAAGTCTAAAGCATCAACATGACATGACAATGATTTGGCCAAGAGACTGAACAAAAAGAACATCCAAGAATCCGTCAGACAACTTAAGGACTCTGTTTTACTGATCATTTACGTTATGTATGTGTTAGTAAATAACTGGAACTGTGAAAAATACGTAAAATAGTTTTAGAAATATGCTTTTTGCCTCATCACTGAACTTTAAACATTACTCTAATATAAAACACTTAACTAGATCTAGAACTATTTATCTTTCTTTGTCATGTTTGTCTCGTATGTATATAAAAAAATGCTGCCCTGTAATTAGCTCAATATTGTAGTGAAAGAATCCATTCTTTCCCTCCATAGTCTCTCCTAAACAACTTCTTACACTTATTCAGGGATTTTTTCCAATAGCCTGTATTATTTAACAGAGGACAAACAGCATTTAAATAATTTGCATTTACTCTTAGGAAATACCATGTACAAAAATCACCATTTCTTTCAGTTTGTACTTATTACAGTCACTATCTATAAGTCACAAAAATCCCTGCAAATTACAATATAATGTGTTTCTTTATATTTTTTTATAAGATTGCACATTTTTCCTTTTCTTGTCATTTACCTGTAAAATAAACTGATCAGTATTTTATGAACTGAGACAACGGCATTAACACCAGATGTCCAGTTGTCTATGACAATCAGTTATCACCTGGTGCTGTTAATACATCTGCAGGTTTTTGTAAAAATAACCTACCTGAAAAACACATGCATGTTCTTTGATACAATTGCATTTATGCTCATGCATTAAGATACAAATTACTACATTTTAAAAACAGGAAAAAAAATCTGAATGTCATCTAAGGTCATACTGTTGGAGTTTTTTGCAGTAAGGTTAAGACTTATCCCTGGAAATTCTCTGTAGGTGGGCCCTCAACGTATGACACAATGTGAATAAATTACTCCACTGGGTGATTTTTGCTTTTTTGTTTAATTACTGTATGCTTTAAAATTGTGTGCTCTACACTGCAGTTCAGATTGAGAAGATATTTCTTCATAAATGACACAAAATTATTCTCTGCAGATTCTTCCCTGAATTAACTTTAGGTTTTGATTCACTTGCTTAGTCTTTGCCTTAAAATAGTAGAATTGTGAATTTTTGATTTCAGCAGATGACTGAGTTACAAGACAAGACCATATGTCATATCAAAACAAAAACCCCAGACACAACATTTCTGGAGGCTTACTTAACAAAAGGTATTGGATCTTAAGAACAGTAAGTGATTTTGAGAAAGATGGAAGAAAACTTTTCATTTCATACTGACAGTCATTAAAAGCTGTTGTCAAAATACCCTACGACTCACACCACCATCTTTCTTTACTGAAAATGTGTCAGCATTACTAAAGAGTAGTGGAGACAAAAAATACTTCTAATATTATTTCAAGATCTGTTTTTAAATAAATCTAATGAATGTAAATCACCAGTCACCATCTGAAGAGTTACATAAAATAATTTGAACGTACTTAAGATTACCGCTTAATTATTATATCTTCTAGCAAACTTGCCCAAACTAAAAACACCCAAAACTTCACAAAATTAAAAGATTTCTTAGGAATTTATGAAAGGAAAGAGCAGGTTTAGCAGAGGGCCACCAACCCAGTAAAAGAGCTGGACATACCAAGAAGCACATAATGTACCAGGAGAGGCTGAGAGTGCTGGCCTTTTTCAGCCTGGAGAAGAGGATAGGAAAGGGAGACCTTATTACTGTTTACCTTATCAAGGACACAGAGAAGACAGCACCAGACACTTCTTGGAGGTGCACCGCAATGGGACAAGAGGCAGCCATCACAAGTTGGAATTGGGGAGCTTCCACTTAAACAGCTGGATTTTCTTTTTCTTTTTAATTTATTTATTTATTATCATGAGAATGGACTGGACAAGTCCCTTGGAGTAGGACTTTGGACAACACAACCTTATGAGGTCCTTTCTAATCTAAAATATTCTATGAAATTTAATAGAAATGCTGAGTTTAGATTACTGTATTTCCTGCTTCTCTGCATTGAAAACCGTCCCAGTATTTGAGACAGTAAACATATGCACCCCAATAATCCAAAAAAAAAAAAAAAAAAAAAAAAAAAAAGCTTCTTAGAGACCATGATGGAATCTGGCACAGTAAGAATGCTCAACCTTGCAAAGGGAAATAGTGCTAACTTCTGGTTGACATTAACCTTCATGATTTGAGTAAGAAAACATAACATGACAAGAATAATTAAATATTACATGGCTATTTTTGATGTGCTGGGAAAAGTATAAAGCAAAAGGCTTTTTGATGACTATTCTGGGAAGGCGATTGAGGATATTGTCACAGATATTGAACAGATCAATTGCTTAACAAGTCTTTCATTTTTTTGAAAATAATTTATCAACATAAATGTAAAATTTTATAGTTAATGTGTTTTAAAATGGCATTTTATCTAAATGAGATTGCATGGCTTAAACTGCAGACACCAAAGTGTAGTGAGAGAAAGACATTTTGGAAGAAACCCAACAAAACAGGAAAAAGAAGGCTGCAACAACAGCTTTGGATTTGGTACAAAAATACAACAGCAAGATAAATTATTCTTTTAATTCCTTTCTGTAATCAAATAAACAGTATATAAAACTTGAATATTCTTTCACTTTCTTTAAATACTTCTTAGCAAGCAGAAAAGCAATAAAAAGAAATGTAAACTTCATTCATGCTCAAATAATCATCATATTTTTTAAAATAAGTATCTATTACATTAAGAAACCAGAATGACTGCAGAAGGAAATGATTGGTAAGGTGATGAAAATATCACCTTGGACACTGACTTTTCTCCTGTGCAAAAAGTAAATGCTGCAAACAGAAGTGATGCAGGCTCTGAGCACACCCATAACCTCCCTAATTTTTTTTTCTTCTCACCATCTCTCAAGCCCTCCTTACTTCTGCTTTAGGAATAAAAATTGTGAACAGAATCTAAAAAACAACACCAGCAGGAATCACTTCCAAAGAATGCTATGTAAGTTGCTACTGAAAACATAACTTGGTTATTAAACAAGGTAGCCTGAGAAGAAACAGAAAACTCAAATCAGCTTAAACTGAAGAATGTGTTCTTGTTCATACAAATACAGAAAAGGGGAAAAAAAGAACATGTCTCACAGACACAAATAAAATATGCCACAAATAGATTAAAGGAAATTTATACTTAAATAAGAAGCTAGTTTATTCAGACTTTTTTGTTTTTGTAAGCCTTCTTGTTCACAAAACCTCTTTAGAGGGCCAATCATTTTCCAGATAAACAAAAGAAAGTTCACAAGCTTAAAGTGCCATTAAACTTACAGGAGCTGCAGGGAAGCTGGATGAAAGCTCATATGGTTCCTCTGAGATCCAATGACCCAATTCCAAAGACCACAGAACCTAAAATAAATTCAGTAATGAGCAGAACTCTTACAATTTCTAAAATAGCAAACTCTTTGAACGTGTAATTAGAAGTAACAGCGTGGTTACAATAGTTGGCTCAATATTTTGTTTACCCAAACCAAATGATCTCTGAAAAATCAATCAACCAGAAAGGTACAAACAAACCATTAATATACCAAAGTCATATTTCTGTGCGTAAATACAATGAATTCCAATACCTTGTGAGGATATTAGATAAGTCAACTTTCTGAATGAAGATACATAAAAGTAAAGACTCTTCCCCAACATGTGGATCATAAATAAAGGTACTGAACAATATTGGACCAGTATCAACTCTTACTACTGACTAGGATTATTAAACTATTGTATATAAGCCATATGACATATGAATCAGCCTGCAAAGAAGAAAAGCTGCATCTAATTCTCACCGGTATCTTCCTTTGACAAAAAAAAAATTGGTCACAGTGAAGAGTACTGACTGCCTGGAAAATACCCGATCATTTTTTTTCAAATGAGCTCAAACACTGGATCGATAAGATACTTGGAGATCAGCAATCCTGACACTTTGGACAACTTTTCAGACTTCTGTTCCCATTAGGGTTATCACAAAACAGTTAACATGAAAGAAACTACTTGAAATGGTTAATTTTCAATTTCTGAAATATACTATTTTAAATATTTTTTGAGGTTAAAATTTTCCCAAAACTATTCCATGCAGCATATTTTTCCAGGGTTGATTTTATAAACTATTCTTCAAAACAATTTATCATTATAAATTGCAGCTGATGGAATGTAATATTCAAAGCTTCATAAATAGTGTTCAGAGACTACCCCTCTAGTGGTATAAGCATTGTCTTTATGGAAAAATGGAAAAAGACGAGTTCCTACTATGGCTCTGTCCTTGAGTCATATAAAGGTGCATTTTCCTACTAATTTCCAGATAGTCTAAATTATGAAGCACATTCTGATGGAAGAGCAGTTTATTTTTCTCACTGGCTTCATTAGTGTAAGCTGAGCCATAAAGGTTCATATATAGGTAAAAGACTGTTAAGTTCTTTGCCAAGTTTGTCCTCTGTCACACAATGCAACAACGTTGAAACATCCTTCCTGAAGTTACCATTTGGCTAGCCTTAAACAAGAGTAAAAAACCCCATCATTACACACTAGTGACAGAAACATGATTCATACATGCAACCTTAAAAACCACAGCAACTCCACAATACCCTGTTCCTCCTCCAGCAACAGGTAGCATTAAGTGAACAAAAAGCATACATATGGGATACATAGTATTTATGAGAAATGGGATATATAGAATTTATGAGAAAGTAAATCTCTGAGTTTAGGATAATTCTACCTCTGGCAATCACATTTTCCCAAAATAGTTCTGTAGCCATTTTAAATAGATGATGTCTGCTTCTTGCTGTTAGCACAGCCATGCACCATTAAACTGTTTTCATTATTCACCTTAGAACAAGCTGAATTTCACCAGTATGTGAAATAATTGTGACTCAAGCATGGGAATAAACTGAAACATTCTGGGTCTTTTTTTTTTTTTTGTTCAAAAGGAAGAAGATGTTGCCCAAATCCATATATTATTAGTTTTAATTAAATGATAAAACTTCACCTCATAAATAGATGAAAATTGGTATAATAAGGCATGAGGGCGTTATCCTTTACAATATTACACTTCAATAACTAAACAAGATTCCAAGGTGAACATACTGATTATAAACCAGTAATGTAAACCTTATAAGATTGCCTAATTCTATGGAGGAAAACAACTTCCTCCAAAGGGCTCTTTTGTCCAAAATCTGGTGGTACAAGGAACTTACAAACTGAATTTAGAAAGTAATCTTTATATCAAAACCAAGTTCTACAGTCTTCAGTGCAAAGTAGCTTATGCTTGATTACTTTCAGGGTAACCTCTTATATAAAACCACTTCAAAAGCTGGTGCTTTGCATGATATTGCAAGTGGTGTTTCATTTATGAGGTGTATAATTTTGCAGGCTATTGGAAATGAACATTGATTTGTTTGTTGATAATGAAAGCCAGCACATCTTCAAACTTATTATTGGACTGCATTACAAAAATACAAAAGAACACTATGTTTACTTTTAGAAAATACACAACTAAATATTTGAAAATGCAACAGCTGTACCAAAAGAGGAAATGATGTCTGTAGTTATTGTATCATACTAAACCTAAACCTAAGAGTTAAGTCTGTTAATAAATCAATTACCTTTAAAAAATATTCAAAATGTAATAATGGATTGCTGGTTTTAGCCAAGAAAAGTATAGTAACTTCCTAAAACCACGCAATTAAGACTGCAAATCAGGATTTTAAGTTATACATTTTAAGGTAGTACCTGTGTATATTTTTTACAATTACTTTTTACAATTTACAGAAAGAATCTGTAAACATTATACTTATGGCTGTATATATTTATTGCAAATAAAATAAACTTGTTAACGCAAGCTATTTCTCTTAATCACAGTGTAAGTCAACTTTAACTGAAACAAGAAATTTTTAACTTCTAATACAGTTCTAAGAGACACATTGCATGAGAATAATTTCTTCATAAATCATCTTGAGCAGGAACAGATGCACCACACTGTATAATGTGTACATCATGTCCTTATAGTACCAAAATGATGTTTGTACCAAGAGTAACTGGCAAACAACCCAAACAGATTAAAACAAATCCAAAAGATTAGTTATGATTAAGTAATCCCATTTCATTCTCCAGGCCAATTCTACAGTAACAACTTCTATCAATCCTTGTAGTATTTACAGAATTTTGTTTAGAAATAAATTCTGTTTGTCTTAACAAAAGATGGATTAATGCTTGTCTATCATGGCTCTGGAATTGACTACAAAGGCATCATATCTACTTTTCTAGATAAAAAGAAAATTAGATACAGAGTTCATGAACAGGTCCTGAAGTAAATAATTAAGTCACCACTCACTAAAACATTTAGTTTTCATCTACACAAAAGGAAGAGCTCTACATTCTAAGCTACTGAACGCTCGCTTCTGATTTTGGCAGAGAAATTTTCAACCAGTATATTTTCATAGTAACACTAAAAAAATGTTTCAAATTCATGTTGGACAAAACCAAGTTATGATTTGCAATATTATTCTTGAATAAACTAATTTTTCTTGTTAAGCCAGTAATATTTTTATATTTAACAGAATGTTGAATATGGAAAAGGACTAGGAAAAGTTGAAATACTTCACAGTATAGAAATGTTTATATTGAGAAGAAAGCTATCTACAAGTTCTCAAACGTGCAGTTATAAAACAAGATTTAACTTAAAGCACTAAAGAACAAGGATGAATGGTGGATATAGGAATATTGGAAGTTAAGACAATATAGCTGATAACATTGATACATTACATATGTATCGGATGCTGTAGAATGGTCACGGAGAACATAAGAAAAGAGGAAATAGCAAGAGGATAGTGGAAAAAGCATGGATTTTTCTGTGGAGCTTTTACAGTCTTAAAGTTATGTTTTCCTTTGGTTTTGGACTCCACACTCCTATTGATCAATCTTCTGTTATTTTATCCTCATGTATGGATGGTTTTAGCCAAGTCAGTAGGAGGCAACCTGTATGGCACTGAGCTCCAACAAACATCCTGCAGTTTATACAGCTTTAAGGTTAGCCTTGGTGTGAAGCTTTCCTTTGCGTATCCACATCAGCTATGTTCTTTTATTCACACTAGCTAGGAAAACTTATGTCAAACAACGATCTTAAGAATTTGAAACCACATCATTTAACTAGTCATTTTTTAAAGCTTCTTACCTATCCGGTTAGCACCTGAATGATCATATAGTATTTCTAATTGAGTAACTCATCTTGAAATATATATAAAGGGAGTGCTAATAAGATTAAATGCCTAATGGTACATTTGATGTTTCTCCAACATCCACCTTTAAAAAGATAATTTTAATTTTTTCTCAGAAGAAAAAAAAAAATACTACAGCTTAAATTTTCTCCCTATGTTACAAGTCAAGAGGCAATGGTAAGTAATATTCCAGCTTCTTAAAATACTGAGAAACAGCTTCCAAAAGAAACTGCTCAAAATTAACACCTTGTTTAAAAAGTACTAATGATTTCTCCAAACACACTGATTATTTTAAGGATGCAAGTTGAAGCATTTTACCAAGGGAAGTAATTATGGTAGTATACAAAGGCACTTAAGGATTCAGTATTGAAGTACTAATAGAATGAAAATATTATTTTGCTTATATTAAGTGCTCCTGACTAATTTTCTACAGAATTCCTGATGATATTTTAGTAAACCTTCAGCTTTTTCTTCTCTGGTTAAAGTATTCAATTAATTAATTTGGGTAAGAAGATGACAAAACCATGCCAGTGATCCTATTGGAAATAATACAAGAATGCTCTTCTGTCATAAGATGCATATATTTCATTGGATGAAGAAACTATTTTTAAAAAAGTTTGAAAGAATATTTTCTTTCAGTGAAATAAATTACTTAATTACAGGGGAACTGAGGGATTAGATATTTATGGACAAAATTATACCCAGCCACAATGAAAGATTTAAGCATGGTTCCACGAAAAGTAAGAATATCAATATCCACAGTTAGGCAAATCTATATATTGAATAAACTTGTGATCTGGAGAACTGAATTCTGAAGATTTTCTCTAGTTCCTTCTCTACTAGTAACTTCAGAACTTTGTCTAAATAGCAGCTCAATAAAATGAGTACAGAAAACTTCAGCATTCGATCGAGTAATATTTATAGGAACAAACTAATCCTTGGAACAGTTCCAGTCAACTTATGGGTATTACACAAAGGATAAAGATAATACTGTAAGGAGTCCAAAAGGTAATCCATAAGACAGCAGGGGAAATTTGGCATTGCTACTAGTCAATACTCCTCTAGTGAAGAATGTGTGTTGGCATTTTCATCATGGATTGATTCATATAAGTGCAGTGTGTAAAATGAATAATGAAATACCAAGACAACAATTGCCAGAATACTGATTGTCCAAATACGGCCTTATGCATAAAGATAAACTATTTTACTCAACTTTTGTAGTAGTTACCTACATCTTTAGTTATCATAGTAGTTGTTTCATGCTTTTTCTCAAAGCAATATACAGCTTTCAGGTTTGATTCTGCTGTTATGAGAAAGTAACTTATAGCAAGTTTGTTGTAACTGTAAAACTTTATAAAAAGCTAAGTATAGCACAGATATTTCAATCTATTTCATTCATAGATGTACTGAATCATGTAATTGTTGAGGCTGGAATAGACCTGTGGGTATTGTCTTGATCACACACTCTGCTCAAATATGTTCCTCTTAATGCAGTCAAGAATGCTGTTGGCCTTCTTTTTTGCCAGAAAGGCACATTTTTGGATCATAAAGGTGACCAAAGATGCAAACTCCTTTATTCCAAGGGAAGTTAATCACCAAGAACTTCCAAACCCCAGAAGTATACCATAACAATTTTTTCAGATAACTACATGCATATCATATCGCTTCAAACTGGGAAGTGGCAAACATCTTGAAAGCAAAAAGTTAACAGTAGTTTACTGTGTTTTCACCCCAACATCTAAATTGCAAGTATTTGCAATGAAAAGGAAACCAAGAAATTTAAAGTAATTCTACAATCCTTTTCTGTATAAGAGGAAGAACAATTTCCACATATATTCCAACAGCTATGCTTTATAACTCTGGAAACATGAGGAAAGCCAAAAAATATCATCTGCAGTGTTAGATTGAGTGGTTAATCTCTATTATTACAGTGAGCAACTGAGGTGGTTTAACCCTGGGCTGACAGGTAAGCTCCCCACTCAGCCACTGCTGGCTCCCTGTCCGAGCAGGACAGGGAAGAGAGCTGAATGCGGAAAAGCAAGAAAAAACCCACCTTGTGGGTTAAGATAAGACAGTTAATTGAAAGGGACAAAAAAGTTAAAAAACCCCTCGAATAATATAAAAGTATTCATTTCCACCAAAAGACCAATGGTCAGCCAGTCAACAAGCAGTGGCTGCTTTGGAAAAACTCCTACCCAGTTTTATATCTGAGCATGATGTCATATGGTGTGGAAAATCTCTTTGATCATTTGGGGTCAGCTGTCCCTCTCAACTTCTTTTGCACTTCCTAGCCCACTCGCTGGGACAGCAACGTGAGAAACAGAGTGCCTTAATGCTGTGTAAGCACTGTTCAGCAATAGCTAAAACACTGGTGTGTTATCAATACTGTTTCGGCAACACAGCACCGTTCAGGCTGCAATGAAGAAAATTAACTCCACACTAGCCAGACCCAGTACAGCAGGTCATGATTATCTTGTCTTTACAGTAACAGTCTGGTAACTTTACGTGCTAGTCTACAAGAAATTTTGAGGATATACAGTGATTAGTTGACCTGGACACCCGAGAATTATTTCTGTAAAGCACAAAAATCTCCAAACCACTCATTTACAAATAGTCTTCCTTAATTTTTTTCCTATTTTACAGGTTTTTCACTGTGCAACAAAATATCTACTAATTCTCCTTTATTTTTACGAATGCTAAACACAATACATGTTTCATAACACAATAGAAATATATTAAATCAGTATATAAAAAATTTGAATTGAATAGTATGATTTGGCTAATGTTGAGTGGAAATGGATTGTTTAGCCTTTAAGCTGTCCAAAACCAATGCACATGACATGAGTTTCTTATCCATGAGATGAGACTTCAGGCATTTTGGTTAGATGAAGTACTGATTAGTAAGTCTAATCAAACAAACTTTATGTAAGCCTGAATATGTGAACATTGCACCGTTCTACATAGCATGGACACAATCATGTTTATATGGTTTACATATCAGCTATAAAAAATAAGTTTAATTTATTCTGCAGTAAAATTAAAAAGTATTTCTTACCCATTCATAAGAAACAATCCAACACCCACGAGCAATTCCCAGCATAGCATTCAAAGTACGACGAGGACTCCCTGTAACTACATGACTTGTTGTTTCACATACATCATCTGAGACCAAAAAGTCTCCCAGTTTATTCACCACCTGAATTACTGTATTTTGCATCCTAAAAAGAAAAAACACCATACAATGTTGAATGGGGATGCAGAATTGTAAAAGCATATACATACAATACAAATGAACACAAACTCACCTCATTTCTTTCCTCACTAATCATTTCCTATCATTTTGTCACTGAGCCTCTATGCATTTGCTAGCCTTCAATTCATTAGTCTTCCCAACAAAGTCCAAACAGACACTTCCCTGTCCTCACACAGCCATATCTACTTGCACATCAAAGCTCCCCTACCCCCCACATGTATTTTGTCTTTTAAACAGAAGCTTTTGAGTCAGGAATTATCTAACATACTGTTTGTGTACAATGCCTAGTACAACAGAGACTCCTTCTTGGTTGCTTTTGTAGTACTATCAAAAAAATATTACTAGGAAATGTAAACATTTAGACACAGCACTCTTATGAGGTTTTCATTACAAGCACCAGATTTTCAGCATCTGAACAGAACACTGTGTCTAAATTTAAAGTGAAACCCAAAACTTTTGCATTGCTACTTATACATCTGAGGCAAAGTTTCAACTAAAAATTCACTTATCCTTACATACAATTATAATTAAATATATAAAATTAAATACAAAATCCAGAATGGCATCTATAATTGGAATTCTAATTTGAGTTCTCTGCATAGCTATGCTGAAGCACACAAATATACCATCCTGAAAACAGTGAGATCTTGCAATTGCTAGAAAAAAGCATGAAAACAATTTACTTTTCTTATTAATGATTATTTTTATACATCATTATTATAAATTATCAATAAAAAAATGTAAATGAAAGCCCAGTTCCAGTGCCCTCTCTGCTCCCTGGGTGAACTGGAAATGTCCATGACATGCTACACAAGATAAAACAATTAAGTACAACTTTCAAGACAGTCACATCTATCACAATAGTGGCACTCTCAGGTAATACATTTAAGTTAATCACTGATATAATGCGACTGACCTCAGAACATCTCCAGAAACCTCTGACGTAACTTCATTCTCTCTACATTTCACTCCAAAGAAAGTAACTCACTTAAAATTCCCCAAATACCCCAGCTAAAACAAACAGTACTTACAGGAATTCTAGCAGAACTGCAAAAAAATCTTCAAAGATTTTTAAAAGAAGTTTCAAACAAATAAATGAATAGTAAAAATGCTGTAGAACATTAACTTTATACTTAAGTCAAAAGGTGATAATGTATGTGAAGACAATAAAAAAATAAACCACTGATCCTCACTCCAGTGTGAATTCTGGCCTTGGCTATACAGCTTTGAATGTTGCTAAAATATGAGCAGAAGCCAGCAGTGTGCCCAGGAGGCCAAAGTGGCCAGCAGCATCCCAGCTTGTATCAAAAATGGTGTGGTCAGCAGGAGCAGGGAAGTGATCATGCTCCTGTACTCAGTGCTAGTGAGGTTGCAATGTCAAATGCTTGTTCAGTTTTGGGCCCCTTAGTACAAGAATGAGACTGAGTTGCTGGAGCATGTCAAGAGAAGGGTAATGAAGTTGGTGAAGGGTCTGGAGAACAAGCCTTATGAGGAACAGCTGAGGAAACTGGGATTGTTCAGTCTGGAGAAGAAGAGGCTGAGGGGAGACCTTATCGCTCGCTACAGCTACCTAAAAGGAGGTTGTAGGGAGGTGGGTACTGGTCTCTTCTCCCAAGTAACAAGTGACAGGATAAGAGGAAATTGCCTCAAGTTGCATTAGGGGGATTTAGATTGGATATTAGAAAAAAATTCTTTACCAAAAAAAGTGGTCAAAAATTGGAACAAGCTGTCCAGGGCAATGGTGGAGTCTCTATTCCTGGAGGTGTTCAAAACACGTTCATGCAGCACTTTGGGACATGATTTAGTACACATGGTGGCGTTGGGCTGACTTGGACTTGATGATCTTAGAAGTCTTTTCCAACCTTAATGATATTATGATTCTAGAATATTTTTGATTTTATCAGTTTTAACTTGAAGAAGCCTGCAAGTGAATGCTTTTGCAACATCGCAACCCAAAGGGGATTGCCCTGCCTAGACTGTATGCTCAGAGCATGTTTCCATGCTCTACCCAAACCTTTTCTTAGTTTTCTTGTGTCTACACAAAATCCCTTACAATAAGAGGAAAAAGTCCTATTGTACAAGAATGAAATCTAGGTCATCTTATAAATTACAGTGAAAACTCATCAGTATATAATTCAGTCAGCTGCAAAAATAACATACAAATTTATAGCAAAATTTCACTGAATTTGTGATTCAGAAGAAAAGGTAGCTGCTGGCTGCAAATCAGTGACCGGATTTTAGTATGATCTCAAAACCTGATGCCATGAAATCACTAAATTAACCATCTTTTACACTGGTTTCTACTAATTCTATCTGAACTGCAGCAGTCCTGTACTGCATAACTTGCAAATGGCCTCTTACAGTCTTGGTGCTAGTAGCATCCAGTCACATTAAATACAGGGAAAGTATTAATTCCATTTTATGTTTCTGACATATATTAGTATACTTGTTGATAGCTATTGACAACCATTTACAAAGAACATCTAAAAGGATAGCCGCTAAGTGCTGTTTCTGAGTACTTATCTATGTAACTGTCAAGATATAATTTCTTCAAACCTGAAATAGATTTGTGGTAGTAGAAACATCTTGAGCTTTGAAAAACAATTCAAAAAACTGTAAGCAAGTGTAGTATAAAATATGGAATTGTGTTTTTGTTGGATGTTCTTTATGCTGTAAGACTTTTAGGAGAATGATAAGAGCATGCCAGAAAATTATTAACTCTCCTCCAAAATATGCAGTGGCAGCTGCTTCTAATGTTTTGTAACTAAGTGGCAGAAAAGCCTACGACTAATATTTCTTCAGCAATTACTTATATGAAAGAAAACATTATGAACTGATCTTTCAGATTATGACTTTTAAAATAGAATTAAATTGTAACTAAAATGAATGGGGAGAATCTAAGTCTTGAGATGAAAGCCTGAACCATTTACTTCATAAAATCCCCTTTTATACTTCCTTCAGAAAAATTCAAAACTCAATTAAGATTTTAGTTTCATTGCTCTGAAGACCTGCTGAGCTCACCTATGGAGCAACTACTTCAGTCTGCACCCTAGCAACACAAACATACACACACACGACAGTAACGACATATATAGGCATTTACGTGTTTCTAGTTAGAATACAGAATGAAACAAAGTATTGTAATATATGGCTTAAATATAAACGTAATTTTGTACAGGCATAAAAAGATTATCAACATTCAAGTTTAAATGATGTGCTGACTGAAGATTCAAAATGTTTAATACTTACTCAGAAGACATACTCGTCATAACTAGCGTCCTTGTGGGCTAGAGATGTGAAAGAGACAAGAAAACATCAAAATTCTGAAAAATGTTTTCTCCTTTGAAAAAAACCTTAAATTAGAAACTGTTCCGTTAAAAAGGACTACACTACTTCATAATTACAGAATCATCTGGGGAAAAGGCTGTACCAATTAACACTTATTCTAGAAATACTGAACTTTGAGGACAAAGAAGGAAGGAAACCCCTTCATCACATCTGGTATCAAACATCCAATATCCAGAAGACAGGAATGTAAGTTTTCATCAGTAAAAACAAAAAGGAAAGGATTTCCTGTCTGTGATGCCATAGAGAAGAGGACAATATTTGTCTTCTGCCTTTTCCTTATGACCAGGTGTAAAGGAAAAGCAGCTTACCTTCAACAAAGACAACTTGTAATTTAAAATAATTCCAGTTTCTTCCAAAAGAAAGGCAGAAACTGGCTGAGATGCTGCAGAAACAGAAGCACATTTATTGTGAAAAATAATTTTAATACTTTTGTTTTTATTTTGATAGTGTAGGCTTTTTTGGCACAATTTCATTATCTATATAAGATAATCACAATGGAACAATATATATTAAATATATCTATCATAACAGTAAAATAATTACTATTAAGTATTAAGTAATATAAACTCAAAATTTGAGCATATACACTCAAAATACATCTAGTGAGACATTAAGTAAAGGTTCTTGCGGCAGGAGGACTACTGTAGGAGGCACTACTGCATAGGTTAGATCAGGTGATTGAAATCAGACATGGGACCAAATTATATAAAAGTCAGGAAATATCTCATACTGTCTTAATACACATTTTTGGATTTGCATAATCTCCTGAACATTAAAGGATCCTAGGATGTGACAACTTGGCAAGGCACAAAACATGGCTTACAAGCAAGATTTTACTCTCTCTGTCCTATGATTCTGGGCCAAAAACCTCATTTATGTGAAACAACATATGCTTCAGCATGGTCATGATGTTCTCTTCCAGTACAGGAAGCCAAGTCTCACTGTCATCAGAATGAAGCTCTTCTACCTAAAAGTCTGGAGTTAAATCCACACAAAAGAATTGCACTAAGTTCTTGGAGCCTTTGTATAGTACTAGCTCCAAAGCCAGATCCTGATGTGCCCCTTCAGAATGTGCAGAAAATATCCTTCGTCACATTTTTTTTTAAAATGAAATGTCATAGAAGTATTAGTAATCAGACCACTACTTTTGCCAAACTTGACTTAAAAAAAGGTATTACTATAAACCAAGGCCAGAGCAGCTCGAGATGCTGCCGCTGCGTCAGAGTAGAAATGTTTGTTAATACTTCCTTAATACCTTATCTATAGGGAAGTGAAAATAGGGGATCCACAGAAACTGGGAAACCTGCAGTCTGTCCTGACATTACCCTGCAAAGTCAGCTTTTGAATTGTAGCCTTTATGCTACAACATACAGCATGCAAGATGGTACAGTGAGTGATCTGGGCAAATGTTCTGCCACTGTGCTTCAAACTGATTCAAAACCAGAAGATGGCAGAAGGATGCATACAGAAAGCAGAAACTGGAATAAATTTAAGTTCTTACAAACTATTATTTTATTTTCACTCAGAGCTGCATAGTTTTTGCAAGTTAGAGGTCACTTGCTAAGCAGACAGTATTTTGCTTTATGGCTTCAGTAAGACAAACAGTCCTCTTCAATTAGAGTTACTGAGTAGAAAATTTAACCAAACTATGTTTTAATTTTCAGTTGTACATTTTTCAAGTTAATTGCTTCCCCCTCCCTTGCTATGCTATTTTTCTTGTGTTCTTCATGTCTGTTTTATTTTACATGTTGCTTTTATTGCAAAAAATTTTTTTGAGTTAGCATTTTCTTTTCTGACCAGCAAAAAAGACATTTGGTGAGCATCATTATGAGTTCTAATGCACATTTGTAGCAGGATTGTTATTAATAAAACACTGGAAAAGGTGGTATTAAGTTAACTGATCCTTTTATTTATCATTAATCTTTGAATCCTAAAGACTTGCATATCTGTACTCTAAATCAGAACACACTTTGTGAATTACTTTTAGGTCTGGAATACAGGCTGTGTTATAAATGATATTTCATCTTTTCTTTATATATTTCTTAGGAGCGCAGTTGCATTAAGTATTTCTTTAGAGTCTGTCAACAAAATTTTTCCAAATCATCTGAAATTTAAAACATGCATTTCAGTAGCTCAAAGGAAGTAGTATTTGTAAATCTTCCCAATATTTAAAAGACATGAAACTTCTGTAAGTTAGCTGACCTACACCACAAAAGAGGCATCAAACCTCAATATGTATTCTTTCTTTCTTCTAAGTTTGAACAAGCGTTTCTTGGAGCTGAAGGAAAATAAAAGGAAAGCTGTTTCACACAACTTGTTTTTCAACTCAAATTTTGCTTCCTTAAGAATGTCATGAGTTGCTTTTCATAAGTGACAAATGAACTAAAATGTGACCATAAAATATGTTTTTCCAGGCCAGTTCTTAAGAATAAAATGCATTTATGCTAAGAGTTGACTTGATAGGAACAGTTTTACATTTGTGACTGGTTAAATTCCAGTATATTAGACCTCATTTTGTCTTTGGGTCAAGAACTCAGGCCTCAAGTATTTCAACCAATAAATATCACTTTTGCATTGTGTACTACTTAGTACAAAAGCTCCTCTTACATCTTAAAGTTGACTGAAGTTTGGAAAGAAGTAAGCTTCACTGTACTCTCAAACTCAGATGTATGCTGTTGTAGAGTGAAAAAGACAAAGACCTTTACCTTCCAGACTCAACAGGACACTTAACCTATGTGGCTTGACCAATATAGCAGGAATAAAGCACTTCCAGGGAGACAGTAGGAAGGCAGGGGAAAGTAGTGCATGCATGTGCAAATGAAGTGCGAGAGTACCAGATTATGATGCTATCGGTGTTCGATAGGACTAGAGGAAACAGCAGGAAGATGTGCCAGGGAAAGTTTAGACTGGATATCAGGAAGAGGTGGTGGAGCACTGGAACAGTTCCCCAGGGAAGTAGTCGTGGCATCTAGTCTGCCAGCATTCAAGAGGCATTTGGACAATGCCCTCAGTTACATCATATGAATGTTGGGAGTGTCCTATCTAAGGACAGGAGTTGGACTCGATGATCCTTTTGGGCCCCTTCCAACTATGATTCTATGATACTATGATTTTCTCTGGTTACTGTAGGTCCATCAGATGGTTCTGAAATTGGCTCAGAACTCATATACTCACTTTTGATCTTTAGACCCATATTTCAGAAGCAACAATCTTCAGTCTTACTATTACACAAACCAAAAACAGTAGCATTGGAATATTCAAGAATCAGGTTAATTTTACTTTGCTTTTATCTAGGAAGGTTGTAATGAGGATCCAAAACTTTACAGACTGTTTCTAAAAACAGCTTTAAATTGTGCTACATTAATTTTAAGCAACAGGAACTTCCAACCTCCACTCCTCAGCTTTGCCAAGGTTAATAAAAATAGTTTGTACCCTTCAGTGAATAATTTCAACAAAAAATTAAGCATGACGTAGGAGTGAATCTGTTTCATCTGTTCAGTCATTAAAAATTGTTTATGCTTTCACAATGATCCAATGAAGTGAATAATTTTTTGGACAGTTGACTTATGACCAACTAAAAGCACTTAATAAAGCTTCTGCTGAGATACACTGTGCCCTAAAAAACAAGCCACAAGGATAGTGGGCAACAGTAGACAGCTTCAGCGAAATTAATGGCTTGATTTTTAAGTCCTCATTAGGCATCTCTTCCATTTTTGGTAATGGTGGTTGCAACCCATCATAAAATACTGTCCCAGCTACTCCATTGCAGATGTCAGTAGTTCAGTCAACACTGCTCATAATAGGTCATAGATTGGGCAGAAGCAACTGAGGCAGAGACACACTTCCATTGCACAGGGTGTAGGGATGGGACTACTTTAAAGGGGCAAAGAACAATTTTGTATCACCCCAACTGTTAAATACTGGGTTCGCACAATTATTAACACTGTGAAGTTGATTTGGATAGTTGAAGTCATCTGGAGATTGCGAACTATGAGTGGAATTTCAGATGAAGACATCCTGAACACATTTGCAGCCTGAAAATGACAAGCCTGGATTTGCTAAGTTTGTGCTAAGATATAAGACTGTAAACTTCAGTAAATATCCTGCTGACAAGAGCGTAGCCCACATGTTGATGATCGTCAACAACCTGAGGGCTTTACTGCCCTCTAGACATTATGGTAAGAGTCAGGTAATGGAAAAACTAAAAGGAGTATCATCAAGATTAATTTGAGATGGCTAAAATAATTGAAAAAATACTTAGTAAATATTTGAAAAGCAGAGTCTCAAAATACTGCCTGTAACTTAGTACTCACTGGTCACGATCAAGTTTTGCAGGGGAAAGCACTGTAAAGGATGTCTATGTAACCCACAGTTTGAGACAGCTTTGAGTCCTTTTGTATGTTTAACCTCATGAGTACTTTTATTCAACATGTGCAAGGGAGTTCTTATTCTGGACTTTGTCCAGCTACTGAATTTATCCCCCACACTTCTCCACATCTAGTTGAGGGCTTCCAGAACAGAAGCCATTCTCTTGGCACCTGCTGCTGCACCTTACCATGCATGCTTTGGGCCATGTCCTGACAGCAACAGCTTCATTGTCACTGCTTACAGATGCTGCCATTCCTCCCAGGAAAACCTCCTTTAGATGGATTTAGTGGGCTAATTCATTGCCTCAGGTTGCTAGAAGTCATTCTCTTTATGACAGGACTCATCACTACACCCAGAAGCAATCAGTTTGAATGACTTCCACTTGCCCACCATCCCCATTACATCAAGTATTTTCCCCAGACTATAAATGTAGGTAGTTCTAGATTCTTCACTGTTAAGTGTAAATAAGCTCACATGCTTCCATCTTGTCCAATTCAAACTAGATTAATATTCATTGGCGACTCAAAGTCAGTAACATTTAAAGTATCAATGTTTAAAGGACGTACCTATCCAAAGCAACTACAAAATCAAAAGTGGAAGGAAAACATAAAAAGCTGTTGTCTCCTAAACCAATAAAATCTATTTAAGACAGTCTTATCAAATATAAACATAAAGTTACTTTTCTTAATATCTGGCAAGTTGCTTCATGTTCTTTAGTTACAAATTTTAAGATATTAAAATTTGTTTTGCCATGAATAAAATATTTTTAAAAAAGGATTTTGATAACAAGATCTAATGACAGCCTACTGCACACTAACTGCTCCACACCATGAGCTTAGATTTTGTAAAAATTTTCTTCTCTCAGAAATCTCTATAGTTCCGTGTTGATAACTTTATTCACTCAAATCCAAGAACTACAGAAATATAAGCCGAGACGAATCTGTTCAAAAAGGAAACTGAAGGAATTTCAGTTAAGCCCAAACTGTCTTCTCTGTGAAAATATGGTTTTAACTATTCCTTATAATGCTTAACTTTTTTTTTTTCACATCGTTGAAGAGTTTCATCTATTCACTGAGAAGACAGTATATTAAGAAATTTGAGTATAAAATTTATTCTAATTGCAGTTGTAGTGATGTTATACCCAATATTGGATCCTTTAAAAGGTACTTATCACCTCTCATCTCTAAAAATACGAAACAACTTTTTATTTGAATAAAAATGGCAGCTGATTATTCATAATGAGTATTTATCTGATCTCTTTAAAATACAAAATGTTTGTTTGTGAGGTGCAACAGGTGTAATCAATGTAAACATTTTTATGACATTAAGAAATTAAATGAGCATTCAACTCCCATACCAAAAGATTTAACATCACGTAACTAACTTGTTTAAATAGAATTTTGGCTTTATGATATTTAGTTATTTTACTTTTCCCCATGCAAAGCAACAAAGAACTATGTATTCAGGTCGATGGAATAATTGAAAAATGCATCACAATGCATTAAGATTTTATTTCATCCGTGCAATCTAGTATCATTAACTTGGATTTCTAGACCAGGGAAATCACCTGCTGACATCCATAGGCATCCAGTGTTTGTCCTTACCAACTCTGTATGAGAAGAATCTGGAACTATCCTCAATTATGGGTTGTCGTGTCTCAGAACTAGAAGTTCAAACCTATAGGCCAGTTAAATAAATCTATCTTTATGTGTCACCTTTGAATATGTATAACAAACCAGAACTACTGCTTTTCTTTGGGGTGGTGGTAGTGTTCAAAAATAAAAAAACCCATTTCTTTCTGAAGCCATTAGAGGTTTTCAGGAATCTTTCTTACCTTCCCATAACATGCCTGCAGCTGCCATTATAATGCTCTGCCTTCATGGGTTTTGTTAGTTGACAGTAAACTTTTCGATAACTTGGATTAAGAGTACAATAAGCATGCCTACATAAATAGTATAGATGAAGAAAAAAAAAACGTGTATTTGTGATCTAAAATTGTGATATAAAAGTATGTGAACAATGTCATTCTTGATTTGAGTCTCAACTTAAAAAATATGAGAAACTCAACCCGCATGAGGTTTTGAAGAGAAAAATGCATAACACAGTAGCACAGCTGAGAAATGCAGAATCTATAGCTTGATTTATATTAAAAAAATTAGAAATGACTAATGGAACAGGCTGCCCAGAGAGGTTGTGGAGTTTCCTTCTCTGGAGATATTCAAGATCCACCTGGACACATTCCTGTTCAACCTGCTGTAGGTGAACCTGCTTTACCAGGAAGGTTGGATTAGACGACCTGCAGAGGTCCCTTCCAACTCCTGCCATTCTGTGATTCTGAGACGAATTGAAATAACCATGTACGTAAATCATGTTAACACCTGGTCATATTTCCTAAAGATAGTTTTGTATGTCTGGTTTACTACTTAGTGAACTCTAAATGCCTACTGATAGGCATTTACTGTAGCAAATAAATTATAATCATAGTGTTCACTATAGTATACACCATAGAGAATGAGTCATATCTAAAGTGAACTAGTATTTTCCAACTTGACTTCAGTTTCATGTCGTCAAACATTAGCAAAACATTGCAATGTATAAGCTGCAGCCATTAAAAAAAAAAAAGCATTTATTACAAATTTGTGTTTGGTTGCTGTTAAAAAGCTTCAAGAACATATTGTGACTGGTACTAGAGAAGTTTTGCAGCTTAATTCTTTACAAAAATTTAGACAGTCTAATTTTGTTCAAAACAATATCCTCTTAAAATTTGTTCACTAAGGATTTCCCAAGAATCTCCAACACTGGCTTTACAAATTTTGCAGGTATGCTTGCATGTATGAAAATAGATCTTAAATAGATACATTCAAAAAAACCATTTAATATCTATAACAGATAATTCCTTGAGGAAAGCATGAAGTAAAACTTTTCAGTGCAACAGTCTGGTTGCCAGACAGTCTGAAAAAACGACATCAAATCTCTTTCTGTGAAGTTCTTTTTACTTTTCAATCAAAAAAACCCCAACATTGTATCTATGAATTTGCACAGTTGAACTGCAACTGGAAACATTTAAACTTATTTTTTAAAGTATACCTGACACAAAAGAGAGGATGTGCTGCTATTTTCCTGATCTTTGAGTCAAGCTGCATTATCACCCATGATCAGTTTTATATTTACTTACAAAAAACTTTTACAAGGTAACACTAACTAAAAAAGATTCTGTACTGACCTGATTCTCTCATTTTTTTTGTTCACATCCAAATTGACCTCAAATAGCAAGTTAAGAAATATAACTCTAGCTGAACCTACAAGAAAATACTGAATAAATCTTTACCCTGCAGAAACAATCCACTGGGGATGATCCACTATAAAACAAACAAAAAACTCTACCCCATTTAGTAACTCCTCCAAAAAGGACAGTTATCTTTCCAGGTTGCTTCAGCAGCTTTTGATCTGAACTAGCTCGAGCTGGCTTTACCACCTTCCTCTACAATGTCAGCTAGGCACAGACTCTGCCACCACAAGTTACCCAGAAAGCAGAGTTCTATAGTTATACATACTGTCTCTGTACACCATTCACGTAACATTTCAAGACAAGTGAAATTCAGAAAAGATTTTTACATTGACAGTGCACAGAAAATGCATTTCTTTCTTTTTTTTTTTTTGTACATGTAAAGGCACTCAGTAATTCTCCAAGAAAAAGAAAGAGCTTAACAAACTATGTCCAGTTAAACTGACCTTTTGGAGTCTTCTAGTTTTTCTTAACCCCTCATTGTGCTTATTCTTTTGTTCATTAAAAACTTCACAAGAGCCATCAGTAACACGACGCTCTGAAAATTCATTTTCATCACCTAGAAACCAAATTCAGAAACTTGAAATGAAAACTGCAATCTTGTGACACAAAACTGCCACCAGTCATTTTATCATAGCATGTACAATTAAGATACCGAAGTTAATAATTTGTACCAGCTATTTTTTCCATTATATTTCAGTTACCAAAAAAAAAGAATGACACTCAAGGATCTGACTTCATCTTTCAGTATCTGTTCTTTTAAATAATCTAGTTGTAAAACTCCCAGTTTCCAGTATTTTGAAAACCATTTATTAACCACAAGTAAAGAAACTGCTACATTGCTTTCTATTTATTATAAAATTTGCAATTTCTCTAAATAAAGAAGTATTTGAGAGTTTTAAGCAGTTGTGGCTAGATTTTTCCCTTCTTATTGAAATCCAAGTGCTTTCAGTACACATTGTGTTTATTTGAAATAATCTGAAGGTCTGAAACATGTTTTCAAACACTTTGCAAGCAAATCTGGCAAGCTCTTAGCAGGCAAGGATTGCATGCACGTGCAAGCATATCGGTCCTATTATTTATAAAAAGGCAACATACATAAGAACATATTCTAATGTGGCTGCCAAAAAGCAGTATTTTTCACCACCTATTTTATGAATTAACATATATTTAATTCTTCAGTATTGTCAGGATCACTGACCAGTTAAAGAAAACTTTTAACAATTAGTGATTAAAGTGGCCTAAATTCAGCCCCTCCCAAATAAGCTTCTGATTACTTCTGGAAAACACGGAAGGCTACTATCCGTATTGACTAGTCTGACTGCATATATAACTAATTAGTTTTTCCTTTGTCAGCTACTTATAAATCTTAATCCTTGGAATTACAAAACACCAAAATATAACACAAATGATGACAAAGATTTTCCATTACTGATACTTATTTTAAAATTATAACCTTTAAACTAGTCAAAATTTCATCACTTCTTCACACTAAATTTGCAAATTTCACATGAATTTACACAGTAATTTTTGTGTGATATAAGTTAACCTGGGGTTTAAGTACAATCATTAATTTAAACTCAATAAATAAATACAAAGTGTCATTTAACAAAGGGAGAACTAATTACTTAACAATGCTGACTTTATGTAGTGTTGCACAGAGATCCAACATTTTTGGTTCCAGCACAATACCAATGGTAAGTAGAAGAGGAGAAAAGATCAATTAAAAAAGAAGCAAAACCCTGCAGCAACCACAGGACAGCAAACTATGTCATGAGATCATCTATTCCATTGCTTTACGCCAAGCAGATGTGGGTAAAGCAAGGTATCTCTGTTAATTTCCAGTAAGTCACTTCAGTCACTGTAAATGACAATCCACTGTTCTATTTTTTTTTTTGAGGGGTAGCTTGGGAGGGCAGTGAGAAGTTGTGTAATACTCCTTTTGCCACATTTGGCCTGAATGCTCAAGCTCCGCAGCTCTTTCCTCACTTGGGATTAAAGCCTCGAGTTGTATGCATGGACTTCTTTCCAGTTATGGATCTCTCTCATTGGTTCTTCATGTTAAAGCAGGAACGGGGACCAAGTTCCATTATCTCCTCCAATTATCAGCTCGGGGATCTTATGCATTACATAAAGGCTATTCTTCGCAATCTAGTTCCTAGTTCTTCTCTCCTGACTATGAGGACTTCTCAAGCACTTTCCAGCTTTTCCATCCTGCAGGTCTCAAGCCTCACTGTCTATGGTCTGTTTTGCCCTCTTTTGAAAGCAGTTACTCAGTCACAAATATGGAGCTTTCATCTGTAGTAGCTTTTCCCAGCGTATTTCAGATAAGGTAGACAGAACTTTTTGAAGCAATTCCACCCACTGTTAGTTATCCCTAACTTTAGTTCAAATAGCCACCTAACTCATGCCACTGTGGTCCATTAGGTCCCACAAATTCTCTTACAAAACATAGCTCAATGACTGGTATAAAAAGCAACAACTGTAGTATTCCTCTGAAGTATAACAACAAATTAGAGTGACTTTAATTTCCAATTTAAGCTTCTCCTCATCTTTATCACTGGTGAGAAGTTTTGCACCAGAACGTTATCTTCAAAGCTCCATCTGATATTTCCTTCAAGTTATAAAGCAAAGCAACAATTTGGCACAATGAGCTAGTTTTTGTTCAATCAAATCAATCATGTCTGTCTAATAATTTTTTTTCTGTGTTCTACTTAAAGAATTTCAAAATGAACTGTCGCTAAAATTAAGCCATATCATATCAACTGTTTATTATACTTATCCACAAAGTTATTTATGACAGCTAAGAAAAAAGTAAGTCTGAATTTGTAATCATTTGTAATCCTTCAGGTACATGTGCACAGAATATTTAATAAGTTGCATTATTATTATGTAGTTATTATTCCAGCATAGGCAAATACCAAGTTTTCCTATTCAGAACACATTCAAGTCTTCTGAAAGCTCATCTGCCCATGAGGTTCTCAAAAAGAACCTGATAATTAAAACAATTTTATCTAACTTAAGTGCTCTACGACACATGACATCAGGTTTTGTAAATTTGACTGCATCAAAATAATCCTCAATCTGTTCTTCTATTTAGAAATATCTGCCCTTATTTTAATAATTAAGTTACAATAAACTTTTTGTGACTATAAACAAAAAAGCAGGGGTTTTTTTTAGCTTCTAAAAATTCTCCATTTAATAGCTTTCAAATCACAAACAACATACAGAACTCCAAAGCAATTTACTGTTTATTTACTAGTTTACAGGGAAAAGAAAAAACTTACATTCAAGTAAAAAAATTGGAAATATTATAACTATATTTAATAAACAATTATGCCATCATACAGTGTCACAGTAACAAGTTTAAAACAAGAATTTAATTTTCTTGCACAGAACTTGCATTAGGGAAAATACAATTAATTTTTCATTTTTCATTCCTCCCATTTTTAAAGTGAGCCCATCTGAGCTGTAAGACTTGAGGTTCTACTTGACTATGCAACAGATACACAAATTTTAATACATTATACTCGGGAAAACGTCTATCATTGATAAATCACAAATATTAAAATCACTAGAAACGCAGATTAAGACTTACAGAGCTTCTAAGAATAAAAAATATAAACACTGGATAACTTTTGTTTGCTTTATATTGTTCAGTTTTCCTCTCCTCCAAAATCTATTATATTAAACCGGTTATCTAGAAAGAAAATCATGGACTCATAGAAAGATCTGGATTGGAACGGACCATGGAAGTCATCTAATCCAACACCCCTGCAGTGAGCAGGGACATTCTCAATTAGATCAGGTTGTTGAGAGCCCCACCCAACCTGACCCTGCAAGTTTCCAGGGAGGAGGCATCTACCACCTCTCTGGGCAATCTGTTCCAGTGTTAGAACACTGACCATAATTTAATCACTAGAATTTAAAAGTTAGAACTAACTCTAAAATTAACTGGTGTACCTAAGTTTAAAACTATAAATATTTTCTCCTTCCCCATTAATTCTCATGATTGTTTATTGAAAAACAGACTGGTTTTGGCACTAAGAAATACATAATTTAAGGATCATCATCATCACATTGTGACATGGCAACAAACACATACAGTGGGTTCATATATTTACAGGTGTACATTTATACTTGTATAACTTACACTTGCATCATTTTTTTAATGATGCGCTACAGGTATTAAAATAGATGTAGTGAACCCAAAATAGCAGCTCACAGTTCAGCAACTTATTACCCACAGATATAAACAGTCACCTTTCAACATAAATGATTCTCTAAGTCTGATACCAAGTTTGTTGAGCTCTTTAAGTTAATTATTAATGTTATATAATTCATGGATGCATTGTTGTAGAATTTTCTAGGGAAAACAAATTCCTAGAATTATAATTATTTTACTATATGATACTATTATCGTAATTTATAATATTATAATTACAGACATTTAAACCAATGTAAAGCCTGACAGGGCTCAAAATATCAAAATCTGAAAGTGATTACCCCTATGCAAGTTAGGAGCATTTTTCAGGGAAGTTCCTGAGATTCATTATTCTAGTACACTGAAATAACCTAGGCTAAACTCAATTGAAAATGCTCAAATATAAAAAACACTCTTAAAATTACTATTAAAAACTATGATCAGTTTGATATTAAAAAAAAACATGGTTGAAAAAGATTCTTAGATGCATCTTGCATATGTCCTCAAAGGTCTTAGTTAATCTTGATCATAGTATGTTAGAAATTACTCACTTTTTTCAATTAGAGATTTTATGTCCTTAACTGCAATCAATCTAAAGTAGCAATTTTAACCTGTGAAATAAAAATAATTTGAATAAGGGACTCTATGATGAGGAGCTACTTATCAACAATTTACAAGAGCATCATAACTTTTAAACCAGAAAGACTTTGGTTTCGTAGACTTTGCACAGTAGCAGAAAGTTTACAGAATACCAAGCGTTATGGGAAAAGAAGACTCACATACTTTTGTGAGCACAGTTTCTTTATCTCTTGGTGACTTTTTTGTGTTTGTAATGTATGGGAAAAATCAGTGTTCTTTTAGATCCTATATACTCATTTATTTTACTGAAAAACAAAGTCAGTACTGCAGGATTTTCTTCTTTTGGTGTAATTTTGAAAGATTTTTTCCAAGGAATGGCAGTTCATTTTGCAACTTAGTTGCATGACTATATCTAAACGCAGTATATCTTTTCATCTTCCAGCTCTATGTAATGACTTACCAGTAGGGCGAGTACAGTAATTCACATTAGTTCTGTTGGATTTTTCATGAGCATGCAGAGGCAGCCTATTCACATCATCAAAATCTAGAGCTTCCGCAGTCTCAGCTTTTTCACCATCTGACATATAATTTAATGGCAATCTTCCAGGATGTTCAGGTGATTTGAAGTTTTTCTTCACTGAACTAGCACTTGCTGGAATAGACTGTTTTCTACTTTTCTTGGGAGTATTATGTGACTTACAGAAACTCACATCAATTGAATCCAAGCTTGTAAAAGAGCCTCTGCAACAAATTTCAGGAGGACTCTGCAATTCCTTTGGTACTTGTACCTGTACTTCATTTTCTTTCAAGTTAGATGATGCAAAGAAGTCTTCATATGAAGCCTCTTCAGCGCTAAAAGATTTGCTATATGTACTAACTGCTTGCAAGGACTCTTTAGACCCTAATCTACTCAGTTCTGAGCTAGCCAATGTCCAACTAGATAGTGTTTGGAGTTTCTTCTTCTGCTTGTCTTCAAGACTATGGTATTTTCTGCCAACAGGGATCTTTCTAGCTAATGAACATGTATTAAAGTCTTCGCTGTTCATAGGTGAATTAGAGAGACTACCAATCAAAGCAGGAACAGTATTTAACTTGACTATGTTTTTGGAAGGAGTAACATTACCTTTGAGAAGAGAACTTTCCTTTGCAAATGAAGTAGTCACACTATGTTCATCCCTCTGATTTTTCTCTGGAAACTTTTTTAGATCTTTCTTATCTAAAGACAATTTATCATCCAAAGTGTGCTGGAAAATCTGTTTGTTTCTTAAGCTTCTTCTGCTATATTGTTTTGGTGTTAAGCTTCTCTGCTCATAGCTATGTGAGGGACAATTCACTGATGCACTCATGGATACATGAATATCTGTCCAAGTATCACAGGTGGGTTTTACTACTTCTGTTTTCTGTCTCTTTAACTTATCAGTTCCCCAAAGACAATCATAACTTGAGTTCAAGCAGTCTTCCATTTGTTCTCCTGCAAAATGTGAGAAGTGGCAATATAAAAGTATTAAAAGAAAAGTACTGAATTTCTTAGCAAAGTACATCTGAAATTACCTAAAGAAGAAAACAAGGATTTAGCCACTTCTCTGGATATTACATGGCAAAGTCACCAAAAACTAAGCAGAATATGGATTAGAAACAAAGCAAATTCTATGTTTACAAGAAGCTACAACAGCTTTACCTATCATATCTTCTTACATGGTAATCAGTATCCATAAGTCCTGTTCTGCCTTCTTGAGGCAAAGCAGCAGAGGAAATCCCTTTCACTCTTGCATTTGTGGAGAACACCAGCAAGACTTCAGAGTGATAAAGCTAGCTTATACTAATACTGGAAACCCAGTGATCATTTTTACTACCACAGCATTATCTCCACCCTGTAGTTTCTGCAGTTAATATGAAATTAAATACATCATTGTAACATTCCACATACACGAACACAATGTATTAAAAAAAATTAGAAAGTGGAAAAATACATAATTTCTGTTAGCTATTTTTATGAAAATATTTTAAAGGAGTTGATATACAGAATATAATCATAGGTCTTCAATAAATTCGTCTGTAACAGGCTAGTATCTCTGAGTATTCAAAATACATTTTAAAAATCCAGTTCTATAATCTGATTATTGCAATAGATGCTTTTGTTTAACTCCATACCGAGTGCAAAGTTTCAGTAATATGCCTTCTGTAAGTGTTCCAGTATGTTTTAAAGGAATTTTTGATGTTACTTGCTTACGAAACATAAATAATATTTTTCAATATATGGCGTAGCTAAATTCAGAAAAACAAAATATATGGAGATGAAAGAAGTTTCATATGACTGACTCCCATATTGACAATTGAAAAAGCCTTAACTTCAATCCTTAAATTAAACTGCATTCTTGAAATTTTTTTAACCGTGCTTACCAACATACGCTCATGTGTACTGCAAACACAAACAAAAGGGCCACTGTCACAGAGTATCAAAGATGGAAGCTCCACTAACTATTGTCACAGGATGTGCAAGTCTATTCTTAATGTAAAATTAAATTGTGAAGCTGTAGTGCTGGAGGGACATACTCAACATAAAGCTCTCAAATCACAATGTTCAACTTCATCAGCACACAACTAATTTACCAAAATAAAGTTTGTTGGCACAGCTATGCTACTTCCAATATTAACCTATTACTTCTCCCTGACATTGCATGAAGACATACCAAGCTGTCTCAGTCTACAAGGTATGTCCCCTGTTCTCATGTAAGCCAGCATGACAGAAATCTTGCATGATGCCAACAAAATACAACACTTGAAAACAGCATGAGGTATAGCTTAAGGTTGGGGTAGAATGGAGAGTAAGGAGACCACTCAAGTGGCCCTCATTATGAATTCTGAAGACTATCTTCTCCTTACTTTTCTACTGAGATCAAACACTAATATCTGACTTCAGTTTTCGCTCATGTGACTGACAGAAGACATGAGGTCTGAAGTACATACCCACTACACACGTGATTAATGCTGTAGCTTGAAAGCATTCATGAGAATCTTCTTTACATCCTGCTACTATGCCAAAACACAGGAACAAACCCCTGCCTTCACGGAAGTAGGAACCTTGATAACATACAACCTGAATTCATCTACAACCATAAAACATTCTAAAAGCTGATTTAGTTTTACTCTTGCTACTTATTCCATCTCTGGGGAACATACTAGGTTTCCTTTTAAATTCAAGTTTTTCAATTCAAAATGTGGAAGATATTTCAGTTCTCCAAGGCCTATTATTCAGCTCTCTTTTTTTGCTTCCCATATCAAACTGTTTAGTGGGTACTCTGTCTTTTATACAAGATCGCTGTAAGAGCAAAGATGACTCACATCACACTGAGACAAGAAGCCATTAATGGGAAAATGTGTAAGGAAAGAGGAGGAAGTGAGGCAAGTAACCCAGCAGTAAGGCACAGCATTTACTCAACGTGACTCCTAATGCTCCATTTTCCTTAAATTCTTACTTCTATGTACTTTGCCAGTTAAGAAATACTAAAACAATTCAGCTTTAAATATATACGATATAGCAAATAAATACAGTTCCCATTTCAGTATACTGCACTTTCCAAAATAAGATATACGGGTCATATATTTTTAATTTCTGTAATATATAAAACTGTGTTAGTTACCTGGCAACAATGCACCTTCTGAATTATTTAAGGCACAAGTAGACTGCGGGCAGTCTCCCGTTGAACTGCTTGAAGGTATTTGAGACATTTGTGAAGCTAGAAATTTGTAAATAAACTAGTTAGGCCAATTTGCAAACATCCACATTTCTATACCATCTATTCATATTTCGAACAGCTCAATAGTGAGACAAGTCATTGCTTTGCCACATAACTATAGCCTTATAAATACAGACCGCTCAACAGTATCTCAAATAGCTAGCAAAAAAGCTATTAGATATTCAACAATTTTAAGCAGTTTTTTCTAGATAAATCAGCACCACATTTTTCTGAAACTAAAAAAAATCTGCAATTACTGAAGTCTTGACATGGCAGAAACACTTTTCAAAATGTTCGAAGATACTACCTTAAAATTCAAAGAAAACAAATACAAGCCAAGACAAAATAAATGAGATTTTTCATCCATTTCTCACTGGTTCTTTACTTTCCTTCCTCAAGTATTTTTGAAACTATAAAATGACAGCCTAATTGACATAAACTTCTTAAAATTTCACATACTACACATTCATCCTTCCAAACAACGTGGCACATTTCAACAGTTTGTATAACAAATGACAAAACCTAATGACTTAGACCACAATACTTTCACAGAAAGGTAACAGAAACACTAAGAAATTATTTCAAAACTGCAATCTAGATTTAATTAATCAGGATCTGCATTTTGAAGTCAACTATATTTATTCAATTAGGTAATTCAAATTATTTTTGTTTTTTTTTTTAAACAAAATCTGTTTAATTGTTTAATTTAGTACCTGCAACAGTACTTGGAAAGACATATCATTAATTTTGGACTCCTTTTAAAACTGTTGGCCTGGGAGCAATAACATTACAATCTTTGTCAAGTATAGCACTTACATTAAAATTTAATAGGAAATAAGACTTAAGAGTCTCACTGTGAAGTTTAACCAAGTTTTGATAGTATCAATTTACAGGTTTAGAGAGTTTAGCTTAAACATTAAGCCTCTTGAGTGCTGTAGTAATGAAAAACTTCCTTTTTATAATCAATGCCTTCCATGACTTCTTGTCTTCAGCAGAAAAACTAAAATCTAAAGCATTCACACTTACTTGAAACCTGGGAAAAAGGGAGGAATCCAATCAAGTAAGATATGAAAAAATATCTGAAGGCCAGAACAAGACAAGAGCTCCAAAAAATCAGCAAAAAGATGGTAACCGTTTGTGTACATTCATGGATAAGTAAAATTTAACTTCTTACCAGTAGGAGAAAGATTTTCTCTTTTTTCCTTCATCTCCTTTATTCTTTTTTCCATTGCACTGCAGTGATCTTTTATCTTATTAGCAGGGCTATATACAAGCAAACCATTGTCTTCAAATAGTAAAACTGGTACATCAGTTTCTGCACAAAGAAATTTCATTTCAACATTAATATTTACATACTGTAACAGCTTCAGATGAAGCGTCTTTATTTTATAAAAAAAAAATTAAAAACCTAGGTTCCTTATATCTAACATAACTACAGATGCCTTAATATCACAAACTTGCAAAGAACACTGTAAAAACTGTCAACTTTGTTTATTATGGTGAGGTGCATAGAAGTAAAAAAACCCAAATCAATTAAATGCTTTAAAAAAATAACTTCAGGTATTTCAATTTTAGTTCAAAATAGTTCTTACTACCATTAATTGCTGTTTTCTGTACAGCTAATTCTTTAGCCATCTGGTCCAGTCTTCTCTGCAGCTTTCTATCTTTTTCTGGAGTTTTTTCAACGAAGTCTGTTGGCTGCATACATCTGTGCTACAAGACACACAAAACTATTAATTATATAGTATAAAACTGCCAGAAGTAGCTACAATTCCTATTTGCCTACCACTTTATCACAGTATTTATTATCAGTCTTTATGCTACTTATTATCATCTCCTTGAGAGTCACAGATAATTGCAGAAGTCAGTTTTCCAAAGTGAAGTTCACTATGAAGTAAGAAAGAACCTAATAGATTTTTTTAGGTTAGATTGTAGTAAAAAGGAGAGTAAGTCAGCATGTTTTCTTTTTTTGCTTGTAGCAAAGCTAGGGCTTGAAAGTTTATTTTTTTTTAAATATCAGGATAGTGTTTGTCACAACTTAGTGAAGCATAAGCTGTATTACAGTCATGGAGCACACAGGTGACATTACAGGCAGGGAAAGGACAGGACAGCAGAAAGACTCGCCAGGAGCTGACAGATCTCATGGGAGACACTGATGAAGCCTGAACATTGCCAGAGCAACCATGACCACCCTTATGCCTATAAAAAGCAGCCTAGGGAGCACGAGTGACAAGGGGCACTGCAAACAGCAGGTAAACAAGGAGTGGCACAGAAGTTCATGCAGAAGGATGCACAGGAAGAGTGTAGTCAGTCACCTGAGCAGCTTAAGAGGTGAATTCAATGCGTCATCATCACTGTCTCAGAATGAGCTTAGCTATGGTATCCACCTAGCAGAAAGCTATGGACTCTGCACTTGCCAAAATGGATGGAGCAACCCAGAGCTTCCACAAAAACATGCAGCTGTCCAGGTCTCAGGCTGCAGGCAGTGCCAGAGCCTTTCACAGTTAAAAGATGTGTGAGGTATGACCAGGTGGGCAATCTCTGCTCAGCCTATTGGCAGAGCTAAGAAAGGAATTAGAAAGGTTTAGGAGCATCAGGGAGGCTGAGAAAGAAAAGACTGGGGGAGCCATGCTCTGCCCTCCTTGAGACACAAACAGGAACAGCCACCAGACTCGCTTTTGAGGGGAACAGAGGGTCCAATATGCCAGACACACTCTCCTCTTAGGGAAGTCTGCTGCCTCCCCGGGTCCTGGGTTAAGGATATCATTAGGAAACTTCATAGCCTGGTACAGCCCTCAGACAATTACCTATTACTGCTCTTCCATGCGGGTGGTGATGAAGATGCAATGTGTAGTTCAAGAGCAATCAAAAGAGACTTCAGGGCCTTTGGACATTTGGTGAGGGAATCTGGACCACAGGTTATTTTTTCCTCTCTTTTTCCAGTCATGGCCAGTGACATTGGAAAAAAAAAAAAAAAAAAAAAAAAAAAAAAAAGAGATCAAACCTATAAGGTTCGATCATACAGTGACATTGGACCGTACAGTGACCGCCAGTGACACTGGAAAAAAAAGAGATCAAATCTATGTGGTTCGACTGTACCTGGGTTGGGACAATCCCCAGTGTCAATACTGGCTTGGTTATGAATTGACTGAGAGCAGCCCTGATGAGGACGACTTGGGGAGACCAGTGGCTGAAAATCTGGACATGAGCCAACAATGTGTGATCACAGCCCAGAAGGCCAATCTTATACTGGGCTGCATCAAAAGAAGCGTGGCCAGGAGGCTGAGGGAGATGATTCTGGCCCCTTCTACTTTGCTCTGGTGAGACCCCACCTGGAGTACCGCATTTGGTTCTGGAGTCCTCAACACAGGAAAGACATATTTCTGTTGGAGTGGGTCCAGAGGAGGACCATAAAAATGATCAGAGGGTGGAACACTTTTCTTATGAAGACAAGCTGGGAGAGTTGGGGTTGGTCAGAAGGGAAGGCTCCAGGGAGACCTTACAGTGGCCTTTCAGCACCTAAAGGGGGCTTATAAGAAAGACAGGGACAAATATTTCAGCAAAACCTGATAGAAGAGTTAATGGGTTTTAAACTAAAAGAGGGTAGGATTTAGACTAGATATAAGTTTTTGTGTTTTTTTTTTTTTTTACAATGAAGGCGGTGACGCAATGGAACAGGTTGCTCAGAAAGGTGGCAGGATGCCACATCCCTGGAAACATTCAAGGTCAGGCTAGATGGGGATCTGAGGAACCACATAACATAGGAGTTTGACTAGATGACCTTTAAGGGCTCTTTCCAACCCAAACCACTCTATGATTCCATGAGGTTTTTCTGATTAATGAATCATTATGTCATTATAATTCTAATCTTCTTCATTCAACAACATAAAAACTGACGGTTTTTATCCTTTCTTCAAATAAGATGTCACATCATCACAGCCACAGCTTGCCTTTAAAAACCTACTCAGATGGGTAAATTGAGTTTACAGTATGTTCCAAATACAAACAGCTCGAATGCCTAGGGACAGGAGGTCAAGGTAAAACTTTAATTTTGGCTACTTTAGGTGTACATAAAAAAAAAAATAAAATCACATACTCACTTTTTTGATCACTAGTGGTAATTCTTCATCAGTGTCCACTGCAGGATACAAGGATTCATCAGCATGCACTCCAGTTTCTCTACACCTGTACAATGAATTAGAGCAGGCTTGGGGTTTTTTAGGGCTTTTTTTTTTGCAATAGAAGTTCTCATATTTAAAAACATTTGTCTGAGCTCTGTAATAATGAAACACCAACTGTTCCTAAGTGTATACCTTTAGCATAATTACTGTAATAAAAAAAATCTACATATTACAGACCAAATATAGGACATGGCTTTTTTTGTCCTAATGATGTCCTTTAAATTGCTGTTCTGAACTCAAAAGATTCCCACTCATACCCCATTTTCCACACATTCAATAATCACTTCATGAAGTCCTTCTGGCCAGATTCTCATAAACTTCAAATCTTTCCCTGACTTTTGTGAGCATTGTAGGCTTTCATTGTTCACTTAACCGTAACTTGTTCACTGTGATGACAGTAAACTCCCAGCTACAATCTATAGAATATCATGGTGCAGGAGGGGGAGGAAATTTTTCTATCCAGGAAAAGGAGGAAGGAAGCTTCATCTCATTCTGGCTTTTATATTTTATCCATTAGTCTCAGTTTTCTGGCTTCTCTTTGTATATACAATGCTAAGACCAGCACCTTATTGAATAGCCATCTATATTTTTGAAAACATTTTTTTTAATCACAAAAAAAAATACAACTGATGTCATACCCCTAGTTTTTCCTGTCTTTTCACATTCAAAGACTGTCTTGAGAAGAGTGGAACTAATATTATCTTGGGGGTATGTTACAATCTACCATACTTGTGAACACTAAGGATGATGTTGAGACAAGAATTTGGTTGCTAATACATAAATTAAAGTTATTTTGATCAAAGTAGGTAAATACAGTTTTATTCTCAAATAATAAACAAAGAAACCTGATTATGGGAAAGATTATGGTACTTTAATAGACTACACTAGAATTCCCCCATAATTCTTTTAAGGCTGTGATTCTAGTGACACCTAGTGATCTAACTGCTATAGAGTTCGTATCTGTAAAATTATCATCTAATGCTTAGCTATTCAGTTTTGAACAAAGAAAGCTATGTATATTTGTCAAACTAACTTGAGTTTAGAGTTCCCTGGAGCATCAGAGATTATATTTAGCATGCTGGTCATTATTAAATGTGGATAATAATCAGCATAGATGTAGACTACATTAGAATTTACATTAATTCGGAAATTTCATCAATTCAGAGAAGCTAAACAGAAGAAAAACTGACCATTAAATATATTAAGATTATTTTTTTTTTACTTTGTAAATCAATCATTTACATTCAGATTTGCCTACCTTACGTGTGACATGAGTGAGTTACCATACTAAGACACAGCTGTACACGGGTAGAGTTTCCCAATTATGCATTTGATTTGGAATTATTAAATGTTCTTAATTTGGACACAGTTTTTAACAATTCTATCTTATGTATGGTTCTTTTTGTTGTTGGGTTTTGATAGTCTAAGTTGCTTATTGAGGTATTTGAGTTGAAGAAGTACTAAAGAATTTTTTTTCAGTGATCCCAAAGCTGTCACCCATTTTGCATTAAACTTAAAAGTTATTTGCATGAATCTTCTAGGAAGTCCATGATTTTCTGCACTATTTTTAAAGTTAGGCCATTCTTGGAAAACAAAAAAGGAAATGTTTCAATTTCTTTTTGTTAAAAATGCATTTACTCAGCAGTTACGATTTTTTTTTGAATTTCAATTGTCATCATCTTTTAAAGTCTTCTTCCCAACCAAATTACTTCCTATTAAACTGTAGAACTGCATTCAGTTTAGATTCAAATACACGTCCACACTATAAAGCACAAGCTTCCAACACAAGTTTGAGGTAGATCACTGGAGAGCAGCGCACTGGAAATTCAGTAAGAGTTCAACATAGCAATGTTCACTAAATACTGCACAAACCCTTGTACTCTAATAACTTGTGCTGGTTTTTATGGAGAAGAGCAATTCAAACAATAGGGCATGTTTCTCTGAAAGTCTCACCACTGCTCACGGGAAGGTAACATTAGTGTACATACATAACAGCTTCAAAGTAGGGGTCCACTAGCTGTGAAGTGGGAGAACACTAGGCACAAAGCAGAAGAATCAGGAAATGCTTGAGTAAATGTTTATGAATCGCTTCATTGTTGGTGTTGTCAAGAGCTCAAACATCAAAAAGTAGCATCCAGATTAAATTCCATAGACTTCAATACCCTGTTTTAAAATAATAATGATTCCCAAGAGCATGTAAAAACATGAAAACACAGTCAAACATTCCTAGTTTACTTTGCTATGTTCCAAAGGTTTTTGGTTTAGAGATATTCAGACGCAATACTCTATTTGGGTTTTGATAAAACTAAATGTTTAATTGCATCAGCATTTTTTAAACCCATGTAAGTCTTTGCTGACTATGATTCTGCAGCAAGTTCTACAGCCTAGCCATATTTTGTTAAAACACATCATTTACTGTTTTCTCTGAATCTGCTTCCAGACAGATTCATGCGATACTTTCCAATTCTTCTACTGGAAAGGAGAACATACATTCATTCCCTATTCAGACTCTCCATACAGACCTTTGTGCGCATAAGAATCTCTGCCCCTCCACTTCCACTTCTCTTCCAAGCTGAAGAATTCTTGTTTTCTCACATCTTGTGAGAAAACTTTTATAACTTCAGTCACGTTGATTGCAAACCCCTCACAACATTCCATGATAAAATGCTGTCATCTCACTACCTGACGTTTTATATTCTTTTTGATTTTTGACTACTGCTGAGGTGATAATGCCATGAAAACATTTAAGTCCCAAAACCTTAATTTTTCCCCTCACATAATGTGATGACTATCTTCCTTCTCATACAATTAAGAGATCTTATGATCTAAATAGTCTCTTTGACACCAGCAAGAATTTTATTCCCTTCACTCTCTTAGCTTTTTCTTAACAAAACTTCTTTCATTGTAAGTAGACCCCTTTTTACAGCTGAGCAGTGTCACAGAACTCCTTGGGTTTTGCTGTTCCAGTACGAACACTGATTCTACACTGTGGCCATAACTGCAAGAAGGTTCTTTGAAATAATATGAACAACCGCCCACAAACCAATTAAGATAAAGCAATACCCAAACTATTTGTCTTCGCACTGAATTCCAACAGGAGTCACTAAATTCCTGGTCTACACTAGAAAGTTGCCCATTACTATTTATTACATTTCCTGAAGTGACATTTCACAGCATTTCTGACCATTGTGAGAACGTTCCACTCAATATTTGAATGGAGCAGTTGGTTAATCAAGCCATTTTTTTCACTAATGCTAAAAAATCAACTCATATAAACTCTGCATTATTTGCTTAAGACAGTTATCAGAATATGCTAATAACATAGCTTCCATTCATACAGGAACACTATTTTACTGGCACAGACTATTCAGTCCTTCCTGTTTACATTGTCCTAGGATTCAACAGACTGCCTTCTGCCTACCAAATTTCTGGGATATTGATATACTAGGCATATAATTTAGTCAGACACTCTCGTTCCCTCATCTTGTTACAAAAAAATTTAGCATGTATGCTAACACAGATTAATTTTGGTTTTGTATTGTCTGTGCCACATCTGAATAACCCAATGACTAGTGAGACTATTACTATCTCTTATGTATGCTTCTACTTCCCCTGACATACACTTTGCTCAAGGATATTATATTACTATGAATTCTGCCTAGAGTATACTTCTATTTATGTTCTATATTCTTGTATAACTTTTTGCATTAAAGTAAAAGGCAAAAGAAGAAGGCTACAGAAAAGTTCAATCCTAATTCACAGCTTGGGTGTGTCCCCCCTCCCTCAATAAAAAAAACATCTGTCTCTGTTTCAGACAATTTCCCTAGTTCCAATGAACCTTATCTTCTAAGCCATGTAGCATGACCTTGCCTTGTCCAGAGCATGATAGTATGAATACTTCAAAATACACCAGGAAGATGCTAGCCTTTTATTTCCTATCAAACAGCTTAAGTATTCCCTCATAGATCCTTTCTCTTGTCTTTTCCTTTCGTGCTGGTATCCAGCAACAGTTAGAAGTTTCTTGAGGCTTTTATACCTGGATCTCAAAGTTCCATGCTGTTCCCTACAGTATCACATATCCAGCTGTCTCTATATCTGAGCTTTCTAGAGCACTCATCCACTCAATAGCTTCCAGTACTGCAGAGGAGGCTCTTGTGGTGGAACTGCTACTACAGAGACAGCATTTCTAGATGACAAATCCTAGACTCTCCCCTGTAAGGCTCTCTCATTCTTCTTCCATTGCAGATGCTACTCACCAAGATTTTTCTGCGGTCTTTTTTACTATAGTAAATGCAAGTCCCTGTGACTAAGGTTTCAAATTCCATATTTACACACTCAACCATCTATATTTAATTTTATAACCAAAGATTCCAACTGAAATGACCATCATTCTCACACACTCAGACAGTGCCAGGTCACAGAAAGATACATTCACATAAATAAAACTTTACATCACTTTCATTTTTGAGAACTTATGGTATTTCTTCTTCAGTGTTCAAGCCAGCTGGGTTGTGCAGCTGTAACTTTTATATCTGATATTGCTAAAAAAAAAAGAAAAATCCTGGTTCTGCAGAATGGCGTGAATTCCTTTTTCTGGCTGGTAGACTTGCATCACAAGTTTTATGCTTGTAGTGGTCCGTACTCAAGTAGCTGCAGAGCTCAGTTTTGTCCCTCTTTCTCCATTTTTTCCTCTTATTTTTGCACCTAGACTTCTGTCTCTCCATGAGTATTAAAAATGGTATAGGAAAAGCCCTCTTTACTTATGTTTTAATTTCCATCATCACAGCAATGTATCGATAGGAACATTTTAAGTAGAACACATGCATATTCTTAAACATTGTAAGTGCTTTCACACTCCACCCAAAATCTAAGTTAGACCTACAACAGCTTTGTAAACTCAGATAAGCAGCTATGGACAAGCAAATTCTCATGGACGAGCTGCACAGTTGAAATCCTATTTTTTGTTGTTGTGTCTGTCCACAAGAGTTAAGTACAGAAACAATAAAAAGTCCCTGATTAAGTGAGCTTTTCCATATCAAAATAGAAGAATTCTATTCAATGTAAGTATCTGTTCTTAACTGCCTACGCACATCATCTGAGAATAAAGGAGTGGAACACTGGGTAACAAATATACTACAGAACTACTTCAACACATTCATTTTTCAAGAGTTAACATTTTACCTTTTTATGCAAGTAACGTGTTTTAATAGGAATAGTGTCATAGGAAAGTTATCATCTACTCATAGATTTATCACTACAAGTACTTTAAAAGAACAGATACTGCACTTAAATTTTTAAATAAAAAATTACTAGAATCCATTATCTCTAGAATGGGTGACATTCATTATATTCATGAGTACTCACTTCTCCACCCACAGCACAGAAACTATTTTCACACCCATCTTCTGTGCTTTTCTCCACGTAGCCAAACGTCCATCTTTGAAGACTACATGGGTCACGTGCTTGTTCAAAGTTTTTGAAACCTGCAGAAGTACACAGAGATCTCATCTTTAAGTCTGATAATCAGAAAATGCTAATGAATTTAGCTAGTGTAGTCCATTTTTAATGTATAAACCATTAGCATAAACTTATTCTAAACATTATGTCAAGGACTCTCTGCTCTTCCCCATCTTTCCAAGATGCCTCAAGCAACCAAAACTCAACACTTATTAGGCAAGCCAACGCAAAGCATGCTAGAGGGCTAGAGCAGTTTTCAGTTCTTTACTCTAAGTTGCCATTTTCATCTCCCTGCTCTAGCTGTATCACCAATCTTACAACATTTTTATTTATGTAGCCCAACATAATTTCTTATGGAACAGTCAGTACAGAAAGTAGTTGCCACTATCCAAAGAAACATCAAATTATATATTTTATTAGCAAAGAACTCACACCTTTAAAGAGCAGATCTAACCTCATCCTTTAAATTAATTATCAATAACAAAGATTGCTTTTAGTTTTGAGGGAAGGCTGAAGATACTATAAACAAAAAGTTTATATGGGAACACTTTTAAAGTGAGGAATACAGAAAATTTAAGTCAGTACATCTAACATTATAGATGACATTTTCACTGTGTTGTACAACTAATCAAATCCTCAGTTATCAGCCTCTATAGAAAACCAACTGATAACATTTAAGTTCTAGGTACTCAATTCTTCACAATCAAAGCTTCCGTTTGTGAAGACTAAACATCCTATGTATAAAACTGATCAGTTGTTGCGATTGATGACACGGTGACATCAGTACAATTCATATTTTAAAGCAGCATCTACTCAGCACAGCCAAATGGAAAGAGCTATGTAGCTTTCTGTTGCGCTCTCAACTGCATTGCTGTACTTGGCTCCCAAAATGTTGGATCTATATTTGGCTTTAAGAACGCAGTCATTTTTTCTGAAAATTTCTGGTGGCAAGCCAATTTACTGCTTCTCGGAAATACACAAAACCGAAGGAGGAGCACCACCTTACACCTCTCTCACCTCTCCTGTCTCCTCCTTTGCCCTGGATGTCCTCTGCTGCTCATATGACCCTAGCCTGAGAAGTCTGAATCACCAGTCTAGTGAAAGACTGATTTAGAATTTTCTTTCCTGAGACAGTGAGCCAAGTCTGCTTACTATATCATGTGTTCAGCCCAATAATTGGGAAGGAGGTATCTGGAATAGTGAAGGGGCAGGCCCACTCCTTTTCAGTTACAGAGATCTGCTAAATAGGCTCATCTGTATCATCCACCTATACCTTTCACCATATCCAGCTACTTTTTGATCAACTTGAGGAATTTTGAAGCTTTATACTTGGTCATATTTTCTGTGAGAAAAAACAGCCATCATCATAATTCCATAGATCTGACAGTACAGCACAAAAGAGCAAGAAATATTTCTTACTCAGGCCACTTACCAAGAGCTATATTTGCTTTTATAATAAAAACAGTTATCCTACAGTTCTGTAACGCTATCTCAACTAAATTATACAGAAACAGAGGCTTTAGGGAAATTAGGAAAATTTCCTAAGTGACGGCAAGATACACATACACATGCCCTCTTAAAAAGCATGGGGAGTTTGCGCAAGTGTAATTTAGAACATGATATGGGCTGTAAAAATCTCCATTAACCAGTGAAAATGTACAAGAAGGGAAGATGCCAGTCGGAGTTTGGACCCTGATTGAAATTTTACAGCTGGCATTTGAATATATTTTGCATCTACAAGTCAACTATACTAGATATGGAAAAAAAATCATTGAGACATAGACAATGACCCTTAGCTGTATTTTTACTAGCACTTTCTGGAGTTGAATCACATTTGTATAAGGGCGAATGGAAGAATAAAGTGTCATGGTACTTAGGTTAGACAATATTGTAGGAACAACAGAGCAGCTACCTAAAAGTTAAAGGAAACAAAACAACACAAGCTACATACCTGTAAACCTCAGATGTTCAACACTGAGATTTGGTTTGCCCACAGTACATGGCAAGCCATATACTTCACAACAAACGCATGCTATCATAACAACATACAAAGAGGTGTATAGATATAGGGAGGCTTTAAACACATTTTCCACCTGTCACCAGTAAGAGTTTTACAGCACATTCATCTGTTCTCAGGTCTGTGATCATCTTCCTTCCTGCACTTTAAAAACTCATAGTACAATGAAATAGACATAACAAGCCAGCTAGTTTACAATGAAGAGCTTTCCTATGCTATTAATTTCAAAATAGTTTCCTTACTTTTGCTCCCATATCAACAAGTTGCTGTTCAAAGGTTTTCGAATAATTTTCTGTTCTGTTAGATGACCAAACTTCTACAAATGCAGAAATACCTGGATCAGAAGAAAGAAAACAACAGCTAATGACATAAGCACCATTGGTAAAAATAGTCAATCTGCCTTTTCAACAAAATTTTGCTTTTATACATACTGCATTCAGTAGCAAATATAGCTTTTATCCAACCAAATATAAGAAGTTAGCAGCAGAAAGCTCTTTTTAGAGTACTTCTGTCCCTTAAATCAGCTGAAATAGAACAGAAATTTGACGAGTTCCACAACTTTTCACTCAGTCTATTTAAAACACACTACCAGCTTAACAAGTGATGCAGTATCTTTACATGACTGCTTACCTTTATCATTATTTAATCACTGATAAAATAATGTACATCATAGAGGCTAACACAATTTCATGTCAGCTGTTTTATATAACCTTAGGTATATTGCATTTAAGTAGCTTTCTTTATCAACCAGATTTATGATCTCCTCAAGGAATGAAATCAGCCTTGGTTATGAAGGTCTTTAAAAAAACAAACTCAGATTTACACAAAGAGGAGGGCCAGACAATTCTCAGAATTCATGAATAAAACTGGAAGTGTCAAACACTGCTTAATTATCTTAGTTAATACATGCCATCCTAATTCACTAGTTTGTAGTATCACCCACTCTTTAAATAAAAACCAGAATTACAATGCAACTGTAGCACTTTTATAAAAATTAACATATAATAGGTAGAAACACTTTTAAAATACAGGGGAAATATAGAATATAAAACATCTCCCTAGCCAAGCTACAAGGAAAAATGTTATAATCAGTACTACAGCTGTAGAAACTCAGAAAACTTGAGAAAAACCTATTCCAATGAGTTTTAAAGTGCGTTCGTTCCACTTCTGGATCTGTCATAGTTGCTTTTTTCCTGGATTGCTCTATTGTGAAAAACAGAGCACTTTGCATTTGCAAAAACAATACCTTCCTCTTACGTGAAAGACTTAAGAAACTTGATAGTTAAAACTCTAGAAAAACAGGTTGCAGCATTTCAGTGAAGGTCAAACTAGGAACTTAAGAGGAACAATATTTCAGAGCTGTATGCACCTACAGTAGGATCAAAGGTACATTTTACAACAATTAGTCAATTTTAGCTAATCAAATGCACACCAACGAACAACAACGCACTCTAGTTTTCATACTATCCATATAACGAAAAAAGAGGGAGAGTTTGGAGCTCTTGTGAATGAGCTTTTTGTGAAGGGCAATGATGAGAGTTGCCCAGGGAAGCTGTGGATGCCCCTTCCCTGGAAGTGTTCAAGGCCAGGCTGGATGGGGCCTTGAGCAGCCTGGTCTGGTGGGAGGTGTCCCCTGCCCGATGGTAGGGGGGCTGGAACTGCATGGTCACTGAGGTCCCTTTCAACCCAAACCATTCTCTGATACTGTGCGAGAAGGTCTCAGAGAAGGCAGTGGCAGTGGAAAAACGAACATGAAAGGGCAACGCAGCGAGGCAGAAACTGACGGAAAAGGCACCGGCGAGGCCGCAGCCCCGGCTGAAAGGGAGAGGGAGCGCGCGGCGACGGCGCCGCACCAGGAGCCTCCCCGAGGGCCGCTGCTCTCTGCCCGGGAGGACCCCACCGCTGCTTTCACAGAATCACAGAAAATCCCGAGTTGGAAGGGAATCACGAGGATCATCGAGTCCAACTCCTGTCCCTGCACAGGACAACCCCAACATTCACACCTTGTGTTTAAGGGCATTGTTCCAAACGCTTCTTGAATATCGTCAGGCTTGGTGCCGTGACTGCTTCCTCGGGAAGCTGTTCCAGTGCTCCACCACCCTCTGGGAGAAGAATCTTCACGGAATCACAGAATCGTTTAAGTTGGAAAAGACCTTTAAGATCATGGAGTCTAACTTGATGTTAACCTAGCACTGCCAAGCCACTACCAAACTACATCCCTAAGCACCACATCTACCCATCTTTTATAGAATCATCGAATCATGGTTGGAAGAGACCTCCGAGATCATCGAATCCAACCGTGCCTGTCTCCCTACTAAACCATGTCCCCAAGAAACTCATCCACTCGTCTTTTAAACACCTCCAAGAATGGCGACTCCACCACCTCCCTGGTCAGACTGTTCCAATGCCTGACCACCCTTTCAGTGAAGAAATTCTTCCTAATGCCTATTCTAAACCTCCCCTGGCTCAACTTGTGGTCATTTCGTCTTGTCCTATCGCTTATCACTTATGAGAAGAGCCCAGCACCCACCCCGTCACAACCTCATTTCAGGTAGTTGTAGACAACGATGAGGTCTCCCCTCAGCCACCTCTTCTCTAAGCCAAACAATCCTAATTCCCTCAGTCGCTCCTCGTAGGGCTTATTCTCCAGCCTGTTCCAATGCCTGACAACCCCTTTGGTGAAGCATTTTTTCCTAGAATCACACCTGAACCTCAATACAAGGCTAAGGCTTTGAGCAACCTGATCAAGATGCCACTGCTTATGCAAGAGGGCTGGTCTACACGCTCTTTCAAAGGTCCCTCCCACCGCACAACACTCCACTTTTCCATACACGCCAGGGCATTTCAAACCTATTGTTAGTCTGACCTTCTCCTAATGCCCATTACAGCTGTTGAGATAAAAAAACACCAGCCAGAGCAGCTCCGCTCCCGCGCCCCGGCAGCGCTTCCCACCCACGAGGGGAGCCCCGCAGCGAGCCCGAGCCGCAGCCTGGCCCGCTCTGGGGGGAGGTTCCACCCCGGGGAGAGGCGGGCGGAGAGGAAGCCGAGCGGTCACCGCGAGCCGGGGCCCCCAGGGCTGCCAGGAGGCGCCGGAGGAAGCGCTGTTCTGCGGGGCAGCGCTGTGCGCGGGCCTCCTTGCAACCCGGCCACTCCCCTCCCTCTGCCGCCAGCCCGGGCCCGCACAGCGGACGAGCCGGTACCTTTCAGGACGGGCTCCATGAGCGGCACAACGAAGCGCCGAGAAGCTCCGCACCCGCCACCGTTCAAACCCGCCCCCGTGCGCGGCTCCGCGCCTGCGCGCTGCGCGTCCGCCCCGCTGCGCCTGCGCATCCGCCCAGGCCGCTGCCAGCCACGCTGTGGGGGCCGCGTTCGGGGTCGGGGCTGGGGCTGCGCGTCCGGCGCTGCTGCCGGAGTAACGTGGTTGGTAGGACGAAGGATGTGTTTGTGCTCGTCTGCTGCGCTCTCATGAGACCCCACCGGGTGTATTGTGTCCAGTTCTGGAATCCCCAAGATAAGAAGGGCATGGAGCTGTTGGAATAGGTGCAGAGGAGGGCTACAAAGATGATCTAAAGGCAGGAGCACCTCTGCTACGAGGACAGGCTGAGAGAGTTGGGCTTGTTCAGCCTGCAGAAGAGAAGGCTCTGGGGAGACCTTATAGCAGCCTTCCAGTACCTGCAGGGGGCCTGCAAGAAAGCTGGGGAGGGACCTTTTACAAGGCAAGTAGTGATAGGATGAAAGGGAATGGCTTTAAATTGAAAGGGGGAGGATTTAGATTAGGCCTAAGGAGGAAGTTCTTCATGATGAGGGTGATGAGACACTGGCACAGGTTGCCTAGGGAAGCTGTGGATGCCCCATCCTGGAAGTGTGCCAGACCAGGTTGGCTGGGCCCTTGAGCAGCCTGGTCTGGTGGGAGGTGCCCCTGCCCGTGGTAGGGGGGTTGGAACTGAATGGGCTTTAAGGTCCCTTCCAACCTAAACTGTTCAATGATTCTGCGGTGGCTGTGGGGCTGTGGCAGGTCGGGGACGGTCTCTAGGCAGGGCTGAACTAGGGTTGTGAGGAACAGCACATGAGCATCTTATGTGTCATGGCTGGAGAAGTCAGGGATGTGAAGGAGTTCTGTCATTTTTTGAAATATGAGGTCTGACACAAACCACTGGAGAATTAACCTTATAGCTCGGGAACCAAGAGTGGGAGGAGAGAGACAAAGATGGTTATTGAACATGTTCTAACCTGTCACAATTAAACAAGCTCAGTCACTTCACTCAGTAGGAGTGGACGTGTTTTCAGGTATAGACGTTTTCTTACTCTCAGTCGGAAATGTTGGTGTGCAATAGTGAGCATGAAGTTACTTGTGAAAATGAAGAAATCCACAGTGGAAACTTTTCAAAAAGTGTGTAGACGTGGCATTTTGGGACGTGGTTTAGTAGGTATGGCAGTGTTGGCCTGATGGTTGAACTTGACGATCTTGGAGTTCTTTTCCAACCTCCATGAATCTGTTATTCTATGATTCAGTTACTGACTGAGGCTGATGGTGAAGAGACCCCAAAGATCAAGTTGGTGTTCAAAGGAACCCGTTTCTTGTTGGTAGATGTGAAAGGAAAAATGACAGAGGTTCTCAACAGCCTTTCAGAAAATGATCTGTAAAATTGCTTTAAACATTGGCAGCATCATGTGCAGCTGTGTGTCAACTCATCAGGGAACTATTTTGAAGGTGATTGCAGTTTTTAAGTAAAAAGATACACAGCCTCATCTTTTTTGTGTCAGACCTCATAGGTGTGCTGTGTCCAGCCAGCTCCAGCCAAGTGTAAGGCTGGGGAAGTCTTGGGACAGCCAAGTGCTGCTGGAAACAGTGTTTTGCAAAGCCAAACGAGTGAATATCTGTGTCTGTGTTCACCATGAGGAGTCCTCAGGAGGCTTCTCTGAAGAATTCTGTATTGTAAGAAGGTGCATCAGAGAGCCCTTTCAGATCTCTGGTGGCTCAAATTGCGGTTTCTGAAGTGAAAAAAATTAACAGAGAAAGTCAGCAAAATGGGGATTAACAAAAGGGCATGGCCAGGTGGTATTTATGAAAGCACCCAAAACTACTTGAGGGACACTGTACTGTTAACTGTAGTAAGCTCACCCTTACGTGAAATGGCTTTGGTACTAGAAGGCTGGAGTGCATGATACCAGAGGGAAGTAACAGAGAGAAAACCTGATGTCTTTCCCAGGAAAAACTGATAAAATCATGGAATCATAGAATGGTTTGGGTCAGAAGAGACCTTAAAGATGTCTGTCGTGTGTGTCGCGCCATGGGCAGGGGCACCTTCTGCTAGATCAGGCCTCTCAAAGCCCCATCCAACCTGGCCTTGAACACCTCCAGAGATGGACATCCACAACTTCTCTGGGCAACCTGTGCCAGTTCTTCACCACTGTCACAGTAAAAAATTTCTTCCTAATATGTAATTTAAATCTACCCTCTCTGAGCTTAAAACTATTACAGTGCAGTTCCTGATTGTGTTTGGGATTGCTATTTAGGCAAAGACGTGTCACCCTGGAAAAGTAATGGTGAAAGGCAGATGTGCTAGAGGTTTCTGAAGTCATGAACATGTACAGAAGGTGAATGCAAAGCAGTGTGTTCCCAACAAAAATGAGCAGGCACCAAATGAAATTAGCAGATAAGGTCTTCTCAGAAGATGTGTTTCCATATTGCGCCTCATCAAGCTATGAAAGTGTATTCAGAGTGCTGACAAACCACATGGTTTCTAGAAGCAAATTCAACAAATTTGTGAAATCCATCTTTGGACTATCAAAAATGTACAAAACTACCTTTACCTCAGAAAAACCCTGAATTGCAGATTGCTAAACTCTGAGAATGTATAGTGAAGATTTAGAGTTTTCTCTTCTTCAGTTCTTTCTTCAGTCATCTCCCACTGGAAGGACAAGGCTGACCTAAAAAGGCTTTGATGTTGTTCATTATAACCATTCTCACTTTCATAGTCAAGCTCAAAACTTAAGTCTTGACTCCTAGGAGTCTGCCAAGTAGATGGCTATACCAATGCTGTTTAAGATATCTTAATCTAGTATATAATTTTATAGCATTAATACAGATTGCTTAATTTCCAGGTCATTTATATGCCCATAGATCTAAGGCATGTTGAGCTCAAGCTCTTAGGTGTTCTGTCTTCTGAACTCGTGACAGACTTCCTTTCACCTATGTATTCACTGTGTGAATGAAGTGACCAATCAATCTGTATTTATGGGTTTGTATATGTTTAGTTTTCCTTTGTACTTCTGTCAGTAAGTTACACAGCTCTTTGCTAGGCAATATTTTTACAAAGCTGTGCTTCAAGGAAAAGGGATTCTAGCCTTATTGTTGTGTCTGTGAGCACTGTTGGTCTGAATGCAGTTTGAGAAGCAGAGGAAGAAGAAATTTAAAAGTACACTGTCAAAGAGATACAGTTCTCAACACAGATGCAAATAACCTTCTGCTCAGCGAGAGCTCTGTTGTATATGGGGATATAGAAATGATAACATCAAAGAGGTAGTATTTAATCTGAAACTCTAGCCTCACTGAAATTAATGGAAGTCTTGTCACTGGGTTAGTGCTTCCTTAGATTCAAAACCATTTCTAAAATAGTGACTATGGGTAGAATAAGTAGCTGTGAGCTTTCGGCTGGAGTTTTGAAATATACATAATAAAACTGGGATATTGAGGAAATAAGCAAGCAGATGTATTTCTGTTAAGCGTGTGTAAATACATCAAATTCTGTTGAGTGATAGTTCAAAATTGAACACACTTACTCAATCACTTTGGATTCATCTGAGACAGGAAACTGTCTCATATCAGACAGCTGAGGTAGATAGTACCACCATAAGAAGAAGATGTCACCATATCCATGAAAACTGATTTTTTTGAATAGTTTCCAGCTGTGTCAGTGGAGTAATTCAACTCATTCCACATGAACAAAGCTGACCCAAACAGCAGGATCCTACAGCCAGCAGTTCTAATAAAAGTAAAATCTGTAGAGAGGGAAATTTCAGCATAATTAAAGTCCGTCAATTTGTTCCTGTGTGTCCAGGCATAATGCTTCATCTAGGATACACGAATGATGACTTTCGGTAAAAAAAATCCTTTAACTGAATAGTAGTAGCAGGTTTTATAGACTTTAAAGGGAAACATGCTGAAATGTACAATTATATCTAAATACTCTGATTCTTCACTGGTAAAGACAATAAAGAGTAGTGCCTGCAAGAATCTTGTACAGTTCCTTATTGAAGTAAACTAGGACTACTCACAGGAACACTGAACTTGGAATACTCAACTATTTTGTTACAAATACCATGACAAAAGTATCTCATGACTTTACAGTTTTATCTTAAACTATTGGAAGTTTTTGACCTCAGAGTTACTTCTAGCTTTACGAGACCTTCATTCTCAGATGGTGACAAAACTTCAAAATTCCACTGGTAGGTAGTAGATGTTTGTTCTTGTGCCAATATTGTATTGTTGTCGGTTCATTTTTAGCATTTATTGTCCTATAATGCTTACTGAAAGCAGCAATATATTTGCTGTTTTACCAGTTTGAATATGTCAGGCTGTTTTAGCTTTGGTGACATAATGAACTCCTGAAAATGAGAACAAATGGGGTGTATTTAAACTTAGGTACCCTCTTAATAGCCTTGTTTGGCTTGATGGTATACAATTTCATGGTGTCTGTAAAGCTAGGAATATAGCATAAACTGTAAGATTGACATGGTTTCTGCGTAGTTGGTACTTACTGGAGCATACGGGTTATATAATACTGCACTGGGAAGAAAGGAATTTATAGGCTGTATTATGTTGAAAAAGGAAGCACCAGTGAAAGTTACATTTCACTTGGACCTTCTAATCAAAAAGAAGTAAAAGCTGCAAAGAAACAGTAGTCCTATGAACATTTGAACATTTCGCAGGCATCCAATCTTGAGAAACTAAAAAAAACCTACAATGCAGTAGCTTTCCAAAAATAAGTAAAATATAAAAAGAAGCTGTATTCTCAAGTATTTCTTTGGTAATTCAAAAGATTCTCTCTCAGCCAGTCCTTAATTGATAATTATAAAGTGGAGGGGATCTTTGGGATAGTATTTTGTAAGGCTTTTAACGCAGAGACAAGGTTCATTTCTCAGAAACAGAGTTCAGATGATGGGCTATGAATTGCTTCCTAAGGCTTGACACTGAGCGTGTCAAAGATGCCTAGAACAATTAGGAACGTTTGTGATTATTTGGTATAGTCTAGTTTTGTATATTTATTATTGAGAGGTGTGGGGGTTTTGTTAGTTGGTTGGCTTTATAGGCCTGTTTCCAATTTGGACGAACAACAGTGTTAACCTTTTGTATTTTATTCATTCTCAGATTTCCAAGTGTGAGTCATGAGTTCCAGACGAGCTTATGAAGTTGGGGTGCATTACTTTCCCTGAAGTCATAAATACCAATCAGTCAGTCTGTGTATTTGTATTTGAATGCCTGTACACCAAAATATATTTGTAATTATCTTCTCTGCAATGCTACTTGATCATTACAGATACAGAGATAGGAAGATATGCTTGGAGGAGGTGCACACTTGCACGTTGCCTTCATGGATGAAGCCCTATAAAAGCAGCTATAATAGCCTCTTCTCACAAAGTAAACTCCTCATTTTCTCAGCAACCCTAACAGTTCTTGTCTGTGCCTGTTTCAGTTTGAAAGTCACTTTTGTAGCAAACAAAATTGTACAGTGTTTCAGCTGCTGCGTACCATGATGTTAATACAAGACCTCTGAATATACTTTACATAGTCCACCCTAGGATTGTAAATCCCTTTTTTCAGGGCCAAGTAATTATTCTGCCATAGGCTAATACTTCTAGCTGATGAGCTCTGACATTGTAGCTGCTTGTTTATTAGTTTCTCATTTCATTGCATTCCAATATTTGAGCTCATTCAGTTGTTTCTATATTCTGGTCTGCCCCTGTTTTAATAAAACCTCTGTTCAGGATTTCTGCAAATTTCATTAATGCCTACTTTCTTTATTTCTAAGTTCATGATTAAAATAGTAACAAAGCTGGGGTCTTAACTGATTCTAAGACTTAACTGGAGCTATGATTGGGTTTTAACTGCTCATTCAAGGTCTCCATTAGAATCTTCTTTTTTCCCTCTGCTATGACCCATCTTATCCCTATCTACCTTCCCCACTTATGACTTCTTGAACAAACCCCCTTCTACTTCATATGCAGTAATAACGTATATCAAATGGTTTATTAATGTAATATAGATCTGATCTTTGTTACTTTTGTCTAGAAAACAATTTTCTAATGAAGAAGAGTTATATGGTAGCATGATCTCAGGAATCTGAATTTATACAGCTGACAATTTTCATTCTTTTCCCATGCCATACGTTGCCCCTAAATTCTTTTACTTTTCTCCTGTCCTACTTGGTATAAAAGTCAGCAAAATTGTTCCTGACCGATTAGCACCAGTAACACATCTTTGAGCCCAGCAATGGCCACCTCCAGCTGTTTAGAACTGAATTTTGATGACACACAGTGGAATTACAGATCAGGAAAACAGCTGAAGGTGGTACTAATATAGCTCAAAACTGGGGCCATAATAGTGAAAGGGAACTTGGATGCCACAATTTTTCGTACTATATAGAAATCTGATACACATACTGGCAGTTTGTGTTGAACTGTTGTGAATAAGATATAGGACTCGTGTCAGTAGTCTCAGAGACATTTTAGTCTCACTGGTTCTCCACAAGTAGAATGCCTCTTGAGATTGCTGGTAGTGGCTTGTTTGTTTTCCTGTTTTCCTCCTTTAACTGATGCTTGGAAAGACATGTTTGACCTTTCCAGTTCTGTTCCACAGAAAAATGAAAGCTGTTCTGTTTTGCAGAGTAATTAAATCTAAATAGACAGGGAAATTCTTATCTCCTATTTTCCCAGTTTCTTTTTATATGCATTATGAGGAGTGTTACAGAATCACAGAATGGTCAGGGTTGGAAGGGACATCTGGAGATCATCTAGTCCATGCAGGTTCACCTACAGCGGGTTGCACAGGAAAATGTCCAGGCGAATTTTGACTATCTATGGAGAAGGAGATTCCACAAACCTGCTGGGCAGCCTGTTCCAGTACTTTCTCACCTTCAAAGTGAAGAAATTTTTCCTCATGTTCAGATGGAACTTCCTGTGCTTCAGATTGTGCCTGTTGGCCCGTGTCCTGCCGCTGGGCACAACCAAATGAGTTTGGCCCCACCCTCCTGACACTCACCCTTTAGATATTTATAAGTGTTGTTAAGATTCCCTCTCAGTCTTTTCTTCTCCAGGCTAAACAGATCCAGGTCTCTCAGCTTCTCCTCATAAGAGAGATGCTGCAGTCCTCTCATCATCTTTGTGACCCTCTGCTGGAGTCTCTCCTTGTCTTTCTTGAGCGGGGGATCCCAGAACTAGACACAATACTCCAGGTGTATCCTCACTCTTCTTAATGCACCCCAGGATGCCATTGGCCTTCTTGGCTATGAGGGCACATTGCTGGCTCATCATCAATTTGTTGTCTACCAGGACTCCGAGATCCTTCTCTGCAGAGCCTTTTTCCAGCAGGTCAACCTCTAATGTGTACGGGTGCATGGGGTTATTCCTGCCCAGGTAAAGGAATTGCCTTTGTTGAACTTCATTAGGTTCCTCTCTGCCCAGCTCTCCAGCCTGTCCAGGTCTTGCTGAATGGCAGCAGAGCCTTTTGGTGTATCAGCCATGCTTCCCAGTTTTGTGTCATCAGCAAACTTGCTGAGGATTTCTTTTGTTCTCTCATCCAGGTTGTTGGTGAATATGTTGAACAAAAATGGACCCAGTACTGACTCTTGGGGAGCACCACTGGCCACAGGCTTCCAACTAGACTCTGCACTGTTGATGACAACCCTCTGAGCTCTGCCATCCAGCCAGTTCTCATTCCACCTCACTGTCTACTCATTTGACTTGCACTTCCTAAGCTTACCTATGAGGATGTTGTGGGAAACAGTGTCAGAAGCCTTGCTGGAGTCGAGGTAGGCAACATTCACCATTCTTCCTTCAACTACCTAGCCAGTTTTGCCATCATAGAAGACATTCAGATTGGTTAAGTATAATAAATATATTTATAGTGTATATAATAATATATATTTATAGCATAGTACATGATAGCAAAACAAGCAAACAAAAAATTAGATGTTTTTAATAGCCAAAGGATTTTTGTGAGCTATATTGGGGAAAAAAAGTTGCATAAACTTGTCAGATGTATGTGTATTTATCATTGTCATAAGCCTTTATTGATAATCTTACTCCTTGTTTGTGTTTGATGGAATGTGGAAAAAAATATGAGGGACATTTATTTCTTGTCACAAACAAAGTGTAATATTATGGATCGTGTAGTCTTTTAAAATTGTTGAATGTTCTCATCAATGAGATGACTGTTCATTTTCTAATGCTGATGTTAAGGATCAAAATGAATGATGTACTAAGTATAAGGCTTTGAGGAAGGGAAAAAGCAGTTAATTTTTTTTCTTTCAACTAAGGCAGTGACACCAATTTTATTTTCTCTTTCTACCCTGTAATTTAAGAAATCACCCCTTTTAGATACACAGCTAATCTGCTGACACAGCACTAGCTTTATTTTGAGTTTATGAAACACTGATAATAGGATAGAGTCCTACCCCTGTAAGTTTTAACTCGCCCAGTAAGAAAATATCTTTGACATTCTGTGGCCCCAAAGGCCTATCATGAAAGAAAAACACAGCACCATGCTGAAAAATAACAGCCCATCATGTAATTGAGAGCATGACTCAACAACATGCTAATAAGCAGGTGTCTGCGTTGTTCGTGCTGGTTTGGAAGGCTTATGCATCTGCCCTCTGAACAGTTTTCACTGCCTGCAGTTCAGGCACACAGCAGCTGTGAAGGGGTGGGAAAGCCAGTTTATCTGACCTCTATACTAAAATTCTGTGCTGAAGGTTTGTGGTTTTCCAAGCAATGTGGTCTACTGACCACAGGCTGCTTGTTTTTCATGCAACTCTGTGGAGATGCAAATCCAGACTATGAAAGACAGCATTAAGGAAGAGTATCCAAAGTGCTTCATGATCCTATTCTCACTTGCAAAGCAACCCAAAAGATATTGTTTAAAAACGTTGTCCCATTGCGTGTGTTCAGGCAGGTCTTTGTGATACATATGAGAGCAATTTAAGAGGTCTCCATGTCCTGCTGTGAGCTCTGCAGTTTCTGTGAGTCTCAGGAAAAGTGACAGAAGGGTAAGTTTGGAGTTCAGGCTGTGAACTGAGGCAGGAAAGGCACTGATTCACATTTGCTGCTACATTGTATTTATTATGACAGTGTTTCTACCCTGTGAGCTACGGATACATGGATCACTTCTTAGGGATTTGCCATATGAATAGGATTTGCTATGCGAAAATCCAATGGGTGTGAAAATGTAAAGTGACATATAGGTCGACTGGAAAAGCTGTAGAGATCCACAGAATGGAAAATACTGAAAGCCACTGACTGGTAAGACAACTGTTACTTGACTTTGATAGGCATCCCAAAGTTTTAGAGCAAAGATTGTTTTGGACGAAGTCCAAGAATGAGATTATTTTGAGATGGTTGTATAGCTACTTTAGTTTCTGTATTCTCTCACATACACATAGTGCAGTTCTGATATGTTGTATAACACAAAACTAGACACCATGAGAACTAAAAGATTACTTTGTTCTTGCTGTATCATGTTAATTTGCCACACATATGTTACATTTCCACATGCTTGTTGATGAAGTTCAGTTATGCTTTCATGCAACCCAACTGTGCTATGTAACGTTTACTAAACTGATTAAGAGAAATCTAGTTGAAGTTTTCATATTGTTTTTTGTTGGCTAGAGATTAAGGTCTGAGACTCATGAGGATATGGTTTGCAGCAGAAACAGTTTGGACATGAGTAGTAGGGCTCCAGACACGTGGTTAGACTTAATGATAATTTTGGGTGCCCACATTTCAAGTGTGGCTACTGTATAGAACATTTTTGTTGTTAAGGTCCAGGGATATAGAGAAGTCACCATGGAATTAATCTGTTAATTCACAGCACAACAACTTGTCCTATAACTGCCAAAAAGTAATCACTCTTACCTGGAAGTGAATGATTGATTACCCTTTCTCTAACTAGCAAGAAAATGTTTACAAGAGGTAAAGCATGTACATGAATTGTTACAGTGGAATCACAAATTCATTGCATGTGTGGGGCCTGTGTTAACTTTTTTTATCTTAGTAAGTTGCTGATAGCCTTAGAAATCACCTGCCTTCCTCTAAAACAAGACACGTAGAGAATTTTGGATTAAGCATCTGTAACTGTTAATTGGTTTGGAAAAATTAGGCTTAAACCTAACATTCTCAAAAATAGCAGAACATTAGGGCAAAGAAATAGTTCATTGCACTCTTATGTAGGACTTGCAAAAAGCAGCAAAAAAGGAAGCAAATATATTATTAAGAAAAATGCTACATCTCTATACTTGCTTGAATAAAAAGCAGTATATGAAGTCTCAAATGGGATTGTAAAAGTATTTGTGCTCTCGGAATACACTCAGTGTTGTGGATTCATCTGCTATGCCTTCCTCTGGGAACAAGGAGTTTTTACTGGCAACATATTGGGTTATAAAAAGGATTTTAATGTCTCTTGAGGCTGAGGAAGACACAAAATGTTCTTACAGAGAGAAATTTCAGGAGCAGCAAAGCTCAGGAGAAATAACAGGATGAGTGAAGGCTATGTCTTTTTGAGTGAGGGCTATGTCTCTTTCTTTCCCTGTAAGGGGAGAACTTTGGATCTAGTATGTGTGTGTCATATTAGAAGCATGGAGAAAATATCACTGGTATGATAGATGTATGCTTTCTAACAGTTTAACAAGTCTGCTACAATTTATGCTCATCATAATTCTCCGTATGGTAAGTGTTAGGGGCATTGTGAACTTCACAACAACACCAAGGATAACATTTGGCTCTTCTTTTTTTAAATGCAGATATCTTAAGTAGTTGGGCACACAATTTGCATGCAGTACATTCATGATAAAATATCTCTGAAGGTGAAACAGGCTTAAGAAATTATCCCTTCCATACACACACAGTAATACCCTTGTTTGCTGTCCCCTCTTAGTGGCAGTAAACTGTTAGATGTTTGTGATGCATTGTTGGCTGCATTCAGATTATAGGTAATGTCTTCTCCTTCAAGACCCATGTATTTGAATGTTATTTCATTTTAGTGATCTGATTCAGAGCAAGTAGGAGGAGGCAGAAGGACCTTTTGAGGATGAGACAGTTCTTAAGTGTCCTTCATTGTTAAAGGCAGCATATTATGAACTACAGCTTAATTTTTGACAGCTGTGTGTTATACATGACCTCTCTTCTTTGCATTATTCAGCGATGATCCTTGGTTTTTCCAGCCTGTAACCATATGTTGTATGAGAAAAAAAATCAGGACTTTATTCATATCTCGCCTCAGACAGAAAAAGGAAAATCATGTCCTTATTCCAGACCTGTCTGTGATCATAACATCAGGACCACTGCATCCAGACTATGAAGCCAGGATACGGAGGGGAGCAAGAATCAAGGAGAAGACTTCTGCTAGTAAAACAAGCGTACCGAGGTTTTGAAATTTTGATTATATCCATGACATCACAAGAAAGTAGCACACCAGAAGATGATCTTTGCATGAATCAAAGCTGGTCAATGCTTCTGGTTACAAAAAGAAAATCAGGAGCATCATTAATCTGGAATGCTGCAGAGAAAGCTGTTTCTTCGTGTTTAAAATAATTCTTAAATAACTTTTCAGTCTCAGTTGAGCTTCAGAAGTCACCTAGAATCTAAAAAGAAAACACAGCTAGCATTTTTTGCAATAGTTTTATTTTACGTCATAGGAACACTGCTCTTGCTCTCCTGCTCCAAAAGCAGGCTGTCCGACCAACAGAGACAAAGACATTATTTACTAAATTCAAGGGTAACCAAAATGGTTCATAGCTAATGATCAAAATATTTCATTTCTGAATATAAACAGGTACCAACAAGGTAGTGTGTCATGTAGACAATTTTGACTTACCTTCAATAATGTATTTCCTAGATGTCAGGAGATGCATCTGTTTTCTCAGTCTGATTTAATCATTCATGCTTCCCTGTAGCATAGGAATGCTGGAAGAATTAATTAGTTAATGTTTGTTCATTGTTTTTTTTTTCCAGGTGCCCTTATGTCCTGTTATACTCAGCAGAAACATTTCAATTCAAATTTCATTGTTTCAAAACCCTGTCATTTATTGTGATAAAATGGTACAGCTCTAATATTTTGACCAAGAGGTCAGTATGAACGTGGAGTAAACAGGATGGAGTTGTACATATTCTTTAAGGAGAGAGTGCTTTCCTATCCTGTCAGTGGTATTTGCGAGCAAGAAAGAGGAAGCAGGGAGAGCAAGAGGGTTTCAGAAAAATGAGAGAGTAGCAGGGAAGGAACGTGGCCAAGGTCCGAGTAAGATTGTTAATATGGAATCAAGTTTTTGGCAATGACTGTTGGCTACAACACTTGTTCACAAACATTAAAAAAGAAAAGCCTTTAGGGAAAAAAAATGTTACTAGAATCATCAGCCATGTAGTACAATTATTGAATTGCCCGACTGTGTTTACAGAGCAAACTCACTACTCACTGCCTGCACGAGTTCTCATCTAATATCTTGTTACACAAAGGAGAGGAGAAAATGGTTTTCCTAACTGCCAGAAATGAAAGGTGTTAAATTGCACGTGCAAATATTGCCTGGCACTGCCAATGATGTCCTTGATGCTTCCTGCTCACTAGCAACACCACCTCTCTCTCCCCCGAAAGAAAACAGCCTCTGCTCGCTGTACTTTGTGTCTGAGCTGAATCTTTCCTTAAGCAAACATTGTAGTAGTAAGCCAAGCTAACAGAGAATTTGTACAGACCATAAAAAATCCCACCCAAATCCAGAAATCAACCAAAAATTTTAGTGTTACTCCCTGACAGAGTACAGCAAACTGTCCCACATTGCCAGAATGCTGAGTGCATTTTCCTTTGGCGCACTGTCATAACACCTCCCTTGCTGCTCTTTTGACCTCACCATTGTCCTGCTTTTTCCCTCTTGGAAAACAAATTAGAAAAAAAAAAAAAAGCCCGGAAACTTCATTTTGGGCCACAAACAGCAGCTGCAGCAGCACCAGTTCCTCTGCAGATTCCTACCCATTGGTTCTTGGCCAGCAGCTCAATGAGACACTGGAAGAAGAAGGTGTGGGAGGGAAGAATTCAGTTCTATATCATTCATTCTCCTTGCCTAGGTTGCTTCTTTAGACCAAAGAGTAAATGGCAGCTTGCAGCAGTCCACATTATGTGAACAAAAGGTGAGACACTTGTGCTAAGTTTACCCATAGCTTAGGTAGAAAATTGGAACCCGAGGCAACAGCTCAACACTAGGCTCTTACTGTTCTCTCATAGTTCTTCTGGAGTGACAACTCTCCTTCTCAAAACAAATGCAACAATGGTCCCATGGCATAGACTTGCTGGCCACAGAGTGAGCTTGAAGGTTTTTCTAGTGTCTGCGATATTTCTGAGTGCTAAAGACACCTGTACCATAGTCTTCTCTTGCCTGCGACAAGGTTGATATTGATTCCTCAACTCGGCAGTAGATTCAGAACTGATATCCCATTGGAGATCCATGAGACAATTCTGGCCTTTCACGGTGAATAAAACTGGGAGTGGGATAAAATGGGACATTACCATACTGGATTTTGCTTCTCTTTAGGTAGAGCTCCCTCGGGGCTCAGAGTGTTTCTTGAATTTCCCCTATCTCACAAATGATGTCTTTTTTTTCACATGCTGACACAGTGTGGTCAGTGTGGTTGGTGAGAGGCAGCAGCATCTGAGACAGTAAGGTGAATAAACTACTTTGTGTTGATCACAAAAGGGGTTGATTAAGCAATAGCAAGGCCTTGCTGTATGTTAACAGTTTCTGTGGAAGAGTTTTCTTATACAAGAGCACCCAATTCCCTAGAGTTCATTGGGTGTTGATAGGACTTGCTGCATGGTGATCTAGGGCACTGTGGTTGGGCTAATCATCAAAAGCAACCTAGTAAACTGTTGGCTAACATTCCCAATAAGTAGAGAATTAGAACCTTTTTTGGTTTCATTTAGATGATCTCTGTTCCTACAGAGATTGTTTGTTATGATGTGTGACTTCGCTGGGTATGGTACAGCTGTTATCATGGAGATTTGCCAGTGACTTTGTTTTAATATTCTGACACACTATTCCACTTTCAGTGAGGGTAGCTGAGTGACACAGATTTTGAAGTATTTCCTCTGTTTATTTTTCTGACTCTTTTTAACTAGTTCAGGGTTAGCAAGCTTGGATTTAAGAAGCGTAGTGGGCATTGGCACAGCGGTCCTAATACTGTTCTATAAAATATATCGAGTATTTTAACTTTTCTAAATGTGAAATTACCAGCTTTTCTATGTTTGTGTTTATTATTATTGAGTTTGTTTATTTTTTTTTTACTTGTACCTGTCTGACAGGTCAGGATATTTTTTAGGATCCAAATTATGGAAGTTCAGCAAGGTTCTGGCATCCAAATAGAAAATGAGATGGCATCTGCTGTTTTAGAGGAATTTTTCTTTCAGTCTTTGCAGTCTTGTCTAGTTTAGTGGTTCCTAGAGAAACAAAACTGAAGAAGGGCAACATTTTTACTGTTAGTACTACTTCATGAAAATACATTTTGGTGATTTTAACATTATATGTTCTTTTCCAATATTAGAATGCTTTAACTCATTTCATATTAAACCTTGACCTCATTAGGAGTCAGGGAAAGCTGCTTCTAATAGTTCTTTCAAAGAATAAAATTTATAGCATCCATCTGTTTCCCGGGGTACGAGCTTTTATGAGGTGAATTATATAACAGGTCAATAAAAACTTCTAGCTTGATGACTTAGTGTTGTTTCTCAAGCTCTTTAGTCCTTTTCTCTTCTTTAATTAATAATACTGAAGACGTGTATAAATGAAGACGTGTAGTACTGAAGACGTGTATAAATGTGCTTTGTGGTTTTCCTTACTGTTCCATAGCAACTCCCTCATAATATCTGTAGACCCGGGCAGAATTCTCCACCTTTGCTTTACTCATATTCTGTTGTTTCTGAGAATAGGTCAGTACATAGCTGATTTTATTCATCCCAGTCGAATGGTTGAGCCTGTTGTAATTGGAGATGTTGGGATTTTTTTTAACAGCCAAGGACAAAGAAGCCTATGACGGGATAGTTTTTCTTCTGTATATTACAGTCTTTTTGGATTTCTTAGATTATTGTCTAGAATATAGTGTAGGTCTCCAGGTGCTTCTGATATGCAGCTTTAGGAAGTTTTTCAGGATGAAGATAATTTTCACTTGGGAAACTGTAAAAATGATACAATAACCTTCTTAGTTCTCCTGCCAGACTCTTTTATAGGCAGACCTATATAGTCTCTTTAGGTATTAATTTTTTGCCAAGTGCTTATTTTCTTCTGGCACTAATAAGTGTACTGCATGGAAGCACGCTGACAATCTATAGATTCATAGGTAAAATTATCCGTTTTAATTTTTTAGTGGGTAGTCTGCAGTATTAGTCTGCGGGTGAGCTGATTACAATAGAGATCCTGACTCTGCACTTTTCTGTAGTCTGCATGAAATACCTATGCTGTATTCAGTAAGGAGAATGCTGCTAAAAATAGGACTAAAAATCATGACTGTGTCACCCTAAATGCTGAAAAACAACATTACAGTTAAATGTAAAAGTGCAAAATCTAACTCCACCTCAATACTAGGTGTTTGCTTTAGGAAAGACTGAAGAGCCGTGGAGGTGTATCCCACCTCAGCAAGCTGTATCTCATACCTCTGCTACTTTCCCCCGTGTTGAGGATTTAGATAGAGGGTGACTGTGCTACCAGGTCTCGCTCACATCTCTGAAAACAGGACAAAAGAATTCCTGAAATCTTTCTTGCCAGTGTGTGATGATATGTCCTCTGTCTAGCCACCAAATCCTATTTGCAAATACAAACAATAGTGCCAAGCAAATCCAGTATTCTAAGTTCTTCCATGTCTGAATAACTTCTTGCATCCATGTATGAATAAATATTAGACAGTAAAAAGGGAGTTCATGCTTAAATATACCTAAAGCAATTTGATTGTTTAAAATCTCATTGTTAATAACAATGTCTGAAAAGAATACAATCAAAACCAGTACATAATTTTAAAGAAAAGGACAACAGCTTTGGTGTAGAAACAACTAGATGGTGCTCCTCTGCTTTGGAAATTTTCAGGGCTGCAAGACAGGTGAACTGGAGAAGGAAGGCATAATCTCTAGAAAAATATGTGTAGTCAGAATGCTTATACATTTGCTGAGTTACAATTAAGGTTGTAATTTAGCAAAGATAAAACAATTACTTTGCAAAACATTATAGCCTTTTCTGATGTTGAATTGAGTGCTTAGCAGGGTAATTAGCCACACATATATGTACTGTAACATATGTATAATACTTTTTAGTGTTCCCTTTAAAAATACATTAAATGCATTTTGAAAGGACTTATTCTAAGAGGTTTTAGCAAATTATGTGACTTTTTAAAAAACAATCCTTGTTGCAATGACAGCCGGAAAGAGGGTAAAAATCCTGCAACAGTAACAATATTTGAACGAAGCCCAAAACTTACACTATCTTAAGTGAAATAGCAAATTCAAAAGGATATCATCAATCTGACAGTCACAACTGTAATTTAAAATTATGTAACTCCAAGAATGCCCTAAAATACTAAACTGTTTTAAGATTGGAGCAAAGATTTTTTTCTGTTGTCTGGTCATTTACTATATGGTCCTGATTATATATTATATATTATATGATATTCATGTTATGACTTGGGAGGCTGTTCTTGCTTTCTCAGGTTTTGTTAGGTATGGTATTTAGTGGCAACATGAAGAGGCAAGATGAAAATCTGTAGGCAGTGAGATTCAAACAGACTGATGGAAGGCAGTAGGAGGGGCCAGAGGTTCTTGTTATATTGTCTTAGTATTGTCTTAGTACTCCACTTTTATTTTTTTTTTTACATAGTAGAAAAATAATAAAGTCTTATGGTGGGTTAGAAAGAAAATCTTGAAGAAATTTGGAATGCATTTTTCAACTGTTTTGTCAGCTGAAATGTTTTGAACAAGTGGATAAAATTTACTGTATCGGTGTATGTATCTTAGGGCATGTAGAGAATTATGATAATATGTTTGATCTGTGAGGCACTGCCTTTCCCTCCTCTCATTCACATATATATATGTGAAAATAATTTAGTCTGTATAAATTTTATAGCAGTGAAAACTACCTTTGTCATGTTTTACCACTTATTTACATATCAAGAATAAAATTCAAAATTCCTGAAAATACTTTGACGTATTGTATGTTTTATCTATTTGTATTCTTTTAATATGAAGTAGGATTACCGTTTTTATGCTCTAGCATCACTGAATGTGCAGAGTTGTATAGAAGAGTTGTATAGAAGTTGTTATTTATCATACTGAAGGACAAATACATCCCCAATATAAAAGAGGAAGATGAGAAAATGCTACTGTATGGATGCATGTGCTTGAGAAGTGTTATTTTCCAAGGAAAAGAAGCATAGCTCTGTGTAATGTTACTAAAAGCAGAAGACAGAAATAGATGATTTTTCAAGCTGCTGCTAAAGCCACTTCCTGGTTTTGCTGATGACCAAGTCAAGTAATCATGTTTATAAATGAATCAAACTCAAACTTATATCATCTTTTCCTTAGAGACCCCACAGTAACGGTTTATAGTAATTAGTGATTAAGTAGTATATTAAGTTTTTCTAGCCATACTGGCTATTTATCACTGCCAGATGTGGAGAAAAAAGTGAATTGCAATTAGACACCTATCTTGGCATAGGGGTCCAGCATTTTTTCCCAAGGTGAGAATCTGAGATATTATGCTTTGAATTGGCATGAATGAGAACAGGTATTTCTCCTCTTGCTGCTCACCAAAATTACCTGGTGATCAAATGACTTCTTTATTAAGTGATTTATTGAATAACTAGGAGACAGTTCAACTGACCAAGTAGTCTTTACATAGAATTATTCTTCTTTCTTTTCTGTGGTGACAGAATGCAGCATGGCATTATCCAACTGCTCCCCTCACTCCAATCTTCTGCCATACTCTGTACCCCACTCTTAATCTTTTGCTCCAGTCAGACTCTGTCTTTTACCCAGCTTCTTTGGGTGGCCCTAGATCTGTCTTTTTTTTGAGATCTGTCTTGAGATCTCTTCCTGAGATCTTTCCCACCGCCTCACACGTGCCCTTCTAGTTCCCTTACCAATCTCCACCCTGGTGCCTTGCTAGATAATTTATATGTAGCTAAGTGAAGAGTGATATAGTGGGAAATGTCAACCAACCCGAATAACAAGCAGTCCTACCAATCTCATCTAAAAAAATACAAGGATTTGCCAGATGTAGATAAGTAATTTAGCATACGTGTATATGACTCCAGGCTTCTACCCACCACAATGTTACTTGTCTCCCTTGTCTTTAAACCGTTGAAGATGTTGAACACAATCTGTTGAACAGTCTGACAGTGGCCTCAGGGTTGAGTGGTAATGGTAATATTGGAGAAAAATAAATCTGTAAATCACTTGGGCCATCCCAGGAAATGCGTTCTATAGTCATTATTTTGAAGTTTGGGACTAGAAGGTGTGAGTAACCATTTATTGTCCATTCTGTTTTTATCCTTTGGATATAAACTTGGGGTTTTTTCCCTCTCTTTTTCAGACCTAATGATAATTAGTTTAAAATTCTGCGCTGTAAGCTTCAATAATCATTCAGCAGACATGGCTCTAATTTTATACTGACAGAAGAAAATGTTCATAACAGTTGTCTTTCCCAAGTTTCCCTAGGCTTTCACTATCCTTCTATGGATGGTTCAGTTTGGACTTTAATTGAACTGCTCTGTTTTTTCACTTGAGAGCTTCCTTTTCACCATTGATTTTAGAGAGAATCCAGAGAGATTTTTCTCACAAAGCTTTTAAATTCATCTCTTGAACAAGTCATCTCCTATTTGATGTTGAATAATTTCTATGTCATGATATGGTTATTGTCTGGGGCATATTAGAGATTATTTAAAATAGTTAGTAAATGCTGAACAATGAGTTTGTTACCTCATGTTGATTGACTTAATTATCGATCTACCTTAGTCATAAATGAGTGAATATTTACGGCATTGTAATTGGCTAAGAGCACGCATAATAAGCAAAATAAACTTTTCTGTCTTGAAAATTCCATGGAATTCAATACTCATTAAAATAAATATACCTAAATCTTTGCAGTTTTGAAATCTATTGCACTGTCATACTCCCTAAAGACAAAGCCTTTGAATCAATTTTCAGTACTGGTAGTTGCTGAGCTTAAACACTTACCAATGTTTTAATTTCAGTGTTTTTATATCAAGTATTGCACTAAGGATACTAAGATGTTGTGCTAAGCATTTATTTTTCTGCCTTTTTTTTTGAATCCAAGGACATTCCTGTCACGAGTGCTGGTTATTATGATGGCTTTTCTTTGTGAAAATTGTTCTGCATATCAAGCTGTAATGGATATGCAGTAGTCCATGCAAAATTGTAGGATCAAGATATCTTTACTAAACGTCTTTACAATTCTAAGCAGAAAATTTTATTTTACGTAGAAAGTAAAAAACGTATTTGCTACCGATTTTGTCTTTGTAGATTCTTTGTACTGCATGAAAGCTCTTATGCACAGTAATAAGTTTATTGTTATTTATTTATAATTTTTATTTGCCATGTGTCTGTTTGGTCTTATCTGACTTGCTTTATTTATTTATTTATTTATTTATGCTCAAATGAATTATTATGGGATTGTTTTTAAATTTCTTTTGATCATGTCTTATCCAGATCTTTTTCTCTTTTGATCATGAAGAGAAGTATAAAACAGACTATTTGTGAAATCCTTTCATATAAAGATAAAACAGATACATATCCAAAATATCTTTCCCAATATGGAAAGCACAGAGGGAATACATCACCTCTTTCAAAGTTAACCTTGTACATATTCAAGGCATGTAAATAGGAAAAAAAAAACCAGAGTAAGCAAAAAATTGGCTTCAAACTGTTGTCTAAAAGACCTTCAGGGTGATATAAAATGTTTTAGACTGGTGATGTGATGTGCTTAGCATGCACATACATAACATCTATATATTTATTATAGTGCTGTGTAAACAAGTTTCATTAGACATTTAACTAACTTATCTTACAGTCTAGCAGAATATTTTTTTCTGCTTTAAATTCTGACTTACAAAGAATCTGATCCTGCAGTTTGTACCCTAGTAGATTTTAAATGTATATTTCTTGTCTTTATAAGTATCCTAGAATGAGGATCTAAATGTTCCTATACAAATGGAATAATTAAATGGTAAAAAAAGGTAAGAAAAAGACCTCTTTTTTTTTTTTTGAAAAAGTAAGAAATTGTTAATATTTAAATATTAAAATATTAACATTAGTTTTTTTCCTCTACTCTTTAGTTTAGGATTCCAACTAATGGTCAAAGGGAGAGAAATGGAGGCAGAATAAATCCATGCTTTGCTTTTATCTTTGACTTCCCAACCACAGGGATTCTTTCTGATTTAGTTCAATATCATCATGAATCTCCTAAAGTTCAAAATTTAAATCTACATCAAAGAATCCTTCCTTATCTGCACAAGTACCTTTGCCATATTTTTACGACAGTCCAATTATTTGGTCTACTTTTATATAAAGACATAGTATAAAGCAGGACATTGGAAAGTATTTACAATGACTAACTTCAGGCACAGGAGGCTAATTTCTCTAGACTTCCTCTGTATTTGGTGGGGGTCTTTTTACAAAATACTTCAGAGCAGCAGCCTAGTGTAGTTTAGTGTGAGGTGCCTTCTGGAGAAAATGTTCTTCTACTGTATACAACAAGCCTAGTGAAGTAACATTCCTTACTTAAAATCTTGTGGTTCCTGCATAGCTTGCCTCGCTCTCTGTTCATACTTGCTTGTTTGAGGTTGTTTCCTAATTTATGCTTTAACAAGAGCTAGACTTGCCAAACTCCTGAAAACACAAAATTCACTTTGATGAACTTTTACAGGTGTTATGTCTTCTTAACAGCCTTCCCACTTTTATATACATGACTGTTTATGTATTTAGGGCCCAACTATGACACATGGATTTTTAAGAAATTTTCTATAGATATTGGATGTTCATTGTAATACATATATATATTATATAATCAATATTGTCTGTAATACCTTTATTACATATCTTAAGCAAATGTTAACCACTACTTAATCTTCATATTTAGACTCTTAATAGGTCCTGCTTGACTGACCCGATCTGCTTCTGTGACAAGGTGACCTTAGTGGATGAGGGAAAGGCTGTAGGTGTTGTCTACCTAGACTTTAGTAAAGCCTTTGGCGCTACTTCCCACAGCATTCTCCTGGATAAACTGTCTTGACAGTGTATTCTTCACTGGGTAAATCTGGATGGCTGGGCCCAAAGAGTGGTGGAATGGAGTTACATCCAGTTGGCGGCTGGTCACAAGTGGTGTTCCCTGCGGCTTAGTGTTGGGGTTGGTTCTTTTTATTATTTTTGTCAATGATCTAGACAAGGGGTTTGAGTGCACCCTCAGTAAGTTCGTGGATGACACCGAGTTGTGTAGGAGTGTTGATCTGCTTGAGGGTAGGGAGGCTCTGCAGAAGCATCTGGACAGGCTGGATTGATGGGCTGAGGCCAAGTGTTGAGTCCTGTGCTTAGGCCACAGCAACACCGTGCAATGTTACAGACGAATGACTGGAAAACTGCCTGGCAGAAAAGGGCTTGGGGTTGTTGTTTGACAGCCAGCTGAAGATGAGCCAGCAGTGTGCCTAAGCGGCCAAGAAGGCAGACAGCATCCTGGCTTGTATCAGAAATAGTGTGACCAGCAGGACCAAGGAAGGGATAACCCCCTGTGCTTGACCGCACCTTGATTTTGGCCTTCTCACTGCAAGAAATACATTGAGGTGCTGCTGGAGTACGTGCAAAGAAGGACAAGGAAGCTGGTGAAGAGTCAGGAGCACAAGTCTTATGAGGAACGGTTAAGGGAACTGAGGTTGTTTAGTCTGGAGAAACAGAGGCTGAGGGGAGACCTTATTGCTCTCCACAACTACCTGAAAGGAGGTTGTAGCAAGATGGGTGTTGATCTCTTTCCTCAAGTAACAAATGGCCTCAAGTTGCTCCAGGGGTGATTTAGAAAGATTTCTTCACAGAAGTGGTTATCAAGCATTGGAATAGACTACCCAAGGAAGTGGTTGAGTCACCATCCTGGAGGTATTATTGTGGTGCTTAGGGACATGGTTAAGTGGTGGACTTGGCAGAGTTGGGTGAAGTGTTGGGCTGGATGATCTCCAAGATCTTTTCCAAACTGAACAATTCATGATTCTATGGTCTTCTAATTTCAGCTTACATTTTTTAAGAGCTGAGTAGATGGTAATTAATGATTCCATCTCTACCCTGTACTATTATTGCTATAGTGAAAGTATGGACATTGTGTAGTAGAAGCTGCAAAACTGTGTAAGTATTTTAAAAAGTAAGTAGCTGTTTCCTCAAGTTTTCAGTTTTTATCTCCCATGGGGAGACACTTTCAAACAAAAACTTTCAGATTCCTGACAAGCTGAAATTTGCTCTTCTGAGGTCTAGGGTTGTGATTCTACTATTTGTGTTGCTTGCTTTTCTCTGAATTTTAAACTCCGTGATCTTAAGGTCACTGTATTCAAGGCTACTCTTGACCTTTGCATGCTTGGCTAATTCTTAGTTACGTGAGAGTAATAGTTCCAGCAGAACATCTCCCTAGTATGTTGATTCAAGGACAAACTCACCTTTTTGTCAACACACTCCAGAAATCTTCCAGAGTGTTTGCACCCAGCTGTATGACCTCCCAGCAGATATCAGAGTGGCTGAAGTCCCTATGCATACCAGGACATGTGAGAGTGATATATCTAAATAAGCTTTCATCTCCTTGTATTACTGATTAAGTGGTATGTAACAGATATATACCGCAGTGTTACCCATATTGGTCTGTCCTCAGATATATAAAAATTGGACAAAAGCCATTGCAGCACTTAGTCATGTGAGCTGTCCCACCACATTTCTCTATCCCAGTGATATCACTTCTCTTCAGGTATACAAGAACTTGTAATTCCTTTTGACATTTCCCACATTGCATTCATTTGTGTAGAGGCACTTGATACAGGCTTCCCCCCTCATGCTGCACTTAGCAACAGAGTGCAAGAACCTCCTCCTTCCTGTTTTCCCCTGAATGCATCCTTATCTTCCCCCTGGCTTTCACTTCTCTTCAGGTTATTAGTATCTCTTGTTATATATTTAGTCATGGACCAGAAGGAGCAAATGTTGTTCTTTAGATGCCTAATCTTTAGATGAGAAAAGAATTGAAGTAGCATATCCATGCTCCCATGTAGTAAGGCAAGCCTATGGGCTGTGATGCTGCGACAGTTACATAATCCCACACTTGTATTCCTGTAACGAGTTTGATTGTATAGTGCAGAATATCTAAAGATACTTAAAACATTAGAAAATCCATAGTAAGGGATAGAATCTCTGCTTTGGAGGGAGATTTGTAAACTGTTATCACTGTTCATGTATGTATCTACCATTTGAAAAGTCTAAGGCTTTTGAAAAAGGCAATAGGTGATGAGGGATTTATGCCTTTCAAAGTATTAAATTCCAAAAGTATATACAGTTCAGGATTAAATTTTTAAATTGTGAGAAGTACTTGGATCAATGCTTGATATGCCAAGGTGATACAAGTGCTCTTTCAATTCAATGTTTATTTGTGACATATCTCCTGGCATGATATTAGTACCTGGCAGTCTTTGAAAGCTGTTATTGCACTTGTACTCTGCACAGGAGAACTAGAGTAGCTGTATTGTTATAGAGTAAAGCTCATGAGATGATATGCACTGAATTTAAGTACCCATTCAAATCCCACCTCATCTATCAAAATAGGCTCTAAATGAGCGTAAAGGTCAGATGGGGTTTTTTGGCCTCTGTGTGCAGGGATTGTTTTCATTCTGTGCACATTTATAGGTATATTACGAAGTCTTCCGAGTGGTGTGTCTCCATGTAACCTTCTTCTTTATTTACATCAACAGAAAAAGCAATATTTACTTGTTTTACAGACCTTGCTTTAAAATGCTAGACCAGTTCTCACTTGTCTCACTTCTGTCCAGATCGGCAAGTCAGATGAAGGATTCATCCATCATAGTTTTGAAGCCAGAATCCTGTTTGGTATGGCACCATTAAAGCTGCAGACAAAAAAAAGTGACCTAAGGACCTCAACCTTTCCCTTCCATAAAGTCAGAGTGCCCTTCTCCAAGCACCTGTCCCAGCTGCCCTCATAGGAATAGCAGAGCATGGAGGAGGCAAGGGTAGACTTTGACAGATCATTGGCTGACAGATCACTTGGCAGAAGCCAGAGTAAATCACTCTATTTCTGATCAGGAGAAATTAGGTTATCTTAGGAAAAGGAAAGCAGAAAACAGAAGAGCACTTCCATCATAGATGAGCAGAGTGTAAATTCAGAATATCCTTCACCTTTTTCTCAGCATTACAAACAAAACTAGGATTTTTTTTTTTTTTTTACATAGCGTATTGGGAGGCATTGCCTTCCACAAGCTTATTGCACTTGGCTGTGGGCACCATGGGAGAAAAAGGCTTGTGAAAATGGGTTAGTGCTCAAATAATTCTCCAGATTCAGTTTCATCTCTTCAAATCTATTTTCTTTCTTTCCTGGGGTTTCCTGAGGCATATATTTCTCTGTTTATGTACAGTGACTCCCTCTGTTTGCTTCCCTACTCAGTCTACATAGCAGCATCTTCCCTCTTATGTTTTGTGTTTTGACCTCTCAAGCCCTTCACCTCCTCCAAATGTATTGTTTCTGCATCAAGAGAGAGGAGCACAACCACTGGGAAAAGAAGCAGTTAGTTCTTCAAAGAACTAGACTGCAGCCTCAGTCCCAAACCTGAGTACATATTTCTGGATATGAAAGAAAAGCAGATGAAATCTGGTAGTGAGGGGTTTTTTTGCTGTTATTAAGGCAGAAAATTCAGAGGAGAAAAGAGGGGAGCTACCAAGGAGATGCCAGGCATAGCCTGAACCATTCTTAGGAGTATGATCCTGGGAAAAGCAGCTTTTGGGCAGAGCTGTAAACTAAGAGACTTATTTCTTTCTGTGTTCACAGAAAAAGGATTTTTTTTTTAATGCTGATGTGAATGAGCAAGATTGCATTATCAGCTTCTCCTCACACAAACAACCTGCCAGCCCAATGCCTGGCTAACTGCTTAGGTCAAAAAGGGATAACAGTATGTGTTTATGTAGAGTGAATAATACATGAATCCCTTGTTCTCCAAGTGTGGTATTGGTGATATTGTGGTCTTTGGAACGTCATTTATTAATCTATATGGCACAAGCAGTGGGAGCAGGTCAATATGGTTAAAGATAATTAAGAATTGATTAGGATCTGAGAAGCCAAATGAAAAGACATGCTTTCCTCTATGACTGGAGTTGTTGAATTAATTGGTAAAACCAAGAATCTTTGAATTTAAATTCTGTTGCTCCTAACAGTTACTAAGATTTTTTTTCAATATTTTAATCTTGCATGTATGGGTGATGTTGCACAGTGCCTTAGGTCCCTTAGCATTTATAGTGCTTAGGGCCATCTCTTTCCATTTCTGTTGTCTGTTTTCCACTTGCAGCTTTGTAAACTTTCAACCAAGTTGCTGGATAGCTCCTGACAGATGTCCCACCTCCTGATGGGACACCTCCCATCATTTATCTTCTTGGTTGTTCACAGGGGAGTCTTCTCTTCTCCTTTCTTTCTCCCACCTTACCCCCTTTTGTTTCAGTTTTTCTCCAAAAGTAACCTTTGCTGTTAAGTTTGCTATATGCCTTCGATACAAATCTTTGCACAAGTGAACCTGTCAGAAAAACTCAAACATAAACTTTAGAAAAAGAAACAAAAATAGTCTTTCATTTACCCATTATAAAGCATCTAATTTAAGAGGAATTTTCATGAGAAACACAAAAGTTGGGTTTCACAGTGTCTTAATGTCTTATAATCCGTTTCAACACAAACTCAATGCACATATGCTTTTTTGTGGAGAAGTAATATTTGGTATAAATTACTCCTTGAACATGAGTCCTGAAGACCTCTAACTAGTAGCAAGTGCTTTCCACAACTAGTTCTACCTTCTTAGAGTGACTTTGCAAAATAGCTTCTCTGGTAATTTGCTTCCAAACATTACCTGTCCTTGTAAGTGCAGTGTCAAGGACTGACCTAAGGATTTTTGAAAGTAGATTAGTAAGGCAGTCCTTTGTGTTATGTTTGTCTGCCATCCTGCTCAGGATTGGATCCCATTACAATCTGTTGCATTTTTTTCTAAATAGCTTGTATGAATATCCATCCCATATGTGTCATAAACGACAAAATCTATGTATTTTTTTCGTTGTATAGCAAATATAATGGTCTGCATCAAACACAGCATAACCAGCTGGTCAAAAGAGGTGATTATTGTGATGTTTTTAGTGTTGGTGTGGCCTCACCTTGAGTATTATATTCAGTTCTGGGCCTCTCACTTTAAGGGTGATGCGAAGGCCCTTGAATGTGTCCAGAAGAGGGCAACAAATCTGGTGACAGAGGTGGAAGGCATGTCCTATAAGGAGTGGCTAAGGGCTTTTGGGTTTGTCTGGTTTCGAGAAAAGGAGACTGAGGGGCCATCTCATTGCTCTCTACAGCTTCCTGAGGGAGGGAGGTGCTGATCTCTTCTTCCTAGTATTCAGTGATAGAATGCATAGAAATGTTTCAAAGCTGTGCCAGGGTAGGTTTAGATTGGACATTAGGAAGCATTTATTTACAAAGAGGGTGGTCAAACACTGGAACAGTCTTCCTAGACAGGTGATCGATGCCCCAAGCCTGTCAGTGTTTAAAAGGCACTTGAACAATGCCCTTGACAACATGCTTCAACTTTTGATCATCCCTGAAGTGGTCAGGCAGTCTCTTCCAACTTAAAATATTCTATTCTATTCTATTCTATTCTATTCTATTCTATTCTATTCTATTCTATTCTATTCTATTCTATATTAGTATCAATAGTAATACTGTTCTTCATTGGCACTTCAAATGTTTCCACTGGCTATCTTTTAAGGTGTAAATACAGATGATGTTGTAGTTGTAAAATCCGTCCGATAGCTATTCTGTTGGTGCAGAAATAATAGCTGGTTTTAATCATCAACTTCAAAGCATTATATCTTAGCTTACAATAAAATTTATTAATCAAAATAAGAAACGTTGCAATCCACACATTTTTGCCTACAAGAAACAAGTCTGTTTATTCCAATAACATAGAATTATGGAGTCTTAGAACTGATCATGTCTCTGAAGGCATTTTGACTGTATTGCTTGGTTGTGAAGAACCTTCTCTTGCAGAACGTTGTCGAGATGCTTGAAAATGTGGTAATCGATGGGAGAGATCTGATGAGTAAGCTGAGTGAAGCAGAGTTTTGTAGGCCAGTTCATGCAACTTCTGCAGAGTCATTTACAAGACATGCAGTTACCCATTGTCATGGAGAAGAACTGCACCTTTTCAACTGACCAGTGTTTAATGTGAACTTGCAGTTCTTGGTGCATTTTGTTGATTTCCTGGCAATGCTTCTCTGCTGTGATGGTGTTGCCAGGATTGAACAAGTTGTAGTGGATGATTCCACTTGCAGACCACCAGTGACCATAACCTTCTTTTGATACAGTGTCAGTTTGGGGAAGAGTTTTGGTGCTTCACCTTGATCCAGCCACTGCATAGGATGCCATTCGTTGTCGTATAGAATCAGTTTTCCATCTCGTGTCACAATGCGATCAAGAAATGGATTGGTTTTGCTGCACAAAAGAAGTGCAGAGCAGACTTCGACGCGGCATTTTTTTTTACTTTTGTTCAGCTCATGCAGCACCCAGTTGTTGAACTTCTTTGTTTTCCAGTTTGCTGCAGATGTTGAACAATTGTTGAATAGTCACTGTGTCATTCTTCTGCAACCTTTCCAGTTGTTCTGCATGGATCTGCTTCAATACTGATTGGCTCTCAATTTGTTATGGTCTGTTGCAGAAGGACATCTGCAACGTCCTCTTCATGTTCAAGATGCTTGTTTCAGTTATGAAGTTTTTGTGATGAACGCAGGTTTGTTGACAGTCCTTTGGCCAAATGTTTGGTTGATATTGGTAGCAATTTCCACGGCTTTACCTCCTCTTTTGAACTCATACGACAAAATCTCTTGAATTTACTTTTTTCCCAACTCTAATTTGACAGCATAATATAAAAAAGAACAGACGGTGAAACCAAAACCATTAGCATAAATAAGTAGAATGAATTTTGCATTTTAAAATGGTATATTACGGGAACACAGTTAAATAAAAGCTTAATTCAAAACAAGTATGATATTTTACAATGACAAAAATGTCAATTATTTTTGCACCAACCTAATATTTCTGTTACACCATTTTGCCCATTAAGTTCTTCTGGGATTTCTTTTAACTTTCTAAGCTACTTAGTTTCAAGATGCACTTTTTCCTTTGAAAAGCAGGGGAAAAAATATCTTGCTAGAGAAATATTTCATTCTTTCTGCTTCCACCACAAATACTGAATTTCTTTCAATATGGCCTGAAGCCCAGGACAGGCAATATTCTGTAAGGTACCAGTGACAGGATTAAGATCCAGTATTTCATGATCCATCAGTGTCGAAATGAGAGCTGTATACCATTGGCAGGGCAGACCATTGGAAAGGAAATTGAATGTGTGCAGTACTTTCTATCAATCATGTCATTGCTGAAATATCAGACCTTGCACTTGTCATGTTATGTGTGAAAAAGCAATTTGTATTTAATTATTACATTTCTACAATGTGTTAGTGATCGTTTCACTCTTCTTTAGACGTCTGTACAGTTATACTCCTGATATTAGAGGATTTATTTTACTGCTGGATAAAAATGAAAGTCACACTAATAATATTTCTTAAATACAGAAAATATTTGCACAGATTTTTTTGGTAAAGTCTAAGAAATGCAGAGAATGTCTGACAGATGATAGAGAGATTATGTTGTCATTTGTTTGGCATGCCTGAATTTAAGGCAAAATTTGCTAGATCAGCTAGTTACTCATAACAGGTTGTTGCATTTCACATTGGTGCAATGTACATTGGTTTTATAAGGCATATCTTTTGAGAGGAGATCAAATCTATAATTGAAGCTTTTTGGGATGATTCAATAGTTACACATTGTCATCACTGAAATTTTGTGCCTTAGCTTTCACATGAATTCTTGTGGATTCAACTTCAAGTCACTTTTTCCTGCTTTGTCCTCTTCTGCTAGGTTAAATAATCTTAGCAACTGATATTTTCTCCCTGAAAATGCACTTATATTCTGTAATCATCTCATAGCTTCATCTTTTTGGTAAAGCTGGACAGATCTGCTTTGTCCCTCACTGAAAGGCATTTTTCACAACTCTCAAATTATTCTGTATTCTTTTCTGTACTGCTGAATTCTCAAGAACTTTTTCTAGATGTAGCTTGCAGACTGAGACACAATCTCCTTGGATTACTCTCACCAGAACCATATACAGCAATGCACCAGGAGTTTGTGTTAGTTGCTAGAGCTAGTCTTAGATGTTGCTAATTTTAGATGTTTTTTAGTCACTGTTCTTCAGGATGCAGTCTGTGATACTTGTAGGTTTTACCTCTATTCTTGGTTTCTACAAATATGACTTTGCATTTTGCTTTACTAAATTATATGCTGTTTATATAAAGGCTGAACTTAGCCAATGAGACAGATTGTTACGTATGGTTCCTTTTCCTTACCATTATTTGTCACTCTACAAACTGTATGGTCATATCTAGTAATTTTTAACTAGCTCACTGATGAAAATGTTGACTAGAATCAGGCTTTGAGTAAGTTCCTTTGTGACAGCCTGAAAAGCACTCCCAGTCAATGTAAAACTTCAGTGACAAGGTATTTCAGTAAGGTAGCATCTTATACTGGATATTCACCAAATTACCCTTGAGTCCAAGTTCTCAGCATTCCTTGTTTGGCAGTTTTTTGACTTGATCATAGGAATGACCCAGATCCACTTCAGAGATTCTCTTGAATTTCCAGGATGAATCTGATTTTTCATGCTTCAAAAGGTATTTCAAGCTAATCTAATGTGCAAGGTTTGAGTATTAAAAGTTTCCAAATAACAGTCATTTCTGGCATTTTTCACCCTACCTCACGTCTCTTTATCTTTCTAATATCACTCCATAAAATATGAAAAAAAAAAAGGAAAAGCTGCCCCATAAGCTGGGTGGCTTTGCTGGGGGGCACAATGTATAACACGGACCAGAGAGAATAGTGCACATTCTTTTGGGTGACTCCAAGGTCTGCCTAAGATTCAGAATATATACTCTCCATGGTAGCTTTAAACCTGTTGACGATATGCATTCTTGATATTATATGGTGCTCATTTATTAATCATAATGTCATGCAGTGCACATCAAGAGCTTTACAAGTCTATATATTAAGTGTATATAATTATATTCTCAGACTTATGAAAGAAGTCACTTTTTTTCTTGTGAGTTCTGTTTTCCATAAAATCAAAATTCCTGACACGAATTGTATTTCTATATTGAATTTTTGGAGCAATCCTTTATCGGCATTTCTGGGTGTCTCCACAATTTTGCTTGGTTATAATGACAACCCTGTTATTCAAAATTGGTCTAAACCAATTATTTCTTTAAAGACATTACCTGGTATGATAATATATTTATTCTTCTGCAATTTCCCTACTGTCCTGGTGTTTGTTATGTGAACATAAATCATACAAGGTTTGCCAACTAACCAGTCCAAGACTCTTGACTATAAGCCATGGCAATATAAAGCTCTTTACCACCCTTAGATAATTTAGAAAGTAATGGAAATTCAATACATGCTATCTGATCATTATCTGAACATTCAGTATACCACCATTTGGGAAGATATTAGTTAAATAGTGAGAGCAGGTAGAAATAAAGAAGAACTGGCTAAAGACAATATGACAACACGTAGTCTGATAGAGAAATTGTGATGGAAGGAGATTGCCTGTAGAGTTCCTCAAGGACTGGTTTTGGAGGTTGATCTCATGTAATAGTCTAATTAATGATTTTGGCAGAAATAGTAGGAAAGTGGTAATGAAATTTGCTGATGATAAAATTTGAGAAGTATTATCATTGCAAAGAAGAAATTGGTTGACCTCAAGGACTGCAGTAATAGAATAGTATTTCATTTAATAATGAAAAGTACCAGGTCATGCATTCAGGGACTAATAACAATAATATTGTCCAGAAGCTGGGAAATGATCAGTTGGAAATGACAACAAAGGAGAATGATCTGGGTCAGCCAGGATATCACAATAGGATAAGTCAGTGAAAAAGAGAAGTAACCCAAATATGTATCTGGCGAAGTATTTCCAATGGAGAAAGTTGAGTATTACTGCCATTTTACTGTGCACTGGACAGATCCTCTTTTGGAATCCTTTTAAACAGCGCTATCCATGTTCAAATTTTCCTGAGCTTTGTAAATTAGCCTTTCTAAAGTGCTAGGTATAATACACTAGTTTAGTCTGTCTTGTGTTTGCTTGTTGCTAAGCAATCTGTTAGTCATAGTGTAAGCATTTATCAGTATCCATCACGAGGTGATACCTTGCTGAATGATGAGGTTTACTCTCTCCAGGGCCTATGTACACATTTCTATGCAGTTGTGCTGCATGAAATTCAGCAGATTGCTTATATTTAGATAGGTGCCAGCCTGTAAAGTCTTTATCCTTGCACAATGATGACTGATGGTTACTAACTGTATCCCTACGAGAGTACAGAGTGCTGTATTTAAAGGTACTTAACACTGTCTTGACTTTATGTCTCTGATGCCCCTTTAATCTAAGTGAGAATAGAGTGGGGACAGCTTTCAGCGCTTTTAAAAATCCAGACGCACAGTACACTCTCGCATGAAGTCCACTGTAATCACTAAATGGCCATCTATTATAAGTAGTCATTTTGCAGGAGATTATCAACATCTAAAACTTTCAGGAACTGCTCAGAGCATTAAAGACGATAAAAGGCTGCAAGAGTTTCAGAAAAATAATGGCTTGGCATATGGCCTATAGGGTCTGTGAGGCTTTTTGCCAGCTTGAGGAAGCTCACTATGTATCACCTGAGTTTAGGTTCTCTAACAAAATTATTCATTACACATTCTGGCACTATGAACAATTATCTTTCCAGTAGTTTTGGAGGAGAACACCATAGGAAGCCCCTATCAAACTAAGAACTCCTGTTCTAACTATTGGGAGTCTACAAACAGTGAAAACTTTGTCTTTGGCTGTTGCTCTAAGTTTCTTTAGGCTCACACATTCACATCAGGAGGTGCAAAAGGCTTGAGTCCCTATTTAGCATGTGTTCTCCAGGCTCCCAAGTTGTATGCTATAAATTGCCACTCACTGACTTCAGGAGTCCAGTTGTGATAGAAATTCATAGTCAAGATCTCTGATCCCATACACATAGTGAGGTCTTCTTCAGATCCAGGCCTGGAAACCTTAGGATCTCAATTTTTTTTATACATATATCACTAACTTAAAATCATTAGAGTTGCTACTCAAGGTCCAAGTTGCCTTCCAGGTTAGCTAGGCAGAGACCAGCTATTAGAACCAGAATTTTTTTTTTCCGCTTAAAAGCCTGCCTGTGTTTGTGCTATGCATTGCTGAAGCCGAGATGCTTATACAAAATATTTTTGTTTCAGTGAATCAACATTTTTTGACAAAACCTTTCCTATGGTTTTGGAATTTTTCACAGTAAGCTTCTGCAGAACTTGGCTTTCAGTTTAAAAGGAGGGGGCGAATTAATATGGTGTCAGGCTTCCTGACATCATCATATTTTAAAGCAAGGTTGCCATGCAGTTTCAAACTGTCATTACCTATCCAATGCAGAGTGATGATACACTGATGAGATGTTGCAACACAACATGAGCATTTTGCTTTATGTGATAGAACTCCACAGGTAGCAATCACAACCCTATTCACATTGTACCAGAGGGAGGAAAAAACCCCCTCCTACATGCCTTTACAGCTGAGCTGGCAGGTAGCTTTATCACTTACTCACAGCTGTATATCAGGTTTTTTAGCCATGGGATTTACTCCATCATTGGACTAGAATACAGTTTTTCGCATGTGTGATTGTGCATGGGAGGATGGAGCAACATATCCTTAGAAAGAACAAAATAAAATCAAACACTAGTGAGGGCTGTATGGTCTGATTTCTGACACCTATTTGAAGGCTTCACAACTCCAGCTGAAGTTTTTAATTTTCTGCTTTCAAAAATAATGTTTCAGAGGTTGTACTGCTAATGCTTGTAACTGAATTCCTGGCTCTCCACTTAACATGAGCCAAAGAAAAATAGATGTGCTAGATATATGCCATTGTCTGCTTTCTAACGCATCTCTCCTTGTAAATTCATGAAGTACAGGGAAATGAAGAGCAAAGGAAAGCAATAGTTAATGCAAATTTTGTGTAAATAGTCACAACGGATACTTAATACATGTTAGTGAAAGGGTCTTACAGGAAAAAGGGCGAGGAAAGAGACACACTAGTAATTCTGAATTAAAAATATCTTTGCACTATTTAAAAATTCACAGAGTTATTTTAGTTAGCAGCTACAGAAGACGTAAATCTGGGATGAGAAGTAATCCAAAAGAAGAAGCAATACTTTGACAAGAGGTTTAAGAAAACTATTTGCAAAATTCTTTGATATTGATAGGTCAATTGAGGAACATGAATTTCAAGTGAAACATCAGTTAACTAGCTGATGTATTCGCTGAGTATTCAGCTTGTATTTAGCCTGCATTCAGCTTGCATTCACTGAGCAACTTATAGAGAAAGCATAGCTTTGATTCATCCAAAGGTTAATTTAACCACTGCTGTCCACATGGGTCTTAGAGACTTTTTTTTCAGCTTCACTACCTGGATGATTTTGTCAGAGTATGCAACTATATGTGATCTAGCTATTCTGCCTCTCTTTATCCATGGGCAATTGGGGAGCTGTTGGAGATGGCTTTCTGGGTGAAAAGAGGATCCTGCTGTACCTGCATCTGCCTTCTCTTCCTGCCTTGGACCATGGCACCTAAGGGAGTGCAGTGGATAGACAACGGAGGCATTCTCAGCTAAACCTAAATAACTCAGTTTGGAAAAGGATTCTGTAGCTTATTCATGAGGCAAAAGTTGCCTTTTCTGGTACCCCAGAAACGTAGCTTGCTAAGAAGCCCTGCTACCCTGGCTTCTCTTGGGTTTCATACTGGGGACAAAGGTAGGCGATAGGTACTCCCATCTGTTAGTAGAATGAGGCCAGTAGAGAGTGTGTTGCAACCTTTTTCTTGATTTCTTGGGAGCTGTTTGTCTAATCAGTCCCACAGAGTGTGAAGAAAGAAACTGATATGTCTTGAATACTGTGCATCAGGACTAATCACAGTATTAGCACTCACTTTCTTTTTCAATTTTTCCCCCATCTTGATTGTTTATCACAAATCTGCAAATTAACTTGCCTGACCAGCAAAAGAAAAATGAGAATTAACCTTTGGAAAAGTTTAAAACAACCCTCATTGGCATTTGCAATAGTATGCTATGCAAATAGCTGCTGGCTAGGAAGGGAAAAGGAAATGTGCCAAGATAAGATGACAAGGGAGACCAGTAGCAAGCAAGAAAGATTTGCTGTTTGCCGAGTTGACTGGTTGATTTGACCAGAGGAATAATTACCAAACTCCTAACCCTTGAGGAGAAAGTATTACAGCATCATGCATCACAAATACTGCTTTTGGAAATCACTATCTTGGACGTAATAACATGTGACTATTGGAACTTTCACGATTTTGAAGTAGTCTCACATTCTCTTTTTATCTATGATGCTTTTCACTACAATTACTTCTATCTTAATTTGTAAGTAGGCAAGTAGACAGATGGTACTGAGTTAAATAATACCCTAATCATAACTCCTTAATGTGTTAACATTAAAATGATGTATATCATCACAAGTTAAGGTTTATAGTTTTGCCTGATCACATACAAGAGGGGAACTTAACAGTTGTGCATGATTTACTATGCTAAGTATATGAATGAAACAATAAATATACCATGTATTTAGTATTGATGTTTACATGGGTATGGTAATACTTCTGATTAAGACTGCGACCACTGCAGAGGATTATGATTTCAACGTTTTGCTCTGCCATATTCCAGAAAGCAATTATTTTATTGGTGGTAAGTTATTTACTGAAGTTAATGTCTTTGTGACCAGACTTAATATTTATACAGATAAGAAAAAGAAGGTATTTTGTGTGTAAGAGCAGTATTTGCCATCAGAGTATTGCGAGCATGAAGAAAACCTTGGCAAAAATGAATATTAATTTTTATTGTGTGGTAATTAAAATAACTTCTTTGCATGATTTCTGCTTTCTGAGGTAGTTAAGCAGAGAATCTGGTTTCCCTGGAGTAATTCAGGCATAAAGTAAGCAAAGCTCAAAGGAGATGAAACCTCTAGTTTTGGCAGATGTTTTAGCAAACAATATTCCTGATGAAACTTCTGGAGGATTTTATCAGTCTAACACAATGTCTAACTTACCTCATGTATTCACATTCTTCTGAAGTATTTCTGTCACCGTAAAAAACCCAGGCTTAGTTGTATTTAACAAGTTTGATGCCTATAGACAATAGTACGTTGAGGTTGGTGCCATACCATTGTTTTTTCAATATTTTTACTATATCATCAAAAACTTAAAGGTCCACCACAGAAGGAGTTTCTTGCAATGGCATGTTCTGAATAAATAGTTTTGACATACCCTGATGTTTTGGCCACATCAGAAATTTTCAAGATTTTCAAAATTTTAATGACTTTTAATATTGAAGGATGGTTCAGGTTGTATATAGAACCGAATCTCCATCCTTCCTTGATGTTCTGCCCTGATTTTAGGAAGCAAACATCTTTAATCTTCATCTTCTTGTGTAAAAAGTATTATGAATTACCTAAGAGAGATGCTTTTATCTAAACATTTTGAAAGTGCTTGTACATATAAGCAGACCTTTCCTATTATAGGTTGAATAAAGCAAAAAAGTTGCACTTGACTACAAAGCAAATCCGTGCTTTGCATTCTGAGTAGAGTACAAAGCTCAGTATACCTATGTGTTATAAAATTAAAATGAAATCACTATGAAGTTGGGGTTATAGGATCAGAAGTGTTTTCTTATTTATTTATTTATTTTTAATATGCTTGCACAGTTCTAAGCACAGTGGTATTCTGGTCCAAGTGTGGAGTCCTCAGATGCTACCATAATAAATGAGAAAAACTGTTATTATTCCCATTGATCATTCCTCTCTAATGCTGCCCTCAAATATTATTTTAACTTTATGCTTTCTGTAAAGAATGCGTGATATTTAGTGTTCCATTTCGAAACAAAGAAACAAGGATTCTATGAAATTATTTCTGTAGAACAATCTGTATAACATACACATAAAGTAGAACTCACGGGAAATAAGAATTGTGGCACATCCTGCTTCTTGCTATGTACCACCATGTGTCAGATATACATTAATGTTATAAAATAAATTGCTCTGATAAGCTCCATAGTTATTTAATTGTAGTATTTTTTTTAGTGAAAGTTGAGACAGGTATATATCATAGAAATAACTCTGCACATCAGTTTTTGCACCTTTTTTCCTCCTAATTTATGCCCAATTTCCTTTATGCAGGTGTGGCACTGTTTTCAGGGCAGAATATTTAGCATGAATTTCAGCAAGTGACTTATATAGTGAGTTTATGAATTTTTAAATATTGTAAACAATATGAGTGTATTAAATGAGCTCTTTATGTTCCAATCCATTCGATATGGTTTTGGAGTAACCATTGTGGAAAAATTCAGATTCTTACGGTGTAACTCTATGTTATATAAACAAAATATTTTAAAAAAACATTCTCTTATCTATTCCGCTATCAAGAACTTTCTTTCCTTAAATCAGATGAGTACTGTAAAAAGACCTACATGATTTTAATGCCTCATGTATTACCAGCTTGGTGGATGACATTCTTCTTTCCAGGCAGATACTGATCAAAACCTCAGTGGGGCATTATGAAGTACTGCTTTTCTCCTGTGAATGCATCTCAATGTTTGTCACAAAAATTACTATGTTTTATTGAATATTACCTTTCTTACCTTCCTATCTGCATAGAGGAATGCTGGCCATAATCTGTGTGTCAGGTAGTATACAAACACAGAACAAAAAGATAGTTCCTAAGCAGTTTACAGTATAGGCGCAAGACAGGAGAAAGGATGCTTAAAATGGGTGAGCATAAAGACACAATGAGATATGGTTTAGCATGATTGACAATGATCTTAGCTGTAAATCAAATTTTCAACAAGTGACTTGAAGGAAGAGAAAGAAAGTCTTTGCAAATGCTTAGTGAAAATTCTACATGAAATAAGCATGGGACAAGGTGAAAACATTGTTAGAAAATTCATAGAATCATAGAATCACTGAGTCCAACTGTGCTTGTCTCCCTACTAAACCATGTCCCTAGGAAAATAATTTCTAACTGTATGAGAGCTGTTAGGTCAGGAATGAGCTGGAACTAGAAAGGAAAGAATATCCTATGCTTGAGATGTTAGAAAAATACAAGAATGAAGAAGGATAGTCAGTTATCAATGTGACATGGCTAGTGTTCAATCCGTAATTGGTCTGGCTTTTACTTTTGTTTGTAGGCAGTACTACAAACTGGTGTAGGGTGAGACAACACATACTTTCACTTGTATTCTCAATGGACTGTATGTCTGAAGGGTTTGCAAATGCTATGGAAACCACTTAAAGCCAAGATGTTGCTTCCAGAAAGAGACTGCAGGTAATATTTCTGGGAAAAAAAAAAATCCCTGTCCTGTGAGTAACTACTTTAGATAAGTATTTATATTTATTTGAAAATGTTTCTGTGGGACTTGGTTCAGTCATCTGGAGAATAATATATGAAAGCCTGGACCAGATCTGTACGAGCTTTTTGATGTAGCTGCCATTATGTTAAGCATAAAAGTGGATATAAAACACACATTTAATTTTCTGCAAATGGATCTAAAAAAAAAATCACAGTGCCAGTTACTCTTGCAGATCTGTGGCTTGCTACTGAAGAAATATTTTCAAACAGAAAAATGTAATTTTGGTTTATTGCGTAACTTCAACTTACAACTTTAGTATTATGAGACACTTTAACCATGAAAGTTTGAGAAGACTATATTAGGGGTCATATTCATGGAGAGGCTCAAAAATCTGTCACCAGTATCTGCACTGACATAATACAGGGGCTATGAATATTTTTAAGTGTAGGCTTGAGGTGTACTGACAAGGTCATTAGCTGTCTTTCTGAGTGCTCAGGAGAGTACTAAAACAGTGGTCTGTTGCTTGTACCTTCTGTCTTTGTTTTCGCTTGTTCCCTACATGCTCACTTTTGAGAAACCTGGCTTATGTAGGTGTAGATGTAGATGTAGATGTAGATGTAGATGTAGATGTAGATGTAGATGCAAGGGCAAATCATGTCTGAAAAATTTAGTGGCCTTCTATGATGGGGCTATGGCATTGGTGGATAAGGGAAGAGTAACTGACATCATCTACTTGGATTTATGCAAAGCATTTGGCACTGTCCCTCATGACATTGCGGTTGATAAATTGGAGACATACTGATTTGATGGATGGATGACTTAGTGGATAAGTAATTGGATGAGTGGTTGCTCTCAAAGAGTTGTGATCGATGGCTCAATGTTGAAGTGGAGACTGGTGAAGAGTAGTGTTCATCAGGGGTTGCTATTGGGACCAGTGTTGTTTAACATCTTTATCAGAGACATGGACAGTGAGACTGAGGGCACCCTCAGCAAATGACACCAAGCTGTATGCCACAGTCGATGTGTTGGGAGGGATGGGATGCCATCCAGAGGGACCTTAACAGGCTTGAGAGGTGGGCCTGTGTAAACCTCATGAAGTTCAACATGGCCAAATGCAAGGTCCTGCACCTGGGTCAGGGCAATCCCAAGCACACTTACAGGCTTGGTGGAGAATGGATTGGGAGCAGACCTGAAGAGAAGGACTTGGGGGTGTTGATGGATGTGCCAGCAAAATGTGCTTGCAGCCCAGAAAGCCAACTGTATCCTGGGCTGCAACAAAAGCAGTGTGACCAGTGGGTTGAGAGAGGTGGTTCTGGCCTTCTACTCTACTCCCATGAGATCTCACCTGGAGTACTGCATTTAATCCTGCTGTTCAAGGCCAGGTTGGATGAGGCTTTGAGCAACCTGATCCAGTGAAAGGTATCCCTGCCCATGGCACGGGGGTTGGAACTGCATGATCTTAAGTCCCTTCTGTTTCAAACCATTCTATGATTCTTTGATTATTTATATATAAAAATGTATTTTGAACACTAGTCTGAGAGATCTACTGTGAAAGTAACTCATAAGTAACTTTTTATTTCTGAAAATTTGTATGGTCACAATATAAACTCTAAATTATCCTTGATACTTTGCAGTTCATCTGATGCAGTCTCTTCCTTTCCATGATCCCCCAAATCCTTTGCATGTTTTTTATTTCCTTCTTGTTGCTCTTTGCTGCCTCCAATGTTTATAAATCCCGTGGTCATCACCTGCTCCATAGTCCTTGGGGAAGGAGAAGTCAGAGCTTTAGTTACTTAAGAAAAATCAGAGGGAGAGACTGGCTTCAAGGGGCATATGGATAGGAGAGATAGAGTGAATGGGATAAACAGAGATAGTTGTGGCATGAAACCATACATACATATTTTGTTTGTGGAAGAAAGCTTTTATATATTGAAACTGAGTGTTCAGTGAGTGATGAAGGAGTTACATTGAGTAAGTACATAAAATGAATGCAAGCAGGATAAGCAAAAGCTTCATATGCAAATTTGTTTAAGTATCCATATGTAAGAATATACTGAGGTTAATTGCAATATTGTAGGTGGACAATATATTATACAAACACTTAAATGTTTTTGACAAAATTAGCTTGGATAGTGCTATACTCTGATGGTGTCTGAAGTGATTAATTTAAGTTTATTAAATGCTTTTGAATAGGAAGAGCTGTGTGATACAACTGGCCACTGGCCATGTCTTGTACTTTCATGGAGCCTGACAAAGTCATGTATGGGAGAAAAGCAATTCAAATTCATCCTCATTCTAAAAATACTAGTCCAGGGGTTTTATGCATGATAATATTCTAGAAAAAAGAAGGAATTCTGGGCTATTTATTATTGGGAGGGCAAACCGGGCGCAATTTGCTTATTCATGACGTATCCATTGTACACACCAATGATTTTTAACATAATTTTAATGTTTCAGAGTGGTCAGAGATCAGCTGTGTAGGATCTGTGATCAGATCAGATTGTGTAGGACTAGAATAGTGTTTTCTTTCTTCAGGAATTCATAAACACCATCTCATATGCAGGCTATGACTGCTTAGCCAAAATCTTACTGTTTGTGATTTACTTCTACTTCCACTTAAGATGATTCTTGTTTAGGCACTAAACTAAAATATGTGGATTTTATGGTTTTCGAAATGGTTTTCTGTGGATATTTGTATTGATGAAGCTTTACTTGCCGAAATGATCAGAAAAGACAGTTGTAAAAGGAATGTGAACTTATGAAAAACAGAATTTCATTTCTAAATAGCACCGTTTTTCTATGTTGAGCCAAAGCTCTACAGTTTTACATATCTAAGTGGGAGGTACTAAGTATCTGCCTGGAACCATTCTCTCCTTTGAGAGCAAGAACTCCATATAGACAATATAGCCCTGGAGCAAGCTTCCTGTTAGCTGATGTAATAGGATGACTCACTCCATAGCAAAATGAACTACTTGCTGATGCACTGGAGTGACAAGATATATTAATGATTTTTTATCAGTAATGAAACATTCCTTGTGTTAATTGATTACTAAAGGTAATGTTATTAGTACCATGATTAAGTTCTGACTTTGCATCATATCTGGGATTTCACAATGATCTATTAAAAAAGTAACTATAGCTATAGTCTCATCAAGTCAGTAGTTTTTCGTATTCATGGATTACATAACATAAAATTTACTGACTAAAAGCAACATCGTTTTCATTTCCCATAAATAATTGAACTTGCCATGCCTTCTCTTGTATCTTGAACCTTTATGTAGTGAAAAGTGTCACAATACCAGATGAAGACCCAGCACAGGTAAGTATGATTGTAGCAGTGAGAATACTTCCTATTAAAAAAAGAGATTTTCAAGTCATGGCTCCAGACTATTTTCAGAGCTTTAAATGCCTTATTCCATGAATTGTCTTGCTGTTAGAGAGCAGGCTTAGCCTGGCCCATCTTCTGATTATTTTCAGTTTTCAGCAGGTCAGTTTTGAAGGCAAGTGGCATATTTTCCACCTCACAATAACTGAAGGCCAGATGGTTAACCCCACATCTTGTGGGATGAACTCAGACTGCTTTATTTTCTATCCAATTGCTGAGTTCTCTAACAGCAGGGCATTACACAAATGGTTTAGAACCTACCATCCCAGCAAATGAAATTAATTCTATTGCTGCAACTATTTTTTTCAGGCTTCCTATAACATGGGTAGAGATTGGGTTCCTGCATGCTAAACTTGGGCAAAGAGAGATGTCTGTTTCTCTCAAAAAGGCACTCTGCACAAGTATTGCTGACTTGAATAGAGCATCTAGGAAATCAGGCAAGCAGAGACAGGCATCTGTAAAGGAAAACTGGTATGGTTTTGGGGACTTTCTGTTTGGGACACAGACATGGGTATCAAGCAACTGTGTCTGAACATAAACAAGACTGAATAAGCTCTCTTGTTTGCAACCTTGAGAACTATTAATTAGCTAAGTTTGAGAGTTATTTGAGTATGTATAAAAGGTGGCTAATAAGAATAATTTGAGAGTATCTCTGATGCTCTTACAGAAATACAAACATATAACTCTTCTTGAGTCATTCTGTTGGATAACAGCAGTTTTACTGAATATAGGCATGTCCTTACTACTTCTTCATACTGAAAATCTAATGAGTTGTTTTGCAAACGATTAAGATTTACGACAGCTGAAATGATAACACACATTACTTCTACTGATGTGAGAGAAGGATTTGCACAAAAGGAATGTGGTACTACCATCTTAACTGTCATAGCAAAGTCAAGACTCTGTAGAAGGAGTTTCTATGGAAAACCAAGTCCCCGCTCTTTAGATTCAAATGAAGGAGTTGGACTCATTTCTTCCAGGTGCATACTCTAGTTCAGTGGTCTTGAATATAGGGTGTGTGCACGCTTCAGGGATGCTCAAGACAATCCATTTGGATGCAGGAAGAAAATGTATTTTTGTACTCTTAATAAATAAGAAGAATTTTAAAATAATGTTTATTTTATCTTTATCTCATTCTTTTAAATTTCTTTTTTGGTGCATGTTTTATAATATATATTAATATAGAAAAAATGTATATAATTTATACAGATATAGGTTGGACTCGATGATCTCAAAGGTCTTTTCCAACCTTATGATACTGTGATACTGTGATATTTGGTATATAGGCTCAGGAATTTTTTACTGATAGTGATGTGCAATCAAAGCAGTTTTGAGACCACTTTTCTAGTATGCATGCGATAGCCTTTCTTTCTGCACTAATAAATAGTTAATTGCAGATATAAGAAAAGTACCATCCACAGAAAAATGACATAGAAAGACACCATACAACTGCAAGAACTTCTGTTGTCTGTGATTCTTTCTGTATTTCTAGCATGTCCATATTAGATAGCAGAAGCCTTTCCCAGTAAGTGTCATTCATACTAATCCAACAAGTATCTTTGATAAATGGGCTCTCCCAAACAATAAAAGTTTGTCTGAAAAATTCCAACAGCTCTTGCCTGAAGTTATCTGATTTATTTTATTTCAAAGTATTTATTTACTTAGAAATCATTACAATGCATAGCATTACATAAAAATGATGGCCACTGCACTGGTGAATATAAATAATATCTGAGAGGCAGAGGAATACATTTATTATTCTCATGTGCATGTGAGTTTACTCTTACACTCTTAAAGCTTTGTGTATGAATATGACTGGATGACTTCTAAAATTAATGATAGGTGCTGTGCAAGTCATAGTTTAAAGGGTTATGTCCATACACATACCCATAGAGACTTTGTGATCTCTACCCATTTTTTCTCCTGAATATCCGACAAATAAAAATTTTATGCATTGAATGGTTGATGCTGCATTTTGCATAATATTAATAAATTCAGAAAATACAGAAATAGCATTAAGTGTCTGCAGCTCTGCTTGTCTATGGCTTGATGGATATATCTATCATTTTTACAAGAGTGATGTACATGCAGGAATGTTTGTCTTATGTTTAGAAATACTTTGTGCTGATTTGCCTTCTATGTTACTTGTATACCAGGTTTATGAAATAGACTTTTGCCAGTACAAGCAAGTTGGCTTTGAATATGGACGTGAAAAACCTCAGCACTTGAATAAGGAGAAAAGAATGTAATGAACTTTATGTCATTTAAAGATGAAGTAAATATACAGCATCAGGAAAACTCATGTTTTTATGGACAATATGGACCATAGTGTTTTAGTTCAGATCAAGATTGAACTTGCGAAACTTCACTTCAAAACTCACTCCTGACATCTCCCAATTTCTTTCTTCAGTTCGCACTGTGGGGTGGCTTAACTACACATGAACTGGATTTTAGATGAAAGAAAAATAGGAAGATGAAGTCCAGCTGCAAATGAGCATTTTGGGCAATGGGATAAGATTAAGGCAAGTCCAATATAAAAAAGCCATGGATATCCAGTCCCTAGCTGTAACTGTTTCACTCTACAGATCTTCTGTTTGTCTTAAAGACTTGCTAAGTTTTTGTACCTCCTTTGGACGGGGATTAATTTCCAGTACTGTTGTTCCAATATAGCTATGATGGTACAGAGTCTGTAAAACAAAGTACCCTTCAATAAGAAAGAACTCTCATAAAAGATGATCTGAAGGCACTAGTTCTGTAAAAAGAAGCTGCTTATCACACATTACAGGTCAAGAAGTGAGCCGTATAACAGGTTCTTCAGTAGTATCATCAGCCATATGAGAACTGATCTCCTGTTTGCTCTTTTTTAGTGAAACAATAGTTGTAGACCTCTTGGAAAGCTCAGGTCATATTTATAGTAAATACAGGGAAGCTGATGGACACTTCATGCTTAAATCAACATAGTCTGTTTCTCACTGCTTGGTGGCCAGGTAATGGCAGTTTCAGTCAGTTTTTAAAGCTGTTTTATTTCTGATAAGGCTGATCCTGCTGAAATAGTCAGCAGGATATTTAATAAGATATTTATCAGAATGTTTCACAGGATTACAATTAATTTTATTTTTCCTATACGCTACCTTTCTGAATGTCCATTCTGTCACCATCTTTTTCACTGATTTTGAAAAGAGTCAGAAGCACAAATGTTTTGATTTTAGTGCTTTTAATTATTTTTAAAAAGTAAATTTTCTAATAATAAAAAAGCTGAAAAAACCACCCCTCATCAAACACCAATGATTGATGGAAACTGTTTCTGAACCTCTCTGAATATTTTATGCCACAATCAGAATATGTTAAATAAAAATATAAAATTGCATTTCTTTTGTACCTGCTTTGTAAAACTACCTTGGCCAAACCATTAGATTTACACTAATGGTCATGAAGTTTTATGCTAGTATTTAAGAACAGTGATAGGGTCAGGGGCTCCTTCTTACAAGTTGAAATCTTATCTCTGCCTGCAGAGTCCTACCCAGAACAGCTCAGCATGTACATCAAGGGCTAATTGTCTACCACCAGTGATGGTCAAAAAGTAGATCTGGTATTCTTTCTCCTATGAACTGGAAGAGAACAACCTGAGACATGTTGTTTATGCTCTTCTGGACACTCAGTCGAGTGCTTAGGGATACACTGTCTGTGCTGTGTATCTCTGAATACCTAGTAATAGCAAAAATAATACCATGATAAGCTCCAGAAAATCTGAAAATATGTTTTGCTTTAGATCTTTTCTCTCACCTGGTCTCATATCAAAAGAATTCCTATTTTAGCAACCACTTTTAAGTTCAACTTTTAGACTTTTGGAGTAAAACAGAGAGTTCTCCTAGGTACAAAATTCATGTTTGCTTTTATTTGAAACTTCCTGCATCTTCTTTATTTTGGTCTATTTTTTCACCATATTATATATAGAGCTGTTCGTAATGCTTTATCCCACTATCACTTACTGAAGATGAGTAGCAGTTTTTCATTATAAGACTACCTTCCATGTCTTATCCTAAGCAAGTCTTAGAAATCGTTCTTTCTGTTCCAAAATCTGCATGCAAGATCTGTGGCCAGAGGTTAGTTTTTGACCAAATTTGATAACATTTAAGTCAGTCTTCTTACTTAGTGTTTAATAAAAGGTCAAGGCAAAAGGTGACATAATGATGGATGCCTCTACTACCACGTGTCAGGGCTTTCTGTTTGCCTGTCTTTCTGCCAGCAATTGGACTTGCTGTGATCATAAGTGCCAAGAAGTTAAAACAAAATGACATTTCTATTTCCTAGTGCTGACAAAACTGAAGTTTGGATCCTCATAAAAAAACAATGACCACTTCTCCCTTTACAGCTGATGCATTTCAGTATCTAGCTTCTGATACATTTTAAGAGGTTTGAAAATGAAGAAAAATGAAGCCACATAACCTTAGACAATTGAAAACCAATCTTACCTTTCTGCTGCAGGCTACAGAAAGAAAGCATGGTATTGTTTTGCACCAGAAGGTGCTGGTTTCTTATGATTCCAGGAAGAAAGACACTCAGAGTCTGTAAAGTATGACTTAAAATCACATCTTTTGGCATTAACACTATACAGGAAAAGAGAACAGTGTAGATAATCTTATGTTCCTTCGGCTGCTGGGAACCCCTAGTTGTGCAGCATTGAACAGGTCACCAACCAGAACACAGCACACTGTGTGCATCCCGCTAATGGAAAGTTTACTTATTTTTGGTCATTTGAGATCATATAGGTCTTTCTTAAAAGGAAATAATCTTATTGATCTGAGGTGCTGGAGCGTGTGCAGAGAAGGGCAATGAGTCTGGTAAGGGGGCTGGAGAATAAGCCCTACGAGGAGCGACTGAGGGAATTAGGATTGTTTGGCTTAGAGAAGAGGAGGCTGAGAGGAGACCTCATCACTGTCTACAACTGCCTGAAAGGAGGTTGTGACAGGGTGGGTGCTGGTCTCTTCTCACAAGTGACAAGCGATAGGATGAGAGGTAATGGCCGCAAGTTGCGCCAGGGGAAGTTTAGGCTGGACATTAGAAAGCATTTCTTCTCTAAAAGGGTGGTCAGGGATTGGAAGAGGCTGCCCAGGGAGGTGGTGGAGTCGCCATCCCTGGAGGAGTTTAAAAGACAGGTGGATGAGTTCCTGAGGGACATGGTTTAGTGGGGAGACAGGTACGGTTGGACTCGATGATCTCGAAGGTCTTTTCCAACCTTATGATTCTATGATTTTATGATTCTATGGTCACTTCTACTGTCAGCAAACATAATGTGCACATGAGAATGTCTTGCTGCACTTTTTAAAGGCAAGGTCATTCAGGTGGTTTAATTGCTAGTACTGCATGGGAGCTGCCCACAGGCTCCTCTGTTACAATGAGGTGATTCTACAGCCAAAGGGTATGTGCAGCACAGACCTGCACGCACTCAGGATAACTGTTGTTTGGATCACTAACTCCTTGAGGTACAGTATTCTCTTGGACAGGGTCACTATAGGGATGCACTTGTATGATCAGCCATCAAGGACTCCAAGAGGCTTGTTAGTAACTCTGAGTTTGTGCTATATTTTGTATCTTAGACATACAAATAAGTCTTGAAATTACCTCTTCTGTTGTCTTGTGATCAAGATTTTCCCCTGCTAGTTTCTTTAAAATCTTTGAGGTTTAGTCTACCCTTATTGTCCTGTAATATATTTGCTGTTCCTCTTTATCCTTTTGTCTAAGAACACTGAACATCTGATACGCCTAAATGGTATGTGCTTGCAGTCCTATGTCTGTGTCAAGGCATGCATTCAGAATGTCAAGCGCTTTTTATGCTTACACAAGAAAACTGTTCTTTATGGTCTGATTATAACAATGCAGGTTTCCGACTTAGGTTTATTTTGCCTATTGTTTGTATATTCAAGGTTTGGAAGACAATGAGTTTTCTGATTTGAGTGAAAGCTACTAGATAATTTACAGACCTCTTCTGTATGATATTTTTATGCTTTATGTTTACATTTGGCTTGATTTCAGTCTTCTACAGATGTCTGCTGGGAAGGCTAAATATGAGTTCTAGTACAAATGAATTAAATGAAGCAATGAGTCAGAGTCAGAAGGGATTACGTATTTGGAGTTTTGCTTTAGTGTCTCAGAGTGTGCTTTCCTAGCGCACCCAGGCAGTTCTCATTTCAAAGTGTTTCAGCTACTTCAGGTCACTCCTCAAGTATGATATAGGTTCTTGTATTGGATTATTTCTTTTTATAACATTTAGCAAAACCAAGCCAAATGCAACTATGTCTAGAGAAACAAAATGCAAAATATGAACTTCCTGCTGCAGATAGGGGTCATCTGTGGTGTCATGGCATGAGAATTATATTGGACCTACCCTCAGAAATGGATGTCTTCCTACACCCAAAAAAGCAACAAGATTTTTTGCAGTTTTTATGTAACGTTCACAAGGGAAAGATACCCATGTGATGCATCTAGAACCCAAAGCAAGTTCAAGCTGTGCCTGGGCATAAGGAATGTATTAGGGGATGACAAGGTTTGGAGCAAGAAAGCAAGCCTGAATTGAGAATTAACTTATTGTTTGGACACCAAGCTATTTCTGCCTGGGAATATTACTGGAAAGTAATGTTCAGTGCTCCTTTAAACCAGGCCTTAAAAGTAGTTTCCATTAGTTTACAAAATGCATATTCAAAACTTGTTATATTTGCATATATTTTTAAACTCAGTGTATTTTCTGAATTATATTATTAAAAATAGATAAATCTAAAAGATGATATCTGCTCTTAAAATCATATGTGCACTGTGATAGTTTGTATGCTTCATTTTCTGAAAATTAACTGCATGTTTTTAAGACAGTGTTTCTTTCTAGAAGTGATAACACAGAGCATTGGTATGCAGAAAGGCCATTGCTTATACTTATTCCTATAGAAACCAAGCCATCCTCGAGCTAGTGGAATGCATAAGTCAAAAGGGCAAGAAAGTGTCACACAGGCAGGATAGGTGACCCAAAACTGACCAACAGAGTATTCCATTCCATATAAATCATATTCAGTATAAATCTAGGGAATCATGAGAGGTAAGCTCTCTTCTTCCATGGCTGGCATCCAATACGGATTTTGTCTGTCTTTTTGCCCTGATTGTGGATCCGTGTGTTCCTGAATCCATTTCCTGAGTCCAGCTCTCACCTGCCACTGAGTCCAGCCTGGCACCTTTTCCCTGTGCCTGTTCTGCAGCATCTGTTGTGACAGTCTTCGGGAGGAGAAGTATGTGTATGTGTGTGCAATTTCATATATTTGTACATATTTTATTGTTTTCTTACGGACAGTATTTTCCTTATTATTGTTTCATTAAAGCTGTTTTAATTTTAGTTTCCAACCCAGAGTCTTTTTCTTTTCGTTCCCTTTCCCCTTTCCCTGCATGGTGGAGGGAATTGCGATTCACAATTGCTCATGTTTAGCTGCCTATGGGCTGGGGCTAAACCATGACAGATACAGACTGATACAGAGGAAAGTATTTATATCTAAACAATAGGTAGTACTAATCTCTAAACTCTATTTATATTTGATAATCTCTGATGCTTGACTATCAATAAAAAATATTCCGAAGTATTACTTCTAAAGTTTATTCGTCATAATATTGTTTAAAATATGAAACTGTTTCCTTATAATTTAGTTGTTCACGAGTCTCTGTAGAACATGTAGTTACATCCGTATCAAGCTTGAACATAAAAGATAAAATATTATTTCTTCTGAAGTCAATGAAGAATTTTCAAGTGACTTACATAGGGAGAGCACTTCACACTTAAATATTGATGGACATCACAGAGTTTGTTTGTTGCATACCCGTTCAGTTATCTTGAAAGAGTTGTTATGCTTGGCAATTTTCCTGTTTACTTCTGGCCAGCCAGGACATTTCTCATGTTTCTCTAAATTTAGGACTTGTCTTTGGTGCAAGTTTGAGCTACCTTGGGTTACCTAGGAGTAAAACAATTCCTCTGTTTTTGTCATTCTCCAGTGAAAGTGGTACTGAGGCAACAATGAGTTTTTGCTTTAGTAGCCCAGGGTCTCCATGCCTTTTTCATCTCTAGCAACAACAGTACTTTAATTTCATTCACTTTATTTAACAGATCACTTATCTAAGGTGAAATGTAATATAGAGAGGTTTGATTTATAGGAGTTAATAGAGTAAGATTACACTTGAAATTATTCCTTGGATTAAGAAGGCAGTATCTACAAGGTTTGAGACATATGCAGTTATAGTTATCATAAAGAAAATTATCTTTCAATATCCACAAAGAAAATGAAAACCTTGCTAATACTGAATATTGGATGAACAAGCACATATAGATACATCATATTTCTAGGTATATTTATTGCTGCATAGAAGGTATGAGGGGTATACTGCCTTTGTATCTCAGCTAAGCTCTCAAAATAGCAGCTATGTTGACTTATGTAATACAAAAATCTCCTGCTGGGCAGGTGGTTTTGCTGAGTGTAATCTGGAAATGAAAAACGGTAGTGCAGATGCGACTCAAAACATATATCTTTTAAAATTTGAGCAAATAGTCATGGAATTTGTTCAAAACATTTAGTTGGTTCTAACCATTATTCCTTCCACTGAAGTTTACAAATACTTCAAATCATGCATAGTAAGAGAATAATATTGCTAAAGTTGTGAAGTTTTGTTTTGTCTATTAACCTAGGAGGGATTTCATTTTCTCCCAATGCACATACAATACTGAATTCACCTTCAGTTATTGTTAAACAAGCAGAAAATATGTAGCTTAGTTATAATATCCCAGTTGCACCTGTTAATTGTACATCTGCTCAGGAAGAGACAAAAAAAATGCATATTTTCTTGATATTCTTGTATTGAATTTCAATGTCACTGAACTAATACATAGTATATAACATAATTAAGAATAGAACAGAATAGAATAGAATAGAATAGAATACCTATGGCATAGACATGTGGAAAACGTGAAATAAAAGTGTTACATCTTCAAAATGTGACTCATTCTGCTTTAGTATGAAGTAAATTGTGTTTTTTAACATTTGTTTAAGGCTTGAGTGATCAAAGTCAAGGCACTGCCAGAAACATACCAGTAGAGCACTCTGTATGTATGAATGTGTGGAGTTCATCCCAAAGAAGTCATTACAGATATGTAACTCCCCTTTGACTGAAAAGGATTTTGAATCTATTGTGTAGACAATACAAGTCAAAAAATACATGCAGAGTAAAATAGCCAGGTGACCTGTAAAGCACTTTGCTTTTCTGTAAATGAAGAAAGGATAATTTTGCCAGTCCTCTGTCTACAGGACAGCAAGCTACTCTCCCAGAAATCTGCCTTCCCCAAGGAAGCCATGCAGTAGCAATTTATCCAGTGCCCTGACATTGTCATTGATACATGATGAAGAACATGAGTATGACTTGTAAGCACTAAAGCCTCCTGTGATGTATTCCTTAGACGGTCACTTTGTCTTTAACGCCTTCTTTCTAGCACCCCATATGATGATATAAAGTAAGGTTGCTACACAATGATGGCATGGTCTCTCCTGGATGAGCCATGTTAAACCAAGCTTGGAAGCTCATAGGAATAATACATTTGCCAGGCTTGGAGACTGTATTTCTTCAATTGAATGTCAGTGAAATTCTTCCGATATATCACTTAGAAACAGATGTACTGAAGTTGATACTCTTATATTTTTTTTTATTGGTGCATCATTTAAACTGTACTTTTGCCTCAGGTCCAGTCAAGGTTAATCTGTATTTGTAAATCTAATGCAAGAAACAAAGTGTGTCTGTCCATCTGTGAAATGCCCATTATGTTTTTTCTACTCAAGTCTAGCAGTAGAAGTACTTAGCTCTCTGGGTAGTGACTTATTCCAAATGAAACAGAATATCTTTGTGATAATATTGCACATCACAGCTGTAGGTTACCTAAATAGGCATTATATCCATTACTGTTCTGTTATATTGTTCAATACAGCTATTATGTTCCATCAAAAATGGGAAAACGTGTATATTATGAGTAGCAAGAAAACCAGCAGGTTGATAATTGCTCTATGCTCACTAATGTGAATTACTAGCTGGCTCATCTATAATTGTAATTAACACCTCCTGCCTCAGCTATGCAATTAGCTGATGTTGCTACAAATTTTTGTTATATATTTAATCTTTATCTTGTTTCTCTGGCCTGCTGTTGTATTAAATTTATAAGTAAATCTATGAACTATATATGGAGCTGCCATGGCAGTTACTCAGTGTCACATGAGGGCCATGTACAATGGCTGGCTCCATCTCCAGGGAATTCACAATCAAAACACTCCATTCTGGTTTAGTAAATGTGCCTGCTGTGTGTCCTTTCACATTTGCTGTATCAGTTCTAGCTTAATTTGAAGCCATGTTGTGAGCTTTCTGTGCCTACTGTCACTTTATGAACTTTTCTTCTAGATACCATGTTTTGGAAAGTTCCCAAGAGATCAGGTAAGAAATTCTGGGATAAAACCAGTTTCCACTAGACAGATTTTGAGGGGAAAGATCCAAAAAGCCCTGTTTAGGTTAGATTAGGTTAGGCTAGGCAAGGTGCAACCTGCCACCTTCCCTGACTGTCTGGTTCCCAGCTGCCAGGTTTAGTAGCTGCCCAGCTCCTTGGCAGCCCCAGACTGGGTGGCCAACAAGTCCTCCTTCCTTTGCTTCCCACTCCTCCAGCCCTGGGGCTCCAGGGGCATGGGGCTGCCCCAGTCCCACAGCTTGCTAGCTGTCTGGAAGCTCTGCGGGGATTGCTGAGTGCCCGGTTTTGGCAGACAGGCCGCTCGCCTGTCTTGGCAGGCCAGCAGGTGCTTTGGCTGTGGGTCTGCCCAGCTCACCTGTTCCTGGGCTGTGCAGGCTTCCCTGCCAGGTGCGTAGGAAGAGGGCAGGCTTGCTGTGTGGCCACCTCCCTAGGGAACCTGGGACCTCTGGGAGAACATTTTGAAAGAAAGTGTACATGGGCAAATTAGCAGGTAGAGAGCAGGAGGATGGATTCTCAGTGTGTTGCTGGCTCTGTTTTGTTCTGCGTGAGGGCTCCCTTGGCATGCAGGCAGAGTGCCTCTCTTGTGAGTTCTCTGATCCACTCTGGGGCTTGTCCACAAATGTAAAACAGTGCATGGATTGTGCCACCAGAGCTTAGCTCACTATAACTTCTTACACTGGAAGTGAGAGAAACCCTACAGCATTTCTGCTACTGTGGAAAAAATTAACCATACTTAAAATTGTGTATAATATTGGGGGATTTTAGTCTGATGTCCCAAAACTTCAAAATTCTTTTAGGCCCCAAATTCTGTTTCCATAAAGCAAGAAAAAGTATGAAAGTACTTCCTTGAGCTTGCCGTTGAGAAAGAGGCACTCTGGGCATGCTTCTACATAGTCTGGTGTTGTTTTGGACCAAGAAAATAAAGCAGAATAGATGGAGTTCAGTCCAGTTCTTTTCAGCTCAGAGATAAGAATTTTTGACACTAGATGGTACTACAGACAAAGGCCAATATTTGCAGTCTTTGATGGTTAGGCATCTGCAGCTCCAACCCTCGCATCTAGTTTGGTGGCCTGATTATTGTCTTCCACAGCTCATATTATGCCTGAGATAAATATATTCATGACTTCTAGCTCCCTGCAAAGTTTGTCTTTGTTATGAGTTAGGATTTTATCAGGTAATCCTTCAAAGATCTGTGAAATTATTTGAGAATTTAGGGGTAGATCTAACACCAGATATCAGTTGCTAATACAAAAAGGCATGTATAACATTTTGAGCCTTGTGTATTCAATATATTGAAGATATATTTCTCATAAGCAACACTGGGAATATTTAGCTGCTTCATCTGCTCCCTCAACACTTTTCACTGTTTTATGTTTTATGGCTTTACTTAAAGCATGGGGAGCCATCTATCAAGAGCATTACTGAAGATCTTCTTTCATTTAAAACCAGCTTCCGCTCTCAGATGGATGAACATGTTATTTCCTTGAATTTTCATTTCTGTTTCTCAGTTTCTGCTTTTTTTTTTCTTTTTTTTTTTTTTCTTTTCTGTTTCTGTGCAGCTACCTAAGCTTCAGTCACCACTAGATCAAGGCTCTCTGCTCCTTCTTGTAATGTGCCATGCTTCTTTAGGAGTGGACAGTCTTACATTTGTTACCTGAGTCTGTAGAAGCCATTGGGCATGATTTTTGCTAACAGGTAAAGAAGAAGTGAAACTTCTTCAGACTGTGAAATGTGTCTGATGCCAGAAGCAGGAACCTCTAGCTTTGAAAAATCTGTAACTAGTTTTTAAGGTTTCTTCTTTTTTTTTCCAGTATCATGGCTTTAAACAATCAAGATCTTTACTGTGTTATTACTACAGAAGTTCAAATCAGTGTGTACTAGCTATCTCTTTACAGACATCATAACGAACTGCCTGCTGATCCTGTGTGATTTGAACTACCCTCAAAATGTGCTTTATTAAAAATACTTTATGTAGAAGACTATACTAAAGTGGTTACAACGAGAAGGCTATTTTTTTCTGAAAAAAATATAAGCAACAATAAAACTACATTATTAGGTATGCAAAAGCTGTAATCAGCAGTAGATTTAATGATTAAAAGATTGATTTTTAAATTAACGAAGATATTGACAAGCAGCTGAAGAGCAGATAGTACACTTTTGGGTACTGTATAAATAAATATCAATGAGAACAGCTTTTTTCAAATACTTAAAAAAAATAAGAGGGAGCAATAAAAATTGTTCTGTGTTTTTCTCAAACCAGTAAGATTTTCAGGTTTAGTTTGCTTAGTTGCATATGCACAAATATATACACTTATTTAAAGATTAACTTGTACTGAGGTAAACTGGGAATGTATGCAGTTGGATTTTTTTAAAATTGTCTTTGCATTACATAAATATTTTCAACCATACATATGAAAAAAAGGATAAATAGAAGTGGATAAATCAAAAATATTACTTCAGTACACAACTGTGTGCTCCATCATGAATTGTTTATGCTAGAAGCAGAAAGGTTCAATAATATCTCTAATTTGATTAGAAAAGATTTATTCCTGATTTTTAAAGTGAAGTGGAGCTAGCTTAGGTCACGGTTCAGACAATTAGGCCGATGTTTTTAGTTCTATCCTGTCCTAATTTCTGATCACATGAGTCTGTAAGATGAGGTCTTTTGTGGGGAACACTAAGCATATATAGCAGACCTAGATATAGTTGTAGGCTGGGATTGTTAAGTGATGAAGTTCACCCTTTAGGGTTTATTTGACTCATCGTCTTCACCTGAGACCTAAGCTTACAAATACTTAGCACTGAATTCTAACTTTACAACTTTTCCAGGTTGCTATGCATTGTGTGAAGAGAAGCTCTTGTGGCAGCTGATGGAAGCATTATCTGAAATCAAATGCAATGTCCCTGAAGGAAAGAACAGAGCAATGACAGCTGCCACAAAACTTCACAGTGAGCAACATACTCTGCAGGCTGACAAGTTAGGGCAGGTGGAACCATAGCCTCACTCCTGTTCTTGGGGTGTCCAAGCATATCTGCGGGTTTTGAGTGCTCTGGGTTTTATTTGCTGAGAGTATAGACTATGTTTGTTTTTGTCCAGATGCTAAGATTTTAAGGTTAAAAACAAACTACATGTAACTATGTAAAACAATACTTGGTATGGTCCTCATATGGCTATTGCAGTCATCCTGATTGTACCTTGATTAGTTTTACTACATAAATGGTTAATGTCTGCTTTTTTAATTTATTGCACTCACTTTCTGTTTTCCTTTTATTTAAAATGAGATTAAATGTTTCATAAATTACACATGGTAATGAAAAGTGGGTTTTGAAGAAGTTGATTGAGAGCTCATATTAAAACTATTTGACTTAAGCAGCAGATTATAAATAAAATCAATATTACAAGAAGACAGTTGTCTAATTGCATGTTAATTGCATGACAATATGCCTACCCTAAATTAATCCAAAACTGTAGTGCTAAACTCTGCTTTTGTAAAGAGAAAAAACATTGCAAACTCTTAACTTCAGCTGGCTTCTCTATGTGCTTCTTGTTCCTGAACAGGTTATTCACAAGGATGCAGCTGAGGAGGGCAGTCCCGCCAGGCTGGGGCTCCAGCAAGGCCGGTACTCTTGGTGTCTCAAGTGTGGGGCACGTCTGCTAGAGAAAAACAGGCTTTCACCCAAACTGTTTCTCTAAGGCTTGGTGCCTGTACCACATGGATTATTAGTACCTCCTAACAAAGATATTGTAAAATATTCTGAGTAAAAATGACTTTGCTGGGGGGACTACTGCTGGAGTTGCCAATGCTTGCATTCCGATCATTCCTTTTCCCCTGTTTGAGAGATGTGGGGGAGAGCCTATGCTGCTGGGAGTGTGAGCTGAGGAGGCAGTTACTGAGGAAACTTCTTGACAAATCTTGGTCCATCTGCAAAGCAGACTCTTAGAGACTGTATTCTGGAGACACTTCGCCATATGCTGGCTACTGTACTGGTGGTGGCCTCCTCCTTTCCTCCTCTGACTGGTTTGCAAAGGGCTGAAGAGGAGAATCATGGAAAATGAGAGACTCGGAGGTGGGACCATCAGTGAACGTCTTATCAGGCTCTTCAAACATGGCTGTCTTATATTTTTGGTAGTTTTGTCTTCTGCCAAATGGTACACAGATTTCATACTCTTTTTGAGGCAATGACAACTGCATCTGTATTTCTTTTATAAGGAACACAAACACAATCAGATGGCCACCAGGTTTCCTTTGTCATCTTCACACATCAACTGTATCTCCTTTTCTACATTCTACTTTCCTTTAACATTGCAGAATTGTGAAATCTCTTCTACAAATAGCACGCATAAAAGATTATTTGTCTGGGCTTATTACCAAGGGCCTTTGTTCCCCTCAACTTATTGTTTCCTTGGCAGTCATAAATATGTTGCAGAAGATAGCAGACATGCAAATCCATTAGTATATCCTACAGATATGGAGCCAGGCATCATGGCATTGCACTCTGCAAAGTGAAAACTCTTGAGCTTCAAAGGCACTTAGGGAGCAGACTTCATTGATTTCACATACTGAAATATCTTAGAGACGCTGAGTTTTAGGAAACTAACTCTCATTGACTTTCAATTAGGATCTTCAGAGTTAAATCTTGCAAAATGCTGAATACTTCTAAAATTCAGGGAGTGGTCACAGCTCTCCCTAAAAACAATTGGGTTTGAGGCTGCCCAACACCTTAGAAAACTGCTCAGCACTTTGCTGGGTCGAGCTTTTAAAAATGTATCTGTCAAGGTTCTATAATCAGTTTGAAAATTCATGACCACTTTTGGAAACGCTTGCAGATCCTGAGTGTGCAGCTTCAGTATGGAATAATAAAAGTGGTTCAGTAATAGGAAGATTTTGTAATAGATAACCAGACATAATCACTTTATTATGAGGCTGTCCTAGCAGCTTAGAGAAAGCTTTGTTTTTCTCTAATCATGTATTCACTTTTAAAAAGTGATCATTCTGCCTCTCTTAGAGAACCACAGCCTTCCACTATATAAATAGTGCTTTAAGTGTTACAGAGTATTGACTTCACATATCATAATACAACATTATGGCAATCCAGCCTCCAACTATACTGTTTGTCCACATTTTTGGTGTGATCAAGATCTTTATGAAATATATTCTATCTAGATGCAACCCCTCCTGTGATTCAAATGATATAATTATTTTATCCTACAATTATCATTTTCTCTTCTGTTAGGTAGATGATCTCATTTAAAAAAACAAAAACTAGCTGGGTCAGTGACTTTTAAAGAGTCTGACTTTTAGCCCGCTCCCTGAAGTGGACCCCAGAGCTCTGTTTCAGGCATGAGGCTTCCTGAGTGGAGCAGGGCATGGGTTAGGCATCACAGAATGAGATTCCAGGAAATGGTGTGTTTGGTAGGCTAATGCTCCCAACTCATCTAAAGGAGCACAAGAGGTATGAGAAATCAAATGGGTTTGAGTTTCCAAATCCCGATTTCTTCTGGGGACCACTTTTCCTTCCATGACTATTTTGGGATTTTGAGAATGAAAAAAAACCCTACACTGCATATGAGTAGACACGCTCTTCCTGAACTACATTTAAGGACACCTTGAGAATACTTTGTTAATGAATATAAGCAAAGAAATGCTTTATTGTCATACATGAGCTTTGTACTATGTTGCTCTTAAGACTGAATGAAATGCTAAAGATCAAGGCCAGAAAAATAATTTGGGAAACTTCTAATTAAAAAGCGAGTTGCATTGACAATTTCTTTAGGGTTTTGATTTTTATGATTTTACATCATCCACACAGTTTTAAGGACTGAAACTTCCAGCTAACTCTATTTTAGATACTTCAGCTTTTCTCAGTAAATGCCAACAGACACCAGATTGTACTGAAGAGTTATGGCAAGGAATATTTAAGTTAAAAGTGTAAAGCTTGTTTAAGAAAAGTTTTAAAAGTAAAATGAAAGTATTATTAAATATTCAAAAATGTATTTTAAATTAATGGTCTAAAGATGTATTTTCAAAAAAATTGAAAATGTAGCTCATTACAGACTTCCAAATTGCTCTGTCATTGTTAACTTTGTCAATTAAAAGAACACTTAAAGGTGCTTTTATCCCCAAATAATGCCTACATGTAGATTTACACAGATGAAACAGGTGTAACTACAACAGAAACTGCTGATTTAATGCAAATATACAAATAAACCTAACTTTGTAGTGTTTTGTCAGGTTTTCAAACTTCCTAAATCAATACAAAATTTATTTCCAGCCCCTATTTCTGGTTTTAGCCTAGAGCTTTTATTTACTTTTGGTTTTCATAGTCTAGAAAAATTCTTAACTGTTGTCAATATAATCAATACCACTTCTACTTTCTGGTTTCATATAACAGCAATTTTTAAATTGCCATCACTAGTAATTTTTTAACTATTTGGTTATTCCTTGAATAACTTTGCAACTGTTCTTTAATTCCTTCTGAATTCATTCATGACAGATTTCTTTATGGTAATCGGTTTGAATATCTAAAATAAGCATTAAAGAGATTCTAACAGGCAGACTTAGCTTTTGGCCATGAATAATTGGAATGAGCTCAGATAATATTTAGGGCTTTAAAGGTTATTTTATTCTAAATGTCATAGTTGAGGGAAGTTTGGTTTGGCATTGGACAGTAATTGCATAGTAATACAATAGTAGTAGAAGTCAAGGATCTTTTGGATGATCTTACTAATGTCACTCTAAAATCACATTATCTTGGGAGATACTGCCTTAGTATTGGGGACATTTTAATAACAGTCCAATTCAGCTTCTCCATGCCTGCTGGGAATCAAACAAGCCCCTTTCTTGTAAATTAGTGTTAGTAAGTCTTCAATAGATTCAGCTGTGGGATAATTAACAGCTTACTTGTTGTCCCCAGAACAGTTCAAGTGGGCTTCATGCAGCATGCTGAGCTATTGTCCTCTGGTGGGGTCATGCATCATGTCAGCCAGTTAACAGCAGTGGCTGCACAACAAATTTGGAAATGATATAATCAGAATAGCCCAAACTCTTAGACCATTCTCATGAAGGTTTCATCCTTCTGCAGAGGAACAATTGAAAGATATGGTATAATGCACTTGCAGTGATAAGCATACATAAAAATTGGCTCCTTAGTTATCTAAGTTCAGTTTCCTTCTCTGAAAAGTACAGGGATCTATGAGGTAATCATGTTGTTTACTTTCTTATATTTATAATCATCTTATGAGCACTTAGAAATATGGCACATCACTCTGCTAATTCCTACCCAACAGGTGAAATGGGTAGGAAAAATGTTTCTGCTGTTTCAATAATGTTTGCTGCTGCTTAGGTGTGGCTTTCCTAGACCACGAAGGAGCTGTAAATGGAGACAGTAAAACTCCTCTCATTTACTCCTTTATTATGATGTGCTTGAATGGAGAGCACCTGCACAGCCATGTAGTCCCTTTGTTTCTCCATTAAGTTGCTGACTGCATTTGACCTTGTTAGGTGTCACTGGTATGTTAAGAGAGTGTTAACTGGTATGTTAATGAGAAGGTCTACCTAGCAATTAAGGCACCTGTTTGGGATGTTATATATATATATATATATACACAAAATAATAACATGGTCTCTGCTCAGATAGCTGTGTAGATTGTATTGACAACTTTGCAGAGGATTCTTTATAAGGGAGATAGGCTTATGCTCAGGAGATTTATTTGCCACCACCTGTATTTATCTCCATTAATGGATTCCTTCTCTATCCATTAAGCTCTTCCTGCAAGAATATTTCTTATAGAGGTATGTCTTCATTATAGAGTTTGTATAAATGCTGTTCCTCCTCGTGACTCGGCTCCCATTCCCTTTTCTGAGAGCTATTTCTGTCTTTTGGGTTTTTCCTTCCCTAAGGCTACTTGAAACCGCTACTTTTCTTCTGAGCCTCTTCACCTTCTCTGTCTTTCCTTGGACAACTACCTTTTCTGCAGAGCCCTTTTATTTGTCTTCTCGCAGCTTTCCTTTAGAGTTCAGCTGTTTGTGTTCTCATTCTTCAGATCTCAGCTGGAAATTCTTTTAGGAAATGAGGGGATAATTTAATAAAAGCCTACACTTTTATTTCTTTTACACGTACAATATAAACAACGTGAGGTAGGAGTGGTTTTGTAAGGAGCATTTAAAATCAGATACACAGAAGTATCTTTATGGTTTAGATGTACCTGTTTTATAAACCTTTTCTGCTGGTATTTCAGGTTTTCACATTTTTAGGAAAGATTTTGTCTTCTCTTTCCTCTCCTTAATTTCTCTGAGTGACAAGAAAAAGAGAAGAAAAAGGCTGCATTTATACCATTGAAAACCTAGTCATGAACAATATGGGCCTAAGTGCATCACATATCAAGAATATGCTATCCCCAAAGACTTTTTTTACCAAGCACTTCAGGCCTAAATCTGTGATGGACTCACTGAGTTTCTCCATAGTGTGTTCTCTGACACATCTTGTTGGGCTGGATGGAAGATCACACTTGGCGCAATGAGTTCTTCCTGACCAGTTGCTGGAAGCAGAAAGATCCATTCACACAGGCTCCATTTACACCTGTTTAAGGCAGTGACTGAAAATGTTTAAATAGTTGTTCAGATTGCTCACTGTCTTAGCTACTGTGGGAAGTACAAAAAAAGTATGCATTTATTCATCTGCTCTGTAACAAAGCTCATAGAACAGTCTGCCAGCTGAAGAGCAATTTAACTGGAAGGCTGCTGCCAGTTACATCAAATACTTGCTCTTCTTTTAAACTGCTGAGATCAATAATGTGCATCTGATGGCAGAATGGAATCAGTGTCCTGAGCTGAGCATGTACTGTTCGTTTTATTTCACTGAACCTCATGCCCGACTCATCAGCAGAGCTCGACTTTCCTTGGGTTGCCAGTGGAAGCTATTTTCTAGCGTATGTGATGTAGTCAGTACCCACAGAAGGTTAGGGTGACATAATAAACACATTTAATTTATTTAAACCAAGATTTGAAAGAAGGTCTTTGATGGAAAAAGTGTCTTGTATTAAAATGCTAATCTACAAATCTTTCAATGTAAACAATTTACAAACCATTGTGTGATCACAAATGGTTCATCTAGGAGCAGAATATCTTAAATAACTCCTTTTAAGAGGTACGCTTGAGACTATCAGTTGTCTCATGTATCACAGTCTTATGTTTACTCTGCAGCTGGATATACTGTGCATTTGTTGATGTATTGTATTTTGGTAATGTCACTGTGATTATGCCTCTGTGTATCATAACACATGGTGAAACAGAATAAATACATCTTCTGTTATGGATCTTCTCTGTCTCTTCAAGTGTGCTATCAGTGTAAAGCAGACATTCTTAACTACCTCTCCACTGTTTTCCTCTATGTTAATCGTGCAGTCCTGTAGAACTAATGGCCAGGCCATTTATATTAGCTAAAAGAAAGCAAGTTACTTGAATTGTTTGATATCGTAATGCTCTCAGTTGTTATATGTTCAGTAGATGTAAAAGTGATCAAAAGCACAGAGGAACAGACAATCACTGGGATTTCATTTATACTTGGTGCAAAGAAATGACTGCTTCTGGTATGTCATTTGAGCAAAATAAGAAGAATTATATCCTGAAGGGTTTACTTCTTCCCATTGACTATAAAGGGACTCTAACAAAACTAGGTTTCGTTACACCTGAATTACTTGGATATCCAAAATTAAGGGGATGAATTCTACTCACAATGATCAAATTTATACTTAGGGAATAAGCTGGAGTAAATGTTAAACCAGTTGACTCAAAAAGACTTTTATCTTTGAAATAAAAGGTCATTGCCATCTGGCTCTCAGATTTAACTAATAGACTACCATTACATAACAAATGCAACTGTTCAGGGGATGATTTTGTTAGCACACTGAAAAATACCAAGTGCAATCCTATTGAAGTTAGTTTAACTATAGTGGTAGTGGCTGATATGAAGTCAGAATCAGATCCCACGGGAAACATTCACAACTCCAATGACAAAATACAATTTTTTTTCTATGAATAGTAAATATTATATAACATATAATAATATATAATAATAAAATATTTATAATAATATATAATATTTATTATATTAACATTATATATTAATATAAATATTAAAAGTTATAGTAAATAACTTACTATTTGCTAGTACAGAACAATGGTCTATGAAATCATATACATTGAAAAAAAACCCCAAATCCCACTATTATTATTGTTCTCATAAAAAACCTTAATTGATCAAGTATGTTTAAAGACATACTTTTATTTCATTGCTGTCGTTCCATATTGTTAGTTATACTACATATCCAAGCTTTCAAATTGAGAGAAACATTGTGTCATTAATCCTAGACTGCCAAATCAAATATAGACAACTGTGTAAGAGATTATCTACGTATAATTTATAAACTTCATGAGACCAAATGGTGCTCCTCTGGAATGAAGTTACTGGCAGATTTTTAGTGTACTTATAAGATTTTTGATCTGTATCCTTTTTAAAAAAATCTTCAGATTTCTAATTAGTCTGGGCTCAACATATAAACTTTTGAGTAAGTAGCATTTGTGTACAGGAATGTAAATTGGATATAGAAATTTCTTTGCATTTTTCTGAATGGTTCTTTTGGAAAAATGGCAAGAAAGCTAACCTAAAAGAAGTAAGTAGAAAAGACAAATAAACCTAATCAGGACAATTGTTACACGCTTTTGATATTTCTGATAAAAGTAGCTATGACTTAAATGGTGGATTAAGGATCATCTCTTTAATTGCATGAAGAACAGAAATGGAGATTATTCACAGCTTATAAGTAGTTGAAATATTTCTTGTATTTTGACTTTGTGTCAAAGCATAGTTACGTTACTTTTTATATGAATATCAATTTAGTGTTAAATAAGAAGAAAGGCCACACTATCAGAGAAAGTTTTTATATTAATTTACCAATAGTTGATAACATTTTTGCCCCTATACTACTTAGAAGATTTGTACTATGCATTGTTCCTTGGAAATCAGAAATTTATGTTGGAACTGTTGATAAGACAGAATTCTACATATCTGTATGCATTTGAGGGAGCAAGTGTGTGTATACTGTTTGATCTAAGAAACAAGGCAAATAAACTTATTTACATTGTGCTGAAGTATTTCTTTAAAATTTGTATTATTGCAAGTTTAAGGATTTGTTTAAAGTGGACACACAGAGCAAGGGAAAGTCAAAGGAACGCATTTGATATCTTCAGCAATGTAAAAGCCTTTCTCTACAGAGTCTTCAAATAAAAATCAAAAAGCAAGTGTCCCTGCCCTTTCTGGTATACAATCTTTATCATACCTGGATATACAATGGTTACTCCAGCTACTCCTTATGGATGCTGTCTCACCATTCCAAGCTGTAACTATACATTTTACAAGGTTGTGGCTGCCAGTGTAAGCTAGTAAGCTAATTTTTAAAGTTGCATTTTGATAATATGAAGACATAGTTCAGAACTTATGGGAGCTTTGATTATAGTTATTTTTTAGCAACTGATTCTGGAAATTTAAATTATTTTTCTAACCTCCTTCCTCAGTATGTTCTTATTTGTCTATAGAATTCTCTTTCCGTTAAGATACATTATTTTCCCCTTCAAAACCACATTCAGGATGGGTTTAATCTGAACAAATATAGATACCTATAGTACTTCATGAATTCGTTACCTGAAGCTCCCTTTATAGTCATTGCAGAGAAATAGACCTCCCAAGAGTGTGATCTATGTTATCCTACAACACACACAGGATGAACGATTCCTTTGTGTGCCTGTTGCTCTACACTAGTTATATGGGCAGGCCAGGGTGAGAAGAGCAGATGTAAATGTCTGCACTGTAGGCATTTAAACTTCTGGAAAATAAATTCTATTCTAAAAATTAGCTGCCCAGTTTATTAGGCTTTTTTTTTTCACAAAAGACTTTTTTACTACAATTTCAATTTTATTTAACATTTATTTGTGCCCCTGCACGTAGCAAAATTAAATTTTCCTATTTGGATAATCCCTTCTCTAACTCTGAATTATCTTTTTTTAAGATTGTTGCTTTGAGTCAAGTTAAACACCCTACTATCAGAATGTGCATTGTTCATGTTTTGTACAGTGTCAGCAGATGCAGGAATTAGTCCTATTTCTCCAAACAGTTATTTGAGACAGAATTTCATAAATATTTTGAGGCCAAATTTTCCAGTGTGTTTTCAGAATAAGTGATAATAATGATAATAATAGCAACAATGATAATAGTATCATTGATTATTGTTATTAATATTAATATAAATGTGATATGAACATTTGTCCTGTAGAACAAACACTAACTGGGCTAAGACTTTACTTTTTATTCTATTCTGTAGTTAAAGGTATGATTCTGGAATCTGTTCTCACTTATATGTGCTGAAAGAACAAAATGAAGCTTGGTTAGGTCACCTTCAAGATCTTCTGACAAGATATATATACTTTTGACAGCCCATAAAATCCCGCACTTCCATTTGTTAATAGTAACCATATCTGTAGGAACAGGAAAGTAATTTATTTCAAGAGACAACTGATTCTATTTGAGTTCTGATGCTTGTTGCTCTGGATGTTAAAGTGCAGACATTGTCTGACCCAGGTAGAATAGTTTTCATTATGTTTCTTCACCTGAATTGAAGAACACATTCCTCCTTCTAAATTCTGTCTTGGTGTGTGTGCCCTGCAATGTATGATTTATAAAGAAGGTCTTACTTCTTGGGATCAGTCTTTTGTGCAGCCACCAGTTTTGTGTTATACATATTTATATAATTTATATTTATTTCTAGGTTCTTTTAGAGAAGGTACACATTTGTTTGATGATTTTATTTAACTTCAGTCCACACTGAGAATTTGCTTTATATGCTTAATTATATTGATGTGCAAATGTTAAAGGTTTTGGGGTAACTGAAAATGAACTGGCTGATGACTTATTTAATTCTGTGGTAACCTAGGCTCTATTACTATGTATTTGCAATGTATGTGTTCTTGCAGTAAGATATAGTAAGATATAGTCCTTATGACGTTTTAAATGCACTGTCTGATCTGTCTTAATTGTTATGTTCTGGTACCTGTTCTTTAGGCGGTGACACTTTATCTGGGCAGGTGTAGAAGTGCACTGTGCTGAGCAGATCAGCACATACCTTGGAACTAAGTGTGGTTAGGATCCAGAAGCTAGTTTAACAGAATGCAAAGTCCTCAGAGGACTGGGTTTGGTAGTCATTTAAAGCCCTTATACCATGCACTGTCAAACTACTACGGGTAGCAGTGCCCACCTCATGTCATAGCCTCGTGATCAGAGTGCCATCCCACTAATCTGACCCTTAATTTTCTCTTGCTTTGAAGAACAGCACTAACTTCACGTGTTCTATTTCCTGGCAGAAGTGTTTATCATTGGATTTTTGTCAGTGGGTTTTTATAATTGGATTTGTCCCAGTTGTTTTTATAAACCAAAATACAAACAAAACAAAAAACCAAATCAAACCCCAACCCCCAAAAGCTCTAACTAAAATCCAGAAAAACCTGCTCAGTGAAAGGAAAAATCCCACATCTTCCAGTTCATCCCTTAGGGTACCAAGTCTCTCTCCCTCTTACCGTTCCCTCTAGTGATACTATGCACAGTTGTTTTGCTTTAGCTTTTTTTGATTTGAACTACCCTCACAGACACAGAAACCATGTATGCGCAACAAGAAGTGTGAATAAGAGGGCAGGACAGCCAGATAAGGAAGATGCTGAATTTAGGGTTCCCAACCCCAGATAAGCACACCAGCCTTTGAACAGTTACAGTATGTGACATGTGGAACCATCAAGTGCCCTTGTGAACAATCAAGGGAAGAGTGAGTCCTGCTCAGTGTAGGCTGCATGGGGGGGCCAGCATGTCATTAATTAGCTCTGGGCTCTGTTGTCAAGACAAATGTATATGATATTAAACGGCCTTCCGGCAAGTCCTTTGCTGAATCTGAATCTAAAATCCTTCAAGGACCTCACAGCTCTCTGTCTTCTGTTCAGCAAGAATCATACTTTTATCCTTCAGTTACTCACTGATGAAATGATTTTGTTGTTGTTAGCGTGTATTTGTTGATCTTCCTACAATCGAGTCACTTTTTAAAATGAATTTGAGAACTAAAATAAAATGCAGTACCTTGCAGGGTGCCTGGCCAGCCATTCATCCTGCATTATGCACAAATGAGAATCTTGCAGTCTGCAGGAGTGCTGGGTTCCTCTCATTGCTTTTGTCCATGTGCTGCATTCTTCACTCACACATATTGGCTGCAAGAGTGAAAGGGCTGCTAAGTTTTCCATGGCCATTCTCCTCTGATCCTGACTACAAGCATAAAGAACTAAAAATTCCCACTGTTGACTTCGGGATGTTGTCTTATGACTGTTAGAAATTTATTTCTGTCAACATAGCTCATAATCCAATAGGACTAAGCAGTGACAAACTTTACCTTTGCTTTACTGCCACCTTAGACTAACTTTTCTAATGTGATGTGCTGTCTCTTTTCTTTGATTTGCTTTGCGTTCTGTACCTGTAAATGGGACAGACCTTTTCCACACTAATGAGGAAAGAAAAAACTGCCGTTCTACTAATTTTCAGATCATTGCTGAGACATTGTTTATACTTTCCTGGATGCCTATTTCTCTTTTTCTCATTGTATTTACTTGCTTCTCATGGCATATACATATATACTTTAAATGAGATTTCCAGTCAGAACCAGAATTAATATTCTGCGCTGCTGAACCTAATTTGCTGCCACTTTGTCAGCTGTTTGTAGCCTTAGCAAGGCTATATTAAAATCTTATGAGACCATCATTAGATTGTTGACCAAATTCTTTCCTCCTCTTTTTCGTTTTTATTTTGGTTGATGTGGAATGGCTCCATACCAGGGCTCCGCATAACAACCATTATATTTTCTTCCTTTTATATGCTGTCTCCTGCTTCAATTTTTCACCATCACAGTATAATATTATTTTGCTTTGCTGATGGCTCCAGCTCCCTCCCTCTCTTTCCTGATGCTTCAGCTGCAGCCTATGTTTTGTCGCAGTGTTTGGCAGGTATTCAGAACGGAACACCTTAGTTTTAAAGTGAATTTGAACAAGATGGAAGTAAAACTAATTATCTCATGGCACAAGCTTGCAACAACCCCTTCTGCAACCATGTAATTTAATAGTCCAATCTTCTTTGTGCACTTTAAGATCTCAATATCACTTTCAGATCAATGTCTTTATTTTAAAGACTAAATAATGTATAAATTAATGAGAGATGGGTTTATCACTTAAAGAATCCTGCTGGAGAGAAACCATTTATATTCCATTGCCAAAGTGATAATGGTGTAGTCTCTTACAGTGTCAGTCTTAGTATACTCAAACAATGTACTTATGCTGATTTTAGGAGTATACTTAGTCCAAATGCTTCTTCACAATTTTTTAATTTATTCCAAATCACTAAACAATAGTACTGCTTTTCTCTACATCCCTCAGTGTATTGATTTTAGATTTAATATTATTTTAATAGTTATTGATGACTTATTTCTTCAGCTGTTCAGAGGCACTTTTAGTGACCTTGCCACTGCAGGTTTTTTTGTGAGGAGAGCAGGCTATCACATCTTTTCCTCAAGGAATTTGTCAGCCTTCAGTGTTTGTCTTAATGATTTTGGCTGCAAATTTATTAATTTTTGTGTGAATTAGTATTTGACCTTTCCCCCTCCACTTACGACAGAGTCAATGACATTAAAATGAAAGTTTACACCATTTATTGTGTTAAAAGGCAATTTCAGTGATACGACACGTGCAAAATTACAAAAGAAAGGTTCAATAAGGAAAACGATGATTCCTCCCTAACTACTGCAGTACAAATTTTCCTTTTAAAAATTCACAGTTGCTGAAGCCCTCCTTTTCTTGACTCTAGCTAGTACCTTTTGTCATTTTGTTGCAACAACAGCTCTTATGCTGCAAACACTTCTGTGTGCATTTGACTTAATTCTTGTGAATAGTTGTTTTGATCACGGTTGGGTTATTCAAACTGATGGAGCCCAAATGCATACAGTGCTTTATACTGTATTTGCTTTATAAAGCACCCTGAACATTTGCAAAGGTTATGTTTTTCTCACCTCCTTCCTCTTTTCTTCCATCTTTCTCTTCCTTTCATGTACCTTTAGCTTAGATTCTTAGCTTTTTTTATCTATTCCCTAATGGTCAAACAACCCTTTTGTTTGATTAAGGTGAATCCTTTATCTCTTTTTTAGTCAGATTTTGAAATTTAGCTGGGGACCTAGTTTGTGTCATATCAGATTAAGTAGTTTCTGTTGTTTAAACAGAAAAACTAATGCTTAAGTTATTAGTCCTTGAACATTTAATAAGTAACAAATGCTAGTATTTTGCTGAAGAGAGGATGGAAAGCCCTGAAAAGCTAAGTGAGCTTGTTGACACAATGAGAGAAGCTGCCTAGATAATAAGTCGATAGTCCTTGAAGAAAGAAAAGTACAGAAAGTGAAAGCAGCCTCACAGCTCCCCCTAAGTAGAATCTGCTACTTGTTTGTCTGCTGTTGTAATTGCTCCTATGTCATGTTCTTAGCTGCCTTTACTTATCAAGTTTAAAAGAATTTGAATTCTGAAGAGTATCATGATGATATTGGCATTTTTTCTTATAAGCCAATAAACCCCTGAAGGTGTTTAAATGTGCTGTGTCCACTGTTCAGGACACATAAAGTGGCACAGTAAAACTATTGTTTTAGATTTTGAACTAATAAAATACAGTTAAGTAAGATAGAAATCTTTTTCACCCAAATAAGGACAAAATAGAGGTTATCTACCTTTCTGCTTTGGATAGTTTTCATAATAGTATCTACAGGTTAGGGAACTGATCAAGAAAAAGATTTAAGTGCATCAGAAATCAGAGATTATTGTGGCTTCATGAAAGGAATCTATGCCCCAGACTTCTGTCTCCAATTAAATGCGCAGGGAACACTAAGGGATGTTTAGATAAGGTTGGGGTCTAAAGCCACAACATCCTACCCAAATGTGTCAGTGTTTCCCTGAAGTATGGTTCTTGCTGACGTCCTTTTTCAGAGTTCAAGGAAACTCTTGAGTTGTGCTCTCCTGTATTCCAGTTTTCAATGACAATACTTTGTCAATAGATATCTGCCATTAGTATTTCAAAGAAATATTTTTGTTTATTTACTTGTTTTTAGTGATATTGTTGTCACCTAAGATAAAATTTATAGTAGTTACTGAAGCCAGAGACCTAAACTGAAGAGCTTCTTTACCTAATCCCAGGGAAGATCCCTGTACTGGTTGCAGTTGTCTGGTTGCAGTTGTCTCCTGAAGTCCTGACTGTCCAGTCTAATGTTGGGAAAGATACCTGCCCATCTCCATTTCCCATGGTTCAGGACTAGACATATATCCTCATGCTTTGGGAGAAGAATTTTGGATATCAAACAGAGAGTGCAGACACCCAAATAAACTCCTGGTAGGAGGGAAAGAGGAAGAAGGAAGATTGGAAGATGGCAAATTACTGCAGAGCAACTCATAAGGGGTAAATATCAATGAATAAATCAATAAGTCATAGTTATTCAAACGGTGCATGTATGATACTGAACTTGAACCAAAGGCCTGTCTCCTTTCATAAAACAATGCCTTTTCAAAAACTTCGTGGGCCTGTATGACAGAAACAGGGTGACCTGAGGTATCCTTGTTTAAACCTAATGAAAACCAGCAGGATTCCTCTGAGCATTTAAAGAAAAGGGGAACGGGACATGAGGAAGTCAAATTGTGCAACACTGCTCATGCCAGCGAAAGAAATCTGTAGCATGAGCAGTGCATACAAAGGGTAGGCTAAAGCTAAATGTGAAGCAAGTTCTTTGGCAGAACAATTCTCCGTACCTCTACATATGTTGTATTTGGTCCTCAGAAAAAAGCAGACCACTGCCAACTCTTTGGAAAAAAAGGACTATTCTGTGTATGATACCGTAAAGTCATTAGGTGCACTGATAATTCCATTGGTTTCAATAGTACTAGTGTCATATTTAAAGCCTATATAGTGCATATTTACAGGTACACTATGCATATATTTATATACAGTGTAGTGCATATTTAAATGTACTGTATCTACATGTATGGTCAGACTGGGATCAAATATTCACTCTACCCTGAACACATCCTGTTTGGATCCTATACAGTAATACTAAAAATTGTCATTGTAGGAAAAAGTCACTATGTCCTCTAGTTATTGTCCTCACACTTAACCCCACTATGTGTTTGCATTCAAGAGCAATTAGTTCAAGAAATAAGAGATATGTTTAAAGTATAACCTGTAAGTCAACAGGGGCATCACATTAGGCTGACCTAGAGAAATTATTCCCTTTGTGAACAACTTGCAGACAATTCATTTTTTTAATGTATATTTGACTGCAGGCAACTTGAGTTTAAGAAGCACCTTTCCTGTATTTTGTCAGCCACAGAAGAAATTGTTTCTTAGGTAAAGCTTGATAGATGTTTTTCTATTTTATATTTCAGTCTTTTGAAAAGAAAATTAAGCAAGCATACTTATCCTGTTGTTATGGTTTCAGGCTACCTTTAGCAAGTTATCATTTACCAATGCATACCTCAAGGTACCTTTAAAAATAGCACTAAAATTTTGCTTGGAGTCCAATACATTGCATATTGATTTTTTTTTTCTGTAGTATTGTGACTGCTTAGTACTTTACTGTGATGACTCATTGAGTTTGTTGTTGGAAGATACCTAGATGCCACTTATGCCTCTTTCAACAGAGTATAAGGTGACCTTGCTCAATTTTTCATATAGAAACAACTGCTTATTCTGTACGTGTGTCATGCTTCCTCAGGAGAAATCATACAGAACAAAGTAAAAACCAAAGTTAATGCAGGTTGGTAGAGTATGCAGTATAGAAACCTGCTGAACTTTTGAAGTATACTTTGCTGTCCAAGTCCCTCTGAGGGCTGAGACTCTGCTCTCATGAAGTTAGCATCAGTGTCTATTTCTTACTATTTGTTTGCTTGTGAAATCAGCAGCACTAATTTAACGAAGATCAGAATACTGCACTCTCCTATAAAATCCCAATGGTCTTTTGGATATATCTCTCCTGTACCCAGTTTTCTCTCAAGCTTACAGAGAGTTTAGGTAATGTATGTGTTTTGACACCTCATAATCTTTCTGCTACTTTCTTGTCAATTGCCTTCATAAAGCTTAGATCTCTCTACTCTGGTCAGAACGGCTTCTGTACTGAGCAATACTTTGGGGTTTGGGACTTTTTTTGTCTTTCTGTTCTTCTTTCGTACAAAGCTGTGCCTATCTCCTGAGACAGCGTTACACAGCACTTCAGAAAGTCACTGTAGAGTATTGGGTCTTTCAGTTTCCTTTGTTTTGACTGTACTATGTTTTGAACCTTGTTTTCTGTCCCTATGCACTTAGTAGAGACTCCTTTTGATTACAAGTGTATCCATGCTGACTATGCTAGACTTTATTCTGAGAATTTGCATGCTTGTTTAATCTTATTGCCACTGGAACATCAGTGCAACTCCTGGAAATATTTGCAAGTTTTCTTTAAATTTCTGCACTTTTCTAGTCAACTTGCTACTGCTCACACAAGTAAATGCAAGCTTGTGCATAAGTGTGTGGATTGTTTTGTTGGTCTAAAGGACTGGAGCTTTCAAAATTAATTGTTTGTTTCTTGAATATTCCCTATTGTGATGCTGATTACTTGTAGCTGAAGCCCCTTGTTTTTACTATTTCATGCTTGCTTACTTCTGATTCCTTTGTACAAAGATACTGTGGCTGCTAATTACAAGATTTTGCGTGGCTACTACCCCTTTATTTTAACTGTGGTCCAGGCATTTTTTTAAAACTTCTATGTGTTGAGAGAAAGTCTTATGAATGCTGACTCAATAAAGTTCAGTTCTATTGTATCAAAGTTTGAGGGTAGTAAAGTTTTTGGCAATCTGCTTCATGAAAAGAGAAGTCTGAGCATGGAAAGACATTAAATGCGTGACAGCAGTTTTACTTTTTAAGCTTTGGAGACTGTAATACAAACAGCAGAGAGCTAAAAGAATAACAATGCAAATCCAGAAAAAAAGTGTTTCCTTTCGTATTGCAGTACAATTTGGTTTTACTGCTCATCAGTCTTAGTGATCACTTAAGTTAGAAAGAATAAGATGTTTTTCAAAAGCCATTGTGTACTAATGGGTTTGACCTTCATTTAAAAGTGGCTTTGATTTGTAAAGGGGAGTTTAAAAGTGATAGTTTTTCTTCAGTGTCTGTACCTAGTAAGGCCAGGATTTGGCAACTTCCACAGTGTTAATTTAACCATGGAAAAGCTAATTATGGTCAGTTACATCCTCACTGGAGCTAAAATGCTTAGTGGAAAGTTTTTGTCTAGAGATTTTGCCTTTTTTTTTTTGTCACTGTCAGAAGCTTGAAGTGTAAATCTTGCATTATAAGGCTTCCACTTTTCTTCTAGAATGACTGTTGCACCACATTACTGTTTTTCTAATCTTATTGCTCTTAGTCTTAGAAAAAGAAATGACCTGGCTGGTCCCTGGAATAGCTTAATAATTCAGGTATTGTTTCATAGAACCTTTGAAATGTTTACCAGCAGGATACTTGAGAATCTTTATTTTGCATTCTTCGCAGTTTTCTAACTGCTCTCTTATAAAAATAAATCAACATATGCATATAGTAAACATTGTAGTGAACTAATACAACCATACCATACCACAACTATGAAATACTGAATATTAATAAATCATTTCAGATCAGTCACATATTCTTCATACTGTATCTCATCTGCTTCTGGTAGCTAATGCTTCCCCACAGCAACTATTTCCATAAAGCGTATTACTAATTTGAACGTCAATATTTTTAAAGATTGTGTCTCCATTAGGATGTGTATTAAGTTGGCAGACACAGTATATTGAGAGGAATGAGCTAATTTGTATGAAGAACTGATCCTAACCTTGAATCGAATCAAAACAAAACATTCTTAAGGTTCAGAAAACTTTATTCTTGGCTATTTCACCTACCTCGATATTTTGAGGATCTATAAGAATGAGAAGTGAATAAAAAAGAGAAGATGTACAGGTAAGACTTTCTGTAAAGGTCTATTTTTAGTAGTATTTCCTTACCAGTCAAATTTGGAAAACTTAAGGAATGATAAAAAAATATAAATGCTGATTCTAAAGTGGAGAATCAATCCAATGGCTTTTCTATGTCTGTCCTTCATCAATACCAGTGACGAGGATTCTTGTACTGAATTAATATATGCCAGGTTATAAAAGAAATGAGCTATTTGTTTTATTTCAGTCAAATACTACTTTGATGTATCTGATCATTCTATTTACTTCTAAAAGGTAAGTTGGACTTCATGAAATGACTAGCTTAAGTCTTTCTATACCAAATGATCTTTAGCTGAGGCAATTTATATTCATGTGCTTATATGATGTTTAAATAACATTTAGAGCTTAAAGATGTGTTCATCTCAATAAACAGAATATATAATAATGTAGTGGGAAGTAGTTAATGTTAGTATGATTTTTTTTTTTTAACTAGTCTTTATCTGTTTGCATGAAAAAGGGAGACAATTTCCTGTTTGATATTGTTAAGCATTTAAAAATTAGCAAAGATGTCTTCAGGCAGAATTAGAAATTTTAACTATGATATTTTTGTTATGATATTAGGTACCAAGTAGCAATGGATGTAATAAAGAAATGTGTATTCTCTAGATCTTCTGTTGACTTTCAGGGCATCAATAGTGGATCCTTGAAATATAGACTGTATTTTGAAAGGTACTTTAAAGTCTCTAAGTTGATGAGCTTCAACTACTTGCTACTGACACAGTTTGGAATACAAGGTAAGAAACAGCAACACTGGAAACACAGTACATGGATCTCACCACTTACAAGATCTTTTTTTCCTCACACAATGCAGATAGATAGATATCTATTTCAGGCTGACTAATGAGTTATAATTTCTTCCTGGAGAATGAAGACGCTAACTAAAAGCCATTTTTAAATTAGAATTTTGGGAACACATTTTTACGTTTTTCTTAATTAACCAGTTAAATCATGGCTCTTTTGGGAGATTCAGATCTTGTTTTAAAGTAGTTTTATTTCCATTACTTAAAAAACAATGCTTTTAGTGGCTGCTGAACTATGACTGTATTCCACATTGTTGCAATGATCTACCAGAAGCTGAATGTAGGGTCAGAGGGAAACTAGGGATCAGAGGAACATATATGATGTAGTATCACAATGACAGAGGTGAAAAAAATAAGATGAGCAAGCAGGCCTAAAAATGGCAACATTCTGTTGTGACAAGCTTTTCTCTCCTTGGTCTGAGAATATAAATGTTTTGGCCAAATCCTGTCAATGGTGATGACTCCTGAGGATGATCAAAATGACTAAAACTCCATCTTTCTCCTCTATGCTAATATTTGCAATGTGCAGCAGAGAGCAGAAAAACCCCAGAAGACGTAAGAAAAACAATGCACATCTGATACTCTGCAGCTGCTTTGGGCTGACATTGGGTAATAAAAGTTGTCTAGGTCAAGAGAAACACAAAACGTAAATAGTGTTGACTGTAAGAGTAAAATAATAATAGTTGTAAAATCAGCTTGGTTTTACTAATCTGTCTGTAAGTTGTTCTTTACAAGAGGAGTAATGAATTTTTAACCTGGAAATAACTTACATACACTAATTCACAGCATCATTGCAGGATATTTACAGACAGGATGCAGTTTCATGTTTACGACAAGTTCTATACTTATGAATTTTAATTCTGTGCTGGATATCATTCATTCTTTCATTATCCAGCTGTGAGATCAGTAGAGAGTGTGCGGAGTAGCTGTAATGCTTCTACAGTGTAACTTACACAAGATGAAATATTCATGGTAAATAAGAAATTAGTGACATTCTGAAGAGCTGAAGAAAAAACAAAATGATCAATTTCTTCATAGAACTGCAGAGCATCTGTGGAGCGAGGTGGGGGGAGGGGGAGAAGTCTAAGAGTCCCACTTAAAATAGCAGCTGGTTTCACATCACTAACTGACAAATTTGAAATTGTGATTCAGTGGCTAGAAAACTTTAGTGTTCTAAACCTACTATTAACCTTCTACAGAGGACAACTGAGAAAAAAAAAAATCAGGCAGAAACAATTCAAGTGCTAGCAGAACCACCATCTCCTGAAGAAATCAAAAAACTATATATCAGCTCGAGTCACCACTCACCAGACCATAAAGGCATTGCCTCTTGCTCCTCTTAATTATAGTGCCACAGCATTCATTCTTGGGTATAAACTGTGATTTGTATCCATTTGGGTATATCAGACCACACCAGTTGATTATAGTGGTACAATTACTATTCTCCTACAGAAGAAAAAGGGTGACATGTCAGACTGAAAATTTTCAGTGCTGTCTTTTATCTATTCCTAATAAAATGTTAGCAAAGCCCTTGTCATTCAGATTGTAGAATATCTGTTCGGCCCATTTCTGCCATTTTCAGGAGTCGATGCATTTTGAGAGCAGACTGCAGTACCCAGATAAGATCTTTATTTTATAAAATAATTCCATACAAAGGGACGCGAACAATATCAACTGAAATACAGAGCTCTTATGGTCTTGTTGTGGTTTAAAGAAGAACATTGCAGAAACTTGTTGGAAAACATGGGAGATCACGCAAAAGTCATCGTTATCCATTTATTACTTTGGCTGTATATCTAAGATACATCTGCTCCAGTGTTCTTGCTGGTCACTTCAGAGCAACAAAGTCTCTGCTGGAATTAGAGAACGACTATCGCCTTTCACAAGTTTAATAAATGGATTTTTAAAAGATACCAAGCTGATTGACAGGGCCGTGTTACTCATCGTGCTGAATGATTCAGAATTCTGGATATTTCATCCAAAGGAAAACTGGAGGGTTTTATGAAGTAGTACTGTGCAAGATCAAGATGCTTATCACTAGTAAAAAGTTACTTTAGTCAAAGTCAAAGCTACTTTTTGTCTAGGAAACCTGAAACCAGACATTTTCTTCAAATGTCCTCCAGGGATGGGAGTTAGTTTCAGATTAAGACATCTGCATTTAGGTATCTGCAATGTAGGTGTCTACATACATGTGGGGTAATGGTCCAGTTTCCCTTGTGAGTCAGCAGAGGCCTTGTCAGTGCAGGGAAGCCTTGGCAGCCAGGGTCAGTCCCACTGCCCCAGCAAGGAGCAGAGGAGCCAGGAGCACTGGAGCTGCCTCAGTCCTGGGCATCGGGCACCTCCCTGGGGATGGGGCCAGACAGGGCCAGGGGGGAATATGGGTTTACAGGTAGGGCGAACTCGACAGGGCCCATGCACAGGCAGGTCAGGGCTGTGAGGAGCAGGAGACTGGCCCTACTGAGGTGTAGCTGGGACGGTGACTGATGTCCCCAGGGGGCTGAGATGGCGTTCTGGGCTGTGGGCAGGTTGGGGAAGAAGCATCCCTGGAAAGCTGGGATGGGGCAGTTAGGCCCACTACTGCCCTCAGGGCCTGAATGGCATTTCAAACTCTTGAGCATTTGAACTACAATTTGCTTTTTCCAGCCTAGCTCAAAGCAGTCTCATAGAAATGATGCAGAATTACTGATTTGAAATCACTCATACTCCTTTTACTAAAGGAAAACAACCTTCAATCCTTATTGATCACTGAGGGAAATATAGTAACTAAAGATGAGGAAAAGGCTGAGGTGCTTAATGCCTTCTTCACCTCGGTTTTCAACAGTAAGGCAGATTGTTCTCTGGACAACTGGTCTACTGAAGCGGTGGATAGGGGCGGGGTGCAATACAGCCCCCCTGTCATGCAGGAGGAAGAAGTTAGAGACCTGCTGAGCCACTTGGATCCTCAAAAGTCTATGGGGCCTGATGGGATCCACCCTAGGGTGATGAGAGAGCTGGCGGACGAGCTTGATAAGCCGCTTTCTGCCATTTATCAGCAGTCCTGGCTCACTGGAGAGGTCCCAGATGACTGGAAGTTGGCCAACATGACGCCCATCCACAAGAAGGGCCGTAGGGACGATCCAGGTAACTACAGACCTGTCAGCCTGACCTCGGTTCCAGGCAAAATTATGGAACGCATAATCCTGGGTGCAATCATGTGGCACCTGCAGAATGAGGGAGAGATCAGACCCAGCCAGCATGGTTTTAGGAGAGGCAGGTCCTGCCTGACCAACCTGATTTCTTTTTACGATCATGTGACTCACCTGGTGGATGAGAGGAAGGCTGTGGATGTGGTGTACCTGGACTTCAGCAGGGCCTTTGACACTGTCTCCCATAGTAGACTACTGGACAAGCTGGCAGCCCGTGTCTTGGACGGGAATGTTCTGTGCTGGGTTAGGAATTGGTTGGATGGCCGAGCCCAAAGGGTGGTAATGAATGGTTTCTCATCCAGCTGGCGGCCGGTCACTAGTGGCGTCCCCCAGGGTTCGGTGCTGAGCCCGGTCCTGTTTAATATCTTTATTGATGATCTGGATGAGGGGATCGAGTCGATCGAGTCCTTCATCAGCAAGTTCACAGATGACACCAAGCTGGAAGGAAGCGTCGATCTGCTGGAGAATAGGAGGGCCCTACAGAGGGACCTTGACAGGCTGGAGAGATGGGCTAACTCCAATAGCATGAGGTTTAACAAGTCCAAATGCCGAGTCTTACACTTTGGACACAACAACCCCATGCAGAGCTATAGACTGGGTGCAGAGTGGCTGGAGAGTAGTCAGGCGGAAAGGGACTTGGGAGTGCTGGTGGACAGGAAACTCAACATGAGCCAGCAGTGTGCCCAAGTGGCCAAGAAGGCCAATGGTATCTTGGCCTGCATTAGGAACAGTGTGGCCAGCAGGACTAGAGAGGTCATCATCCCCTTATACTCGGCACTGGTCAGGCCCCTCAGTTTAAGAAGGATGTTGAGATGCTGGAGTGTGTCCAGAGGAGAGCAACGAGGATGGTGAAGGGGCTGGAGCACAAGCCCTATGAGGAGCGATTGAGGGAGCTGGGGTTGTTTAGCCTGGAGAACTATGGACTCACATTCCTCTCTCTTGGACATTTGCTCCATATCCTGGGCCCTCAAAAATTTTCTTGCAGAAAGATTTATAGCTATGTTTGTCCATAATAAAGGAGAGAGAAAAGGTAGATATGTGAGTTTTTCATTAATGCAAATATATGAAAACAGATAACCCACTAGACTGGTGTAAGTTACTCAGTAAACTTATTTTTCTATTTGATTTTGCTCACTAGTTCATATTGTTTATTGTAATATTGCTTATTGCCTTCTTATGATCATTTGCTTAGAGCAGTATTGAATATCTTCTTGTAATCTACTTGCCTCTTGTAAGCCTTCACAGTTACATGGTTGCTTGATTCTCAAATACTTTTTGGAGCAGTCCGCAGAAATTGCTGATGCACAAACATATTCATATTATTTGCAGACCCAACATGTCCATTCCTGGAATTTTTTAAAAGTACATTGGAAAGTAGTATTTTTTCTCTGAATAAGGAAAAGCTAATTGTTATGTTAATTGTTAAATAAAATCTAAAATTTAAGATTCATGACAAATAAAATATGTGCCTTTATATCTGCTTGAAGGCAATACTCCAGCTTCCCTAGCATGTATGAAAATTGTAATTTAACTGCAAAGTGAACTCTGTCAAAGCATCTGAATTATGTGTTACACTTGATTACTCATAAAAATATCCCTACATTCTTCGTTACCCTTACTACGTGGATTTATTGAGGTCTCATGTTACAGCAATTTCTTGCATTTTAGAATCCAGTCTCCAAAATGCTGTCATAAAATTGTCTTATCTGTCCCCCATTTTCTTCGTTGTTGAATCCCTTTGATAACTTGCTCTGCGTTTCCAATTGGGTTCAGTTTTTTTCCTGTTCCATTCTCTTTTTCTGCTTTCATCCATTCTCGATTGCCTTAAACTAGCACCATTTAAATGCTGCCTTTCCTTTTTGATATTAGTATTTTCTTCCCAGAGCTCACTTACATCTTTGGTCAGCCAAACTCCACCCTTCTTTTTGAAATTGTTCTTTCACCAGTGATAACATAAATGTCAAACAAACCAGTGAAATGAATAAATGTTATAATCATCTTTCTTGACAAAGATGTCTTCCTACTAGATGAAATATCATGTCATCAGAGATTTTATTTAAATGCTTTATTTGTCACGAGTCTTTAACATCTCAAATAGGTGCAAAGAATAAAAGGTTTCTGCAGGTCTCAGCAGAACACAAATGCTATTTTGCAGCTGAATGTTTCCATAGGATCCTCGTATAAATTATTTTTCCTCTTTTTTACTATCAAATGAACCAGATGTTTTCCATTACAACACTTGTGTATCTCCAACTTACTGGTGCCAGAAGTCCACTGAGGAAAAGGTTCTGCTGCAGGAGGTAGCAGTAGGCCACTCTGCTGCATGGAATGAGTAACTGGTAGGCTTAAAATTGTAGTAAAATGCTTTAATGTCAGGCCAATCACCCAACAACATGGTAATCTAGAGGAGAAGTCACGATTAATTTTTTTCCTGCCAGAATTTAGGATTTATTACTTGTAGAGAATAAAAGCAGTATGCAATTACTTTCAAGTAGCCACTCTAAAGAGGCAGCTCATATTTTATGGCATTTCCTAGAGGCAAATGGTCAACAGTTCTAGGGAGTAATTTTGGTGATTTTTGTTGTAAGGGAGCACTAAATGGTTATTAGAGGTGACCCTATGATGTGGACAAGGAATTATAGTAAGAATTAAATATTTGTTGTTTTTTGCTAATACTTAGCTTTGTTTTGAACTACATGAGGAAATTGTATTTGCTAACAATAAAATATGCTCTACCCTGCAGAAACTTTCAGTTACATGTAGTCTGATCTAGATTGGAGGGAGGCAAATGATAATAACTTCCATAGAGGCTAATAACAGCAGGATACACCTGGTAATTCATACAACAGTCTGAGCACAGACACAGAGGGGAAAAGAAATGGAGAAAAGCATTTGTTTAAAAGCTTTTATTGGTTCACTCCAGTGCTCTTAGCAAAGTCAATGCAGAGGTGAAAAAAGGTAATGAAAACTACGAAAACATTTCTGGATAAGCCATGCCCATTCTCAAGTACAGACAGAGTGCAAGGTTACCACTAATAGATTTGATATGTGAATGTGATTTCTTTAGCAAGTAACGGAATGAAAATGAAAAATGAAAAACACTCAAGATCTCTTTTAAGAACCTCAATTACAAGTTTTCTTTGGTCTAATTTACTATTGGTCTCAAGAAATATTTCCATGATACAATCTCTAAGTAACTATGCTAATAGTATTTAATGTGACAAGTAGGAGGAAAAGGTTTTAAAATCAGCTGGCTTTTATCTTCTGTTTTTGAATTATGGTTATGGGGGTTTTTTAAACATTGCTATTATCGGTGTTAGGAAGCCTCAAGTTTTGCAGTTTTTCCTCATACATTTTATGAGTCCATAGCAAAATGTATCTTTATTAGAATTTCTCCTTACCTGCAGATATTGCCTTAGTGTGTTTCTTGTTGAGAACAGTTGTGTTAGTTAATCACTTTCAATATCTGATTTTACTTTGAAATTCAGGTCAATTTACAGTCATGCTATTGTTAAGATGTATGGAGAAAGTGCAAATGTTATAGTTAAACTGGCAATGTTGGAACTAAAAATCTAAGACAAAGTTTCTCATATTGTTTCATATGTAGAAGCAGTTTTTTAATAAATATTTCAGCTTCACTGCAGATACTGAAACAGGAATATCTGTAAGATCTTTTTCTTCATAACCCACCAGTAAATTTCTGGTAGATTTTGTCTTCAGTGAAGGCATAGCAATGAAGGAAAAAACTGAGCATTTACTGCATCAGAGAGCAGAGTGGATCTTCTTACTTGGTCATTTTCCATGTTTTCAGACACTAAAGTCCTAGGATACCACTGAACTGCTGAAATCAGCCTTAGTTTTCTCTCCAAAACTTACTTCCTTTCTTATTATGACCTTAGCTTTAAAGAAACAGGATTCTAAAAAATACTTAGAATAATTTTGAAGGACATGCATTATTTCAGTCTTCTAGGGATATATTTTCAATCATTTTTACACAATTAGGAAGTTAGCAACACAAATATTTCTACGTTTTTTTAATTTAAAGAAAAATAAGAAAGCAAGGATTTTCATATAACCGAAGAATTATACTTAAATCTCAGCTATCTAATATAGTGAGTTCCACTGTAAAATCAGAAAAATTGCCAGGTACTCTTTGGATTTATTTTCTTTTCCCCTTTATTTTGCTTATTTTTTCTAGCTGCTACTGAAGTCTTTGATGGCATCATTAATTTGCAGGGTGGAAAAATTTCTCTAACTATGGAGACGGTTCAAACAAATCTATTGTTGAAGTTTCCAAATTGTATGAAGCATGAAAGTTATAGCTGAAAGAAGAGGTAAAAGATACAATCTAAAAATGGAATTTTTGGTGACTCAGATTGCTTTAGGTACCTTTGCACAATGAATCATAGAATTGTTTGGGTTGGGAGGGACCTTAAGGTTCATCCAGTTTCAAACGCTCTGCCATGGGCAGGGACACCTTCCACCAGATCAGGTTGCTCAAAGCCTCATCCAACCTCGTCTTGAACACCACCAGGGATGGGGCATCCGCTCCTTCTCTGGGCAACCTGTGCCAGTGCCTCACCACTCTCACAGTAAAAAATTTCTTCCTAATACCTAATCTAAACCTCCTTCAAATTAAACCCATTACCCTTTGTCCAATCACTACACCCCCTGATAAAGAGCCCCTCTCCAGCTTTTTTGTAGATCTCCTTTAAGTACTAGAAGGCTGTTATAAGGTCTCCCTGGAGCCTTCGCTTCTCTAGGCTGAGCAAGCCCAACTCTCTCAGCCTGTCCTCATATAGGAGGTGCTCCGGCTCTCTGATCATCTTCAAGGCCCTCCTCTGGACTCATTCCAACAGATCTCCTGTGTTGAAGACACCAGAATGAAATGCAGTAGTCCAAGTGGGGTCTCAGGAGAGCAGAGTAGAATTACAGAATTACCTCCCTCAACCTCACTTCTTTTGATGCAGCCCGGTATATGGTTGACTTTCTGGGATGCGAGTGCACATCATTGGCTCGTATTGAGTATCTCATCCACTTGCACCCTCAAGTCCTTCTCTTTAGGGCTGATTTCAATCCATTCTCCACCCAGCCTGCAAGTGTGCTTGAGATCACCCTGACCCAGGTGCAGGACCTTGCATTTGGCCATGTTGAACTTCATGAGGTTTGCACAGGCCCACCTCTCAAGCCTGTCAAGGTCTCTCTGGATGGCATCCCTTCCCTCCAGCATATCAACTGCAACACACAGTCTGGTGTCATCAGCAAACTTGCTGAGAGTGCCCTCAATCTGTGCATGTCAGACAAAGAAGTTAAGCAACACTGGTTCCAGTACCGACCTCTAAGGAACACCAGTCTCCACTTGGACATTGAATTGTTGACCACAATTCTTCGAGCACTACTGTCCAGCCAATTCCTTATCCACCAAGTGGTCCATCCATCAAATCTGTACCTCTCCAGTTTATTGACCACAATGCTGTGCAGGACAGTGTCAAATACTTTGCCCAGGTCCATACACATCATGTCAGCTACTCCTCCCTGATCCACTACTGCTGAGCCCCATTGTAGAAGGCCAGCAAATATGTCAGGCATGATTTGCCCTTAGTGAAGCCATATTGGTTGTCACCAGTCACCTCCTTATTTTCCAAATGCCTCAGCAGGTTTTCCAGGAGGATCTATTCCATGATCTTGCCAGGTACAGAGGTGAAACCTACAGGCCTGTAGCTCCCTGGGTCTTCCTTATTACCTTTTTTAAACATGGGAGCTGAATTTCCCCTTTTCCAGCCAGTGAGAATTTCACACAACTGCCACAGCTTCTCAAATATGATGGATAGTGGCTTAGCAACTTCATCCACCAGTTCAGATAGAATTTTTTTTGTTTCTCCCTGTACTCCAGGCAAATGCCTAACTTTCAATATCACATTGAACAGAATAATGATCAGCTGTTCCCAGAAGAATTGTTCAATTCAAGGCTACATGTCTTTTTAGTCAGCACTTACTTTCTTATTAAACACAAACAGGAAATAGATGCCCGTTTCATATATGGTGTTCAATATTAATTTCTCCAATGTTACGCTCTTTTCAAAACTATTCTATGTGTGACGGTAATAAATCAAGGAAAATGTTACTGTCGCATAGAAAAATTAATATAGGTGACTATGACCCAAATACTTATTACAATCTGTTAAAACTGTAATGATTTTAGAAGAAAACATGCGTCTAAGGAGGAAAGATATGCAGAAAGGTGAAAAAAAAATCTTAGAAATAATATGCACCTTTATTAAACAAGAATTCTTGCAATCTTCTATTGGGTAGACATGTTTCTTCATTTTCTGTTTTAGAATAGTTGTAACTTCACACACAGAAACAACTGTTGTGACTTCAGCAGACTTCCCTGTTCAATTTGCTCATTTGTAATGTCATCCTTCCCAATCATGCTTGTCTGTTCTGATAAACTACCTCTCATGAAAACTGTGAGCTCTGTAAATGTCTCTATAATGTCTATCTCACAGAAGCCCTGGTCCTCCATGGCAGCTACCATAATGCAAATAATAAATAATAATAGTGTCTGTACATAGATAGCTACAGCAAAGTCAGTGAAGCAATTCATGTTCGTGGATATACAGGGATTCTAATAATAAATACACTGGAAAGCGGTCAAACTTGTCCTCTGTATCACATGGCACTGCATCAAAGAAGGAACTGGAGCTCAGCTTCTGCAATCAGATCTATATTGGAACCTTTACTGAGTTCAGTGAATCTCCATAAGCATACTGATCCACTCTTCCATGTTTATTGAGAGAAACACTTTTATCCTTTGTATTTCAGTGACCTTACATGCACATTAATTGCTCTCTTTTCTGTAAATTAATGATTAAGCAACATTGGGAAGTATCTTCTAAATATTGTGTTCTGAAGTTCTGACAGTTTACGCCTAATTTCTATTAACTCCATTTTATTTAAATATCATAACCTGAAATTCCTATGCCAGAATAAATATGGAAGAGGGCTGAATAAAATTTCAGGCAATGCCTGTCAACATTACTTAAAGGTTTGACCCTGTAGATTCTGAACTCTTACAACTCTCATTAGAGTAACCGTAATGACATTTAAAAGATGCAGTGTTTGAAAGATCTATGATCTTAACTGTTCTGAATATGTGTTTTATGAGGCTAGAAGTCCAAGCTGTTAACACTGAGATGTCTCAACAGTAGTTATGTTCCATGTATTTTCATTTAGTAGTGATGTGCCTTAATGAAAGATTTCATTTTGTAGCTGCACATCTGCCAGACGTCTTAACGTGCATGTGTCTGTAGAAAGTTCTGGTATTTAATAGAAACAGCCCTTGCTTTCAAGCTACCCTAGGTTTAGAGTCACAGAAAGAAATAATTGAATTTAATAGCAACTGCAACCTCTAAACAAAGTTATAAGATATGTGTGTCCCCATGTGCTGCTTTCTTAAAAGAAACGCTAAAATAACATCAAGATTAGAAAAGCAGTTCTTTTAATTTCAAAGGTTTGATTGCTAGCAGTCAACTAGAAAAGGAAATGTTTTCGATACAAGTCTTTTTATATGCGCTGGATCCCTCCATCAGACACCCTAATTTACATTCTGGAATCACTTTCAGTTCTGATTACTAGCTCTTGCTGAGCAGTGAAAAAAATGTCGGATTAAAAAGTAGAATAATAGAGATATCTTGCCAAACTCATTGCATTCAGACAAGTGCAAGGCTTCGTCCCCTCACAGTAATTTGACTGAAAATATATACCCACTGTGTTGAGATTTATGCACTGGGAATGGAGCACAGAATTATTCCAGCAACTTGCCAAAATTTCAAAAGCAAAAGCCTTTCAAGTCTAAAGCAGTATTACTGTTACTTAAATGCCATTTGTAGGCAATAAGCAAACTACTGCTAATGTATTTGGGTTCAGTATTCTCCCTCTACAGCAAGTGTGTTAATATATAAAACAACAGTAACTGTCCCTCTGGGAAATTCAGTAGTCCAATACAGGAGAGTAGTTATTTCTGGAAAGCTATTTTTATATATGGAACACTACTGGGCTGTGTAGGCTGCTGTAATATTTTGCTATTAGGTGAACACATTGAAAGATTTTAATTGGCGTGTGATTTCAGCTGTCTTCCCAGGGGAATGGTGGTAATTGTATGTACTGATTCAGTTCATTCTACCTGTAGAATTGCTGTTAAAGGGAAACCAGCTGCTTGGATTTTTGAAGGACTAATTTTCCAACACAAAAAAGAGAGAAGCTCCTGAGTACTTTTTAAACAATGTGTCTTCTATTAACTTATTTATGTATTTCATTGAAGGAATTTTTACAAATATTATATTTTCCACCATTCTGTACGCTGTTAATGGCCAGAATTGCCTTGACACAAAACTAGCCTGTCATGAAACTAAGCTGTACTGAGGTGTGGGGAGTTGACCTTGGCTGTACACCAGGTGCTCAACCAAAGCTGCTCTGTTATTCCCTTCCTCAGCTGAACAATGAAAGTCTTGTGGGTGAAGATAAGGACAGGAAGACCATTCACCATTTACCTTCAGAGGCAAAATGGACTTGACTTGGGGAAATTATTTTAACTTATTACCAATCAAATCAGAGTAGAATAATAAGAAATAAAACCAAACCTTAAAAACACCTTCCCCCCATGTGTACCTTCTTCCAGGCCTCAACTTTACTCTTGAATTCTCTACCGCCTCCTCCTGCAGCAGCACAAGGGCGTGGAGGATGGGGGTTTTCCTCCTTCTCTAAATATGTTATCCTAGAGGTGCTACCACCATTGCTGATTGGCTTGGCCTTGGCCAGTGTTGGGTCTATCTTGGAACCTCACTGGCATTGGCTCTGTCAGACTTCTAGCAGCTTCTAACAGAAGTCATCCCTGTAGCCCCCCGTGGCTTGCCACACAAACCCAATACACAAGAAATTCCTTTTCTTATGTTGAAATGCTTCTGCACTTTGGACAGAAGGAGAGAATTTACTCCTTCCATCCTCATACAGGGACTGGGATAGATGTCTTAAGGAAATACAGTTAATTTATTTCTTCTGTCCTAAAAGTGCTTGTGAAAGATGTGTAGAGTTAAACATGCACTGATCAAAAACCTATTGAAAACCCTTAAATTAACTCGAGCTTGGTTTGACTTGCAAGATTGGCACTTTGCTGTTCTTTTGGGCAAGACTCTTTTTCATGTTGAACACAAAGGACAGGCAAGACATTTATGATGCTTTGTTCTTCAACTCAAATGAATAAGTTCTGTGATTCAGATACTGGTGATTCTGACAATTTCGGGGATGAAAAAATATCCCACATAGATAAAACGCTCCTTTATATCAGCTAACTTTTCTCTGCAGTCATTACATTAGGTGAACTGTTATGATTCAGAGAAATACTGAAACTATTTTTCACGTATCATGCCAGGCAGCAGTGCTGTTTGCCTCTATTAGGACCCTCTACACAGCCTTACTGGGATGGCTCTTGCTCACAGTAGCACTTATTATACTCAGTTGTGATAAATGCCTCTTGTTTCCATTTACTTCTTTTTCTTCACCCAAAATGCAGATTTTTGTGCTTATTCTATTTCCTTGTTACCTTTCCTTAGTCCTATCAGATTTACCTGTCAATTTTTTTTTCAGGACTTTTTTTTCAGGAAGTCTTTACATGTGAAAACTGGGCTTTGTGCATAAAGCTCCCTCATACTTTCAGAATGGCTAGAATAGACACTTGCTACTCTAATGCAGAAGTTTTTATCAAGTGATGGAGGTTACTCTGACCATCTTAATTCTTAAACCATGTTAATTCTTATAAGACTCAGATGAAGCCAAGCTGAATGCAACTGGCAAAAGTTCTGGGCAAGAGCTCTCAGCTGAACAGAGAGAGTAGCTTCCAACAGAGTGTTTTAATTATTACTAACAACAGTTAGTGTTCAGTGGTGGAACCACAGACTTTTTTCTGTAACTTTTTTTTCTGTTACCACTGTCTACTTACCATCATGACAACCAAGCAAGCTGGGATCTTAGAGGTAGTGGTTGAGTCAAACTGTAAGCCCTTGTCCTTGGCTGAAGTACTGGAGGTTACAGGAAAACAGAAATGACACAGAAGCAGAAGACCTGTTGATCAAAATCTAAGCTCGTTTCCTTCATGTGAATGTCAAAGCTCTTATGTGCTGTTGTATGGCTTGGAACAGAAAAAGAAAGGAAACCGTGTCCCACATCCTTGTAGCTATAGGACATCCAGGACACAGAGAAGTTCCCAGTAGTGCCCACAGTAGTGATCTGGTCCATTTGGATATTACTGGCATGCAGGTTCATCATACTGACCTTTGCCCCTGTCCCTTAACACTGCTCATCTGTCTTTTTGTGCATAGGGGCAGGGACTAGGGGTAACAAGGGGTAGGATGGGAGGAAATGGTGAAGGGGCTGGAGCACAAGCCCTATGAGGAGCAACTGAGGGAGCTGAGGTTGTTTAGCCTGGGGAAGAGCAGGCTCGGGGAGACCTTATTGCTCTCTACAACTACCTAAAAGGAGGCTGTAGTCAGGCAGGGGTTGGTCTCTTCTCTCAGGTGACCGGCGACAGAACAAGAGGACACGGTCTCAAGCTTCGCCAGGGGAAGTTTAGGCTTGATATTAGGAAAAAATTCTTCACTGAAAGGGTGTTTGGTCATTGGAATGTGCTGCCTGGGGAGGTGGTGGAGTCACCGTCCCTGAATGTGTTTAAAGGGAGATTGGATGAGGCACTTAGTGCCGTGGTTTAGATGATGAGTAGGTGTAGGTGTTGGGTCATAGGTTGGACTCGATGATCTCAAAGATCTTTTCCAACCTTGTGATACTGTGATACTGTGAAATGGTCTCAAGTTGTGTCAGGGAATGTTTAGACTGGATATTAGGCCAAGATTCACCTCGTGACCACAAGGAGCTATGAACTATTGTCTAATATTCATATCACTATAGCACTTAGCTCACTTGAGCTTGCTCAGGACCTGGAAGGTCCCTTATGACAAAACGTAATCTTTGCCAATAAGAAGGCTAGACTAGACAGAAAAAAAAAGGAAAAATATCAGAAATATAGAAAGAAGTATAAAATTATATATGAAATCTGGTATCTTGTCAAAATCTACTTTTAGTTTCTTTCTGATAAGAACAAGTACCTGGGTTTTTTTTAGTTGTCTTTTTTTTTTTTTTCTGGCTGCAATTTGCTGCAGAGAGCCCTGAGACTGAATTAGGAAGAGAGAGCGGTAACACTGTAGGACAGCTCAGGGAGACAGTGCTGTCCATGACAGGTGCTCTGGGAGAAGGCGTGCTATGTTGAGTGCTCACTGACCTTACTCAGGCAGATAATACTAAAGGAATGAACCGGCTGATCCCAGAGCCTTGTGTCCAGGTCAGAAACCTGAAACGGGAAAATAATTTAAGTGACATCTGGTATTTTGTTAACTTTTATTTTATGAGAAGACAGGAATTTTGACCTGACAAGAAAACATCTGATCAAGATCCCAGTGTTCTTCTATGCTTGGAAATGATACAGCAGTTACCAGTTCATGTTGATTTATTAACCTCTCCCCTTGGAATCCAACCCACCTCTAACAGATCAAAGAGATGGGATTTTATCTTACTGAAGCTCTTTTAGTCTGATCTTGTAAGGTGGCATTTTTCAAGGAGTAAACTCTGTTTAATGTGTCTTTCAATCAATACCTCTGAGGGCAACAGTCTATAAGACATCCTTTTTTATAAAAACGTGCTGTAAAATCTACCTCAAAGCGCTCAAGTTTTCTCTATAGGCTTCGGCTAGATCTCTCAGAAGAGATGTGCATTTGCCTTTGTAAGGTGCAGTCAAAGTTAAGAAAATTTCTGGCTTTCTAGAACTTTACTATTACAGTGCGTATCCTTATCAGCACCTTTGCTATGCCACGATTTACATTTTGTTCTAAATAAGTTATATGATTGCATTTCTGGATTTACTGCCTCTGAATTTCCTCATAATGTTCTATTTAGAGATATCAGTCTATCTGAAGGCCATGTTCTGATTACTTATAGAAATATATATTTGAAATAAGAACTTCCCGAGAATCTTCTAGAGCAAAGCAATAGCGGTAGTAAACAAACAAGAAGACACTTCAGCATCTTATTTCTTAGGGTTTTTTTCTACTGTAATTGAAGATTTTTTTATGTCTGTTAAAAATTTTTCCTGGCAGTAGATGCATGAAAAAAAGAGAGGATAACAGTGGTATAAAACTGGAGCAGATGATATGAAAGGTGCTTTTAAAGAAGCAGAAGCTGCAAAATGAAAAAATGGATATTTGGAAGAATGGCACACGCAGTTCTGATTCATGAAGGGATGAATCTGTCGTAATTCAGATGAGGCTAAATTGCATTCTGGGGATGCTCTGAGGTGTTGGTATTTTACAAATATGGGCAATACACCACAGTTTTTCTCATTCCTGTGTCCATGACCTGTAGGAGTTCAGATACACCATATAGTGTAGATTGTCCTTGCTGCACAATAAATACAAAATAAATAACACTGTCTTTAAAATCTGTTGAATTTACACCTTCCGTATATTGTTTTCACAACTGACTGATAATTTTATCAATATTTTTAAAACTGCTAACAAACAGGCCTTTATTCTAAACCAAAGAGATTAACCTATGCAATATATTTGAGATTTTGAAGATCTTTTTGGTTATTGCTACATGCAACCCAAAATTTGCTTTGAAATGTGTGTAAAGCTAGGACTGAGAATATATTATACCTCCAGCTAACCCACAAAATCACCATTTTTTATTTGCAGAACCATGATAGTTTGTCAAAACTAGAGAAATATTAGAATGATTGGAAATAACTTCTAAGAAATCTGAAGAAGAGGAGGCTGAGGGGAGACCTCATCACTGTCTACAACTGCCTGAAAGGAGGTTGTGACGGGGTGGGTGTTGGGCTCTTCTCACAAGTGACAAGCGATAGGATGAGAGGAAATGGCCGCAAGTTGTGCCAGGGGAGGTTTAGACTGGACATTAGGAATAATTTCTTGACTGAAAGAATGGTCAAGGATTGGAACATCTGCCCAGGGAGGTGGTGGGGTCACCATCTCTGGAGGTGTTTAAAAAACCCTTAAGGACATGGTTTAGTAGGGAGACAGCATGGTTGGACTTGGTGATCTCAGAGGTCTCTTCCAACCTAGTGATTCTATGATTCTATGATTCCAAATGTTTCCCAAGAGCTGTACCATACCTGCCCATGTGAATCTCATATTGCTTCTCTGCATTAAGGAAAAAGATAGTGATATCAATTAATGGAGTTGTTTGGAAGTGTATTTCTTAGATACAAAGTGAGTTTTTTATAAATAGTTCACAGTTCATTATTGTTTCTTTGCAACCTATTTTTGCAAATTTTCTGGCACAAAATTTAGTATAAGAGAGTATTGCCAGGTGAGTGAGCAGTGTGTGCATGAGTAAGCATGACATGGTAACAAAAAAAGAAAAAATTTGCTGATTTTTCACTCCAGAGTCTGTGAGTCTTCAGGAGCCTTCAAATTCTGTACAAAAGCATCTAAAAAATGTAATCCTGTTGTCAGGAGCATTAACTCTGTTTTACAAAAGCTTGCACCTTTGTCAGACAGTCCTGGAAGTTTGCAAACTAAAACACTGAAAAGCATCCTTAGCTCCGTAATGGAAATCACCCTGTGTTGTGCTGTCTGGTGTTGTTCTGACCTCACTCTGTTTTTCTGAAAGAAATAGATCAGAAACATTAACAGAAGTAACTAATATCATAATAGCATTTAGCTTTGGATGAAAGTTTAGCTTGTTGAGGAAAATAAGAGCCCACAGAGGCAGGGAAGGTAATTATTTTGGTGTTTGTTTCAGATAGAGCCCTTTAGATGCACAATCAAGTAGGTGGGGTTTTGGCATGTGCTCATTTTTCATTTCATATGGGCAGGCTTTACTCTCTTAAATATTTATTACTTAATCCAAAAAAGTAATAATAGTAATGTTGTAACATTTCTCTGGCTGTGTTCCCTCTGCAGGGTAATTACTTGCAATGAGTGCTTGAGGGCACGCTGGTCCCAGCTTGAATCTCTTTAGCTGGAGAGAAAATGATCGAGATAGTTCTTACCTGCCTGAGTTCCAGTCTCGGAGCCATGGTGGAAATATTTCATTGTCAGAAACACTGTAATAGAATTTCAAACCTCAGACCCTTTAATTACAAGATTAACAGCTTCTAAGCTAGCAAAAATAACTGAATGTCATTTCCTGTTGTTTGTATGCTCATCCATTTATTCACTTAGCTAACTAACTAGACCCTGATACAGCACTTTCAATAAAGCTAAAAGCTGTAATTTTCTTTCCCTGTGGTTACAGTCCCTTTGAAAATGTGCGATGTAGGCTGGGAGTGATTGAGCTAGCTCAAATGCTTACACACAAAATGATCTGTGGAAATACAAAGCCTATATATCAAAAAGGAGGGCACTACTTCATATCAAGTGTATTTTCCAAGAGGTTAAAATGGGACATACAGGAAGAAAATGAAGGAATTCTGAACATCTCCAACATGCGACTGGTGAGTCCCCTTTTGGTCTCATGTCTGACACGGTCTGCAGCAGCCCTTTCATGTTCATTGATGCTTCCTTTTGTGCCCTCAGGCATGCCTGCGATTAATGGGTGAAAATAAGAAATGGAAACTCTTTATATGAAGCAGTATCCTCCAGAACTAATGATGGGAAGTACTACCAATATTCTCTTTCATTTCTGTTCACAATGACCTGAATGATGAATATACTGAACTGGCCATGCATTGCCTCGACAACACACTAGCTGGTTTTCACACTTTGTACCTCTAGGCTACCCTACTTTGTGATGATAAGTTAACATTCTGCTATCACTGAGAGTGCTAATAACATTTTTACATATTTTTGGCATCGTATATTGATGTGGTCATGTTTGAGTGACTAAATGCTCCAATGCCGTTAGTGAGCTGGCACATCCTTGTGCAACCAGGCCACCATTACTCAGGTGTAAGCCCAGAATGACTTACACAAATCCACCTGTTAAAGAAAGTTCCTATTCTTCCCAATTCTTCATTTGTTCCTTATGGCAGTTTGTATATGAGATAATTGGGATCTTGCATAGTAAAGGCAGAACTCCATCTATTTGAGACATCTATAATTGCTGTCTGACAGTTTAAGAGAAGTAGCTCATCTGAATGATAAGATTTTCTTCCATCACTTAAAGCAGTGGTAGGAAAATAAACAATAAATGACCTTTGTATCATTATCTTGAATAACAGGTTAAAAATTTCAACATTGAAAAATAACTTCAGAGATAATTTTCACCTTGTTAAAATATTAACAGGATTGCAACTCTTTATTGTTATGTGCTTTTAAAACATATACCTCACCAACCTAAATTGGTTTTCAGTGGACATGGTTAATAGTATCCACATGTGCCAAAGCAGATTATAGTGACGCTGTTCTGAAGAACAGAAACATCTGCTTACACATTTGTGTAAAATCACAAAGGATAGGATCTGGTGCATAAATACAGCATTTTATGCATGAACCCTGATCAAGTTCAGTCCTGAATCTATATTGCATGTACGATAATATGCAGGTATAGGCATTATGAAGGTTCTTGAATGTTCCAAGGATAATGGTTGGGGGGGGCTGGGACAAGCAAGTCTGGAAAATCTGTCTGATTAGTCCTTAAGAAAATCATCTTTTGCATTCAGAGTTGAAGAAGTCAGGCCTTCTAAGCAGGTCCCAAAATTACATGCAACAAGTGTCACTGAGGTACGTAGGATACTTAAGCTTACGCTCTTCTTAGGATAGTGTGAACCTCACTGAGTTGCAGGTACTTTATGCCTGATGGGGAAACTAGAGATGCAAGAAACTGAGTCAGGAAGCTTTCTACACTCCACTTCCTTTTCTGCACTTGACAAGGTGTTGAGGCTTTATATCTTCCTTGGACACTAACTACATGCAGGTCTTTACACTACAATACAAAACGTCTGCTGGGATCTTATACTGTAACAGGCGTGATATGCTGCACAACTTATTTTGGCAAACATATCAGGAGTGAGTACTTCTTATTTTGCTGAGGTTGTAGGTAAAGTTTTGTGTTATTCTGTGAGGGAGATTAATGTGCTGTGTGTACTGTGTTTCATTATCAGCTGGAGGCAGAAGAAAATTCCTTCTGGAGACTCAAAAGCTGTTGCTGTGTGGAAACATGCTGTGTGAACAACAGGCTGTGACTAACACTTTAACTTGAGGTTTTCCTGCTTTTTAGGGTTAGATATTAGAAGAAATTGCCTTTTTTTTTGTTAAAAGCTTAGCTATTATACTTAATTCCTAAGTAATTTCAAAACTAATAGATTTATATTATTAGATTTGGTGAACTTCTATATTTCTTGTCATAGGGACAGTTTTATTATGATTTGGTGATCCATTGTTACCATTCTTTAGTTTACCATTTTTTCTCCTAAAGCTTCTAGAAACCTTATAAGACAAAATTCATCTCTCAAATAACATATAATGCTTGGACACATGCAAGGATGCACGATACACACTAGAGGGTGATGGCAGAAGGAAACTGGAGAGTAATGACAATAAAAGCAAGAAGACGTTTAAGCTGGCTGTTTGCACAATGTGGCAATATTGAACCATCTGGAAGTTTGTTTTAATAAATAAATAACATCTGCTTCTCTTCACTGCTGCACAACCTAACCTTTAGTAGTTGCCTAATTTCTCCAAGGCACTTTACCAGAAGTTAATTTAGGAGGAGAATGTGAAGGAGCAATAGCTTTACAGACTAATTCCTGAAGAACATCCTTGATGGCATTCAGATACAAGGACAAATATGCATAAGGTGAAACAGTTTCTGAAAGGAAATAGCCATGTGATAATCAACATTATTTGATAAAATTATTTAAAATGCAGCAACTTTCCTCGCCTACTGGGTGTGAGTGAAAAAACTTCCCATTGCTCTTAGCATAAGCTGGTCTGTGACAAAGCTGAATATAGTTTATTGTTCATTTTACTGCTAAGAACTACAAACTCATAGTTTTGAAGCTTGTATTTCATGCACTGGGTCCTTGGTAGCATGAAAATTAATTGACTGGAATTTTAAATGAGAATGCAAAGTTATTGCTAACTGGAGAAAAGCTGCTGCAATGAACCTTCCTCTTCTACTTTGTGGAGCTTCTTTAGCTGCATTGTTACCTTGGTCACTGTCCCACTGGATGGCATAGCCAGAAGCTGCTTTTCTGACAGGGTTGTCTTAAGACTTGGCGTGAAGCACCGAGGCTCCCTTCTTGAAGTCATCAAGAAAATGATGCTTGCCAAAACGGTTTAACAGAAAGTTTCCTGTTGACAGGCAATGTATCATCAGATCTACCACAGATTACTACAGGATGCAATTGCATGTGCTACTTATTGATGTTTGAGAAGAGAACTTGACAGTGGAAAGCAAAATTAGTTTTAAAACAGTTCATCTATCCCAGGAGTGTCATACTAAGGGCTATGGGCCAAACCTGGCCCTCCACCTTGTTTCATCCAGCCTGGCATCTTGTTTCTACCTGGCAGAAGGGCCAAGCTCCTTGCTCCTAGGCTCCTGCCAGCACACCAGTCATGTTTGCAGTGTGTGTGATGTGTGTTATGCTGCAGGAGCGGAAGAATGGCAGGAGCTGTGAGTTTGACACCCCTGATCTAACCCATCCTATAAGAGTCACAAGAAAAGTTCAAATTGTTTTTAAGTTTTCATACAGGCTTGATGGGTCCACTTACATATTGAATGACTTTGTTGCACCTGCTATTCCTGTAATCATGGTTGCCACACTTTTCCTAGTTTCTTAAGAGAAATTCTGGTTTTGTTAAGTTTTGTAGGTGTATGTCATTATTCCACATACAGAAATGTTTAATTGCTTTATAACCTTCATCATACTTGGATCATATTCCAGTGATTTATCTTTTCTATGACTAACATGACTTGTGTGCTGAACAGTGTTCTTGTTTGACTGTCATTTGGCTTTCCTTTGACCAGTTTTTTTGGCTTTGTATTTTTGGGAAGGGAGGCATTCAATTTTTGTCACTATTCTGTTTGGTGTTACCAGGCAGGTTTGGATTTACAGAAGACATTTAGGGGTTTATAGCTGCCCATCTTCTCAGTAGTATGCAATAAAAAGAGGCTACATTGTTGTGTTGATTGTTGTCTCATGGACTGGCAAGCGTCAACCCTATCACCAATAGTCCTGATGGATTTGCAGCTTGCTAGTGGTGATGACTTTGATTCCTTTTTGTATTTTTCTTTCAGAACTACTAAGGACTCCACTAGCATTAGGACTGCTATGAAATTTAACAAATGTAAAGACTTTCTCTACCCACATTTGTTTATTCAATTGCCTTAGAGAGTCATAGTCATATGATCCTGGAAAAATAAAGGCAAGACATTTATAGCCCATTTAGTTTTATATTTTACAACTGTTCAGATGGATACCCTCCATATCCTTCCAGTGGACATTATAGTATGGGATTGGCTTTTACTCTATTTTCTCTCTCTGTGATACTGCTAATTTGTGTTCTGGGTGCTGATTTTTAAACTTGATATATTTGTGTTTTGGGGTTTTTTTCTCCTGTCTGGGAAGAACATTATATAAATTTTATCACATCAATGTCCTATTCTCTATTGCAACCAGAAAGAAAGTGTCATTCTTGCTAGCCTTCTCTCCTTGCTGGTATTTTCTAACTCTTTGCATTGCTTATTCTCAACTTTTTCAGTTTTGTATGTGACACATTTTGTAAAGTGGATTGTCCATTTGAGGGCTGAAACAATACCCTCCTGTGCACCTGAGGTAGAAGGTTAGCTTGGAGAAATATTACAAGAAGTCCCTGAAGAAGAAGATGGTCTAGTGTAATAATTACTGTTAAATATAAGGAAAGTGCTCTGAATACAGGAAGCCATTACACAATGACCTTGTAGAGAAATCAAGGCAAAGTGTTTATTTCTTCTAGGTGACATATGTCACTTTTCTGCATAATAACATTTCCTTGGAAGAGAGATTTCAGATAGCTTGCAAGTCACTGAAAGAGAAACTGCTGCTAACTTTGCTGAGCCCCTGATAGTCTGCATAGTTCTTGAGTGAAAAGGCACAGAAGTCAGTTAGCAGTTGCTGTAGAGATGATGGGAAAATAGTTCCCGCTTTGAGAGTCCAGAGCTAGTGGTAGGAAAGCTTTGTGGTCTGTTGAATCAAGGAATAATACCTGTCAGGTACTGCAGTTTTTCCACTGTAAGGAAGGCACTGGAATCCTGGTCTAAGGGAAGGAAATGTGTGACATTGAGGGCCATAGTGTGAATGGTCTCCACTGGCAAACAAGTGGAGATCATGGTTTTGTAATAGCTTCTTGCCCATTTATCTTCTTCCATGCTGTGTTAGTTTTGGCTCGGCTAGAGTTGATTTTTCTTCCTAGTAAGGTGGGAAGCGCACAAGAAGCTGGGAGGGAACAGAAACGGGACAATTGACCCAAACTGGCCAAAGGGATATTTGACACCATATGACATTATGCTCAGCATTTTACTCAGGGAGTTGGCCAGAAGGAGGAATTGCTGCTTGGGAGTGGGGTGGGTGTTGATTTTCTGGGCCGCAAGCAGTTGCACTGTGTATCATTTGCTTTGTATGTTCTTTTACTGTTATTGTTGTTATTATTTTTCTCTCCCTTTGGTGGTTTACTAAACTGTCTTTATACCAACCCACAAATTTGACTCTTTCTTTGTGATTCTCTTCCCGATCCCACCGGAGGGAGGAAGGAGTAAGCAAGCGGCTGCATGGTGCTTTGTTATTGGCTGAGCTAAACCATGACAGATGTAAAGGTGGGGAGAAGCCATGAAGGTGTGTGAGCAGTGAAAGAGTGGCTGTGAGCACCCACAGGGTAGAAAAAGGTGACTTAGAATCACTGTGTTACATTCCAGTGTCTTCAACCTTCCCCTCAATGGCTCAAGTCAAAGATAACGAAAATTATTGAATTGGAAATCACTTAAAACACCTCAAAACCTATTTATTATCCTATGTAACTTTATTGGGATAACTCCCAATCTCCTGGTATGAGTTTCAATAAAAGAGTTAAGAACTGTAACAAGTTATAGCATTGATGTTTTTCACACCAAATCATTCAGGTGGTTCTCATTTAGATTTAATCAATTTTAATTCATGAGGCTTATCTTCATTTTTATGTTTTTCTCTGAGCACAAAGAAAATCTTAACACCAAACTACATAGCTGAAGAATACATCTAACATCAACTGTAGTACTAGGAATAAAGGCCTGATTTCATTCTCCCTGGATGTTTTTCTTATGGGTTTTAAAATATTTCTGTTAATAGAATTTAATCTCAGTTCAGTTTACCCTCATGGGAAATACATTAAAAATATTATAAAGTGGGCAGACAGTAAAGAATGTTTTCCATCTGGTAATTCAGTGTGATTGTCAAACAAGACATAGTACAGTAAAAGGAGAACATAAATAAATCAGGAATGATCATTATATTTCTTTTGCCACAAGTTTTCAGATCAAGTACAAACTGAATGGAAAACCTTTCACTGTGTCAAGGGTGGATTTAGGTTTAACCTGAGCTACAAAGCAAGTTGACAGTTCAATTCCCCCAAATCTGCAAACAGCTTCAAGAGGGCCAGGGCTTCTCATATGTGTTTTGATGCTCTTTTTGCCATGGTCTTTTTTTTTATACACCTTTGAATAAGCCACCCAGAATGGGAAAATATCTGTGAAATATGGGTGGTGGCATTTACTCACTTCATAATATTGTGGTGATGTGGAATTAATGAATATTTACAGATCACATCGGTATACTCATCCCCTACATCCCTTTGTGTATCTCGATTTCTAGGTGAATTACAGCCACTAAAGATCACATTTATTATCATAAGCAGGGTAATTTATGCCACAAAATTACAGACACCTTATTGATTTTAAGAACTGGTATGAAAGAACAGAAATCAGTCCCATTGTCAAAAAACACTTATTACGGCAAATGATAACTGTATTCAGTTTATATTTAGCTTTTCAGTTCTCAGCAGAACTGATGTTATAGAGAGAAATCTTTCAGAAATCAGTCAGTTCTGAAAGATACCAGAAGCTATCAAAACTGTTGAGTTAAACAATTTTGGGGTGGCCGTTTTGTGCAAAGCCTACATCCGAATCCCTAAAGACTGATATAGATTCATAGAGTTTAGCTTCATAGTGTTTGAGGGACTATTAGACTAGCTAATTTCCTGAAAATCTCAGGTCATTAAGTATCAGACTGTAATGCTGCATTGAGGCCCATAGTTTCTCTAAAACTTTTTTTTCAGCCTAGCATCTAGTCCTGATTTGAAAAATTTGAATATGGTGAGAAACTACCATTTTCCTCTGTAGTCTGTTTCAGTAGCTCTCACTGTTAAAACTGTGTATTTAATTTCAAAATTTAATTGCCTGTCTTTTACTTCCAGCCTATTGGTCCCTGTTATGCATTCCTCTGCTAGATTAGAGACCTCTTTAGTACCCTTGTTAGTATTTTTTACTCATGAAAACACTTACACACCTTAATCTAGTCATGTCTCAGTCTTCTTTTCTGATAAAGAGCTCGATCTCCAAGACAGTATTTTTTCTCCAGTCCTTAAATGATTTCTGTGTTTTCCTTCCATGCACAATTTACTTTTGAAATACTGCTTTTAGAAATGTAAACACTGGAGCTAAGGATGTGGAAGTTCCCATGGGGATGTAGTTTCAGAGAGCCTAAAGACTTATTTGCTCCATAATTATCTGCCATTCATTATAAAAATATACCTTAGAGAAGCAGGTCAGGTGTCCCCAGGACTGCAGTTAGTCTTTGTGAGTACTTCTCTCCACTACTGGCTTTGCTTTACTTCTTTTTGCCACAGCATCTCTCTAGACACTTGACTCTTTAGCCTCCCAAGCCCTTCATGGACAACAATTTTATGACATAGCCTAAAACTTTAGAGATACTAGATATTCTGGCTAATTAAGAGCCTTCAGCTTGAAGGTAAAGAGCGGAAGAAATGAAGGCAAGACACGTATATTATCTTTACAGGTTAATGATTTGCAGTAGTTTTTTCTTACTTATTTCATGGAATTCTTTCACTGGTGGGGAAAAAATTTGAAAGGAAATAAACTAATTAAAGTTGACATTGCTGAGTGACTGATGAGTCTTAACAAGGACAGATGTAAGCCTGCAGTGATTACTTGAATGAGCATTCCCACTGGGCAAATGCCTTCCTCACTTCTATTAAGGCAGCCCTTTGATTTAAGTGGAATTCTGGTGATATATATGAGATGTATGAGATTTGGTCCATTGATTTTTAGTGAGGGTAACTACTACCTGAACAGGTTTTAAATTAAATTTTGAAGCTACACTTTTTTATTAAGCTGATAAGTCCCTTTAATCAATCTTGTCAAGGTGTCTACTGGTTTGCAGAGAAAGGGGATTTCCAAACACGAAGAAGTGCAGATTAGTGGTACACACATAAACATGTAATTAGCAAATCGTTCACTAAAACGAGTAAAAAAGTCAGAAAAGGAGGAACAGAAACCTACTCCCCAAACTCCCAAGTATGCCTTCTCTTCTTCCTGCCATGAATGAGATCACTGGTGCTATAATATTTAGCTGCACTGACTTCAGTGCATTTACATCGATGCACATGTCCTACCTCTGGCATGATTCATCAATACAGTTATGACACGCTTTGTAAAATTAAAGTGTGGGAGAGAATCTTAGCTTATCTACGTGGGGAAAAAAGAGGATAGAGGTTGCACTGCTAGTTTGCTAGAGGTTGTATGATAGTCCCTAATTAATGGAGCAGATTTTAGTAGCTCTCTGCCTTATTAAGTTGTGATTTAGGAAGCAGAGTGGGCTAACATTCAGGTCTCTGGTGTGGGAGGACAGCCTGCAGATGGCAGGTGGCATGGTTGGTTTTTTGTGATGACCCAAAGATAAAGCTGGGCACCAGCAATTACACCCTGCATACACTGAAAATAAACAGGCGTGTAATTACAGAGCTGGTGCTCCGTACGCTTGAGTGCTCTTTTTTTTTTTCTTTTCTGGGAGATGAATGTAAGGTCTAGTTTAGAAACTTAGCTTCCGTTTATTTTGTAATAACTGTAATGATTTCATATGTTGTTAGCTCTGAAGTCGCTGTTTTGTCCCATAAAGGTCTAATGGTATAAAATAACTCTCTGGAGCACAGTGAGTTTGTTTTGCCTCTCATACTCCAAGTTTTCGCTGTACATAGTTGAAAATGAACAGAAGGACACTGCAATTTGCTAAAATCAATACAATTAGAGAAAAAAATTGATGTACTGAAAAGACCACAATTCAGAGAACTGCTGGGCATGATTAAAATGCTTAATGAGCTGCTGAACTGTAGTGCCCTTTGTCTGGCATGCCGTTGGACCTGTGTGCCTCTGATGGCAACCTTGCCGACAGCCTGGCTCCCCAAAACACTTCTAAGCACAATTTTATGTCTGCAGCTGTATTAGGACAAATTTGTATCACGACTACTACCATTTCAGTGAGTCATTCAAGCTGAGAAGCTTGACACCAAAATGTCAAACTTGCACATAATTTCTTCACATTATTAACATTTAGGGCTGCTGTTAAGGTGAGTGTGCAGCACTGTACTAAATGACTCCATGAAAAGAGAATTTATCCTTTTAACACTTTAATTCTGTTAAGAGTTTTTTATTAAAAGTGTTGTGACTTTACGTTGTTATTAGCTATTTCCCTATAGTAAAGTCCTATAAGCAGGCTACAGGCTTTGTCCTTTCAGAATTAAACTATACAACTGGGACTGGAGCCTCATCCATTAAGTTTATTAAGTTTGCTTTTTTCATTTTCACTCTCCTGACCCAGATCTGCCACCAAGCAGAGAATTAGGAAATGAGCTAGTCGGGTTTGGCTTGATTCAGACCTCCACTTTTTCTCTGACCTAGCCCATGAGACTCAACAAGGTGGATCCTGTGATTGATGTGCACCAGCTCACCTCATTTCCCCATGCTGAGTTTGTGACAAGGCAGGAGTGATGGTGTGCAACTGCAGTGGGATAAGCGTGTCTTCTGCTATGACTTCCGTGTGGGATGCTTCATGAAGAGGCCCGCCCTTTATTACAGTGCAGGGCCTGAAATCCTCTGCCCCTCTGCATCTTCACATGTGGTGTCTCTCAGTGGGGAAGAGAGACTGTAACAGTGCATTGCAAGGGGACCTTAGGCTGGGGTGAACCCTGGAGAAAGTCTTACACTCCTGTATGAGAGCTGACAGGTCTATAGCTTGGTAAGCGTGCCAATAACCACTTCTATTATTGAAATTAAGCAAATGCAGATAAATGTTTTGCTTGGACTGTGGTGCTCCAGATGCAATTTTCTATCAGCCATTGGACATATCAAACTATAAACTCGTAATAAACAGAAGATTTCTGTATAGCAAAAACAATTTTTGCAATTTCTGTTAAATTTAATATCAAATAAGAATGGTCTTGTCAAGTGCATTTCTTCATCTTTGTTTTTCAAAAACGACGTATGCTCTTTCACTTATGCCTGCTGCCAATAGGAGAATATGTGCAGGAGTTAGATGATCATCTCAGGAAGAAAGAAGAGTGATTTGCCCTCCAGGGAAGGCAATCCAAGAGCCACAGCAGCAACAAGGTGGCAGGGCAATGTCCTTCCTGGCAAGGGCACAGTCCAACTGTGTCCAAGGAAGGAGAGTCGGGCAGGTCCAATGATGGTAACCAGGATCAGTCACAGCCCAAGAAAGTCCCTGGTGATAAAGCAAGTCTGAGGCCAAATCGGCACGTCGGCAAGAGGACCAGGTACAGGCATACTTCCAATGTGGCTTAGGCCACGACTGAGGACAACAGCTACTGCTTAAACGTATGAACAAAGCAGGAAGAGGCCCTGATGGGGCTTTTGTGGCTGTCTTTTACAGCCTTTTTCCCAGCACTCTGGTCCCATCTTAGATGGGAGCACCATATTAGCACAGGCAGTCGAACCCTGGGTGTGGGCAGAGGTTGCAGAGCCTGGGGGTGCATGCAGGGCTCAGATTCAACAGTCCTGTGGGACAGGATGGCTGTGTCTTCTCTAAGACCTTGCCAAATGGAGAACACATACTTTTCTTTAATAAGATCACCTGGGGCTCAGTGTCATTCAAGATTTCAGAAGTTATATACCGCTAACTTTTCATGGTGTGTTTTGCAGGGTAAACCTGAGGTAGTAGCATGATTATCATCTGTATTTTAAAAATGATAATAGAAGCCCACACAACTGAAAATGAGGTAGCCTGCATGGCACAAATGCTTTGCAGAAAGACATGTTTCTTTTCCAGTCTGGATAGGTTTCCCAGAATTATTATCATATTGTGATGCAATGCTACAAATAATCACCCCTTTTAGTGATACTGTAATAAACTCAGAGGTTTAGATTTTCAGCTCGTATAAATCAATATGGGTCCATTGATTTCAACGGAACTGTGCCAGGTGAATATCTGGCCCCAGACATGAAGCGGAGCTTTTACAGAGTTGTTCAATAAAGCAAGAGATCTGTGTTTTCACAGTAGATAAATGACTTCATGGGTGATGCTGCAGTCTCTTGTGTCACCTCTCCTTCAAGAAGTTTTGTTTTAATCACTCTCATAAAGTTTCCTTAACTGCAACAATAATGCTAAGTGCCTGACACAAAGCAAAAAAAATCAGGTTTCTGGGTAACTACTGGAATGAAATGTTGCTCTCGAGTTGTTGTTTGGTGTTTTTTGATAGGATTTTTATTCTACCATTTCTTTGCTTTTAGAAGCACTGAAAGCATTAGTGCCTAAAAAAATAGCTTCTTCAGTCCTTATGCAGATAAACCTCCAGCTGCTCACTGTGGGTAAGACCTGTAATATAAAGTGTCATTGATTTAATTTTATCTAGAACTGGGCCATAAAATAAAGGTCTTAAGAGCAACTACTTAGTTTATCATGTCAGTAATCCTTCTCTGTGTTCACCTAGTAAGAACAGATGCAACCCTACCATAACTATGAAGGAACCAGAAAGTATTAAAATACAAAGTTTTTTTAAAGGATACAGAAACACACTAGTGATGGGACTATGTGTGAGGAAATCTCCTTTAATCCACTTCTGGTGATACTAAACCAACAAATTTAGCAGCACAAATATAGTATTACTGAAACACATAAACATTGAATAAATATATTGTCTCATCTCTTTAAAATATCAAATCTGTTTAGCTCTCAGAATCAGAAGGGACTGCAGGTGCTCAACATTTCTGAAAATCAAATAAGCATCTGTTTATTTGCCCATATATGTATATCCATGTCAAATCTGAGGTATTCACATTTGACAAATTTGATCTCTGTCTTCAGTTAAAACTGCTTCTGGCTTACACATCTCTGTACATGATTAAAATCTCAGGTTCCTTTTTACTTTGTTTCGTTTAAAACTTATACTAATTCCATTCTGTTTGTTAGTCCATGTAAATTCTACTCAAATTAATGCTAGACAAGTTGGTAAATGACATAAGTAGAGATAGCTTTATTGACTTCCTAAGAGGTTTTTGGCTAAAGCTTAAACATAGTCTGACGACAACCTTGGAGATAAGCACCATAGACAGCATTAACATGTCCTAGAGCAGCACCATCTTTTCTATATGTAATAAAATGTATTTGGTGTAAGTAGAATTCTATAGAGAAATTTCAGATTTTTTAGGTCCATACAGAAACAGGAAGGTCTGACTTTTGTACTTAGAATTCATTGGCAATATTGGAATTAGTAACATTTTTACTGAACACCTAGTTAAATGCATGGAATTTCAAAAACAGGTAAGAACTAATTGGGTTAACAGTTGTGAACAATTTGTAACATTTGACTTGATTCACAAAAGCAAAGATCTGGCCAGGATTCAAGGAATAATTGGGATTTGATGCAATGTCATCCTCTCTCTCATCTTATAAGGATCTATTGTATAACCTCAAGGTCTCCAAGTGAATGGACTTGCATAAATGATCAGAGACTGATGAATAGGACCATCTTATTACAACCAAACATGTTTTACTAAATTGCAGAAAGAAATATACAGTTTGGATATCAGTAAAACTAATGAGACACTAGAATAGACTAGACTACAGACACTAGTGCATTTCTTTCTCTGGAAGTTTTTAGAAGGACTGGGCTAGGTACAGCAGATCTTTATGTATGATAGGTAAATTATCAGGATGACAACTTTGTGTGTTTTCAAACTTTTACGTAACTCTTGCATAACCTATAATAGCCAACTGTGCTACTGATCTTGATATCTGAGCGTATCAGCTGCAGCTATTGAAAGGAAAATGTTGCTAGTTTTATAGTAGTGTGCTCCCAGCTTCTCCTGAACGAAAGCTGATCGTGACAGCTACAGACCTTCTTATTCCTTAGCTTGACATCAGTAAAGCCTTTATGGTACAGATAGTTGACCTCTTCTTTTCTTTACAGTGTTATTATTTACTCACCTGTAGCCAATAACTGAAACACTAGCAATTAACATCACCAGAAATTATGAACTGCTATGGGCTTACATGAACCTCAGGGTACCTTCCTGAAAACAGCCACAAATCTCCTCAACCTGCTGCCATCTATTGCAAAGCCTGAATTTACCACTGTAATCTGATAGATATCTACTGTGTTCTCATATGATAGTGTGGCAGGTGCAACTGCCCCAACAAGGACCCAACAAAGATCAGGGCCCGCTGAGGACCTGACAAATACTGGACTTGTCAAAGACACAAAGACTGGGACTTCCCATGTATTGCAACACTCATTCCCCATCCCCTGTGCTGCTGGGAGCAGAGGGAAGGAGATAGAAAACTGTTGGTAGGTGCACAGTTCTCAGGAGGTGTGGTCCCTGAGTCATTTAGAATTGACCACAGATCAAATTCGATTTGGTATAAAAGAGGTCCTGCTGGAAGGCCCCTTTGAGTGGTTCTCCTTGGAGCTGTGTGTCTGTGATAGGAAACTCTCCCCTTGGGATCCAAGGAAACTTTCCAGGATTAAATACTCTGATCCTCCTTTTGGTTAGTGATTTTTTAATTCTGGATATGTTCTTGAGTGAGCCCTCACCCCCCTGGGTGAGTGATTCTATCGTCTGCGTAACCTTGAGAGAGAGTTCCTTTTATGAGTGATTGTGCATATTTTGGGTCATCCTTCTAAAAGACTATTTGCAAAACTAAGGAATACTTCAGATGATTGTGCAGTGATAGTCCCATCTGACATCCAAATTTGTGGTTTACTTTGTTACTTGGAGCACAAAGTAATATTAGAATGAATGCTTTATTTTGGGTAGCTGTTTGTCTGTTTTGTGGGTGCCTCCAAAGCAGATAATTCCAGAAATTTACACAAATTTCACTCTATAATTCAAAATATTATATTTTCACAATATACCCCCAAATTAAACCCAATGACTGCCTCTTCCAGACAATCATGCAATGATAAATTCCCATGCTAGAATGAATAGTCAGTTTTTATAGTGGTCTGCTATTACCACTCACATGGCACCCCGTGGAAGAGGTTATTTTTCACATGGCTAAAGGAATTTATTTCCATAAGTTTTCAGAGAGTTCAAGTACTACAGCTATGATTTCGCTTAGAAGTGTATTTTGTAATTATAGTCAGATATTACATTGCCCTGTCATAGCAGTAATGTTTTGCATAACATAGTAGAGCTGTTCACACTAATGTCTAAGTCCTAAAAACTACTTCTATTGTAAATAAGTTCTCCACACCAAAGCACAATTTGAGCACTGGTGCATACTCTTCCATAAACTCCCTGGCACAATTCTAACCTGTGCCAACTTGTTCTATCCTAGGGCATGCTTGGCCATGGTTTGGGAGATTGCATCAGCCATACAGACACATTACCCCTCATCCTATCTCTACACTACCTGATAAAGAGGCCCTCTCCAGCTTTCTTGTAGGCTCCCTTTAGGTACTGAAAGTCTTCTATAAGGTCTCCCTTGAGCTGTCGCTTCTTTAGCCTAAACAAGCCTGACTCTCTTGTCCTGGCCTCATATGGGAGGTGCTCCAACTCTCTGATCATCTTTATGGCCCTCCCATGGGCTCACTCTAACAGATCCATGTCCTTTCTTTGCTGAGGACTCCAGAACTGAATGCAGTTCTCCAGGTGGGGTTATATGAGAGAAGAGTAAATGGGCATGATCACCTCCCTCAATACACTGGTCACTCTTCTTTTGATGCAGCCCGGGATATGGTTGGCTTTCTAGGCTGCAAGCACATGTTGTCAGCTCATGTTGAGCTTCTCATCCACCAGCACCTCCAAGTCTTTCTTTTCGGGGCTACACTCAAAAAATTCTCCACCTAGCCTGTATTTGTGCTTGAAACTGCTCCAACCCAAATATAGGACCTTGCACCTGAATTTCATGAGATTCACGTAGGTCCACCTCTCAAGCCTGTCAAGGTCCCGCTCCAAGTAGAGACCAGTGACAAGTGGTGTTTCTCAGGAATCAGTATTGGGACCAGTGCTGTTTAACAACTGTGTCAGTGACATGAACAGTGGGATCAACTAACCTTTGTGTATTACTTTACCTCCCATTTGTATGTACTATCTAGCACAAGAGGAATCTTTTGTGTGCTCCCAAAAAAGGGCTGTACATGGGAACGTTGAATCCAAAAATTCTCCCCTACATCATGACCTTGACTTGGCTCATTCATTGCAGTTAGATTTACTTAGATGAAAGACTGGGCTTCTGTGTAGGCTAACAGCATGCTACAGGTTTCATGAAGTCAAAAGGGTACAAAATGACTCAGAACCGTTTTTAGCTGTGAGTAGAAGAACCCAGCCTGCTGTAGTCTCCAACTGTCTCTTTTGTCACACAGATCGAAAATCCAGAAGACAGCTTCTGAATCTACTTCAGAACCAAAAGTAGCTTATGGCACCATCCCTGGGCTTTCTACTGCTATTTTTTCCAAGGATTACGATGGGCTAGTTGTTTTTTTAAGCTAGAATAACCAGGAGAGAGTGAAAACTACAGATTATGCATATTTATCGACTGATTCAGCTAAAATGTCTAAACTTTTGACTGAATTTATATCCCTTTTCTTAGTAACAGAATAGATTTCTGCTGTTGAAGAGAAGACTGATTCATTGACTTTAGAAAATATTCATAGTTTACTGCACTAATGATCTGAATGGTACCCCCAAGTGCTGGACAGACGATGTACCTTGTTGTTTGGAATGAGTGAACCAGATACAGCAGTACGGGTAAACCTCAAATATATTATTCAAAACATTGAAATAATTCCCTTTCTATATGTATCTTCCTTGCTTTTAACTTTTAAAGGAAAGCTTCTGTCCTTAGTAAAATTAGCACTCATTGGGGAAGCCTTGTATTGAACTAACAACTTTCCCTTTCAAGTGAAATATCTAATTGTGTTCCTCTTGAACAATTAGATTCCAAATTTGACTAAAAATACAGTATGTGAAACCAAGTTGAACTGAAAACGTGCTTGTTCTGGAAAATTGCATGCCTCAAGAGTCCTGTACTCGCTTAAATTTTCTTTCATGTGGTGAAAATAAGCTGTATCTTTAAAAATTATGATCATTACAGAAAAACTTTTCTGTTAGCTCCAAACTCAAGACCAGATTGATAGTAAAATTGATGAGGTAGCTATGATTAGTCACATCAATAAAATTTTGTAAGTTATAATGTGGGCTTACAAATGGCACCACCAGGACTTCAAGTTTCTGCAGCAAAATATGCTCCATGCCACGTAGATTGCCATCTTATTTTTCTTAAATTCCTGCTATCCAGAACACATTCGGAGTGAAGACATATTACTTTTTGCAGTGATACTGTACTGAGGTATCACCTTCCATGTTATTAGTGAGCTAGTGTTAAATTTGCCAGTCTCACCAAGGTTATAAAATTTTTCAGGCAGCTAAAAGCTTCAAATCTTCTGCTTCTGGCTTCCAATGACTCCTTGGCCACCCTTTACAAATTTTGTATTGATAGAAGTTGTCTCTTGTTTCTCAGCTATTTACGGGATATCTTTATCAGAGACTGACTCCAGTAAACTCTATAGATATCAGTGAATTTAAAAGAGGACAAAGATCCCATTACAAACTCTCCTTTTATTGATTTCACTAAAAATAGTTTTCTGCTGTAAATAAAGAACTTAAACATTTTATGTGGACCTAAGTAGCTGGGTCTATTTATCTGCTGATAATTGTGTTACTTTCATATAGTGAGCTGTACAATAATTCCTAACTGTACAACCAGCTGAATTCAAGGACCAAGAAGAAGCATTAAAAATAGAGGTCTCTCTTCAGGATCTGAACCAGGTAAAAGGGCAGTGATGTGATTCTCCTTTACACATATTCTTTTGGAGATATTTTCTGAGAGGGAGAGGAGTAGGTGACAGAAGATCTTAGATATAGCTAAGGCACCGGAAGAATAGCTTGGTGACAACTAAAGGACTTAATTCAGGGCCATCCATGAATTGCTTTTAACAAGAATCAGCAACTAGAAGGTGCAACACAGAAAAAATAGGCTAAGAAGCACTTGTAACCAAGAAGCACTTGTAACCAAGAAGCACTTAAGGAATGGGTACTTAAATACTACAATGCTATGGCAAGCATCACAGGGACATTTATACATCTACACAGAAGGATGTAGCATGGAATAAACGCATATTTTGTAACTTTCCCCAAGAAAAACAAACAAACACACAAACAAATGAGATGAAATTTGTCAGACAAAAATACTTTTATTTTTTTGTTTGTAACAACCAGAACATGAAAGGTAAAAGCTGCCCACCAGGTTTGCATTAACCTGCCCATGAAAGTTAAGCGGTTTTTATAGTTCAGCTGACTCTGTTCTTTTTCTGAGTAAAGCAAAGTCTCTGAAGACTGAGAAAGCAAATTCAGCAGGAAAAATACTTTGATACTATAGTTACGTGTAGTCTAAAATGACAGGTTTTGTTGGAATGAAATTATTCAAGATACTGCCCAAAATGGCAGAGGAGATTTTTTCAGTCTTCTGAAATGTAATGTGAAGGAGAATTATGTGACATAAGGGCATTCAAAACCCCACAAACTCTTTGTGGGTAGGGCTGGAAAAAAAATTCATTTATAGTACAACAAGGAATGTTTCTGAACTCACAGAGGGTGAACGATAAAGCAAAGAAGGTGTGTTGGGACAATAAACAGCACTAGCAAGGAGAGTCGTTTCAGTGCAGAAAACATACTTCCTAAATTTAACTTCTGTAATTTCAAAAGAACCCATGCAACCCTGCCTGCCTAGAAGAATGAGAAAAGTTATGAGTATACATTCTTAAATTTAATGTTCTCATTGACTTTCCACCTTTGTTGGATTGTCTTTTGTAGAAATGACACCTTGTGATATAATGCAGTCATGTGCTCAAATATTTTGTAGCAAAAATATTAAGATTACTACTTAGTTTATTGGTCTAGTAACATTTATTTTTACACAGAATCCAAATAAATAGAATATGCTTTAAAATCCTGGTGGAAGAATGGCAAAGAAAACATACAAGCCGTGACTCTGAGATCTAAAGGCACTGAGTGACATACAGGTAGTTTGTACATAGCTCTGGAGCCTGGGGAGATCTGGTGCCTGTGGACCTCTGAGCACTAATTTGGATTATTCTCTGCTGCAATGATGGCTCCCAAGGATGAAAGGCGTCTCAAATCACTTAGAATCATGACAACTTCCTCTTCTTCTGACCTTTGTTGGATCTTTCACTAAAATGTCACCAGAATAATTTTAAGAACTCAGTTCTCAAGTTCCTCTCTAGTGATTATTTACTTCTACAGAACATCAGTTTCAAGTTATCAGGATTCTATGCTTTTTCGCATCTTGAACATACTTCTTTCTTTGATACTTAGTGTCTTATTTCTTAGCTGCTTATTGATTAGTTATTCTTTGTAATGCAGGAGTTAGAAAAATAGTATCTGAACACTTATAAAATTCAAGAGAAAAAAAACAAATCAGCACTATCCAATGTACTGAAGAAAGTTTTCTTTAAAGACAGAACTACTTAAATGAAAAGACTTCAAAATAAGTGGATATTAAGCATGACTAGATGCTAGAAAAGGCTTTCTTTGGTATCCAAGATGGCTATACAATTTCTTTGGTATCCAAGATGGCTATACAATTATTGACTTCAAAGTAGTAATTTAGTTACAAATAGATGCAAACCATGTAACTCCTTTTTCACCTGACATGTGCTCTGAGAGTTGAGCTTTCAGTACTTTATTAAAATGTTATCAATATAATGTTTTCTCAAATCATATTCTGAGACAAATTAACATGGAAATTGTGAATTTTAAAATATTTACATTTTAAATTATTATTTTTAAGGGCAGCACATCCTATTCATTTTTTTTTTTTGTATCTGAATCACTCTCTCCAGGCTTTTTCTCAAATAATTTAACCTAAACTGACAAGCCCAAATGTATGAATTACCTAAGCATATTACCAGCTGGGAGCAGCTAGTAGTTATAATTACTTGTTAGCTAATGTTGTACACAGAACAATTATGTTTGGAAACATATAACCTTGGACTGGTCTGCAATAAGCTTGCAATTTTAGAAAGCAATGAATGGCCTCTGACTATGGCTAAGACAAAAACATAATTAACTAAGAAATCTCCTGATGTACTGTAATATACTCTAGTTTGCAGCTAACGACCATTATTTTCTGTTTTAATGTTAGCAGTTAGAGTATATCTACATTTTCTTCTATGTATGTCAGCATAAAATCAATAAAACTCACAAATAGCAATTAAAATGCAATAACAATCCCGCTCAAGTTTTTTTTAAGCAATATGAACAACTAAGATGATGATCATTATCCCCTCCATTAATTTTTCCCCATAGTAAGGCAGATTTGCATATTGATGTCACAAATATTTCACAGACTAACACAAGCCTCCCCTTTTCCATATCCATAACCGTGGGGGTGCACACCTGGTCCAGAAGGATTTAGAGATATCAGCAGAGATATTTTAGGCTAGCACACTTTGCTTTGTGCTTGCAGTGGGAGAGGACTGCATACCTAGTCAGGTACCAGGTGTCAGAGACGCAGTCTTTGCCTCTGTCTCATGACATGACTAAGGTGACTCTTACAGCATTGTCATCCAAATATAAAGATGGGTCTGGGCCAGAGTTCTCAAGCTGTGATAAGCCTCCCATCAGTAATATGCAAGTTTCTTCACTATACACATAAATCGTGTTTGAATAGCCAAACGTCTCCTTCTGTGCATGTACCCAACTTAGCAAAGTGCTTTTGCTGCTGATACTGTCGTGAATGCTCTCACCTAAGCAAACTGCATTTAGAAAGCGCTATATAGGACGTTCTTCTCTGTTGATAATTACGGTTTGATAAGTATTATTCTACAATCAAGTGTTTCAGAAAGCCTATTTCAATAAAAGGGAAACATGAGATCATATTTTCTTCAATGTTTAAATCTAGAAAATAAGAATCACTAATCTGCAGTCCAATTAATGAGAGGAGAATCTGTCCTGTAAACAAAATACAAAATTATTGATGAAAAAGAAAGTTTGTTTGGTTTGGGGTTTTTTTTCCTTCTATATTTGAAATTATTTGTGAATATTTGTCTACGTTCTCGAGTAACGCCATTTTTCAGTGCTTCTTGATGTTAAACCAATCAAAATAAATAAGAAGTTATACAAAAAATAAACATGGAAGTCTTGCTGTGTTATCAAATATGGTTGCAGAACTGAATGCTAACGTGGTACTTCAATTAATGGTTTGTTATGAATAACGTATTTGTCAAAACTGGTCGAGTCTTGTTCACAAATTGTTGGATTATGATTTTGTTGGAACAAAATTTTGTATTGAAAGCTTTGACATGAACAATTTTGGACTATCTAAAACCTGTATATTCCACTGTTGACATGAATATTTGGAATTCCCTATTTGCTTGGCCTTTGAACAATCAAATACTACACTGTATCCTTTTGTCCCTTAATTGAGCTCTAAAAAATACAGAAATATTCTTTGCTTGTTTTTTAAAATAATCTCTTTTAATCCCATATGTGGGAAGATATTAGGGCAGAAATATATTTAGGAACAGCAAGTTACAGCTCAGGAATATAAGGACATTTAAAGCCCATCTTGTTGTTTTGTCCATCTTCTTCTTCATTTAAAATTGCTTCCTGGATAAGGAAAAAATAAAGTTTTAAACCAGATTTATGTACTTTACATTCAATTTGGTCTTCACTCACAAAAGTGAAGCAATTAAAGGTTTGTATGGTTTCAAACTTTTCTGGTTTAAGTGTCTAAGTTGCAGGACTTTGGCTAGGGTTTCTTTGAAGTGAGGCAACCTAAACTTCAAAAGATGTCATGGTGTCAGCAGGATGAGGTAGTCCAGGGACTTCTGTATAGGATGGCATCAGTTTTATGTGAAACATTAGAAAACTACTGCCTGTCTTGGCAATCTGTTTTGGTAATATCAATTTTCCATAGCTGTACATAAAACAAAGCATTTTTTTCAAGAAGAACATACGTCAAATGGGGTGGGTTTTGGTTTGTATCATAATGTATTTCCTCCACATATTGAATCCCAAATGAAAAGAATGTCTGTGTTTAACATTGTCTATCAGATCAGATGACTGCTGTTAAATCCAAGTATTGCAAACAGAGGCTGTGGAGCTGGATATGGTATTGAGACACATAGTAGGAGTTCTACATTAATGACTGGTAGGTTTATATTGCCAGCTCATTTTGTTATGTCAGTAGCCAGAATTACTAATATTTAAATACCGTAAAGGTTTATGACCTTTGCTGTTGCTGGGTCATGTTTCATACTTTACTCATGTTAAGCGGCACTTGGAGGTTTGCCTGCAAGTTGCCTGGCTCTACAGCTTTCTCCCTTCCTTGTACCAAAGTTAATTTAGAGGAGGCACTATGTACTGCAATGTTTAGAAACCACAAACCAGAGAAATGCTTGTCATTAGCGCCAACATTGCTTTTTTTTTCCAAAGCTGAGCATAACACCTAGTAAAATAAGCCTGGATGCTTGTTTCACTGTGGCTAAAGTTATTTTCCATTTTATCCAGAGAATAAAGTCTTTCAAGATATGATTTCTACATTCTGAAGTACGCACTATTTTTCCTCAATACGCAAGAACAGCGTTATTGCATCTTATTATGTAGACATAGCTAAAAAAGCAAGAAATCAAAGCTAGGATTTGTAAATAACTTTAATAAAATGCCCCACTTTTTTAACATGTTGGGTTTCATACTCTGTGTGCCAGAAATCCAGAAGCCAGAAATACTCAGGGATATAGATGAGCCTGTAATAGTAGTGGACATGTGTGACCGGCAGAATCTGTGGCTTAACAGCTGCCATCTCAATTCAGTTCTAAAATATAATAAGTGAGCTATTCACTGACATTTATGATACATTTTAATAGTCTTATTCTAATTCTAGTGTGGGTTTCCCATTCCCAGTATTTGTGTCTTTAATTTGTATTTCATATTTCATATTTACTTAGCAAATGGCCAAATCTGAAAAAAGTATTTGGGCAACTAGAGTGCAACTTTGGTGAAATTTAGGAATGTGAGTGCAAAAATCATAACCACAAACCACTCTATATCTACCCAGATAAGAGCCTGAGCATGTAAATGTTAAATATTAGTCTGTGAAATACCCCAGGGCTTCAAGTTCTGTAGTGACAAACCCATATCGCTGCAACAGTATCCTGACTTTTGTTTCACATTTTGGCTTGTTCAGCATTCACAAAGTAGGAATTTCAGTGCTTGGGAGCTATGAAAGCTCAAAATATACCTTACAAAAACTCACCATATTGAATTCAGCAGTAAACATTCAATGTGGATAAATTAATTTAAAATCACAGTTAGGGAAGGCAGTGCTGCGCACCGATAGTGAGAAGAACTGTGGGCGAAGGTGGAGAAAGTCAATCTTTTACTGTTTAATTTCTTTTATATTTGTGCAAGAAATTAAACAGCTGCATTTAATGACCCCTTGAGCATTAAGGACTTCAAAATGTGCTTTATACCCCCTTAGAATCATAGTTTACTGTTAAACACTAGACAAAGAAAGACATCTTCTCTAGCCTTCCTGTTGTAGCTGTAACATGTTACACAGCAAAGAGTGCAAGTTTCATAGGTACCAAAAGATGAGCAGAAAGTTCTCTCTAAATCAGTGCTTACTTAAAATCTGTATATTTACCAGAAGGGGGGAATCCTAGGGCAGTGTTTCAGCACTACGGAAAGATAGTGTCAAGGAATCTTTCAAAGGCAGGTGAATAAACAGCATGAGAAGTGGAAACCAGAACCCAGGACTGCTCTCTCTCACATTCATGAACTTACAGCCTTGGCTGTGCATTCCCTCATGAGAAGTGGAGCATACCAGGTAATGTGGACTTACTGCTGGATTCATGTTTAGGGCAATAATACAGGCAGGGAGAAAAGCCATGGTTTGGGACAAATGCAAAAGTAGGAAGATTTACATATGATGTATTTATATACCACATGACTCAGTTCCTGGCAAATAATCTACCACTTTTCATGTACTGTTAGGTACATCCTGTATAGACATGTCAATAACCTTTTACAAAAGCATAAATCATCCAGTTGACCATGTACAGTCTGATATCCAACAAGTGTTTCTGGTTAGAAAATCCCAGAGCTGGAAATCTTGTCCATTAGCCTGTCCTAGGGCCAGATGAAATATCTTTCCCTCTTTCTGAAATGGTTTGTTTAGCCTAGTCTTAAATATCTTTGATCATGGAGATTCTGCAGCCTCCTTATTCACTACCTCTGAAATTCAATAACAAGCACCAAAGAATTCTGAAATTTGCTCTGGCTTGGTTGCAGGATCCTGACTAAAATGTCTGTGGTGCAGACAAGAGCTTAATTAAGGGCTTTATGGAAAGAGATTTGAATCCCATAACAATCAACAGCTCTTTAATACTCAAGGAGTTTTATTGACATTAGTGAGGATATTCCATGGAACTTATTCTTATCCAATATGAAAAAGGGGACCGGAATATGTCTATCTGATAAAACTGATAGGGCAAGAAGATTCTTTCGGACTTTGAATATGCCATATCTAAATGGCTTGAATATGGCTTTGAATAAGCCATATGTTTACATATGTATTTGAATAAACCATATTTTGCATGACATTGTTAACAGCAGCTGAAGTATTGGCCAAAATACTAAAAATGAGTTTTATATTATGGTAATTGCATTCTGGTACAGACACAAGGGTCTGATTTCCTGTAGTAGTCGTAATATACTACCTCTTCTACAAGTTAAATGTATATTTTGTGGTGGTATTTCTTGTAGAAATGGATGAAAAATCCTAATTCAGTTTTTGATGCAGTTTTGCAGTCAAACACTTGCTTTGCATAATTGGGGTGACAGATGCACTTTATTGTAGCAGCAAAACCACTTTGTAGCACATTTTGTAAAATGGTACAATGGGCTTGGATCTTGGCCAACATCAATAATGGAATAATAAACTTACACAAGTAGCAGGAAATTGCTGTTGTTTTAATGAAAAAGCCACTTTTCATAGCTCTTCTGAGGTTATTTTGTTCAACAGTTGCTGTTAGGACACAGGACTTCCAGAAAAGATTCTCAAGTACTTTTGTATGAGAGAGGTAAGAAGTGACACAGGAAAATAAGATTCTGAAAGTCCCACAGCGTAAAACCCACTGCTGCCAGAGGAAGCACTGGATCATCACTGAGCCATCGCTCATACAAAAGAAGATTTTATACAGCCCTGTAAACTGGGCAACCTTACTGAAAATCATTCCAGAGCCCAGTTGGAAGATCAAACAGGAAAACACAGTCTGGTCTTTGTTGAAGGGATTTCATGCTCTAATGCCTTTCTCATGCACACTGTTCACTCACCTGACCAGCAGAGATTTGGCTACCCAGCTTTCTTGACTCATTGTGGTTAGCCTGAATGGGACGAAGGCGTACCCCTCACTGGAGTTCTGTGAAAAATGTCATTGTATGTCAGACTATTAAGACAGGTTGATATTGATGTGATTTATCTTTCTGACAATTGATAAAATGCTTGTCTATCAAAAATAACTGCCTCTCATACCTGCCCCTTTGAAAAGAATGTGCAATGTAAATTAATTTGAAATGTGATTTTGTTTGAAACACGTTAAATCTTGTGGGTTTGTTTTTACTCAGTAAGTAGACAGAAGACACTTGTTGAAAACAAAATAAGCTGATGAATGCAATCTAGATGAGATAATTGAAATGATAACTGCAAATGGAGGCAACGTCCAACCAGAATAATATTTTCTTACTGAGAAAACTTGAATGCACTAGAGAAAAGCACGTTTGTTTTAACATGGGTTACTGCCCTTCCTATTTCTTTAACAGGCTGTGCACACCATAATTTCTTAGACATAACCATGGATAGGAAGAGAGAGAATTAAGCAATCATGTAACAAAAGGTAGGATATAATAGTGTCTCAAAATATAGACACATTTCAGATCTGATGGATAGTGATTTAAAATATAATTGTTGCATAGCTCAAACAATAACCTTATTTTCAAAATGCAAACCCAAGAAACATTGACTTGTGGCAATTGTCTAACGTCCCATGTTAAGAAAATATCAAAAGGATGATCTGTGGAACCACTGCTAAGTGGTCAGTCTCACTTCAGTCCCTGGGAAAATCATGGGGCAAGTAATTTTGGGACATACTCCTCAGCTTCTGAAGGAGAAGAAATAATGGGTACAGCGAGCATGGATTTCCTGTTTATACTTGAACAGTGTGATTACTGTCTGTTATAAAATGACTGAATGTAAGAGTAGAGAGAGAGACGGATGTCAAGCACCGGATTTTAGCACGGAATTCAACACTATAAATTAAGGGTGTGTTTATGCCTCTTTACTTTACACTGATTGGTGACATGGTGTAGTTGACAAGTAGGAGTAGGTGTAGGTGTTGGGTCATAGGTTGGACTCGATGATCTCAAAGGTCTTTTCCAACCTTACGATACTGTGATACTGTGACCTCATCTAGGATGCAGTATCTAGGTTTTCCCCCTTTCTCAATTTCCCCTATGAAATACAAATACTGATAAACTCTAACAAGGTCAGTGGAAGCCACTGAGATGGGCAAGGCTAGATCACTTGACCTGTGAGGAGAGGCTGGGTGAGGGAGCAGGGCTTCTTTAACTTGGAGAAGAGATGGCTTCAGGGGTTCTAGCGGTAGCATCAGTGCCTGTGGGTAGGTTGTCAAGGAAACAGAGTCAGACTCATAACAGTTGTGTCTGTTGGGAATATGAGGGACAATATCATAAGTTGATACAGGAGAGGTTCACACTGTATATAAAGAAAAATCTTTTCCCCATGAGAACAGCCCAGAACTGGACCAGGTTGGCCAGAGAGGTTGTGCAGTTTCCATCCTTGGAGGTTTTAAAGACCTGACTGGATAAAGCCCTGAGCAACCTGGCCTGAATTCATAGCTGACCCTGATTTGAAGTTTGGCTATAAACCTTTACAACCTGAAAGAGTCTGTAACTCTGATTGTAAACTAAGTGGCCACTCAGAGCTGATAGAATGGTCACCATTGACTATCAGTTATCTTAATTGTGACTACCTATGTGATATATATACAAATTGTGACTGAATTTGCAGAAAGGGTAAAGGTTTTAAAACAGCTAACCTATTCTCTATTTAAATGAGTCTAGATGTAGTAGTGAGCTCACATGACCTTGCTTAAGCAAGAGAGTTGGACCAGGTGACCTCAAGATGTCCCTTCCAACCTCAAGCATTTTGTGATTCTGTAATTCTGTCTTTTTTTCAAATCAGTGGATGTATTGTATAATATGCCTTTTATATATTTTGTACATTTTGTAAAAAAAAAAATCTAGAATAAACAAGACTTTGAAAAAATAAACATCAATAACCAATTTTGTAATTGATATCTGATGAAGAGAAGACTGTTGAGGGACAATAACTCATGGTATATATACATATGCTCATGCTCATGGCGTATGTAAGCTCACAGGGCTTGAAGAGTCTACTTTCCCTCTCAATTCAGCATGTGTAAGCCAGGAACAATACCAAAATCTATGGAATTTCCGAAGTTCTATACTTTTTTTGTTTTTGTTTTATTTTGATATTTTTTTGCTCTTAAATCTTTCTCCAGAATGTCCCATTCTGCTCAAAACTGCTAATTTTCCAGATAAGTCAGCAAAGTTAATATTATTCATGACTCTTAAGATAATTTTGATAATACTTTGTGTACGAATACCAAATGCATTCTAAGACTACATTTCTACATTTACTTTTTAACAAACATGTCATGTTGGTCGGTCATAATCACCCTGACTTAATAGTGTGCTCAGATCTATCTACTCATTTTTTTCTAGAGGATGAATGGACAACTCAGATGAGTGTTATACATAGTTATTTAACATTGACATTGCTCTTACTGGCAGCTACTTTGGCAAACAAAGCCAGCTAATGTAATTATTATAAAGTAATTATAAACTTATTATAAAGTCCCTGACACAATATCTCTATTATTTCATGTGATTTTACAAGCAACCTGTCCTTAGATAAGTATTTATACAACAGATATTAATTTACAAGGTACAATCTCCTCTGAAGCTTGCTTATTATTACAGATACGCAGAAAGCTATAGTTCACAGTAGATCCAAATGGCAGCAAAACCATATCAGTCAGAATATTCTTTTCGTGCTACAGCTAATGCAGTAATTCTGATTTTATCCTCATTATAAAGCATCTTTGGTGAGCAGAGAAACACAATTAAAAGCTGCTTCACTGAAAAGACTTTTTACTTAACTCCACAGTCAATTGTCATCTCAGAATATTTCACGAGTTTGTTTTCTAAGTCTGCAGAGCTCAGTTGTGTGTGTTTTCACAGTATCCACATACATTTTCATTTTTATATATGTCCACAACAAGATTAAGTAAGGTTAAGTCATTTTTTCTGTTCTTTCCTCCCACAGGCTAAGATTCCCGATACGCAGATAACTTGTCTGTCATTTCAGACTGTTTGAATCTCATCCCTTCTGAGACAAACTGAGCATACGTAACTTTTCAAAATATCACCCAGATCTATCTGAATACACGGTCTTCGCTAGTAAGACCACAATGCCTGCAATGTGTGGCCTTCCTCAAATAAAAAGACCTAATTTCTTAATTTTTATATTTGGCTCAAAACATTTCTGCGTGATAGTCGTCTTGCCACAGCAAAGAGGAGCAATGCTGGTGTTCAGAACTCTCTTTCATGATGTCTTTTGTCTTTGGTTTGATGAATTCATCAGTTTTAATGAGCTGATAAGGGCAATAATTTGCATTCAATTCAGAGGACCATTGTCATACACTTAACGCCCCTTTTTGGGTTAGATAGTCTTTATTTCATGTGAGACCTGGAAGTCCCAAGTCTGTCTATGAGGGCATTCTTCTTTGCCCAGCACAGTTCCGTCACCATCAAAACCTTTGAATAATTAAACTCTGTGAATGATGCTTTTTGTTCAAATATTTCCTAAGGAATTACTAAAAAATATATTTATTATTTGTTATTTACTATTTAGTATGTAGTTATTGGTATCTTTCCTGTTTGCAGAGATAGGTCATCACAGCACTAAACTCTTCAAAAAAAGCACTAGCTTTTAAATAGAAGAAGCAGTTAGTTCTGCCTTTTGAGCAACATCAGGATAAACCTCATGTTTGATCAAGTTTTCAATTTTTTAAAATTTCTTTATTTTAAAAAAATAATTTTGATTAGCTGATATAACATGTTTGGAGCTGCTCTGTGTTAATTTCTGAGTGTTCAGGTCAGGTTATTAGAAGGTTCTGAGCCTTCACATGAAGAGGCAGAGCTGAGAGGTTTTGTGATTTACTTTCTTTACCTTCTTGCCTCAAGAGGGCTCCCAGCTACCTTCCAGCATCCTTGGACTGAGCCGGGAGAAGGCAGCCTGACACAGAGAATGGACCTTGACATCTGCACTGAGCTGATCCGGTATCGTTTCCAGTGTGCGAAAGGACTAATAGTTAACTGCTAACATGGTGTCTTCTGCTTTGAAAGCCTGATATGGTGGGAATTCATAAAAAAGAAAATACTATTTTAATATTTCTTCCCAGTTAATAAACTAGGAAGGAGATCTGAGAAATTTCTTAAAGCATTTGTTTCATTCTGGTGCTTGGAAGACTCAAGTCATGTTTACCAAGTGCTACTTTAATAATCAGTTCAGTCAGTGCATTGAACTGATTATTGATACATTTTCTCAGTGAAAGTATATGTTTAGTAGATCAGGAAATTCTTATTAAAAGACACCGAAAGAATGGTTCAAGCTAAATCAGAGCACCGGAAACAAGAAGGACTTGGGTACCATCACTTATAAAAACACTGAGCTGAAAAACTGCTCTGAAGCAGGACAGCAAATGTTCCTGGCATGCGGGAGATCAAAAGAACTCTCCTGCAGGTCTAATAATGAACATTTGATCCGTGGAGAGTAATTATTTTGGAACAACCAGCTGAGACACAGGACCTTGGGGGACCAGAAGAAGTTACAACTAGTTTCATTATAATCAGGACATCAAAAGTTTTTAAGATAGATGAGCATGCCAGCCGCTCTTTCAGGAAATGTTGCCCCTTTGTTACGGTAGCTTAATACCTCCACTTTAAGAAGGTTGTTATGTATCTATGTGTGATTTGTACCTGAGTCACAAAAAGAAAAACTGCAAGTACCTGAACACAGTCAAACTTACTGAGGAAGTGCAATCTCCCTTGCAGTATTGTAACCCAGGTCTTAGTTGAGTACAAGAGGCACCAATAAATGGGAGCAAGTTTGATGAGGGGCTAGAGCACTTTCCCTCTGAGGAGAGGCTGAGGGAGCTGGGCTTGTTCAGCCTGGACAGAGATGACTGGAGAGGTGAGGGGGTTGGTGTTGGGGAAGCCACACCTTGAATACTGTGTTCGGTTTTGGGTCCCACAGTACAGTAAAGACATTGAGGTGTTGGAGTGTGTCCAGAGTAGGGCAATGAAGCTGGTGAAGGGTCTAGAGGACAAATCATATGAGGAGAGGCTTTGGGAATTGAGATTGTTTAGCCTGGAGAAGAGGAGGCTGAGGGAAGACCTTACTGCTCTCTACAACTCCCTGAAAGGAGGTTGTAGCAAGATGGGTGCTGGTCTCTTCTCCCAGCTAACAAGTGAAAAGAGAAAAGGAAATGGCCTTAAATTGAATCAGGGGAGGTATGGGTTGGATATTAGAAAAAAATTCTTTACTGAAAGAGTGATCAAACATGGAACAAGCTGTCCAGGGAAGTGCTGATGGAGATCTCCTTCACGGAAGTCTCTTTCATGGAGATGTTCAAAAAACATATGGGACTTCAGGACATGGTTTAGTTGGCAAGGTAGTGTTGGGTTGATGGTTGGACTAAATGATTTTAAAGATCTCTTTCAACCTTAATGATTCCATGGTTCTCTTCTATGATTATATCTTAATGCTGTTAACTGTCTAATAGAAGAAAAGACAGAAAAAGGATACACACTCTTAGAATAACAATGAGAGGTAATGGACATGAGCTGGAAGATGCAAAATTCTGGCTCAATATTAGGGAAATTACTTCACCATGAGTGTGGTCAAATACCAGAAACAGTTCCCAGAGAAACTGAGGGATCTCTGTCTTTTGAGATATTCATAACTAAACTGGAGAAGTACACGAACAATCTAATATAGGGCAACCTGCTTTGAATAAGGGGACTGGACTAGCTGAAGGTCCTTCTGACCTATGTAGTTCTGTGATTGTAACCTGTGGGTTACTATAAAACCTGAGTCAGTCACATGTGGTGGGTTTCCCTTGGCCAGCTGCGAGACCCGCAGACTGTTGTGCTTCCTCTCCCCCTCTTCAAAAGGACAGGGACAGAAAATAAGATGGAAAAGATTGTGGGCTGAGATAAAGACAGTTTAATATTCACTACTTCTCATTGGCAGGCAGATGTTCAACCTGTTGGGAGCAGGGCCTCAGTACATGTCGTGGTTGCTTGCCAAGACAAACACCTTCTTACCCTCAGCTTTTATTGATGTGCAGATTGTCATATGGTATGGAATATCCTTTTGGTCAGATTGGGTCACCTTTCTTGACTATGTCCCCTCCCAACCTCTTGACCACCCCTATCCTACTGGCCTTTGGGTGGTAGGGAGTTTTGGAAAGAAAGCCCTGATGCTGTGTAAACACTGCTCAGTGAAAAACGAAACATTGATATGTTATCAATATTGTTTTAGCCACAAATTCAAAGCATAGTACCATACCAGCTGCTCTAAGGAAAGTCAACTCCATTCCAGCCAAAGTTAGTACATCATGGAATGTAATCATGCATGATACAGTCTTGTGGCTTGAAAGGATGTCCACAGAGACACAGAATCAAAAAATTCAGTTTATCCTAAACTGAGAAAATAGTGTTGTTATGATAGTTCTACTTATTTCTATTTCAATAAAATTAATCTGACATTAATTCACAGAGTTAGGCTGACTTTAGGATCTACATGCGTAAGAAAACAAATATTGTGCTCCCAAAGTGCTAAGCAACAACTAAGATTTAACAGAAAGAACTCGAATATGCTGAGGATAAACTACTTGGGAAAAAAGCTAGAATTAACTGATTTTCTTCACATTTTAGTATTGACTGGACTGCTTGAGTGGTGAAAATTGTAGGACAGAAAATCCAACTAGTGAAATATGGTACTTTTTAAAGCAAGCAAATATGCTTTGGTGGCCAAAGCTTGGTTGCTTTATTTTTCTACCTCACAGCCTGCTTCACAGCTTCAATGCCTAATCCAAAAATGTGCTGCTAGGTGCATTTTGTGACAATTCAGAAGATCTGCCTACCTGCAACTTCTGAATTCTCTATAAAATGATGGCCATTGTTTATCTTAATCAAAGACAGTTTTCTCAGCTTTAAGGTGCACCTCCCTAACCCTCTCTGTTGTTCTTCTGCCTCTCTGACAGTTTAGTATTCACAGAGGTACGCCTTTGCAGCTGGGAACAGAAGATTTGTTCACATAGAAAAAAAAGCTGGCATCTGATCAAGAGAACTGTTTCGAATGGGTTATCTGGCAAGCAGATCACACACTAGGAGTCTCTGATTATATGTTGGACCTCTGGATGATGTGTCCCGAGGAATGGAGGCAGAAAGTAGAAAAAAAATCCCTAAGTCATATTTTTGAGGGGCTTTTTGCTAACTTACCTGAGGGGAGTTGAGCCAACATCTGATGAAGAAGGAACTCTGCCCTCCTGATCGTTATTAATGATCAGGGGATGGAGTTTGAGGGACAGCATCTATAGAGAGTCTATGGCGTTTATTAGATTCGTTGCTAAAAAGCTTTACTAGGAAGAGAAGAATAAACCCTAAAGAACGTCTAAAGAAAAGGAGAAGACATCACAAGCTAGAGCTGAGTTCTCTGCGTTATGGGGTAGGTAGCTGAAATAGGCTAAGTTTCTTGTTCTGTTTTCCAGGTAGAAGTCATTTCCCAAATTTCATTCTTCAGATGAGTAACAACCAGCCAAAGTTATTCATGACTAGTTCATACTAGTTTGTTCTGTTACCATTTTTTTTTGCTTAAATTAACTCTTCTCTCTCCCTCTCATGTATCTCCTGATGATTTTACAAACTGCTTTCTGCTATTTTTCTTCCTGAATTAAATGAGCCAAGATTATTTTAAGTGTCCTTTCCAAACTTAAACTCTCCATTCAGCAATCTAGGAATATTTCTCTGCACACATTCTAATCCAAATTCATCTCTTTTGAAATGGAGAAATGAAATACTGTATAGTATATATGAGCGCTCACTAATGCCTTTAACAATGGTAATGATTGCAAGGTCAAAGCAGACTGACATTGAGAGGCTTTTCAAGGTGCTCAATTTGGGTATCTGAGTAGAAAAATCACTATCTAATCATAGTAGGAGACATTCTTGGTCTTTCTTGAATTAAATGTCTTGGTTGAACTTGTAGTGTAAAGTTAAAAGAATCTGGTTTGACACTGGTAATTTCTCTACCATAATATTTCAGGTGACAAGATTAACATAAGCATCAAACCCCAAACTTTATATCTAGAGTTTCAGTTGGAACACTGGACCAAGGAAGGAAGTAGAAATGGAGGACTTGTAGATGAATATTTTTTATCATGTCAGAAAATTTTTCTGTATGAAACAATATTTCACCATATACTACATTATGGGAACTAAAGAGAATTCATGTGGGACGTGTAGATTGGTGTCAGTCCACAAACATAAATAATGAGTAAATATAGTGTGTATATATGAGTATGAATCATTTAAGTAAATTATTTTTTCCTCAAATAGGTCTATTTAAAGATCTTAAAACCTTGGCAATCATTATTCTGAGTTTCTTTGCAGAGTTTACAGAAGCAGACCATCAAAAAAAGAGAAACTACAATTAGCTTAATAAAGGCTCCTCCATGGTCTGTTACTGCTACTTTGGGATTTCATGAATAGCTCCTTAAAAAAAAACAACAACTGAGAAGTTACATAATGCTAAAAAAAAAAAAGATCCAGACAAATTAATTTAATATTGGAGAACTAAAATACCAGAGTTTAGAAAAAAATCCCAGCCCAAATCAAAACCAAGATCAACAAACTAATGAAGTAGCAGATACAATTCTGAAGAAATACTCCAAAGTGGCAAACAAATGGTGAATGCCCCCATTTTCTGTATTAAGTAGTTGCAGTTACTTGTGCTGACTTTCAAATGACAATAAGAGAATGACATTAAGAATGAATAATCCATCATAAAAATACTAGAAAATGCCCTAGACTGTGCTCAATGCAAATAAAATTTACCCTATGCCTTATAAACAGAAAACTCACACTGATCTAGTAGAAAAAACAATCAAACGAAAAACAAGCAGAGAGAATTTAATCTGAAGCACTTGAAATTCTGAAACTGTAAATGACTCAAAACTTCCTTTTGAGGGAAGTTATTACACAGCATGAGTAAAAAGATCCCTTACCATCTCAAACACTACAGTGTTGCCAAATGCCAGGTCCTCCACTTGGGATACAGCAAATCCATACAGTTACAGACCCGGGGCAGAGTGGCTGGAGAGCTGCCTGGCAGAGAAGGACCTGGGGGTGTTGGTTGACAGCAGCTGAACATGAGCCAGCAGTGTGCGCAGGTGGCCAAGAGGGCCAATGGCATCCTGGTCTGTATCAGAAACAGCGTGGCAAACAGGACCAGGGAAGTGTCCCTGTACTCAGCACTGGTGAGACTGCACTTCGAATCCTGTGTTCAGTTTTAGGCCCCTCACTACGGGAAGGACATTGAGGGGCTAAAGTGCATCCAGAGAAGGGCAAAGAGGCTGGTGAGGGAGCTGGAGAACAGGTCTTATGAGGAGAAGTCTACAACTGCCTGAAAGGTAGTATTGAGATGAGTGTTGGATTTTTCTCCTAAGTGACAGGTGATAGGATGAGAGGAAATGGCCGCAAGTTGCTCCAGGGGAGATTCAGACTAGACATTAAGAAAAATTTCTTCACTGAAAAGGCTGTCCGTCACTGGCAGAGGCTGCCCATGGAGGCGGTTGTGTCCCCACCCCTGGAGGTGTTTAAAAGATGGGTAGATGAGGTGCTCAGGGATGTGGTTTAGTAGTGGACAGGTACTGTTGGACTCAATGATTTCAAAGGCCCTTTCCAACCAACTGATGCTATGATTCTGTGATTGTATGAATGTTACACAGTTTAAGGGCCTGGATGATGCTGTGCCAGTATTTCAGTTTTGATCAGGAGATATGTAATTTTAAGCTGTTGTTTATTTACAGAAGTTCTGATTGTCAAATATGATCATTCTGATATGGAAAACTGGATTATTTTTATCTTGACTTTACCTCCAGTATTCCTCTTGATATCAACAGAAGCTTGGGTCAAAGTTCTAAACAGAGATTAAGCATAATTGCATGTGATTCTCGTGATTTGCAACACCTATTGCTATATCATTAGAAAATACCATTATGCCAACTATCTCCCAGCAATTTTCCCTATGCTCTTTCAGCATTACTAATTTGTGATTTTCCGTACCGCTTGTTACAGTAATATTGACAAGAGGCATATAACCACTCAATCAAGCGTATCAGGTCCTTTAATTTGGTTTAATTCAGGCATCAATGAAAGGTGTGAAGCTTTTACATTTGTTCTACTGAAACTAATGTCCATCAAAAAACAAATTGATTTTCAGTTGCAATACAAATCACAATCTGATCACATGAAAAAGTCTTATCAAGCCTGCTAAATTGATAATGAATGAACAAAGTAAAGTGACCATCGAATATCTGCCTCACATTTTTGTTTTCTCTGGTGTATAATTTCTAGCCATTCACACCTCAGTTGTTTTATTTGCATGTTTACTTTGTTTAATACTCCGAGACTATTTTCTTGATCATATTTTTTTTTAAGTACTTCGCATAAGCCATAGGATTCTTTGGTATAAATTTTTCTGATCTGGCAAACACCTGAATGCAAAAGACAAAGTGGAAAGTATATGTGGAGGAGAAAATGTATCTTCACCCAACTCTGCCTCAAACGTGACTCTAAAATTCATTTTCCCAGAGATACACAGGTAGATAGCACAGAAATGACTGATAAGCGTTTTGAAAGACAAATAAGACATGTTGATTATGTCTATCTCTATAATTGCTTTCTTTGGGGAAGCTGTAATTCCCCTAATAAAACTGATTAAGAGACATGTCTGCTAAGTAATCTTAAACAGTTCTACAATAATTATGCATAAAGAAAGAAAAAAATCTGATATTGCTTTTTGTTAATATTTTCCTTTATCTGAAATATTTGAAGTAATAAAAATAAAATAGGGTTAATGAGTTAATCCTTGATATCATCTCTCTAACACCTTCAACACATTCATCTTTTGGACTTATTCTCTATGTCTTCATCTATGCTTGGAGATCTAAATTTGTCCTAACATGCTTAAGAACAAGATGTTAATACCACAGATATATTTGTTTTAGAATGCTATAAACCAATTAATTGCAACAGTCTACAGTATCTCTAGAGTACTGCCCATGTATGTGGAAGCAAAACTATTAAGCTCATTGTATTTAATTAAGTCTACACTTTGCATGATTTTCTCAGGAAATCTGTACACTGAATCAGTATCTTCATGGCCTCCATTGTTACTTGCCATACTGTGCTATCGATTTGTAAGTGCATCTCCCCATTGATTTCTAGGAAAGGCAACTTGGGAACAGTGTGCATTGCCTAACAAGTGGTAAGACCAGTAATAGATTTACCAGTCACAGAGTATCCATCTTACTTTATGTGGTATGAGTAAGACATCAAAATCTAGTACAGTTACATCAAGATAAAGCAAGTATAAGCAAGCCCTGATCCTTGTCCTTGTATGAATTTTATTGAGGGTGTTCATCCCCTTGACATGTACAGATCTAGTTGATTTTCAGGTGACAAAATTTCTATCAAATTAATAGAAGTTACATGATTTAACTGCCGTCAGCCGCAGATCTATATTCACACACTGACTAATTTGCCACTTATCTTACATATGCAGCTCAGCTAGTTCTGTCTCTGAGACTTAGGTGAAGTGCTTTTAACTTCTCATGAAATGTTTTCTTGTCATTTAAAAGGTGACTTTAGATATCTCAGATTAAACCACACCAAGCTGGTACAGGGTTTAGCTATCCTTCAGCTGCCTTTCTTGCCTCCATTCTTAGTTTCAATATAATGAGAAGCTCCTGAAATTCCGTACTTGCTCAAAATGTTCTGAAGGGTGCCCTTACTCATGCTACCCAAAAACTGTTTGCGGTTGTATTCTCCTAAGGTGTGTGGAAAAACTGGCTTCCATATATCTCAAGATAATGATCTGGACCTAATTTCTCTATGTTCTTGCATAAAAGAAAAACATAAAACATAAACATTTAAATGTAGGGCAGGACAGAGCCATCTTTACCACTTGACTGGAAACAAAGGCAAAAGAAGACTTCACTCGGAAGTCTTTGGAGCTGTAGCTGGAGGTGTCTGCTTTGGAGAAAGGATTCTGATTCTGGCTGATAAGTAAATGAAGATATCAGGTTCATATGTTTAATCTTGGAAAGGTATATGGTAGTTGGGATGCATTTATAATTTCCAGTTACCTGAATGGAAGTGGTCTATCACTCAAAGTGCAAACAATTTTTGGGTTCCCCTTTAGACATGTACAAGGGTATATGTGTGAAATTTTCCACAGGAAGGCAGGAATTTTCTGCCTACCACCTGTCTGAGACACCCACCTGTCAGCCAAATGTAAACCAGAAGCTCTGTAGTCTCACTACGAAGGTACGTGGCTTGAGCAAGTTCAACCCTGTCTGACATCAATATGTTTGAGCCTTTGGTGTAATATAGTCTTTAGCCTGTGTGAAGATGAAATCTTCTTGTCCTGGTAGAAGATTTCTGTAATTCAGGAACAGTAGATATTGTGCATGTTTCCTTGTGAAGGTCACATACACACAGAGTTGGGTCAAAGTGGAAGCAGTTACCTGCCCTACAGGAGGTAACAAACTCTACAGCTTCAGTGCCAACATCAAAACCCTGGGAAGCACAACATGTTGCTGGTGCTGCTCCGAGTGAGGACAGTGACTCCAGGGAGATTTAAGGAAGGAACAGTATCTCCCAGACCAAACATTGCTCCTTTCCTCATGCCACTGTAAACAAACTTGTTAAGTCCCATCTCCAGCCTATTTATCTCTCCATTTTACTCTGGGAGGAAATGCCTGATTTTTGGGTCTATTCCAACATCTTCCTATAGTGGCATCATATTCAGTTTTTCTCGATTTTCTTTTGTAATGTCTCATGCTGAATGGTAGACTGGCAGTCATTTACGAATGGAAATAAAACAAGTAAATGTAGTTTAGTTATGACTTGTAATCCAGTCATCATCTCCACATTTCAGAAACTCATTACTAGGGACTAGCCATCTATTCTTTTATTTAACAAATTAAGGAAGTCAGATATGTTCACCTTCAAAATAGGTCCCTTCTGAGTTGACACACAGCTACATTTGATGCTGCCAACATTCGAAGCAATGCTGCAGATCATTTTATGAAAGGCTCTCCTTCATTTTTGCTTTCACATTTTCTACTGACAAAAAAAAGGATTCCTTTGAGCACTGACTTCATTGTTGTGAAGAGGAAGAAATTACAGGGAACCAGGTCTGGTAGATAGGGTGGGTGTTGAAGCACAGTCATGTTCTTAGTAGCTACAAACTGCTTCACAGATAGAGTGTTGTAGGCTGGCCCATTGTCTTGGTATTAACTCACTGTCCACTCTTGCACACCAACATTTTCTGACTGAGGGTAAGAGAATGTCTGTATTTGAACACACACCCACTTGCACTGAGTGAAGCAATCAAATTGTGCCTTGTCTCACTGTGACAGATTAGAACATGTTCTATAACCATCTCTTTGCCTCTTTCCTCTCGCTCTTGGTTTCTGAGCTGTAACACTAGTCTCGGGGTTTTTTGTGCCAGACCTCGTATTTTTAAGTGTGACCGCTGATTGCTCAGTCATACCCACTGCAGTTGACCTTTAAGAATATCAGCTAATTTGGGACCAAAAAGCAATATGTTTCCTTTAAAATTCTCTGTGCCTGATTATTGTTATTACCCCTGATAGAACATTTCTCTCCCTCTGCAGCTGGAATTTTAATTGGCTGTTCTGTTCCTGTAACAGCTGCTAAGAAGCTCTGCTCTTCCCCTAACTACTCTATTACTTCTGCATAGCACCAAATGCAGTTAAATTTTGTTATGCCTGTATATATTCTTTTATCTCATTTCAGTTTGTTTAGCTTCTTAAGAAATGGATGGAGCCTTAACATGGTTTAAAAGTGTTGGTGGCTTTCTCAGATTGAAAAGCATTGGTATACTGGCATATTAAAGCTTTGTAGATAACTCCTAAATGCAGCGAAGACTTGCCAACATTCATTCCTTGACTTGTGCAAAGAAAACAAGTTACCTTGAACATGTATTTTGCAATACTATAGGAAAAGCTGGATCTAACAGATGAGGAAGATGACCTATTGATGTTTCACTACTGTAAGCTGTAAATGTCATTCAGAGGCACCACCTGTACATTTCTTCAAGTTGAGCATTATCTCCCCTTGGCCGAAACAGAATAGTTTCTCCTCTTGGAAGACCAGCAACATGCCCTTTCCAGGCATCCACTGATCAAATTCAAATTCTGGGCTGTAGTCCAGGGATTCATGGTGCGGTTTGGAGGCTGGCCAGCGCACACATTGTGCTGTGCATTTCCTTATCTGAAGAGGCAGCTAGCAAATGCTGTTATAAGAACAAGCCCGTTTTTTCTCCATTCATTTGATTTTTCGAGTTGCACTGCTCCTGTGTCTCTAAAGCCGATTGGAAGGCTTGAGAAAGAACTGTGAATAAGCCAATCAACAATCTGCGTCCTAAATATCAACTTTGGCTCTAATAGGAGTATTTAGATACAGGAGCAAGTGCTCTTATTGGCTGCCAAAGAACAGGATTAGTATATTTACTAGTAAGATAGGGCTCACAATTTGCTTCACAGAGAAAACACATCTAGGCTGACCTTGTTTGTAGATTGGCCCCCTAGGAAAACAAATAATCAAGGCCAATGAAATGAAAAGGATTATCAATATAGATATTCACTTGCTGTTTACAAGTAACTAATACGCTACATATGCTCAAAAATAAGAATTTGTATGTAGTCTGTGATCCCTGATTGGAAATGGTATATTAGCACTTAGTTTGCTGGTAGTTTAAGAATTTTACAGCTTAACGGCTGCTCTGTAGACTCTAAGAGCAATCTGTGTTAAAACGAAAACATAATTTCTCTGTCATCAAGTATGGGTTACTGATCTTATTTACAGTTTCATTTTCTATACGAGTAAATGGATGATTGTTAAAAAAACTTGTAATTTTTATTTTCTCTCTCCTTTTATATTTTAATACCTGATAATTTTATGTTTCCTTATATGTTATGCATTCGCTCCTTCTTTTAGAGAAGATTTTAGGGCTCAGTAGCTTGGAAGTGACAACAGATTTTGCCTGCCTTGTATTATATATTCAGCCAGATATAACTTACAAACAGTTTTCAAGAATAAGTAGATACTTACCCATGTAATCAAGGGTGATTGACCATCTAAAGTATGAAAAGCCAAATCTGAACAATCTCAAAATCTCTGGTCAGGTCTGAGAAAATCATATTTTTTTATTGATTTTTCATGTCTTTCTCTTTTCATTTCCCGCTGCAACTCTCTATTCTCTTTCTTCCTTCTGCAAACTGAAGACAAAATTCTGTACTGACCAACACTAAGGTAACTCCACTGATGCTTCTGTAATTGTCTTCAAAGTATATCACAACATATTTAATTAAGGAAAATGTAACAGCCCTTCCATGTGCACAGTTAAATAGAAATCTAAGAAACAGAAAACAAATGTCTTAATGAGTACATGCAGTTAAAAAAGTGTTCATTTCCTTTTCTTAAGTGATTGAATTTTCCATTAGGATTTTCAAAACCAATGGTATGACAACATAAGAAAACAGATGACAAGCTGTAATTTCCCTGGTGATGCACAGAATAAATTATAGGCAGAAGGCAAGTTTGCTAACAAAAAGCCTTTTCAAACTTTGGTGCAGCCAAAGCAACTGGATGTCTTCAGAACTAAAGCTTCAGCTTAAACCTTAAACTCATAGCTGTGTAAGATTAAATGTGCATCTAAACACTTATTCAAGCTGCGTACACTGACACTGAGTCCTTAAGCACGAAGCAGAAAAATGAAGAGAATTTTCTCTGTCCATGGATTAAACTCAGAGGAATAACTAGATTCACTACAGTTCAAAAGAAACATTGAAGACCTCACTCATCCCCTCCACCCCATCTGCTCCATGGAATTTGTCGTGATGAAAAGCAATTTCAGTAAAGAAGAGTATAGATGTCTTGTGTATGTCTAGGGCATAACCGCTCAGTGCAAATCTTTGCTTCTTTGGATAAAGCAACGTTTTCAACGACAAAAAATTATTAGTATGACGTCAAAATGATGCAAATCTAACATATCCTTTACTATACTCTTGTAAGTAAGCAATAGCGTCATAAATGCTGGAATGAGAACATAATTTCCCCACACTTAGCACATGGGGGCCTTTTTGGTTTCACATTGGATAAAAAGTGCGTTGATAGTTGCATTAAGAAAAGAATGTCAGTGATTTATCTCTCTAACTTTCCAGAGCACAGGAGAACCAGCAACTGAAGTTCCCTAGATTTCTCTGTTTCATGAATAGTTCTTAAAAATTTTGGAGCCCCCAAAGCCAGGTCTTTGGACTAGCTGCATAACTACTTTGATACCATGCGGCTGGCACATCAGGAAATGTAAAGCTAAGGGAATTTAAAATATGAAAATCTGTTTTTTTTTTTCTGAACTCATGGGAGATCTTGGCAGAAAATGCATATCTTACTTACCAGCAGTTCCTGTTTCTCCCAATAAACCTTATTACATATTTTCCCCCAAACAATTGACAGTATTTTTGAGAAACAGTAAATAAAAAACATGGTCTTTCATCTATTTAGTGATGCTAAAAGGCTATTCTCAGAGGAAAGCGTGAAACAGCTTTTCCAATATTTCCTTCAGCACGGAAACCCAGAAAATAATATTTTTACTTCGCTAGCAATATTTTTTCTACTTTAACAGAGATAGAATTTATAGATCTTGCTGCTTTCTTTGGCAAAATGACCCATAATTAATTTTGGTTGCAAAAAAGTCAATGTTAAAATGTTGACATTTCAAAGCTCTTTGTTTCAAAAGATTTGAAATTAACATTATTTACTGTGGTTTTTTTCTGGAATTTTTTTTAAAGTCTCTGAAAATTGTTAAAAATAGCAATCATACTACTCTTCTATTGAACATCACAAAACTACGAGATTTTTTTAGGATTGTAAAGTAACATTTATAGAAGTATAAACAAGGGCACAAATTTTAGTGTTTCAGTATTTCCTGTATAGCTACTGTAAGTTTAAGATAAAATTCTATCCAAATTCCATGCCATTCACCAAGGTGCAGTTTCCTAAGACTGTATATTTCAAAAAAGTAGTAACAGATTCACATAAGTCTGTAAAAACTATGAAGAGTTGAAGAAAAGCAATTACTTTCTTTTCCACTGGATAAAAAAAAATTGAGGCATGTAGGGAAGTTCCCATCAGGGAGGAGCATTGTGAGGACAACAAATGCATCGGCTGTGGAGTATTCCCACTGCCAGTGACATTGCCTCTCACCTGCAGAGGGACAAGCTTTCAAGGCAAAGGAGCATGGAGATGTGACCTCCCTTCATGTCGGTTGCTGTGCATGTGCAAATCACCAGCACAATTGCAGGGCTAAACAAATGTACGTGGGAGGACTCTGCTTTAAGACAGTACTTTAAGATCCACTTGAACTGACGTATTAGCATAGTTTTGTTATTCTATATATACCTCACGTCGTACATGCTTTCAGCTAAAGGAGTATTCCTAACAAATTAACAGACAAGAAAATAAGATCATTGATGAAATGAAACCTGGATACAGCAGATTTATCCTTCAAATCAACCTTTGTGTCTAAATTCGGATTGTGAGGCTGAGGTATGAATTCGGCTTGAGATTGTACAAAAGAAAACAAGACAATCTTTAAGAAAAAAATCTTAGTTGTTGTTGTAAAAGTCTGAAGAAGAACCTGTTAGCAGCTTTCTAAGATTCAGTGCTCCACCTGATTCTGGTTTACTGCATATTCAGAACCTCTCACAACTGTCTTGAGGACAAGTTTGGCTCATCTTGAAGAACGTGCCTCTGCTGGGTACATTTGGTATTAAAAATAGTCTCAATGCTTCTTTGCAAGTTCTCTAGAGAGCACAGAGGTAGTCCCTGAGACTTTTAGATGATATTTTTCCCCTCCTAAAAAAAGAGAGTCTCCAAACTGCAAGTGTATCATTTGAAGATGCTGCTCTTTTACTTTGAATTGTATTAAGAAGGGAATTATCTTTCTCAAGGATAAAGGAGGTAGTATTAGTAACACAATTTTCTTAAAAGCAGGAGATGGATAGTGCAACAGTCTGTTTTCCACTGGAAGTATGTGTCCACCTGTGTGGACAAGTATTCTAGGAAGAACATAAACACTTTCTGGTACAGCAAGATGGTCTAGTAGGCAATTCACTTTGGATCTCAGATCTTTTCAACATATCCAGAAAAAGAGTCAAATACAGATATTGAAAGTCATAAATGCCCTGCAGGGAGGCTAGAGGTATATTAGTAAACAAAACAGCACCTCTGAAACTGGTGACAACTAGGATTTATGAATATATCCATTGTCCATGTGATTAAATGTTTTTTATCAATTAAATTGTTATTACCTACAGAACAGATTCAATGTATACCTGTTGTTTGGAAATAGTGCCCAGTCCCTTCTGACTACTGAATAGTTGTCAATAGTTGCTTGGAAGAGTGCTGGTCAGCCTGGGCTAGAGCATGCTAGGATACCTCTGGACAGTTCATTAGTAATATATAAATAGTTATGTTCCCATGACTCAGCATGTTCCCTGGCATTGTTCAGCTTATGAGGAGAGACATAGCTTGGGAGTCTAACGTGAAATGAGGTCTAACCTCAGCCGTTCCTTTTAGGACTTGTTGTCCAGCCCCCTCCCCAGCCTCGTTGCCCTTTTCTGGACGCGCTCCAGCACCTCAATGTTCTTCTTGTAGTGAGGGGCCCAAAACTGGACACAGTACTCAAGGTGCGGCTCCACCAGTGCCGAGTACAGGGGCACAATCACCTCCCTGCTCCTGCTGGCCACGCTGTGTCTGATACAGGCCAAGATGCCATTGGCCCTCTTGGCCGCCTGGGCACACTGCTGGCTCATGTTCATTTGACTGTCAACCAACACCCGCTTGTCCTTCTCTACCAAGCAGCTCTCCAGCCACTCCTCCCCAAGCCTGTAACGCTGCATGGGGTTGTTGTGACCCAAATGGAGGGCTCTGCACTTGGCCTTGTTGAACCTCATCCCGTTGGTCTCAGCCAATTGGTCCAGCCTGTCCAGATCCCTCTGCAGAGCCTCCCTTCCTTCAAGGAGATCAACACCTCCACCTAGCTTAGCTTCATCCACAAACTTGCTAAGAGGATAAAAGAAATTTGGAGAGGATAAGCACAAGTCCTGCAAAAGACGTCATTTTTGAAACAGAATCAAGCACTAATGAAATGAAGAATCACCCATTCCTACATACAATGCTGTCATACTTCCCCCTCCCCATCCAGAAAAAGGTCCAGACTTTTCAGAAATTTTTACATTTTAAAGTTTTTTCTGTTGTGGAGGCAAACAGTAAAAAGCTACTTAAAAAAAGCCTTAAAAGATTTCCTACCACTCCTGTGAAATGTGACAGCCTGCCATTCAGAATGTGAAACTCCCAATTTCTTTAGATTATGTAGTGTTTCTCTATTAATTCACCCAAACACTTTCTTCTGTTGTGGTTAATACAAGCCCCAGCTATCTGTAAAACAAAAAGCTGAAGGTCAGATGCTAAAACATTTATCATAATTAAAATCTGCACACTCTTGGTCATTCCTTTTTGAAATATAACCTGTGTTCCTGAATTATTTGTTGTTTCTGTTGTTGTTGCTTTCTCTTAGCTGAAGTCATTATCTGTCATTTAAGAGCAATTAATTTTTATTAAAGTTTAATTACGGAAATTATTTTCTTCCTTCTAATGTAATCTTTGTTAAACTAAACCCAATAAAGAAATAAGTACAAAATAAATAAAATAATGAAGAATAATATTTGTTTTACCAAATATGATAGCATCCAAAGACAAGAACAGAGACACTTGCTGTCGCTACTAAGTTGGATGCCTGTACCCCTGCTGATAAAGAGAATCACCTCACTCTCTATTTGCTTTCATTCTTAAAAAAACAGTAAAATCCCTTCTTTGATCTTGAAATTCTTCCCTGCTGAGCTTCGATTGATCTTTAAGAAGCCCTGATTTTAACTCTTTGCAACCTTGAGCCTATATATGCGCTAAAGAAAGGGATTGGATAGGCCACTTAGTGCTTTTGGATAGATGTCTCTGGGCAGATTTAGCTTGGAGGTTGTGTTTTCGGAGTCAAAGCAAACCAATGCAAAGGATTACCTTTTCTCTACCTCCTTCTGCATTTCTTGCATTGTCACACCACACAGTGATCACAGTTCCTAAAACCGGAACATACTGCTGGAAAAGGATCTCTTGTGTCACTGAATCACTTGTGTCTTCTGAATGACAGTCAAAATTTCCTTTGAATTTCTGGTCTGCATTTCTTCATGGCTGGTTTATACCTATTTGTTTTTATGCCAGCTGTTGTCTTTACATTAGGTAGATCTTCCCTGTTTTTATGTTTTTACATTTCTGAGATTCCATTTTCAGCTAAGTTAAATCCTTTTCATTGAATTTTTTAAGACTTGGTTAAATAATGTTACAACAGATAAACATAGTGTTGGTGCTTTGAGGAAGAGGTTGGACTAAATGAACTCCAGAGTTTCAATTCCCATCCACATTTCTGTGATCTTTGCCTATGAAAAAAAAGAATATGCTAATTTCTATCCCATCTGTTAAAATTAAATGAAAAGCTGCATACACACAGGGAAAAGGGACAAATTTCTCTTCAGTTTAGTTATTATGTACAAATTGTACAAGTTCTGTACTTGACCTCTTGCTAATCAATACAGAATCTAAGAGTGCTAAATTAATAATGTTTCTCTTTTGAACATCTATGAAAACCAAAATGATGTTTTAATTTCAAATATATAATAAAAAATAAACCCGAACCTCTTACTCCCTGTTGGTAAATGAATATTTTATTTTGATATTTCAGTATATTTTAACAATTTAACCAGTTGAAACTGTAGGTTAAAGATCAACACCAAACTCTTATTGTAAAGATAATTTCTTTGAAAAATATTTGGAAGCTGAGAAAACACTTATGCCGGTGTCCTTCTTTGTACTTGAGTGAAGAAAAGCACGACACAGCTGAGTTCCTTGGGTGAGAGGAAATGTTGGTGGAGTCCTGCACTTACAAATGACACTTGTGACACACATTAAAACTTACCTTTATAAATATTGATGACAAATGAAGGAGTCTTGCCCAAGCAGGTTAATTTAAACACTTAGGACTGTTCATATTATTCAGAAAGTTTTAGTCATTACATAGGTGTTTCCCAAAACAGAAACAGTATATAATTGTTCCTCAGAACTTCACTTTGCAGGATTTTTTCAAGAAGTATGTGTAAAGATTATAAATAATTTATTAGCAAATGTTAAATTTAAGGTTAAAGATTAGTTGTACCCTAGGTTTATAGAGTAATTGAAGAAATAATTTGGAATTGTACTTTGAACAGATATGCAACTGATTTTGAGTGCTAGTAAATTTTTAGTAGTGTTCTACAGTTCAGAGTGCATTGAAAAGTGTAGCTATTTTATTTTTCCTCCAGGAAACTTACTATTTTGCCACCTACAGGCAGAATCCTGTCTGCTGACTCTTGTCAAGTCCATTGAGCCAGATTTGCTGTGGTTGACACTGCTTGGCTCCTTCAAACACCATTCTGAAGTTAATAGGCATAAGATTAAGAGTTGTCACTTATTCTGCCACAGTGTAAAGTTTCCCATGACCTTTCTGTCCACTATTTCTACCCATTGGTATTGCTTCTGCAGTCTCTGCTCCCAACATCATCTTTGATTTGGGCCTTATTTTTACTGAATGACCTTTCGTATCGCTCAGAACAGTCTAGGCAAAGTGGCAAAGAGAGAACAATTTCTGAAACATCAAAGCATATTCCATGCTTCTCCAATGTAAATTCAGAAAAACCTTTGTCATAATGCAATCCTCCTATTTTATAAATAGGTTCCTTTGAATCCTTTGTTATTATTTAACATGCTTGCAAAATTTCTTCTTATCCAAGTAACTGTTTTCATCCAGATATAATGTGCTTTCTATCTTGTGTTTGTTTCTATTAGAATACTGTAGATAAATTTTGCTCCTCAAGCAATATGGTTTAAGTCTGCAAAATCACTATTATGGGTTTTTAAAAATAGGTCTCTGTATTTGACTTTATGTTGTTATTTAGGATTTTTGTGAAATGCCTGCAAATCTTTGTAAGATTCATAAGTTTGTACTTACTGTTATAAAGGATAAACCTAGGATTTAGTGGGAAATGTAAACAAAACCTGAGTGATATTCTTGGCACAATTATACACTTTGGTCTTGGAAAGCCTGTGAAATTACTCACGTACTTGAAGTTAAATGTGCACTTAAGCTTTTGCAAAGTCAGGGCTGAAATACAGAAGTAACTACATTAGAAAACAGCAAAATTATAAGAACTCTACATATGTATCACAAGACAATGGCATATAAAATAGTAATAAAAGTGTTGAATATCAACGATAATAAGAATCCTTGTATCTGAAAACAAATATCAAAATGTCCTTAGGCTTTCACGCTAATCTAAGTATGAATACGTTCTTGTATAATTTCATATAAAAAATTTGTGTTTGCCTAGTCAAGCACAATTGTCATCACTTTTTTCATCAAAGGAATGACGACTGATTTGTATTCTGTCAAAAGAAGCCGTTTGATTTCTCTTTGTAAAATATAGCAACAGGCATTCTAAACATCTCCCATGTGTGAGTCACATGCAAGTGCCTTCTTCCTACCTTGCTTTAATATTAATTTAGCTTCATGTCCTGTCTCTAGGTTCAAGAAAATCCCATATTCATCCAATGCCTTTTATTACCAGGTTGTATGTGATGCGAGAATTCCTATGTGAAGTGAAAGTGTTACGAAGAAATGGTTCAGCAACACAGCTTAGGTAGTGCCTGAACCACTTATTACTGGATTTGACCTTATTAGTCTTTCTAAGAAGGGGAAGTGTTTTAATCCTTATTCAAAAATGAAAAACTAGGCAAATGTTTTGATCAAACCTAGGCAGTAATCTCTGGCAGAAGGATGGAACTCCAACTTTCAAAGGCTTAGTTCTCTGCCAGTTTTACTTGTAAGTGTAGTAGTTGTTACTAGAATGTTGCAAATCTCAGGGACTACGATTTTTTGTGAGAATGAGCTACCCATCCTAGGAAGGCTATGGAATAACTTAGTTGCTGGATACCATAGTTCTTATCTTCCCTCTGCACAGGCTTTAACTTGATCTCTCTACTGCTATTTTTTTCCATTCTTTCTGCTCTCTGCTTGTGTACAGAGTCTCTTAGCTTATTTTTTATTCTCCCCAGTCTCTGCTCCAATTTAATCTGATTTTTCATTATTAATTTTACTTTCCATCATCCTATCTGTTCACGTAGGTGAAATGAATGAATATATAAAATAAAAGCTCCATAGCACTCAATTCTGAACCAATAACATCTCAGTGACTTTCGAATTATCACAGGCAAAATGAAGATGTCTGTCCTTATTTGTAATTCATTATTCTCCCAGGCATTTGGTACAAGATATTAAATCCGATCATTTCAATGAATCAACCTGTTTCCTTTTTGTATATAGTAAATCATTCTCAGAATAAGAGGAAGGACTAATACCAGTCACTAATCAACCACCAGCTCATTGATGCTTTCATTGGTGTGAATTAGTATAATAAATTGGAGAAACAACAGACACTAAGTTTGAGGTAAAAGTCAATATAATTTCTAAATGTGAAACAGAAGCTGCAGAAAGCAGTACATGACAGTATTTAACAGTACAAAAATGTGTATAGCATTTTGTCTAATACACATCACGTCTTTTATCACCTTATACTGATGAAAAGCTGCTCATCAGAACCTTCTACTTGAATACAGGTATACAGAGAGTAACTCACTTACGTATATGCTGGAGAGTCTGAACTTACTGGTAAACATACCAAGGATCAAACTACTCCAGAAACTGAAATCTCTGTGTTTCTCATTGGAGCTCTGTGGAAGCACAGAGCTGCTTAGTTTTTCAGGGCAGTCAAGATCAAGCTGCTTAGATGATCTTATTGGTTTCTAGGCAAAAAAAGTAAATCTCCTGTGAGAATATTAATGATACTTGCAAATGAAGGCTAAAAAAGGACCGGAACTTGTGCCAAATTCTCTTTCGAAGAAATAAATGCATTTAAAAAGACATCTGAAGTAGATTTCTGAAAGAATGTACATATTTTAATACTAGAATTTTATACATTATATATACTCTAAGTATATTCAAGTTTAATATGACCATGAGGGTAGTTAGTGTACGTAGTAGCCACTGGCAACTGGACTAGACAATTGTGGTAGGTCCCTCCCAACTGAAATAGTTTATTCTATTCTATTCTATTCTATTCTATTCTATTCTATTCTATTCTATTCCAAGATTGTTGGGGAGCAAACACTGTGATCCATATGGAAGGCTCTACATCCCATCTATGAGGACAGAATCACATCCTGAGGTCCTGCAAACAACAGAAGATGGGAATATGGCACATCTGTTCTAGTGAACTGTAGCTGTGTGATTGAGAAACTCTGATGAGAATATTGACCCTGCTGGGGAAGTGTTTGTGCTTGTGGACTAAGTTTTATACTTGCAAAGTGGTGGCTGCTCTTCTGCAATTGGTAGAGATCTGTCAGCATTTCTATGAGAAACAGGGATTCTGGTGTTAAGCTTAAGCAGCTTTTGGCTTTTAAATTCTTCCTAACTGAGAAAAGGAAAAGAAACACAAATGAACAGAAACATAATTCCAATAGTATGTGTATTAAATCACATGATACTGCGGCCATTTCCTCCATGAAAAATGTTTAACAGATCACAATGATTCTATGCTTTCTGAGTTTTGTCCCATTTCTGAATGAAATGAAATTACTTTCAACAATATTTTGTAACTTATTGACATCAGCAATTCTAGATGTTCTGTTGTCCTCTTCTGTTCTATTGTCCTCTTGACATCAATCTTTTCCAATTATTCCTTCTTCAAAGGTGCTTTTCATTATTCAATAGCATCAACAGGCTTGAGAACTGCTGTTCAAGACACTGAGAAGAAAAAATATCTGCAGTTTACCTTTGTTAAACGACAAAGTCCTACTGTCTTGAATTAGATTGGTCTCCAAGAAAGCCAATAACGAGTGCTCAAAAAAAATATATATTTATTGAGTTTCATGTAAGTAAATTCTGAAAATACCTCACAACTGTCTTTCTATTTACTTTTATTGTCCAAAGAAGATATTTCCTTATCCCTGTATCAGAAAGGTCCAAACCCAGGACCCCTAGTTTCAAAACATAATTGTCAATGTTGCTATTATTTAGCTGACCAGACTAAGCGATTGTAGGTTGAGGGCAACTGAAGACTTGGACAGGTGTCACACAATGACTGATACTGGTGCACAGAATGATATCACTGGCAGAGTAATTTTTGCATGGCTAAATTAGAGTCTTGTAAGAAGAGATTATCTGAAGTCTTTCTGATGACTGAGTAAAACCAGCCTGAAACAGCTTACCAAAACTTACAGAACTATCATCTTTGGAGATCCTGAAGGCGCAGAAGGAAGCTATGAGTTTTGTTGCTTGTGTGAAATGATCTGAATATTTTGATTTTTAATCAATTTTGTATGTGTTGTATATGCTGAAGTTTATATTATATTTTGTCTCACGTCGGGCCTGAGTAACACTTTTTATTCTCCATGATATTTTACATTTGAAAGTCCAACAAATGACCTTTTTAACAGTATGGAAACGTGCACTCAGACATTGCACATGATCTACCATGTAAAGTCACAGAAATTATGGGCCTAAGACAACTCTATTATGTCTTAATTTTATTCCTTCATCATACTCCCCTTTAATTTTCATGCTTTGTTATCAATTCCTTGAGGAATTCCTATTTATTATTTAAAGATACATTAGGTAAGCTGTCAACATTTTCTTCTACTAGGCAACAATTTTCATTCAAATAAAATTACTATGCTCCCAATACTTGCTTTTATCAGCGTATTATAAATTTTTTTATTAAGAACAAATTCTTATCGAATGAAAGCTTATTTATGTGCAAAGTAACATCTTTTTATATGATTTATAATTGTGTGTGCATACTCATATTAACATTATAACATTACATATTGATAAATGTGGTGCAGTTATGAGATATCACATAAAAATACATTTAATGACTTTCCATACAGCAGACTGATACTTTAGCTCATTGTGTTTTAGAAGAAGCTGGGTATATTCCATGTGGCTATTACGGTTTGCAATACTTCACATTGCAAATTTTAAAGTCTATCAGAATTCCCTGTACACAATAGAGCTTCTACCGTATGTCAGGTAAATAAAATACATTTTGAAAACTCCCTAAACACCTACTTTTCAACAATGGTTATTAACGTTATTTATGGATATATCTATTCTCAGCATGTGGAATTCATAGCCACAGGAAGTCATAGAATAAAATATCAGAACTGAATTTGAAAAGTAGTTGGCTTACTTTACGACTAGAGTAATGTCTGTGGGTGGTGCAACATGGAAAATCTGTGTAGGTAGAAGAGTGAGAGCAGATTCATTGCCTTGAAGAAGAGAGGAACTTAAAATATGTCTTGTTCTTTGCTGAATGTCATCCTGTTTCTCAGCACATTTTGGAATGTGCCTGCCAGTGCTGGACAGAGTAATCCATGGACTCATTTTTAACATTTCTTAGTGCTCTTCTCTGGATTTATTCCAGATCCATGCTCCTATTGAGATAGCCTCTGTTTAGTCATGCCTTGACGGTGGTAGCCTTTGTTGCCAACGCATCATGCTGAGAGGGTATGTTCTATGCACTCTCTCTTCACCTAAGTAATGTTTTAGAGTAATGGGTGTCTATGGTTCAATTGCCATGATAATTTTGCTTCCTAATATAGAAATATACATTTATCATCTCAGTTCTATATAACTAGCTCAGTCTAGTCAATGATTTCTTGTCATCATTAGATTTTATTAGCAGTAGTTTTATTACATTATCATTGCTATAGATACGAAATACCATTAAGCCCAAACTGGAGTCTACAAGAAACAAATTTCCCCTTTAGTTACTTTGGAAAGTCTGTTTGTTACCCAGATTCTCCTCCATTAGTATAGTTTTCACTGATTTTATGTAGTGTTATAAGTAGGGGTAAGTTAAATTAAAAATTTTCACAGAAAATCAAATGATTCTGATTATTCTACTGCTTTACGCTGTTGCCTTCTCCAACTGCATTTGCAGTCATATAAACCCAGCGTCAAGTCAGATCAATGCAGAGCATTAAACACATTTGGCCACATGTAATGCGTTTACACAGTAAATTTTCACTTGTGCACTCACCCACTCACTCCCTGAGTCTGTAAATGTGTATACACATGTATTTTTTAAAAAGTTTCGTTTATTGATAGAGGTAAAATATTAATCTTGATAGACTATTCATCTGATCTGTTACATCGATATGATATTGTTTAAAAAGAGAATGTTTAGTCTACTTTTTCTTTAGGTTTCAATGAAATAAAAGGTCTCTACCAATTATTTAAGATTACAAACCCCAAATACAATAAGATCAGCCTACCATTCTTCCAATATACCATTTCTCCACACGCTGAAATGCTAACAACTCATACATCAGCCCATACCTCAATCCCGTAACCACTCTTGAAAGGTTAGCTGAAGCAGAAGGACCTTCCCACATAAAACCAGAAATATACATTTTTAATGATGTCTCTCCAAGGTTCACAGTATGAGACTGAATCCTGATATGTAAAAAATAATGATTAATTGATGCAAATCTGTAGTTTAACAAAAAAATAAGTGGATGGAAGAACAAGCATCACAAAACCCAATAAATAAATTGTTACTTCAGGCATGTTTTCAATGTTGTGATAACACCTGTAGGAGAAAATATAGGCGTTTAGTGTGACAGTCTCCTTGACATCCTCCTGTGTCAGCAGCTGGCCCCAGCAGAACGGTGCAGGAAGTATCACCCAGATGTTCTCCATGCTGCAGCAGCTCGGTAGGCTCCAGATGGCCCTGGCCAGATGTCTCCTTCATGCTCTTTATGACAAAGCTGGAAATCACTCATCTTCTCAGGAAACATGAAGGAGACAGAAACCCAAGAGTGTTATTTATCTCCATCTTACAGCTGACCTGTTCCCTGGAGAAGAAACTCCATTTTCTGCTGCTAGGCAAACAGATCTGTACCTAACATTGACACCCATGCTCTCTTGCGTGTGCGTGGGGTGCATCTAGGCAAAGGTATTTCTTTCCAAAGTATCAGATGTTAAAGCATTTAGCGAGAAAATTGGGCAGCGCTCCTAAGAAACATATATCTTCCAGTTCCTAGAAGAACTACTTTATCACTTGCTTGGAGAATACTTGGGGGACAACACCACGTTGATCCTGCTGGAGTTGTGTCAGAAGAAATCAAATAAGAACTGTTTCATTCTGTCATGGAGGCAGGGGAAGAAGGATTCCTACCATTTTATTCTAGCACCCAAGGTTGTTTCTGGTGACCAGCATCTAAGTAATGTGAAACACAAGGTAGAATACAGATCTCCCCTTCTCTGAAAAATTATTGTCATGACCAGGACACTAGCCAGTAATACAACGTTTTTCTGCTGGTCTTTTTGCTTCTGATGTATTTTCAGAAGGCTTGAAAATGCCCAGTGAGTAGGATTATTTGGGGAAACAGGTAGCATTTATGTATCAGTATATTAACATGTAATACCTAAACCGTTACTGTCTTTGAGTAGTTGTGCAAAGTGCATAAGGAAGGTCTGAGATTCAAAACATAGGTGAAGAATAATACAGAGGCTGCACGACTGGTTGGCTACAGTTGGAATTCGCTGGCTTTCTGAATAGACTTCCTGAAATGCATGACTCGCTCTTTTACCACCTAAATGAGCTCTCTGGATCTCATTCATAGGCATAATTTCCAAACCTGAGTGATTAAATACAACTCCCACTGTCTAAATTAGTACTTAGACAGGTTAACTAGAATTAGAATAGTTCCAGACAGTGTCACTGCAGCTTTTCTTTGCAGTCGAACAGCAGCTTTGTCTTCTCAAAAGACTAGAAAACTAATTATAGGAGATACAGGATGGTGTTCTAGCACGGCATCACCCTGATTATGAAGCCCAATAGTTAATGTTTTATTCCAGGTTATAGTATTCACTCTTAAAACTCTCTAAGACATGTACAAACTTGTGAGTGGTCTTCGCAGATGTACTTAGGTCTCTTGCAGTAATATATGTTTGTAGTACTGAACTCAGGTTCTGATATGTGAGGGGCAGTGATTTTGTAATGGAATTCCTTGCTTAGTTTATTAGATAGCACTGACTATCATTTATTGCTTACCTGCATTTTTATTTCTCCATTAACACATTTAGAAAGAGGCAAAATGATGCATCAGCCCCTGCTCTATTTCAAAAGATGGGAGAAGGTTATGCTGTTTAAATTTATGTTTCAAATTAAAGTAGCTGAAGAAATTGGAAATTTTTTATTTAATTTATTTGTTTAAAAATGTTAGCATAAGAAAAATATTATCTTTTAAAATGAACTGTCCAATTCTTAAGCATCCTAAAGTATGAAGAACTCATAAATTTTCCATACAGAATAGTAGCATTTTATTAAAAGCACTATCCATAGTTTGTCATTGAAGTCAAATGAGGAAGTATGGAAGATAAACCATGACATCAATTTATCTTATCGCCATTAAAAATACAGCTGAAAAAGGAGAAAGTTGCATTACCTGTAGAAAAATCATACTATCCTGTGTATATTTAAAAGAAAATGTCAGTTTTTTCTTCATGTATTTCTCATAAATGCAAATAATCTGTTTCTTGTTTAGCAGACCTGCTGAGTATAATACTAAATAAAAGCAAAACAGTACCTGTCCACTAGGCTGATTTCCTTTACCTTCCTGGCTCCAAAGGATTCAAGCAAAATCAAAAGTCTGTGTTCCTTATGCCAGAAAGGGGCACTTTCTCAAGAAACCATTGTAAGATACTGAGGTGCCATGAAATAATTTTTCTGCCAGTTGTTTTCGTGGCAGTGAAAGAATGTGATACATTAATTAGTTCAATAGTAACAAACAAAGGACATGAAATATGTCTTCAATTCCTTTGTTTTCACCTTGTAATAGTTCTCAGAAATACAATTTTCAGTGACCACAGATATGGCTCCTTTCTTTACACAACTTAATCCAAAGTCAGTGGCTAACAATGTTAGTAACGTCTGCGATTTTGTCAAGGATGAAACCCCTGACTTGCATAAATAGTGACGAACCTACAGGATTTTGGTTAGATTGAGCAAAAAAAGAGTGGGTACTTGGAACTGCCATTACACAGTGAGAGCTGTATCCTTGTTCTCAAAGCGAGATTTCTTTCTAAGCTTCTGCCTAAGACCTTGGCTCCTACAAATGTCTAGACAACTTTTCTAAAAAGTTAGGTGGTATTGGTGACTTGTGCTGGGTAATTTTAACTCTCAGTAGACTATTCTGCTTAACATGAACAGCGTGCAATGGCAATTTTGATACATAGGTAAAGCTTTTTGTCCATGTCCCATACTGCATGTGATATTCAGACAGCAATTGATAGTTTGGGAGTGTGATGTCTCTTTCACATAATGGATCCAGCTTCCTTTGATTTTAAGATTCTGCACAGCCAAAGTACATATAAAGTATACATAAGCAGAGAGATAGACAGACTGACAAGTACACAGATGAATGTGTGCTGTATGTTTAAGTACACATGCATAAAACTGTTTTCAATGAAACCATTCAGACTTCAGTCAATTACCACAGTTGGAAGTGTGACATTCTGAAGGTCATATGTGAACCAGGAAACTGGCAGAAAACCCTCTCACAACTACAGCAATAATTCTTTCTTCTCTTTCTTGCTTAAACTTCTAGTATACCCTTATGCTTTATGCAAGAGTATAATAACTAGAGGATTTTGTTTGTATCTTGGGATAGGTTCATGAAAAGAAATACAGTAGCCCCTGGAGAGGAGAATGATAAGTCCAAGCACTGTAGCTACATGGTTTTCAGTCCTGAACCTAACTCAGAGCCAGCGTCGGGATCTCTATGCAGACATATTCAAGGTGTACCAGTGCAGTATGTGCATGTGTCTGCAACACAGCTAATACCTATGACCAACAAGTAGAGCATAACCTTTTTACTTCAATGTATCATTTGCCACAGCGATCTACATCTCTGTGAGTTCGTGATAAAATTCCTTTATTATACTCTGTATGGGTTTACAGGTTGAATGGAAATGGGAGTGACAACAAAATACAATTGTCCCACATAGGTGATATTTTGTGTTTGTACAGCACTGAACTCCAGTGACTGCTGGTTTGTTTCTAAATAAAAGTCAACTGTAAAACTCAGGCTCTGTGAGATCCTAGCACTCCTCTCCGTCATCGTGACACGTTGAATGGTTACAATCAGCTAATACTCTCATTACAGCGAGGACAGAGATGCCAGAAACTCCTATCCTCATGGTCTTCATGACAGATCCTGGGGTTTAAAATTGTTACTTTCTTGCAGGACTGTGCTCTATTGGCTTTTCAGGTTTAAAGCTAATCTTTTCACCCCCGCATTTAGACCAAAGAAACACAGAAGTTTATACCTATCCTGTTGTTTGGTATGTGAAATATTGTATCCTTTAGATATATTTTTCATTGGACAGGATAGCATTTGAAATTAACGATGATAGCAATTATATCGAGGTTGCTCAAGCTTGTCATAGATACATATCCAAATTGAAGAAACTAAAATAATAATCAAATGAAAATCATGAGGAAGAGGAATTCACTAGCCTAAGTATGTCCATTTTTCTAGGTTAAGTGGACACACTGATCAGAATCTCATTATGTTCTATGCTTATGATTAGTATGTAAGACAGTGCCTATAACAAGCTCATGCTACATTTTCAGGGGTGATTATCTGCATGTAGACAGGCACATATTCACTCACTTTTCTGGATTTCTACCTCAGATGGTGTGCTTATGCAGTGTTTCTCAAACTTCTTCCAATCAGTTGTCCTACATTCTTTGTCAAGTTTTTCTTTTCCTATTGCAAAATTCTGGGGTCGTGATGATTTTGGTAGTAAGAAACTTCTATCACCAGATATATGGCAACACTTCATTATTCAATAACCTCCAATTTAAAACTATAACATTTAGGTCAGAGTTCCATATGTGACATTCTGTTGAATCGACCCAATTTTACCAGCTTTTGACGAAGTAAGAATGTACATACAAGTAACGGAAGAATTAATTCAAAAGTAAGAAGTGACCAACTAATTTCCTTACGTTGCTCACCATATCATAGAATTGAGGCTCTGCAATGTCAAATAATACACTAATCTATGTGAGACAGTTTGTTAGTCATTTGAAATAAACAGGTAGGAACATGAGTGACATCTCATTGAGTCTAAGATTACTTATGGAATGTTGACCTTATAGAAAGAAGAAAAATGTGCTATGAAATCTGTGATTCTGCTTTGTTGTTGTAAAAAATTTTAAAATTCTCTTATTTGATCATCCATCATATCAGAAAAATACTTGAAACAGATCAAATTTATAATGTCTGTCTCTGTGTTTCACAAGCAGGTATAACAGGGAATATTTTGTGGGTGCTGAGACACTGGCACAGGTTGCCCAGGGAAGCTGTGGATGCCCCCTCCCTGGAAGTGTTCAAGGCCAGGCTGGATGGGTCCTTGAGCAGACTGGTCTGTTGGGAGGGGGGCTGGAACTAGATGGGTTTTAATGTCCCTTCCAACCCAAACCATTCTATGATTCTTTGAATACAAACACAAACCACATTTTCAATAGATATATAAATGTGTTGTGCCTATCAGGAGTTTAATGTCAAACATCTGACTTTGAAAAAAATTTGTCTAATTTTGAAATAGTAATAGAAGAAAAATAATTACTCTAATTCTCTGCATGTTTACTTGGATCTTTACTTTACCTCTTGGAACTAGGGAAAATAAAACTTATAGTGGAAAGGTGGGCTCATCTGAATATTCCCAAACATTTCTGAAAACTTCTGAACATTCCTGCCTATCTGAGGCAAATTGCAAAAATCCACCACTAGGGCATCTAAAATTAGTACTGATTGTGAGTCTAACAAGTTCATCTAATACCATTTCTAACATCTTTCTCAGATGAGTCTGATTAAAATTTTTGGGTTGCAGGTAATTCATTATAGATAAATTATTAAAGTCTTTCAGCACTTGAGGTTTCTTACATAGGCAGACCGCTGAGAGATGAGTTTTGTTTCCTTATGTATCAGAGGGCTGGGCCCTGAATTTCTTAACGTTGAAGTGTTTTTTTTATAACAGGATCTGGGTAAGAAATTGCTTTCTGATATATCATAAGCTATTAAATAGGTACATAAACCAATTGTCTTTCAATATATAATTTGGTTTATTAGGATCTTTGAATATTTCCTGATTTCAATAAATGGTTTATTCCTTTGTTAACAGCTAAAGCAAGTAACTATTTCAGATGACTTGCACTGTTAGTGAGTCCTGAGCAAACTGTGAGTGGAGCTACCTAATTCCACATGGCAAGTATGCAAAACTAACTTGAATGATATTCCTGGAGAACTTCAAATGCTTATGCCAAATATATGAACTATTAAGGTTTGCTAATTGGAAACTCTATTTACTTAATTAAAATACGGTGCATATGTGCTAATACAAATGAGAACAGTCAATATGTAGCTAGCAGGCATAAACAAAAGGGGATTACCTACCTGAAAACACATTTACCTTAATTACAGCACTCAAATTTTGTAAATCTGTTCCTAATGAAAATGAGAGGGCATTATAAAAAGAATTGAGGTTAGCATATTATTCATGAGATTTATTAAAAAATTATACTCCTAATAGAGTGACTGTATATTTTCTTTGCCATTTTACCCACATAAACATTGCTCAAGAAGTGTGATTAGTATTTTATTGTATTTAAGCTTTAACTTTGATCTAATTTGCTCATATAATTCCCTTAGTGACTCTCAGGGGACAAGAAATATTGTCCTGTAATTTGTACTAACGATGCCGATAACAGAAAGATCAGTGTTCTAAAAAAGACACACTAATCCAAATATAGCCATCTGCAGCTTGGCAATCAGCAGGAAATGCCATGATGTGCACACCAAAAGAAAGTGAAAGTGAGATCTGTTAGGCTAAGTGTCACTTTCAGGAGCACCACCTTAGGAAGAAGAGTGTCTTGGCAGCAGCATACTGGTGTTTTTGACAATGAAGTGATTTTTTTCCAAAGTGGGCTTTTATGAAAAGCTGTTTCTTCAGAAAGTGGCCATGAACTCTGTCACAGACGTGATACCTCTCCTGCTGTGAACAAATATTGGAGCTGGAAACAAGCTGCCCCACAGTATTTGCAATTCAGCCTGTCTTCTTATCTAGTTGAAAGAGCGTGTCAAATCTTAGGACTTCATGTGTTGACTTTCTCTACTCTTTCAAGCTAAACACATTAAACAGCAGTGTTTTTACCAATGTATTTTCATGATAAGAAAGAACAAATAAGTGATACAGGTGCTGTCTGAATTTTGAATGAGAATATCATGCCTACAACAGACAAAGCAAAGGCATGAAGTCGACAGCTGAGGAAGCAGATTGAAGAGGGGTGGTGGTGCAGATTTACCTTTCACTGAGGCCACCTGATTTTCAGAAATACTGCACAGAGTCCAGGAATGCCGTGAGCATATAGCAGTGGCTGCAGATTACCTCTTGCCACTCAACACTGTGATTCTTCCATATAAATGTAAGAGCTCAATATTAAGTACTTTTGATTGAGGATTACAGACTGATTTGATTTCTAAACTAAGTATCCCCGATCTTTCCAGAGTCACCTCTAATGCCAGCTTCCTGATGCTTTTCCAAAAATTGGCTAAGGTAAACTTTAAAATGTGATCTTTACAAATATGTGCACCCAGGCTCAGCTGATGTCTTTCAAATCCCTGCTATCAATACAAAGTAATTGACGTTGTCTTGTGGCTGAATAGCAATAAATACTTTCCCTCTGGTCACGATTGCTCTTTCAGAGCCAGCAGAATTCTTCCATCCACTTTCTACTTCGAGGCACTTGCTTCCCTTTTGCTGGCAATTTATACCACCCTAATCATTGAGCTGACACAATGGTTTGCTGGCCCCTTTGCAAATCTGTCTACTGGAATTCCCCAGATAAAAAAAAACCCAAACAAACAAGAAATTCAGTGGATGTAGAAAGAAAAAACAGGATATGTGTGACCACAGCACTCTTATAACCACAGATAATTTCAGCTTCTCATAACCACAAATCCATTAACAGTTATAACAACACTATTAGTGGGTTTGGGCTATGGACCTGGAGAAGGAAGGTGGATGCAACTTCCTAAATCAAAGTACAGTGCAACATTAAGAATAAGAAACTGAGTGAATCCTTACTTACTCTCTATACAGCATCTGGATAAGGGTAAAACATAAGCTTTTTCCTCTTATTTTGTTGAAGATACAGGTCTTCTCATTTGGGGCTATCTGCCTCCTCTGTGTCAGTGCATCTAAGGTGTCCATTGTAGGTCATTGCCAGCTGGGCATCAATATGTAATATTATCTGTGATTGCAATAGCAAGACCAGGAAGAGAAGAGCTTAATGCTACCAGTTGCTGTCAACCATAGTACACATGTATCTGTGAAACTTCTTTCCATCGGCAAGGACTTCTTCCCTAAAAGAGAAGCCGTTATTCAAATGACAGCTACAGGACTGCAGAGCTGTGTTTATTGCAAACTGCTGCATGGAGCTCAGAAGATTTGCAATGGCATCAACCTCTGTTTAAAACAAATCACTGATGCCTTTGTGGCACAAGATATTTAAACGCACGTTAGTCTGTAATTGGTTCAGTCATCTGCATGAACATTTCACTCACTTGATAATTACCTCTGGCTTATATCAGTTTATCCCTGATTTCTCAGACAACAGTCTGATTATTGCGTTCAAGGTTTTCAGAAGCAAACAAATGCACACAAGGTTTAATTTATTGCATTTTTAGGCCTGATCCCACAAAGCCAACTCTCAAGACCGTATGAGGATTTTACTACCCCTTGTGTTTCCTCTCTACTGGTGGCTGTTTGCTGGCTTCTGGCTGATGAATTTGAACACTCATGCCCTGTCAGCAGGAGGGATCATGTGAATTCTTCTCAATCTGCTTTTGGCAAAGTTAATCAGTTTAACTTAAACTACTTTCATTGACAGGTTAAGTTAACCTGACTGGCTTTGCCTGAAGAGGATGAGAGAGGGTTTACGTGATTCTTCCCCTGGAAGACCTGTGGGAAGGGTGACCTCTGGCAGAATGACTGAGAGCTGCAAAGTCTTCATGGGCTACAGCAGTTTACAGAATGAGTGAATTAATGCCCTAAGTATAAACACCATTGACCTAAGCGGCATGATGAAAAAAAAAAAATGACTATAACTAGAAGTACCATATGAGGAACAGCCTCCAAGGTTATACCCAATAATAGTAAATTAAACAGTGTGGACTGACATGTGATCATCCATGAGGTTTGCTTTTTCAGCATGCTCCCTGGCAGTTTTGTCTTGGATCAACTAACCAGAAGAACACAGCTTGGATACAGTGCAGGTTAATAAGCACTATGGAAAAGACGAGATTTGCAGGTGGATGGAGGAAAGGTTTAGCTTTGTAACATGACCTGTGCTGTTCTGCTTGCCCTTAAGGCAATGGAGAGGATTCACATAGCATAGAAGAGGAACTGAACTGAATGCATAAGTGGCTAGGTTCCCTCAGACACTCTATATCCTCTCTAGAAACTGTGCTATTCTGGGCTACCTGCCGTCTTTCACTTGACTGAATGGGATATCTAAAGATATTATCTAGTGTAAAGCACCTATGTGTGTAATATTAGACTCTGTGAGAGTTCTTTCCTGTCTGTATCCCATCCACATTTTTGGATGGACAAGCTACATATCTCTTGAATAACTACAGACTACTTGAATATCTCCATCCTTGGAGATATTGTAAAGCCATCTGGTCTTGGGTAACTAGCACTAGGTGGCTTTGCTTGAGAAAGGAGGTTGGACCACATGACCTCCAGAGGTCCCTTCCAACCTCAAACATCTTGTGATTCTGTGATACTTAGTGTAATAATATAAGGGTGTGTAGAAGGAGAGAGCGCCTGCTCGCTTAAGGCCATGTATTCAAGGACCTTGAGAAATGCGAAGGAAAAGAGGGGAACCCCCAAAACAGGTACTAGGAGGGACTGGCATGAATGAGGTAAATGTGGGGCTCATTGTGGTGGCTGGAGCATGACCATGGGCCACAGCTGATATGCCTGGTGCCAGCTGCTGGGGGTGGTAAGTACCTGCCCCAGTCCTGGTGTGCTTGGGCTGTGCATGTGTCATTCAGCAGTAAACTCCAAGTTGGACTTGCTGGTGCATAGGAGGCCCTGGGTCTGGATGGGAGTATCAGGTGGATGGAGGGTCTGCATGGGCATTTGGGGACACCTGTACGTGTAGGGTGTCCATGGGACAGGTGTGTTAGTGTCTGTTTACACTAAGCACAGAGCTGCATCAGCTGGCAAGCCGGAGACCCCGGGGGCTTATGCTACATGTGTCTCTGGGATAGGTTTTCAGCTTCCTTACTGAACTTATAAGTAGGAAAGCGGCAGCTGTGTCCCTCAGCCTGGGCAGAGATCCCAGGTTGCTGAGGCACCCATCTGGGCTCCAGCAGTTGGACCAGAGGGAGTCCTGGTCCAGGGCTGCTGGTGGTGGTGGCTGCTTTTCACATTCCTTAACAAATAATTTATGATACAACTTGTTGCTTAGAATTTGGAGCCTATGTTTGTGATTTGCATTGGAAGAAAGATGAATCATATAAAATTTAATATATTCTGTTATTTTCTCTGTTCTTCTGAAATATGTAAGAATTATGTTAATCCCTGTTTCTAGGGGAAAAGAATAAAACCATCATACTCAATCCTGTTTTTCGGTCCACGCTAAACACGAAGCTGATAAAAACCTGAAGCTTTCCTGCGTAATTCTAAATGAGAATAATTAGCTATAAAAATTTTCCTGCAGAGTTTGAAAATTGACAGTCTGTTTTCTTTGAGACATAAATTGAAAAACATTACAAGTTCCCTGTAACTGTTCAGTAGTTCCCTCAAGTTGCTAAAATATACTTCACCCTTGAGCTGCTTCCTGCTCATTGCCTTCTCCTTCCAATGCTATCAAAACCCACACACCTTCACAAATGTTTGTGACAGTGCTCTGCTTTTCTAGGGTTTACGCATATCATGGTGAATTATATTCTTATAATCCTTCACCCTCAGTCTTATAAATCAGTTTAGCCAGACTATTTTACTTCCAAATATTTTGTCCCCTGAAAACTAAGGCTAGGGCTTATCAGATGATCTTGGTAATTAGAAATGAAGCCCATAAGAGAAGGACCATTACTGTCTTCTTCAGATTTGCTGTCAGATGATGAGTTAAAATTACAGCAAAAATGCTAATTTGCAGTGCATAAACATGATACTCAGAACCTAAATTCGATGCATTTTAAGTTATTTTTGTTTATAGAAATAAAGCCTCTGCTAGAGGGATTGAGCTGGCTCTTGGCATAAACTCTTAATTTTCTTGATAGTTATGAATCCCCTTAATCCCTAGCATTCTTTCTAAATGGTTTTGTATTATGCATTCACTCTCTTTCCATTAGATGACCTGTTTACACAAGTTGTTGATATGGATATACTTTTAAATTTATTTTTATTTTATTTATTTTTGTTTTAATCATTCAGAGCCAGGTCAAAACGTCAAATTGAGATGTATTTTTTGAGAACAAACCAAATTTAGATTTTATTTAATATAGATTAAATTTCTTCTTTGTACATCTTTAGAAATACTCAGTACTTCTTAATGTTTGTAAACTACTTTAAGTGTATAATTCACTGCTTTCTCTCATACAGGTGGAGAGGAAGATAAAAATTTTCAGTGCAGAAATCTTGTCTCCTTGGAAGTCCAAGTAAGTTGTAATTGTACAGTACTGTGACTGTGCCTGCAGGTCATATAACTGAATGTATTTCACAACCAAATTACGAAAACACAAATGTTTCCACTATCTCACAGTAGGTGGAATGGTACGTCCTTGGTAACCAGCCTGTTGCTTGTAGCTCAGTGTACAATTTGGAAATGGAAAAATGGGAAGATTCTGAACAAGTGGGAATTGCACTCCAGTTTCGATCTTAAAGGCAAAAGTCGCTTTTGACAGACACCCAAAGCACAAAGTGGACCGTATTTCACTTGCTACAAAGAACATACTGCAAAGACAAAGCAAGTGCCATTACAAAATGTCCTTGACACAGGAGGCGAAGTCCTTATCCTCTCCTTTGTCTTCATTCCTATGGCCTGTACTTACCTTTTACAGACTGACTACTCTATATACAAATGACAAGGAATGAGCTTAAGGCCCTGCTGTCTCTTAAAGTCCTGAAACACAATGATCTCATCCTAGAAGAGGTGTTCTCCATGCCATCTTGCTAGACTACTGCTTTTTGAACAATGGCTTTAACCTGTTTGAGTTGATTTTACCATCTGAAGTCATGCATAAAATTGAAGCTATTCTGATGAAGTAAAATTTGATTTACAATTTAGGGAGAAGATGATTTGACCTGAGAGTGGGGTGTGGCAGGGAATAAGCTAAACCAAAGGTTTTGAGCAGCCTAGGGAAGGGGAAAAAAAATTCCAAAATTAAGGTAAATAAGTAAAAATGAAAATTCTATAAAAGGAAACTTCACATGAATGAGAGAGTTTGTCACAGCAAAGATGTGTTCACCATCCAAATGCATACTTTGACAGACAGAAAAAGAGTACAGAAATATATTGTAATAGTGAACCATGTCAAGAAATTTGTGGCTTACTGCTTACCCAGCCATCAGTTTTATTGTACTGATGTTGAAAGACATCCATAAAATGCTCACATTGGTAAACAACCAAAGATTCCAAAAGGGAATCTGCATTTAAATGACTTGCAATTGTTAAATACTATTTTTGGATAGTACTTTTTTGGTTTTTTATTGCCCGTAAAGGGTACGTAGAGGGAAATCTTGAATCTTAAACAGACTGGAAGAAGTGAAGTGAGATGGTTTGGATTGTTGTGCAGAAGTGTATATCAGTGCAGTGTTGGTCACTTCAGCAGAGGCATCAAATGAAACAGATCTCTGACTCCTGACTCTCAGGGATTACTACACAGCAGATGAGTTGTCTGCTCTGAACGTTCTAGATTGCTTTTGACATGATGAAGCATTAGAAGACAAAAAAAGAAAAAAAAGTAGCAACTTCAGACTGGCTATTGCTTACTGTGAAATGGGATTGCCACACAGAATAACAGCATAGGTTAGAAGAACTCCGAGAAGTCATTACAGCAATGTGTTATCATACAAGAGGTTATTGTCATATGTGTTAATGGCTTGGAGGTTGTCTTTAGATTACAGGAATATCTCTCTTGTGTTTTTTTCTTTCATAGTTTGTTTTAAGAGGTTGTTTCTTTGGGAAATAAAATTAAATAAATATTTTGTGACAGTCATGGGATAAAAGTTGATTTTTGTTTCCTTTTTAACCAGGTCAGACTGTTGTTGTTTCCTCAAGATAATTTTAAATCTTGATTTTTAAAAATTGTTATTTTACATTAGTTTTCACGTGCTTATTTTCTCCTGTCCAATGCAATTTTGTTTATAATGTATCATTCAATATGCCTAATAGGACTAAATAAGAGAAGACAAATAGCAACATTATTATCCTTACTAAGCACATTCAGAAATGTTTATTTTGCTTACTGATTCTTTGAAGCAAGCCATTTCCTCATTCGTAAGATTGGCAGAGTCCACAGTTTTAGGTGTTTATCAGTCACAGCACTCCCTCTTATGCCAATAGGCTGTTTCTTTGATCATTTGCTAGAAGTTTCAAAATATCAGGGAAAACAGCCCAGAGGTATTTTGGTTGGATCACAACACAGACTTAAAAATATCTTAGCTCCTTGCTAATTGATGGCACTTTACTTCAAGCAAGACATTCAAAAACCCCTTATGCTGGCAAAAAGAGACGGCTAAGTTATGCCTCTGTTTTACTTACAGTGAAATTAAGAGACCATTTCTATCATCTTGCCTAATTTAATGTTATCAGGCAGACTTTTAGCACAGCAGAAATGCAGGGGTGATACCAAAGGTTCTACATTTAAGAAATATCTTAAACAGATACTGCCTGTGAGCAACATCATCTCTGAATTAATTGGTTTCTGCTAACAGTGCAAATACTGTCATTTCTATAGTTGTATTGCTATAAATGTACAAAGCACTTTATATGGTGTTACCAGTGGTAAGGAGTCAGCCTTTACTAGGAGTGCTATACTGCAGCCAGCTGTAAAGAAACATCCAAGTGTTGAAAAGACTATGGAAGGGACAAAACATTTTTCAGTGGAAGTCTGAAAAGCTGGTCTGAGTAGTGTGCCCCAGTAGCCAAGAGGGCAAGCTGCATTCCAGGATCCATCAAACACAGCTTAACCAGCAGTCAAAGAGTGATTATCCTGCTATATTCAGTGTTGGTATGACCTCACCTTGAATACTGTGTGCAGTTCTGGGTCCCACAGTTTTGAGAAGGAGGTGAAGGTATCTGAATGCATGAAGAGGAGGGCAACAAAGCTGATGAAAGGGCTGGAATGCCTGCCCTATGAGGAGAAGCTAAGGACTTTGAGCTTATCTTGTATGAAGTAAAGGAGGCTGAGTAGTGACCTCATTGCTCTCAACAGCTTCCTGAGGAGGGGAAATGGAGATGGAGAGGTGCTGATCTCTTCTCCCTGGTATTCAGAGACAGGATGCGTGGGAATGGTTCAATGCTACGCCAGGGAAGATTTAGACTAGATATCGGGAAGCATTTGTTTACCAAAAGGGTGCTCAAACACTGGAACAGGCTTCCTAGAGAGGTGGGCAATACCCCAAGCCTGTCGGTGTTTAAGAGGCATTTGAACAATGGCCTTAATACCATGCTTTAACTTTTGGTCATCCCTGAAGGGCTCAGGGAGTGGGACTAGATGATTGTTATAGGTAATTTTTAACAGAAATAGCCCTCTTGCCTTGCCTTGACTTGCCTTGCCTTGCCTTCCCTATGAAAAACAGGCAGCCATAAAATCTGTCTGTACAGAAACTTATTATTCCAGATAATTCTTTATTGTTAAAATAGAATGTATAGTTGTTGTTATCACCAGTGTTAATAATTCCTGTATGCAGTTTCTTTATCCACATGCAAACATAATCATAAGAACATCCAATACGAAGCTCTTGATGGGAAAAAAATTCTACAGATTGTATTACAAATTATAGGCACAAAATACAGTATATAATAAGACTGATATAACTATTTTTGACTGTCTAAACTGATGTAAAGAGTTCTTACAGAGAATTTGTCTCTGGACTCCTTTCTAAAATTGCAAGCGTTTTCTGCCAATCATATGACACAGAAGCGACTCACGCCCTGTATATCTGAATACCAGGAAACCCATTCTTTCCACACTGGCTTTAGAGGTCACATCACGCAATATTTTTGTAAACAATTCTTGCATAAAAGTTTTCTTCTTCTCTATGGAAGCAACTGGAGACTCTTAAAATGTTAATTACTTAATAGATATTATCTTCTCTCAAGTACATTTTCAATCCTCACATCAAACACAAATATTCTGTAAAGCGCTGATTATACTATTCTTTCTCTTATTTGTACTGTTAAAAGGAACAATTGCTGATCAAAATTGGAAATAGCAGTACAGTAAATCTAGTTCAAGATATTACACTGTCATAATAACAAGGAATATTCTTCCTCTCCACAAAAAAATAAAACAATCCATTGCCTTCAGATTTGGGCTTCTAACTTATCTTCAGGTACCTTTTACAGACTGTTCAAGAGGGAAATCAGTTAAAGACCTGTGAACAAACATTGCTCTTTATAAAAAAATATAAATTGTAGATTGTCTGCTTTAATTTTCCTGAAATTTTTAATGCATTTTCATGGAAAATCTTGAGCTTCCAGGAAACCAAATATAACAAGATTCTGGGGAGATTATTTTCCCTGTTTCATTCAGTTACATGAGACTTTCTCACATATAGCAATGCTTATGGTGCTTCACTGTTTTACAGTATGTGAGATATTTTGGGCTATGAGACAGCATCTCTTAGATACTTTGTCTTTAATAGCAGGTAAAGGAAGTATCAGTTTGGGGAAAAGATATATTAGGCACTGAGCTGCCTGATTCATTGTAATTTTTGTTCCCAAGGGACTGGGCTTGAATGCATCGAGTATTCCCAAATACGATTATCAAATGATGGTTTCCACTCTAAACATTTGTTTTATTAATTCAGTTTAATTCCACATTGGGACAAAAATTCTAAATCTACTGCAAATGAAAACTGGGTGTTTGGATCACGATGGAATGAATATCTTTTCTTTTAGTAGAAAATAATCTAATTTTGCTCTTCCTAAAGGTTGATAAGATCCCCGGTTGGTGAAGATAAAGATAGTTCCTGTCGTGCTCTAAGGGTCACTTTCCCTTTTATACCTCTTTTTCCCCAGAGCAAACCAGAAACAACCTTGTGTCCTTGCAATGTTTGGCTCTACACTGAGTATAAGAATGACCACATAAAGTGATTTTATATATAGAAAAATTTAGGTGCGATCCTGAGAAAGAAAATCAGGCATACTGCAGTATAATGCTGTCTTTTAACAGATGATGCAATCTCCAGCTTGTGCAGCTCCAGTCAGTTCTTGGAGATTGTCTAAAATTCCCAGGAAGCTTCATTGCCTACAGATTTCCCTTAGTACTAGAATTTAAAATCTCTTTGATCAATCTTCCTACGCATTTGTGTTATATTTTACTTTGTGTGTTATGAAGTCTGTTAAACCTGCAAGACAACTCCAATGAATTAGCAATGCAGAGACATCAGGGGGCAGGGAAAGGAGAGTTGGCAGGTTCGGCAGTTGCTTCGATAAGTGCAATACCCCCAGCTGCACATGGAAGCATGGTCATGGTATCCTACGGCTTGTGATGAGTCTGTGCATCACACAGATGCCACAGATGTGGCAGGTGTGAATAAAATCCAGGTAAAATATAGTCAAAATACAGTCTCAACAAATAAAGGCCTTTGTAAACATGGCACATAAAGATAGGGAACCAGAATAAGACACGATATCTAGATAAATGCCAGAAGTCTAAAAATAAGGTGGAGACAAAATAATATCAGCATAAAGAGAATCAGAATAATAATATCAACAATATAGGCATAAAGAGAATCAGAAATTTGGGAGAAACACACCCAAGAGAGCATCCTAATAGCAAAGACAAAATTGATTTACAAGTGGCAGAAGAGGAAAGATTGATGCAAGTATGAAAGTAAGTTGTGTTAAACAAACGCTGTTAACCAAACTGGCTTTGTAGGATCCTCTCTAAGAGCCACTGTGATGGTGACAACTATGATTTCAAATGTAACTTTTTTCTAGAAACAAAAATCCTCCCACAACTTCTGCAAGAATTCAAGCTCCACAAAGAGGAATTATAATTATGAGGGACGCTGTTAAAAGGAAATTAAGGGAGAAGCTAGGGTAGAGGATTATCAGTGAAATTCAATGGTACGCTATGCAGAGACCTGTGCTGTTCAGTGTACGCATTTGTTTGGAAAAGAAGATACACAATGAGGTGACAGGTTTCCTGTTACTTTCACATTTTTTTGGATGTTAAAATTCAAAGCCAGCTGAAGAGAGTTAGGGAAGAGTCTCATGATACTGAGTGGCTGGGTGATAAAGTGGTGGATGAAATGCAGTGTTGATAAATGCAAAGTAATGCACCTGGAGAAAAACAAGCCTAAGTACGTATACACAGTGATAGCTTCTAAATTAGCTATTACTACTCAGAGGAGAAATCATTGTTATGGATAATTCTATGGAAGCATCTTACAACAACATAGTATTCTGTACCAGACAAAAAGCAAGCTAGGAATTATTATTAAAGGATAGAGAACAAATCATGAAACTTCATTATATTGCTGTGTATGTTTACAGTGCATCCAAATCATGAATGTTGCATGCAGATCTGATTGTCCTCACCACCTTTTCAAAAAAGACATAGGAAAGCTAAGCAAGGGTTCAGAGAAGGGCCAGAGGGATCTTTCATATGTTCCAGGAAGTCAGTTCCTAGTTCTTACATTATTCACCATGACTAACTACTACTTTCTTTACTCTCTATGAGATCATATTTCCAGCTCCTGGTCCTTTATCCCTGACTGTTGGTCTCAGACATATGCTCACATTAGAATGTATACAAAGGGTTAAAATGGTCTTTATGCATTTCATAAATTCAAATATGGGCCAAATGCAGTCTAATCCTTCTTTTACTCCATAAAGGACATATGGTACTCTGCTGGTTTTCTTCATAGGAGCTAGCATGAAGGTATGAACTTTGAATTTCTGCTGGAAAGAGTGTTGGTAATACAAGAATGATTTAGTTATTGGTGAGCAGTGCTTACACAGAGCAACGGCCTTTTCTGCTTCTCACCTCACCCCACCAGCGTGTAGACGGGATGCACAAGAAGTTGAGAAGGAACACAGCTGGCACGGCTGACTTTTAACTCACCAAAGAGATATCTCATATGATGTTTGTTCAGTACAAAAAGCTGCAGGGAGAAGAAGGAAGAGGGGATGTTCTGAGTTATGATGTTTATCTTCCCAAATAACTGTTACATGTGACGGAGCCCAGCTTTTCTGGAGATGGCTGAACACTTGCGGGTTGATGGAAAGAAGTGAAGGATTTCCTTGCTTTGTTTTACTTATGTGCATAGATTTTGCTTTAACTATTAAACTGTATTTATGTCAACCCACAAATCTACTCACTTTTACTCTTCTAATTCTTTCTCCCATCCCATCAGGCAAGTACTGAGCGAGCAGATGTGTGGTGTCCAGCTGCCTGTCAGGTTAAACCACAACAATCATTATATAAGTGGTTAATATTTAATCATCGATCCCCTTACATTTTACAGCCACAGTGAGTAAAACATCTATCTACAGAATTGTACAGACAGTATTACAAACCAGATTAAATATGTAATTACTATATTCCAGATTAAATATGTAATTACTGTATTAAATAAAACAGGAATTCCCCTGAAATAATAATCTGTCTCTGGGTGAGGTTTGGGAGGAGACTGGTTTGTCTATAATACACTCAAGCATAAATTAGCTGGCAGATAGAATTACAACCACTTTGTACAGTAGTTGTACAGAAAAGCTGCACTAAGTTCTAGTGAAGGGAAGTAGAAACATATGGTCTATTTTGGTATTCACAGATAATTACTGAAAATGTGCTTCTTTTCCCTTACTACACAACAAAGGCACTATGTTTAAAATGTCTTGCAAAGGAGAAGTCTCAGTAAAGTATATTTTATCTCTATTTTCCTTTTCTGTGAAAACTACCTCACTGTCTCATGGTAGGTCTGTTCGTTCAAATAATATATGGCAGTCTGACTTCTCACAAGAAGAAATTAGATTGTGGTGACTAATGGAAGAAACTGAGTATTGGTGCATAAGGTTCTACTCTGCTGCTGAGAGAGCTCATTTTATGTGATATTTTAAAGTAAGCTTAATGGTGGTGAAAGTTGCTGTCTTAGAAAAGGAATGGAACACAGGTGTTTCATGGCCAACTGCTGGGTCTATGTCATCGCTTTAGCTGTATCCAGGGATGACAACTCCATTAGTGAACAGGTGAGTTAGTCATGTACTCACTCAATCTTTGTTTTCCACTGGGCTAAGGATTTTTTTGTCTGATGTAATGCACTGGTAACTTGATACCTTTATGCAGTGCAAAGTCCTATCTCCTCATATGACAGTAAGGTGACCCGGATCTTCTCATCCTTCATGAGTTGTGTGAAGAACAGGGAGCTGGGCAAAGGCTGAGGGACCATGCTTTAGTCAGATGCTGTTCCATCCTGTAGGATCTTACATCATGGAATAAGTTTCCTTCAAACTACTCAGGATGTTCTGGGTTCATCTCCTGCTACCCTACTCATCATGAATTAAAGCAGAAAAACCCAAGAGATGCTGCTAATAGACCCAATAAGGTTAACATTAGCTGTGGTGACAAAAGGGAGTAATTATGCCCCATGGGAAAACAAAGACTCTCTTGCAGATCTCCAAAAAGTCTTAAAGTTTTTGCCTGCAATTGTTTCTGCTAGTACATATACATGATGCACCATCTTTAAAAAGAGCGGCTAGGTGAGATTTGAATAGGCAAAGTTCTAAAAACATACGCAGGTATTTATTCCCTGATCCATTGGGTCTGGCTGAGTTAACTTTCTCCATAGCAGCCCTCATACTGCTGTGCCGTGTATTGGTAGTTAGAAAGGTGTTGGTAACAGGCCACTGTTTATGCTTTTGCAAAGCAGTGCTTATACAATGTCAAGTCTGTCTCTCCAGATCTATATCCCCTCTCCAAGGTCAGTATGCTAGGGGTGGGAAACAGGCTAGGAGGAGACATTGCTGGGATGGTTATGTCTCAAACCGACCAAAGGGTTATTCCATATCATGTGACATCTGCTCAGCAACAAACACTAAGAGAAAGGAGAGGGGGAGAGGACATTTGTTATTAGGGCATTTGTCTTCCTGAGCAACCACTACCATGTACTGAGGCCCTACTTACCAGGAAGTGGCTGCACATCACCTGCTGATGGGACATAAATATTTTTGTTTTCCTTTGCTTCTGTGCACAACATTTGCTTCTCTTTTATTAAACTGCCTTTATCTCAACCCACAAGTTCTTTGTAACTTTATTTTCTTCCCCCCTCTCCTGTTGAGAAAGGGAGTGATAGAGCATCTTGGTGGACATCTAGTGACCAGCCAAGGTCTGTCTACCACAAAGACCATAGTGCAGGAGGGACCAGGACTTACCAAATAAGGCCATAGTGCCTCACTCCTCCATTGAGTGCTGGGGGCCAGGACACACATTTAAGTTTGCACTCATCCACCCCTGGCTGATGGCAGACGCTATCTCTGCTCCTTCCCGCACAGTGAAGGGAGGCAGCTGGTGCAATGGGGTCAGGAGGCTGCTGCCCCTTGCAGACACAGGAACATACCCGTGACTGTTGGAAGCAACGTTCACGGGCTGAAGGCCTGCTCCCCATCTCTTTAGCCATGATGTGGGGTGGTGCAGGCTGGGAACCAGTGGTGCTTGAAGCACTTGCAGGAGTTGAACCAATGGCAGCGAGCAGCAGAGACCTGACAGCTGCTGCACTGAGCTCCGTGAGGTGCAGGAGCTGCTGGGGTGGCAGCTGGCTGAGGAGATGTTGAGGACCAGTAGGAGCTGCAAAGCAGCCTGCAGCAAGCTCCATGATGTCCTCAACAAGTTCTACTGGGAGATGATTGGCTACCAGCTTGCCTGCATCCACTATCTCCAGATGGGAGGACTCAGTCAGACGCAGAGCTCCTGCTCCCCTGCTGGAAATAGGCCCTGGGCCCTGGCAGTGGCCACCACCCAGATTGAGCCTCGATCTTTCCAGCTGACACTACAGGAGAAACACACCCCAAAAGCCACAGCACTGGGCACCAGACAATATGCAAGGCTGTAGCAGATGCTCAGCTCCAGGTGCCAGAGTCTGCAGGGAAAGACTTGGTGCTTCCTGGTAGTGCAAGCAGCCAGCTGCTGGAGCAAAACACCTGCCTGCAGCTTGTCCTGGAAGACCTGAAGAGACAATGTGGTGCCCTTGAGACAACCAGCCACCTGCTGAGAAAGGGAAGCTCTCCAGAAGCATGCAAGGAGGCAGAGAGGCTCCATTAGAAAAATCCTAAACCAGCCGCCCCCACTGAACAGCTGCAAGAGAGATGCGGGCATCTGCAAGGGACCATTGAGCACCTGATTAATACTGCAGTGCCACTGCCTGTCCAAATCGCCACTGAGAAACTGTGCATGAAATTCTTTCCTCAGCAGACAGCAGAAGTGAGAGAGCCTGCTGGAGCTTTGCTCGCACAGGACAAGCAAAATGAAGTTTCACAGCAGGCGGCTGAGGAGTTCCATGCCTAACTGGCTTCAGAAGAAAAGGGGTCATATTATTCGAACATTCTCAGCCAAGTGTTTGAGGAGTTATGTGTTCAGCTTACAGGGATGAAAAACAAAAACCCTACTAGCTGAAGAAAATACTCTATGAGCAGATGTAGTGGACAGAAAAGGTTCAAGCTGAAAATGCTGACCTGAAGGGGCAACTACTTTGAGTGGCACAGGAACAAAATTCTACCATCCGAGCAATCATTTGTCTTCAAGTCCAACTGGAAGATGCAGAGCGCAAACTGAAAGCTAAGAGAGAAATGGCAGAAAGAGTGAACATGAGGAGAAAAAATTAGTTCTATGAGGAAGACAAGTTTCTGCAGAGTGCTCAAACAGAAGTAAAAATAGAACACAAAGAAGTCATCAACTTGCTTCAAGCTCAAGTGAGTGAACTGGAAAATCAGTTTCAGTGCCCCTTAGAGTCAGCTTGGGCAGAGGATGGTCCTGAGTCCATTCTTCTTTCAGAGGACGACCTCGCAAGTGAGACAGAGGAATTCATAGCAAAAAGTTTGTCATCCTGCAGGCTCTGGGACAAAACTGGGAAAGCCTTGAACATTCATAGATCGATACAGCTATGTTCCTTTTGGTCGTCCCGGTGAGCAGCCTAAATAAGAGCTTCCTCTAATGTTGGACAACAACAATAGATTTAAATCTTCGGAGAGGTGGATGAAGGCAGTTGGTATGTGGGAGAGCTGGCAGACACACAAGGGGATTCATCCTCTAATTTTGCAGAAGTTTCAGAAGTTGACCTGGATAACAAATAGTGGAATGATCCTCGTGATTTCATTTTTGATTTCTCACATACTTTGGAGGAAGATGAAGAGGATCTAGATGTGTGTATTCAGTGCTAAAAAGTAGAGAAACAATGGATTAAAATAAATGTAGCGTATGCAACCCTCCAGAATATCTACGAAAGTGAATTTATACTTAATATTTTTTTTTTCAGACTTCTAGATTTTTTTAGAATGGGAGGACCTCTGGAGGGCAGCAGGGGCCTCCAGTGGGCCTCAGCAAAACCCAGATAAGGCCCTGGGGCACTTCAGAAGGTAATTAGGGCCCCACACGATCCCCTGCAGAGCACAGCAAAGGCTTCTGGGCCTCTACAGAGGGTAACTTTGTCTTGTCAGAGCACCACTGCTGTTGACAGCAGTGAGGACCCTCCTGTCAGGGCTGGTTGCAGTGTATGTCCTCACTGTGAGGAGCAGAGAACAGAAGGAAGCAAAACAATCATTGGAATTGCCCAAGGGACCATCCACACACACAATGGTTACATGGAAGCAAAGGGTGTTTGTGGGACACCTTGAACCCACTGCTGCCCCTGCATTTGCACCCTGGAAATAAGTTGAATGGGGATTGGACTTGGCCAGGGCTTTCCAGAGTGTCCCCATATCCCTTTCCCTGACCAAACTATGCCTGCAGGTCTTTTGGTTGCACCATGGTTCTGCTGGTTTCCTGCCAATGTTGCCCATTAAAGCACTTCTAAGTGCGAAGCCTAACGCCTGGCTGGATGACTGTGGGTGGAGAATGCCTCCTGTCCACGTGTGTGCATGTACAGTTGCTGATCACACACACAGCACCCAGAGTAGCAAGTGTTTGAGCACATACACCGTGTCTGTTGCTTGTACTCCTTGGGAGCTTTTTACTGACTGCTTCTTCCATAGGCTTCTTTTTCTCTGAAAAAATAGCACGTCCTGGCTTATGCTAGAGAACAGAGACCACCTAGGCTTTCTTCCTTCCTGGACTATTGCATATCATACTCCTTTGTGGTCTCCTTCCATGACCCTCACCAGGCCTACCAGCTTCACCTCCATCCAGTTTTCCAGAATTTCCACTGGCAACAAACTCCATCTTACCATACCTATTGAACCTCCCATGACTTCTCCTGCCCTTGGTTTTAATACCTTCCCAGGGAACGCAGATCCCATAAGGACGATAAGGTGAACTCACACAGTACCAGCTTTGCTGTACGTGGTAGCCACACTCACCAGACTGGGAGCCTGCAGAGTCTCACCTAGCTCACCAAATAGTTACTGAAATGGATTTGCTTGCATTTTTCTTGTCTCCTGTTTTGTGTCTGTGTACCAGAAAGAAGGCAGCAGAAGTACACAGTAGCTAAGCCTCTTTTTTTTATTGACAATAAAGGTGGCTCTTGGCTGGGAACACAACTCTGTTACAATTCTTGGTTACTTATAAGCAAGATTAAGATTACATGTAGTGAGGCCCTACTTCCCAGGAAGCGGCTGGACATTGACTGATGATGAGAAGTAGGGAATAATTTTTTTTGTTTCTATGTGTGACCTTTGCTTTTCTTTATTGAACTGTCTTCATCTTGACCCACATGCTCTTATTTTCTCCTTCTTCATCCTGCTGAAGAGGAGAGTGATAGAAATTCTTGATGGGCACCCGATGGCCAGCCAGGGTCAACCCACCATATCTGCACTTGTGCTGGATATGGAAAGGAAGCAGCATGGGTACAATTTTCACCTTGTCCCACATTTGCTTTGCTTCCTCATCCTTTGTTTAGGGTAGAGGTGATGGTGACTTGAAGAACTTTACTGTAATTGAACCAGGATGCACAATTGGACTCCAGGAACGCGCCTGTGTTGAGCCTGAGCACCAATGCAAGCTGAAGCTTGCTGAGCCAGCTGACACTGTTGGTCCTCCTGTCAAGCTCCAGGTTGCCCCATTGCTCTTAGTGAACTGCCAGTCTTTGGTCATCTGCTACTGAATTATAATGAGTTCTATTCCTCTTGTGCCCAGCATATTCAGGATACTGTGAGGAGAACTTGGCCCTGGGTGTGGGCAACATCAGGTGCTGGAGCTCTGGCTGAGCCTCCTCAGGACTGTCATAATTGCAAGTCTTCCTCAAAAAGATTTGGATTTATGCTTGGCCAGTGGGAAAAACATATCCTAGGTAGCTCCCAAGACTTCCCTTTGCTAATATGGGAGTAACAAAAGGGAAGGGATCTTTTTAAATTGAAAGAAAATTGTCAGACTAAGAGTTTTGGAAGTGTAGAAAGCAAGTTGGAGGGAAATAAATTGCAGAATCAAAGCTCACTGAATCTAGGTGAGGATTTATGGTATTGTTTTGTTTAATAAATTAGCCTAGACAGATATGCAAATTTAGTCTTGGACCATGAAAATGCTTTTGTTTGTAATTTCTAGGATATTTCCCTTAGATGCAGAACAAATATGGAATTCCGTAGTATCATGAAATCTTCTCTTAACTTCTCTTTCCTTTTCTTGGTTTTGTATTAGGCAAGATCCAGAAAACTTGGTAAAAAAAGCATTTCATATGACAGGTATTGTGGTAAAAATACAAAAGGAAAATGCTACAACTCTGAAACGACTTTCTTTAGCCTTTACTATAGGCCATCCTGACGCTGTTCCATGATGTGGCCATCATCCTTTGCTATGTTTCTGTATGCTCTTGAATATGCTGTCTCTATGTATCATTCAAGTTTCATGATTGCTTATTTGGAAAAGAGTAATGAAAATAATTAAGACCTTAATAATTGTATAGAAAAACTAAAATTTGGAGGTGTCCAGAAAGCAGAATTTTCAATTTGGTGGGGTACTCTGGCATTTCAGGATTAGGGAATGAAAAATGTAACCACTTTGGTTTTGGAATTAGATCTGATATTGCTGAAACATTTTCCTTCAATGTTGAAAATCTATTCCATGGTATTTTAAAAAAAGAATATCATTAAATATAGTACTATCCAGGATGAATATTATCATAAAAAAGACAAAACATGAAACTTTGCTTTGATTTAATTATTTCTATTAAATTTGAGTGAAGCTGATTTAATCTCATGAGCTTTCTGGTGACTTACATGGTACTCTCCTGTGGAAATGGTTTGGTTTAAAGTTTTTAGCTAGCTCTAATCACTGAAACTTACCTCTCTTTCTACATTACAATTTAGGATAATGACTTTATTTTTCTTTTTGTCTTGACAGTCCTGAAACAGCTGACAGCAGAAATGACAAAGGTACTGACAGAAAAGTTTTTTTTTTCCCCTCTTCATTTTGATGTTATGGATCGATGTCCATTCCACTAGCAGCCTCCAAACCATAGATCACATAGTACGTGACTTCCAAGTCAACAAGAGACACTTACAGGTTAGCAAATGTGTTCATTTCCCTCTTTGGCAATTCAACAGGGATTCTAGCCATCCGATTCAGAGAAGCACATATGGTAAATACTTAATGGAATATAAATTTTGAGAGCACACCTTGAAATTAAATGAGATTTTCAATGGGACTCACATTCCTGTTTTACAAAAGTCCTTATGAGAATTATATCTATTGTAAGCCTCTGACAGTTATTTACGATCATGAGCACACATATACTCAAATGTTTAACCTATCCCATCTGTGTTAAATCTAGTTTAACATCAGGGTACCAATGCTAACTGCTCACTGACCTACAGAAATACTTGAATTGCATTTATTCTTCCTAGATTTTATTACCTGACCTTATGGTAGACATCAGGACATGTATGAAGATGTATTTTTATTATTTCTGCAACATTATATTATGTTTTAAAAATATTTTTAAAAACGCTATTCCATGTTTACATTCTCATTAATACCACTAGATCACAAAGGATGAATTCTGGAAAATAATACTTATGGATTTACTTTAACCATTCAACATATCTCAGGTTTTGTATTTCCTTAATGCCTTCTAAAAGTACATTCACCTCCAGGGTGTCTGAAAGCTTTAGAGATTGGAAAATGCCAACAGCCATTTGAATTACTTTATTCAGTGAAACTGCTCAGACTGAAATGGTTAAAAATTGATTCCAGACCAGTGGAGGGCAATAGCAAAGTGAAGATGGTTTTCCTTTCTCATATTGGACTTCATTCTGTTGTAATCTCTTTTAGCCTAGCATACCTTCTGAGACTTCTCACAACTCAGGAGGGCATAACGTCCAACATTCCAGGCAGCTGCTTGCTCCTCAGATGTTGGCACTGGATGAAGTAATTGCTGCTCCCCATGCTATTTTCTACAGCCATTTTCCTGGACGTTGCTACCCCCACAATTTTGCAGCAACATGAAAGCTCCCTAATTATGGTTCTGGCAAAAACAGCTGGGTTAGCTAAACAGCTTGTTCTGGGTTTGTTTTGGTTTTTTCTTATTGTTGTTGTTGTTGGTTTTCTTTTAAATTATGCCAGAGATGTGTGCTTCCTTAATAGACATCTAAAATGGAAAATGTCTGGTTCTCGATCACACTTTGTTTCAAGCACTGAAAAAGATGAAGCATCAAGGAATCTTTAGAGAATACAAAATCACTGTGTTGCATTTAATGGGTGTGCGTCAGAAACCATCCCCTAGGACATCAAATGAGTTATAGCACTGTACGTGGCACGTGTATGTCTGGGGATACCCTAGCATGTGTTTAAGGGAAAACATTAATGTTTTCAGTAACTTTTGAAAGTTATTTTGATAACAGACTGAGGCAAAAATAAAAAAGTTATGTCCTCAGCCAGAGCACTGACATTTCTACAGATGTGTGTGAAGGTTAGTATGGAGAAGATCTGAATCCAGGTCTCTTCTCTGAACAGAATCAAAGGTTTTTCTTATTAATCACTCTGTATTTAGATCAGCAGAATCTCATAACTTACGTTGCCTGCATGACTAGTTCTGCAACTCATGTTACTGAGAACTTCAGGCTCTACTATCAAATGGTTAGACCTTCATTTAACACACTGCATTAGAGGAACCACACTTAGCAAACCATGTGAAGATTACATCATGAAGGAATGTTTTCTCAGTCTTCCCAGAACAAAACCAGGGAACTAATTATGAAGAATTAGGGAAGACCTTGTTTCTGATGTATTTGTTTATTCTTGCTTTGCACCCTCAGCAGTCTGCTATCTACTGGGAAACAAGCATCCTTAAATATTTTTTTCTGGCATTCTCCTTATTATTCTTCAGATAAACAATTAAGTTCTCTTTCTGAAATAAATGTGAGCTTCGGTTGCTATTATAGTTGCACAATAAAAATACAAAAGTTCATCCAGAATTTATATCAATTATTTTTTTCCTCTGGATACTTAAACTAAAGGTAAATGAATACATGTTTTCTGGCCTAGAGAAAGCTGACTCTTAGCATGGTTGTTGGGCATTCCCATAGGATGCAGGACTACAGAGAAAGCAAAACAATAAGGACATGTGTCTAATACCTAAGTGATATTCTGAGTCAGCTCCTGGTTTGGAGGATATCTATGTCTTTATAGCAATTTTTAACGTAGTTACATTTTGAGACATATTCCTTAATTAAATATTTATTTATTCTTTTCTCCAGAAAGAGTAAAACTGGATAAATTAGCAATTTTATTTAAAAAAAACAGCACTCAAAAAATCCCAACAAAATATATCCCTAATTAATTCAGTTATGAATCCGGACAAAATAAGCATTCCATGTTTATATATTAGTGTTTCTTCACCACTTAAATGAGAAATTTTTATGATAAATTTCTTCTATCTCAACTGAAAGATTTTTAAATTCCACTGTTTTATCTCTACTTTTAGTATCTTTTTCAATTGTACAAATGCATGCTTTTTCAATTTATAATGTCTTTAACTCTTCCTTTGCTCATGGAGGCTCACTTTTTAATGCAGCAGTATGATCATAGCAGAACAACAGAAGTAACATTGTTTACAGACCTATAGTTGCAGCCTATGTTGAACTTTTGATGCTCCATTTGTTCTTCTAAAATTGGTAATATAAACCTTCACCTTATCCTTCTGATTATACTTAGGCAGGTATTTGCAGCTACGCTGAGGCTGTCTTTGTGTTTCTTTCAATACCTCACTTGAAAAAGCCAGCAAAATTACTTTTAATTCTCTGCTGCTTTTTTTAATTAGTTGCTTTGATTATTTTCCAAGACTTTTCCTAATTTTTTGATCCAGGAATTCTCTTTCTTTGAAATTTTATTGAAGAGTAATTTAAAAATTAAAATTTTATTTGTTTTGTAAAAACATTTTAGACCTTTTAGCAACTTCCTTACAGTTTGTGTCTGATTTAACGGTCGATTTGCTCTTAATAAAACAAAATGTATTTTTCAAACAGAGATCTAAGAATGATAACCACAGTACTTTGGATTCATGTGAACTAATTTCATGTGAGAACATATTCTTAGCTTCATTTCCACATTTTCACTCTGATTTTCAGGAGGAAAAAAATTCTTAAAAATAAAACATCTAATACAACACTTTTTCCACACTATCTCTATTGGTTTTAATTTAATGAGTACGTGTAAGGGATCAAATTTTTGTCAGATTCATAGTTTTTGAAGAGTAATTTACTGTGTTGGATTTTAATTGATCAATTCTGGATGCTTTAGGGGTACAGTTTGTAAATAGTCATTCTTTTCTTTGGATTAATTTTCTGTACTTCTTGACAATACAAAGTATAATCTTGTAGGAACATTTTCTTATGTGCAAGTTTTGTGCTTTAATCCTGACAGTTTGCTTTTTTGTCAACTAAATATTCATCAGGAACTTCACACACACTACACAGATTTTCCCTGTATGTATGATTTTTCTTTCCAATGTATAATACTTTACTTTTACATAGCATAAAAAGATGAAACTTACAGGAAAATTTGAAAGAGGATAGGAAATTAATAAATATGGCTCAAACATGAATTCAGCTAGAAATAGGTAATAGCTGATCTATGCAATTTAAAAAGTGAACACCAACATATCTATGTAAATTGAAGTGATGGTAACATCATCTTATGAAGTTTTAGAGAGAAAAGAGAGAAAAGCATTCTTGCAAGTCTACAGGTGTATCACATACACAGGGACAGGCAACTCACTTCCATATAATTCTCTACTGCAACAAAATCTCTAAAATAGAGATCTGTTTGAAAGTCAGGCAGGGAAAGTCTGTGACTTTAGTTAACTCAGTTAACTAAAAGAAAACTACTTTGCTTATGTTTATACCCCTTTATATTTGCATTTTGAAATAAGAAATGTAAAGAGATTTTGTTAAGCTCTTATGCAAGTAATTTTCTCTATTAAATGAAATTTATTTTTAAAGGAGTATCTGTGCCAAAAATGCTATTAGAGGGACACTTCATGAGATTTTTGACTCATCATAAATAATTAACACATTTGAAAGAGTGAAGATCAAGTAACCCATGTGTGAAGAATACTGCACCCAGTTGATTCAGAATCAAGAAAGTCTGCAAAAGTGAATTTGTAGAAATGATGATCTATTCATTGATGTTCAGGGACAAAGAAAAGAGATAAACTTCCTCAGATAAATTATTCATGATCAATTATTTGCTGAGCTTCAGTCTGAGTTCATCTTGTGACAAAATTAGATTTTAATCACATATTTCTTTAAATCCCAAATGAGGCATTCAGCATTCAAAGATAGTAAAATCCGTCGCCTTCTCAGTGGTTAGGGGCTGATTCTGCAGCAATGAAGTCACTGAGACTATTTTTAACTGATTTCAATTAGAGTAGGGTCAAACTACTGGGATTTTATGGTTCTCTGTGTTACACTACATTTGCACTGGTAAAACTTCTTTTTCCTCCAATTGAGTTTCTCTTAATTTAAAGGAGAGGGTGCACAAGCAACTAGAGCACCGAAACCGTAACGGAGAAACTTTTTTTTCTGTTAATGAACATAGCAGAGGTCTTTATTCGCTGCACTGCTTATTAGTCTACTAGTTTAAAACATGAACAATATGGGCTGGTTCTTCAGTGTTCATAAGTCAATGTTCTACCCTTGACTACTGTAGGGTGATGGTAATTTTCACGAGTTCATGTCCTGACATCAATTATTTTTTCCTTTATTTCTTACCGTTTTGTCATTTAAATATAATCGACTTTAGAGCAAGTCAAGTTAGCCAGCAGAATCTCATGACATAATCATTCTTCCTAATTTGGAGAATAGTAGCCAATTGCAGTAGGTAAGAAGAACTTTAATTCAAACATTATCTTTTTCAAGATCTTCATGATGAATAGTAAAGCTAAGAAGACTAATCCAAGTTTTGGTTTATGTCTGGTCAGTGTATACATTGTGTACGTATTAGTTGTTCTTTTCCACTGCAGGCAGTTATTTTGCCAATATCAGACTTTCACACAGTTGCAGAGGAGAGAACATGTTTTTCTCATGGCAGAAACACAAGTTGATTTGAATTGGCATTTGGCAATAAGCTGTTTTGGATTTATAAAAAGCTCTTTAAATAGGAATATGCCCAGCTCCTCTGCAATTGTTTTCTGATAAAACTGCTGTCTTTTGAAGATAATGTTGCCTTTTAGGGGAATATTACATATTGGAAGTTCTTGTGTGACTGTGATTCTTTTTTTCCATGACTCTACTGAATGGATCTTAGTATGCTATTTATTGAGTAGGTACTTAGGCACAACAAGAGAGATGATAATATAAATATCTATATGGATATAAACTCTATGAACAATTAGCAACAGAAATATCAAATTCTAAATTTACTGCAGTTCTGAAATTGCCTTGAATTGTAATTTCTTTTATGAAACACTCACACCAACTATTAATATAGCAGACAGTTCTATGCTTCTTGTTTAATCACGGACGATTGGAAATTTTTCAATACTTTGAATAATGATATGTTAAACCATATTTTTAAATATTCTAGCTGCCAGGAAGCAGCTATAGCTAGTGCCAGACATGATTTATCATTCACCTTTACCATGTCACCTTCTAGCTCTACACTAAATCATCTCTACTGACTTAAGGTAACCTTCCAAACCTCGGTACAGCTTCAAATGCAAATGTATACATACACACATTTATATATATACACATGTTTATATATGTGTATATATATATATTTAAAGATATATAGGCATGTGTTTATACATACCTAAGTGATAGTCATCCTTTATTAAGATTAGCAAATGAAGCAAGAAAAAGTAAGGAAATCCAAATTCACGTAGATCTGCAACTGAAGTTTTGCCTTAAAGCCATCTCCTTTAAGAGTCTTATCGTTCATTTTTTTGCCCAAAGGAGAACTATCTTATCTGGTATGCTCCGTGTTCTCAGCGAATGGCTGTTTCATATTCTGTATTTTTCTCAGGGCTTGTTTACTACATAATATTAAAGTCTTGCTCTAACAATAGTTACTAATCTATTCAGGAGTCGTCTGTGACACACATTATTAGACTGTCCAAACATCAGTTGCTTTATTTTCACAAAGTATCTCCATATTGAAAGGCTGGCATTAACCCATTTTAGAAGTACTGAACTGAAGCATGGTATATTGATCCTAATGGTTATCCACCAATCTTAGCAGATTCGTTTTGCTTTATCGCTTTGCTCACTTTTCAGAGTTCTGAGAATGTTGTACATTTCTCCCGCTCAAACTGTGCTGTGCCTCCTGCTAACTGAACGAGCAACTATTATCGCTCAAAACTTTAGCAAATGAGGATCCAAATCTCAAGCTGAAAAAAACAAAAACATAGCTTGAAATTAATTTCAGGTTGGTCAGGCAGGACCTGCCTCTCCTAAATCCGTGCTGGCTGGGCCTGATCTCTCGCTCATTCTGCGGGTGCCACATGATTGCACCTAGGATTATAATTTTGCCTGGAACCGAGGTCAGGCTGAAGGTCTGTAGTTACCTGGATCGTCCCTACGGCCCTTCTTGTGGATGGGCGTCATGTTGGCCAACTTCCAGTCTTCTGGGACCTCTCCAGTGAGCCAGGACTGCTGATAAATGATGGAAAGCGGCTTAGCAAGCTCATCTGCCAGCTCTCTCATCACCCTAGGATGGATCCCATCAGGTCCCATAGACTTATGAGGATCCAAGTGGCTCAGCAGATCTCTAACTTCTTCCTCCTGGAAGTAAAAGTGAAGGTCTAAAAGTTAAGTATTTGGTCTAAATGTCTGATATAATAAGGAGTGATAAGAATTTCCAGAGGGTGATTCGTGCCATTCAAAGTCCTCTTAAAAGGAATTTGATGAATGTCCTGCGGTTCTGCTGGAATAAAGTTAATTTTCTTCAACTTCTTACGCTTGGCCTGCCAATGAGGAGGTGGGGAGTGCACAAGAAGTTGGGAGGGGACACAGCTTGGACACCTGACCCTAACTGGCCAAAGGGGTACTTGATACCTTAGGATGTCATGCTCTGTTTATAAACTGACGGGAGTTGGCTGGGGAATTTTTACTTGGAAATGGGCTGGTCATTGGTTTCTGCATGATGAAAAAGTGCACTTTTATTGTTATTATTGTTATTATTTTTCCCTTCCTTTGTTGTTCTATTAATTTGTCTTTATCCCAATCCACAAATTTTACAATTTTCTTTCTGATTCTCCTTCCCATCTCACGAGAAGTGAGAGAGCAGCTGTACATTACTTACTTGACAGCTGAGACTAAACCACAAAAGAATCATGCTCCAGAAATGCCATTGACTACAGACACTTTAGACATCTAATTTTAGGGAAGACAAATAAAATATTTCCTGATTTCATTTGATAGCTGTGACTGTAGTGATTAGGTTTTCATGCAGGAATTCTGAAACAGAAATAAAATGCTTTCTTCCTAGCTCCATACACCTTGGAGAAAACTTTCCTTCTTATTATTCTGCCTTCTTATTCAGGTAACCTTCATTGTAGCAATTACTAAATTCAGAGTTCTTATGCATCCAACGACAATTAAAGGCTTTGCATGTGTGTAGAATTTCATGGGCTTTTTAAAAAAACAGATTTGATTAGGAGGAGTGAAAGTTTTTTTTAAAAAACTACGTTTCTGGGCACTGTAATTCTCTGTGATGAGCATGATCTGAAGAATAACACTTCACAGGCAGGGGTCATGGAACAACAGTGACTGAAAAAAAGTCTAGGAATCTTTCCTGTTTAATCCTGGCAAAAATTAAGACTTTTTTTTCCTTTAATTTCTGTACTGGTATTTCATAAATCTTTGTATATCTATTTCCTGCTCTGTTTGTTGTAAATACCAACTTCTATTTGCATTTAACATGGCTTATATTAAGGATAATTTCAAAGTATTTGGACAAAGGCAAGAGAGACTCTCACAAAGGGTGGTGATCTATGAACCTATGAACCTATCAATCTATTACTTCAAGGTAATTGAGGCATATTCTGCAGTGTATTAAGTGCATAAGAGAAAGTGCTGCAGGAGAAGTTTCAGAGTGCTGTTACCAGAAAAGTCAGAAGAAAAAAATGGCTAACAGCTTTCTTCAATGTATGTAGGAAGATATTCAGGAGAATTTTTGAATGAGAATGGTTCCCCCAGGGAATTTGTCACATTGGCATGACTGTGAGTACAGCTGTGGCTCCATGATGTGTCACATTCGTCTTACCCACCTAGAGGGGAATTTAAGCATTTATATCACAAAAGTGAAGTGCTACTCCTTTTTCTATAGTATCTATGTAGGACAACCTTACCCTGTTATGGTTCAGGGACTCCTTCATTGATTTCAGTCACAAATTTATTAAACGTCACATTTTTATTAAATTGTCTACAGAAGACTCCTATTGCTACAGCTTCCTAGACAACGGTAAATGTGAAATGTAGTGGTTTACTGAAACACATCAGAGGATCTGATGCTTAAGGCTGTCCTACCACTGGGTGTCAGCACTCAGAGAAACATTTTCCACATATATATGTTAACTTAGGTCTTAGTTACTGTTTACTCCCTTCTCTGTCCTTAGTTTCTTTATCCTGACCTGCCCAGTCCCACATTCTCATCAGCACCTCACATCAGTCCAGCTTCATTGCTCACCACTCCTGGTGTCCTCACTGTGCCCTAATGTCTCCTTCTGTCACCCAGCTTTGTTTCACACCACCAGCAGCTTCTCATTTGATTATCTTTTCTTCCCTGCTGCATGCTTCATTCTCTCCAGACTGGTTCAAAATGACCAAAAGCTTTGCCAGAGGTAAAAAAACCAAGTCATTGACGTAGACACCTGCCATATGAAAATTTACTCTTGAAACTTTACTCAAGAGGAAGCAAGGGGGAGACTTGTAAAACTCACATGTAAGTAGTGCTCTTCCATATGGCCTTGTCCACCCTACAGATCCTGCATGAACATATAGAATATGTGTAACATCTACCACATCTTAACAAAGAGTTCATAAAAGGACCATCATTCTGAAATGGTTTATCAGCTGCTGTGCCCAAGAGAAATCACTGACTGGTGATATTTGGATAGCTGATAAGCTGAAACTGTAAGAGATTTTTCCATACTCTTAAAGAATGTGTATACTACAATTTAAAAAATATTTTTTAATACTTTTTCCCCAAATCACTCCATTTTGCACAATTCTTTTTGTTTCTGGACATACTATCACTATTCCCAGTTTCTTCCAGCTTTCTTGCTCTGTCTCAAAGTACATATTTTTTTCTCACTGTGCTTATAATATTTAAGCCTAATAATAATAAATCACTTGCTTTTTTCTTGTTTTCTACCTGATAGAAATTTTCTTTCAAAATCAAAATTGCCATAGACACAGGATCTAACAGGATTCTGTCTTGACTCAGTAACTGCTTTCCAATACATAAAGCTCATCACAACAATAACGTGTATTTTCCTGAAAATCTGCAGGAGGAACTCCACAGCACCACAAAAGGGACCTTCTTCATTCCCCAGAAAGATCAACTTGTCTCTTAGAAAGGCTCACGATATCAATATGTTAAAATATGAAATTTTAAGTACAGAACAACATTTAGGTAATTTTAGAGGTTTATTTGGCTCCCTTTGCCCTGTGCCCAGTGTTCATTTAGATACATGGTAAGCAAGGCTTTAAAAGCAGAAGGATAGGAAAACTAGAAAACTAGGCATTTTTACCATCTTTCTAAAATGACCATAATTTTTTTTTATTCTCAGGAGAGTTGCATTTTCAGTGTGTAAAATAATAAACAATTTTATCAGGTCTTAGCCAGCAATGCCTTCTTCACCTACAGAGTGGAAGGAAGCCACCTGAACTCACATCTGCAGAACTTTTAGACTATGGTTTCCCATTTAACATGTGAATATTCAATTTTGTAACTAGTAGAACTAAAAATAAACAAGAGATAAGCTGTAACAGCTGGCTTGATATCAGCAAAATATAACTGCTATATTTTGAAATTACTTTCTCTTAGCTACTTGAACTAAATCAGATGATTTCTATGATCTCTAGTTCTTAAGCTGAACTGTCCTGCGTGTTTTGAAAGCTCATATCTCTAAAAAACATGTGGCAGATGAAGAAACATTCACAAAGATGTTAAAAAATAATACCTGAGAAAACTGTTGCAAATCTTCTTGAATTTTGCAAACCTTATAACATTATAACATGGAATGAATAAATACTCTATGGCAACAAAAGCAAATTTTAGTTTCTCAGATCCCCCTGTATACCTGGTAAACAGGTATACGTATACAACAATTTGCTTCCTATTCTAAAGTTTCAGCCTACCTTCTTCTGAGAGCAGAGACAAACAAAAATGACATTAAAAAACTTGAGAATTTGAAAGTGATAAGGACAACTAGTTTGTTAATTCCGTTTTTGAGGCACAGATCATCTCCTCTCTTCTGTTCCTTGTAATTAGAGGTTGCTTTTCCTAGGAACAGTCAGATGTGGTAGAAACCAGATGAGTCTTTGCAAGATAGTGAGGCTGAGTCCTGTTGACTTTTGAGAGCCTCCTCTTTGAGTTGACAGATTGGCTGGCATAGTGAGAGAGGAGTAACCATGTCTTGGGACTGGTTTTCTCTGAGCAATAAAAATGCCTGGAATTCGCCAACAGTCTCTTTCTTCAACGTAGAAAATGTTTTATACTACTGAAATGCAATGACCAAGAAACAAAGTGCAAAGTAAGAAAACAATAGCATGCTATAAACATTTCCTATCTCCAACATGAAATGTTTAATGACACACTGATTTGGTTTCGCAGTGGAATCTGTATGAACTCCATTCAGCACTTTTTCTCAGAGGTTTGTAAGACCCTTTCAAAAACTGCTCAAATGCTACAACCAAGGACATGCTACACCAAACTCTGTGATATGGGCAGTGGAAGAAGAGAAGACCCATCAAGGCTTCTGCCAAATAAATGTTTCTGTCTTCACATCTTCTCAGCTGTAAATAAGTCTGTTTATAGAATCTGAATGCACAGTTTTCTCACAACAAAGATTTGCACCAATTTATGAACTCAGGTATGTAAGCATTTTATGACATGAAGCTTCATAACTATTCCTTATAATAAAGAAAACAAAAAAACCTGCCTGTATAATAGCTTGTGATTAGTTCTTGATAAGGAGTAGAAAAGATAAGAAGCAAGCATGCTGAGGTTGATAATACTGTAGGACACAGCTTGCTGAAATCTAGGTATGCTAAAACCAAACAAGAAATAAACCTACTGAATTAAATGAGAAGTCAAATGTTTGGCCAAACCCCAAAATAATTTAAAGTAGAAAAAAAAATCATCAAACTCAGAAAAATCAGGAAAGATTTTTCTCTACAACATCAAAGCTTTTGTTCCACTGAATCTCATTTTTTATGTGTTTTCCCTTAATGCTTTAATGCTTATTTCTTGTCCAAACTGAGTTCCCAAGTCAAGGCTGCTTTGTTGAGAAAATCCTTGCTTCAGCCTTCAGATGAATAAATCTGAAATCTGTTATTTCATATGTGTCAGTAAAATTTCTGACTGTGAATGCAGAGCCTACAAGCAAAAGCTTGTAGGTATCCTAGGTACCTAGGACACAAACATGAAGATTATTTTTTCACTTTATTCTTTCTGTGCTGGCGAACTTCATGATTTTATTCGGTGTTTCATAACTGTTGTGAATTTTCAAAAGCTCCAGCCTCAGCTGTCTACAAACTCTCAGCTTTTCTTAAAGTGCATTTTTATTAACATGTTCTAGTCATCAGAACTGCAAGGGAAAAAAACCACAACAAACCCTAAAAAATGCTAGAGAAAACTTTCAGCATTCAAAAACCTATGTGATAAATGGCATATTCCAAGAGGTATTTGTGATTTTATTTCATGAATTTATGTTCACTCTAAGACTTTGAAAAGACTATGTTGAAGATATCAAAAATTTGCTTTCCTGAGAGTAGAGATGGAGAGATTTTAAGTGTTTGTGTGATTTAGAGAAATTTTTGCATAAAGCCATCATGTACATATTGACTATGGGACTACTGGAAGGAGAAAATTACTCATTTATCTTCAAAGTTGGGGTTGTTTTGTAGGGAAAAATGAGAATTAATTAGTTTATAGTTTCATACTTTTGCTAGAATTGGGAGCTTAGAGGAGGGGGCATCACATCCACATCATTCTGCGATAGACATAAAGACTTCCTTTAACAGTGTCTAAACCTCTGTTTTTCTTCTGTGTCTCTATAAACTTTCTTTCTCTGCTCTCTGTGTTTCATGATTTGCCTGTATAACCATAATAAGAATATGCTCCATATTCTTCTCTCCCCAGGAGCTGTGCACTAATTTGATGATAGCAACCTCTGTATGTAGACATCAAAATTTTTTTGTCACTTTCTAAACTTCAGCACAAAATGATTTTCTACTAGAAAAGTGAAATCTCTGCTTCTCAGGCAATTGGAGCCGAATTCAGAACATTGCTTTAGGCAGAAAGTGGATATAGAACAGTTCCTGCTCTTTTGTCCTTGCAACGCTTAAGAGACAAAGTGACACAAAAACAATGAATGCCCTACCTGTTCATCTGTATGACAGGAGTTTGGCTTAGATAACAGATAAATGCTCTGTTTTCAGTCTCAAGTGAACATTGTCAAATTAACACGAGCCACTTTATCAGTTGTCAGCTTAGTCTTTGTTCCAGCAAATGACAGATATGAACAGCTACTCATATTTTTTTCACACCCCAAGAGCGTGTGATGACATGGTGTTCATACAGAATGAGATGCAATGTACCACTGGGAATACTCTCCTCTGTGCAAAACCTGTCACAGCCATGAGAAGTCATTACTGATGTGGCTACACAGTTGTATGAACAGAATATGGATGCCTTGGGAGCTGAGTACAGCTTGAGAGAAACCCACGTGAGAAAAAGATACTGCTGTGTTTTCTCGTTGTGACACTTAATACACTGCATTTGAAGAATACGCTTTGGGAGAAGCAGACAATGAAAGCCCTGACCACTTTGGTCATTCAAGGAGCTGTGATTCTTTATAAAGTGACTTTACAAAGAACAGGAGTTTGTGGCCTTGTGTTCTGAGAAAATCCATTTGGATAAATTATGTCCTCCCTAGCAAAATTACTTGTGTAGCTTTAATTGCCCATAACATCCTGCTTTATTTCTACCCTTAATTATTCTCTATTGTTCTCTAACACTGTTCACTTCCATACTCTCATTCAGAAGTATATGCGTTTCACTGGTGGGTGAAGTGATTGCCACATGTATTAAGGGGATTGAATCCCAATATTTCCTCCCTGGGAAGATACTTACAAACCATAATTATATCACCTTTCACCCTTTTTTTTTTAAATAAGATACACTGATTCCTTTTAGTCTCTTGGTGAGGTCTTTTCTTAAGCTTTTGAATAATTGTAACAACAGAATCATGTTTACATTTTTATGATGTCAATTTCGGCTGTTACAACAGAACCATGTATACAGTTTTCTCAAGTTAGTCCCAGTAATGCACCATACAGTGATAAAATCATTCATTCCTCAAACCCCAGTCCAAATTTAAGCTTTTTCTGCTACTGTGTTGCACGGAGATTCATGTTCAGGTGCTATTTGTAGTGACTCAAAGTGGCTTAGAAGTCTTATCTTCATAGTCTGTAGGCATGGCTAATGTTCCTAGTTCGGTACATATTTTGCATTTAGCACCTTTAGCATGAGGGGGCCTGGATTGTTGAGAAGCTCTGATTCCTCTGTATAATTGATTTGTCCTTATTGGTTCACCACTCTGCAGACTGTGTCAGTGACATATGGTGTGAACTGTAGTTTTACAACTGCATACAGATAAAAATGTTAGTTGTACTTATCAATTTATGTGTACCTCCACTATCTTTATTTGATAATGATTGTTCATCCACAAATACTGTTTGAAATTTGTCAGTAAACTACTTCATAATTCATTTAGCATGTACCTGGATGATATTCTATGGTGCTTATTTTTTAATCAAAAAAGTCTAAAAAAAATATCAAATGCAAGTCTAAATCTATTATATCTAAACAGTTCTTTTAGATCCACACTTGTAGTTTAATAAAAGAATGAAGTTGTATTTGTCTGATAATAAAGCCATATTAACAAAGACTAATGATAATACTCTAGCTAGTAAACAAAAAAATATTTTTCAAAGTATATCACCCAAAGAATCTTAGTTAAAATAAACACCACAACTCTTAGTATCACTGTATGTCCTCAAACACCAAATAACTATTACCAGCAAATAAAGACTAAGAACAAAGGTAAATCTATCCATAAGGAAACTTCAACTCTGACAGGATGAAATGAGATTAAAGATAGATAAAAGGATCTAGATTGATAGGACTGAATTAAGCTCTTTACTTTGAACACCTAAGGGTTTCTAAAATTCAGGTGCCAGTAGCATTTATAAGACCTTGCTCAGCCAGTGCCTGTAAAATTCTGTAGCTGTTAGAAAGCTGATCCCCAAACAGATTTATCCTGCTAGCTTTTAATTAACTGAAAGTAATAGAAAGGGGGTGTGTTTCAGGACCTTAAAAACCTCTGTGAGTCTTGGCCCAAATGCTTAGCTTCCAATGACTGTATCACAGTATCACAGTATCACAGTATCATAAGGTTGGAAAAGACCTTTGAGATCGTCGAGTCCAACCTATGACCCAACACCTAGACCTACTCCTACTTGTCAATTACACCATGTCACTAAGAGCCTCATCCAATCTCTCCTTAAACACCTCCAGGGATGGTGACTCCACCACCTTCCCAGGCAGCACATTCCAATGGCCAATCACCCTCTCAGTAAAGAACTTCTTCCTAATGTCAAGCCTAAATATATATCTGTTCATCACTAAACAATCTGGGACACTGTTCAGTATCTCAGGATCTGTCGCACTCCTGTGTGTAAGCCAACCTTGTGTGATGCAGAAGTAAGGAATTTCTTAGGGTACCTCATTGGAAATCTGACGCAAGGACCCTAGTCCTCTTAAAACAGTGAAAAGAAACTGGTCATGCAGAGCAGCAATGCGAAAAAGACAGATTTTTAAATCATCCTGACTTTAGAGTGTTCAATTTTCTACAAAACTTAAGTGGAGTTTACAATTCTTGTTGTAACTTGAATCTCCCACAGGAGTGCCAAAATACAGGCTTTAAGGATGTTCTCACTCTTGCCCAGTTTCCACCAGAATGTAATTGTTTTACATAATAGAAGCTCTTCAATCAAGAAGCTTTCCCATAGAGGCCAGGGCTTTATGCATTTGTATAGGTACATGTTTAAATTGTTATTGTAGATTAGACAATTAAGTGTGGTCTGCTCACGCTTTTCAGTATTCCAAAAACTGAGTGCGTACTAGGGGGAAAAGCAGCATCACTATTATTTTTGAAGGGAAAAAAAAAAAAAAAAGAGTAGGTTGGATGCTTAACTCAACATTTCCTCATGTAGCTCCCTTCTGCAAAGTAGATTCCTTTTTTTAGTTCATCCCTTTCATGAGGTAGTGCATTTCCTAATCTGTGGTGTGTGTTTCTAGTCACTTGCAAGGTATCTAGTGGTTAGGCTTAGCCATATTTTCACTCTCTCCCTTATAAAGGTGATCTTAGCCACAATAGCAAATCATCAATCCTAGACAAAATATCTCAGGTGGGGATCCAAAAAAGTATTCTGTTAGACTCTCAGTGACTTTGTTGACCTCAGAGTAAGTGTTGACAGTGTTCAACAGTAATAGATCTGGCATTTTGCCTATTCCAACTTCTTGCTCTTTGCTAGAAAAAGAGTACATTCAAGCAAAGCACAGCTCTGAGTCTCTAAGTTCTTATTTGTCCCTGCTTCCAGAAATCTCAGAAAAATTGTCCAAACTACAGACAGGTAGTAGTGGTAGTAATAATAACAACATGACCATTAACATTGTTGATTACTATTGTTAAATAAAAATTGGTTGTTGTTTTTGTTGATTTTATTGTGATTGTTGCTGTCATTGTTAAGGATATCTTTATTAAGTACTTTGTAGCAGTGTCTTGTCGTTCCCAGCCAGGAGTCATTTGCTTGATGTTATATTTTGTGTGTCATGAAAAGACGTCCTTTAAACACTAGAGTAAAACAAAAATGGGATAACAAACATACAAAACAACAAACATGAGAAAGCCCAAAGCAACAATGAGACAGTTCTGATTAGTGTAATTCGTAGAACTCACTGCATACAGCCTGTTCTACTTTTGTCAAAAATTGTACTAGTACTGTAGCACCAGTAAATTTTAAGGAGCTATTAAATGGAGGATGGTGGTGTGATCTTGTAGAAGAAGAATACTCCTCTCTTCTTACCCCAGAGGCAATTAGTTCAAGCACAAGGACTTGTAACTATGATGTGGATCAAACCTTGGTCACAGTAAGACATCCAGACTTGAAGAGCTCCCAGACTCTCATGATTCTCCGAATAACAAGGACTGATAATGGTCATTTCCATCAGCTTGACATTTCATATCCCGTTAGTTTCCTGCTAGTATGTGCATGTATATTCAGGTTCATGGAAATTCTGCAACAAGAAATTAATTCTACGTGTACCGAGAAAAATCTGCAGACAAGTTTCTCTAATGATAAGGTGAAGGTAATGATGGTGAAGGTCAGGAATGACTCAGATAAAGTTCAAGCGAAATTGCATGACATTTTACAAGAAGCTTTCTGTTATAGGCAGGATGTAGGCATACTTACCTATGAACAGCTTAAGGCACAAAATTTCTCCTATACCATAAAATACCCAATTCTGTTGCTTCTTCAATTGAATGGTGGTTAATTCTTTTCATTGTTCCTTTTCTTCCTGCCACATTTAGATGATCCTGCGTAGCACCCTCTGTTGAGAGAAGAGCTTTGGTGCATCTCAAGTGAAGAGGTGTGGGTTTGTGGCTCCAGCCTGCTCAGAAAATGAACGTTCTCTTTAAGAAAAACGAATGAAACCAAAAATTCTCAGGGTTTTTTTTGTTTGTTTTGTTTTGGGATTTTTTCCATAAAATGAAATTTATAAAATATTTTTCTTTGAACATTTAGGAGAGGAATGGAAATGGGGAAAGAGCAAGGGAACAGAAAAAGAACTAAATTAATAACACTTATGACCAGAGTTTTACCTTGGGATGGAGAGGCCCTTCTATACCTAGATTGAGGAATATTATATGCCTTTAAAATTCGGTTTGACTTTCCAAAAATGAATGCAGGAGAATACCCTATGAAATACTAGAGTTTGTGGATTGGAAATGTCATGAGCTGCAACAAAATACTTAAGAAGTTGTTAAGGAAAAATGTGTTGGGTAGAGCGTGTATAGAAGATCTAAGTTAACAGTGAGACTGACATTAAATCAGCAAAGAGAGATTCTATGAAACGTAAGACACTTTAAGCGTTGTATAAGGATGATAAATACCCCAGTGGATTCCACAGGTCCTAAAACCCCATAAATCTGAAAATATTGAAAGAAATGTGGAAAACAGGTTATATATAATTTTGTTTGTTTCCCTATAATTCTCACATTGTTAATTAAAGGGTCTCTTTTTGGGAGGGTGTTGCGGTGTTGGAATATGTTGTATATGACACAGTTTTGAGTACTTTTAATGATTTGTGTGGAATGTGGTCCAGCTGTCATACAGTTCATAGCAATTAACTAGCAATTCCAAGCATTTGCAGGATTTGAATGCCAGGAGGTTATGACATAAATTGATTGGGGTGTGAATGCTCTTCGGTTCTTTCAAAGGGCACTAACTTCGGCTTGTAAGAATCAATTCATGAAATTCTGACAAAGAAAATATAATAAAATTGATCAGGGAAAAAAATCAAAAAGCAATGCCTGCTTAGGACAAGTAAAATCATAGATCTTGACGTTTAGGCCCAACATGTCTATCATCTGGTGCCCTGGCAAGGAGACTTCTAACAGGAATGTAAACATTAAGGCATTTTTCCCTGATTTCCTCTCTCCCACTCCTCTAGTTCAAAGCAGAAATTCCATCCTGTTTGAAAATAATACATTTTTCTTTTGTCATGAATACATACAAGAAAGAAGTTGACATATTGGAGTGAGTCCAGTAGAAGATTCCCAAGCCATGGTGGATGAAGGACACATCATACAAAGACAGGCTGAGATCAGCCTGGAGACAGGAAGAAGGGACAACTTATTGCTGCCTTCTGCATGAGGATTGGGTGATACAGATGAGACAGAACCTTTCTCTTGGAGGTGTACAGAAACATGAGGATAGGCACTGGCCACAAGTTGGAACATATGAAGTTCTGATCCAATAATCAGATGGGATTTTTTTTAATTGTAAGCGTGACCAGATATCGGAAGAAGTTGACTAGATATCTTGTGGAGCCTCTGGCCTTGGGAGTGTTCAGGACTGGACAAGACACAATCGTAAGCAACCTGGTCTAACTGGAGGCTGGGATTGGCCAAGATGGCCTCTGGAGATCTCTTCCAACCTGAATTATTTTATGAGTCTATGATTCTTTAATTCCATAGTTCTCTATCACGTTTATCTTGCATACCTACCTGGAGTCCAAACGTGGTCATTCTTAATTTGAAAATAGTAAAGGGCTATGGTTAGATTATAATACTCTGTAGAGATGAAATTTGTGAGAATGTGGTAGAAATAAAGTGATAAATAAGTTTAAAAACCCCACAGTAGATCAATTATAATGCACTCAAACCAGTAAAGATGGGAAGTAATCTTCTGTAGTAGATGTTAAATTTATAATATAATGTTTGGAAAAAAAGTATGAACTGCAGATTTGTGAATATCTTGCTGTGTGTGTAAGATTGGCTGTATGAGATAGGAGTAATCCAATCAGCCAGAAAAGCATGAATCATTTTCAGTGTCATGCTCGATCGTATGCAAATGTAGAAAGCTATGATAAAGGACTACAGATTACTAAATATGGAATAAAACAGTACAAGGAACCTTGCAAAGATAAAATGTCTCTCCCAAACTTGTCTATTTCTACAGTTTTTATCTATTTTTACTTGGTTCTTTTTGAGGAATACTTTACTTGCTTCTAGTGTGGGTGTTCTTTATGGTTGGTTCTGGTTTCTGTTTTTTCAAGGAATGTACGATCTAGGATACTTTTTTTATATCTCTTAATTTCTAATGTACATTTTCATCATCCGAAGAGAAGTAACAAATGTCCCCAAAAGAATATCTCCTGATACACAGTTTCACTGGTATTCTGCTTTTCTCCACTGAACAGAAATAACCTTCACTGGCTCCTCAGAAGGTTCAACTCCGATGACTGCTGGGTAAGAGAGTTTATGCCCATAGGTTACTTAGTTACTACATCCTGCGCTTACTTTTAAGCAGAGAGAAGTATGCAGTCAATACTGTACCTGATTCATACTTAGGTCATGTTAAGCTCATACAAGGACAGAGATTTGTTCCATTTGACATGTAGACACAAGTCTGCTTTAATGTGCAGACCAGCACAATTTTTGGGAAAAAGAAGATTGCAATTTTGGACAGATTTCTTTCCCAGATACATTCAAAATTATTTTCAAACTTCTTCAAGTTAGGTGTCTATAGAAGATGTTGTTTTCCAGGAGAATAAAACATCTAGCCTTTTGCCTTAGGAAAAAGACTAGCATCTGATGAGGTTGGGTAAGAACTGTGTATATTTCTCTCTGATAGACAGCATGCCAAAAAAGCCAATATAAATAGCTAACGGCTGATGGGATTGGTGCATTAGTCTTTGAGGAAGTGTTTTTCCTGGCTACTGCAGGAGGTGAGCTACCCATATAGATAAATCAATGACATAATTGATTTGGCAAATCTCATTTTCTGGTCAGTCAACACTTTGTAATGTTGTTTGTGTCCTAACTTCTGAGAAAATCTCTGACTTCAAAATACTGGGATGCTTCCACCAAAAAGCTACCAAGATGCTTGTTCTTATGAAATATTGTGGTTGTTTCAAAATTAGCTTGACTGTCTCTAGGGAAGATACTTTAAATTGGTATCTAATAGAAGATAAACTAAAAGTGGATTTGATCTTCTGTTGCACACAGATACACCTTCCATAATGACAGCATGACATATACACATAAGCACAGATAATGGCTATCTTAAAAGGCAGCCTTATATTTTTCCTGTGTTTGTTCCCTCTTCATGAAATTTGGAAATGTCTCAAGCCCAGGTGCAAGCCTGAAGGCAAGATCCAATTGTTGACATCTGTTGGGGAACAGAGAGGGTCAATCTATAGGTCATAAGAACTTCAGATAGACAGACATCCCTCTGAGGGAAGAGGTGTGCTGCCAGCATACATTGGCACACACAGAGAGATGCCTGCAGCATCATACATCTTCTGCATGCATATGAACTAACACTTCAGGCCATGATGGCTTGGAAAAGAAGACTGCACTGTAAAGTTGAGGTGAACACAACATTTGTATTGCTGGTTCATGCTGAATGGATGGGAAAGCCATGTACACTATTATTCAGATGAGAGATCTGCCAAGTCTGTAAGGTGAAATCACCACTAAGCTTCTTGTAAAAGGTAGCCAAAAGAGTTGAGAGGACAAGGCTCAGAACAGCAACTAAGGACAAGAGACAAAACCAGTAGCTGTTGAGGCTGAGGTCCCCAAAACAATAGCCTGGTGTTCCTTACTCAGCAATGCTTCAGATCATATTGCTAATAGAGCCCCAGGAAACTACACATCACTTAGGAACAACAGCAGTTATGTCAAACATTTGGATTTCTCTGAGGTTGGGCAACAAACTGAGTGGTGAATAGCCCAGGAAGGAGAAGGGCACTTAGCCAACATCTGACAGCTGTAGGAAGAGGACAGGCTGATAATGAACAAAGCCTGGGTGAGACAATGTTCCTTTCTTTCAATTAGTTATGTTTTCCAAACCGTATTAATATGTTACTCTCACCCTCCTCCACTCCACAAAATTCTTAACTCTTCCACTCCTTCAGATAAAGACGTGGCCTCATGTGAGGAAGTGCTGCTCATTTTGGAGTGCTCGAGTGGCATGATCTATTTTCTCAGACTCCTGGGGGAGGTTCCAGTTGGTGGCAATGAACTACTTTTTAGCAGGAGCAGAGGGAGGGACTTGATCCTTGTCCTTTTTTCTGCCTGGTAGAAAGGTCATAATATGTCATTTGAAATTCTCATGGAAAATATACCATGAAACAAAAAACTTAGCATTTACAAAAATTTCTACATGACATAGTCTAGACCAGTTTCTGGGTTCTGATGAGCTTCAATATTCAGGACAGTACTTTCTTTCATTTTAGCACTCAGGTTCCAGGGCAAGTAAAATCTGACTAAGATCAGTGGTGAGAAGGCTAAAATTAAAAGTGTGGATTCATTAGTGAGATTAAACCAATGTCCTATAATAGCAGAGATGGGTTCCCAAGAATAAGATGAACATTAGCAATAATCAATCAGTTGAGCTCCAAGCCGTGTACTGAGATCAAATAGTAGTGTTCAGTAAAGTTCTGCTCTATACCAGGAAAAAAGTAGCAGCCCAATATGTTGCATTTAAGAAATATATTTTTGTGTAACACAGAATGACATCAAATTGCACCTGTCATGAGACTGAGATTCTCAATATAACTTAAATCATGATTTCCAAATAGCCAAGTTCTGAGCTGCAAGGAACACCTGCCAACCTAACTAATAGTGAGGACAAAAAGCCTTTGGTAGCAAGTCCCTTGAGAAGGATATAATAATATATGTGCCCTGTTCAATAAGCTCTTAGCCTGAGGTATTTCCAGTATGCAAAGAAAAGAAAGCTTACTTTTAATTTTTTATGCTGTCCCTCTTTATCTTGATACATTTGTTCCATTTCCCTCAAAAAGATTCTTGATTAGTTTAACAGAAGTTTTCTTTCCTAAACCCAAATCTGATTCTCTGTGGAAGACTTTGAGGGGAGTTTCCATATGAAGAGAGATTAAAGACTGAGGGCTAATTATTATGGAAAGAATAAGCACAAGAGAAGACATAAAAAACCCTGGCACATATAACAGTTCCTACTGTGGAGAAGGTCAGTCAGGCTCTCTTGATTATCTTTTACCAAAGCAAAAGAAGAAAATGCTTCATAAATTAAAACCCAACACATTCAATTATATGTACACACATATTTTTACAAAAGAAATCTCACTTTATTCAATACATGGCTACAAGAATTTACTTGCACATGTAGGAAAGTTTGTTATGGAAAAAAAAATATACGGTCTCTGTACAATATTTCCTAGATGGACTTGCTTCAAAATGGCAGTGTTGTAGATAGGAGACCCAACAGGCAAAGGTAATTGTGGGTTAGAACTTGCAGGACCACAGACAGCAGCCAGATCCTTATCCCTTTTCTTTCTCCTTTGTGCTCTCTACTCCAAATATTACACATTATTGTTACATTTTTAGTGATAGAAAAAAAATTGACACGGTGATGGGGTCACATCAAGATCCATTTGGACTAGCAGTCTTGTTACTGCTTTAAATCAGAGAGGTCATTTCTAAAGTTCAGTCAAACCCGACCACTTCTTTGGATGTAGTTAGAGGAGTTGTTCCTCTACCACACAGTAAACAGACAAATGAACATCTGTCAAGAGAACAAAACCCTGCTGTCTTCTTCATGTGATACAACATGTTCTGATCAATGTGATGGGAGGTACACTACCACCTGCTTACATACTGTAGGAGATGAAGTGCCAGAGATAATCACAGGGGTTCCTTCCATACCTGCTAGGCTCATGTTCAACTGGAAGGTGAAGCTGTACAAGGAAGTGGCATTTGCAATCTCTTAAAAAGACTTGAAGTGTCATGTAAATTAATGTGTTCTTCTCATATTGAGAAAGATATACTGGGTCATAGAGAAGGAAGGTAGCAGAGAAACAGTTTATGAACTGGATGTCTTGTTCTGTCTAAGAGAAGGTTATGGAATAGCCATTAAAGACCTTTCTAAGAATAGGCCAAACAAATTTTGTGAGGAATTGTAAACTGATTGTTTTGGGCAGCAGGAGGGTAGGGAAGATATTTTGTAGAGACCCTTTCTATGAATTCATCCCAGAAGGCCACCTCTGCATTAAAGTGTCTATTAGTCTGTTGTAATTTATCAGAGATATGTTGTGGATCTTCAGGTCTTGGCTGTTCCCCATATTGATGATTTGAAGAAAAGATGACTTTCAGATGCTCAGGGCATACTGGGCTTAATAAAAAATGCAATGTACCTAAACCTCTTACTTGGCTGAGGCCCAGGAGAGAAAGTTCACTTGGTACAGCAAGAACAGACTTGCCAGCTCACTTCTAGGTATGTCTTTCTGGGTTTAGCAAGACAATATAAGTTCAGGTGTGCCCGCATCTGTCAGTGTTGACCTATTGTCCTGTACAAATGTTATGCAAACAAATTTAAGCAATGTATCCTGAATTGCTTGCCTTGTTCTCTCAAAGGCAGTATTGCTTGTTGACTATCAGAAATCTTCTGATTCACTGCCATAGAGTCTGTCTTTTTTTTTTTTCTGATCCCTAAGGGCATTTTCAGCTTGTCTGCAGAGACAAATTGATTGGGACAGTATTTTTTTTTTGGAGAGAGGAGGAGAAGGAAGGGGAGGAAGCTATAGACAATGGGACTGCAGACATCCCATTCCAAAAAACAGCTGAGCAAGGATCATAGAAATTCACTGGTATAGCATTAATGCCAAAAGTATATTGTTATAGACCTGCTATTATAGCTTTCTTTGAAGATCCTATACCAGAAAAAAAGATTATACCTTTACCTTTATACCTGGAAAGCTGTTACAATATTATTACTCTACTGTAACTGTAGCTATGGGTAGACCTAATATCTCTTTGGTTCCTAAAGGTGTTTTTCCTGAAGAACAAAAGTGCTTCACTAAAAGTAACCTTTTGGCACAGGAGTTACACAATGAACTTGTATGATGGATTTATCACAGAAGTTTAATTATAAGTTGCTATTGGTTCATACTGTGTAGCTCCACATATGTAGCTACTCCTTACTCCACGTCGTATTGGAATGGGTCTTCCACAGCATTAATTTATTTTGCTACACAGTTATCAAGGCAGTATCTAAGTTTAAAAAAAGCATTAAACATTACTATGACATTAAAAGATAAATTATTTGTACAATCTTTACACTTCAGAGTTCATGTTAAATAAATATTTACCATCCTGTTATGTGAAGTTGTTATACATTGCCCCATTGCTGTTTAATTTGTACAGAAAATGGTAAATACACAGGCACAAATAGCAGCCCTCTCTTAGGCCAAAGTATTTTAAGTATGGATATGCATACAGGATAAACTGGTAGGTGTAGGTAGACATCAACAATTTGTATCTGCTGTATGTAGGTAAGCGCTGATGCACTGGGACTATATGGGCAAGAGGATGAGAATGTGTATTGTGTTTTGGTGTAACAAAACAAGAAAAAATGGAGAATAATACTATTAATGCTGGAGTTTATGTGAGAATAATATTATGAGTGTTCATGAAATAAATCCTTGTTTTGCAATTTTAGCAGCAATGTTTGGCTACATGTCTTAGTCATCTGCAGTAGAAACATAAGGATCCTTGAATCATGATGCCCAATCATATATTGCAATTTGTATCGTGTAATCATGTCTTCCTGGTCATAATAAACTCTGCTTAAGACTAAAATAAAATAGATTTCTTGCCCAATATTTTAGTTAGAATATTGTTACAGAATCTTATTCTTCCAGTGCTTCAGAATCTTGTGAATTGTAGGCTAAACTGAGTCATGGCTAGGTTTTACTTATTTGTTCTTATGTCAGCATTGCCCTTTACCATAAAATTGTACTTTTCTCATTTTAGGCAATAGCTTTTATTTTTTACTTGAACTCCTCTCTCTGCTGTTTATTCCCCTGACGTATTTATAGAAAACCATGATATCCTCATTCAGGTTTTGTTTTGCTGCTTTTTCCCTGCTAGACTGAAGAAGATAATTTGGTTTTGGTTTTTTTCACTCATACAAAGTAAGTTCTACATCATACTGGTCATTTTAATGGATCTTTTCTCATCCCTTTTGAATCAACCTTATTTTGCTTTGGTGACTACATGCAGGATTTCTGAGTAAGACTCACCAATATTAAGAGTGTTAATACTTCTATACCTGACCACAGTTTGTGTCAGCAGGCAAGGAGCCAGGGGATGTGATTTGAACATTATTAGTATGAGAATGCCCCAGATTGGCCAAGTTGATGGCTTTGATCCTAAGCAACAATAAATAGATACTGCAGTCATCCAAACAGCTTTTATTACTGTAGCTTTAACAAATTTCTGTGCATAACTCTGAACTTCAGATCTTTAATTAATCTTTTTTCCTCTTCAGGTATGTATACAAAAATTACTTTTATGAGTAAGCAGTGCATGATTACTAGCTTAGATTTATCAGACAGAAAAGACTGTTCCACTCGTTCACTGCCTCTGCAGAAACTTTATCTCTCTTTTCTCACTTACCTTACCTTCTCTCACTGATGAAGGAATTCCGTCTTTTCCTTGCTGTCTCCCAAATACACTCATACTGTATTTGCTTTTCCTTTGTCTTACTTTTCTACCAGGTGAGTAAAAGTGAGACCAAAGGGGGATGAGAGGACTGGCTGGCAGGTGACATGCCCATTAGCAGGGATAAGGAAGAAAAGAAAACTTGGGTAAGAAAAGGTAATGAAGATAAGAGCCTTTTTTCTTCCTGTCTCTGTATGAAACAACGTTACACTCTCCTCAGACTTTTGCAGTGTTTGTCTTTTCTGAGGGCCTAAATTGTTTGTCCTAATTTTTGAATAGAGTTGTTGTAGGTATCCTGAAATGACATAATATCAATGTGAAATAGCAGCAGCACTCACTGTAATTATTACTAGTATTAGTTAATTAGGGTTAATTAATTAGTATATTAAGGTTTTAGGATATTAGTGATTACTTTCTCATTGATTGCAACATGGCATAGGTCTGGTCTGTGGCTGTTCACCATTTTGTATTCTTTCCCTCCTTTTTTTCTTGTATACAGTACCTACTCTCATGCATTAAATTCTGCTGCACTACTGCACTTAAAACAGACTCCTGTTGCCAGGTGTTCCAACCCAGACGATTGAGCTGACTTTTTCATTAGCGCAGTTTCTCCCTATTCTTATCCATTGACTGTGTAGTGCAAGCTGTTCATGGAGTGTAAGCTCTTCTCCTTAGGCATCCTAAACTTGTCCAAGCTCTACAAAAGGCATTGTTTCCCGAATCTTGTCAGCTGCAGTTATATTACCCAGTGGATAAAATGACTTTCCTATCCCTTTTCTACCAACTTAGGAGCGACTGTATTCATATAAGAGTAAAACAACCCTGCACAGCGGTTTTTGGTGCGAGCTGCATTGCTCAGATTCATGGTAACAAAATGAAATGCAGGTATTTGTTCTTTCCCTATCATCATCTGTACTCCAAGACTGCTAAGAGAAAACATTTATTTTTGGAATAGCAATCTAATACTTTGCTTCATCCTTTTCTGCCCTTCCTTTCTAGGTATCCCTTTGTAGTCACAGTCTAGCACTAGGAGTAATCTTCCCTAGAGAAAGAACAGAGGCAAGCGCATTTTAAGTTGTAACACTGCACTGTAGTGTTTTCAGCAGGAAAGAAGACTTTAAAGAATTGCCAATAATTAAACATGGCGCCTGGAGAAAAACAGAGTTGTGAACAATACATGTATCTCTAATTTTCCAGGACAGGGTTTTTGCCAAAATTACTAGTAGTTACAAATTTCTTTTCTCAATAGTACACAATATCATGTAATAGATTAGGTTTTGAATACTACTTTGACAATATTGTTATTTCAGCAGATTACAAGAGTTTCTCTAATTCAGAACTGTTTTCTTTCTTTGTTATTACATACATATTCTCAAATTAATTGTTTCATGGAGAATTCAGCTTTCTGAGCTACTTCTAGGCCACTAACTATAAAGGGAACATATCCCTACCACGCCTGACAGATATTATTTTCAGATTACAGATATAGCCATAAAACATATATCTATCAAGTGACTTGGCAAAGGTCATATAGATAGTCTTAAGCAGGTCAGGTTTCTGGATTCCCAGTCTACTGATTTTACCAGAAGAAACATCTGTCCTCCTAGCCGTCCTGGCACAGCCTATTATTTGTTGAAAACTGGAAGACTGAGAAATGTTGACTGTGGACATCAAGGAATTAACTTTTTTTTTTTAAATTAGACAAAATATTTTAGCTATGACTCTTAAAATAAAAGTTCATTGGTGAAGTGCATTAAGAGACATTGCAGCCTAACAGAGGTACAGAAGGGTCTATTTTTATTTCAGGGGAATAACATTAAAAATCAATGAAAAATGTAATTATTGGATATGGGAGGTTAGTCACATTTTCCAAAATAAATTCAATTTTAACTGACACTGAGACTGACAAATTTAAATACAGGAATATTTCTTTTAGAAAAAAAGAGTAGGGAATACAGTTTAATAGCATAATACTTCTAGAAAATGAACTATGCAGTTGCTACTGGTGACTTCAATAATTGCATGCTATATCATCCTTGAATCTGCAGTAACAAGGCTGTTCACTTAACACACTTATTTTCCTGTAGTTATGGTTCTCAAATGATATAAAATATAATGTAAAGTTTGCTTTTTAAGGGTAACATCTAAATAAAAAGTCACTGGATAGTTTGAAGTGGTATAGGCTGACTGTTTCATTGTTTTTTTTATTTACAGTTCTCTTTCTTCAAACTAAATGTGGTGTTTTTCTTTGTTATGTGTCTAGATTAAAGAGTGCATTAACGGTGTTAACTCTTCTAAAAAAAGCTTTTCTATTGAAAGCCACCAAGCATTTCTGCTTCCATTATTGCTCCCCAATTTCCACTAAAGAGAAAACTGAGGTCTTTAAGGCAGAGATCCCTGTGTACCCCAACTTCATTGTAGTTGAGAGAGGTCTAACAGAAGTCTAAGACTTGTAGCTAGAAGGAATACACGTTTTCTTTTCACTGATCTTACTTCCTAAACTATACACAAGGCTCCACCAAACTTTTACCTCCTTATTTACATCCTCTTAACCCTCTACAGTTCATATGAAATGCATAAAAGTTAGTAGAAGCCAACGTATATTCCATTAGGGTTGTAGTCAGCTCAATGGAGAAGAAGAGCAGATGAGAGAACATCTTTACATTAATGATATAAGATGATTTGATTCTTTTGAACAAATAGATGGTATCAGAAGGTATCAGATACTGGAGATCCTTGTAAGTAGAAAAATCACCCTAAGCCTTAGTGAATGGAAGCTGAAGGTAGACTGGTTCAAACCGTGGAAAGGGTCCATTTGTCTGGGAATGAAAGTAATTAACCACTAGAACAGCTTGCTTTAAAACAAAGTAATTATGGTAGGTTCTTCATTGTTAAAATGGATTTGCACTGAGCCTGGCTCTCTTTCAAAAGATGTGCTCTCCAACACTACCAGAGGTCACAGTCTTTGTTCAGAAACTAGAGAATACGGTTTTGTTACACAGGCAGCAAGACTGAATAATCTGCACCTAAAACTATATATCTATTATATTTTAGGATTAGCTCAGTGTGAAATAATTTATTTATGGCACCTTTTGTAAACTATGGTACGACTGAGAAATATTTATTAACCTGGTAAAGTTTTGGTATAGCAAATTGTATTTCAGTGTGGTAGAAACAGTCTACCTGCACCAGAAGACAGCATCACTCAGAGCTATTCAGTTTCTGCAAACAAGGCCATCCAGATCTACTGGAGCTGCACAAGTGTGCCCAGTGTTCATCCAGTAATCCAGAGGGATGCCTTCTGATGGACATACTTTATGGTTTAAATTTCTAGCTTATACTTAAAGTTTCTTCATTATACAACTAGTTGAGTCTAGAATTTAGCCCTCTTCATATAAAATAAAACCCTCTTTTTACTAATTAAGTTATAAAATATTTCTAAGGCAACAAATTTAAAAATCTGTGAGGTTTAGGAATATCTGGTTTTATGCAGTTCTTTGGATATTGGCTTGTTTGTGGGGATAAACAAGGCAGCTTGCCTGAAGTGGACATGCACCCAGTATTTAACTGGTGTCATCTTGCTCTGCATCTGGAAATACTGTATTACGAATTAGTAGCAAAATCTGCTCTACGCCCCTTTACATGTTTAGTGATGAGTCAGAGCTTTGTCGTGTGTGTAATCTCTGTGCTAATGTAATAGAATTATACAGTTAAACATTGGGTCCCTGACACATTAGACAGATAATAAATATTTTCTTCAGCACTGCTGCAAATTTGCATAGGGAATTTTATTTCCAGTTACAAACGGATCAGTAGAGGTGACATCATGCTCATGGTGAAATATTCAGATTATATTTATTTCATAAATCTGATTAAAATTTACTACACTGTAGAGTTAGAATGATACTCTCAAGTGAAGGCCCCAGAAAAAATAGCTGGCTGAGAATGTGTAACAGAGATCTTCCCCAGTGGCCCTTGTGGATTTGACATTTCACTTTTGGACACTTTTGGAGCACTGCGTCTGCTACAATCTTTCCGATGCTGTCTTGATACAACTTTCTGAAAATATTTCAGTGTGTAACCAGTAAATTGTCACACCAGGATGTTTGACTCTGCTGACAGGACAATTTTAACTTCCTTTTTTAAGCACGTATTCTTTTTCTTAAAATACATCTCTCAAGTAGTCTGCAATTAATAAATACTAATCAAAGAAATTGAATAGCTAATTGATTATGTATTGCAAATTTTCCTAAAATATTTGAGTTATAGTCATTGTAGAAAAATTGGACGGATGTAAAAAAGATGGAGTTTCACTTTTTCTGCTTAGAGAATGAAGTGAGTGTTGAGTTCCAAAACCAGCATGGCATGGAAGAGTTCTGTAGGAAACCCCAGTAGAAGCTAAAAAAGGCTGTTTCATTGCTACTTACTGTGTCAAGTTTATTCATAGTTTTCTGATCTGGACACACTATTTAAGAACGAGACTAATACTCAGTTTCTCTCAGAAGCTTAGGCATTGCAGTACATATCCATTAAGTGCCTGTGTTTGCTTGATGTTGATGTTGATCCTGAGGGCTTAGAGTATGTGGGCTGTGAGATCTGTTTGTGCTAAGGGACAACAAATCAGAAAACATCTCAGTATGACAGAGGACTGGTGCTGCCATCTATTCACTCAAGATTTAATAATAACCAAAGGAAATACAAGAGTACGTGAATGTAGTGTAATGGTAGCCACAGAAATCAGACTGGTGAATTGCTAATGGTGACCTTTACTAGGACTGGATGGCTAATTGCCTAAGGTGGTTAACACATGGAAGTTATATTATAAGAAACAAAATTACTTAAAGAAATTTTTAAACTTCTACATGACCCGTTTTTCTGGCTTGATTAGCCTGTGAATAAGTCTAGATCTGAAGGATTTTCATATTTTAAGTTAGTTAGGAAAACTGACAGGTTAAGCAGGCATTCTCAAAGACCAACAAAGTGGTGAGTATTCATGATAGCCTAATTAATTAAACGATCCTGATTCGACCTTCTGTCCCCAAATGCTCGTTGTTTTATGTATCAGTTGCCTATAATAGTACATTTTGTTACTAGTTATGGTTATTGATGCTCCTTTTGTGTTCAATAATTTTCCAGTACATGCATGCTGAAGGTTTCACCAGCTAGAAAAAGGCTATGTGTAATTGGGTAAGACTTATTTTATGTTCAGAATATATACGCACACTCTCATTTTCCTATACACAGTAGAAATAAAACAGCAGGACATGGCTTTTCTCCCATATCTCCGAGGCACTTTCCCAGCTAGAAGTTTATCTGCAAAGCTTTTTCTCCATTTAAGTATCACACGGCAGGTGCTTCTCTAGCTCCAGACTGAATTCACTCTCTTTTCTGAAAATTCCTGTGCTCTTCCAAATACAAACAAAATCTGAAAGTTCCTCCAAGAATACATACAGACTCTTCAATCAGCACGGTTTCTGACCAGGCATTTATATGCAGTTGGTGTTTTTGTGAATAGCTCCAGGTTTTAAAGCTCCAAACACTAACACATTCTGAATGAATGGCAGCCACCAGTCACAAGAATAATGACACCTCCAGTTCATCTTGGCCTATCTTTTCATCAGTCACACACAATGACTGTCATTATAGGCCATCTAGAACAGAAAGTAGAAAAAACCCACGTAATTTACAGATTACTATGGTACAAATCAAACATTCATAACAACACCTTTTTCTGAAAGGACATTTTCATATTTTGAACAAAAATTGACTTGATGAGCACTCAAATTTCCTTAGAGTTTTTTGCCTTTGTGGTTGAATTTCTTTATCTCCTTTTACCTTAGGTAATGCTTTTTTGTTTCTGTGAAATCTGAGCTAGGCAAAGACTGTCTTTCAAGTGGAGAACTTTTTTACTGCTGCAGCCATTCCATTCTCAGTTGTCACCCTTAAATTCGTAATCTCTCTTCCTCCTACTATTTCCTTCAACAGCCTTCAAGAATTTGGCTTAATTTTCACCTAGCTATATTCTATATACCTTACATTTTGCTTGCATCAGTACCACATAAAGCCCCTCTGAAGCTTTTAACAGCTCATGATTCTGATTTACTTCTAAGATTGTGAAACATTTAAACATTTCCCCCATAACCTTGTATCATTTTAATGGTAGTTGCTCTCAACTTTCCACTGACGAAGGAATATGACTTTCAGTTTTGGATTGCTATGTTTCTACAAAGTCCTTTGTTCCTCTTCAAGAATTTCATAGAAGAGGTTTCCTGGGATGCTTGTCTCACACTGACATACGGGGAGAGCCAGGGTGACATTTTACCCTCTCTCATTGGTTGCTTTTCCAGAAGCTGTCAAAAGCAATATAATATGCTGATCCCAATGTCTTTGATTCCATTCTAAAATGATGGCCAGCTGAGCCCTTCAAATCTAATTGAATTATGCATTCATCTCAATGTACCATTGGGGCTCAGGGCAGGAGCAAATTGCGTGGATTCCCAGAATCTTCCAGGCCAGCTGAAATATTTTGGGTTAGAATTTCCCCTTTCACTCATATAAGTCACTAGAGATGTCAAAAATTCATTCATTCTTTAGCAGACCTGGATGGAAAATAGTAAGTTGTTTTGGTGAAAAATGCTACATTGTTAAAGATTGTTTACTTCCCAAATAGAGATGGAAATTTATAAAAAAATAGACACATTTTGGAGGAAGATTGATGGGATTTCAGGTCCTGAAGCTTTCAAGAAGTGAGTGAGCCAGAAAGGAATATTTTGGATTTCTAGGTGCCCTTCTGGAAGGTTTTGTTAACTGACAGAAATTAACATTGACTGAATCTTGCCAGCACAGCTGCGGAAAGACAGGCCCCTGGCCAAACAGCTCTCCATACTCTAGATATGGGAACCATTCAGCCTTTCTAAACTCAGGAGAATGAAAACACAACTGCACTGTGGAGCGAGGTACAGAGAAGTCCAAACCTTGTTGCAAGCCAGCCTTGTCACGTGATTGCCAGATGAGCTCAGTGCAGGGTCATGCCTACAGCACTGCGTGGTTCAGCTGCGCTATGGTACCCCAGTGCACATGAGCAAAACATGTGCCAATGTCATTCCTCAGCGTAGGTAAGCCCAACGCATCATGGTATTGAGGGGGCAGAAATCTTCTGTCAAGTTCGCTGGTAGAAATTGGAGGCAGATACTTTACAGATGATGGCAAAAGACAGTGCTTGTTGTGGACGTGTGTGTGTACAGTAACAGACTTTTGAATAGATAACTGATATTTAGAATCTTGAGTTCTAAAAGGATAATGGTTTTAGGAAACCACTGACCCATTAGTAGGCAAGGAAAAGCAGACTAATAAATCCATTTACATGGTCATATCAAAACCAGGATCACAACATCTATCCATTGCTAATGTCATATATGAATTCGAAATTATTCGCGAAGCTGTGCAACTAAATCTTATAAAGAGATGGGAAAACTGGTGATTTATGCAACAAAAACTTTAATTTTAACACTGGCTTTTGGAAATTGGGAACAAATAGGAAATAGTATATTTTGCAATATAATATTTCTTTTGAGAAATAGAGAATTTTTTTTTCTTAGTGTTTAGAAAACAATCTCAGGAATCATAATATGGCTAGTTATAACTCTGACATTAAGTTTTTCCGACTCTTAAGCCAATTAGGACAACATTTTAAAGGCTGGATGTTTAAATATAACTAACATATCAAGCAGAGAATTCAGTGAGGAACGGGAATCACGTCCACTGATTTAGGAGGATAAATATGAATGTTTAGCTTGGTAAAATTAGACATAGTGATTTGACAGTGCTGGCCTAATCAGCATTGTATCTCATTTCATCTACATGTGAAACAGGATTACTAATATGAATGAAGATTATTCAGTGGTATTTGTAAGTAATTTTCAGTCCAGCTGTATGTAATATTATACAAATGCAAAGTATTATTAACATCTATAATCTGAAATTTAGTTGTTGGGCAGACTCCATGTATAAAATTTTCCTGAAAGAATACAGCCTTGTCATGTGAGAGGTCTTTTTCTTACAGTAAATTGATTATCTTTTTGAAATACATTATTTAAATATACTAGTGCTAGCCAATGTTCATTTGATGCAGCAGAAAATGTTGAGCACATAATTCAATAGCTATTCACTCTGTACCAGAGACAATAATTAGTGGTATTATCAGGTGGAAAATTGCTGCAATGAAGAATTCACTAATATAGTATGATGAATTCCCTTAGAAACTTACTGTACTTTTTTAGAATCACAATTGCTTTGTTACTAGCTGCCAAATAGTGTTTTTGGCACTGCATTGTCAATGACTACTCTCAAAAGTACCCTTCAGTGGATAGTAAAAAACTGAAATAGCAATTCTCTCATTGAGTAATGATTGCTCTGGATAGACCCTGCAGTATAGCATAATACAAACACTGAACTATATGATTTATTTATGGACTCTTGGTTACAATGACTCACCAGCTATTCCAATGGTTTGGGGGCTACTTGGCATGATTCTTTAATTGAATATTACTGCAAAAAAAGAATAAAGGCCATCCTCTAATACAAATCCTATGAGATTTTTACAATCTTAAGATTTATAAAAGGCTTACTTTTAGAACCTTAGTAATGTTTTTCTCTCAAGGTAAGTATCCTATGGAGAAGAGCGTGGAACAAAAGGTTGTTATATGGGTCCTATTGAGGGATAAACAAGGTTGGAAAGGACAGTTTCAGTATTGCTTCTTAGTTGCTCAGGGAAAGGATGTTACCCAACAGCAAGAAAAACAAGCCACAGAGATTATCTGTAGCATAAAGAAAAACAAGATCTGTGTTAAATTACAGATACAATATGTGATAACATTCATCAGACTCATCAGGGAACTGATAGGAGCCAGGCTTTCTCAGCCAGCAACAAACAAATAGCTACTCTATCTCCTATGGTGTGTTGGTACATTTAAAAAGAAGATCTTAGATGTCTCCTTATTCCATTTTACTCTGACCATTTCATAGAATCAAAGAATCATAGAATCATAAGGTTGGAAGAGACCTCCGAGATCATCGAGTCCAACCGTACCTGTCTCCCCACTAGACCATGTCCCTAAGGAACCCATCCACCCATCTTTTAAACACCTTCAGGGATGGTGACTCAACCACCTCCCTAGGCAGCCTGTTCCAATGCCTGTCCACTCTTTCAGTGGAGAAATTCTTCCTAATGTCCAGTCTAAACCTCCCCTGGCTCAACTTGCGTCCATTTTCTCTTGTCCCATTGCTTGTCACTTGTGAGAAGAGCCCAGCACCCACCCCGTCACAACCTCCTTTCAGGCAGTTGTAGACAGTGATGAGGTCTCCCCTCAGCCTCCTCCAAGCTAAACATCACTAAGTCCCTCAGTTGCTCCTCGTAGGGCTTATTCTCCAGCCCCCTCACCAGCCTCATTGCCCTTCTCTGCACACGCTCCAGCACCTCGATGTCCTTCCTGTAGTGAGGGGCCCAAAACGGAACCCAGCACTCGAGGTGCAGCCTCACCAGCACTGAGTACAGGGGCATTTCTTAGTGTAAAATCAAACTTGTTGCACTGGCTCTGTACTCTCATAAATATGCTCTTTGATGTAACAATCTAGCTCTGACAAACTTTACAGGAAAAAAAGGAGCATTAATAAACGCAGAAAAATATCCTAGAAATGACAAGGGGCTTGCAGAAAGTCAGATAGCCCTGAAATGAACAGTAGATTTTCTTTAGTTTCCAGTGACTTGAAGGTTCCATTTATTGTTTAACCATATAGATTCAGATTTACTAAAAGTTGAAACAAGTTCACAGTCTTTGAAGTGTCTTGCTAGTGTTTGAAATTCTAGTCACCGTGACTTCAAGCCAAGATTCATCCCTCCTAACTTCTGGCACTCAACAGAGGTGTGTAAATTAGGATCTCGGTCTCCTTGTCTGTTTACAAACAACAGAAAACCGGTGATACCTCTAGAAGTATTACAGATCCTAAATGGCCTTCATTGACTCTATTGACTAGGAAAGGCTAGGAAGATGAAGACTCAAACTATAAAAACCTATTCTGTTAGACATTTTGAAAACATATTTGATAATGGTCTTGACAAAATTTTGAAATATCACAAAAAGATTAATTTCCTCTCTTGGAGGGAGAATGACTTTTCCACTTCACTTTTTCCAAAATAGTTTTTCACTTTTCAACCATCTTAGCATGTCAAAACATTGCAAAGTTTGGAAGTACCTAGAATTACACAGGATGAGGCACCTGACAGAACATCACCACAGCAACTTTCTGCAAATGTAGAATGAGAGCTCTTTTTCCTCCAAAGCCACACAGGGTCCTGTTACCACACCTCTCTCCATGGTCTATTAGAAAGTGTGCTTTTCATCAGAAGCAGATATCTACATGCACAAAACAATTTGAATGCTTTTTATTTCTTCTCCTACAAGCTTCTCTTTATAATGCTGAAGCTTTAAATGTTACCCCAATGTAATGTAAAATCTGTAGGAGTTTATTCCCACTTCTGTAAATCTTCTCTGGGATTTGTAGCACATTTTCCATTTTTTTTCTATTCCTATTACTGACTGCTTTCTCTTTCTGGCAGGTAACCATCATGTTCTGAGTAATTATGCTATCTCTATGTGTGTTTAATGATCAGATTTTATATATTTCTCATCACTTTCTTCTTTCTCCCCCATGAACTGATAACAACTCTCTCTATGCCGCCTGATAAAATGAACACTTCTAATGTAAAGGCTCCATCATAGATATAACAGAAAAGAAGTGTTTGCTATAGGAGTAAAGCACATAGCATCAGTATAGCATTGGCACTGGAAAAAAATGTGCAGGGTGTAAATTTTAATGAGGAGCATGTTTTACGGAAAGGAAAATCTTTACTTTTTATTTGTAGATGTTAGCTTGCATGGAGGCTTCATTCTGCAATGTAAAACTGACTAAAAGGACCCCTTCTGCAATGAGAAATCAAAATCTGTTCTCTTTTAAGGAGTTTTCTTTAATGTACAGACCACCAGGAAAGAAACTTCCAAACAAGGCTTCTCTGCTCCTGCAGAGGTTTGAATTGAAATCTCTCCTCACATTTCCTGAACTGCAGGTGAAATATCAGCCTCTCACTCTGTCGGCCTTAGAGATCAGCGTGGAACTGGCTTAAGGTAGCTTGATATAGATTTGATATTTGCAAATTAAAATCCTTCATCTCTGAAAAGAATCTAAAATAGAATACAGTCCTTTATTAACTGTGAATCTAATTTTTTTTTAATGTCTCTTGCCTCAGAAGGTCTTTCAAGAGTTGTCTTTTCAGACCTATTATATAGTCCTAAATCTTTTAGGTATTGAGCACATGCAAGAAACTATTGGGGTAACTCATGCAAACTTATATTTTTAGGCTAAGAAGTTTTATGAACAGAAATATGAGAGATAAGGTTTTTTCCCCTGGAAAAAAATTAGAAGAAATAACTTGAGGAATGAGCAGCTCATAAACATATTTTACTATTATTAGGTTAAGATAGAGGGGCTAGATCATGCCCAGTTATCTTAAGAAATTTTATATTACATTGTTGGCACTCCGACTGCATTCATCTGCCCTTGACATAGACATATTTCAGTCCACAGAAGTCAAAACTTTTGTGAAACTTAAAAAATTAGTGAAGATACCTGTCCAGAACATAATTTTGCTACTAGCATTTCTTCAGTTTTTACTACTGATTTTCTGAGCCTAATTCCTTTGTTCCTTTTATTATTTTTATTCAGCATTTAAATATGCCTCCTATGTACTAGTGTAGTGCATGAATTTGCCGTGTCATATCTATACTGCATGACAATTTTTTAAGTAAAATTCTTGTTGTCTGTTACCACAAAAGTCTAATTCCTTTGGGGTGGTTTTCTTGAACTCCTGCTTTCCCATCCAGTGTCTGGAGGTCAGTATCATTCATCTGCAGGCTTTACACTTTAAGAAACGACAGATCATGATTAGACTAGGGCTGCGCTCTACTGGTTTCCAGTGGGTGATTTTTTCTGACAGTACCTTCCCCTGACAGTGAAATCCTGCTGCAGCGTTTCAGATCAAAATTAGTTTGAATATCTTAAAATTTTCTAGAATTAAAATAGGTATGATCATTTGGAACAAGGTTCTGTTGTTTGTCATAATGAGGAGTACCTTAGAGGACAAAAATGTCAATACTAGACCGTGATAGTACTGAGGATAAGATACTACCCCTTGACAAGGAAGGTGAACTGGAATTCAAACAAACTGAAGCAGGGATAGTAAAAGGAATTGAGTTTTGTGCTTTTTGCTGTAATCCTTGGTGCAATTATCAGTCAAGAGTTTGGGTCCTGCACAAAAATACTTTAAGTATTCAAGATCCTTTTCAAAGTTAAGGTAAGCCTATTAGACCAGATGGACTGTACTTTGACCTAGGACAGGGCTTGAATGTTCTTGTATATTTAAAAATATACATCAGTGAGCATGTCCTGTACAATTTAAACTGGTGAAGCTTGAGTTCCCATTTTTTTACTCTAAGGAGATGGTGTTGCTTTATAGCCTGTGCTAAACAGAGCAGATGTTCAGAGGACCTTTTGAGGCTTTAAGTTATAACTGAAATGGCCTACTTTGCAGTCTTCTGTTTCTGTGAGACTAAAGGAGCAAGTCTCATTCGGTCTCTGTGACACACCACATATTACAGAGGATATGCACAGGGGCATTGCTCTTCTACCGATGTGTTAAGTCAGAGAGTTTCATTAGGCAGGGTAACCAAAGGGAAGAGCCTTCTGTCAGCCACAGACTGAAGAAAAGGAGATGATGAAAGGAATCAGGGGAGACTTGAAGCTGCACCTGTTAGCCTGTCACAGCTAAAATGCTTTGCCACCATGCTCCTCATATACTATGGACCTGCTATTAATTTTTGTGAATTTTTTCCCACTTAAGAGTCTTTTGAAAATTATTATGGAAGTGCTGATTGTATTATGGTAACATGCAAAGACCTTTATCCACATTTATAGATACTATCTCATCCTTTTCACTTCTCTGTTAATGAAATGGCAAGGGAGAAAATCCAATACTGCACGCTCCTTGGTTGCATGCCAAAGTGGTACAGCAGCAAAATCAGGCCTCACTGTTCATGGTGGAAGTCTGTAAAACAGGAATAATTTTCTGTTGAATACCTGATTGAATTACTCATGAATTGCTGCTCTACTGAGAAAATTATATTGGAGGTTGGCAGGCGGTCATAATTTTTATTTGCCGGATGGTATTATCTGAATTTGCCTGTCAGGTGATTACCTGGGTAGTCTCTTCCCAGTATAAATAACTGTGTATTTCAAAATGTGATAAATAATAGTAATAAAGTTTATAGGGGAAAAAAATATTCTTGCTGCTGCAAGGAGTAGCACTTAACCTAGCCATTTATCTACTGCTCACAAAAAAGTGGGCTGATCAGATGATAATATATTCCAGTGGTTTGCAAAAATAAAAAGGAGGGACAATTACTCTTTGATCCCCATCCCTCTTCTTGTAGCTACAGTTTATAATAGCTTTGAATTTAATTGGTATTTTATTTCTTTATGCTTATGAGGTTTGATAATTTGAACAGCCCTTGTAGTGGTATCATTTTGTTCAGTAAGCCAGACATTGCAAAATTGTGCATTTTTATGTAATTGAGATGATTTTGCCGGTAGCTTGTGGAAAGTTTAATAAAAATTTGTAGGTGTTGGTCAACTCATTTAGTGTGATATCTTACTTTTTGAGCTAATCAGCATTTTTTTACCATTATTCCATTGCTGTGCTGCAAATCAACTTTTTTTGTACTTTGTGTCTAACGGTGAAATAGCGAACAACATAATACATCCCAAGGCAGAAAAACAATGTTCATTTCCCCTTTGGTGAATGAGAATGTAACCATTAGCAACAGTGCTTTCCCAGTCACTCCTTGGAGGGAAGGGCCAGTGTACAAATAACAGATACATGGATTTCGTTCAGACCACAGAAAACTTATGTCACGTAACATCTGATTCCCAACTGAAGCAGTGGGGCAGATTCCTTCCATTTCACTGCACCGCTTGAAGTGCTAGATACACCAGCCTGACTGAAAGATTTAAGTAGACTGCTTGTGGGGATACGATATCCATGACAGTTTCTTCTCACAATGGGTAGTATATCTTTGACAATGAGACCGCTTTGTGCTTTTCATTATAATGGACCTTTGGACAACAAATACTAGACCTCTTTTAACAGACAGACATGGAGCACCAAAGTTCAACAGCTGGGAGGAAGGGAGTAACACCATGTCTTACATGCGATCTTTTGTCAGGGACAGTAAATACAAGGCACTTGCAGAGGTTCAGTGACTTAAACCATTGGTTCAAATCCAGCTCAGATCAGAACCATTAATTGAGAGGCCTGCATGGCTGCTGCCAGCAGTGCACATGTTTGGCCTGTAAAGAGGTCTTCAGCCTCCAGGAGCGTCAATCCAGCAGCCTGGTTCAGACAGGCAGTGAAACCTGCCGCTGTAAGGATGCCCCTTGGCTTTTTGAGTATGGTGTACTATAACTCTTTCATATGCATGAAACTCCTCCGTGGGGAAGCTGAAAGGAGGAAAGAGGTATGAACTTGCACTGAGAATAGCAGAAAGACTCCTGGTGTGATAACTGCTTGCTGCTAAGCTGTTGCTCAGCATTACTAGGATATTTCAGGTAGGGGACTTACTTTTTCATGAATCTAGGGTATTAGGTCAGATCAGACTACAAGTGGTACTCACATACCATGAGAGGTGCTGCCAGCAACCTCGGACTGGAAGTTACAGACTATTTTCTTATTGCTAGCAACAAGAGGTATGGTGAGTGCGTAAAACCCTGGTCTTGGGGTGACAGGAGAAAGACTAGGAAGCTCTTACTTTAAATATCAGCTGGCCATAAAAGGCAAGTCCCTTCCAAACAGAAAATTATTTCTCAAACCAGCTTTTAGACAGTGTCAGAGGATGTGGGAACAACCATGGAAAGAATGATAAAGCACCCAAGACAATTTGCCTCAAAGTGTTTTTTCTACAACAGTTGGTAAAGTTGTGGCCAAATTAATTCCAGCAATAGTCTTTTAATTTCTGGTGGCAGAGCTGACAAATGGTATTCAACTGTAGAGCTGAGACTGAGATTAAAACCACGGTCCAAAATCCACTGTCCTTGCAGAGCCTCAGTAAGAAGCCAGTGTGAAAGATATTGAGGGCTTTGTCACCAAGGTAGCACCTATAGCATAACATGAGTTAAAATAAGTCTGTTTTTCAACAGAGATGGTTCTCAGGAACAGTCTTTGCTGGGTGTATGTGCTTTTTGAGTTGCTTTCAATGGTAAATTAGCCATTTTGTGATGCTATTCCTTAAAGCAACATTTGGAATATGTGAAAGTAGGTAAGATCATGCTGCAAATGCATTGAATTCCACAGGGCATTAAATCTGAATTTCACAGAACTCTGATTTGAAGCCAGTTCTGATGATCTCATTACTCTAATTCAGAATAAAATATCATAAATAATTTAATGGTAAATGTAGTAATAGCAGTTATGCTACATATACTCTCTAGAGCTTTCCCGTTGTGGGCTCCTTTAACCAACTCTGCAATTTTGTAAAAAGAAATGTATTAAAACAATTTGTAATGAATCTTGTACATGCGATAATTTCTTGGCACCCCTTGCCCAGACAATCTCCTGTGTTAACAGTGATCTGTAGGACAAGGGGCAACAAAATATCTTACAGTATGTATTCCCAAATTGTGCTCCGTGAGACTAATTTAAAGTGAGCAATATCTAGTCCACAGAAGTTTAGGTTTTTTGTTTAAAATTTGATGATAAATGTACATGGTAGTTCTGGAGATAACTGGAATATTGGTCTGTGTATCCAAAAAATCTTAAAGTCTTGAGATTAAAATAACTTGTTCACTGAGGATATTTCTTAAGGTTTAAATGAGAACATAGATGCTTAAAATCCATTTTAGTATTTAATACTGTGGACCAATAAGTCTGAGATCTCACTCATATCATGTTGATTCTTGTTGCTACCACTTATTACATTCACAAGGATGGACTTTATCAAAGCAAAGAAGGTACTTATACCCTCACTAGACCTAACTTTTGGTGAGCACTCTTTGAAGTCTATTATCTCCTTGGTAAATCAAACTCTGAGCTTGTAGGTTTTACATAAGGATTTTTAATATCTGTTAAGATTAAATAATATATATTAATCCAAATATTAGGGAAAGACCCTCTCAACCTTGCTGATGAACAGCTACATCTATATATTTAAATATGGTATAAAGGAAGCCATTAATACTGAAAGAAGGTTTACAGGCTAATAGGCATCACTATGCCTCTGAGGGTATGTTGAAAAGGGTGACAAATGGCAAGGATGTGAAGTTCATATTAATAACAAAAAAAGTAGTAAAATACTTCATCTTCTCATTACAAGAAGAGGACCACGTAGTCTGAGTTGATGTAACTACCTTGGAGTGGTATCTAATCTATCTTAAGCACTGAGCTTTCACCTATGTACCTCTAAAGGCATGGACTACACAGATCATGCCTACCTACTTTAGATGTCTGACACAGGCAGTTTTTTCCTCTAGGAACTTTCAGAGGCACTTTTCTCTCTCCAATGTCTAAAAAGGACCTCAGGAACACACTGGACATCCCATAAAATATGCCTGGCACATGCATACCTTATACTGTAACTCTAGACTGCAATTTTTTTTCAAAATGTGGCTTGTGAACAAGTACCAGTGCAAAGGTGAGATGTAAGTGGATTCTAAAAATTAATATGTCCATGAATGCAATCTGAGTGAATAATTATGCTAGTGTGTTAACCTTATCCAGTCTTTGATATCTTAGTTTCCCTAGCTACCTCTCCTTTACAGATGTGAATTTGGAACTAGAGAAAATGCTAGGACAGCAGCACCTCTCTAATATTTGGTAGGCAACAGATCAGCTCCCCCTTCTTCCTTACACTCCATTATTGCAATCTCCCAGCAGAAACTGGCATCCCTCAGTTGTACCTGTTCTGGTGACCAGTCTTTAAACCAAGTTTATGCAACTGTCAAAATTTTGAAACTCAAAACTCCAACATGGCGAAAGCAGAACATATTTTCACAAAACCTTTGTGAAGTACAGTTATATAAACAACTGAATTGACATGACTGAGAGGGAAGTAAGTTCTGATAGATATGAGGTGGAAGGGAAGAGGGTCCGTACAGAGGAGCTTAAACTAGGTCTGCTGCTGACAGAACTAGTAATCTGGAATGACAGTGTGGAAGATTTGTCTAAAGCCAGGCAGAAGATCTGTGTCGCATCAGCAAACCAACTAAGCATTTCAAACTCTAATGGGCTCCCTATCCAGTGACCAGACTTCCTCTTCATTCAGATTAGATTTCTGACAGATTTATGAATGCAAATATACTGATGGCTTTTCTTCATGTTGGTGGAGAAGCTGTAGATGCTTTAGTCATAGAGCCATGCAACTGTTGGTGAGAACTAAATCCTGCACTAAATTGCATGCATTTCTTTTCATGGGAAATCGACAACTTGGGAATAATTACTCCTTATACACAATTGATTATTGAACACGTTGAATATGTTTGCTGCTGTGGGGACTACAAAACATATAAGTAAAGGAAGATTTTGCTCACGGATTTCCTGATGGTAAAGGCAAATGAAAGTCTCTATCAGCCCTTGTGCTGTCAATGCTTATTTATCCAAAAGAGCAGCTTATTATGATATGGCACTTCTGAAAGACCTGGAAGGAAGGATTTAGGCAGGCATTCAGAATTCAGCAGGATAAATAAGAAAGGAGTGGTTGTCATCTCCAGAAACAACCTACCAATAGAACTTGCTGATAGCATAGCTACCTGCTTTAAATTGCAATTCTGTCCTTTCTAAAAGGAGAACTGATGTTGCATGTTGATTTGACATTTTTTTAACTGATTTAACTGGAACCAACAGAATTAGTTCTCTACAGAGATCCAGGAAAGGGTTTGTGTTATATGTTGAAGCTTGAATACCAATCATTTTGGATGGAGGATTTCTACTTTCACCAATTAATTATTAACAGAAAAGCTAGCGCATTTGTGACTCCCATGATTGCTTGCTGGCAGAGTTAGACGGAGAATGATAAAGTGCTGGTTTTCTGCAGATTACTTGCATTACAAAGTATAGTCATGTTCATAAAGTCTGAGAAATCATATTAGATATCTATGCCTCTGTAGTTCTTTGCATTAAAAAAAAAAGGAAAATATACGTTTCTGGCTTCTGCTTTACTAGAGTTTATGCTGAGGTACAGGAACAAGTGAACTACAAGGCATTCATGCATAAATCTGCCTTGCTTTCTATCCATTCAATTAACTAATCAAGGAGATTCAGTCCACATTACTTTTCCTTGATTTTGTGCCCACCTGCACCTTGTAACCCTACTATTTGCTTGGACCTCCTCTTTGTGAAGTCCAATTTAAACTTACAGGATGCCAAGGCACCGTTATATCATCTTCAGAAGACATACAGGCACATTTTCTACACCAGACACTGCTCAAAGGAGTAGGGCTTCAACTCCATTAAGCTCTTTGGTGAACATCACACTTACATTCTGTAACTCTCCCTCGAGCATATTACAAAGACAGTTTTACATTCTTGTCTGGATAGTCCACAAAACCCATCTTCCTGGATACAAATATTTGTGACTATACCCATACCGTGGAATTTATGGATATGGAAGTTTAAGTGCTTTGCTAAAACAAGACCATAAGGAGCCCAGGTAATGGAAAATTTATCACCTTCACTGATAAACTATTCTAGAGGTTTACGACTCTCATTTCTAAGAGTCATATTTTCAGTTTAAACTCAGTAGATTTCAATTTGAGGTACCTGGTGACTTTTTTAAATCTGAGATTTTTTGGCATACATAATTAAATCTCACATAAGCCTGCAAAGTAATGCTTTGCAGTATCACAGTATCGTAAGGTTGGAAAAGACCTTTGAGATCATCGAGTCCAACCTATGACCCAACACCTACACCTACTCCTACTTGTCAACTTCACCATGTCACTAAGTGCCTCATCCAATTTCTCTTTGAACACCTCCAGGGACAGTGACCCCACCACCTCCCTAGGCAGCACATTCCAATGGCCAGTCACCCTCTCAGTGAAGAACTTCTTCCTAATGTCAAACCTAAACCTCCCCTGGCGAAGCTTGAGACCATGTCCTCTTGTTCTGTCACTGGTCGCCTGAGAGAAGAGTTAACTTTATTATCAGTTAACTTTATTATCAGTTGTGAATAAAAAGGTACTTCGGGGAATGCAGTTTACTCCATTATTTTGGACATACACATTAGAATGAGATAAATTATGTCCTAGAATTACTTATTTTTCTGAGCAATTAGAGACTGCTTAAGTAAGAGGTAGATGTCTATACCTGATCAGGTGAATCCTACACATTTTGGTAGAAAAGTTTGAATTAGAGTTTAATAATTCTAAGGAAAAAGAGGTTAATTGGGAGTGGCAGGTAAAGTTAGGAATGTCCCAGGGAATAAATTGAGTTAGTGAAGCAAAGGTAGAGTTGTTCGTCTTACTTCAAAGTAAGCTTCTTTCAAGAAAACATCTGTTCAGTAAAAGCAGAACCCAGTGAAAGCCAATGAAACCAGAAGCTTTTACAAGTAACAGAAGGATAAAACATTGCTCTGAGAAACTGGACTAAAATCTTCTAAACACAGTACACAACATTCATGGCGAATCTCCTTCTCATAGATTACGAGTTTACACATTAGGAGAAAAAAATAATCCATGCACATACTCATGTTTATAAAATGTTTTTCTTTTATTTTTTATATTTAAAGACAGTGCTTAAAACTGTCAATGCTATGTCATAGTGGTCTGTTGCATGCATATTTATAGGTAACTGTTGCTAGTTTTTGCATTAGCTGGTGTTACACAGCATTCTAAGAAAAGATTAGTAGAGATTTAATTGAAAGTCAGGATTTGTATTTAGAGATTGTGTGCAAATAATATGTATCCACGGTTCCACTGTTTAAAACTGAAAATTATGCTGTATCTCCCCACTCAATTTAGCAGCTAGGTTCGGAAGACACAAAGCTGAAAGATAGTATCTTAAATAAAACAGTGAGAGGGACTTTGGAGCCCTGTATCAATAATAACATTTAAAGTAAAGAGAAAATTTTGTGTTGTGATATTGAATATGGGCTAAACTAAATATGTCTGTACAGACCATAATGAGACACCTTGGCATCTAGGATGCTGCTTCAGCTGGCCCTCTGCCGTTGGCTTCTCTGGACCTGCTCACTCCAGACTGAGGTGCTGCAGCAACACCAGTGACCAAAGTGTCTCAGACATTTTCTGCTTTGTTGTCATCTTTGCTATGACTGTATGGCTATGTTTTTTATTGTAAAAATGTCTTGATCTTCAGATAAGAAAGTCGCATTACAACAATTTTATTTGCTGTGGTCTATTTCTTGTTCTGATTGAGAAAATCCTAGAAAATATTGATTTGAATAAATATCTGCTGCATAATGGTAGTTGTGTAAGATATTTTACAGTTTTATATAATGGGCAAAGGAACCATGGATATATATCCAGTGTTTCTTGGCAGAGTTCCTCTATGATTCATGAGAGAAATGAGAAGGATCAGAGCTGCCAGGCTTAAAAGATCTAATATCACTAAGAACCAGGAGAGACTACTTAAGAGCACTGAGAGAGGCCTGAAGAATGATTTCAGGGTCAACCAGACCACTTAGAAGACTTGACTTTTGGGATTTGTTATCTTAACTTTTGAATTACTAATGAAGTTTATATGCAGTGAATATGAACTTCTCTTGCATTAATTTTTTTATGTAGCAATTTTATATTTGAAAATTCAGTTTTATATATTTGCTTCTCTGACTTTAAAACTTGGGTTTCTATTTTATCTCACAGATGGCCACTGGTTATGAAATATTAATGTTAACACTAATATAAATAATGAATTAAACAATGAAAGCTTTGGCTTAAAATGTCTAAGTCTTACATGAGTACAGACTTAAAGGTGCACATGAAGGCAGAAACGCATCGTTATTTCTTCCAAGTAGAGTAAAGAATTGCTGGTTTGTAAATCAGACATAATCATGTTACTTTATATTTCTACTTGGGGCACAAATGGTAACCATTTAACAAGGTGAACTCCCTGTCTAGTCTCTCTCCCAATATTTGTTATTCTAATTTATCTTAGCAGAGAGAACATAAATTCCCTGAGCAGCTGAGCTAAGCCCTGGTTTTGCCGCAGGCTCCGAATCTTGCATTCTTTGTGTCATTCCTAATGTCTTCAGAGGGTGTGCAAAGGAAGCGGTTTAGACCCCATAACTCTGTGTCTAAAGAAAGGCAATTTAATATTTTTCAGATTCACTTACCAGTTCCTGCTCTGATGACAGTCTTGCTGCACATCTTGCAGTTTTAGCAATCTTTCCTTTCTTTTTGTTGTTGCTTAGGTACAAAATGATGATGTAGTTTTCCATAACATGCTGTTTCCTTGCAATATTCTCACTCAGTAGGGTAGCTCTCTATTGATTATTTATTTTTGGAAGAACCTTAGCACAGCTCTATACTGTGAGCCCTTGTCTCTTGAGAGATCACTTTATAAAGTCTGTGAGCCTTCATGAAAGAATATAACACCTGAAAGTAAAATTACACTTTGAAATGGGATGTACCTGTACAGTACATCTTCAGCCCTACAATATGGAGTGATGAAAAACCCTTTTTAATCTGTGGTGTTATTTTTTCAGGTTGTATTTGCCTGAAAATGATAAACCAACTTCTAAGCCTGTTAAGGCACTATAAACCAGCTGGAAAATGGATGTGTTTAATTCTCTGGAAGCCTCCTATGTTAAACAGTCATGATGGCAAGTTCAGGCAAATTCCTTTCAGATCCACCATGGATGTGCATGGACTTGAGAGAAACAAGCCCTGATTAGAGAGTTTATTTTCTTGGTTGACTGGTTAACTTAGTTGAGTTGAACGAAAAAATGGCCATCCCTAAGGTTTTGCTTAGTTGTTGTAGCAAAACCCCTGTGGCTGATGGTCATCACAAAAATGTAGATTTCAAATTTTTGGATATTTAGCAAAGACCAGCTCAAGCCGCCATCAACAAGTCTGAAAGTATAAACCTGAGCTGTCTGATGCTCAGTGAGCTAATTTTGTTGCCTTAATCACAAAGATATCATTGTCTTGAAGAAAAATTCTTTACTGAAAAGAAAATAGAATGAGTACATGGCTGCTTCTCACACATAGATTAAGTAACTGTTCATAGTTATTTCCTCTAGCTCCTTGGTAAGACAACTGTTAGGGAACTGACTGTAACCCAACTACTCTATGCTCATGGGCCCTCCCAATGCCCAATGCCCACCACACCTTTACTAACAAGTTCAGCTTCATAGTGATTTCTGCACTGTGAACAGGACTGCAATGAGTACACAGAGTTTTTTAACTATAAGAAACCCTCTATGTGGACTCTGTCACATAGTTGTTTTGCTAAACCTGTGGCATTTGCAACACAGCACAGCAAGTTTTTGATTTAATGGAAGGCAAAGAGTCAATGCACTGTCAGATATAGTTAGGCGCTACACATTTCTATGCCTTCATAAAATTATTGAACTTTCTCAACTTTGTAAGATTTCTTTTTCTTAAGAGAGGGAATCTAGTTATCATAAAAGTTTCAACAGTAAGGCTGATTGTTCACTGGACAACTGGTCTTCTGAGGTGATGGACGGGGACAGGGTGCAATATAGCCCCCCTGTCATCCAGGAGGAAGAAGTTAGAGACCTGCTGAGCCACTTGGACCCCCATAAGTCTAGGGGCCAGATGGGATCCACCCCAGGGTGATGAGAGAACTGGCGGACGAGCTTGATAAGCCGCTTTCCATTATTTATCAGCAGTCCTGGCTCACTGGAGAGGTCCCAGAAGATTGGAAGTTGGCCAATGTGACACCCATCCACAAGAAGGGCCGTAGGGATGATCCAGGTAACTACAGACCTGTCAGCCTGACCTCGGTTCCAGGCAAAATTATGGAGTGCATAATCCTGGGTGCAATAATGCAGCACCTGCAGAATGAGGGAGAGATCAGACCCAGCCAGCATGGATTTAGGAGAGGCAGGTCCTGCCTGACCAACCTGATCTCCTTTTATGACCATGTAACTCGCCTGGTGGATGAGAGGAAGGCTGTGGATGTGGTATACCTGGACTTCAGCAAGGCCTTTGACACTGTCTCCCATAGTAGACTTCTGGAGAAGCTGGCAGCCCGTGGCATGGATGGGAATGTTCTGTGCTGGGTTAGGAACTGGTTGGATGGCTGAGCCCAAAGGGTGGTAGTGAATGGTGTCTCATCTAGTTGGCAGCCAGTCACTAGTGGTATCCCCCAGGGTTCGGTGTTGGGCCCGGTCCTGTTTAATATCTTTATTGATGATCTCGATGAGCAGATTGAGTGCTTCATCAGCAAGTTCACAGATGACACCAAGCTGGGAGGAAGTGTTGATCTGCTGGAGGATAGGAGGGCCCTACAGAGGGACCTTGACAGGCTGGAGAGATGGGCTAACTCCAACAGCGTGAGGTTTAACAAGTCCAAATGCCGGGTTCTGCACTTCAGACACAACATGCAGAGCTACAGGCTGGGGACAGAGTGGCTGGAGAGCAGTCAGGCGGGAAGGGTCTTGGGAGTGCTGGTGCACAGGAAACTCAACATGAGCCAGCAGTGTGTCCAACTGGCCAAGAAGGCCGATGGTATCTTGGCCTGCATCAGGAACAGTGTGGCCAGCAGGACTAGAGAGGTCATCATGCCCTTATACTCGGCACTGGTCAGGCCGCACCTTGAGTACTGTGTCCAGTTCTGGGTCCCTCAGTTTGAGAAAGATGTTGAGATGCTGGAGTGCATCCAGAGAAGAGCGACGAAGATGGTGAAGAGGCTGGAGCACAAGCCCTGTGAGGAGCGACTGAAGGAGCTGGGGTTGTTTAGCCTGGAGAAGAGGAGGCTCATGGGAAACCTTATAGCTCTCTACAACTACCTAAAGGGAGGTTGTAGTCAGGCAGGGGTTGGTCTCTTCTCTCGGGTGACCAGCAACAGAACAAGAGGACACAATCTCAGACTTCGCCAGGGGAAATTTAGGCTTGACATTAGGAAGAAGTTCTTTACTGAGAGGGTAATTGTCCATTGGAATGCGCTGCCTGGGGAGGTGGTGGATTCACCGTCCCTGGAGGTGTTTAAAAAGAGATTGGATGAGACCCTTAGTGCCATGGTGTAGTTGACGAGTAGGAGTAGGTGTAGGTGTTGGGTCATAGGTTGGACTCCACGATCTCAAAGGTCTTTTCCAACCTTATGATACCGTGATACTGTGATACTGTGATTTAAAAATATATCTCTTCTTGGAGATATATTAGCATATTTTGTCTTTGGTCCTATGTCTGCAGCAGAGCAGGTGAGTGTCCAGATCCACATGGGAGTGTTTATCAGTTACACGAGTCACCTCACTTCTGTCTGAGTACAAGTGGATGCCAAGTTACCGTGACAAATTGTACAGAGAATGAAGAGATTACTCTTCTCTAGGAAAGACAATACACATGAATTCTATTTAGGTATTTACATTCAGGGAGCGGATACAACACAACCAACATCAAGATACAAATTGAGAAGAAAAGGATAAAAGCTGTGTAATAGATGGCTTTTTAGTTTAAGCAGAGTGAACTGTGAGTTTCCAGAGGTTCATCTTAAGGTAGAGCACGCCTATATTTTCACAAGTTACAGGAAGAAGAGAGTTCTGTGGATCTTTATTTTTTTTCATATTATTAAAATAAAAGAATTATTGTTCATTTAAATATTAGTATTTAGAAACCTTGATTTTTTTATTGCTGGAATGAGAATTAACAGACTTTGAATAGATTTAATATTATTACATATTTGTCATCATGACTTAAACTCATATGTTTTATTGAAATAATGATACTCGGTGGAGTCCTGTTCCCTGTCAAATCAGCTGTCAAATTCCTACTGAATTTATTAGGGCCAGGGCTTCACTCACAAATTTTAAAGTGCAAACTTTGATTTTGCATATCGTCCCTACAAAATTAAGCTGATTATCTAGTAATGATTGTTTTGAATAATGGAATCTCTGAAGTAGTAGGATAATTTATTAGTGTTTTGAATTAAATTGTGACTGAGATGTTTGAGATAATTACGCTTGCACAAAGAGATCCATACAAATCTTGAATGAAATACAATAGCAATTATTGCAAAGTTTATAATTCGAAGCTTTTCAGCATCTTTCATGATAATCTCCTTCAATTCAGTCCAAATATTAGGTCCTCAGCAATGTAGACTGTTTCTCTGGTCATTCATCAACCCTGATATTTGTAAGTAGCTTCTGTGAAACCTGATACTTAATCCATAATATATGGATTTCACTTTAGGTCTTGATTTCTCAAGAACCACAAATCAAAGCAAGACAAGGTGTAACACATGTATCCCAGCTTTGTTTAAGAAATCCCTTTTAGGCTACATAGAAACGTCTTCTGTCTCTTTATTTACTTTAAAATTCTGGCAAAAAGGAGTACAACTACAAACAAAGGTGTGTCATACAGGCCAAGGCCTTTTCCTTTCCAAGTCATAGGACATCCCTCTATTGAAGTCCTTAACTAAAGGGGTGCATCTGCTCTATTTGATGCTACATAAACCATTGTCAGAGTCCAGGAGGACGGTGAGGCTATTCCAGGGAGTTACAAGAAATGGATTAAAAAAATGGATGCAGGAAGGGGTGACCATGGCAGAAAATTGTGGCTCCAAACCAAGAACCCTGTGGTTTCATGGTGTCTCTAGCTCACCATATTCCGCTTTTGTGTTTCCTTTCTGGTCTCATTGCTGTCCATCACAGTCTCCAGTTAACTTTTTCTGTAGCAAGCTAGACAGAACTGATAATCTATAGAACATGCCAGGCTTCTAGAGTGATTTCTTTCACTACATGCAAATGCTAAGTAATTTTGCTTGTGGTATTTGACAGTGATAGGTATTTCAATACATCAGCTTGAAGTTATGCCTTTTCGAAGTTATGCCTTTTCTAAGTTACAAGAATAACTTGTCAGCTTTTTATACACAAAGAGCTGCTATTCCTGGTGGGAGAACTTACCCCCTCCCCCCCCTCCACACACACATTCAATTGTGCTTTGTTTAAATGGTAGCTAAGACATACAGGGCATGAAGCTGACTTTGCAACATGGTCCTGCATGTCCTGCTGAATCTCCACTGCAGTGCTGTGGAGCTGTGTGGATCTGATTTTTTGGAGCAAGTATAAGGATTGAGATCTGAAAGAGTTATTGCTATGAGAGAATTTGCCTGACCTGGAACTCAGAAAATGCCAGGCACCTCAAAAGGAATAAGGCAGTTTGATGTTTTTGTGGGTGTACAGTTAGATCCAGGGCAAGGATTAGCAGGATTTGTTGAAGTACCGATTCAGTATATTTCGGAACTATAAAATTGTATACAATTTACAAGCTATATATTGAATTGTCAAGCTGTGCACACTGTTAGCCTACATAATGGCAGGATTGCTTGTAATCTTGTGTCTTTTCTTCTATTGCCTCCTGGTGTCTGTAATGCACCTGTTGTTTCTTGTCCTTAATTATCCTCTGATTCTATATGAGCTGTGAAGCCCTGTGCCCCTGTGGAACTACACTGATTGCAGTTGAACTCTCCAGAGTGCAAAGGTCTGCTTGCAGGGAGGAGGATGAAGGACAGTAACCCTTTAAAGGGAAAGACCTCATTTATCTCTGCAACCTGTGAATACAAAACCCCTCCAAGATACTCTCAGCTTATGACAGGGTTTTAGAGTAAACAGTCTCTCAGCTACAGGATGACTTCTACATTTCTCTGACTACTGCCTCTGATCACACTGTGTTTGGGACCTAAGATGGGTTCATAGTCCAGTGAGGTAGGTGAGTGTCTTTGATATTCTCAGGGAGGATATCCTGGCCATTAAACTGTACAGACCAGATCAGACCAGCTAAGAAGTGTGTCATTCTTTTCAATAGGACTAATCTGTCAAAGGTCTATATGCGCGGTACCCAACAGACTGACTTTGCCTTCACTGTGTCTACATGAATAAGTTGGCTTTTGCCGCCTGTGATTGGAGGAGATAAAGATAATGAAAGTGTTACATTTGCTGTGTCTTCACAGTGGAGCTACACCCTTGGGAGTAGGTGTAGCTTTACTGGGACAGAGAGAGAGAGATAATGTTATTTAAGCTTGACTCAACTCCACTGTTATCTGTAGGAGAAATTCTAAACCACTGCAGTCTAGCATGAGGCTACTCTTTTATCCATTTTCCTTCCATCTGTAATCTCACAGCTCTGAGTAGCTACTGCCATTCAGGATTTCAGATGTTTTAAAATTGATGACTTCAAAAACTTTTTGCTTGATCCTGGTGTCACTGAGTTGTCAGTGAAGCTTAAAGACTTACACATCAGCGATATATTGGTAAACACCAGGTGCTACTAAGGAAGCAACCTGGCTTGCTACCAGCTGTACCCTTCAGTATACGGTTGTGTTGTATGTACATAAAATGTGGTAGAAAAAAGTAGGCTGGACCACAGTCAGTAGCCCTATTGCCTTAAAAAACATTGATAGATCATCACTGCAGAACATGGAAAAAATTTTAGACTAAATTTTTTTATCAAGTTCTAGGTACAAAGCACTCCAAATGCCACCAGCTTTATCTTGGGAGCTTGACTTCTGTATATAGGGACAAGAAACAATCAGATTACTTATGGAACATAGTACATTACTGAAAAGTAGCATTTACTTAATTTCAGCGAGCATTTTAATATGTAAGAGACACTACCATTTCCACTACTGACAATTTCATTTCCAATGTCTCTCACTGAGAGAAGGAGGTTTAAAATTGTGCATTTGTCTTGGAGAACATAGTGTACTTAAGTGGCGAATGGAGCAGGATTTGGATAGATGAGAGGAGTGTGTGGGGCAGGCAATAGTTTCTTCTTTTCATGCAAGAGGTTTCTCTCTCTAATAGCCGCTGAGCTTTAAAACTTCAAGATACAATTTCTACTGGAAAACAGGATGGTGAAAGAGAAATATTTCTGAGAAACGTCCCCCTTCTCACATCCCTGTGATTTCTCCTGGCTCAAGCTGCCACTTCTGCTTTACATTCTGGTCTGCGAGGTACAGTACAGAGCTGTGACAATTTTGGGTGCTAGTCTTTCAGTCAAGCCATGGTAAATGAAGCTGTCAGCAATATGAACAGAGATGTTTGCTAGAAATTAAATAAGAGAGCCTATGCTAAAATGCATTGATTCCACTATTTTGTGGTTTGTAACATTATTCATACATTTTTCACTCTACATGACAGCCTCAAACTCATTAAAAAAATGTCAAAACCATCTATAGCTGCTGATACTGTACAGAAATTGTGAAAGGCTCTTCAAAAGTTGGTTGTCTGAGCTCTCAATATTTAATGTGCACTGAACTTAAACTATGCTCTCATTTTCTGCGTCCTTAATAACTTTGTTGTGCCTTGGCTGTAGTGTTTCTGAAAGGAACCTTTGTCTCTACTGCTCTCTAGGTGAGCTCACACATCTGTCTGGTGTGAATTCTGCTCACTCTCGCTCCACCCTCATATTGTGCCTTAATGTTCTCGCCTTGAAAAGGTGCAATTCACATATCAGCCTGGTGCTTCAGGCAATGACAGATTCTGCAACCAGTGAACATTAAAAATTCCTAAGTCTGCATGCCTCATCCATACCTTTGTCTTTCTTTTGTCTTGCTTTTCTTAACTTTATTCTCTTATCCTTTTCTGAGATACATTTTTTTTTTTATTCCCATTTTCCCAGATCCTTGTTTTATTCTGGCTAATACCAACTCTGAGTATCAGATACTGAAGCTGGTGCTGAGAAATATATTTTATAGAACAGTTATATATTTTATGGAACAACTTCAGGAAAAATAAACCAAAGAAAATAATAATTATTGTACAAAAGCATTAAGTACTTCAAGGTCCTGCTTTACAAACTATGAAGAACTTTACATAGCTTTACAAAAGAAACTGGATTTGCTTCTGTGTTTGCCCAAAATCTTTCTTTTGCATTGAAAATTTATTTGCACAGAGGTATAAATATATCACTTGAGATTAGAACCACACTGCCCTGTGTACCTATTTTTATTACGAAGGTCTTTCCCCTAAAGGAATTATATTTTTAGTCAGGAGAGACACATAATATAAATAGAAGATCAGAAGGACCTCTATTTATGAAAATTTTAAAGACATCAGAGGTGGTAGCTGTGAATTCTGGTGGTAGGTGGTAATGTCTGACCTTTTCGAGAGGATATTTCTTAGTCACATCTTTCGTTCAGGAGAAATGATTAAACAATTACAAAATCTGTTTTTGTAATAATGAGATGAAAGCACAGAGCACAGGGAAGCCTGTTGAAGATACAGACATGATGACTGAAAACATATGAGTCAGAGGCATTGATCTGGGTGCAGGTTTCTAAGAACATCTGAAAGGAACCAGATCTCTGCATGTCAATAGAGAAGTACAGAGTGTAGGACTGATAACAGTGCTCATATTGGAGTAAATGGAAAAGCTGGTTGCTTAGCAAAGCAGTTTCATACTTTTTCTTCTTATTGGATTCAGAAGAATGGGACTTCGTTTACATTTATTGCAAAAGAAACAGGGATGAAACAAAATATTTGACTAGATTATAAAAAAGAGCTCCATTAAACCGGATGCATTTATTGTCATTTCTGAGGAAACAAGGTGGCTGAGATAGGACAGAGCCTCTGTCATTGATACCTTTGAAATTTAAGCCTGTATCCTTTAAAACAAAGTCAGAGAGAAAGAGCTGAGAGGGCAGGCATAAAAACAAAGATAAAAACTACCACTTTGGTTCCCTGTGCTGACTTTTCCTAGCAATGTGGCAAAGGAGATGTTTTCTCCAAAACCTGGGAACAGTCAGGCAGAATAAGACATTAGTTATTAGCTGTCAAAAGATATTCCTGGTCACAATTTATCCTTTTGTTTTTGTATAAACCATTTAGGTTATATTTGCTGAATTTCAGAATATTTTCAGAATAAATCAGGTTTGAGTTATGCTTCCTGAGACAAATTGCAAGTATGAATATATGGGTAGCAATGTTACAGAAGAAAAAACTTTGACAGGAGAAAGAGATAAATACTTAGAAATCAAAAATAGGGAACAATTTTGTTAGGAAGGAAACTCAGAAGCTGTGTATATACTGCAAATCTGTTTCTGGTCAAACTTCGTTATTAAGAACTTGAAGAATGCATCCTTTGTCCTACAATAACTGTGACATGAAAGGCCTACCTCAAGGTGAAATTATTCAGCTCCAGTATGTAGATGAAGTTTGTGGAAAGCAAAAGGACATGTCTCTGGGTAAAGCATCAGTTGCACCGATGGATGGCTTAAGAATACCAAGAAAAAACGATATTTCTTTTCCTGGTGGCAGACATGTTTTCATTAGAAAGATTTCCCAACGTACTTCCATCTGAATAGTTCTGCTTATTGGAAGACCTCTTATACTGGAAACAGACCCAGTGGAAGATTTTCCAGAAAAAAAAAAGGAAAAATGAAAAGAAAAAGAAAAGAGATTATTAGAAAGAGTGAGAGGTAGAAAAGAAAGGATGAAAACCAATAATGATAAATTAGATAAAGGAGACAGCTAAAGTCAGAAAAATTTCAGTGCCTTCACTCACTCCTGGCAAGTCAAAAATTGTTACTCAAAGACCTATACATAACGTGGCAGCTATTCTCTCTCTTCAGACCATCTATTTGGCTTCCATGATGATGACTTTAGTCCCAGGACATAATGACTAGATTTTTTCATTAGCCCCTATGATAGTCTGATAATTTATAGTTGTATTTCCTTCTCAAAGGCATTCCAAAACTTTGAAAACTTGCCATAAGCCATAGGGAGTATTATTCCAATATAAAAAGCAACAGCTATAAATAAATTTCATATTTTTGAGAAAATCCAAATGGCCAAACTGTGTTTCTTCAGCATGAACTGTCAGCATATAGTCAGGCTTGGTATCTGTTTATCACTTTATAGGCTATGCTAATGCCTTCATTTTTATTTTTGTTACATTATTGCATGCTTCTGAATTGCAACAGATGCTGATATCAAGTAAAACGTTTATGTCTGAAAAGTAATTTCTACAGAAGCTCTTGACCTGTAAACAGAACTTGTTCTTTAAGATACTTATTTCAAAGTCAATGAAAATATCTGTGTGAGTATAGGATATAGGGAATGAATATGCATGTGTCGGCTATGTACAGTTAAAATAAACAACCAAAACACAATATGTTTTTAACAATAGCTCTTTCTCAAAGTTGAGATTCCTGGAAAATAACTAAGAGATTTAGGATAAAGTCCACTGATTGTCAGTGTAACAGATGCTTCTAAATCCTACTTGAAAACAATCAATTTATTTATATTGTGAGCCAATTTTTTTCGGCAAAGGAAAAGCAGAACTCTGATTTTTTCTTGTGTCAATCAAAGACCTCTGTGTTTTTTTGTGGTTTCCATAAATACATTTGCAGAACTTTAATTACTATTTTCCTGTGTCTAACAAAAAGTTGGTGAAAGGTGTACTACTGCAATTTCTGGAGTTTGATTGCTTCCCATTTGCCACAATTTAATTTTAAAGCAGCAGTACATGGACTTCATTGAAAGAAAATGTGCACACTGGAAACTGAGGGAACTCATTTTCCTTTTAACCAGAAAACCTTTGATGGATGGATGAAATGAAAGTAAGAGCAGAAGAAAAGAATGTTTATTTAAATTTTTCTTTAAACTACATTAGAAATATTCTTAGTTCTCCAGAAGACAGAATTTTCTTAATGCTCATGATCTGAATTAGTTTTGTCTGTTTGATAAAAGTATGCAACATCAACTTTACTATAGTAAAATTGAATAGTCAGTAGATGCCCAGTACACTGTAGTATAAAATTGAATACACCAAGGTCTATCCCCATTTCTCTTACAAATCCCCTTTAAGTATTGAAATGCCACTATAACATCTTCCTGCAGCTTTCTCTCCTCCAGACTGAACAGCCCCAACTTTCTCAGCCTGTTCTCATAGGACAGGTGTTCCAGTCCTCTGATCATTCTTGTGGTCCTATTTTGGACCTGCTCCAGCAGGCCCTTCTACTGTGGAGCCCAGAGTTAGATGCAGTACTAAAGGTGGAGTCTCATGAGAGTTGAGTAGAGGAGGAAAATCACCTCCCTTGACCTGCTGGCCACGCTTCTTTTGATGTAACCCAGAATATGACTGACTTTCCTGGTTACAAGTGCAAATTGTTGACTCATGTTGATTTTTCATTCACCAGTACCTGCAAGTCCTTCTTTGCTTACAGTAAGTCAGGGGTCTCAAACTCACAGCTCCTCCTTTCTCCTGCTCCTGCTCCTGCTCCTGCTCCTGCTCCTGCTCCTGCAGCGTAAGGCATGTCACGCACGCAGGAGAACAGGGGCAAGGAGCTCAAAGCTGCCACATCAAAAGTTGTATGGCCCGCCGGTAGAGGAAGGCGATTCTGCCTTTCAGCTTGGCTTTGATGATATCTCTCCTGGAGAACTGCGTCCAGCTCTGGAGGCCTCAGACAAGGAGGACATGGAGCTGCTGAAATGGCTCCAGAGGAGGACCATGAAAATGATCAGAGGGCTGGAGCACTTCTCGTACGACGACAGGTTGAGAGAGTTGAGGTTGTTCAGCATTGAGAACAGAAGGATCTTGGGAGACTTTATAGCGGCCTTCTAGTACTTAAAGTGGTTTACAAAAAAGCTGTAGACAGACATTTTAGCAAGGCCTGTAGAGACAGGACAAGGAATAATAGTTTTGAACTAGTAGAAGGTAGATTTAGATAGGATATAATGAAGAATTTTTTTTTACAATGAGGGTGGTGAAACACTGAAATATGTTGGCCAGGGAGATAGTGGAGGCTCCATCCCTGGGAACAATGAAGAGCAGGTTGGATGGGGCTATGAGTAACCTGATCTAGTTAAAGATGCCCCAGCTTCTGCAAGGGTGTTGCCTGTGAAACGTCCCTTCCAATACAAAGCATTCTAGGATTCTATAATTGTACCAAATAGTATTGATCCCAGTATGGACCCTTGAGGGATGTCACTCCGTGATTTCCACTTGAACTGTGAACTGTTGACTACAACTCTTTGGAAGTGGCCATCCAGCCAATTCCTTATCCATATAACACTCTATTCATCTAACCTGTATCTCTCCAGTGTTGTGGGGGACTGTATCAAAGGCCTTACAAAGCTCTAGGTTCATCACATCTGTAGCTTTTCCCTTGCTCACTGATGCATTCACTCCACTGTAGAAAACCATCAAACTAGTCAGCTATGTATGTGTATGTGTTCCTGGCATGTACCTGTAGCCTGAAGATCACAAAAATGCCAGAAGACAACAGCAGACAATGCTAGGTTTTGTGTTTATTAGTTATACTCAAGGCAACTATTTCTAAAATTAAGTTCATTTCTACAAAGGATGTCTCTTCCACTCTCTTCTCTTTATGTCTTCATTAATGCAAATGTGACATACAGATTCTCTCAAAAGTAATTATAATGGATTAAGGCAAATCCCATTCCTTGCCCTGCCAAATAATATAAATGACCACTATGTATGAAATGAGCTGACTAGTGAAAAAGTTAGGTCATTAAAGGAAAAGGACCTTTAAAAAAGATCAGCAGCTTATTCTAAAGCCACATGTTACTAACAAAAATGAATTTAGTGAAGCACAGTGTAATAATAAGATAAAAAATTCTGTACTTCATGACTAAGATGTGCAGTCACATCAGCTAAATGTAAACAGTAATGCATAGGGGCAAAGCATTGCCTGCGAACTCTGTCCTGTGGCTTTGAATTTATTCTTGATCTATGTTCATGGTACATTTGACTTAATTATTCAGACTGGGACTCTGACAGGATAATTCCCTTCTTCTTCAGATGTGTGAGAATGGTACAAAATACACAATTTTCTAGTGAGAAATCCAGATGTAACAAAAGGATATTGAAGCTTGTAAGTTTCCTTCTTTACTAGCAGAGATGTCATTGGATAAGTGCCTACTCCATGTTGGATAGATCTCTCAATTTTACTTTTCCTTTAATACTCCTAGGTTTTGTCAATGCACAGAAAGTATGCAGATGGATACTTCTCATGTTTTATTTAATTAAAAAACCAGCCTCTCCCATCTTTTTATTTCAAGTAAGCAAACACTTTTTACTTTAAATATGTGTAGTAAATAGTTGCCTCTAAAACAAATTGAATTTTGGTCAACACCCTCTACTTAGGTCGTTCAAAACACATTCAACATTTCTCAAAGCTTAACCATATGTTATAAAATTAATTCAATTTTGAAATGCCTTATCATCTGGCATTTTTATCTTTGAGAGGTTTTCCTACTTATTTTGTCATACTAGAGATGTGTTTTCTGAGTTGCAACATCTGGCACTTAGTAATTGGGTCTTTCCTTCAGGCAGTAGCCATCTTTGGTATAGAATTACAGTAAGTCTAAATTTAGGTCTTTCATACTCTTGCTATTTTATATCTCTCTCCACTTTGTTATGACAGATATTTGAATAGATTAATGAATGAGATGATGGCTGTCTATTGCTTGTACTATCTGCCAATTACCGTTTCCTTCTAGATACAGAAAAGATTCACAAGAGGCAGTAGATCCTGTGTAGTCTTGGTCTCTTGGCCAAAGTAAACAAATTCGAGATTTCTCTGTCTCCCTCTTGACATTTTTTCCCTTTCCTTTTGTCTTTTTCCTTTTTTCTCTTTTTTTCCCCTCTGTTTACCTTTTTCCCTCTCTGTATTTTTCCTCTCCTCTCCTCTCCTCTCCTCTCCTCTCCTCTCCTCTCCTCTCCTCTCCTCTCCTCTCCTCTCCTCTCCTCTCCTCTCCTCTCCTCTCCTCTCCTCTCCTCTCCTCTCCTCTCCTCTCCTCTCCTCTCCTCTCCTCATGAACAGATTGCTACAATTATTGTTTAAATGATTTCTTAGGAATCATAAACTATAGTTTTGAAAGATTAAAAGAGAAATATTGACCTCCATCCTAAAGGAAGGAAACAGAACAGATGCCATTTGGAACTCTCCGGTGCCTGAGTAAGTGTTAACTGTTGCACAACAAAATGACAAAGTACCTCCGGAAAGGGCAGCTGGGCCTGATCATATAAGAAGTTATAAACTACCGTAGGTGATCTGATGTGGGAAGAAATATTATTTTTTAAATTGTAGAATCAAATAAATACAAGTTTAATTCATGAGGCTGCTCTAGGGAAAGCAACGAATAATTTGCAGTATTGAGTGTGGGAGGTCTCTGCAGATGCTGAGCATTTAAAATTCAAGTGCTTTCACAAAAACCTCAGTAAAGAAATCATTATATTGTCCCTTATTGATTCTACTTTAGTTATTGCTGTCTAGACATTATATTACTGGAGTACTACAGAAGCCTAGATAAATGACACTTGAACTCCAAGATGAAAAATATAGTTTCCCACTAACAGCTACTTGCAGTATTTTGCTATTAAGGAACCAAAACAATTCACTATCAGAGATCTAGCCCCAGGAAAAAAGAATACTCTAAGTCCTTGTATTGTTCCCATGTACTCTGTGCACAATAATGTCACTTTATTAGTAGGAACCTTTGAGTTTATCAAGAAAATTTTCAGTTCCAAATCATACTTTTTCTGTGTGCTCCCTAGGAGGTTTGACAAGCCACTCTTCCCACAACCTTCCCTCTCTGTAAAAAGACGATTGAAACCTTGCCACTATTGCTGACAGCATTGCAGAAAAGAAACCTCCTCACTGACTGGCTGCAAACCAGATCTTCTGTGGTCTGCTTACTATGCTCAGCACATGAGCTCAGACTGTAAGATCATTTTGGTACTCTTCAAACTCAACTGGTCTTCTGAGACCCGATAAGTGCCATGCTTTTTCTGTGTTGCACTGTGAGACTGATGAAAGTGAAGGAGGATGGAACAGCTAGAAGCGAGGCTAGGGAGATGTTCAGAACAGGTTGGCTGGGACTGCTTCTGTGTGGTGGGAAAACTCCCGTTACAAGTGAGCTGGAAACAAACTTCCCCTGTGTGCTTGAAGAGTAACATCTCTGTACTTAGCATAGCAGTTCTCAACTACAGGCTGTCAAAACCTGAAGAAATAATGTAATGAAACATGCGGACATTTCAGTGCTGTTTTTATTTCACAGAACTTGACACGGAATATTTCATTTAAACCCCCAAATTTCATAAAATTCTGTCTTTGTGCTTTATCATTTTATACATTCAACAACCCCCCCACACCCTGTCTTACTACTGAAAGGAGTGAAGTGCATTATAACTCTTTTCTTACTCGATTTTCCCCTAAAAATACAAGATAAGCATCCACTGTGGCATTTGTGCTGCTTGTCTCCTTTCTCAAATGCATTTGAAAAAGCACAGGGAAAGCTGAGCATCTCATCTGAGGTGTGTGTAGGTCACTACGGTGATATTTGTATGTGTAAACTGAATACTGCCAATGTATGTTCTCTGATAAACTTTATGCACTGCCCAGTGATCAAACTTGTCTGTGTTGCGGCTTGATGTGATCCAACCAGCTCCTTGGGAAGTGCTGCTGTGGGACACCTCGTTGGTACATGCTGTGAGCACCTCAGGGAGTATTCGAACAGTGTAACGGCATAAAGGATTCACCTTCAGGACCTATGTTTGTGCCTTGACACTATTTAATTTACAGATATAAAGAAAAGCTCCTTGTTTAGAGAGGAATAAGCCTTTAAAGGCATATCACAGCTATGCATGACTCATGCAAATAGGATTAGTCTGTAATTTACTTCTTTTTTCTTAATGGTTGAAATGTATAGAATTGGCACTGTAATCACAAATAACTGGGCCACAGCTGAAACACCTATGCTTATTTAAGCTGTTACAAAGTGCAAGCATGTACAGTTTTCACTGTGTAGAAAAATATGCTAATCCCTCTTCTTATGGATTCCTAGTCCTTACCTTGTATGATTTCAATTACTGTTTATGGAAACAGGTAGGAGAACACATATATTGATGAACACTTGCTTTGATGAAAAAGTTACTTCAGAATATCTGGGCCTCTGCAAAATGTATTGCCTCCTTTCATCACAAAAGCTTCTTTTAGATAGAATTTTAGGGCGTAATATTTATCCAAAGCTGTAGAAATTCATCTGTACACACCCTGCTCATCATGAAGTTGAATATATTTTTGCAGATGGTCTGTTGGTCTGAAAGAAGAATATGTTCCACAATCTCCTTCCAGTATTGATGGAAAGGCTAAGGGAATTGCAGTAACCTAGCAAGCTGTGACCTTATCCTTTCACAACTTCAAATTCTTGTTTGCTGATGAAGGCCATTGTCAGAGCGTGTAGCCTAGGCTGTGGGCAGTTAGCAGCTGAGATAAAGACATTCTGTCCTCTAAGACTATTTTTACTGGATAGCATAGCTGCACAGCTAGGTAAAATTAAGCTGAGATGTACAGTTTCATTAAGAAGTCCTAATCAATCAGTTGTTTGGACGTCCTGCTTGTCTTAGGAACCTGGAGACAGTTCAAATTCTCTTTAATCCAAGGTTTCATAGATTATCTGTTCTTATTCCCTACAAAATTTTACCAGCTTTCTGTTTAGTCCTGAAAAGACATGCACTTACTCCAATGGTTACTTTTCTTTCTGATTTGCTGTCTTCCTTCCTTACCTCTGTCAGTCTGATTTAGGTATCTTTTTATGCAATCTACCAAAGACTATGGATAAATATAGAAGGAGGATAAATGTGCCTGACACTTGCAGGCTGCTGCTGTCTCCAGGAAAAGTAGCTACAGAAAGGATTTAACAGGAGAGAGTAAATAATGACTAAAAAGAACCAAAAGAGGGGAAGAAAGAGGGAAGGCTTTTCTATTTGGATTGTAAAAAAACATTCGAGCAGTTCTGCTGTTCTCTGCTTCGTGTTGAGGTAGAGAATGTAGTCAGAAAATGAAAATATTTTGTATTAGAGACAGAAGTTTTTGTATATTTTTGTTTTTCTTTACAAATTAATGGAGAAGCTGTGGTGGACAGTTTATTCAAAGAAAGAAACTGAAAGCGTAATTGCTCCAGCAGTGCAAATCCCAGTAATCACAGGATAAAAGTTTGGGAACAAAAAAGATCAAGATCAGTATGCCATGGGTGGACTGAATATATCAAAAGCATCAACTTAAGTTCAAGCTGAAAGTAGCAATAATATTTAGCAGCAGCCTCTATTCAATGTATCAGCTTAATTACAAACTCTTTACTTGTTCCAAATCTGAGCTGCTTTTCTCCCTTTTTCTATCTCCTCTACCTCTACAGGCTTATTTTGCAATATTGACTTTGTTTTTTAGCTGCCAGATGAACATCTGAAGTGATCTTTACTTCACATTCATGACTGAGGCTCATTTTCCAAATTCCATCTTTAAAAATATGGATGTGCTTATCTCTGTGATGGAAATTTTACTCTCTAAATGCCTAGCTTTATATCTAGAACTAGTTCAACTTCTTAAAAAAAGGAAAAACAGCCTCTTCTTGTCAGTTTTGAAAATGAGAGCTGATTTGTCGTTAGTTGATGCAGGTTCAGCATGCAGTTCAAGGCATTTCGTCACCTTCACTCACAGGAGCCCTGACTTTTGTTATCCAGCATCCAATGTAGCCCTTCCCTGTTTCAGTGGCTTTCAGTCAAGTTTCATTATTCTCAGAAGTGCGTTCAGTCACATAATCCATATCTCTTTTTATTCATCCCTTGAAGTTTCAGCAAGACATAGACTTTAAAAAGAAATATATTTTATTATTAAATACATACAAATAGGGACAGTCCCTCCTGTAGAATTCGTGTTCTAGTGAATTTTATACCATATGCATCACTGCAACTTGTAAAATCTTCAGTCAGGTCTCATCAGTGCAGTTAGTTTATTCAGGTGGATCACTCATATATGCCACTCAGTTTTAGTGCCTTTAAAAGCTGCATGGATTAAAAGAATACTATATTATTATACAGACCTATACCGAGAGACTTCACTTTCAGCAGCTGTGTTAGTATACTAAATTTAATCTAAACATGATCAGATATAATTTATTTTCATTCTATGTTTTACAGTTGTTAGAAGCTGCAAATATTTTCCAGTCCTATGAAGTAATGATATCCCGCTTGTATTTAGACAAAAATTATGTCCAAAGATGTCTTATTCAGACATGAGATTCAATATAAATAGAATCAGCTAATATATTTAATTTTTTAAATTTAAATTTACATTAGGTAGTTCTTCCAAATCCTCCTTCCCAGAAAAATTAGATGTGTTGCCTGTCGTCAGTTTTCCAGGTCATTAACAGGCTACCAACAAATTAGGAATAACCAGTAATAATGAATCAAAAAATGTTACAGAAGTTTGCAATTTCGCACAGAGCAATCAGACATATTCCTGACAACTCTCAATGCCCGCTGTTCAAAGGACGTAGGAAGCAAAAATAAAGTAATATCTTCTCACTATGTCCTTCAGAAACAACAGAAGGGTGAAGAACTGGACCTAAAGAAACCTGGATTTTTTTGCTACTAGATTACTTAGTCTGTTATATTAGATGACTATTTCAATTTTCATTCACTTTTTCATAATATAACTTTAAAGATATTTTAAATAAATATTTCAAATATTAGGATGAAGATCATCTTGTTAGGTGAATAAAAACATGAATATATGTATGTATTGTATATATAGATCTCTGTTTACATGCAAGTACGTAGATAACTTGTTAAGATTTTATAATCCAGTAAAATACATTAACTACAACAGAAAGGAATATTAATAGGGGGTTCTGCCTTATTAAATAATGCATTTGTATAGCAAGACTTCTGCAAGACCACTGAAAAAGAGAAACTACTTGGAGTTGTGTTACTAACATTTAAACTTCCCAGAGAGAGTTTAGATAAAATATGCTACAAATAGCGATAGAGCTCATACATGATAGCTGGTTCCTAAATGTAGTAACCAAAATATTTTTATCTGAAATCATCAGAGCTAATATTGTCTTAGATGTGATTTTGTCAGTTTTAGTTCACAGAAGATGTAGAATTGTAGACAACACCCTTGGGAAGGATTCCAGAACTACTTAAATTAATTGGGGGAGGGGGAGGAAAGGAAGTTATGAAGGGTAAAAAAAATAGAAAACAAAGCGGCAAAATGACAGAGCAGGAAAGAGCACTATATCTCTATCTAATAGGTCAAGAGGTATAAGTACAGACAAGACCTGTCAAAGATCAAACTGACGTCAGTCTTGTAAGAAAACTGAAACGGCTAAAAATGAACTCTTCAGAGATACCAATAAAAGAAAAAACCAGGCAATACGATGTAGAAATGACTGAAGTACTCACTATATATTTTGTCTCATTAGTCATTCATGTTTGTTCTCAGATTTCTGTGCATAATAGCACAGTTTTGGAAGGAGTTGGATAGCAGACTAAGGCTATCAACAAAACCTAGATACGTTCAGATTTTTTAGGTCAGGTGGGTTTCAACTAAGAATGGTGCAAAGTCATGATGGTCAGGGGAGTTTCCTGATGATTGATATAAGGGGAATTTTATATGTACTCTTAAAAAAGGCAAGAAGACAGAATTGTGAAATAATAGGTTGGTCAGCTTCATCTTAGTTTCTAAACCAACAGCATACCCTGTTAGACACTATTTCCAGACATATGAAAACCAAGAAGTTAATTAGGAACAAGAAATATGGATTTATGAGGGCCATATCATGTTTAATCAGCAGGATTGCTTTTTGTAATTAAATAATTGGCTATGTGAATGTGGAAGTGGATGTAATGTAACTTGACTTTAGTAAGACTTTCAACACCATCTCATACATCTGTTTCATTTGGAAGTCAAGGAACTAGGGGTAAATCCTGTAAGATGAATTAAAAAATTGAACTGCTAAGCTCAAAGGGTTACAACCAATGGTTTAAAATTCAGTGGGTGGCCAGTAACACATGGAATATCCTGGTGATTGAAACCTAGGCCAGAATTGTTTAATATCTCGGTCAATAGCCTGGATGATGAGATAGACTGCATCCTTAGCAAATTTACAGGAAAATACTAAACTGGATGGGACTGGCAAGGGGTCTAATGAAACTAGCTCAGGTCAAGATGAAGGCAAGATTTAAAATGTCAATATCACATTCCTCAGAACTGAAATGCAGAAAGAACTTGCATATGGAATCTCAAGTCCTCTATCATGCCTTTAAAAAAGGATGGAAAAATAATGAGAATGTTGAAAAAGGAAAAAATACTCTAAGCAAGTGCAGGAGCATTATTCAGACCAGAGTAGAATGTAAGATTAAAAAAAAAAGGGAAAAAGGGATCAAAAATGCAGAAAACTAGTGTACTCAATCATTCATACAAATTTACTGAAGGTACATTTTATCCAACTGTCTCTTTATTTCTCAAGATAGCTTAGTTTAAAGGTGAAGAATTGTAGTAAGTTTGCCCTGTTTGGAATTCAGAAAGTACTTTGTATGTCTACAACGGAAATTACTAAACTGAAGATGTTGAAGAAGATGAGCTGGTGAAAGGACAGATGACAGTGGGTTGTGCAAAAATTGGAGTTCTCAGGCAAGGGTTAAGTATTACTAAACAACTGATCTTGGAAATGATCTTGTTCAATATTTTCATTAGTGGTGTGAACACAAAGGAATGAGACATACTAATGAGCAAGGTGTGATTTTCATCTGAGGGTTTTAAGGGAACTGGCAGAGGTTCTCGCCAAATCCCTTTCCCTCATCTACCACCAGTCCTGGCTGACTGGGGAAGTGCCGCTTGACTGGAGACTGGCGGATGTTACGCCCATTTACAAGAAGGGTCGGAGGGAAGATCCGGGGAACTACAGGCCTGTCAGTCTGACCTCGGTACCAGGGAAGGTCATGGAGCAGATCATCTTGAATGCTATCATACAGCACACCTGGGACAACTGGGTGATCATACCCAGACAACATTGGTTCACCAAAGGCAGGTCCTGCCATAGCAACTTGATCTCCCTCTATGACAAGGTTACCCGTTTAATGGACGAAGGAAAGGCTGTGGATGTGGTGTACCTGGACTTCAGTAAAGCCTTTGACACCATTTCTCACGGTATCCTGCTGGAGAAACTGGCTGCCATTTTAACCCTTTGCTGGGTCAAAAACTGGCTGGATGGCCAGGCCCAAAGGGTTATGGTAAATGGAATTTAATCCAGTTGGAAACCAGTCAGGAGCGGTGTTCCCCAGGGTTCAGTGCTGGGTCCAGTCTTGTTTAACATCTTTATCAATGATCTTGACGAAGGCATTGAGTGCATCCTTAGCAAGTTTGCAGATGACACTAAGTTGGGTGCAAGTGTGGATCTGCTTGAGGCTCTGCAGAGGGATCTGGACAGGCTGGATCGATGGGCTGAGACCAACAAGGCAAAGTGCAGAGTCCTCCATTTGGGTCACAACAACCCCATGCATTGTTACAGACATGGGACAGAGTGGCTGGAGAGCTGCCTGGCAGAGAAGGACCTGGGGGTGTTTGTTGACAGCTGGCTGAACATGAGCCAGCAATGTGCCCAGGTGGCCAAGAGGGCCAATGGCATCTTGGCCTGTATCAGACACAATGTGGCCAGCAGGAGCAGGGAAGGTGATTGTGCCCCTATGCTCAGCACTGGTGGAGACGCACCTTGAGTTTTGAGCCTCTCACTCCGAGAAGGACATTGAGGGGCTGGAGTCCGTCCAGAAGGGCAACAAGGCTGGTGAGGGGGCTGAAGAATACGCCTTAAGAGGAGATGCTGAGGGAGCTGGGGCTGTTTATCTTGGAGAAGAGGAGGCTGAGGGCAGACCTCATCACTGTTTACAACTGCCTGAAAGGAGGTTTTTACGGAGTGGGTGCTGAGCTCTTCTCACAAGTGACAAGCGATAGGACAAGAGGAAATGGCTGCAAGTTGCGCCGGGGAGGTTTAGACTGGACATTAGGAAGAATTTCTTTACTGAAAGAGTGGTCAGGGATTGGAACAGGCTGCCCAAGGAGGTGGAGGAGTCACCATCCCTGGAGGTGTTTAAAAAACAGGTGGATGAGTTCCTTAGGGACATAGTCTAGTGGGGAGACATGTATGGTTGGACTCGATGATCTCGGAGGTCTCTTCCAACCTTGGAGAATGGAATAATAACAATGTTATTGCATAAAGTGCAAGATTATATATTTATAGGACAGAAGCTAAAATTTCTAGTTGTTTGCCAGTTGGACAAACAAAAGAGGGCAAAGGCATGTTTACATCAGTTGACTAATATAAGGTTATAGAAATGCTACGAATGACTAATGACATACGTTTCTTAAGTGGATGAAGTTATTTGTAAATTCTATTGATACGTTTCTAGTGAACATACAGAGTAAAATCATAGATGTTAAGGTACAAGATCATGACAAGATCTAATTTTTAATGCTGTAAACAGGCCTCATCACACATGTTCAAGAAAGATGCAGGTAGGGATTTATAGAGCAGTACTGAAATCAGATTGATGGATGAAAAACTCATAAAACTGCTCTGGCAATATGAAGTCTCTACTTCTGTTTTAGGAATAGATCAAGGGTGGCAGTGGTGTAACAAATGCCAAAAATGAAAGAGAACAGATCAAAGTAAGGGTGAAAATGAGAATGAATGACTATAATCTGGTAATGTCTAAATTTATTCCAAGTAATCAGATTCAAGTTTAGACTCACAGGAAGACTGAGAATCAACAGAAATTTCAGATAAAATCTATGAATTTCAATGAGAATGATATTCATACTTTTAATTTGCTTTCCACTAAGCTGAAAGTGAAATTTAAGGTGTTTGTCTGCCCACAGAGACACAAACTGAAGAGATGAACTGCTAAGGCAAATTTCTGCCATCTGCTCTAAAGGTATGTAAGCACAAGCAAGTAGGAAAGGGATAGGATAACCTTTATGCTTGGAGTTGAATTTTTGGTGTAAAATTATATTTACAGCAAACTTGGGCAATCTGGAGGTTGAGGTGGGTTATAAGCTTTGTGCACAGAGCTGTTTTAGGTTTCAGCTTATCTGTAAGAGTGGGGAGGAATTAAAGAACATCCTGTAGCAGTCAGCACTACTACGAAATTTTTCAGTTGCATGTATTCTATTGATGGATGATGTTATTTTTTTCAAATTATTGTTTATAGGAGTTGGATATTCTTGACTCAGTAAAAAAATTACAAATGGATGGGAAAGGGAATGAAATGTTCCTTATTAGGTAAATGCCAGTACTGACATAACTGGATTACTTGGGGACCAATTAAAAATATGTATCTTCCTTGTTCTATTTGATTCATCCCAGAATTTAAAGTTATCACTGCTTAGATGAGTTCTCTGACCTACTGAATAGGCTATTGGCTGTTGTAAGATTGTGGACCTCTGAATACCTTTTAGATATATGTTTCAGTTTGTACAAACAATTTCCAAATAGGCTCAGATTTGGACTGGAATTTTCCAGATTCTAAATGTAGGCTGAATTCAGTGTTTGAGGTCTTGTGCTAACGCTTTTTCACATTTCTAAGGTATCAGATTTATCCTGAAAGTGCACAGGAAACTATTTAGATTCTCAAAAATCTTAAGCACGGAAAAATATATTTTCTGCTTTATGGAAGCTCCAATAAAGAGCTCACCTGATGAATCATAAAGGACAATTAAAAATCTCATTCCTTAATTCTTCATAGGCCTTTTATGTTTCAAACATTTGCTGTCAACCTTGTAGGACACCTGTTGTGCTGGTGTTTCATTGATGAATGTTTGATATTTCATTTAGATGGAGAAGATTACGAACAGTTTTCCCTTTGAGTCAAAAGTTTTCAGGTTGAAAAGACTGAACTGTGGGTAGGTGTTCACATACCCCAAGGTTAGATACACAACCTAGCTGACCAGTTTTCTTAGGCTCCCTATATAATGGATGCAAAAAGTCATAGTGTTACTTTTGCAGGTTTATTCAGAGCAGGACCTTGGTGTTTCAAGAGAAAGCCCTACCAGAGTGATACTGATTATCCTGCTACAGACAAGTATCCGGATCCTGAAACTGGTATGTATATTCTCACTGCAGTATTTTAGTTTTGACAAATCAATGTTTTCCATCAAAATTAGTTTGCAGAAAAAATCCCAGTCCGTGCCAGCTGGCATGTGTTTACAGCTAGAGTGAGTCAGCCACATACATTGTCTGCTAACACACATAGCTATTATTCAGAGTGACACTATGAGATGACGAGTATTTGACAGGTTGGTCTTAGTGAAGTGGCAAAGAGATGCCTCTGTCATTTTCTGCTCTTCTAACCCTCATGGTGGCCCTGCAGAACTTACAAGTTCTCTACATATAACAGCTGCTTGGTGGATGCAAATGACTGATGGAAGGGCCTGGAAGAAAACGGTTATATGATTTAGATTTTTTATTCGACTGGAGAGACTGAGCAATGTGACCTCCTGGTTAACACAGCATAAGCAATTATTTTTTCTTAGGAGAACAAGCAAAGAAACTCTAAAAAAAAATTTAATCTATGATGAACACTTCCTTTAACTTGAAGTTTTTTCTTAAATTAATTCTGATTGTAAAACTTTTGTCACAAGAAAAAAAAAGATTTTTGTAAGATTTCCATTTTTCTTTGGCTTGAACTACTTGTCATATTTGACTTAAATTCATGAATAATTACTTACTACATACCCTTCCCCCATCAAATGATGCTTCTGGCCAACTGTAATCAAACTCAGGAGAAGCCACCTCATGCAAACAAGGAAAAAAAATATTAAATTCTATGGTACTCCAGTTCTGCAGAATCATATGTATGGACCCACTGACTTCTGCAACATGTGCTTGCAATGTGTGGTTAGGTGTTGAGCTGATTCAGAGCCCTCTACTTTGCAGGATGTAATGCTGACATTTGTCTCTGATGCAAGAATATTTCACACATCAACACAAATCTGCTCATTTCTACCACTCACTTGAAGGCAATGGTTCTGCTTAAATAATAACTACTTTAGGTTTTCACACAGCTGTACCTTTTTTCAGTGGTAGCTCAAAATGAGGTGGCCTCAGTTGTCTTCTTGAATAGCCTTTCTGATACGAACCCCATTGCTACAATCTCCATCCCTGTCACTGCCAGTGTCTGTGCTGGTCTTCCTCAGCTTGATGAATGTGTCTTTCATAATTCTCCAAATTCTCTCTTTAGTTTTACTGTGACATTTTCATAACATTTTGCATATTTCCACTTTCAACCCATCAAGCTCAGGATTTCTATTGTTTTCCTAGCTTTCCTTCCCAATGGGTAGGCATTCCTCCTACAGCACTTTCAGCGAGTGCTTTTCCTCTCACTCTTCCCTTTCCTGTCCAATGACACTTTCTTAAAACTGTAATATCTGACCCTGTGGTTGACTAGCCATGTTGCTTTTTCATGGAGAATGATGCATAAATTCTCAAGTAAATCCCTTCCCATAAGGGTTCTGGCTGACAATTCCTGTGGGATGCAATTCATATGTGTATAGTTGTTAATCATAAAATCATAGAATAAATTAGGGTGGAAGGGATACCTGGAGGACATTTGATTCAAATTCTAAAGACTGCTACTGTTTATTGAAAACAGTAGAATCTATTATATTTCTGTTTACCCTATGTTCTGTGAGTCTGATAATTAGTAAAAGGGCAATTAAAACTATTTTCCAAATGTTATGCAATACACTTTGTGTTCTTTGATGATAAATGCAATCAACCTAGAGGAACTGAACGTTTTGGATGTTCTAAGCTCTTTGATCTTGTTTAAAGGAGTGATTATAGGAAGATTTATCACAGTTAGGAACCAAGCAACCTCACAAAGTATTAAAGACAGCCTATTATAACACAGTTCTTCAAATGAGGGCAAGTGTGAGCTGCATCATTTCAGAGCTAGCCTTAGTTTAGTTTCTTTTCAATAATCTGGAATGGACTTTCTTTGAGAGGATCAACTCATTTGAGTTTATAAATTGCTTGTGAGGAATGTATGATGTCTGATCTGGTTAATTGAAGGTCATGCCAATCATAAGGCTAATCTGAAAATTAAAAAAAAAAGAAAAGCTTAACAGTCCCAGTTAAAATGTGAAGTTTCTGCAGTATACTTAATTGTTACCGTTTGAAAATTGATCCTCATTCTTTTTTGAAGCAATATTTTAGTTCTAAATTAAGGATAATTGTACTAGTTAATATTCTTTTCTCTGACTAAATCAGAAGTATGCAGAGATTTGTTTGATCTTTGGCATATTGCTATGAGTTGGAACTGGATTTGAGATCTGTGAGAGCCAGAGCAGGCCAAAGAGAACTGCAGGCTAATCATATCCTGTTAAGGCTGAAGGAATTTTACATTTGACTTCACTTAGAACAGATACATTACAGTTCAGAATGACTAGCAGTCTGAAGACAGTCTGAAGTCTTGTGTAGTAAATTGCTTGTGCATTTCAGCAGGAATTAAAAACTATAATGACATGTTGTTTCCGTAGCATAAATAGGAAATGTTAGAATCAAAAAATCCTTTTCTATTTCAATGGAAGCCTTGCGTTAACTTGTATTCCAGAGGGTAGGACAGACTCTTAGACTGGGTAATATGAGTCACTGAGCTGCTGTGAAGACCCTGCTCACTCTTCATTAACTCTTTTCATGTTCCTTGGGGATGGAGACCATTTCTGGTTTTGTCTATGCACAGATTTGTCCATGGTTATTTCATTGGGCCTCTATATGCACACTATAAAATTATAAGTATTTCAGTAACAGTGCTTGGAATCTATTAGATCAGCTTTTCCATCTCATGGTTAATGAAGAATTGTTTTGCCACTGCATTTTCAATTGCTTTGACCAAGCTATATTTACATCATTCAGACCAAATGTACTTCCACCGTTGACATTGTGAAGCTTTCATTATTCTACATTACATTAATGGATGTGATGTACATTAAAACTAAAGCCTGCTATTTCAGTATTTCCATGAATTTGATTTTGTTTTTATTGCTGATTTATTCTTTTTTATATAACATTCAAATTCATATGACAATAAGAAACTCAAGGTCAGTCTTTTTTTGTCTCAAGCACTAACAGCAAAATCGCTAACTCTCATCTTTTCTGAAGGAAAACTTGTCCTAATGCTCCCAGGCTACTGGGACCAGGTTCAGAGTTTGGTAGCAATGCAACAGATGTTTCTAAATTCATTAAACAAGTCTGTGAATACCAAGTAACCCTTGTTTTTCATCTTACAGAAGCAGAGCATTAAATGAAATTTTCTTATATTGATCCAACAGCAAGACATTAAAAAAAATATTATTCAAAATGAATGCAAGTCACTGGTCAAGACCACGAGATCTTCTGTAGATCTTTAGTCAAAGAACAGGAAAAATCTATAGTGCTTACTCACCTACTAAGCTTCTGGGGCTGCCTATAGTTGTGAATGCTGTATCAGACAGACAACGATAAAGCAGAACATGGACTTGTACTGCTGAAGTGTATTCCCCTATACCTGATCTTGTAAAGCAGCAGAAGGTGTGGAACCTATGCATATTGTGAAGTGTACAGCAGTGCTGCAGAGCTGTGCTTGCAGGAGAATCACAGAGGGAAAAGCCTCAGCTCCTCCTATAGCTTGTGGCATGCCTCAGGCAGCCCTTTGTGAGCAGAAATTTAAGGGCAAAGCTTCTTCATTGCAGCTGGCAAAAAAAAGGCCAGAAGAATATGCAGGATGGTCTGTGTATTGAACCTTGCAGACATTTTCCAGATGAAGGGGTAATACTACTCAAAAGGATGAAAGGTTCTGGCCTATAGTCTTTGATCAGACTCTGAATTAAAATTAAGTAAAACTCTAGGTAGACATTGAAATGTATTCCTCAGTGCTAATAAATTTCTAATAAGCTGGATATCAAACTGTATGAATCATACATGTAGTCTTGCTCTGTAACGGCACAAAAAAAAGGACTGAATATAATTTTTAGCATAATCTTAAGGAAGAGATTGTTCTTTGTAAGCTCAGTTAGGCAGTTTGTTATGCATGGATTCTTTATTCCAGTAGACTGGTTCTCACAACTGAGCATATGCAATGGATTCAAGCATCAGGGTAAAATAGTCTCACACCTGATGCTTACAGAGATTTCCACAGTAACTGGCATTTGCTATTTTAAAATCATTTCACAATTGCTGAAGACTCAGAGACAACATGGGCTTAAAAAATAATGGCATGGTGAAGTACATTTTTATACTGCTTTAAGGCACCATTGTAAACTGTGAAAGGCAGCCTGCACTACATCTCCTGAGTGTCCAAATTTTGTGTCCAAATACGCATCACTGAGCACAGGAATCTCACAGCAGGGCGTGCTGTCCCTACCGTATTTTGGTGTTTTAGAACGAGATGAAGGCATCCTGCTGTTTGCTGTTGACCTTCAGGGAGGTCTTTTTTCTGTGGTCCTGCACCTGTCTGTACCAAGCGATGTATAACCCAGAAAGCAAGACAATTTTGAAGAGATGCCTTTGCAAGGACCAGCAGAGGAAGAATGAACATCTACCACATCAGTAGGGATAATGTGCAATCCCGTTATGCCAGGGTGGTATTGTAGGTAAAGGATTAACCCAGAAAAGGTTATTATTCCCTTAAAAATTGAGAAAGCAAAGTTAATTAAAGTAAGTTAGAAAGGACTGTCTTAGCTCTGGAAAGCATTAACAGGCAGAACATTCATTGCTGAAAGGTAAGTTCCTTAACTAAAAGTAGGCTGTTCAACTAACCAATAAATTTTCAAAATTACAGAATTTACCTTATGAAAATGCTTAGACTTTCTGATTCTCTCTCTTTCCTGATGGCAAACTTGATACTTTCATTACTCTTTTCATCATCAAAGTAGACCTCTGCTGCATAACATCATTAAACTAGCAGCTCCCACTAAGAGAAAGAACTCTATGGAAATCCTGACAGAGTGACAGCATGTCTAAAATCTTCATTAAATATTTTTATTCTCTGTATATATGATCAGTTGAGTACAGGCACATGCACATGTCTATAAGTATGCATGTGTTGATGCTTACAGAAGAAAGTATTATCTGTGTTTAGCTCTGTAAACCTATTTAAAAAAATCATAGCTCTTTTGTTTTCTGGACTACTACTCGTGTTGTTAGAATGTCTATAACATGCTTGCATTCAACAACCAAAACTAATTTTGAAGGACTCAGATATGCTACTTTGACACAGACAAGCATTAGAGGTTATTCAACAGCAGCAGCAGCAGCTACTCTCCCCTTACTGTAAAACTGGTGCCAGTTTGATTCCTCCCAACAAAGAAATGGATGGGCAGCAGCACATCATGCACAAGCTCTGTTTGGAAAATAGGAGCTGCAAAGGCCAGGAGGAGGCATTTCTTCTTTTCAACAGCAAGGTCAGCATCTTGCATTCCCCAGGAGGTTTATCAAGACATTGATGAGCTTCCCCAATTGATAATCAGAATAAACCTGTCTTATTCCTGGCACTCATATCCCTGGCTCTGCACCAGGAGGCTGCACATTACTTTCTGTGCCTCAGCTGCCCCAGCTGGGGGCGGGATTTCCTCTAGCAGAGAACTAGGCAGAAAACTGAGAAAGATTATGTCATAGTCTGCTTCAAGTACATCAAATCAGTTTATCATTGCTTATATTACCCTGATACCCCCACAGAAGATGCATCCAGCTCAGTCTTTTCCAGAGGTATTTCCAGAATTTTGCATCAGACACAGGTACTAACGGGTTAGTATTTTCGTGAACTTTAACATATTGGGTACTTCTTGTGTCTTCTTAAATGCCTCTTTTTATGCACATGAAAACTAAACATCATCTGTAGAACATCACCAAGAACAGCAGTTTTCGGGAGGTCATTCCTGATGTATTAAACCATGCTATTTGGATTATTCACTACAAAAGGGACCTTAAACTTTGGTAAAAAGGACAATTGGGGCATGAACTGCTATATTAGGGAAGAACATGCAGTGGTTCAATAGTTAAAAATATCGACCTTAAGGATGGTATTATTAGATATTATTCTTTTAAATATAAATGCTTAGGCAGGTGGTCAGAAAAAGGTATATAATACCATTCATGTTCCTTTTTATTAAAATGCTTTTAAGAGCTACTTGAACCTGTCACATAGGGCTTCATCTGGTGCTCTTTGAAGTTAATGAAAACCATTGAATTGACTTAAGGCCATAGTTCAGGCCTATAATTGATCTAAATGAGGTGCTAATTAGCCATGTATATTAATATCTATGCTTCACCTCCTTCAGTTGCTAGCACTACCATTTTACTGTATCTTGCCTTAAGTTAAATTCATACACCTCTGGAAGAAATTACTATGTTCTTTGACAACATAGCTACCTAGAAAATGCACAAGTGAAAAACGAAATATGGAAAAAGGGGCAAAGGCTATTTCAAATAACTAAAATTTGGTAGGTAGTTTTATAAGCTTGTCATCAAAAAGAAGAAAAAGTAAAAAATATCAGTTATGCAAACCATGAACCTCTAAGCAAGAAATTCTAGAGACTTCAAAATAATTTTTCTTTTCTGACCTGTCAAGCAGCAGAGACAAATAATGTGCACCTGAATACTCTCCCATTACAAAATCCATTTTTACTGAAGATGATCTTCAATTATTGCCTAATGTTCCTGAGTTTCTCAAGCAAAAAAAAAAGTGACACATTATTGTTAATTTAATGTACCTGGGGTTTTTTTTTTTTTTTTTTTTTTTTTTTTTTGTCAAGACTTCATAACAATGCCAAAGAAACCAAAGTTTGAATTTTACAAATGGACTGACAGGTCAATGTCCCAAATTAAATTTTCTGGGTTTAACTAACTTTTTTGGAGAGGGGATGAAAAAAAATGTAAAACTTCAGATCTTTGCACGAGTTGTCTCCACTAAATCCTGAACCATTGTATTGTATGTATTCTCACTAATTAGCAAAAAAAAATCAGCATTTGTATACCAGCAAACATCTTGTGGGAAGTACATGACTAGGACAGTCAGTTTTAGCAAAAGCACGACTTGTTTTAGCAAAAGAATAGCTTGCACATCCCTAGTCTGAAGATATGACTGGATTTTTTGCACAGGTACAGGAAATCTGTCACTTCCCAGAAGAGCATTCCCTTTGTGCATGCACAACACATGGAGCACTTCCACAGGAGCACCGGACCTGTGTCACCTGGGTAGTCATTTTGCCACCAGCAAGCTGCCTGATTGGAACACAGGAGAATGGCTGCTGCTGCAGGATGTGCTGTTCAAAGTGTAAAGTCTTCTAAAATCTGGGTTTAGATAGGAGAAAAAGTTGTAGGGCAGAAGAGCTGCAAGAGAAGAAAGGCATATTCATAAAGGATTTAACTACTTTCTGCCTTTTTCATGTATAGGTTTTGATTGCAAGATAATCCTGATATAATGCAGCCATACTTTTCCTGCTACTTAGCCATCTCTTAATATGAAGAACCTAAAAAGCAAAGCAAATAACTTTGTCAAGTTCATTGTCACAGCCTTATCAACCAAAGTTTTAGATTAAAGAATGTCTAAAAAGAAAATATAAGTAGACACCAATGTAATATGTATTTCTAAAAATAAAGTGGAAAACAATACACTTAATTAGTTAGTGAATGATCCAAGCCTTACATGGCTGTATTAGGAGCATCTGTTGTACTTAACATTAAACGTTGTCTAATATAGTCTGCATTTTAGTTACCATCTGTCTGTCTATTGATAAGACTTGGAAAATCTTGAAGGCCTTCACCAGCCCCAGCCCACATTTCACCACAGACTGGATGTGCAACTTGTATCACAGCAACAGAGAACTGGGAAAATGAGTGTACACTCAGGGGTCAAATTCTGCAGGCTTTTCTACATGGGTGAATACCCTCAGTGTTATAGAGGTCTATGGAGTTTAATGGGTTCCTATGCACCAAAAGAACTTGCATAACGTTTGCCATCACTGTTTAAACTATTCAGACATTGCTATAAAGCTGGATTTTCTCACATTTGAGAAATTGTGCGAAAGTGGAAAGAAACAGGACATTTTTCTGGCCCTCAAACACTGGTAACAGAAACTCAGTCATTAATTTCAAAAAATCATTTACGTTGGAAAAGACTTTTAAGATCAAGCCCAGCCTTTAACCTGACACTACCAAGTTTGCCTCTAAACCATGTCCCTAACCACAACAACGACCCATCTTTTAAATTCCTCCTGGAACGGGGACTCAACCACTTCCCTGGGAAGCCTTTTCCAATCCTTGACAATCCTTTCAGTAAAGAAAATTCTCCTAATATCCAATCTAAACCTCTCCTGGTGCAACTTAAGGCCATTTCCTCTTGTCCTATCACTTGTTACTTGGAAGAAGAGACCAACAACCATGTTGCTACCACCTCCTTTCAAGTAGTTATAGAGAGTGATAAGGCTCTCCCCTCAGCCTTGTTTTCTCCAGACTAAACCACCCCAGTTCTCTTAACTGCCTCTTATTCGTGCTCTAGACCCTTCATCAGCTTCATTGCCCTTCTCTAGACACACTCCTGCACCTCGATGTCTTTCTTGTAGTGAGTGGCCAAAAACTGAACACAGGATTTGAGGTGTGGCCTCAACAATGCTGAGTACAGGAGGGCAAACCAGGGCAAACCAGGATGCTAGTGGCCTTCTTGGCTGCCTGGACACATTACTGGTTCATATTCAGCTGGCTATAGACCAATACCCCTAGGTCTTTTTCCACAGGGCATCTTTCCAGCCATTCAACCCAGAGCCTGCAGCATTGTGTAGGGCTGTTGTGGCCCAAATGCACAATCCACCACTTAGCCTTGTTGAACCTCATGCATTTGGCCCATCGATACAGCCTATCAAGATACCTCTGCAGAGTCTTCCTACCCTCAAGCTGATCAGCATTCCTGCACAACTACAGTGCCATCTGTGAACTTTCGGAGGGTATGCTCACTTCCCTTATCCAGATCATCGATAAAGATATTAAACAGAATCAGCCTTAATACTGAGCCCTGGGGAACACCACTTGTGACCAGCTGCTAACTGGATTTGTCTCCATTCGTCACCGCTCTTTGGACCTAGTCATCCAGCCACTTTTTTACCCAGCAAAGAGTACATCTGCCCTAGCCATGAGCTGCCAGTTATTTTAGGAGAATACTCTGAGAAACAGTGCCAGAGGCGTTACTAAAGTCCAGATGAAAAACACCCACAACCTTTCCCTCAATTTCTGTAATAAGGACATACTTTCTGTCTCATGAAACATAGATCTCTTGGGAAAATAGCCAAACTTGATATAAAAACATAAAGCAATGGAGAGACTATCTACACTGTTCAGTCATGTACTTTCAGGAACAGATACAGTATTATTACAGTTACAGTTGTCTAACACTATTTCATTTGGGAATAGAAAACAACTATTATTGGATAGATAGTGGCAAAATTCAGTTCCCTTCAGTTTAATTTGCGCAGATATGCATGGATTTAGAAAATGTGCAGAGGAAGAGTGCATCTAATGTTATGGTCAAATTCATATTTGATTATATATCCTGTGTTGAATAGACAATAGACCAATGGCTTAGTCATTCTTCTACCCAATGGGATTCAAATCTATGACTGCAAATAGTGAGTAGAGGGACTTGAAGCTTGGATTTACACAACCAAGACAAATAATCTACTCTTCAGTAGCTTCTGGATGTCTTTTGTAATTGGATGTTTTGTTGCTTCTGTTTTTATGGGATTTTTTGTTTTTAAAGGAGAAGGTGTTGTACAGCTTCCCAAATTATGAATATGTGTATTAGGTGAAGAAGGGGTGTTGAGAAAAAGGAGTTCTTTCAGATGGTAAGGCAAGTATAGTTATTAGAAAGACACAAAATATTTCCATCAAAGGCTACTGTTACAGTGAATAATTTGTCTTACTTATCCATTGGGGATGTCTGCTAAAGACGTATCAGTACCTACATATCAGAGTCTTCACTCTTGTAAGTATACTATATTTAGTTTCCCCTTTTAATCACTAATTTTGTTTGCAAATTGGGATAATGTTAGGGTGGTCGCTCTCTAAATGGTTGTATTTGCATTCCTTAGACTTGGGAATAATAATAAAAAAAAAAATGAATCTGGGATTTTCCCTGTTTACTCATCTCCTGACAAATTCCGCAACTGATTAATTGTCTGTTGTTTGCTATTACAAGGACAATCATGCCCTTAGTTTTAATACTCTAGAGAGACTAGATAAAACTTTCATCACCTAATACTAAGTCTACTGATATAATGGACCACAAAAAAAAAAGGTGTTAATATGTATGGAGCTGCGGAGTGTAGAAAAGAAGTAACAAGTTTTTTAACATCTAAAGCAAACATAAGATTTGTTATGTACGCTGATTCCAGAGGAGAGGAGAGACCATAAAACTATTTTAAAAGATTCTAGGTCTATAAGACCTTGATGTTTTAATCACATTTGTTGGTAAATCTCAAAATTGTTTGTCTTGCACGCAAAGAAAAAACAGCCTTGGAATACATATTCTCTCAGTGCAGAAAAATAATCTTTATAAATTGCATTTTTTTTCTTTTTTTTATTCAGAAAAAAAAGTTTTACTTTGCAAGTCAATATAAATATTGCACTGCATACAAGTGAAGTCCAGTCTTCTTATGTTGTTCTTCCTTGATTTCCTTTTTTTCCCATGAAACATTCAGGTACAGAAATTGCGCTTATGAGATTCCCTTATCCTAAGGAGACTGCCTCTTGGGGATTATGCTGCATGGCCTGAAGACTATATTCTGTTTTCTGGAATGGCCTTTTTTATTGATAAAAATGTTAAAAGTGCAAACAGTGTCAGTGATAGTTTTCCTGGTAATGAGCCTGAAATTCGAATTCCATAAGCTATCAGGCTAGTTCATTGCCCACATCTGATTCAGTGCTTGGCTCCTGCCTTAGGAGTGTGGCCAAAGGTGGACACAGGTACAGCTGTGCAGTGGGTCTTTTTGTGCATGGTGTAGACGCCTGTCACCGGCTAACTGGGAATGCTAGGTTCATTATATAGGCCAATGAGGCCCTATTAGAAGTCATTCCAAGACATCTTGGTTTAAGCTTAAGTTATCCGAAAGTGCATCTAATATACCAAAAAAAAGACAGAGAAATAATTCTATTAAGTTTACTAACCCTTTATGAGTTCAAGAAAGTTCATATTTGTGCACATATTATATATCACATTTCCTAAAAAGGAAAAGGGGAAAAGAGCACCTGGGATTGGTCACAATACTGACTTCAGAGGTCTCAATTATTTCATCAACTTATGTATGGTTGATAGGATAACTGATATCTTTTACTCTAGAGTTGAGTAGCAAAAACAAACAAAAAATGAAAAACTACTAGAAACTCAAAAATAGAATAGGTCAAATGGATAGGACAGGAAAACCTTCAATAAAAAGAACCTTTCACAGTTAAAAACAAGCCTGTCTGGTGATGATTTGAAAGCTTGATGGGTATGTTTCTCTATCTAAGTCATTTTATATCCTAAGCCTTGGTTAAGTTACAGACCTATGATCTGTATCACAATATCACAGTATCGTAAGGTTGGAAAAGACCTTTGAGATCATCGAGTCCAACCTATGACCCAACACCTACACCTACTCCTACTTGTCAACTACACCATGTCACTAAGGGCCTCATCCAATTTCTCTTTGAACACCTCCAGGGATGGTGACTCGACCACCTCCCTAGGCAACGCATTCCAATGAACAATTACCCTCTCAGTGAAGAATTTCTTCCTAATGTCAATCCTAAACCTCCCCTGGCGAAGCTTGAGACCATGTCCTCTTGTTCTGTCACTGGTCGCCTAAGAGAAGAGTCCAACTCCTGCCTCACCACAACCTCCCTTTAGGTAGTTGTAGAGAGCTATAAGGTCTCCCATGAGCCTCCTCTTCTCCAGGCTAAACAACCCCAGCTCCTTCAGTCGCTCCTCATAGGGCTTGTGCTCCAGCCCCTTCACCATCCTCGTTGCTCTCCTCTGGACACACTCCAGCATCTCAAAACCCTTCTTAAACTGAGGGGCCCAGAACTGGACACAGTACTCAAGGTGCGGCCTGACCAGTGCCGAGTGTAAGGGGATGATGACCTCTCTAGTCCTGCTGGCCACACTGTACCTGATGCAGGCCAAGATACCATTGGCCTTCTTGGCCAGTTGGACACACTGCTGGCTCATATTGAGTTTCCTGTGCACCAGCACTCCCAAGTCCCTTTCCGCCTGACTGCTCTCCAGCCACTCTGTCCCCAGCCTGTAGCTCTGCATGGGGTTGTTGTGTCCAAAGTGTAGGACCCGTCATTTGGACTTGTTAAACCTCATTGCTCAGCCCATCTCTCCAGCCTGTCAAGGTCCCTCTGTAGGGCCCTCCTACCTTCTAGCAGATCGACACTTCCTCCCAGCTTGGTGTCATCTGCGAACTTGCTGATGAAGGACTCGATCCCCTCATCCAGATCATCAATAAAGATATTAAACAGGACCGGGCCCAGCACCGAACCCTGGGGGACGCCACTAGTGACCGGCCACCAGCTGGATGGGACACCATTCACTACCACTCTTCGGGCTCGGCCATCCAACCAGTTTCTAACCCAGCACAGAACATTCCCATCCAAGCCATGGGCTGCCAGCTTCTCCAGGAGCCTGCTGTGGGAGACAGTGTCAAAGGCCTTGCTGAAGTCCAGGTACACCACATCCACAGCCTTCCTCTCATTCACCAGGCGAGTCACATGGTCGTAAAAAGAAGTCAGGTTGGTCAGGCAGGACCTTCCTCTCCTAAAACCATGCTGTCTGAGTCTGATCTCTCCCTCATTCTGCAGGTGCTGCATGATTACACTCAGGATTATCCATTCCATAATTTTGCCTGGAACCGAGGTCAGTCTGACAGGTCTGTAGTTACCTGGATCGTCCCTACAGCCCTTCTTGTGGATGGGCGTCACGTTGGCCAACTTCCAATCTTCTGGGATCTCTCCAGTGAGCCAGGACTGCTGGTAAATGATGGAAAGCGGCTTAGCAAGTTCATCCGCCAGCTCTCTCATCACCCTAGGGTGGATCCCATCTGGCCCCATAGACTTATGAGGATCCAAGTGGCTCAGCAGGTCTCTAACTTCTTCCTCCTGGATGACAGGGGGGCTGTATTGCACCCCGCCCCTATCCACCGCTTCAGTAGACCAGTTGTCCAGAGAACAATGTGCCTTACTGTTGAAAACCGAGGTGAAGAAGGCATTAAGCACCTCAGCCTTTTCCTCATCTTTAGTTACTATATTTCCCTCAGTGATCGATAAGGATTGAAGGTTGTTGCCGCCCTTTTTTCTGCCGTTAATATATTTGAAAAAGCTCTTCTTGTTGTCCTTAACACAAGTGGCCAATTTAAGCTCCAGCTGGGCTTTTGCCTCCCTAATTTTCTTCCTACACGACTTGACAATATTTTTGAACACAACCTGACTCACCTGCCCTTTTTTCCAAAGGTGATACACCCTCTTTTTTTCACTGAGCTCCTTCAGAAGCTCCTTACTCATCCAGGCCAGCCGTCTGCCCCTTCGGCTCATCTTAGAGCACATCGGGATAGCCGGCTCCTGTGCCTTGAAGACTTCATTCTTAAAGTATGTCCAGCCTTCCTGGACCCCCTTGGTTTTAAGAACTATCTCCCAGGGTACACTGTACATTTGAATCTTTCTTCTCCTTTTAATTTTAGGAATAGATTTTTCCACCTGCTTAAATAAAGTCTGTTATCTCTGAATTGTTATTTCCCCTTCATACACACAGAATAAGATCAAAACATTCACTGTTATACTCAGAACAGACATTTTGGCCCCACAGTAATAATTTTTACATCTGCTCACAAAGCCCACCTGCAGCTTTTTAAAATATGTTTAGATTTACTCCCAGCTGTTCCTGTGGCTCCTGTGTTCTTGCTTGCTGGAATTCATCTGAAGTTTAAGATCTAAACATCCACACTTACTGAGCTATCCACAAAAGTGATTTGCTTTTGTTGTTTTTGCGTCATTTGGGCTCTGTAGGAAATGACACCTGAATGTCTACAAAGGTGCCAGTCATCTCTTCCGCCCAGTTTCAGCAAAGGCTGTGGCATTCTCGGGAGGCAGGGGAGATCGATAGATCAGTCTGCAATTCCAGTATTCAAAGCAAACATTTTGTTGAATGTTAAATTTAGTGAATCTTTGACCCACCGCCTCAGAAGCAAGAATAAGTACCTTAATAATTCAGTCAAATACCTACTTGCCCAATCTATCTGAATTCACATTTCAAAGACAGAATTTGGTCCTGAAACACAGATTTGTTATGCAGAACTCATATTCTTTGAGGAAAAGCATTACCCAAAGAAATATTTTGCCCAGATCTTTTGTAGCTGGCATAGTCAAAAAAACATTTTCAGCATTGTGCCATACAATGTACTAGCTGGCAAAATCCAGCTGGGAGCTTCAATCCATTTTGGATCATAAGAAATTAGATTGTTCATTTGTCATCTCAAACAACCATGCCTTTGTTCATGAATAACATGCAAATTAATGTGCATGAAAATCTAATGGGAATAGATGATTCAAAATATTTGAAGTTAATGATCAGGTGCTGTATTGATAAGCATAGGACAGATCTTTGGAAAAAGGCAAAAATAAATAACAGGAAACATCAAACAGCCTTTCATCCCTCACAGATCATTAAGGACTGAAAGCTGTTACCACCTGATTAGTGTTGGATAGGGTATAGAAATATCAGTCCAATCTCATAACAAGAAAGACCAGATCTGCAAAAACCCCAAAAATATTTATGTCCTGCCTGTGCGTGAAAATTCCACTTAGATCTCACTTTTGGAGGCTAGTTTCAAATTTCCAAGTCTCTGCTCACCTGCTGACCACCCTTGAACTACCTAAGCTGCAGAGATACCCCAGATTTTACATTCATTTTAATCGAATATTTTCAGTTCTGTTCTGGGAAAGACCAGAAGTTTCTTGTTTGGAGCACTAAGATCCCCATGTGTAAGACTTGTCAGAAACTCCAGATATCTCATCTTTCCCTCTGTCTTCTAAAGGATCTAAGTCTACAAGTGGGTCCAAACAAATACCTGCGGAACAAATACAGCAATTTCTGCTGCTTTCTGTTAGAGGGTGTCACAGCAGGGCCCTCACCAGTTCAGAGTTTCAGTGACTAAGGCTCCCAGCCAAACTATGCATGACTAGAGTTTTCTTTCTTGAAAGGAGTCAATTTTAAGTCCCTGCACTCTCCAGAGCACACCTCTTCCATGTGACACACACTTGCAATCCCTCCTGTTTGCTTTGGTCCAAGTGTTGCATGGTATGTATAAAGAGCTGTCGAGGCAAAAGCTAAGGGTGAACGCAACTCTGCAAACTAGTATTAGAGTCCGGTTTTTTCGAAAAGAAGATATCTTAAGTTTCTTTGTCTGAGTGCTTGCAACTGTCTTTCACTCTTCTGCTGAGCACAGAAGATCTTATGGGTCCTTTCATACATCTAGGTTCATATATTAATATTATAAAAAATACTGAAACTGTCAGACAACAAGTTGCAAAAAATAGTGCATAGGAAGGGTCACATTTTCTTCATTTACTGATTTTCCTGTCAGGCCAGCATCAGGACAGGGTAAGGGCACTTGGCTATGTTATTGTCAGTGTACTGAATTTGTGAATGAAAACAATACACTATCTGCTGGAACTCAGCCCATAGAGCTGTGTTTCACCTAGCTTATGAAAAGGACAAACCTAATCTGATGATGTAAACTTTTAAATTATATTTAAAAATTATATTTTCTATAAATATTTATATTTTGTTTGCTATGGGACTGAAGAGAAGCTGAGATGATCACAAAGAACATTCGTTGCTACTGAGTTCTTATAACTCCTGATGGAGAATACTTGTTTGTCACCTTTTAAATATGAGGATTAAGTGTACACATAAACATGGCTGTGTCCTCATGCTGTACAGGGATGAAAAATTTATTTTCAAAACTGATAGAAATATCTACTGGACAAATATTAAAGATATTTTCCTTAGCATCTTGGTACTGATTTCCCACAAGCTTTATTGGAATACTAGTTCTCTTTCTAAAATTTGGTGGCTTCAGAAATCATCTTTCTGGAAATGCAACATATTTCACTTCAAATATCTCCACTGGAGTTTTGGAACATCCATTATTTGACAGCAGCACAATTCTTGTATATATTTTCAATTGAATGTGCTGTCATTTGTGTTCCTAGGAAGGCTAAAAATTGGTGTACATTTATTTATTATAACCTATTTATTTTGGTTTACCTAGGAAAAAGACAAGGTTATATTGCTATTACAGGAAATTCCCTTCCTGAGCTTACAGGTTTATTTCCATCATGGTCTTCCATCAGCTCAGTGTCTCAAAACAAGCAAGGCTAGACAGAAACTAAAGGTTCCCAAATGTCTACTCTAGTGGGCCAAACAAAAAATATTTATTAGAAAGCTGGTGATTTGTCATTAGAAACATGGCTCTTGAAGTGGAAGAATAAGGCTTTTCTCTTTTGAGTGTCCAAGCTTAGTTCCACTGTTGTAGTCTTCTACGTGAAGACTATTGGGTTGCAACATGATTAGTATGGTATCTACATCTCTGACTTCCCAAATGAATAAACTGGCCTCTGGAGAGTGCATGAATTTTTTCTGGGGCAGGAAAACTAACAGCATTAAAAAAAAAGTCTTCATGCTACACATACATAGTATACCCAACATACAGCACCCATTAATGCATGGATAAATACTGCTGTATATTTGTCATTTTTAATTCTCTTACCCTTTCCTGACATAATGCTCATTATAGTTGGGTAGTGGGCTAAGTCTGGATGCTAACCAATCCTGTGCAAGCATATGAAGATTCTCCATATGTTACCTTGTAATGGTAATTGGAAATAATGACTTTATTGGTAGTTGACATAATTTTTAAGATATGGAAGCTGCTTTTGTGCCCTTTAGGCAGTGCCTGACAAAGCTAGCTATTACAAATAGTCCTCTTTCTACTCGACACTGTTAGCTGCTCAAAGGCACTGGGAAGAATGAATAATGGTGCAGATTTGAGTGTCACTGACATACTGACGTCACAGTTGCCTCACTCATGACCCTTACTGCTGGTGCCATGTATACTTCAAGTTCTATATGTGAAAGTTTTATTGGCAGAAGACCAGTCAGTCAGTGCTGTGAAACTATGAATTTTTTCAGAAAGAAAAGAATTACAACATTCAATTGTGAATTTACTCACCCTGGAGTTTTCCACTGTTTCATGAATTGTCACACATCTTCTATTTGTCCAGTATCAAGTTCAGGCATAGTGCACCAAACACACTGCTAATCCATTTTAACTTAAACTGCTCAGGAAACTTCAAACAGTGCTGGAGTCAGTTTAGCACAATTAATTCCCTCTGCCCTCAAAAGAAAGCTATCGCTGGATGATGAAAACCCAATTTGAATGACTGTTATATTTAGGGAGTTCCTTTAGCAAAGCTCGCCTACCACTTCTCCAAGTACTATCTGCTTCTAATTCTGTAGAAGGCAAATCAAATGTATACACGACTGTCAGAACCTATCCCTAGAGATCCCAGACTTCACCAGGTGGCACTGGCTGAAACTTAAGCAGAGAAGACTCAATTTAACCCTTAGGCACAACTCTGCTGCCATGGAAGTAGCTAGTGCTATTCAAACCTGAATATTCATATCCAAAAAATAAATGGAAATTTCTTCTCAGCATATGTCAGTTAAGACTTCTGACTATCTGGCACAATCTTCGTGATATCCAGGAAAAGGTATTTTATATCTCTAGCATTCCGAATAACAAAATTCCACAGTAAGTGGAAAAATTACCATAAATTTACATTAGTGTAGTCTTCGTTCACATAGAATTTTCAGATGAATGCAAACAGTTGCTGTTTTTTTCCAATAAAGCCAGCCACATTTTCAAAACATGAAAGAAATATCGACTAATGAATTAGTATCGTAATTAAGCCAAGGAAAGATACAGAAGTAAAAGATATACTTTTGTATAGAACTCAAACATCGCCCCAAAAGTCCTTGTTATTATTCTGATCTATGAAGAATATAATTAGGAACACTTAAATTGAATTTACTGGTAAGGAAAACAGATTTCCTCTTTCCTTGAGTTTGATGTATTTGGTATCCAAAAAATGTAAGGCTTGATTGAAACTTCTGCTCTGCAGCTTTCTTAACGTCCCTCTCCAGAGTGCATTTCTCAAGGTGAAAATTAATGCACTTAATTTATGTGCCTGGTTTAGGCCTTATTTCATTAAAAATATAAGATTACAAAGCAGGGAGAGAGGGTAATTTAGCCAGTGTAAACTCCTTCATTCCTTAGACTGTTAACAGAAAGAAGCAAGTTCCCTGAGACACCGTCAGAGAGACACTTAGTCAACTTAAATTATGTGCCTCTATCTTCCTTTAATGGTCAGGGCTTGCATAGGACAAGTTGATGCATTTGAATGTTTCCTTATGGAGTCTACAAGAAAGATTAAGCATTTACATTTGGTTCGTAGCCGTTCTAAACACGTATCTTCTCAGGCAATCGCAGAGGTGGGCAAAGTTATTTGTAAAGGACTACAGCCTAGCCTAGGCCACTCTAATTCGGTTTGCATACTTCTCAGACCAACAACCAGCCACAAGTAGGGTTCCCCATGGATTGATATTGGGCCCAGTGCTGTTTAATATCTTCATAAGTGATCTGGATGATGGGATCAAGTGCACCCTTGATGAAGTTTGTTGATGATACCAAACTGAGTGGGGAGGTGGGCACTTTGGAAGGTAGAGTGACTCTGCAGGAAGACCTGGATAGGCTGCAAAAGTGAGCTAACAAGAAACTTGTGAAGTTCAACAAGGGCAAGTATAAGCACTTAGGAAAACATAATCCAGGAGTTCTGCATGACAAGAAGCTCAATATGAACAAATAGTGTGCTGCGGCAGCAAAGAAAGCCAACAGGATGCTGTGCTGCTTCAACAAGGGCATCCACCAGCAGAGATAAAGAAGTCATTATCCCACTGTACTCGATGCTCGTCACACCACACCTGGAATACTGTGTTCAATAGTGGGTTCCCACTATACAAAAAAGATGTGGACAGGTTAGAGAGGGTCCAGAGAAGGGCCACAGAGATGATTAAAGGAGTAGGAAGCCTGCCATTCGAGGAAAGACAGAGAACTAGGTTTGTTCAGCCTTGAGCAAATAAAACTTAGGGAAGACTTTATCATGTTCCAGTTTTCAAAGGATGGCTATAAAGAAGGTGAATACACCCTTTTTACAATGAGTCATATGGAAAAGATGACAGATAATAGGTACAAGTTATTAGTGGGGAAATTCCAATTGGACACAATAGGAAAATATTTCACAATGAGAACAATCTGTCATTGGATTAATCTCCCCAGGAGTGTGGTGGATTTCCAAACACTGGACACACTTAAGATTCAGCTAGATAGGGTGCTGGGCCATCTTGTCTAGTCCGTGCTTTGGCCAAGAAAGCTTGATCCTTGAAGATCCTTTCAACCTAGTGTTCTATGATTCTATGAAGTGACCTCTCCCTCATTCTTGTTCGCTACGAGCTAAAGAGACAAGTTTACGTTTCAGGGTTTCCTTCACTAGAAGCATTAACAGTGTCTCCTTCCCCTACCCAGAGGCTAATTTTTAAGATAATATCTTTGAGAGTTTCCCCCTCCAGAAAAATTCAGCTTCAAACCGCCAGTAAGTTTAATAGTTATTATGGGAAATGCAGAGACGCCCACAGAACAAGAATGGGCCTTATTAAACCAAATAGAATCTGATTCATTGAAAGACAGAGTGGTGCCTCAGGGTCCAGGCAAAAGGCTTTAGGAAATATGTTTTTGTTAAGCAACAATTACTGAACTCACTAGAGGACAACAAGAACATTATGGGACTACTATTATGAAAGAACTTAGACTGCAACACCGGCAGTCACATCCAGCCTTAAAATCTATGATTGTGGAGTCATAGATTAATTCATTTGACTTCTCAGCTGCTGCACATTCACTTGTCCTCTCCTCTTTGCTGTTCTTGTTTTCTAGAATAATGAGTCAAGTTCAAATTCCTGTTTAAAATTCTTTTATTTTTCTGGGCCAAAAAGATCTAAAACATGATTAAACTGTGGACTGGAAATGGTGGGCAACAATTTCATTCCACAGGCACAACGAATTTTCCACTGTAAGAAAAAGTTTGTCTCTGCTAGAGAAGGGTGCTTTCTGTGGGACTACAGAATGAACATTCCCCAGAGATTAATGATACTATCACACCAGATTATTTTCTGCTGAAAGTGCTGGTTATGTTCCTTTGATTCAATATAAATTCCTAACAGTATTTTCATTAAAGAAAAAGAAAACAGATTAAAAAAAATAGCAACCAATGTTCACTGAAAAAAAACCTGCACAATGCACATAGGGAGCAGAGGATGAGAGATAAGATACCTAAACATTACTTCGCAGAAGGGTTTCATTTGCAGCTCTTTGAAAACTTCCTAGTCAGTGATGTTACGTCACTTGGTATGATAAAAATGCATCATATTCTTATTGTTTGGCTTGGACTTCTGAAATTCAAATAGAAAAGACCTCTTTCAACTCTGGACTCTAAAGTTGTTGGTCTATCTGCCAATTTCTAGCATTTGAAACAGATACCAAAATTACTTGGAAAGGTATTGCAGTAAAACTCTCAGGTAAGCGTTGCCAAATTATTTAATTTCTTTTCAGTTTGCATAGGCTCACTCTGCTTTAAACAGAAGTGAGATTATACAAACTAAAATATCCCAGAATACCTCATTTGTTATATATTCTTGGAACATATCGAAAACAGGTTTGTCTTATTCTTACATTTTACACTTAGTGCATACAATGTCTTGCAGAGAGTATTATATCATTACAATTTTGTATAGATTCATTATAGTCTCATATAATATTATAGTATCATTACAGATAATACGTATAGCATCATATATACATCCTCATGCCGATGGGGACCTACATTCTGCTGTACAAGAATAGACTCAAAAAAACCCACGAATAACTTTATAGCTTGGGAACAAAGAGGATAATACAAAGAGATGGTTGTAGAACATGGTTTAACCTGTCATAGAGATAAGGATCAACTCACTCGCTTCACTCAATATGAGTGAACGTACATTCAAATATAGACATTTTCATACTCTTGATTGGAAAATGTCGGTGTGCAAGATTGAAGACATCAAGACAATGGACCAGCCCACAACAATTTGTGAAACAATTTTTAGCTAAAAGGAATATCACTGTGCTTCAGCACCCACCCTATTCACCAGACTGGATCCCTGTATTTTTTACCTCTTTCCACTGACCAAATCAATGCTCAAAGGAACCCATTTTTTGTCAGTAGAAGATGAAAGCAAAATGAAGGAGATCCTCAACAGTCTATCAGAAAATGATCTGTGGAATTGCTTTGAACATTGGCAACATAGTAAGCAGCTGTGTGTAAACTCAGAAGAAAACTATTTTGAAAGTGATCATAGTTGATTTTCTTAATTTGTTAAATAAAAAGTTACAGGCACAGCCTCTTTTTTTGTGTCAGACGTTTTTGGAAAATCACTGTAAAGCAGTTTTAAGGTCATAATTCAAATCAGAACAGCTTCTGGAAACACCAGTGCTTCTACCGTGCTACACAGAAGTCAGCAATGCAGAGAAAGGATGCCTGCAGCAGAAGACTCTATTTCCTGCTCCAGTTTACCATATTGTAGTACAGTGTTGTCAGGCTCACGGCTCCTGCTGTTCTGCTGCTCCTGCTCCTGCAGCGTAACACTCATCCCACATGCTGCAAACGTGACCAGCGTTCTGGCCGGAGCGTACAGGCAAGGAGCTCGGCACTGCTGCCGGGTAGAGACAAGGTGCTGGGCTGGATAAAGCAAGGTGGAGGGCTGGATTCAGCCCATGGGCTGTGAGTTTGACACCCCTGGGATAGTACTTAGCAGAAACAAATCTCTTACTGCTGTAGGGCCCTATATTGAAACAAATTCAGAAACTAGAGCTCTGGAGACCAAATGTTGTAGCTCTCACCACAGAAACAAGGACTTCTGCTGTATTTTTTTATAGTAAATAGTTTGCTGTAAAACAAAGCAACAGTACTGGAAATAGAGACCAAATTTAGCTCCCTTTCTCTGAGGTGACCAAGACTCTAGAGAGTGAGGTGCTAAACAAAGGTTGAAAAAGAAGGCAATTGCTACCACAGAACATTAGACTGGAGTATGACCTTATGGGGACTTGGAGAACAGAGATGTATAAACAAGATTCGCTCTGTTTGGTGAAAATGAAACACATTTGCTAAAATTGCAGAAAGTATATATGAATTTCATGTTGACAAGTAAAGTGGAGGCTAAGATTTTGAAACATCCTTTGGCATTATTACTAGAGCTGCCTTCTGCCTGTGCCAGCTTAAGTTCCCCATTTTCACAGCCACGACCTGAGGTACGACATTTTAAAAAGGATGTGTTTCTTATGAAAACCTTCATCAACAGAGACTTTTCTAGTCACTGTCTCAAGCAGTCGAGACGGCACTTTTGGCAGCAGTAGGACTCCATGTGATGGAGATCAGGTAACATCAGTCTCATCTGCTATTTTCCTCTGTGTTTGTGGACAGCTTTCTGTTATTCATAGAACTGCTCAAGCATTCAGCATATGCAGTAGAGTTCCAGTGATTTAGAACCATCTGCTTAAGGTTTTATTTTGACAAGCTGTTCTGCTGCTGAAGTTCTCACAGGGTTGTTCAGGCTTTTACCAAATGACTGCTAAAAGCCAGTAACCACACTTCAAAGCTACCTTTGGTAAATGTTTGTGTTTATTTCTTAAGAAGTTTCATACTAATTAGTATGACCATGTCATGGGAAAAAACCCCTAACAGGGTCAAAGTGGTATACTTTAACTACTTTTCAACTGTAATTTGGTTTAATGAGTGTTTTTACCTTAATTCACTTTTCAAATAATTTCTGTAATAGACTTTTATCTTGTAACCCACCACATCCTTTAGTATTTTATTTAAATTAACTTACTAGTTTCATTCCATTTTGAATAAAATTACTTTCAGCACTGTTAAAGTTTTTAATTATCTGTTTTTTCACCTGTTTCCGTGCATTTATCTGCTTGTATGGCTAGTGTATGTATACTGTTTTATTCCAAAGGTTCTCTGTGCTGATTTACACTGAAATAAAACTGACATTACTAGCCAAATAATACCCAGGAAGAGATCATTGAGCCGCTTAGGTCAGATTGCAATATCTACAGGAGTCTCTTTCAAGGAGCTCTGTGGTCATTATCAGGCAGAAGTACACACCTGTGAATTCCCTCTTCACCAGCCCTATTCAGTCACCCGAATCTCATTTTCTTTCAATATAGCATCTGTCCTAGGATGCTGTTGGTACTGATAACATTCCTCCATTCTTCATGGAAGTAAGCAGGTTATTTTCATAGTCATACCAAACCCAGATACTCTTCAGCCTGCTGGAGGAGATCTGCCACATAATTTCAGACACTTTTACCCAGTACAAGGAAGCAAAATATTGCCATTTCAAAATGTCATGACAGGATTAAATTTTGGCAGGTTATCCCTTGTTTTTCTTTGCCAGTGTTTCTCTTTTGACAAATAGAGTCATAGTCTTTATGTGCAGGCCATTATGATCACTTGCTCTATGATGTATACAATTTTCTCAGATGCTGAGTCAAAACATGTTTTCCAGAAAGATATCTAATCTCATTTTACAGACTCAGAGCCAGAGCACTTCTATTGCCTTTCCTGATAAATTGTTAATTACATTTACTGTCTCTGTTTCAAGGTTGAATGTGCATATCTTGTTATGCTTTTTTTCTGTTAAGACTGAAATTTTTCCTTTTTCCCGTGATCAGATTTTGTTTCAAAGTAGAAGCAAGTATCTCAATATGGCAATCAAATCACCTTTTAACCTCCACATTGATTAGTTGAATAAATTGAGTCCCTAATGGCTCTGTTTATAAGGGTTGTTTTTCAGCTACCACATGTTGCTTTTTCTAACATCCTCTTTAAATGCAGTCAACAGGGGTGGTCCCAGTAGTATAGTAATAGTCTGACTAGCTGTGCCTGCAGTGGCATATGCTTGCTCTACAGTCCTCTTTTTGTGGATCCAAAAGTTGGATTAGCACATTAAGACACTCATGTACTATGACTCCAATGTACCTTCTGAATGATTGTTATCCAAAATAGAATTCCTATCCTTTACTTAGAACATTCATTCCGTGTACGCAGATGAATTACCTTATCTTCAGCTGTTTGAAAACATGCTTGTTTGGAGAGTAACCATTTAAGTGAACAATTCAGATCACTCTGTAATTGTAAACTCTCCTACTATTATCTGTTCCATTACTTGTTGTGTCAGTTATAAACTCAGACAGAAAAGATTTTATATTGTTGTCTACGTTCTCAATAAAATTATTGAATAGCACTTGACAAAGTACCAATGCCAAAGTTCCATTAACATTGTAATTTGAGAAAGCATAGTTTAGTCTTTTTTGTTTTCATGTAAGGCAGATTTTTAGTCAAACATCAAGTGGAATTAGGTCAAATATTCTGATGAAATTCAGTTTTACAGTCCTGTCTTCCTATTGTGTTCCTTGTCAATGACATGAATAATAAGAACAAAGTAAACACTTTACACTTTTTAAATGACATTTTGGTTTAGTGTCCCATCATATGTTGACTAGAAATGTAACATAATGCAGTATCAACGATTCTCAGGTCTGATCAACTGAATGGCAGATCTCAAGAGGTAACAAGGAAAATCAGGGTGTTTCTAGTGGAGCTCTGTGTCAACCAGAAAAAAATTATATCATTCATTATTCATCTAAATGAACTAGAAAAAGATATGAACAAGAAAAAATAACTAGTAAGTTCTGTGAGTGATTCAAAGACCTGAAGAATGAATGATAATGATTAAGCGAGGCCAGTTGCAGAGTATAATCTAGTATGGCAAAGCAATTCATTCAAACAAGTTAATTTGAATGCTATCAGATATAAATATTGTGATGTGCAAAACAGGGGAACTCGCTGATTAGGAGAATAGGGAAGCTGTTTGATACATTGAAAGGGGGTCAGTAAGCAGCATAAATACCAAAGTAGATGCTAAATCAATGAGGAGACTGATGTTGGAACAATGTGGCATAGCCAGTGTCTACATTTTTAAAAGATTGCAGAAAGCTTTAAATACTCCATGAAGTATATGAAAATAAATGAGGCACAGTAATATAGTGTGACTTGTTTTATCTAGTGTATTAATCCATTATATACGACTTCAGTAAAACTGAACAAAGTAGGTTGAGAAATTGCTATTTTGCAGCACTTGTATTTCAAAGAGCCTACGGTCTTTCATAGTCTTGACTTTTTTCCATTTTTCTGTCTGTCTTCCCATCTTCAGATAGCTCAGAAACAAGCATGGGCTACCAGAAGATAAGGAAGGACCAAACTAGGCTCTATCATTGACAATTGACTCTTACGTGGCCCCTACATGCCAACTTTAATGTTTCTAAATATCTTCCCTGGATTTAAATCTTTATGTTGCTCCAACTGGGTTTACTGATTTATTTCTAATTCATTGAGAGATTGTGGTTGCTTATACAGCAAGTCACTTACAACTCTGCGATAATCAGTTAATCTCCTGGATGGAGGTTGATTGCTATTAGAAATGAAATCTCCTAGAACAAATTTTCTGTATGCAGATGATCTCATAGACCAAAACATTAAGTGGAACTAAATTCTTTTTCATCTCATGGTAAGTGTGAGAACTACATAGGTAATTTCATATTTCCTTTTTGGTCTACTCATTGCAGTCTCACAGATTAAATAAATGTATGCGTAGGCTCTAAATCTCTCATTTCTTTTCCTTTCCATGTGCTTGTGCTTATTAAAGTAATAATTCTTTTTTCAAAGTGCTTTTGACAGTTTCCTTTTTATAATTTTCAACCAGGTCTATTTAACAAAGACAAACTACAGCCATATAAAATTCTGATTCCCTATTAATTTAGTTTACCATAGAGTTACATCCAATTGACCAGGTACTACCTCCTTAAATCTAACTGATCAGATGTTTTTCTATCACTGTGCATTTGCATTTTCCTTCAGAAATTGTCCTGTCTGTGTGCAAATAATTTCCTAAAAGAAATCTTTTCTTTAAAAAACAGCCAGAATAATACTAACTTGATAATGCTTACTAAGTGTCTTAACATTTTCTCTCACCATTCAATTCCAATAACTCATGAGTTTGGACTTTCTATCATAATCATTACTACTCAAAATTCATCAAGATTTCATTTTATAAACAGTAAAATATAAGCATGGAATTTTTTAAAAATATCTGTTTCCTGTTGCATGGTAACTTTAGACTTGGAGCAAAAAGGTGGGGAAAAAAAAGAAATCTCCCCTTAAGGCAGGTAGGTCAGTTTTGCCAGTACAGCAATTGTTATGTTAATTCTTTTCACTTAAATTGCCACCTAATGTCTTATTGGTAGCTGCAGCTAGCGTTGTACGTTTCATTCTGTGATGTGTTAGCAGCTCAGAAGCATAATGGCTAGCTGTTAAAGAAGAGAAAATACTCAGGGCTGGATTTATCCCACCTAATTTGTTTACAATGGCATTTGTCTAAGGATTTTTAATCTGCATAGTCTTGTGGTTGGGTTAAAGAAAACACACGCACACGCACGCACACACACTTCCAGTGCATAATTCATCTTATCCTAGCAGTAATATGACAAGTTGCTGATGATCCACATTTATTTAGGGCTTATAAAAATGAAAGCTGACCGTGAACACCTGAGGAAGAACTTCATACTCATAAGGATAAAATTCCTCCCATCAGACATAAATATCGACAATGTAAACATGTCTGAGTCAGTCCACTTTGCAGTCAGTGGGCAGAAATAAACACCTCAAGGACATAAGGCCAGTTCTCCTGAGGCAGGCAGGCAGGTAAAACTAGTCAGGTGAATTTCTGCAGATGGCTAAAATAAAGATTAGAAAAATCCTACCCCACCAACTCTATAGGGCACATAGACCTACCTTTAAAAAGCTGCAGTTGTGCCCATAGCACCTGTAGATTTTTCTGCTGTAAATTTACAGGCCTTTATCATAATGAAAAATTATTGACACCAACTTGGGCTTCACTTCCATGCTGGAATTGTCTGTCTTGACGCAATTATTCATTTAAAATAGATGACTGTAATTGTCTTTTTTAAATAAAATGTGTATAAGGGCACATGCAGTCTTCATGCTCTTTATCATTCACAATAAGGAAAAAAATATGTTCCAGGTTAGAACGTCTCTTCAGTAGATGTTTTATAAGAAGGATTTTGCTTATTGTTTGACATTATTTCTTCAGGTGATGGAACACTTCATGTACAATTTGCTATTCCCAAAACAGCAGATTGAAATCAGGCATCCTTTCTTTAACTATTTTTACATTCCTTTGTGTTTTTTAACTTCATGTCTGCACAAACCTATTTCAGATCACATTCACTACCTAATTCCTACTCATACATAGTTCCTTTAGTGGCTGATTAATTCTGATGCTTTCTTGTTCAGTTGCTATCTGAATTTTCAGAAGAAGTAGGGACAGAACATAGTTCAATGCTTATTATATTTCTTTGCTACCAAATAAAAACAATTAGGCAATACTGGGGGGAATGTTTGGATTTCCTCGCCCCCCCTCCCTGCATATTTACTGAATCTAATAGTGAAGGGAAAAAACAAAAAAAGAGAAGAAAAAAGAACAAAACAAGAGTGAACTTCACATCCTTCTGAATGGCTGGTTATAGTTTCAAACTCCTATGTTATCTTGAAACAGCATGACAGCTCTGAAGGAAAATATTAAGCTCCATAGTCTAGACTCTGATACATGAATGCACCTTCCTCTGATATCAAAGTGAGCTATAGAACTAAGTAGGAATAAGGTCTTTTAAAAAATCTATTATTATTATTATTATTATTTTTTTTTATTATTATTATTATTATTATTATTATTGTAGGTCAGAGAATTCTAACATCCTCCAGCTCCGATGTCTACTGTACATATTTTATAATGAGATAAATCCAGTTTGTTCGCAGATAATTTCCCCTAATACTGGGAAAAGACTGTGCAACCCTTCTAGGACTAAAGTGTTCCTGCTAGTGAGGGAAAAAAAAGGGGGAAAAAACAAGATTAAGAGGCAGCTAAAACTAGCAAGGGCTAAGAAAAGAACTTATCAGCTTCCAGCTCAGCTTTTCAGCACTCAGTGCCAATATGTAAAATCTACAATTCTGAAACAAACTCAAAAAAATGCATCTTGCTTTAATTGAAGTTCAGTTTGCCTAGGGAAATAGAGTGAAGGTTTCCAGCTGAATATATCTTTTTATGGAAAACAACAGCAGTAATGATTCACATGTTAAAATGTACTACAATAAATAGTTTGTTTTTCAACAGTGGTTTATATCTCACAACACACAGAAGATTAAACAAACATTCTTTATGAAAAATTTCTGGGCAAGCTTTATTTTGTCTCAAGATCCACATTATCATGCAAGGACTGAATAGTGTTCCCCATCCTCAGGGAGGTGCCAAATGCCCAAGACTGGGACTGCCCTGCTGCACCCTGGCTGCCCCATTCCTGGCACCCAGGGAGCTGCTGGCTCTCCTTGTGCAGGGATATCTGCTTTGTTAGACCTAAAGACCCTTCTTCTGCTGAAACCTTCTGAAAGGGATCCTTTACTGTTCAGGCACTTCCACCCTGAATCTTCTTCGCTCTGACCTTCTCTGGCCCCTGTGCTTCTACTTCATGGCTGCCTTATGATACCTCCCATTTTGCAATCCCCAACAACTTGATGGTTCTCCTTCCAAAACAGAGTTAAATTACTGGCACTTAAACTTTAAGTGCTAATTGTCTAGTAATGAAACCTTTAATCATCAGGTGATTAAAATTTTAATCACTAAAAGGCCTGTGGAAATCTACTACATATTGCTGAAGATTAATTTCTAAGTATTTTCTAAGATGTACTTCCAGTGCAAATTGCCTTATGTTGTAGAGATGAACAGTGCAATATGTGAAGTATGAAGTTCTTCAATAAATCCTGTACTGAGAAAAAGGTTGCAAAGAATTGAAAGTTACAGTTTTAAATATAAACTATACGTAATGTTACATTAATTATTTTAAGAAAGGGATTTTTTCATCTTGTTTCCAAGTCACTACCAAAAAATACATCCCTGCATTAACCTCCTAGCAACTAGACACAGATTCATGAAATCTGTTTTTCCGATCAAGTGGTAGAGGAGAGCTGAAAATCCAGCTTTAAAAGATATCTAGAGAGAACCTAAACTATTTTGACATATTGAATAAGAAATAGTAGATACTCTATGCACAAATCAAACCTTTTCATCATGAAATTTGACAATGAAGTTTAGCACATGGATTTCAAATTAACATTCTAGAAAGTAATGACACTACTAGTTCAATTAGCCACAAATGAAGAAGGATTTACCAGACAGAATGAGCCATCTGCTACAATCTACGGTATTCGCTTTCAAAAAAAAAGATCTGTATTTGAAAAGATCCCTAAATTCAGAGAGTTCTGTATGCACCAGTTCTTGGCATTTCGTAACCACCCATTAGCTGGGGCAGAGGAGTGGGAAGTCTACTGACTGTTGGAATGGTTTTACAAAGCTGTGTTTAGGAATAAGACAGATATCTCTGAGGATTTTCAATATTCAAATAAAGGTATGTTTTGATGATGCTTTAATCATTTAGGGTTATATTATACTAGCATAAAGAAAATATGAAACACAGAATGGCAGTGTCTGACATTGGGCAATCACAGTTGGTACAAGACAGAGAATAAGCTAGTCTGCATTTCTAAACCTCTCCAGATTAGCTTTTCTGAAATTGAATTCCTTGCATTCCCTTATTCCATGGTTTCATGGCTTTTCAGACTCATAGACGGCTGTTTCTCATGTTTGTCATGCATTTCCAGCAAAATAAGTGCTTCATGTACTCTTTATTGTCATGCTATAGCTTCCTGGGATCACAAGCGTATCAAGCAATTTAGCTGCTAAGAGTCCTATTAAGCCTAATACAATTCAGGATGAATATAAAAGCATGTAGGGAAGATATTGGCTTTGCATGCTTACAAACATTTTTAATGTATCAACATACCGCTCCATCACTTTTGTGTTGTTTAAAGCATTGTGAGTCTTTCAGATGAAGAGCATGATGTTAATTCTTTACTTCCGTGGTACTACAGAAGTATCAAGAAATATAAAGGAAGTAATGGAGCTGAAACGAATGATTTGCTATGGTCAATGGGCAGCTTTATAGAGAGAGATATTCAAGACCTACAAAGCATAGTCTCACACATCTCAAAAATAACTATAGATTCACCTTAAATCCAGTCTGGAAACCAATTAAAAAGGCATGCTTTTCATCTGCAAGAAACACAATAGTTTTAAACCCATGGAATTCTATAACATTATGTTTTTAATGAAAACAGTAGGAACTCTCAACAAGTAAACAATACTTTTTCATTTGTAATAGCCTTGTATTCAAGGTAATACATGTACTGCTGTCTAATTTATAACTGTTTTTACATTTGCCTCGATATTATCCTCATATTGTTATTAGTTTATCAGTCACTGGAGACATCTCCTGAATGAAAGACATTATATAAACAGAATTCCATTCTATTCTGGTCCATTTGTAAAGGTCAACTCAGCAATGAATCAGTGCAATACTAGAAGGGGGCAGTTCTCCTGAGACTGGAGACACCAAAAGGGCTGACAAATCGTGGTGTTTTGCAAAATCAGTTCACTACAAGAGACATGTTACATCAAATCCAGGCCTCCTAAGATAGGCTGGTCATATTGTGTTGATATGAACAGAGTTCAGCCTGTTTACATCAGGTTTGAATTAGACTTAACACAACAGTTGTCTGGGATAGTAATGCCTCCATACATGGAGTTACACCATGGGCCACCTTGCTTAGAATTTTGTGTTGTCTGTTTTTTTGTGTCATGACAGCTGAGAGTCATAGGCTGCAATATTATGTCACTCTCTCTTACAAGTCTGGTCATAGAATTTTCACTTGCAGGACCTCCTTTGTTTTGTTTTCTTTTCTAGAAATCCCTGGAATCAAGTCCTCTGAAGAATATACCAACGTTTTAAATTGTTGTCTCACTTATAGTCTGTTTACTTTTAATAGATCAGGTACAAAGCAATAGTCTGACAAATCAAGACAAATATCTCCTTTGCTGAGAAACACCATTTAAAAGGATATCATTACATGATCATTCAATAAAACAGTATGTGTTAGGGATTAAGGTCTTGTTGAGCTACAACATTTGGCATTTAGTTCCTTGAGGCACTACTTGAGAAAAGTATATATGGTACTCGAGACTGGAGCTTCTACAATTAGCTTTATTTCTGCTTTTCCTTTATTAAATTTCTTCTACTTGCTTGTGAGGCCAAATTCTATACTGTTTTAACTATGCAGCTAGTACTTTGTTACCTCTTTTTCACTTCGTCATAGGAATTCTTATTTAGCTTTTCTGCATTCTGGTGTCTCAGTATGTATGCAATGAAGGTGCAAATGGCCTGCTGTCTTTGAAACATTTAAAAATACTACACGCAGACATCTTTATTATTAGATTAACTCCCTTCATCCTCCAGAACCATGTCTCTAAAGATTTTTTTTGTGTTTTAATCTATTTTTGTAACGTACTAACTGCATTCTTGACTGATTTCTGGCTTTGCTGATATTAAGGACTGAAGTTGTATTTGGTATGTCTGGCTCTTTTTGTTTTGGATTGGGCATTGCATCCCAAATTTTCTTTCTGTTTTTCAGGTGCTTTAACAAGTCCTTGATTCTCCCTTCCACTCTTGTTTGGTGCTCTGACCCAAATTCTGCTTATATCCTTCCCTTGTAGAGAAAACTGAGTTGTCTGCAGATTCTGTTTTCTCATCACGTGGCGGTCATAGATTCATCTAGAAGCATGAGTATGTCGATGCTTGTGAAGTAATTTCATTTGTTCATGAAATTTGAATTGAAATTTATTTTCCTCCCTTTTTAGCTTAAATCATGACATTCTTTTCCTCTTTATCCTTTTTTTTTCCTTCCTTGCTCCTCACACTGCTTTAGATTGTCCCTTTTAAGCCTCTTGTTTATTAATGCCAGCCATGTTATCTTGATTTTAATCATTCTGCACTTACCTAGTATTTCCTGATTTCTGTCTGAACCAGTGGCTCCCATTAGCAGTTTCATTCCTCTCTCTGGATGTATATGGGCATCCGCTTCTGCTTGTGGGCATTGACAAAATGCTGGGCAATCAGACCTCAAACTGCAAATACCTGATCTCACTTTAATGGTTGAACTCTGCATGCAGGGAGTGACTGAAATTATTTTGTTTTTCCAATCTATCCCTACCTTAGTTACTCAGCAAGGCTCTTAAAGTACTACCATTTTGTCACCTGAGAGAAAGGCAGGTCAATATTCACATTTACAAGATATGCAACCTGAGAATATTAAGTGTATTTAGCATTTTGTGATTTTCCAAAAAAATTGTGTTGAAAAGAAATGGCCCATTATCCTGAAAGTACAAATGAACACCAGTAACAATTATGGGTTCAGACAGAACTGACATTATCAAAAAATCCAATTCTTTTTTTCTTGATCTTCCCTCAGAAATGTGAGCAAAACCCAGAAAAAAGCAGAAAAATGTCTTTGATTACCAACATGAATTTAGTAGCAGCTAGTTATAATGAGTAAAGTGCAAATCGCCTTCCATTTCAGTCCCAGTCAGATACTCAGACTGAATATGTGCTTAAATAATTGAAAGGATCTGTTGCTTTGTGCATGATACTAGCATTCTAGTGCCATTTGGAGAGACATAGACTAAAACCAATTGGACAGACATAGATGAGTGGCTAAAATCCTGTCCTTATTCTGGAAAAAAAGAAAGCAAGGATCTTATCTGAAATGTTCCTCTGTTTCTTTGGATAAGCTGTTCTGTTTCACAGTAGTCAGTTTATGCAATGATGATCATAAAATGTAAATGCAAATAGATATCACCGTTATATGGTATCATAAGTATAGGAAATAATGCAGGGAATTTGAGGAATCACGACTGCTACTGTATAGCTTTTTAGAGGAAATATTATATTGTAGCAAAGATTATTTTCCTTTTCAACTTCATCATGCGTTTCTGGCTATTATGTATCTGTCAATCAATGTAATGATTCCAGATCAAGAAACTGATTGTACTAAGAAGAAAAAAACAAAACTCTTTGTCCTTAAAATGAAAAAAGCTTTTGTATATCATAGAATCATATAATGGTTTCATTTGGAAGAGATCTTAAAAATCATCCAGTTCTAACTCCCCTGCCATGGGCAGGGACACCTCCCACCAGACCAGGCTTCTCAAGGCCCCATCCAACCTGGTCTTGAACACTTCCAGGGAGAGGACATCCACAGCAACAGGGCAACGTGTGCCAGTGCCTGTGTCATCACTCTCATCATGAAAAATTTCTTGCTAATTTCTAATTTAAATTTTCCTCCTTCCAATTTAAAGCCATTCCCCGTCATCCTATGGTTACAAGTCCTTGTAAAAAGTCCCTTCCCAGCTTTCCTGTAGCCCCTGCAGGTACTGGAAGGCCACTGTGAGGTTCCCCCTGGAGCCTTCTCTTCTCCAGCCTGAACAAACCCAACTCTGTCATCCTGTCCTTGTATGGGAGGTCCTCCAGCCCTTTGATCATCTTCAGAGTCCTCCTCTGGACCTGCTCCAACTGTTCCACATCCTTCTTCTGTTGGAGATTCCAGAACTGGAAAAAATACTCCAGGTGCAATCTCACAAGAGTGGAGTAAAGAGGGAGAATCACCTCCCTCAACCTGCTGGCCATGCTTCTTTTGATGCACCCCAGGATATGGCTGGTCTTCTGGGCTGCAAGTGCACATTGTCAGTTCATGGCAAGCTTCTCATCAACCAGCACCCTCAAGTCCTTCTCCGCAGGGCTGCTCTCATTCACATTGTCCCCCAGCCTGTATTGAAACTGTGATGTAGGACCCAGGTGTAGAACCTTGCACTTGGGCTTGTTGAACCTCATAAGGTTCACACAGACTCACTTCTCCAGCTTGTCCAGGTCCCTCTGGGTGGCATCCCATCTTTCCTGTTTCTGAGGCAAGAGGGAAAAGCTAGCACACCCACCTCGAAGTTTAACGATAATTTGAAAGGCATAAAAAGAAACTGTAATTTCTGTAGTGAAATATATGCTGTACAGAAGCCATTCAGGAGCAAGGGCAGAGCAATCTGCTGGTGGTTTGCAGATGTGGTGGGAGCTTTTGGCCCTCTGAGCATACTGCCAGCTGCTTATGCAAATTATCAGGAATTTTTCACATACCTATGGGTATCCACCCTTATGATCTGTCTGTACCAACTAAAACCATATTCTCCAGATACCCTGACACACAGCACTCTGTGAAACACACATATGTTTCTATCATCAGAGTTAACAGGGAAATTTTAATGCATATGTATCAACCATCTACTGGTAATTCAGATGCAAGTGAAAATGAAAACAAAATTAATTAGATGTGTTTTGATCTCAGTCCAAAATAAATCAGAAATAATTCAGCCGAAGCCAACAGTCAACCTTGTACCAACTTAGTGTGAGATCAGGGCCAGATCTGTGATGTCTGTGATAGAAGTCTTCACTTTTGCCTACCTGAGTTTACTGAAGCACTCATTGTTCTTAGTTTCCCTGCCCAGAGAACAGGGATTTCATCATTTGAAAGTGGCAACTGTAAAGATTTTAATAGCAATCCCTGGATATTTGTCTCTTTTACCTTATCTTAGCTACTGATTGATGCACTTCATATTATATAATACAATCACCAAAGCGAGCTCCAAATGGAGTTTCCCTGTGGCAGTAGCTCTGCTGAAGTCATTACAATTACACTTGCAGAAAATGCAGCCTCTTTTTTTTTTTCTTAATTGTGTGATTGTATCTTCTTTTCCTGTACAGGAAGAAATAACCTACTCATTCAATACCAAGTAGCAAACCACCTATGTAACTATCTTGCTTGGGAAACTTTAATTTTGGCTTTCTATCCACCGATACGTTATGTGAACTGAAACGCACGAAAATGCGTAATACGTGTCACTAGATCATATGAGATTTGATGTCTCATATTTACTCTCTCGAGCACACCAAGAGAACACTGTAGGTGTAACACAGCACAATGTCATTAACTTCCATTTGCCAGTTTGCAACCCCTCTAAGGTCTGAATTTGTATTTAGTCAGAGGCAGAAATTGGTCACCTGTTTTTAGCATGTGTCAAGGTTTTGCTACCCGGTTACCACCAGGTGGTAGCATTTTAAAACCTTGTTATTTTAAACCAACTACCCTGTCTTATTTGGCCATTTTTCTGTGGCTTCTTGCAAAGGCTAATGTTAAGAAGGTTGGCATGGTAACCTACTAAGAGTGGATCAGATTGTCATGTGGAGAGTTCAAGCAAGAATTAAGATAGAGACATGGAAAGGCTTCCATTTGAGGAGAGACTGAAGACACTTGGATTGTAGGGTATCCTACTTTACATTCTTACAACACGTTTTGGTACCAGGAAATTGCAACAGAAGAAACAGGTAAAAAGAAAAACTTTCCCTTTCTTTTGACATAATATTAATTGATGGAATTCATTTTATTAAACTCACTAACAATAAAATCAACTTTTAACATTACTGAGAATATCTACCCAGTATGTAAAATACCTTGTAATAGAGACATATCGTGATTTTCCAAGGCATAAGTCTAACCATTAAATGCATTCGTAACTGACTTTCCAAAATTCCTTGCACTGCTATTGAAATATTTTTGTACAGTGATTAAGAGAAGGCAGTGGATTTGATGGGTGTCTTACAGGATTTGATTATGTCCACTGGAAGAGTTTTGCATGGGTGGCTGATGAGGAGGGATAAAAATTATTTTCAACCACTACACTGCTGACTGTTCTGCTTATGCTTTGGGTTTTGTTTGCTGTTTTCCCCTCCTGCCTACACTATGGTCCCAGAGAAAAATAATGCTTTAGTAATGAAAGAATAATGAACGAGAACTGTAACTAGAAATTTTGGTTATTGCAACACCTTTCACCTTTCTCATTTTTCAGTCAGCTCTTCCTTACTTTTGTCTGAAAGCTTTTTAGCAGTTCTGACACTCCAACCCCTTTTTTACTACTGTTTAAGTACACTTCCCTTCTGGATTGTCCTCTTCTTAACATATTCGCTTCTCAAACTACAGTTCTGAGTCCAATGAAAGTAATCTTCTGGATGCTTCAACAGATGCCTCTTCTTCAATAGTTCAGCTTGCTAAGCCAGTGTTGAACTTCTGCTTTGTGACATTAGAAATAACTTATAATGGATAAATACAGGAATTTTGAGCTTAAAATATGACTGCTAAAATTTATAGGGCAGATCAGATAAAAATTAACAGTTGCAATTCCCAGCCTGCTGCAACAGGAGACTTGTTCAATAGGCAGGATCAGAGCTCAGGTTCTGGGAGTGCAAGGGACTCAGACCAAAGACGAAATACCAACCACATTGTACTGATATATGTTGTACCTTTCTGGTATGTATTTCTCTACTTGCATTCAGTTTGGGAACAATAAAATCTGCCTCAGTCTACCACGCTTAGCACTTAATTTGTGTATACGTTTCAGTGCCTACTGAAGCAGTCTGACTTACGTAAGTGCATCAGTTCAACAATATTTCCAAGACTCGTACCTTTCAAAGAAGGGATTGTGGAGCAGTCATGCTGAGATAGAAGTCATTTAGATAAAGGATGAAATGCAGAACTCAAGGAAGGGAGAAAAATTCTGAGAGTAATAGAAAATCAAAATACATAATTTACATAGTATGCGCATAGAATATGCAGCAGGCAGTAGCTGTGCTGGGACAACTATAGACTCTACAGACATAAAGAGTAGAAGACTGTGTTGTGACTTATTGGAACATTTCAGATGACTGCCTTGCAACTTAAGCAGTGATTATTTTTAGTGGTAGACACAGTGGTATTGTTATTTGAGAGGATTTATTCAAACACAAATAAATAGATGTAACTACATTTAGCTAAATCTAGATAAAATCTATTGACCATTATTTCTTTTGGCAAAGAAAACATATAGGAAGGAAACTACCTATGTCCTTTGATAAGTGTTTTGCATTTCTTTCTTTCTATTAGGATAATTTCCTCCAGTTTTGAAGACAACTATCTACCTATTTCTGTGAATTAACTGGGGAAGAAAAAGAGCTGTTAAAAGAGAAGTAACTGTATTTCCCAAGCACCCAGTTCCATCAAAGATGCAGAACACTCTTCGGAACCTTCCCCTCAAATTTGAATTTTTATGTAAGCCCACAAATATTTTGCTCCCTTACCAAATTTTTTCCTTCTTCAAAATAAAATAAGGATTTTACATGTATATATGTTTTGCAAAGTGTTCCATTTTCTTTTCTTCCCCTATCAAGGATATTAATTTCAATGACAGCAAATCTAAAATTCTTTTTATGCATAAATTAGAAGAGACTGCATCTCTTACTCTGCATGAGCATAAAATGGGGTTTGCCCTCTTTTACTGTTAGGAAGCTGAATCTTTTAGCTAGTGCTGCTGAAATTTCTGCCTCTTATGTTGCTGCTCCTGGCTTGATGGGAATTCAAAAATACTATCTCTGAATTCTATTCTTTTTGTAAACTTTCCTACAAAGAATCAAAAATAGAACTCACTTTCTAAGAGCAGCAAACCCACTGCAAACTCAATCTTGTTTTTCATTTGTGTATGTTTTCTTGACACTTCTATTTTAAGCAAGAGAAAAAGATCCGTTACACCTTTACTGTGGTGACTTGGGCTCTGACATCTTTATCTGTTACTGGACTTTCACATGAATTATTCTTTGGATACTGAATGATCCTGATGGATGTGAGAAAACACTAAATTCTAACTGATATTTATCATACATATTGAGTAGTTTTAAGAGATTTCAGATGTGAAGTTAAGGCAGAAGAAAGTTCCTAATATATAGCAGATTGTATTTTAAAACTAAAATTAAAATTCAATCCAAAAACTACTGATAATTCACATTTATATTCTGGTAGACATACATTTATTCTTTTTTTCTCTTGAGGTAAATACAGATATTTTATTATGTAAAATAGCCACCAAAGTAATACTGAAATTTTTTTTTCTCTCTTTTTTTTTTTTTTAACACATGTATTAGAGGTAGTTTGCCCTGGCTATTTGTAGTATTGATGCTATAATAGAGATTTCTGCTTACTGATAATTGTCTTTGAGAAGTTAGAGAGGTTTTGTTGATGTTTTCATGGTTTTTAGTTTGCTTCTTGAAAATTAATTAATCAAGTATAATCACCTGCTTGTGTGAAATATTTATAAACTTTAATTTCCATTGCTAGAAATGCTCCGCAGCATCTCAGTATTGTCTCTTAACGACAAGAATAAGGAGAGAGAGAGGGAGAGAGACATATGTACAGGGATCATTTATCCCTCTCCTCAAACCAATGAATTTTTGCTATGAATATTATATTTCTACAGAGAATAGTTTTGATATTTGAAGTTTATACCACAATTGGCCTCATTCTGTTGCTTATGCTTCTTTTTTTTTTTCCCCTGAAAGGCTGGCAAGTATAACACACAAGACTGCAAACTCCACAGGAAACATTGACTCCTGGAAGTTTTTAATTGAACTTAACAATAAAAGAAAGCTCTAATTCCTGCTAACTAATATTGTTTCTCAATATTCTGTTGATGGTGTTCAAAATCATTATAAAGCTACAGTCTGGAGGTTTCTGCTCAGTATCTTAGGGTATCTGCCTGGCTACAGAGAATAACTGGAATAAATCTGGGATTAAGAGAGGCCACTTTCACCCTGGGAAGCTATTTAAGAAAACAGCTTAACTTTTGTGGAAATGCCAAAACGTCTGTTGGAAGTAAAAGGCCTTGTTTTGACACCACTCTGTTGGTGTGAATGAATTTTAGAAAAGCAGAGAGACAACACTGTTGTAAGCAATAAACAATCTCGCTTTCATTGGTGCAGACTAATAGAGGTTGGTCTGTAATGAAGAAATCAGAAAAACAAACATGAAAAAGGCAAAAAAAAGAGTGAAGCACTGTTCAAATCTGAATTTTTTTCAAAGGCATGACGTCACAGGCAAAATGGTGGTACCCGAGCTACAACACAGAGCTTAGCCTTCCAGGAGTGATCAAGAGGAACAGGGGGAGAAGGTTTTTCGGTGACGAGTTCTCATTTACATTTACTTGATAGTCTGATTTCTCAGCTGACAAATGTCAAAATGTGTGTAAGAAGCGTACTGAGGCAAATTACGTTGCCTAAGAAACCTAAGTGAAGGATAACTTGCAGATATAAGAGAACAATTCAGTTAAGGGCAAATAAAAATAAAATTGAAACATCTTGATTATCCTGACGAAAAAACAAGGAGTAGTTGAAAGAGATGTAAGTAACTGTAATTTTAGAATTATTTTTACTCACCTATAAAGAAGCAGAGGTTTTGTTATTAACAAAAGAAAAAGTCTACATATTAATAAACATTAAAAGAAATTAATTAATGTATCAATTAACTTCCTGTAGTTCCCCAGGCTCAGCTCCACACATCAGTTACACTGGCTTATTAAGTGACTTTTTAGTCCTTATTGGATAGTTCAATAAATCAGACAAAGAAAAGATCCAAAATTTCACTGACTCTTAATTATTTTTTTAAGTATCACTGGATTAGCTCTTACTAGGCATCATATTTCCTTCAATGTCAACATCTGACACTTTTATATTTACTTTCAACCATCACTGTACACATGCTCCACTAATCATGTGATCTATGCAAGATATGAATTCCTTAACTATGGATTTCTTGTGGTAACAGCTGAATTTCCAAACACAAATAAACTTAAAACATGTATTTTACGTAGAAAATTAGGAAAGCAGTTATTGAATTAATTGTTACTACGTGTTCCTCAGAGTCAAGGACTTCAGTGTCACACTAACGGTTGCAGGTGAGTCAGTGATAAAGGTACAAATGACTGTACCAGCATAATTAGAACCTTTCTCAAAAATCTGCAGCGCCAGTCAACAAATGAGCAGTTAGTGTCAGAGTCAGCCTACAGTATAAACTTATGCCTGATAAAAATATAAATAAAAAATATTCTGGTACCAGCATTTATTCTCTACAAATGCCTTGATATCTTGTTACAAGACTGGAAATAAAGCTCCTTGAAATCACTGGAAATATTCCCATTGGCTTCAGTGGGCTTTCGATCAGGCTTATAATGAAATAATTGGTTTCACGCTTTTTTGACCTATCTTCTTTACAAGTATAGCTGGATAAACCTCTCATATTAGTTAATTACCTTTATCTGCAAGATGGATGTCTCCATTAATTTCAATCAGTAGATGACATGAAGGTTCTCCTGAAGCGGTCCTGATTTTCATCAGGTAGAAGTGAATGAAGTTGCTTTAAAGTAACTAAAGCTACACTGATATGTACACAATATATCAAGATATACACAGTATATCAAGATCTGATTGCAGTTGGAGCTTTATATTGTGGGGGGAAAAAATCCCACAAAGCAAAACATTTGGAAAAATGGTTTCTTCTATTTGTATATGCCTGAGATAAATACAATATTTTTTCTTTCTTTGAGTTTTAAAAATCGATCACTTTCTACATTTTTCAATTTAGTTTGTCCAGGTCCCTCTGGATGACATGCCATCCTTCTGATGTGACAACTGCCCCACACAGCTTGGTGTCATCTGCAAACTTGCTGAGGGTGCACTTGATCCCACTGTCAGTATCATTAATGGAAATAAACAGCACTAGTCCCAATATGGACCCCTGAGGGACACTGCTTGTCACAGGTCTCTATCTGGACATGGAGCCATTGGCCACTACCCTCTGAATGTGACCATCCAACCAATTCACCAAACAGTCCACCCATCATATTGGTTGTCTCTAATTACTTCACTTCATGTGCTTTAGCACAGCTTCTGGGAGGATTTGTGCCATGATCTGAGCACAGAGGCGAGGCTGACGGGTCGGTAGTTCCCAGGGTCATCCTTTCTACCCTTTTTAAAAACAGGTCCTATGTCGCCCTTCTTCCAGTCCCAAGGGAAGACCCTCCTTCCCAGTCTGTCCCTTCTGAAGAGCCTATAACCATCAATAGCCACACTCCAGACATGGGATTTGTCCCACCAAGTTTCTGTAACTGCAAACGGATCGTAGCTTTCTAGGAGCACAGTAGCTTCCAACTCCTCCTGTTTGTTGCGCAGTTATTCATAAAATAAATCTCTGTTGCATTTACATGTCACTGGTATTATCCTCAATATGTACATACACTGAACAAATTATAAACATGACAGAAATATCTCACTTGGTCCCATTTGTAAATCACTGTTTCAGATAATTTTTTGCTTACTGTTTAGTTTCTTCATGAAATGGTGTGAGCCAGTGTTGGAAAAAATCCAGACTATGACCATGCAATTAACTTCTGTCCCAGGACACTGGTGTAGTAGGGCAGTTGTGCTTTGGGAAAAGTTCTTACCTTTAGTATACCTTAAGCACAAGTTTGGAAGCTTTCAGTATTTATGGAAATGTACAGGAAAAATATCAAAATAAGAAATTATATTGTAGAGATTATTCTAGTCCAACAGGTCTGCAAGAAATGCACCCTAATTAAGACAGCTAGAGAAATGAGATGGCTAGTGGTGACATAATTTGTAGTTGTATTTAGGTTATGTCAACAGTGTGATGTATAGTAGGACAATTTAACTGGTTTATAGTGTGTGGTATCGTCCTCCATCTCCCCCCACGCCTGCACTGAGTGAGAGGAAGGGCTGGGATACAGTGTCTCTCCCCGGGAGCAGCTCAATTTATTCAGCAGAGAGAAGCTCCAGCGAGGTAACAGGAGGAGAGGAAGTAAGCAAGAAGGTGCTGGGCTTCAGTAGGGAAGCAGAGGTGTTAAGGCTGAGGCAAGCAAAGTCGAGGCCAATACTCAGAGAAAGAAAGCAACAATCCTAATAGTTTTAGAAGTGAGATTGGTATCTGTGCTGCACAGGAGACTGCAAGTGCTGCAGCCGTGGGAAAGCAGTGCTGCAGAGAAGGGACAAACTTGTAAGGAGAGCGGGCAGAAGTAAGATACGCTTTCAAGTCTACTATTTAGTCTGTCAGTTGTATGAGATTTAAGTTTTCCCTATGTAGAGAAGTGTCTCATAGCCCATTCTTTGTATGGTTTAGGACACAACATTAGATGTTAATATCATGTGGATCCTTCTCTTAAAAAAAATAGCTGTTTGAACAGATGTGTTGGGAAGGCTATTGGAGCCAAGCAACCTCACAAGAGAGAATCTGTATCCTTGACCACCTATGCTAACTGAGGGCCTTTTCATACAAGGACCTGAAAAGAATGGTGGGACCAGGCGGAAGTCAGAGAAGAGATAGGTGACTATTTGTCTCTTCTGTGGACAGGATAGAAAGGGAAAGCAGTAGAAGAACCTACCCTTTCCTGTAAAGAGAAAATGTGGAAGACAAAGGAGCACCCAAAACTTTCCTTTTCACTTCGGAAAAAAAGGAGGAAGAGAAAATTGTGATTTTTGGTTGCCTATAGTAATGTTCTTTGAATGAGTATTTCCCTGTACCTTGCATTGTTTCACTCTAGCTGTAGCCCATTAGAATGTCAGATAAGAAAACATTTAAGTGCACATTTGTCAGTGTTTTGAAGAATTTCTCATTTTTCTCATTAATTGGTCAGCCAGGAGTTTGGCTGCTTAGACCATGGGACTGACTTTGAGAAACCTAATGTAGTGGGGGCTTATGGGGTCCATCTGTCAGAGAAGAGGAAGAGCATCCTTGGTCAAAGACTTGCCAACCTAGATGCCAGAGGAGGGGAACCTCAATCCATTCCACTTCTAATAGTGTGATGCCAGTGCTAGCAATAGATTCCCAGAGCCTGGAGAAGGAACACAGATCAGTAGGAGAGCACCTGTAGAGAAACACAAATGATCTCCAGCCGATAAAGTAGCTTCACCAGGTTTTCATCCTAAGTCCCACTATGTAAATGCAAGCAGCTTGAGGAATAAACAAGACAAGTTAGAGACGTGTGCACACTTCCAGGGCTGTGATCTCATTGGCATCATGTAAATGTGTTGACATAATCCTATGATTAGAGAGCTGGAAAGTCGAGATACAAACTCTTTAGGAAGTACAGGCAAGGGAGATGAGGAGGAGGTGTTACCCTCTATGCCTCTATGATCTTTCTTGCTGTATCTGTGTGAAATTTTTATCTTTCAGAGGCTCCTCAATCCCCCCATTGAAAGTACAGCCAGTCTAATTTCCCTATTACTTCGATCTGAATCATGCTATTGATGTTGATTCCTTAATTTTCAAGGTGTTGCGATATAAAATTAGATAAGTCTGAATGACTGTCACATCTCACATGTTCTCCCTCTAAATTTTGAGACTTTAGCTTATCAAAAAGAAAGAGCACTGTGGTTGTGTTTTAGAGGAAGAGATATTTTTTTCTCTGTAAATACATTCACTGAGATTTTAAAGACATTCAAAATAGTTCTCTAAAAACAACCATCACTATGGGTTCCACCTACAATTAAACTTGCAGAATTACTAAAGAGAACTCAAGGTCTGGTCAAGATACTTCAGCAAGGCAGAGCCCCAGAGCCTACAATCGTGCCAAGAAATAGTCGGAGCAGAGCAGTGTGCTGCACATGCTCCCCTCATCACAGTCAAAGTTTCTGTTCTGAAAATGGGAAGATGATGGAGAAGCCAGTTGTGTTGACTCTACATCTGCTAGAGGAATTCCTTTGCCTGAAGTGCTGTCCGATGCCCAATGGCTTTTTAGCACTCTTGCTCTGATGTGCCAACATGAAACCCTGTGACCATTTTCCCAGCTAGAGTAACCATATAGAGGACAATATAAATCTGGTTCTGTACATTCCTTTCTCAGTTTTGATGTGGCTTCAGAAATGTGGAACGTAAACTCTGAAATCTGTAATGCAGAAAGACCATTCTAAACTTTCATTAGTAAAATTTGGCTCAAGATTAAAACACTGAGTTAGGGGTCAGTTTGTGTGACTATGTACTGCCATGCTGGGTAGCTCAACAACTCATTACAGCCAATGGAGGCCAACCTAATAAATCCAAAAGAGGTTTGAAAGCAATTCAGCTGCCCATATTCAGCCTCACATCTGACTTTTGAACAAGAAGGTCATAGTCCCTCCAGAAGATCTCTGTTGTATCTGTTGCCCCTCCCGCAGATGTTCCTGATAATATTGAGCATCCTGCTGGAGGCATATACTAGCGGAGCCAAATTGCACAACAATTATGAGTAAAGTTAGCTGAATTACTGTTTAGGTCCCACTTATTACATTAACAAACCTCTTAATTTAACTGCATCAACGTCTACAGTAATTTGAGATACCCTAAGGTAGCTCTGTATGTGTGACACAGGATGTATGTGAGATTCTTGTCCTTCAAGAAAGATGGAAATACCCTGCACAGGAAACATGTAAAATACCACTGAACGAACACTGTGATCCTCAGATCTCACTATTGGCAGACACCTATACAGATATCAGCATATAGACAGCTGAATTTGAACTGAATCTTTCCTCTTCTCTGATCTTCTTTGTAACATGAGCCACCAAATTTTAGAATGATTTGAACATCAGCTTCATAACATTTCCGCACACTGTTGTGTTTATTCTATAAAGATATTAATCTATTTAAAATGTTGAGGTGATGAAAAATCTTTCATGGGAAGCATAACACTAGGCAAAAGGTTTTGTGAGTTCTTTTTGAAGTGTTATTTTCAAGATATGTGTGGATGAAATAATCCATCACCTAAAATACACAGAATATAGTTAGTTAGTTTTCTAAAACTAAATAAGCTATCTTGGCCTCCTTCCATAGTTAATATAAGTAAGTAGATAGAGAAGGAGAAACATTTCACTGTAAAAGAGGTTTATGGAACAGGTCAAATGAATTACTCTCTGAAGACACCTATTTTTCTCTTGATTGAAAAAGGATACAAATTTTACTAGCTTACTTTTAGCCTTCTAAAATTCTAGATGGCAAGTTTAAATAAAATGAATCTCACCTTTGCTTTTACTTCATGAAGAGCAAGATAAAATGAGAGGGCAATCTGTGAAGGTTATTATTTCCAGAAGGGGGAACTTTTTGTCTTGCTCTATTTTAGTGACTTTCAAATGTACATTCAAACAAAAATTGGCTCAAAGACCACTTCCAAGCATTTCGAAAATAAAATTAATTGGTTTTAGTAGAAACAGAAAGAAAATGTAGTGTTTACTTTCATTTGGTCACATCACTATATCAGTTTGAAACTGGATTGGAAACCTAAGGGGGTCTCTGCCCATCTCCCACAGGTTAAATGTTATAGACAAATCACATCACAGAAGCCACTGTCACCGCTGTTTGCCAACCAGCTGAGTCACTGAAATTGAGCTGGCAAAGAATGAGCTATGGTGCCAAGGACAGGTTTGACAAACATTGTATTACGGGTAAAGCGTGAATAAGCCTCTATGGTGGCTTTTCTACTGCTGTCCATAATCTGTGAAACAGAGGGCATCAATCTTTAGTGTTGTCAGTTGAACTATTGCATCATATCTTGTAAATCATAGAATGGGTAAATTGCATTTCTTCTTGTCCTTCAGCACTTCAAGACCATAATCAGACTATTAACAAGATGCTGTGTTTATTTTTATTGTTATTTTTTAGTAGTGCCTTATGGCTCATATTGAAATATATATTTAAACAAGAGAATAGAGAAACACTTGCAAAGAAGATGATGAGAATGGAAAATGCATTATTATGTGATCATTATTCCTTTTTAAAATACATTCTGAAATCATCTTTTCCAAATCCTGATTTCAACAGGCCACATAATAACTTGCCAGAGGGGATGTCTCTGATTTCTTCAGAAGCATGTTTTGAACATTTTGTGTGAGACAGAAAACCTCATACAATGAGCAACCATCAATATAATGAAGCATCTCATGCAGGAAGACCATATTTTAATATCCCTTTAAATATTCCCCCAAATATATCAATAATTAATTGCTAGCACCTGGCAGGATCCATCTGGCAACATTCCTTCATTATTGGTTGACTGAATACTGATTTTGTTCAGTATTCAGATGCAAGATATGTGCTGATGGTGTCTACTGAATATGTAAAGCCATGAGTGTCTATATATCAACATCAAAAGCCAGGTGTTGCTCAGACATATATAAAAGAAGAACCAACTGCAACCAGTATTCCAGTTGAACATTCACTATCAATTAAATTAGAAATATATGTATATATTTATGATTATATTCTAAGTTAACTGTATTCTTTATTATATATGATTTATTTTTGGGAATAGTTTCAATAAAGGACATGATGAAAGACAGAATTTTTCAGTATATGGCGGTACTCCCAGGTAGTAAGAACTTGCCTTGGATAATGAATTTCTGTTAATGATACAGTTTCCAATTAAAGGATGATTAATTGCTAATGACTTGGACTATTCAAAGCATTTACACAGCCTTTAGTTTCCTGAAGTTCTTAGCTTGACTGTCCTTTGGTCTTCATCCTGCAGTTTATCTTACTTTCTTTTTGTAAGGATTAAACCATTAGCTTTCCATTTTACAGAATACCCTCTTCTTTTAATATCTTGTGCCCTTTTTAATATTGGAAAAATAATAGTATTTAAGTTTTTAATTATAATTACAAAAATTAGGAACCCACATATTACAGTAACATGGGAAGCAATATTTTTTGGCAATATTAACAAAATAATTTTCAAAGTTAAGTCACAGATGAATAGGTAAATTTCAGAAGACTGCACAAGTACAAATATGACCATTTAAGGACAATTCCGGTAATTATTATTATAGGTTATTTAGTCTGGCATCAGACCAAAGGAAAATGTTGAAAATGTTGAGTTAGGAATTACTCGATTAAGAATTAAAATATAAGAACAACATTAGCATAAATTAACACAGTTTTAGTGAAAGCAGGTCTTTGAAAAACCTGGATACCTATTTTGCAGTCATAGTAATGGTAATGATGGCGGTTACACAGATTTAAAGAACTTTTGTAAGGTATTTGTGTTGATATCCCATGACATTGCAATAGTAATTTGATATTTGACAATTAGAACAGAACATAAAGTAAATGGATTTAAGCAGATTCTCTGGCAATTCCCACCAAATGGTGTGGTTCTCCTGGAGATTTCTCAGAAGTCAGCAATAGGAAAAATGCTATTGAATGTTTTTGTAAATAAGCTGGAAGTAAACATAAAATGAGTGCCATTGAAAATACAATGTATTTTAAAATACTGCTGATGTAATAAAACTTAATTAAGTGACAAATAGTGATAAATCTATATTGCCACATTGAACCATACCAGATTTTCTCAAAAACTAAGAACCTTCAAAAAAAATGTGTTTTCAAACAAAGCTATACATTTAAGGCCAGTGACCACAGACTGTTGTGGGTTATGGGTTAGGTACCCCAAACAAAGATTCAAATAAGATATGACAATCATAGTGGCCACAAAACACAACAAATGCATCTGAGGTGACCTAATGGCCAAAAGAAGGATGCAAACAGGAAGGATGCAGGCAGTTCAGTGATCTATCAATATCTACAGAATTGATGATCCACGTAGTAGAGCATTAGTGTTCTGGTGACCAGACTTTTTAAAAAGGTTTTTGAGAAATCAGAGAATGTGTAAAACGTAATCTGAAATGTGATTTCTTGAAAGGAGAGAGTTGCAAAACTTCCACACTTGCAGCAAAAAAAATTCCATAGCAGGTATAAAAAATTATTTTCACTGTAAGAGTGCGAAAATACACAGAATGGTTTGACTTGATGATCTTAAACATCTTTTCCAACATAAGTGATTCTATGAGTCTGTGAAAATTGAAACAGGCTGCCAGAAGCTGTTGTAGAATCTTTGTCCTTCAAGATATTCAAAACTCGGCTGGATAAGCTGTGATCAATCTGATGAGCATTGTTGAAGATACCCTTGCTTTGAGTAAATGTTTGGACTAGATTTGCTGTGGTGGTTTGTTTCAAACTAAATTCATTTATAATTGAGGGGTTACATAAACTCATTCTTTATATGTTGTGAATAGAAGACTGAGAGGTGATCTGATTATTATTGAAGTATGTTCGTAGACAGAGAATTCTGTATATGAAGTGTACCTTTAATCTAACATACAGAGATAAAAGGAGGCTCATGATATAGAACTAAAATTTAAAATTATGGGCTTTTTAAATTGTGAAGGCAATCAGTAGTTACAGAGAACATCATGGGAAATGTTGAACCCTGAATGTCTTTATGTTTTTACAGCAGATATGGATTTTCTTGATTTGACAGCATACCCATGCCTCAATAAAACACCAATCATTAGGTTTCAAAGGGAAATACCTAAACACAATTTTTCAATTCTATTATCATAAATCTGCAGGATCAGATAGATGACCTAAGGTTCTCTTCTATCTTCAAATTTTACAGAACTAAATTTTTTTAGTGCAAATTAGTACATAAGGAGTACAATAGTTTGGAACACAACAACAGCTGGAGTAGTATTCAGGTGTTCAGTGATCCTTGGGATTTCAAAGGGTATGCACTGACAGTAGTGTCAGAACTAAAAAAATTAGGAAATCTCCTTTGCACAGAGGAAACAAAATTTTATTTAGAGAACAGAAGTGTTCTGTGGGTAGAGCCTGTTTCACCATTCTTCAATCTCCAAAGGATGTTTCAAAGCCTGCAACTTTGAGACATGCTATGAATTTCTGTGCTGATGGGCCAAATATGAACATTTTAAGGGCTGTCATGAAGAACAAACATCTCTAGACAGCAGCATTTTCTTAACCTTGCCCTTTACCATTTTATCTCCCTAGTGCTGCTCTTTTAAATAGTGTCTATTTTCCCTTTCAGGCTCAAAATCACACTATATTTCAATGTGGCTTCTGAGCGTATTTCTCGTGAATCAACACGAAGTTTGTCTCCCTGAACAATTTTGCAAACAGAATTTCATTTGGACTTGCACTCATGGATATCAAATAAGGGAGAAAGATAATGTAAGGGATTCAATACCTTTGGGAGACATTTGAAGTTTAACTTGTTTGGAACATCTAGAAATTTTTGTAGGAAACAGCGTTTTTGTTTGTAAACAGATAGTAGTAACGTCTTCTGAAGCGTAACAACTTTATCATGCTACAGTAGCAAAATGTACAGTTTCTGGCAGTATGATCTTTGCATGTATTTAGAGTTATCTCTGTGAAATGCCATTATAAATAATGAAGTTACTATTTTTGCCCTTCTTAGGGACTGGCACCAATTAATTTGACTAATAACCTCATCCAAAAAAGGGACTTAAACTTATGTCAGTGTTTTCTACAGTATGATTATTAACCTCTGTATTAATTCAGCTGGCAAACCAATAGCGTATATGCTGTACTTGAAATATTAATTTTCTTTGAACTTTTTTTAACCAAGTGCTGCCTTTGGGGCTGTGTTTAAAGTTACAAGGATTGGGTTCAGCTGTCTTAATTAACAGTATTCAATTAACCCAAACAAAGCTGACTCTGAAGCCTAACAACATTTCCAAAACTGGTAAATGATTACTAAGTAAATAACTATTGAATTAAGAATAATTAATTTTTTTCCCCTTGAAAACTTCAGTAAAGTAAAATTTATTTATTTTCTTATTAAACGATTAGGTAATTAAGGAACTATTTAACTGCTGGAGTGACACTTCATAATTAAACAAAACAAGACTGTAACATCATTGATATGGAAAGCATGAGTATCATATGAAATCTTTCTGAAAATTCATTTTAGGATGAGGTATTATACTGCAGCTTTGGTCTTAAATCTCGTAAAGCTTTTTTACTACTACAAGGTCAGGCAGTTTATTTATCACTGACTACTGCCTTACCAGACCCCATTTCCTAGACCACTGTGTTCTGTGCTAAGTATTGTGCTTTGCAGTGCAGCCAGTCTGGCTGTGTGCCCTTCAGCACTCACAAGCTGTCCAGCTCCTGGGATGCACTGAAACTCCCTTTCTCACCTTGGAGGCTGAGTTGAAATGTTCCCTGGCTCTTCTCTTCTACTTCTCACTCTCTTTTCACCAGTTTCTCCAATCCTGTGTGGCTGTCAGGCTTTAGTGTACATGAACTCATGTGCATATTTGCATTAAATGCTTGAGAAATTAGAAGTGGTTCAATAGGACAGTTAAATGTGATGATGAGCAAAGTTATTCAGAATGATTCATGTGAGGGAAGAACAGGTTCAGTAGACTACAGAAATGAGAAGTGCCGATAGGAGGCAATGAATATTCTTCCTTAAATGCTTTCTCAATTCCCTGTTAAAACTAGAAAACTTTGGGAAATGCGTCCACGGAAAGATGCTCATCTCCAAAATGCAAAAACCCAGCAGGTAGATAACAGGGAAAGGGGCAAAGAGTAGAAGCAGACTTTTCCTCCTTTCTAAAGTCATATTTTCTTGATGATAGTTCCACAAAGTTCCATTTTTCTGACTTGAGTTTTAATTGTCCAGCAGTTCACACAGAGTGCAGCTGGTGACACAAGGCTGTAGTAGAGTGAGAAATTAGCTGATGAGTTGGGGAACTGTTGTGGGCTAATCCTCACATGGAGAGAACTGAATAGTGAACTGATTAAGAGGATTAACTGTGCGAGATTAATTAGAAGACAGAGCCATGAATCTAAGAATATTTTGGGATGTGTATTGGTGTCTGAAGCTCAGAGTACTTGGGATGGTAGTAAATGAGGAAAAGAAACTCCAAAAAATAAGAAGAAAAAGAAAAAAGTTGAAAAATAATTTATAATTTTTCCCTTAGAAAAAGAACGGATTTAACATGCAAAATAGGTATCTAAAATTCTACTATCACCAAGGGTCTTCTTGAGTTAAATTTGTACCAATTTTTGCCTCCTAATGAATTAAATTGGGAGATTTAATCCCACTCAAAGTTCAGATCTCATTGCTGCGTTAATTTGAGTCCTCACTGCTAGAGCTAAATCACCACTTTAAAAATTAAAGGAAGTATACATTCAGTTTTCTCTAAGGCCTTTCTTAAAAGAACTACTCTGGCTTTTCAGAAATGAGACAAACTCCCAAAGCTTAATTGATGTCTATAGGAAAGCTGGTGTTTAGGATGTGAAAAGACGCCAACTACAGAAATGAAAAAAACCAGTATGGCAGTACTGGGCTTTTTGCTGACTAGCTCATGCCAGTGTGAGCCAGTAAGGACCCTAATTGCCTTGATATAAATCCTTTCCTCAGGCAGTAAAAGTTGTAATGAGAATATGCGGTGTTGAAATCAAATAATTTTTCTTGATGTTTTTTAAATTTACTTTCCAATTGTAACTATTTGTTTTTAACAGACAGCTGTCTGCAAAATAAATCTCATTTACTGTAACAGATTTTCTTCAAAATACTTATTCTGCTTCAAAGTTCTGATTTATTGACTCTGTTTGGACTGATATGCATTTTCTTGCACTCTATATAGTGCCTCAAAAATTGTCATGAGAGCTATCTTTTCAAAAAGCTCCATGCTCTGAAGGGGTTCAAAAGGGACCTTATTAGTTCTGCTGTGCTGAAAAGCCTATACGATTTTTCTGGACAAGTCGTCTTAGACCAACAGCACTATGCTTTTAAAATAATGGTTTATTAAAAGTACTACCTAATTTTGGGTGAGATTTTGCAAAACTTTGTGCAACTGCCAAAACTGGTGAGAAGAAAGCACTTAGTAAGCCTGCCTCTGTTCTGTACTTTGAAAAATTTTGTCCTTCTGTATACTGGGAATTCATCTTCCTTAAATCTGTATGCTGCTGAAAAGAACAGAATATATTTAGCTGCCTTTTTTGGTGGAGAGAAAAAAAAGAACATCTTCAGTAAAAGGAGGTCAAAGAGAGGTTAGAAGTTACAGCTTTGGGAGGTACTTTATGCTAATGCAGACATCAGCCTGGAATTTAATTTTTTCATATCACAAAAGTACTCTTTAATTTCTCACTAACATAGAGTTGTCCAGAGAAGGAACACTTTTCTGTCCTCTGTTAAAGCTGTTGTCTTACAGGAAAGAGGGCTGGTATTAAAGTCTTGCACAGATGCACGGAATAAAATACAGCGTAACCAGTTCACCTTGTGTTATATGTATTTTTAACTCTTCCAGGAGAAATTGCTGTACACTTTGAAATGTCTGTCTTTGCGCATTTCCAGCTATCTGTCAGCTGCTGACAGCGAGACTCAAAGATTCCTAGTAATGGAAATGAAACACTGTAAGCATAGAACTGGCGTCTGAAATCAAGTTTAAAATAAAAATCAAGTAGCAGATGTGGGTTTAACTAGGTTTAATTATGCTTCATTGAGTTTTTCTCTTCAACAATTTTTCATAAACCACTCCTCAACAGAATATAAGCCTTAAATCCATGAGACACTGAGGTACAATTAGCACTCTTGGAAGGACAGTAGAGAAGATAATACTGCTAGGCCTGGAGGATTGTATTGATCCACCTAATCTTTGCTTACTCCACAAATCTTTCAGTGGTGTCACTGAGCTTGCAGTTATAGAACATGATTATTTATGTCGAAGTTTCATTTCCCCTATTACATCACAGTCATAAGCAATCATACTAAAAATCTGTACTATTGTGCAATTCATGCTCCAATATCCTGAAGTACATACAAATCTACTTCTGTTCCATTTAGGTACAAAGATTAATACTAAAGTATTTGTTGTCTTCTAACTTGTGTGTTTCTGCCCCACAAATTTAACAAGTTAGAGCTACATGACCTGAGGATTTTCTGAAAGAGAAAAGTAACTTTATGCTTTTGGAATAGCCTATAGAGAATTAAATTGTAAATAGGGCACTTGGTGTTAGAGTTTAAAGTTTACTGAAAACATTTGTTATATTATAGGACCTTATTGTTCATTATTATAACTGCCCAAATATTGACTTATCAAAGCAAAATACCACCCATTCCTTTGTTATGTGTAACAAAAGAATGCAGTACTCAAGTGCTAATGAATTCTTAAATCAAATTTATGTGAACTGTCTTAAGCAGATTGGGATGGGAAGGTGGGTCTAGGTACAGAAGCCTCAGCTAAAGGAAGCTGGTTGCATGCTGAAAATAAGGCCGCTTTTCAGAGAAGCGAGTACTTTTCAGAGGCTAAAACTAACTTACATCAAGAACCACCAAACAGATGAAACTCGTCTTTGGTAATCTCAAGAAACAGCGGTTCTTCCTTACATTTCCAGTCTTTCCTGAACTGTATTCAGGCTACAACGTTCAAGTCCTCAGCCTCATATTTATTGAAATGCATCCCCGCTGCCATCTGGGAGGGTTGGGGAGAAGGCGGGGGGCAAAAGAATTTGTCAGAAAGTAATACTGTGTAAATTATTTCTTTTTTATTTATTTCCTTCATGTTAAAGTGTTGCATAACCCTGAAGTAGTGAAATGGGCTAGATGACCATGTAAAGTCCCAAACCTGTATTTCTGAGCTTATTAAAGCTATTTAGGTAAGCATATTTAAATTGTTAATTCATGGTTTTATTATATTTTAATGATTAGTTTACCAAAAAACCAAATTCAATAATGTATCAATTAGCTGTCTAGTTGTCAGCCAATGTCAATCAAGGAGTGACATTTATCATGTTAACTTCTTTTTTAAATAAAAAATATCGCTGCTTGTAACTGTAGTAGTTCATAGTGCTCTTTTAACAAAAATATTTTGCTTAATTTCTAAATAATTATTCTACCACTGTCTTTCTCAATAGCTCAAGTAACAATCAATTAAAAATTGTCTCATTACCTAAGATATTGTCATTACCGAAGACAAAAACAGGGGTGGCAGTATAAACGCAGATTGAACAATCCTGTTTTTCTCTATGAGATGAAGGCAAGGGGTGGATGTTTTAGAAGAACAGGGTAAGTTAGTGATACTCCATACAATATCATACCCGTACTATCATTTAGTTTTTAACTTACTGATACATTCTCACACTTATAGGTACATTTTTTTTATAAAGTGTATTCCCTCAAATCTTAATGGGGGAAAACTTCTTTCTAAGGAAGACATTAAACCATGCAGTATTTTCACATAGCAGTTCTGAGTCTATACAGTCTTCAAAGGTCTCTTTCTTATGTTAGTGGTCTTTAGGAAGAAAAACAAGCTAGAACAGAAATCAGTAAAATCCTACACATATATCTTTAGTACAGGTATGCTTTTGATCCCCAATGCAAACTCTATATTTTTAGCTAAAAATTAACATGTTCAAAAATGTTGCAGTCCATCTTTTATAGCCAAGAGTAATAATACCTAATTGTAACTGCCACAGTGAACAGTTCACCAGCAACTTATTTTATGTTACTGATGAAAATTGAAAGGAATAAAATTCACAGGGCTATTAAGCCCTTTTACTGGAAATCTAGGAATTCAAAACAAGCTCCTGGATTTAACAGGTTGAGCTAATTAATAGTGCAAGGTATCACGATTGATGTTGGCCAAGTAGTTCTTTACTGTCTTTACAAACACAGATTTTTCTGAAGCAAGTAGTATTACAAGGAGTAGTCTTTACTACTTGATTAAACTATTTTTGTACTGTCATAAAGAAAGAAAAAAATTCAGTTCTGGTACAAGAGTAGATACATTTTAAAAATGTATTAACAATTGGAACTCTATCAAGAATTAGTCACAAATATTTCAGGAAAATAGGATTGACCCTTTTCTACATGGAGATAAATCTGTATGACCTGTTAGCTTAGACTTACATACATGTCTAAAGAATGCATAGCATATTTTCTGGTTTGTTTTTTTTTCTGTAACTGTATAAATTGATCAAAGTTTACCTAGTCCCTATAATAGTAATATGGGCCATTGTGACTTTACTTCTCCCCCCCACTCCCACACATCAAACATCAGGTATATATTCTAACCACCTGGTACTTAGGCCTATAAGAGGAACTTCCCAGTTACTGTGAATCATTTGTTTTAATAGGGAAGTTCTTAGACTTGGACTGGAATACTCTAGCACTATATCAAACAGTACTTAAGCACAGATTGCAGCTTCATACAAGAAAACATTTGTTCCAAACAGGGAATTTGGAGGTGCCTGCCCTGGTTTTACATGTAAGAGTGTTTAATAGTGGAGACAAGATCTATTAATTGTGGTTTGGAATTTACGTCATATACACATTTGGTCTACCAATATAAAGGTTGTCTCGGGATAAATTTTCCCTGGAGATTTCCTGTACCATATCAATGTATTTTCTTGAAACCTTTGACCTAGAAATACCCTTTTGCATAAAATTTCCAGTTGTAGTTCCTGTTACCAGTCCAGTTAATATTGAAATATAGTAAGTAATTTGAACTGAATTTAGGTGATTCCTTTTCATCTACATCTTTTTTTTCTTTTTTTTTTTTTTTCCCCTGTCACTTACATTTACTCGAGTACTTTCTATGTAAGCAACATTTCCCTGAGTTTTTTCAAAATCATGACATGACACTTGTAGTTTAACCCTGGGCATCAACTAAACACCACACAGCTGGTTGCTCACTCCTTCCCAGTAGGATGAATGAAGAATCAGAAGAGCAAAAGTAAGAAAACTCAAGGGTTGAGGTAAAGGTGATCTGATAAGGTGAAGCAAAACCATCACATCCAAGAAAAGCAAAGCAAGGAATCCATTCACTACTTCCCATTGGCTGGCAGGTGTTCAGCCATCTCCAAGAAAGCGAAGTTCAAATGTGTAACACTTGCTTGGGAAGACAAACGTCCATAACTCATAATGTCCTCTCTCTTCCTTCTTCGTCCATTGATTTTATATGCTGACAATGACACCCATATAGTGTGGGATATCCCTTTGGTCAGTTGAGGTCAGCTGTCCCAACTGTGTCCCCTCCCATCTTCTTGTGCACCCCCAGCCTACTCACTGGAGGGATGGTGCAAGAAACAGAAAAGTCCTTGGCTCTGTATAAGCACTGCTCACCAATAACTAAATCATTCTTTATTATCAACCTTGTTTCCAGCAGAAATTCAAAACATAGTTCCATACTGGCTACTATGAAGAAAATTAACTATCTGAGCCAAAACCAGAACACCACCGTAGAACCATGTTTATCAAAGGTATCTTATTTTACAGCTTAGGTTGGTGGAATAAAAACTTATTTGTATGGGGAGACTCAGGAAATTTAAGACAAATAGATACAGGTACAAAGTTATTGTGTATAAGTTAAAGCAGATGAAACTGTGTGAGTGATCTTGGTTAGAATGTTTAATTCAGGGTGTTTGGTGACAAATCAGCTTCAACAGCAAAACCATTTCAGTTTGTCCCACAGTGTCACTCCTCTGGCTTCCTGCTCCTGCCTCTACACAATGCTACCTCTTCGACTGTATCATGCAGAATCACAGAATCACTTAGGTTGGAAAAGGCCTTTAAGATCATCAAGTCCAACCCTTAACTCCTTAACTTAACACTGCCAGTTTTACCTCTAAACCATGTCCCTAAGCATCACAACTGCACGTCTTTTAAATACATCCAGGGATGGTGACTCAACCACTTCCCTGGTCAGCCTACTCCAATGCTTGACAACCCTTTCTGAGTGGAAATTTTTCCTACTGTCCAATCTAAACCACCCCTGGAGGAACTTGAGGCCATTTCTATTTGTCATATTGCTAGTCACCTGGCAGAAGGAAGAAAAGACCTGAATTGCAGTCAGCCAAAGCTTTGTGTTCAGCCAGGCTGGTCTTCTTCCCTGCCGACTAGTATTTTGACACAAGGGGACAAACTGCCCTTGTGTCTTTAAGACTTTCTCCTCGAAGAATGTCCAGCCTATCTGGACTCTTTTGCCCTTCATGGCTGCCTCCCAGGGGACTCTGTCTCCTAAACAAATGCTGTAACAATTACGGGTTTTGTGAGTTCATGACAGAAGCTGAATTTCTGAAGTCAACAGGTTTATCATAGAATCATAAAATATCCTGAGTTGGAAGGGACCTACAAGGGTCATTGAGTCCAACTCCTGTCCCCAACATTCACACCATGTGTCTGAAAGTGTTGTTCGAATCTTTTTTCATATTTGAGAATTTTTGTGCATTGTATCAGTTAGTATCACTTAGTAAAGGCGGGACCACAAGTCACAGAGCTGACATCAATGAGAAACACCAAGTATTGTGAAGTCACTAGCTTCACTGACTCCTGTTCTGTGGAGACAGCGAAATCTGATACAGAGACACGACTTCACATATAATGTTATCTTAACTCACAGTACATGTTACTAGTAGAGTCCAAACTCTCTTGACCCACAGACCCAAGTCTCTCTCTGGCTGTCATCTGAATGCACAAGAGGGGCTTTTCAGGAAGAGGCAACTGGCTCAGACCTGAGCTCTGCTTCTCCAGACAGAGGCATCTACCTTCTGGTTGTGAAAACTCAATCTAACGTTCAAGTGTGCTCTGTCTGTAGATATAGTCATGGCAGAGAGAGTGAGGGACAGAAAGAGGTTGTCCTCCTGAAAAACAGCTAAGAGAGCTGGGTGCTGAATGATGCTGGAGAGGCATGATGTAAAGACATGGCCCCTTCATTTGGTTTCTGCTGTTTTCCAGGAAAATGGTTTTACACCTATGTGAGAAATAAGCACCATGAAAGAAATCCATACTTGCATCACCAGTTTCACTTCCTTACGTGAAAAGCCCAGATAAACCTGAATCTGGCTAACTTGCCATGTGCAAAAATGCAAACAATAATTTTCTTTCGATGGGAAACCACTGTGTACTGCATTAGTTTTTTCTCATAAAGTTAGCTTATTGTTTTTCATATGTTACACATTGCAAAATGCATCTTTTGGTATAAAGAAAAAAAGCACAGCCAAGCTGCAGATGTTATTGTTAAATGTAGCACACATTACAGTGTTCCTGCTAGCTTAATGATAGCCTAAAAAGTTAATTTAACATTTAATTACTGGGAGGATCTCAGAAAGAAAACAGTAATTCCTAAAAAATGTGTCAAGTCTAGTAAATAAATATGTATGTATTGAAAAGATGAGAGAAGGTTACTGGCAAGAGGAAATGAACAGATCCATGATAACATTAGTGTTAGGTTTTACAGAGCAGAAACATTATCTTATAGCAGGCAGAGGAAACACTCAAGGGAAAAAATATTGTTTTAATATAAGAACAAGAAGGAGAGAAGAGAGACTTAAAGGCAATTCAAGCTTGTAAGCTAACTGAATTTAGCAGGAAGTAAGGGAGAAATAATATCTATTTCAGTTGTCTGCAACAGAAACTGGTTATAAAATGGAAAATGACGCTGTCAGAAGCCATCATTTCAAAACTCAGATACAGCTGAAAGAAATTGATGTCCAGGATTACTGCATGAGAACTTCAGGTATTAACTTAAAAACTTTGTCATATTCTCTTTCTGTAGTGTTTCAAACACTGTTTATAAAACAATCATCAGGCACGGGAGCTAAGTTGCTTAAAGTATGCATCAGAAAGATCCAGAGGTCATTAAAAACAAAATTTCTGCAATAGTTCGCAGAATAATTATGGAAAAGATCGTTGTGTCTTTGTATCTTACATATGACAGTTTACTCAACTTGATGTTGATAATAAGATAAATAGTTTTAAATACTATTAATATGCTCTCTCAAACTCCTAGCCTACTGTATCAGTATCTAATATGATGAAAACTCAAATAAACTTTGCTTCATACAAAGATTGCAACCTGTATTTGTTTTAATTTCAATTTATATGCATGACTATATGTATTTCCCACTGACCAGAAAAGGGGAAACACAACTCACATTTTTAAAAAAGGACGATCCAGGGAACTGTAGGCTGGCCAGTCTCACCACTATGCCTGGCAAGACCATGGAGTAGATCTTCCTGGAAACTCTGCTAAGGCACATGGAAAACAAGGAAGAGATTCGTGACAGCCAACATAGCTTCACTAAGGAAAAATCATGCCTGACAGAATTGATGGCTTTCTAGAATAGGACTACAGCACTGATGGATAATGGAAGAGTAACTGACAACATCTACTTGGATCTGTGCAAAACATTTGACACTGTCCCGACATTCTTGTCTCTAAGTTGGAGAGACAAGGATTTGATGGATGGACCACTCAGATAAGGAATTGGATGTATGCAGTCAGTGGCTCAATGTCCAAGCGGAAACTGGTAATGAGTGGTCATTATTGAGACTGGTGTTATTTAACACCTTTGTCAGAGACATGGACAGTGGGATTGAGGGCACCCTCTGCAAGTTTGCCAATGACACCAAGTGGTTCGGCACAGTCGATATGCTGGAGGGAAGGGATGTCATCCAGAGGGGTCTTGGTAGAATTGAGAGGTGAGCCTGTGCTAATCTCATGAAGTTCAACAAGGCCAAGGGAATGGTCCCACACCTGAGTCGAGGCATTCCAAAGTACAAATACAGGCTGGACAGAGAATGGGTTGAGAACACCCCTGAAGAGAAGGACATGGGGGTGCTGGTGGATGAGAAGCTCAACATTAGATGGCAATCTGCACCTGCAGCCCAGAAAGCCAACCATGTGCTGGGCTGCATCAAAAGAAGCGTGACCAGCAGGTCGAGGGAGATGATTCTCCCCCTCTACTCTGCTCTGTGAGATCTCAGCTCTAGAGTCCTCAGCATAGGAAGGACATGGATCTGTTAGAGTGAAACAAGAGGGAGGCCACAAAGATGATCAGAGGGCTGGAACAACCTCCCATATGAGGACAAGTTGGGAGGGTTGGGCTTGTTCGTCCTAGAGGAGAAAGCTCCGGGGGCCCTTATAGCAGCCTTCCAGTACTTCAAGGGGCCTACAGGAAAGCTTTGAAAGGACTCTTTATCAGGGAGTGCAGTGATCGGGTGAGGGGTAACAGTTTTAAACTGAAAGAGGGTAGATTTAGATTAGATATTAGGAAGAAAATTTTTCCTGTGATGGTGGTGAGGTACTAGAACACGTTGCCCAGAGAAGCTGAGGTTGCCACATCCCTGGAGGTGTTTAAGACCAGGTTGGTTGAGGCTATCAGGAACCTGATCTGGTGGTAGGTGTCCCTGCACATGGCATGGGGACTGGCAGGCACTAGATGATTTTTAAGGTCCCTTTCAACTCAAACCATTCTGTGATTCTGTGATTTGGTTTACTATTTTTAAAATCCTGCCATATTCAAAGTTCACCTGGCATTTATTATTAATGAAGAAATACTCGTGCATTGTGACATGTTTTTATTTCTGTATAGAGGCACTACTATACATACATGTAATTGCGAATGGAAAACCATATAGCCAGTCTTAAAAAATGTTTTGAATAGAAAGTTTTAAAACCCTAAAAACTCTGAAGTCACTGTTGTTATTTTAAAAACTTTTCAGTACTTTACCTGTATGTTGATCCATTTGAAAACATCTTGACAAAGATTTGAAACGCTGCAGGTCTGTAAATGGGACTGGCTGTATTAAATTTCTTATGTTGCATGGATTGTTTCTACATGATACAATATTGTCCCCTTAAATATCAGTTCATAACTGATCTCTCAGATGTCCCAGGTTTCTATGTTCTTGCCCTTGACTTAACTTGTAAGCAGATTGATCAAACAGCTCAGAAAATGTTATAACATTGAAAAAAAAAGGCCGAACTGATGAGTTCCTTTTCAGAATTCCATGAGGCGTCAACGATTGCTTAGAAAGAGAACTGATTTGTTAGTTTACCATAGCTTTCAAAGATGAATATGCAGCTGGCTTACTCTCTTATTTACTATTTATTTTTGCAGAATTGTGTGCATTTCAAGATCAGTCTCTTTAGTGAATGTGCATTAAGCTTTTCTTCTTGATGTAATATTGAACTGAAGACAGATCTTGAACAGAACAGATCAGAACAGAAAAGATCTTGGACAGCCAGACATGGACTGGAGAGTTTCTACTTTGCTAGTGTTGACAGTACTATTTAGAAGAGCATAAATCTGCTAAGCACCAGCATGGAATTCCTTGCACTAGCATGGTGGTTTCCATAGTTCAGGTCATTCCCATAGGCCTCAGAAAAAACATTGCATTTATGTTTTGGCTCTGAACATTTCTGTGGCCTTGGAGCAAGTTGCTTCATTCCTTTCACAGTTTCGCTGCCTGTAACAATGAGACACATGAGGGATCATGGAGCTTTATGCTCTGGTCACCTGTAGCTCTGGGACAATAAGCTGTAAAGCCCACCAGATTCAGGACCCTCAGAGTCTCATCTTGGATCCAAGCCTTGGATCCTGCTCTGCCACGAGGAGCCTGAAGCTGTCATGCAAGGTTCTCGGCCCTCCCACCTGAAATCTGAGCTGGCCTTTCCCTGCCAGGTGCAATTCACAGGGGCCTAGAGCTGAAGGTGTTCAGCAATTGCAGGCACACAACAAATACTGATTAAAATTTTCATTTTTCTCCATCTTATGAAAGGAGAGAACTGCTGTGATATAAGGAAGATGCAAGTCTGATTTTATAGGTTAAAAGTTACAGAGGTTTGCTTAATTTGAGAAGTATTCTGTAACATTTCAGTATTGTCAGGCATGCGATTTGGGCTTTACATATCCATCTTGGAATAGGATTGGAAAAGCTTGATTTAAATCCTGTTTTGATAGAAATCAAATGGAAAAAATACTCCAAGTTTCATATTTTGGCCACTCCTATCTAACTACTTGTTTATTTCTTACTACGTGAAATTTTCAAGGTGATGATAAAAAGCTTAGGCAAAGTCAACATTTATCCTTCTTTTTCTTAAACTAAGCTTCCTTGAGCTGCAAGAAGATTGAGATCTTTTGTTTTAAGTAGAATCAGACAGACACAGGTATTGAAATTGTTCTTTAAGGCTAAGCTGTAGACTATTCACTTCCTCAATCTTTATAAAAAGTCTTGTTTTTTTAATGATATTCTTTTTTCTTAGTAGTGATGGCGAGGGAGAAGGATAAAGGAGACTGATCTTTGCTGTTATTTAGTACCATAAGTGTTTTTTGTACTTGGCACTCAGCAAGTGACACTCACCTGTTATTTAAAACAAATGCTCTTTTGATAAATGATGCCAATGTAACATCGGAGAGAGCTCTTGCTGCTGAAGAGGTAGTATACATTTCTACCTCAGACGAGGCTCATGAGCAAGAGAATCTGGAAAGCCTACACTTTTGTAATTTTAAATGCTAGCTGTGTCCAGCTTTTCCTTTGGCAGTTTTCCATTTTTCCTATTTTTTAATCCTGAAGCTGATCTCTGGCATATGGCTGTGGGTCAGGTAGCTGAGTCTTCAGGAATAAAGTCTCAACACAAAATGAAAATGATTGGGTTTGGAAAGTGATTCTTTTTTGGGTAGTTTTTAATATTTTTTGCTGCAGTATAACACGGATTTGTGTATCCTAGATCATTTATCCTTAAAAAGAACTGATGGGTGCACTGAATTCAATGTCTTTTAAAAGTAAGAATTTATATGTATTTTCCTAATTACCTGACAAATAAAGTTGAAGAATGATTTGGCTTGGAGGGGACATTAAAGATCATTTGGTTTCAATCCATTTGCATTTAATAGCAAAGGAACATTTAGAGTCTCTTCTCAAATATCTAGACTTTTTAGTGTTGATTGTCAAGTCTATGTTCATGAATTTTTGTAAATATTTCTCAGATAATGAAATTTCCTACTGCCTGCTTTACTAGTAAATAATTTGGTGGGAAAATTTCCTAAAATATTTCAGCCTCTGCATTAAATGAACTCTTTCAGCCTGTAACTGTGAAAATTTCTTCTTCTGCTTCATATATGTCAATCATAAGTGCAAGTGAGAAAAAGGGGAAAGTATGAAGAAAGTCCCATCAGTACCTGTCATGTTTTTATAAAAATTCCTGTGAAGTCTGAACTAGCCAGTCTAGAACCAGATAGGACACCTGAACACTCAAGATCGTCCCTGAAATAGATTTTAACATATTCTGCAGAAAATGAAACCAATTCAAATAAGTAGGAATCATCACAAGTTTATTGGTTGAACATCTAAGCTGACCTTCTGAGTTGGTTTTGTTGTGTTGTGGGTAAATATACACCATAAACCAAGAAATTACTATGAATACTTTATTTCACGCTCCTTTGTCTTCTGACTGATTACTCAAATCAGATTGCATGCTATGCTACACAAGTGGTTAGTCCGCTGTTAAGATCTTGGTGACAAGGAGAGACTACTGACTGTGCAATGTATCATTTTTCTCTTACTTTTACTAGTTTTAAAGTACTCATTTTTCTTAGTCTCAACTGTAGTGTAATTTTTCAAAGAACTGCAGATCTTTTGATATAACAAAATCGAATCCATGTCTTCATGCTGCAGCAGATGGGAGAACTTTCATAAAACAACAAAAAACCCAATTCTTCTGTTCTTATTAACTTTTTATTCTGTAGATACCATGGGTTTATTCAGACAGGTTGTGATGCCGTAGTGTAGTGATAGTGAAATAAATGGCAGTGTCTGTTATTTTGAGCAGGAAGAAAGTGAGCTGATTTAGATTATTTGGGGGTTTTTAAAGTCTTATATTAAAGATATTATCTGAGCTTGTGGATTATTTTTATAAGCTAGAAATTATGAACTAAAAAAAAAAAGAACTTTACTCAGAAAACCTTTGCTAAAGTCTATTTCTCCTATGTAAAATAATTCATAGACTATCTACTTACCAAAAGTTTTTCCAATGTCTTCCAGGAAAAGAAACCAAGAAAAATGGGCTGATGCGGTTGTCTACATGTTTCATATCTCCCACAGCTTCCAAATAACATTGTGTTAAAATGCAGCATAATAAAACACGTGATACTGCAGAATCAACGTAGAAAACCCACTTCAGTGGATGTTTAAAATAAAATGTACTTCCAGTAATTTTTTTAATGCCAGAGGTGATTTCTTTTACTGAGTTTACTGATATCTAGCTTTTTAAGTGCCTTATTTTTCATTAAAGAATGCTAGAAAGCTGTAGAAACATTATCTAAATTTTCATACAGAACAGTCCTGTGAAGAATGTCATGTTAGAAATAGGAAAATAGCATAATTTAAAGTGAAGGACTTGCCCGAATTCACATTGTGGTTTTGACACAACTGAAGAAACGTTTTCTAGGAACTGTCATTTGTATTCTAAATTGTTGATATATAATAACTGAATATGTGTCAAAATGTGATATGACACCTTTTCTGTGCTTTATATTTATATAGATGATCTGTATAAATTAGCATACACTTGGAAGTTTTAATATTTACCTACAAAGTCTTAGGCATAAATAGATGATTCATTCTCACCTGTTTTCTTGAACCAAATCTCTTAATTCTCCTTTGAAGTGACACATTTTCTATTGTCCTCTCTCTTAATGAATCCTGCTTCTGCAAGTTTTTTTGGTCTGTGTTTGTGTGTTTTTAATTTCTGCTTTTTGTGTATTAAATACTTAATGATAAATCAAACCAGACTTTTTAAAAGCCAGCATAAAAGGTCCTTGTAATTTTTACTGTGTGCATCTGCATAATAGTATCATAGATTAATATATTCAGCTCCCTCCTCAGTGAATCTGAGTCAAATGCATTATTACGAAACTGACTATAGTATTTGGAGCGTGGGAAACACATTCTTAAGCCCAGTGTATTCAGTAACTGACAAGAATGAAATATTTAAAACGTGAAGAAGGTTGCAAAGATTTGCTTCTGATTATCACTTTGCCAATTACTTATTGATTCTTTCCTATCTTGGATTTGCTGTATACTAATTGCTGACGACAAAAAGGAAATATTTGCTTTATTGAGATACAAATTTACTGAAAGGACTCTGGAGGTTTCAGATTTTTCTCTTTTTCTTTCTCCCATTAATGCATCTCAGTTTGGTGTGGCATTACAAAGTGTATAAAGTTGTTCCAATTAAGTTTCTGCTCAGCCCAGCAGTTCTGTTGGAACTAATCCAGATGGATATTTGTCAAGAAATTAATCAAATAGTAAAATCTGTTAGTTAAGATTTTATGTGATTATGTCCATATTTCTACTCAAGTTCAATGGCAGAACTACTACCCCAGCAGCGATACTCATTGATTTAACTGATGGTGTAAGAAGATGCATGTGTCTCATAAATTCCACCTGCCAGCACGCATCCCCTCTTATCCGACCCTTGGATTACAAACTCTCTGAGGCAGAAGACATGTTTGTTCCCTGGATTTCTACCATGCTTAACACAAGGGCGCATTAGTTCACTTTTGGAGTTCTCAAACTGAAAAAAATAGATGCTTTTGTAAAGTTACTGTGGTCCTGAGGATAGAAAGCCAAGAGATGTTGTTATGTGTGTTCTTATTTCACGGTCATCTTTCTGCAAGCCAAGCACTGGGTGTTAGCTTGACAAGATGGAAAGCAGTTTTAACTCTTTGTGTTTTAAAGTTAGAATGCTCAACACAGTAGGAATTATCCTTTACTATAGTATTCAGCAACAAAAGCACAAAAAAGGAAGTAGAGTGTAGCTCAGATATTCATGAATAAAAACTGGATTCTGCAATGCTCTATGAGCCAATTACAGTCCCTATGCCTACAGTGAAGAGAATGAGACTCACAGCCCATACTCTGTGTGGAAAGGTGATTGCTTTTTTTACAATGACCATATAATTTAAAATGCAGAAATCCATTGTTACCACTTCTTTTAGGCACTAGACATTGACATGATAATTAAGAAGTTGTTATAGAGTCAGTCAGAAAGGAACTGAAGCCAGGTATCACACCTTGTTGGAAATGACACTAATTGTCTTTAATAGGAATAAGCTAGAGGTCAATGTGGCTACTAAAGGAATGGAAATTTTCTGAATGAAAATCACAATAAATACTGTGCTTTGTGCTTCGAGCAGCTAAGTTCCGTTGCTTTTTGCTACAGATGCTTCTGAGTATAAATTAACCTGGTATATTGACATCCTGGGGGGAGGGTTCTTAAGCATGAGAACAGGCCATCTGGATTCTGTTCCATGGAAGGCCTTGGTGGTGAAGTTTGCAATCAAAAATGCTTGATGTTGAAAGCACTATTGCATCTTTGCCAAACCAATTAATTGAATCAATGGTGCATGGGATACATATTTTTTATGCACTTCCATAGTCCTCTTCTGTGGGTACATATCTGGCCAGGGACTGGCTTTGGAAGGAAACCAGAACATGTATAGGCAGCTGCAGCATGTTTCACTACGTCATGAGCTGCAGGTCTACGAAGCAGCGATGCAGATGAATGCGCTTGGATAAATCATGTGGATTTTGAAGCTTGCAACTCCATATAGTTCATTTCAGGAACTCAGATACTATTTATGGTGAGCACTGTAGAGCTTCAGTATTCTCTAGAGTCTAAGATGAATGTTTCATAGAAACTTGAAACACAAAGAACAAAATATTCCTGTAGTATGTGTTGCAACACCACTCAGAAAATATGTCAACATACAACATGTATGAGTACAATACATTTCTGATATACACACTTAATTTCAAGAATATCTAAAGAATGTTTCACCCTGAAATATGATAAGCAAATTCTTTAATTTGGGGGGTTGGATCTAGATGATCTTTAAGGTCCCTTCCAACCCAAACCATTCTGTAAAATCTCTAATTTTACAAATAAACTGAGTATCTTTTTTTGTGCTGTCAGTAGTACAGTCAAAGCAAACTGACATTTTTGTAATTGCATAAGTGGTCAAAAAGTCTATTATAATGATTGTTTTATTATTAACTCATTACTCTCTTGTTAGAAATTTATGCAAGGAATTTCATTAACTGCTAATGCAAGAGAGAGTAATTCTTGGTTACTGGGGTTGTTAACCTTACCGAATTGGTTTTATTCCTATTTATGTTTATTGAAAAATACTGAATCCACACAAAAAACCAAAAATCTAACAGAAATGATGACAGAACCAAGAAATATTACCTTATCTATAGAGAAATATGTGACACTTGCACAATGAATCTGATTTATAGTAGATGCTTTTGACAGCCCACCTTCTCTTTTTTAAGACTGATTGATGCATCTACAAAAAGAAGTAACAAGGGAGAAGCATCAACATGAACATGAAAAATAGCTAAGCTAGACTTTTAATATTAAAAGATAATCTGTACAGACACTTAATCAGCTGGTTTACATATCTGTACCAATATTCAGGGTAGACCATGCTTGTTTTACATACATTTAAATTAAGACGCAGAAAAAGATAAGAAGGTAATTTTCATTTTTGAAGTTATGAAGAGATCCAAGCATGAAGATTCGTAGCAACCAGTGTTAACAATTGCAAATCAACAACACATTTAACTTTCATTTGTGGTTAGCAAGATTGCTCAAACAAATATTTAACATAATGTCTGTGTGGTAAGGGTGCCCTGCCTTTACATTTAAAAGACACCACAGTGGAGTTCTACTAAGGATTTATCCTTCTCTTAGTGAAGTCAGATGAAACTGATCCTATATATATATACACACATATATACATATATATACATATATATGTATATATGTGTATATAAGTATATATGTGTATATATATATGTATATATATACGTATATATATATAAACTTGATCCTATAAAGTTGGCACAAAAAACTCTTAGGCAAACTTTAAATCCTGATTTAGCCACATTTTAACCCTGAAGGGTTAAATTCCCAAGCACATTGCCTCTCTTGGCTCAATGCAGGCATGAAGGATTTTGCAGGCAGCACTCTTCCTCAGTCCAAGAGCGACCTTGGCACAAGCATCGGGGCTCCATCTCTTGTTAGTCCCATTTCAGTTTTGTTTCGTGTTCTGCCTTGTTCTCCTGAAGATCCTAAAATGTATATGCTCTGCTCAGATTTAGCAAACAATAACAGGGATGACCACTTACGTTTGCTTGTGGCCTTTCTTTTTGAAACAGATCTGCCAGAAAAGCATCTTAACGACTAGAGTATATACCGAAGAAACTAGAACTGGAGGCTTGAAGGATTAAGTTGAATTCCTTCCACAAATGTGGTAAATCTTGGTGATGTGAGTATAGGTTAAACAGTAGGTCCTGGGTAAAGAGAGAGGCTATCCTACTTCATTTCTTTTTTCCCGCACTGATACCAGTTTAATGAAAAATACATGTATAATCCTAGAAATAGGAACAAAACCTGAAGACCTCCATCGCTCTCTATGTGTGTTGTCAGCCTCTCTTTTATTCCCTCATTTTTCTCTTTCACAACTTTCTCTTTATAAATCTTGTGATTCATTTCTTTACAGCCTTACAGCTGCAGCAGAAGGAAGGAAGAAGGGGTTTGTCCTTTGATCTAGATCCTAGCAATTAGGGTGCATTCCAGATCAGAGTTTTCTAGTTACATTTAGGATAAGCTGTATTTGAGCCAAAGAACACAGTAAACAAAAATATAATTTTTCATGTTTGCTCCTCAAAATAAGCAGTAGCTTTTTGTCGCATCTTCAAAAAAAAAGAGTCAAAATAGTGATTCCATTCTTTTAAAGGATAAGCTGTAAAGAATGAAAACTATGGAGTTTGCCGGGTGGGCCTACCTAATTTCTGAACTTAACAGCAGGAGAGGAGTGGAATTTCACACACATTTCAGTGCTCTCATTTTCTTAATTAGGAACAACAGAGCACTTTCTTTGATCAAACTCTACTGGAAATGATGAACTTTCTGACAATTTTTGGCATGGAACTGCATGGTTTCTAAGAATATTTAAAGCTGATGAAGAGGAAAACAAAGCAAATCCCTTGTGACTCTTGAGAAACGGACACTTTTAAAGCAATTTATTAAAAATCAATTGTGAAATTTTTAATTTCAACATATACAAGATTTATTTAAAAGCAAGAAAAAAATCTGCTGGAAAATTTTAGTCATTCATAGAAAAAGGTGAAATACTGTATATGCTCCTTGCCATTTTGACAGTTTATTAACATGGGGCTTATACATGATTATGAATACAGATAATTCTCTCCCCCCTTAACACAAGTTGCTCAGCTATAAGGAAATTTATCTAACGTCTCTTAAGTGAGTTAGCTCTGCCTGTTGTGAGCCCAGCCTAAGCTTTCCCCAAGAGTAAATATATTAACCTGGACTTTGCATTTAACTTAGCACCAGCCATAATGTAACTTTCTGAAGCACAGCCGGCCTATGAAGGCAGAGAAAAGTGTGGCAGTGTGGGAACCTTGCCTAAGACAGGTTTATCGTGAAACTACACATTTACTAACTATATTATTATGTGACTTGCCTTTTCATAGTCTGAACATTTTACTTCATAGTAACCTGTGAAATGACAAACATAAATGATTCACATAAATTAGTTCAAACTACATTTTAGTGAGTCCTGATTGACAACAGTACAAGAGTAATTAGTCATGGTGAGACAATAATAACTTTGGGGATACTGACCTGCAAAATCTGTCTTCAAGAGATAGTGTTATAGTTATTATCTGAAATCAGTATCTCTTTTCAGAGGGACAAAGCTCATTATTGTGCAATTTGTTTTGATTTCTATTTCACAAAGAATACAATAAAGCATTGACAAGTTAGCTTTGATCTCACAGAATCCAAACCAAGGGAAACAATGCTGTAATGTCTCACTTAATGATCATCTTTCTCCATTGCAAATTTGGTTTTACTTCGCTAATGCTTTCTTACTGCAGATAGGTAATACTGATTTCTCTTCTGTTGACTTATACAAATTCAGCTTTACATGAATTGTTTTCCTTAATGCATATCTTTCTTCCAAAAGGAAATTCTGTTCTGGATGAGTTTTAACATTACTACTACATGAAAGAAACACACTATAGTTCATCCTGACAAAAACAGTCAGCTTGAGTTTTGAACAATATATATGCCTTACATTTTTTCCTGCTCTGAACATTAAAATTCTGCTATAGTCTAGTATTTTTTTTTCCATCTGGTTGAAAAATCAATGATAAGGGGAAAAGAAAATGCTATTTATAGAGAACTCTGACACCTTTTATGAGAACCATACTTAGCTCAGTCTGTGTGATGTCCTATAAAGGGTAAGACAATATCTAGATTTGAAGATCTGAATGTTCCTACATCCACTGCTGGTACATGTCTGCCTGGTCTTGAAATGCAAGGCAGTGAGATTGTGGCTTTGTAAATTAAAACTACGTATAATCAATGTGTATGTCATACATTGGATGATGATCTTTTATTTTCAACAGCTATGAGTACGCTATTGAAATCTCATGAATGCATAATCTCCAAATAAAAAACCCCCACAGTTATTAGCTCTTATCACAATAATATTATTCAGCTTAACATTTTGCAGGAATAGTGTGCCACTGTCAAAAGACAAAAATGCAAGTCTTTTTAAAGTCCCCATCCAGGCCAGTTACAAGAACTTTCAGTTATATTAACTTCACAATTTACATTGTAGAAAACACAATATTTCAGCTTGCATATTCAACTAAATATATGCTGAAATGCCTATCTAAAAATAGTAATTAAAAAGGAAAAAATCTGGTCTATGTTTCCATAAAAACTAGTCTTGAATGCTCTGACAGAAAAAAAAAAAGTAATGCCTCTTAGGCATATTCATAGATATAAAAATAAGATATATATATATCTCATATATATAAAACAAATAAGAACCCTGCAAGGGCTGTGATCATCTCTCCTTCAGCAGCACTACTCACTGGAGCAAAACATAGGTGCCTTCCCACCTGAGGATGCCAGTCAGCAAGTGATCCATCAACCATAGCACAAACTGCGTCTGGTGTCTCCTGCTGTTTGATCAAAGCAGGAAAGGACCAGCAGCAAGGTCAGAAGTGGTACGTGTGCTCTGATTGATGCAGCTCAGGTAGCAAACTCTGAAGGCAGGTGGAATACAGGCATCTCATGAAGGGAAGTGTAGTATGGACCACTGAGAAGAGTTTGGTTATGATCAGGGGTGGCAACTTCAGTAAATTCTCTGAAGTGGAAGAAGAGGCTAATCAACAGAGGCAGACTGTGAGGAAAGGTGAGATGAGGCTTTGTTGTGACCAGCAACAGAAAGCTGCTCCTTTTCCAGCACTTGCTCAAAGTAGGACACAGGCAATGATCAGCAAGCTCCTGTATATTTTCTAGCTTGATCCCTGAACATTGCTGCAATGTATGATTAATTGCTTGATTGTGGAACACAGAACAGTTAATACTCAGGTTTTAATTGTGTAATTCTGAGAAACACTGCAGCTTATACATGGTCCCTTTACAGCTATAAAATCAGATATTTTGTAAATACCCCAGAATACTGAACCTAGTCCCTCTTACACAGCTTCACGTTAAAAAAATTTACGAAGTATTGCTGACCTCAGAAGATAATCCTGCCTGCACAGTGAAACTTGTAGGATAAACTGAAGTTCATTTTCAATGCAACTATTTCACAGTACCACAGTATCATAAGGTTGGAAAAGACCTTTGAGATCATCGAGTCCAACCTATGACCCAACACCTACACCTACTCCTACTCGTCAACTACACCATGTCACTAAGTGCCTCATCCAATCTCTCTTTAAACACCTCCACGGATGGTGACTCCACCACCTCCCCGGGCAGCACATTCCAATGGCCAATCACCCTCTAGTAAAGAACTTCTTCCTAATGCCAAGCCTAAACCTCCCTTGGTGAAGCTTGAGACCATGTCCTCTTGTTCTGTCGCAGGTCACCTGAGAGAAGAGACCAACCCCTGCTTGAAATTATTTATGCAATAATTTCTCTCAGAAGTGCTGATCTATCTCGAGGCAGTATGCATATTTTTCAAAAACTCTGTGTCCTCAGTATAGTGATGGAAAGGAGTGGTCTTTCACTTGATAACATAGTTAGAACATAGAACTGTTTGCCGTAAGATGCTGTTGACTCCTCAAAGCCAGGTTTCAAGCATCTACCAGTGATAACTGTACAACAGAATCAGCAGAATGGAGCACGGACTGGGTGTCAGGTACTCTAGTTCACAGATTAGCACACAAGCTAAAATCATCAATGAAGTTTGATTTGCTCTAGGACAATCTTAGTAATCTTAGAAGAGCATAGACATACATTCATTCTGCCAGCAGCGATATGTGTCAGCCGGGTGATAATAAAATCACCTGAAAAGGTGATTCAAAGCCCATATAAAAGTCTGCTTATACTAAACTACAAAATAATCCATGTGTTTGTGATTTATAGAATCACTGAGATTGGAAAATACCTCTAAGATCATGAAGTCCAACCATCAGCCTGACACCACGATGCCTATGAAAACAGATATACAGCTATTCCCAATTTGAATGACATCTTCAATGAGTAGTATTTTATACCACTTTTAACTACTGTGAAGTCTGGTCATTGTTAGCGAAGGAACAATTGACTAGATGAGATACATTCCCAGTCCTCTAAAACATTTTATTATTGATCAATTATTTGTCATGCTGGAAGTCATTTGAGTCCAGAACACTTGGTTAGCATACATAGCTTGTAAATTATACTTGAGGCACGGCTTTAATGGGTACTAAAGCTCTTGCAGTGCAAGCGCAGCAGTGGTTTTATATTTGCACAATACTGCAAAATCTTCATTCAGAAGGAAACAGCCCACTTTTCTACCTTTGCTGATTTTCTAGTAAAAGAAAGCAGAACTACACTGGACTGACTTTGTATGCATCTGCTGGCCAAATAAAGGTCATATGTTTTTACAAACACTCAGCTAAAATGCAGACACATCTTCTACCTCATTGCAATCCATTGCAAAGAAGACAGCCTTAAGTTTGATTTAGGATTCCACATGGAAAGATATACACCTGCCTACAGTAATACCTGCATATTTTTTCTAATGATATCTGCTTTTCTTGGTGAGATAGACATAGTTTTGGGTCAGGAACACCATTGCACGTCATATGTGCGTAGCAGGTTATTACCGTCTAACTGTGAGGCTGCAAATTTATTTGGTTCTAAACCTGGCATATCTCAGTTAAGACCAAACACCAATCACTTTCCATGCAGGAACTGTGAATTATTTTTGATTTCCTGACAAAGAACATTAATATTTCAGTTTGAGCATAAAAGGACATAAGAATGGACCTAGTTGTCCCTTTCTGCATGATGACACAAGCAACGATTTTTATTATCATTTAAAAATTTAATCACAAATATTTATATTTGATGTTATTTTTAATGTAACAGATTAGAATCACAGAATCATAGAATCATAGAATACTTTGAGTTGGAAGAGACTTTTAGAGGTCATCTAGTCCAATCCCCTGCAATAAGCACAGGCATCCTCAATTAGATCAGGTTGCTCAGACCCCCACTCATGCTGACCTTGAACGTTTCCATGGATAAGGCATCTACCAAATCTCTAGGAAATCTGTTCCAGTGTTTCATCACTCTCATTGTAAAAAAATCTCTTCCTTATATCTAGTCTAAACCTACTTTCTTTAAGTTTAAAAGAGTTAACTCTTGTCCTGTCTCAACAGACTCTGCTAAAAAGTCTATCCCTATCTTTCTTATAAACACCCTTTAATTATTGAAAAGCCACAACAAGACCTCCCCAGAACCTCTTCTTCTCCAGACTGAACAAGCCAAACTCTCTCAGTGTGTCCTTATAGGAGAGGTGTCCCACAACCCTGATCATTTTTGTAGCCCTACCCTGGACCTAATTCAACAGGTCTATGTCTTTCCTGTATTGCGGGCTCCGGAGCTGGATGCAGAACTCCAGGCCTACCTGCAGACTCGTGAGAGTGCAGTAGAGGGACAAAATAACCTCCTCGACCTGCTGGCCACGCTTCTTTTGATGCAGCCCAGGGTAGAGTTTGCTTTCTGGGCTGCAAGCACACATTGCTGGCTTATGTCCAGCTTTTCAGCCACCAGCATCTACAAGTCCTTTCTGGCAGAGGTGCTCTCAATCCCTCCATATCCCAGGCTGTATGGATACGAGGGGTTGTCCCGACCCAGGCACAAGACATTGCACTTCGAATGTTGAAACTCATGAAGTTCACATGGGTCCACTTCTCCGGATTGTCTGGGTCCCTTTGGATGACATTCTGTCCCTAAAGTGTGTCAGCTGCATCACCCACCTTGATGTCACCTGCAAACTTGTTGAGGGCGCAGTCACTCTCACTGTCTGTGTCACTGATGAAGATACTTAAACAACATTGGTCTCAATACAAACTCCTGAGGGACACCGCTTGTCACTTATCTTATTGACCACTACCCTCTGGATGTGACCATCCAACCAATTCCTCACCCACAGAACAATCCATTTATCAAATCCATATCTCTCCAATTTAGAGAGAAGGATGCTGTGAGGGACAGTTTCAAAGGTCTTACAGAAGTCCTGAGAGATAACATGCATAGCTCTTCCCTTCTCCACTAACGCAGTCGCATCATCATAGAAGGCCACTAAGTTGGTCAGGTAGGACTTGCCCTTGACTTTTCAAGTATCACATAAAGTGGCTTGCAAACTACTTCAGTCAGTTCCCTCAGTACTCTGGGATACATCTCACCAGGTTCCATAGACTTAGGTATGTTCACGCTCCTCAGGTGGTCACAAACTTGATCTTCTCTTACAGTGTGAGGGACTTTGCTCCCTCAGTCCCTGTCTTGTGGTTCATCCATTCAGGAGGTGTGGGAAAAGAGATTGCCAGAGAAGACGGAGGTAAAAATGTTGTTGAATACGTCAGCCTTCTCCTCGTCTTTTGCTACCAGTTTGCCTGTCTTGTTAATCAGGACAGGTATGATTTCTTTGACTGACTGACATACCTGTAGAAGCCCTTCTTATTATTTACATCACCTGCCATCCCTTTGACTCTCCCCTCCCACTCTTGGATCCTGAGCTATAGGGTTAATCTCATTTTTTTTTGTCAGATCTCACATACTGCAGGTTGAAGTTAAGATTACTTTCATGTTATGTAAGCAAGAAAACAGTTAACCAGAACAGTGATTTAACAAATAAATACACGGAAACCGTTCCATAAACAAGATCAAGTATTGTCTTCTCCTCTAGTGACTGATGATAACAAACACTATGAAAGAAAGTTGTGGTGAAAGCCATTTTACCTGTAACAGGAAACAGAACTAAGACTACTCCAATGAAAAACAAAATTGGACAGTATTATCTAAAAGTCCAGACTTTGCAGGCAAACATAAGCAATATAAAAATGATCCCATTATGTAGCCATCAAATTATTCTTGACATATTTTCTTTTTTATGAGTTTACATTCTGCCCTTGTGAGTATTGATAACAGCAGAGATCCTAAAATAATGAATTAGAATCCAAGGACTGGGCTGAAAATATTAGAGTTTCCTTAAAATATTGAATATTTTGTGGTTTTGGTTTGATTTGGTTTTGGCTTAGAGTATTTTCATTAGAGGAGGTTTTCTTTATAATACTTTCAGACTTTTCTCTAAAATACTAGAAACTTATCTTTCCAGTTCAAAATGGATTTCTTTCCAATATTCCCATGGCTCCCAGACCTTGACACTCAATAGAAACACTAAACTTTATGAGAGTAAGGAGCCCTGTAGTATACAAAACAACATGCAGGTGCTGTGAGTCATTAAAATTCCAATTTCCCTTTCCTCCATCAAAAAGACTCTTCTCTAATACAGGTACAAAATTCCATGTCCTACATGACCAAAGTTCACTTCAAATAGTAAAACTAACCTAAGTAGAATTTTTTAATATAACTCCTTTTTCTAATGTACTGGTTTGTGTCTAATATGTCTGAAACACACAAAAAAATTCTTTATCTATTGTTGGAATATGGGATGATGCATGTGCTACAAAGATGTTGTGATAGTTGTAAAAGATGGATGCAATAGAAAATCTGACCGCTGAACAGAGAGAATATTTACTCTGTACTTCATGTTGTACTGGTGTCAGGTACATTGTTAAGCAAAATAAAAAAGAAGTCTTAGAGAAAAAACCAAACAGATATCCAAACTACTGTGCTTTAAATTATATTTGCTTTTCATTCTCCTTCAGTTTATTTTAAAGCCTACATATATTGAGCTTTGAAGGTAGTGAATTCTCTGAAACAATAGAAACAAAAATATAGTAAAAGTCAAATGTCCTTACCACAAATGTAAGATGAATTATTTTGGCCTCATTTCCATATCTGTTTTGACAGCCACCAGCATTTTCTACTTCTTTGGCAGGGATGAAATAATTAACTGTACAGAGAGCTCTTTGTTGGGTCTCATTACAGAGGGAGGCATTTCTGAGGCAAGAAGAGACGTTTACAAAGTTGTCGTTTGTATGATTTCTCCAAGGACATCTCAGACAGATGGTAAAATATCCCGAAAAGTTTAACAACATGTGCCCATTGTAAAACCAGCAGGAAGTGACCAAAATGTGGCACGAGAAGAAAAGCAATTATACAGAATATCAGGTCTCCAATTTCTCTACTCAAATCTCAATTCCTAGTCTCCTTTCAAGACTACTAACAAATACCAATTCGATACTTGTTTCTCTCCCTCAGATTAACTGTCGGTCCCTATATTCCTATTTCACGTTTCCTGGAACAAGACCACTTCCTTCAACACATACACTTTGATAAGGCTGTCTGAATTTGTATTAGTCTATCTGAATTTTTGTCAGACAGAATCTTTTTCCAGAAGTCCTCAAGGAATCATTGAGAACATTCTGTACCCACTCATTTTAGGTACCCACCTATACATGGCCTGTAGCAGTCCAGAGTTACAATTGGAGAAAAGGTCCTTAGAGATGTAGGAAGAAGAATGAGGCACAGGACTATATGGAAAATGTAGCTACATGTTTTTAGCAAATCTTCACTAAGCATGTGTGGAAAATTCTTGCTTAGAGAATTATAGCTAGATCACACTTTGCTGGATATTATAAGAACAGGCAAAAATGTATCAAAGAATCATAGAATCACCGAAGTTGGAAGGGACCCAAAAGAATCATTGAGTCCAACTCGTATCCCTACACAGAACACTCCCACCATTCACACAATGTGACTGAGGGAATTATCCAAATGCTTCTTGAATGCTGGCAGACTCGGTGCCATGACTGCTTCCCTGGGGGGCTGTTCCAGTGCTCCATCACTCACTGGGTGAAGAATCTCTTCCTAATATCCACTCTAAACCTCCCCGGCACATCTTCCTGCCATTTCCTCTAGTTCTATCATAGATTACAAGACAGATCAGCCCCTGTTTCACCTCCATCTCTTGCGAGAAGGCAGGAAACAGCTATGAGATCCCCTTTCAGTCTCCTCCAGGCTGAACAGACCAAATGACTTCAGCCACTCCTCATGACATCCCCTCTAGACCCTTCACCAGCCCTGTAGTCTCCTCTGGACGCTCTCCAGTAGTTTGATGTCCTTTTTGTACATCTGTGCCCAAAACTGCACACAGTACTTGAGGTGGGGCCACACCAGTGCAGAGTAGAGCGGGGCAATCACCTCCCTTGATCCGCTGGCAATGCCGTGCTTGATGTACCCCAGGACAAGGTTGGCCCTCTTGGCTGCCAGTGCACTAATGGCTCATGTTCAACTTGCCATCGACCAGAATGCCCAGGTTCCTCTGCACAGGGCTGCTCTCCAGCCTCTCAGACCCGTCTGTACGTTTATTCAGGGTTGTCGTGTCCCAGGTGCAGAACCTGGTACTTGCTTTTGTTAAATTTCATGCAGTTGGTGATTGTCCAGCTTTCCAATCTGTCAAGATCCCTCGGCAGGGCCTCTTTGACCCTGAGGCTGTCGACAGCTCCCCCCAGTTTTGTGTCATCGGCAAACTTTGTCAATAAACCTTCACATTCTTCATCCAGGTCGTTTATCAAGAGATTGAAGAGCACTGGCCCCAGGATGGATCCCTGTGGGACCCCACTAGTTACTGAGCTCCAGCCTGATGTAACTCCATTCACTGTGACTCTATGAGCTCGATCCATCAGCCAATTGCGCACCCACTATATTATGTGTTTATCCAGCTGTATTCTCGACATTTTGTTTATGAGAATACAGTGAGAGACCGTATCAAAGGCTTTGCTGAAATCCAGAAAATTACCTTGACCGGTTTTCCCTGCTCGATTAGGTGGGTGACCCTATCACAGAAGGATATTAAGTAGGATATTAAGTTTGTAAGGCAGGACCGTCCCTTTGTAAACCCATGCTGGCTGTGACCAACGACTGCGTTTTTCGGTAACTCCCAGAATAATTTTTGCCCATAATCTTACCAGGCACTAAAGTTAGACTGACAGGCCTGTAGAATCATGCTGAAGACTCCTTTCCACACTATCCTGCTACCCAAGTCCAAATTTAAACTAGGGCTTCCTGAAGAAAATTCTGTTTGGAGTTTTTAACCTAAAGCAATGTTTTATTCCCTCTTACATTCTTGAATGTGGCTACTGTGACTGAAACTCAGGAAAAAAATATTCTGGCGAGGCAATCATCCTCCACAGGTATCTTCTGTGTTGGTTTGGTGTTCAATATGCATTGAAACAATGAACAGCAATTAAGACCGATAAGGGGAAACCTGCTGGTATTGAAAAAATACGAAAACTGCAATGGCATGTGCCGGACACACTGGTGATGAAAGACAGCATTTTGTCTGCTAAAGGCAGCTAGACTGTCAGTATGCCTCTGTATTAACTATATAACTCAGCCTTATTTACATCCCATTGTGTATCTCCTCATATAATCCTTTTTTTTAGGGACTTACATACACAGAATTAATAACCATTTTTTTTCCACTAGGCCTTCTCAAGTCTTTTAAAAAACTGTGAAATACACTGCCAAAAAAGCATACAGTTAAAAACAATGGAGTGGCTATAGATTTATGTAAACAAAACAAAGCAAAACAAAAGACAAAACAAAAAAAGGGGAGGAGGGGAGCAACTTGATAGTCAGATTCAATTTATTTATGAATAATAGAAGCAATGGCCGCAAAAGATGGTCAAATTGAACTTGACCTCTAGGCAGGATTGGTTATGTTTATATCATTCTCACCAGATAGTTCTCTAATCTGTTCTCAGACAACATCACTACTAGAAACATTTCATTTTCCTCACTGTTACAGTGCGTAAATATTGCTGTTATTAAAAGTTTCTCCTAAAATTTAATCTCAACCTCTCTTTCTGCAAATTAAACCAAATACTTCTGTAATTTATCATCGATGTGTGAAAGAGGATACTTCCTCAGTATCCTAGTCTTTCAAATACTTGAGGACTATTACCTCTCTCAACCCTTTTCTTCTTTGGTCTAAATAATTCCCATTTGTTCACTCTTTCTTCAAAGGTTTTACTTTCTAAACCTCTGGTTGTACTTATTGCTCTACTCAAGATTCTTTTCAGAAGGTTCAATTCTTTCTTGAAACACCTTTGCCAAAACTAGAAACATTATGCAAGCTGGAACCTTTCCATTTCTGGGTAGAGCACACTACACAAGTCTAACAACCTACAGTTCCTTTTAGGTAATCCTGCAAGGTCTATGTTTTTTTTTGCAACAGTGGAAAATATTTCACTATAAACAAAAGTTGAAACATTAATGTTCAGCTTCGTGACATGCAACACCCTTTAGATCTACTAGACACCCTCTTGTTCACCTCTCTGTGTTTGTGTCACTGATAATTCTTGCCCTGGTTTCTATATGACTCACTCCCAGTGTTTCTCAGGCTGCAGCAGTCTGAGCACAAGAGAATATTGGGGTATGAGTACAACAGACTCTTGAATTCCCATAAGGTCCCCTAAAATTTTTCCCTCTCTGAGCTCCCAGCTTAGCATTTTAAACCCATTTAATCCATGACTCCAAACACCTTGGAAAACTACTTGCTCTTCTGATCATGAGATGCTGATAATGATACCAGAATTAGTCTTGGGTGCCTAAAATAAGATTTAAGCACATAAATCCACTTGAGCAATAGACAAAACTGTTCAATTGCTTGAGCAAAGGACAGTTGACACACAGTTCTCTTAACACAATCTAACCAAACTTTCCCTAAACTAGGATTTATGTGTCTAATAGGTAACATGGCAATTCAGTCTGTTTTACTAACACCTTATACAAAATTAATTAGATACCTCCTTAATTAGCTGACAAGATTCTATGAGACTAAACTTAGTTACACATGCTGTTCAGAAGTGCTTTTTCTGGAAGACATCTCCTGCCTTGAGGTCCCTATTAATCCAGAGTTAGGAGTAGTCCTTGGCTTTTATGAAGGCTCTGGAGAAGCCTGATTACTGTTAGAAGTAATCTTACAGTCTGACTGTAAACTAGACTATCTCCTAAATGTACTTAGGAATTAGTGACATTTTCTCTTATGAGCCAATATAAGTCTAATTGGTCTAATTTAAAAAATATGTTTATTTCAAATAAAAGGCTCAAAGGACCAATACAACAGTAATGTATGGATGTCTTCAGACTAGCTCTGCTGCGCTGAAATCCATCTTTCCTCACAGTCTCTAATTTTCTAGTTAAAAGCCTATATTTAGGAGAAAATTGAATCTTCAGAGACCTTTCCTTCTCCCTAAATAGTCCCTAGGCACTTACATTAGGAAGAATGGACTGCAGATCATGCCCTTTGGCAAAGAAGTGCCTAGATTAAGTGGACTGAACTCCACCCTAAAGTTTAGTCACTAAACTAGGTATTACAATTCTGCTAGAGTAGACAACTAGCAGAGATGCTGTTTTTGCCTGTGCAGATCATCTCAGTGCCTGGCTTATGTCTAGACCTAAACTGTAGGGCCCCTGTAGATTAGAGATGAAGGTTCTAATCAAATACAAATATTATTGATCAAAGTAGCATACCTAAAACATTCTTCATTTTCACAGCTCTTTACAAACGTGAACTGTGAGGCACCTTCAAGACTACACTGAAATCCCAAGTAACAGAGACCTGATGATCTTTCAATGAAAGCCAGTTAAAAAGCATGTGGTCATACACATTAAATAAATTGTAATATTCTACTACATACAGAAGCTGAAAGGAAAAGAAATGGAAAATTTCTACTCATTCATGCCTGGACATATGAGAATATAGTGCTATTACCAATGATTATTGTAATATATACTAAAAATAGAAATCAATCTTTCTAGTGTAATAAATTCCAGATAAGGCTTCAAAATTGCCAAACAAAGAATGGAATCTGTCATGCTAGGCAATGTGAGTTTTACTTCTCTTACCAACTCAAAATGCTTAGGAAACTTTCACTGCATGGACCTCCTGAAATAGAGAATTAAATTAACCCTTGCCCTTAACTGTCCATAATACCTGGTTTTCACATCAAAACACACTAAATACGAAAAATGTGTATATCTGCTGTGATCTGAGATCTTCATCTGGAACCCCCTTTAATCTTACCCTGAGCCTCCAGCTGGTACTTTATAATAATGGTATTTGACATTAAGTAACAAGAAGGGAGCTGAAGAGAGGATGTTAGTTCAGCCAGTGTCATATCCAGATACAAGTGAAATTTGATGCAGACAGGTATAAAAAGAACGAGCCATGAACTGAAGCTGCATTTTCTTGAAACAGATGCACAGAGAGACATTGGTAGGACTTGCACTCCACTGCAGGAGACCTAGTTTAGACACTTGCAAAGTCTTGATTAATTTTTAGAGACATAAAATGTGGTATTAGAAAATCAAAATCGAGCCTAAAAGTCAGTGTTGAGGATGTCATAAATTCAGTGTATCTCGAGAAATGGTCTATTTTGTTTTCCCGCTAAAAATGAATGTTCTTTGGTTCCTATAGCTGTATGTAATCTATACTTAAATACTGATTGAAAATTTATTTGGTGATTGTAAAGGTATGATTGAAAAAAGGGGGAGAAGATCATCAAAATCAAAAGAACTTCAATAATTATTTGAACATTTCCCACGAAGCTCCTGAAAATAAAAAGAAATCTACAGAGGTGTGCTGGCTTGGTCCTGGCTGGATGCCCACCAAAGCTGCTTCATCACACCCCTGCTCAGCTGGACAGGGGCATAAAAATTTGAGTTTCATGGGTCAATATAAAGACAGGGAAAGATCATTCACCAATTGCCATCACAGGAAAAACAAACGTGACCTGGGAAAAAACTAATTTAATTTACTACCAATCAAACCAGAGGATAATGAGAAAGAAACCCAAATTTTAAAAGCACCGTCTTCACATCCCTCCCTTCTTCCTGGCCTTAACTTTACTCATGATTTCTCTACTTCCTCTTTTGCAAGTGGTGCAGGCGGGATGGGGAACGGGGATTGCAGTCGATTAATCACACATTACCTCTGCGACTCTTTCCTCCTCAAATGGAGGACTCCAACATGTGGTCTCCCCACAGACAGCCCTCCATGAAAGTCACAATGAGTCCTTCCCACAGGCTACAGTTCTTCAGAAACTTCTCCAGCATAGGTCCCTTCCATGGGGTACAGTCCTTTGGGAACAGACTACTCCAGCATGGGACACTTACTAGGTCACAAGTACTCCCAGCAACCTGCTCAGGCATGGGCTCCTCTCTCTCCACTGGTCCTTCCAGGACCCTGTTGCAGTATGGGCTCTTCATGTGGTCATAGCCTCCTTCGAGCATCCACCTACTCTGGTGAGGAGATTACCCATGGGCTGAAGGTAGGATTTTTGCTCCATGAGTAACGTCCATGGGCTGCAGGGGGACATTCTGCCTTACTGTCTTCGTCATAGGCTGTAGGGTAATGTCTATTCCAGTGCCTGCAGCATCTCCTCCCCCGCCTTCTTCACTGACTCTGTTGTCTGCAGAGTTGTTTTTCTCACTTACTCTCACTCCTCTCTCCAATACTGTTTCTGCAGCAGCTTTTTCACCCTTTCTTGAATATATTATCCCAGAGGCACTACTAGCATCGCAGATTGGCTTGGCCTTGGCCAGCAGTGGGTTTATTTTTGACCTGGCTGGTATTGACTCTACAGTACAAAAGTGAAGCTTCTAGCACCTTCTCATAGAAGCCACCCCTGCAGCGCCCCCAGCTACCAAAACCTGATACAAGACAAAAGAAATAGCTATGGAATTAAATGTATTTTTTAAACATCTTACTTTAGTCAGACCAATTTGAAATAGTGAAGAGATTACATTATTTTTTTTTGGCTCTTTAGAAGCTCTGATAACTCAGAATGAATTGTCAAAATGGTCATTTTAGGAATTATTTATACACTGGTCATAACTTTTTTGCACTACCCAACTATTTTCTTTTCTGTTTTTCAACACTTTCATGTTTTCTTTACCTCCACATACTACGGAAGAAAGTGACAGTTAATTATTAAAAAACAACCAGCATTGAGGCCTATACAGATGTCTAAGGAAGAGTGTAAGAAAGAACAAAACATGTAAGATTTCTTTGGAATTAATTTTCTGAACTAGTGGCTATAAGTTTATATTGAATATCCTTTTATGAATTTCACCTTCATGAATTTGTCAAATTTCTTTTTGAACTATGTGACATGTTGTCATTTACAATAGGCATTAATCCCAAAGTTTAATAAAATAGTGGAAATGTACCTTCATTTTCTTGTTTTAAACCTGTTACCTCGTAATGTCATTTTATTGCCATTAATTCTCATAATATAAGGATCAGAAAATAATTGTTTTCTATGTACTTTCTCCAGGCTATTCCATGTTCTCAAAGACATCTTTAATGTTTTTTTCCAAGCCAAAGAGTCCTTGTCTATTTATTTATTCTTCGTATATAAATTCATTCACCCTTCTCTGTATCTCCAGTTCAAATATATACTTTTTTAAATTGCCTGACAGAACACTAATCAAGACTTGGACATGTTGTGGATTGCGCAATGTTATAATGATATTTCATGTTCTGTCAGGCATTATTTCCTAATAATGTATTACATTTTACTTGTTTCTTTGATAATTACTGAGCATTGAGCTCATCTGTGCAAAAAATATATTGTCTTCACATCTGAAACCTTTTTCTTAGTTCAGGTCCTATCTTTGTATATTTGAATCAGGATAGGTTTTCTTCATACAAATGATTTTATTTTAATAAACATAGAATTTAATTTACTACATTTTTCCTCAACCATTTGTCATCAGGTGATTCATTTATGACTTTTTTTTCTCAATATTCATCTCTACTACCCCAAATAACATGGTATTGTTAAAAACCTTTGTTATCTCTTTCACACCCTTTTAACAATGATTGATGAATGTATAGGATAGCCATCCTATCCTCAATTCCTTCAGGATTTTAATAATGGCTTCAGTCATTTACATTTACCAACTACTTATATCTACTTCTTAATTCTTCTCTTTTAAGTGGTTGCTTACGCTTTTCACGAACACCCTTTTTATCTCATGCCAACTCGAGTTTTCTTCAGAGTTTGTGGTAAAGTTTTCTCAAAAGCAAAAGCTTTTGGAGATGGATATAGACTAGCAATTGATGTATCTTATTCTTGTGTATGATACCTCCTTTAAGTAGATTTGTAAGATGAGACTCCTTTCTTCAAAAGCCAATGGTTGGTTCTTCCCCAGCATATGACATGTTGTTGTGATTGTGAACGTGTATCTATGCACCATCTGCTGTCTATTAAACTTTACACCATTTTTTTCCAGGATAGAAAATAGATTTCTTATTTGCAAGTTTTGGAGACTTATTTTAGATTTTTTCAAATTGCCTTTATGTTCATCACTCTCTGTTCCTCCTCTGCTGAAGCAATGTTAACAGATTACACTGTTAAATAGGTCAGCTATTTCATACTTTAAAAAATACTATCTGGGTCTGTTAAGTTGTTACTATTCATTTCAGTAGTTTATTCGAGAATCTTTTCTAATGACACTTCAGTTTGAGGCAATCCTCCAGTAAATTGCTCACAAACAAAGCTTCTGGCCTGCACACCTCTGTTAGGTCCTCCATACTGAATACAGAAAAAGGAAGTGATTTATTTTTTCTGCTACAACCTTATCTTCTTTAACATTCCTTTGCACTTTGATCACCTATTGTATCTACATATTTTCTGGCAAGCTTTCTCTTTCTGATCTATTTGAAAAGGTTCTAATGTTATTTTTTATGCCTTCCACAAGTTTTTCATCAAAACCTATTATGACCTGGTGTTTTGTATTTTTACATTTAGCTCACTAGAGTTTGCATCTTTTTGTGTTTGTCCTTTTTTTCACTGGGACGTGTCTTCAATATTTTAAAGAATATCTTCTTACATTTAACATTTTCCTTTATCCTCCTGCTTAGTGCAAACATAGAATGCTTGAAAATTAGATGACTTTGGCTCTGTCTCATAGTTGCGTTAACCACAAATTTGGTTTCTGTCTGTAAATAATTACGTTGCTGTTTCTTAACACATCATCCTTTTAGCTACTCCTTTGAATAGCTTAATCTTCTATTAAGTTCTTACTTGAAACGAATGAACAACCGTGAAGGGATATATCTAAAGAGGGGCTCTGGATCCTACTACATCGTGATGTGGCTTATTTTTAAGAGCTACTTGTGTAAAAGTAGGCATCAGTACTCTATCTACTCTATCTACATCTATATACTCTTTTCCTACTATCAGATTAAAGTCTTCCTATAAGAAAAGTATCCAAAATGAGCAGCTCATTGAACAGGCAGTGTACTAAAGACCCCAGGATTCACTGAGGATAAAACTATACTGTAAAGTACATCTCCCTCTTCATTTGAGACTTTTTACCCTAGACAAGAGAAGGTCCCAGGGGAATCTTATTGATGCACATAGATACCTGAAAGGAAGGTGCAAAGAAAATGGAACCAGGCACTTCTCAGTGATGCCCAGTGATATGACAAGAGGCAACAAGCACAAACAAGAGGTGCCATCTAAACATCCAGAAACATTTTTTTACTGTGAGGGTGACTGGGTACCAGCACAGGTTGCCAGAGTGGAATTTCCCTCTCCTTAGTGATGGTCAAAGCCAGTCTGGACAGGGTCCTGGGCAACTGGCTTCAAGTGGCTCTGCTTGAGAAGGGGGTTTGGACAAGCTGACCTCCAGAGGGCTGGCCCTTCCAGCCTCAAACATTCTGTGATTTTGTGGTCTCAGGTGTTATGTAGAAGTATGGAGAAACACCTTCCTCCACTCAGAATCCAAAACCCCCTCTGGAAGTAAAGGAAAGCCCTAAGGATGAAGCCAATGGAGAAATACAGCACATCTGACTTAGGACACCCATCCACATTTTAAGCAGATGCAAAACTGGTCTAAATGACACCATTCAATGGCTACTGGTCTCTGCCATGGTAGGAAGGGCAGAAGCACTGGTGGTATTCTGGTGGAAGATGTTCACCATTCTGTCAGGAATTCAAACCCCCATGTCACCATCTTCAGGCAAAAATTCTAATGAAGAGCTTGTGGGTTTGTCTGCTTCCCTCTTGCCTGCTGGCCTATTCAGTCTTCAGTGTGCTTTCATCTTTCTGGTACACATGAGCAGCTCCTGAAGAAGGGGTGGAAGTTAGCAGGCAACATTGTTCTTAAGGTAGAAATACAGTAGATGGTTGTGTATTAGTCCCTTCACACCAGGAGCAAAAATCGATCTAGCATTCCTTTCTTTTGGATTAGCCTTCTAATTACTGCATACTTAAATAAACGAGGAGTTGTGGCACAAGCCTTTGTCAGGCTGTGTCAATAGTGAGTAGATACGATCACCAGCATCTCTTGTGGTGTCAGACTGCTGAGACACGCTCCAGAAAACCCTTCCAGAGCAGCCCTCTGGGAAGGCACAAGCAAATGAGTTCTGTCTAGTAAAGCTTGATTGGTTTTAACCTCTCTGCTAATGGAAAATTATAAAAAGGTGAGTATGGACATGAACAGAAAAAATAGTCAGGTTGGCTAGGGAACTTTATTGTTTCATTCTGAGGTTTTCATGTTTACTTTGTCTCAGAAAAAGCCATAGAGACAACTCTTTTCAGGCTTAGTTGCTCTAAGGAACTGCCTGTTGTTCTCCTCTGGACAATATAAACTTTATATCCATATATTTAAATCACAAAAATATTTTCATCCAAGGTCTTTGTACAAGGTGTTGCTCACAGATATTTATTTAGATAAAAATGTCTTCCAAATTTTGATTCTGTTTACTCAGTTTTCAATGTTTAAAAGTTGCTCTTCCAGTATTATGTGCTTACCTTTATAAGAGTATGCTACCAGATTCCTTTTTCACATAAGTAATTTTTTCCTCTTTATAACTAAAATATTTTTCAAAAACTGTCAAGGATTTCATCAGCATGTATGTTTAATCATGTCCTGTAACTAGAAAAAAATTTGGTTAGATTATCAAAATTCCATAAAAAATATGATTTTTTTATCTCCAGCTTAATTATCAAAGTTCTTAGGACACTGTTTTGTCACAGGAATAAAATCTCCAAGAATGAAAAACTAGATAGATCTAAAATAATTAAGTGGTCTTTTTTTTTCTCAATAAAGAGACAAAATCACAGTAAAATATACAATAAATCTGTTTGCAATTTTATAACTTTGTTCTCTTCTGTCAAAACAAACTTGTTATCAATGTGCAAGAAAACTCTAACAATACCTGATAACAAGTTATTCATAGTTCCTGAAGAAAACCCCTCATGTTGCAATGTCAAAGTAGTAATTTTAACTGGACAGTAAGCTTAGAATGAGTTATTGGCATTTAGAAATGGTAAATCTGCAAAGTTCATCTACCTACATGGGCAGTATGAAGTAATTCCACTGAAATCTAGATTTAAGAAGGACAGAAGAATATGTGTTTAAACTTCTACAGATGTAGCCAATAGACAATGCTCTGTTTAATAAACAGAGCTGAGAAGTCCTGAGCTACATATTAAGCTTGGAAATTAAACAGTAGAAGCAAATGTATAAATGGTATAAGAGATGTCTGTTGCCTATTTTCAATCAGTGTCTTTTGAGCAATTAGTACTTTGGCTAAATTCCAAGTAAAGACTTGTTATTTCTTAGCATTTTTCCTACAATCTGTAAGGAGAAATAAAACCTCAGTGGATACGACTAGGCCAGCACAGAGGCATGACTTTACTTTCTTTTCACAAATTCAGCCTATGTTTTCACAACAATACTTGCAAACAGCTGTACTTCAAAGAGGTACAGCACATTCTGCAGCTTCCTCCTCCCGCTCATCTCACTAGCACTGCGCAGGCCACTGAGCTATTTTCACATCTAAATGTTTGTTTTTAACAGCTATGTCTATGGTGAATTAAGCCTCAGTTGTAGCCGTTTAAATAAACACCTAGGTCACAGTATGGTGCCTACACATTAAGCAGTGGTGAGATAGAGTTCAACAAGACCAACAAGTAGAAAACATGCAAGCTTGTGTGTATGGAGCTCCACACCTTGGTTATAAATTTAAAATTTAGCAGTTCAAAATAGGTCTAAACTGTAACTCATAGCCTGTAATAGCAAAAAAAATCTTATAATACAACCTAGATATTTTGAAACCAGTTTTCTTCCTGTATTTCACTTAGTGTTCCTTAGAACTATATATTTTTCAGATTGGATTTTGCTTTAGCTGGCTTTCTAAAAGAAAGAGCAAACAGTGTCATGGTCTGGATGCAGGAATTTATTTCATTGTGCACTTAAAAACTTAGCTTCGCGAGCAACAACAGACACAGAAAAGTCAGCCTTTCATTTAACTGGATCATATATATGCAGAATTTATAACAATCGATTATATTTTTTTCCAGGATCTCAGCTATGGTTACTGTGTAGATGCAATAGGCACAACATGAGCAGGATATATCTCATGTCTTCAGCCTTTGAAAGATTAAGCACATGTTACAAACTAGGTACTACTTTCTTCTGTAGACAATGCAGATGGCACCTACAGAGGTACCGACTGCACACATCTTAGAAACTTATTTTGGGATGTTTTGTATTGTCCACTGATATGGGCTTATTTTTATTCATTAATAGAGGGAATCCATCTGCTTATCTTAGATCAAACACCTAAGAGTCAGCTGGGCAATATTAGATAAGTACCTCCCCAAACATGCAGTATACACTTTATAAAGTTACAGGAGTATTATTCGCAAAACCCTCCCCCAGCTGTGAATGCCTGAAGTGATACTGCTTCCCCGATTGGCAGAGTTTCTTTTTCCTAAATCTTTCCTATCTCTATAGAAGTCTTACTATTGAGAGTTGTAAAAGTACCATGCAAGTTGCACAGAAGCGCGGAAGTGCAAAGAACTGTTGCAGTGGTGGTGGCCTCTCACTAGGGCAGCTCTGTCCTCTCCTACTGCTTTTCTTTTGGCTCTCTTCCATCTTCCTGATAGGCGAAGGGTGCTACTTGATGCATTTGGTGTTAATTGTGCCCACACTGAATTAATCATGATAAGATTGTGTTTATTAATGATAATATAGGTTTAATCTAACCCATAATCCACTCTGTTGAGATTTATCCTTTATTGGCACAATAATAGAGGAATGCATAATATAGTCATGCTTGTAAAAAGCACTATTTCTCTTTGTGCCGTAGAGACACTTTTCTTCCATGCATGTTTTTAAGGTTATACTTATCCAGCTTTAATATTTAATATAAATTCATTTATTCAGCCTTCATACATAAATTACATTTTGAAAAAGAAACAAAAAATACTCTTTTCAATTTTGAATATAAACTTTATTTTAACCTCATTTTAATTGTGGATTTTTAGCCTAAAAGGTTCAAAATAAAGGTTAAGGTTTCTTCCTTCTTTATTTTTGCCCTTTACCAGTGAACAAGGAGAAAGGCTAAAAAGAGAGAAAGTTAGAAAAGGAATAACTATTCTTAAACCTCTCATTAAGTCAATGAAAGATGTGTTTTCCCCATTTTCCATATTATGATACTTTATACTGGAGGAGACATATTAAGAAATAGTTGTAAAGCAAGGAAAAGAAGGAGATAATATAAAATATATTTTTTACACTGAAGGCAGAACAAGGACACAAATCAAAGTGTCATAACCAAGAAACTTTTAATTGAATAAGTGTGCATTAGCAAAGAATATTTTCGAAGTAATAGGGACAAATTGTAATACTACTCTATGTGACGTAAGTGTGATTAGTAAAGGCAAAACATTCATTAGGAATTTAGAGGCAGATGTAAGGCCTGGAATCCAGGCGTAAACTCTTTAGAATCCTACCATTATTTCAGTTAATACTTCATTTGATGTTCCGGAAACACTACTACATAAAGCTCTGACACAATTTTTTTATTTTTTAATCATATTCAAAGAGGCAGAACTGCAGAAGACTTTTTGTGAAACTTTAAAACTAAACTACTCAAAGTGGATATCATATGCCTGATAAAACAAATGTACTTGTGGTTTTTTTCCTTGTCAAGAGATAAAATATTTTACCATCAATATGGAAATTTGCAAGAGTATTTTTCCTTAGAAACTGTAATAGAAGTTAAACATGATAATGACTCTTTTTGTTGCTCTTGTGTGCTTTGAAGTCACTGGGATTTAATCATATGCTTCAAGTTAAGCTCATGATAACCTGCAGCTCTATGATAACGGCCTTTTAAAATTAATAATCTTATTAATGATAATATATGAGAACCATATATTCAGGATGATCCACTCCACTCAGATTCTACTGAACAAAAATCTGAATGAAGCTAGACTGCTGTTTTCCAGAGCAGTCCCTCACCTTGCATATTTTGTCTATCAATTTGCACTAAAATGATAACGGATGGACGATTCTAGGCAACAGACTACTTTTGATGTAGAAGGAATGAACACATTGAATGCATTAAAACATGACTATGTTAAGTGTTAGGATGGCCACTTTTGATAACTTATGGCAGCATAGTAGATGTCACAAAATATATGTTCTAAAGATCCCAGCTTTGTACATAGAATAAAACCAAGCCATATTTTACTGTTAATTCGAAAAATATAAAACAGATAGGCATCAAAGATTACGATTATTAAATTCTGCTTAATATCTTTAAAGTTACTTTAGTGGGACTGTTCTGAAATCTGGATATAATTCATTACACATTATGCAAACAATTGTTAGAAATGTTATCCTAAAATTACATAGTTCAGCATTTGGTTCTACGTAAGAAAATGGATTGGCTGCTTCTGGCAATGTTAATGTAATTACTACTGGCTTAATTTGTAGCATGAAAATCTGTGTCCCATGATATTTGCCATGTTGTTTTACCACTGTTAAATTGTAATTATAGCTTTGGAAATCCATATGTTTGGGGACATTAACAGTGACAGCAGAATCTTGTCAAAATGCTGGTTGCTTAGCTACAACCAGATGAAAGAAACTACCAGTAAATCTGTAAAAACATTTGTTTTTCAAGCAGTATATTTAAATGACATAAAACTGTGGTGTGATTTTTGCTGCTGTTTTTTGTACAGTTACTAAAAGATTGTGAAGAGAAGCATTACAAAACTCATCTGGAATCACTGTCAGGGAAAACAGACCTCTAGGAAGTCTTTGTCCCTAACCTGACTTTGGGCAGTGGTTACTTGAATTTCTCTTTTTCCAGAGAATAAGAAAGTTTACAGATAATGTAAGCTTCTTTTTTTCAAATTAGAAAAAATGAAAAATGTGATCAGTTTACACCAAGAAATTTTTCTTTAAATTTTATTAGAAAATGAAAAGCTTATAAATGAAGTTATAATCACTTTCAAATTAGGTGATCTTGTGTTGGAAAATTTCCTCTGCTTTCAGTTTTTAATATTAAAAAAACCCAAACTATAAAATTACCTACGTATTTTTTTAATTAACTAAACTTTATTAGTTAATGAAAACATATTTTTCCCACTTGTATGACTCACCTAATATTCAAAAAGTTTATATAGCAAACCAAACTTTCCTTTTAAGATTGAAATCGTCTACAAATATGTTTTTTTCACTACAGGTCAATACACAAATCTGAAATGGGTGTCACTGACAAACTGAATTACTTAGAGAGTTTGTAAGTTCTCATCCACAGCTTTCTCCTTGGGTGTGATTCTGTATTCTACATTTGCTTTTAGCAAAAGGCCAATAAGTATTTCATTATTGCAAGAAAGAAGTTTGAATTGGTGCTTACAGCCTCTCTACTGTTTTAGTATAAAGAATATGCAAATACTTGATTAATCAGGCTTCACTCTTTCTGTTGTCAGTGATTTGCTCGAGCTAAATATGTAGTTTCAAATTTTAGTTTTAATGATTTCTTCCTTGTAATATTATTATTAAACTGTAATGAAAATTCAGCTGACACAAGATAATAATTTAAATGAGGTCAATTAATAAATAACTTGCATTCTGACATTATAAAGACTTGTAGAGCTTGCTTTTAACTTGAAGACTGCTAGTTCATTCCTTCTTATGTATAGCTGAGTGCAAATTTTTTTCATCAGACCAATCTCACTGTATGAAAACAAATTAATACGTCCGTGTCTTATTAAACTGTTAGACTGAAATTCTACACCTGTGCACCAGTTAGTTTAGGATATGAAGACACGGGAATATTCAAACCTTTACCAGTGCAATGACACTTCCATGATCACAAACCTTTTTCTCTCTAATAATTTAATTTTAATATCCTTTCTGGGCCATTTCTGGGAAATGTTTCTTCTCCTCTCTTCAATGCTCCAAATATCATTTGTCCCATATTTTCTGCTCCATTAGGTGTACAGAATATGCTAATATTAGGGACATAATTTCCACTATTTCTGATGTTTCCCTTTTGGTAATGCTTCTAGCACTTAAATTTCTGAGTGGAGAACGACACTGTCCACTGGAAGGATCATGCACATTTCTTCTGTTTTGCTTCAGCAGATCTAGTTTTTAAGTCCATAACATCAGAAATGTTTTTCCTTGGTCCAAGATCTCCAATATGAATAATGTTTTCTTATACCATAACCTAACAGATTTTAATAAATAGTGATGCCTCCCATAGACAAATGTTTCAGTGTCAGGCAGCAGACTTGAATCTTTTCCATATTTTGAAAAACATAGTCCCAAATAAAAATAACCAAGCCGAACAAAACCACAGACACAAAACAGTAGGCAATGCTAAATTTTTGTCACCCCTTCCTACATGGACGTCCCTTTCAAAGCTTCTTTCTTTTAAATGTAACTTCTGGCAATACTTTTTATTATTGATAAAAGTTTATATACCTTTTGTTGTTCAAACAGGAACATTGTAGAAACCTCTTTGATGTGCAAACCTCTGCTGATGAAAGAGTAGCTGAACAAAGCTGATAGTAGAAGTACTGATATTTCCATTTACAGTTTGACAGTTGTCTATCAGACAACTTCTTACCATCGAACCCAGGTTTTAAAGAAGCTTATTTAACTTCTCCCATGCTGCCAAGTGATAGAATTCTTCACAGTCTAAGACATCGATCAAAATGATAATATATGTAGATTTATCAGGACATGATGATTATGATGATAAGGCCTCATGATTGGAACTTACAGAGTAAATCTACTGAAAAGACAAATGCATATTTCCCACTCCAAGGAAATGGATTCAGTATTGCAGTTAATGTTTCATACAGCTCAACTTCATCAAGCGCAACTCAGCTAATGACATCACAAATTTGTTTCATGTTATCAAATTTCATTAATTAGGGAAACACATTGAAAACTGGTTTTGAACAAATTTGTTTTTCCCTGGAATAACTTAAAAAAGGGGTAATTGTATTAATTTGTCCCTGTTCCTCGCTATTAATTTGTAGCATGATGATTCTTTCTCAACTTTACGGCATGAAATACTTTGTATTTAACATGATTCTCATTAACCAATTTAATTTCAGGGCTTTTAAGTGGGAACACTCACATGATGGACCGACGCCAGCTCATTCCTTTCCAGTCATAGTAAATGCCATCTCTCCAGGGATACAGGATTTTAACAAAGGCCTGTGTTACCATTATTCTTTATAATGTTAAGAGAAGCAATCAACAAGGTCTTGCCATGGTTCCTTAAATTATTCACGCCTAATCCATTGTATCAAACTACAATGTTTACTGCAAAATTGTTGTCCTCTGAGTTCTGATTGTGATAATGGGGCTCTGCAGGATATGTATGATTCATAGTGATGTCTCGGAGCTCTTAAAAACATTGTTGTGCTGCATTTAATTATAGGAACAGATTCTACAAACATTTGAAAATCACGTCATTTGCATGTAATTATGGGTATTATGTAGATTGGAAAGGGATAGGTGGCTTCAATAATGCAGCAAGAGTAAGTCTTTCTAGTTTTAACCTTCTGTTGTGCAAAATTCCTAGAAATTGTAAGTTTAAGTTCACATTGAAAATCAGCTTTAAAATCATGCTGAGAAACAGCTGCTATTGTACTTTTCTGTGTTCTTTGTCAAAGCTCTCTCTTTTAAGGGTAATGGCTGCCAGTGGATTAGTAGTAGAGATCTTATACTGAAGATACAAACAAATTAATACTACATAATAATCCCTACTATTTAGTGTTCACTTTTATTAAATTAAGTACAAGCAACCAGTAACATTTTCAAGTATCAAAGTCTCTAAGAAATATTAATCTTTACCTAGCTGAAATGTTGGTCCATATCTGCATTAGAAAACAAAGCTCTTCAATGGTGTGTTATTTAGGTGAGCTTACAAAAGGGCATATAAATCTGTCTACAGCACGGGTGGGAACACATCTGACCTAGTGCAGATAATGATAACCAGAACCAGAACCAGCAGTTGCATGGTGCAGAGCTCCCTGAGCTGACTGGATATGAATCAGCTTGGGTCTGACTGCAGGCTAAGCCACATTTGTGCAGCGGTGCATTCAGGCTAATAAAGATAGCTGCGAAGCAGAGCTTGTTAGGTCAGCTATAGAGCTGATCCGCTCCACCAGGATTTACTGAGTTGCATCACTGCTAGCTCAGGGATCTATACAACATGCTCCATGCATGGTAGAGACAGGCTGATAAATAAGCTGTTTCGTCTGGAGACTGTGGGTGAACATGCAGAATTAACTCCGCTTTGTAAATTCCTCAGCTTACTAGAGCAAATACACACCCCAGCGAACTGGGAGAAAGCCTGCCCCATGGTAAATATGAAAGGGCCACTTAGAGACAAAAGAACCTGCAGTGACAGCCTCTTCCACAAATTTCTGTTGTTTCCAGAGGATTAGATAGGTCATAGATTAAGCACTTGCTGCAGGGAAACTTTATAACACTGAAAATGCTTGTGTACTTAGGAAGCTCTTACCAGCGACATAATGATACCATGTTGTTGAACTAAGCGGTATCACTTTTAGTGAAGGCTCCTACTCTAAAACAAGTGAGCTTTTGTTCTAGTACAGAACTTTTACAAGTACAGATATATTGGTTTAGATATACACATTTGCTGATGTGTACAAAACCTAAAACTCAGAACTAAAAATATCCTTTCTTACAGTGTTTAAACCAGGAACATTTGAATTCCTAGGAAAAATAAAAGTAGTAAATTTGCTTCATTGTTTCAAGAACTCCATTAAAGGCAAAAAACCCCAACAAAACAAACGTACAAAAATACCTCCCCTCAACCTCTGTGAACATGTGTTTCTTCAAAAGCTTTTTTCTTTAGCTGAAGCTAACCTCTGAAGTTACTTTTACAACCTTTGCATAGAGTAAGTAGCAGGCCATTATCAGCACAAAAAGCTTGTCAAGTGCTGACCTTAAATTACAGACAGCACAGGTGACTTCTGGTTTACCATTATGTCAATCTATTTCTCCAAACTGTTTTAAATTAGAAAGAGAACTATATTTTAAGACACGACTATGGATACCTATATGGCTAGGGATTTTCCTTCCATGTTATTTGTGTTTATATGGTTTTAATATAAATTATACAAATTTCCACAATCATTGTAATATTTGTAAAATGTGTGTTTTCTGAAAGCCTCTGATTTTTTGTCCAAAATAGATAATATGTAACTTGCTTGTCCATATTAACTATGGGCTAGTACCTACTATTTATTTTAGCAAATGTACTAATTTGTGGTTGAATAGATCATATTTTCAAAATGGTCATTCTAATTACTGCATCTTCAGAAAACTTGTTTCAGCATTAATTTTCTTTACTTTAAAAAAACTGCATCTTATTTCTATTTTTACTTCATATTACTTCCACGATATTTAATTGAAAAAAAAGTGTATAAAAGTAGCAGCACTCACTTCTAATCCTAGAGAGGACTATAGTAAGAAAAACTTGTCATATCTCTGTGGTCCAATTATCACCATGACTAAATCACTATGAATTTTTCATGAATGAAGGCCGCATGGGTTTTAAGTTTCCAGACTCTTTTTAGTAGAGAGAATTCTTCAGAAAGCATGCAGATATTTGAAAAAAAACAGTCTGGAAATACCAGGGAGGAGAAGTTAGAGGTCAGAAAAACCTGATCAGAAAAAACACCAACACCAAAATTAAAACCAAAAGCAAATGGAACAGCAAAAATAAAACGTGAAGTCTAAACATGCATAAATCAGAATATTCTGTTGTTGTTGTGTCAAGTAGCTGAGATAATTTTTTTACTATGATGCACATATCTCTATGCTTCCATGAAAAATTATGATGTCTCCAAGAAGATCCATTATTCCTGAAACTATGACAGTCAATATCAGTTATAATTCCTGTACTTCTTTATGTCAGAATCATAAGCAATGCTTATGCTGAGAATTGTGTGATATAGGGTTGTGTGATAATAAAGTTGTATGTTAAGTTATGCAATTAATTATACACTTAGCCCTGCTAGGCAGTGCCATCAGCTTCCATTGACTTTGCTCATGCCTTGAATTCTTGAACAGCAATGCACAAGATACAAAGGAAAACAGTTTAAAATTGTGCTGAATTTTCTTTTTTTTTTCCTAGTGGTAACCGTATTTGAGCAAAAAGATTTTATAAAATATTCATCCTGACATTCAAAATCCAACAGTGTTGAATTAAACATTTCTGAAACAGTATCTCCAGGTAGACATGCTTCCAGAAACCTTGATCAACTTTTTTTCAAGTTACAGTTTATCCAGCTGTTATAGGATAAACATAAAAAAGATAAAAAGAAAAAGATAATATATCCCTTAAATGTTCAGGTGTTCTATTATTCGCATGAATGCAGACAATTAGCTGTTCCTAATGGTTTAAAACTAGAACACTAAATCAGGAGCTATATAGCCCAGAACTCAGGTATTTATCAGCTAGATTTCTGGTAGTCAAATGCTGCACAGTGCATGAAATAACATCACTGAGTGGTGCTGCTGAAGTCCAGGCAGCCTTCAACAAAACAACATCTGTCTCACACAGCCTTTCACACAACTAAGAAAAGTTTTACCAATCTTTTGATAAAATCCTTTGTTCATTTCTTGCTTAGTCCCCATCCACAGTTGCACACTGTAACTGTAATCAATAATAAAATGAAAGATTAGATTGATGTTGAATCCATCTGTGTTCATTTCTTGAACTTTGTTTGCTGGGAAAGTTTTACTGTCAGAATACTCGATACACTGGTATTCGTTCTTATGTTGGAAGCCTTCTTTTTTTTTCGTAAATGACTAGAACTGCAGAATAGTCAAATTCAGTGATGCTTCATCCCAAGTGAGTCGATGTTTCCTTATCCCATGCACTGGTGATAACTACTCGGTCTTTTTGTTGCTTATTGGTCCAAATACTACTTACCTGTAAGAAGTGGAGCATCTTCCATTCAGGAGTCTAAGAGCCATGCCTCACCAAAAGGACAGTAATGATGTTCCTTTCCTGTGAGCCATGGGCATATTCACTTTCAAATGAAACCAAGCAGAGGAAGAAGCCACGTCTTTCACATTCTTAGTGAATGATCTTGACCTGGGGTAAATAATGCCTCACTGGGGCTAAGGAAGATCAATAACCTCTATCTTCCCCTTGATTGAAGTTTATATGAGAAAAGACTGACCTCATCAAACACCTATCACTAGGAGACCTCCAACTGTGAGTACCATATAGGTACTTTCTTGCTGCTTACAGCACTTCAGTGCCCTTCACTTCTCTCCTTGCGACATTTTGAACTGTCTAGATTATGGAAAGCTCTGCTAGGTTTGCTAAGGTTGTGAATCCCAGCTGTGCCTTATTTAGCAAACACTGGTTGCTGTCTCAGAGTTGTTTGTTCAAAAGAAATGCTTTATAATACAAGCTCATATCTCCTTGCAAATGTATCCTAAATTTTTTTAATGTACACATGTCTAAGTATCATGTATCATAGTTAAGATACAACTCACAACAGGATTATTGCTGTCTATTGGAGCTGGTGTAGAACTAAAGAGAGAGCTCCTGTTGTACCGCCAAACAACACGTTTTCTAAAATCCCAGCGAGATGTGTATGTAAATCGTGATAGCCCAACACTTCAAATGATGAGCCTGAAACTTGCTTGTAATATAGTTCTCACATGGCAGTGAAAGTGAAACTATCCTACAAGATTTTTCTAGCTGTTTTCATTAGGTACCAGTGACTACCTTTATTAGATAGTACATCTGTCTTAAGGAACAGGGTTAAGAAACAGTTTCCAGTGCATGGCTAATCATGGGAAGGAGGCTATGCATTTCATATAAAAGTCTGAGGTATCATGAGACTTGACAAAAGACAGTTGCATCAGAGAAAATAATGGTGCCTTCTGCATTAGCAGCCCAGAGTGGGTGAGCACCACTGTTTTGTCTGCTAATTTAATTAATTTTAGTTTGGCAAATGAAACTTTAAGAAGGAACACCTCTGGCAGTGAGCCCCTGCTGCACAGGGAAGAGACAGTAACTTATCTGTGAGCACACTGAATGCTTATTACCTTCATTAGGCTATGCACAGCGAAGGCAGCACTTGAGCCTCCGCTATCAGTTTTGGCCATCTCATGTCTCCTCCCATCATCCTTCACCCATGGCCATTCCATAATGAAGGAATTAGAATGGAAGATGTAATGAAAGAAGTAGCCATCACCAAAACACTTCAAAATATGTAAGGAGAGGAAGAAGGGAAAATGAACTACAGTTAATCAGTCCTAGTTGAGACGACTACTTTTTTTGGTCTGGGAGTCTCTCCTGAGGTCCATGCTTATCTTGCTCAGCTATTTGGACATTTCACACAGTATCGTACATGTAAGATAAAGTCAGACCCAAAATCCTTACATGAAAGCAGGTACAGCTTACTAGTACAGCTTACTCTATAGGGATAATTTGTATTCAAAAACCAAGTGACTCAGCTTGAACCTGAAACAAATACATTTCAGTGTATCATGCTATGGTCTTTATTCACAGATATGAAACTTATAAAACTTTCATATCTGTGAATATGAAGTCATGTGTTTGAACTGTTGTTTCACTGTTTAATCCCAGTACTAAATAACAAGGCATTGTTTTATTACCCAGTATAGGAATCCTCCATTACCAGAGATAATTACAGTCCTTCTCTTTTGTTTGCTGAAGAGCGTCTCCATCATGTAAAAAGTCTGGAGAAGTCCTTTATGTAAAATATGGGAGTGTTTGTCACCTACAGGATTAGATTCAATGATGCTACCTAGTAGTTTCTCAGATGAAGGCAGCAATGGTTAAGGTTTTAAGCATCTTTAAGTACACAATGATATTCTTAATATACTGGATTATTTCACCAAAAATGTCTTAACATTTTAATAACATCAACGGGCTGATTCAGTGCAATTAATCTGGTTCCGGCTCTCATTTTTCTCAGGAATGAGAATTTAGGCATAGTAACTAGCTCTAATATCCAGTAGCCACCTAGCTCATAAATGTGTGACAGATGAAAAAAATCACTGATTAAAAACACCTAAGAGGCAAATTAAAAAAGACCAGTTGCCACACTACTGGTATCACAGTTTTATGCTCTACCATGCAACAAATAGAGATTAATTATTCTGCTTATTTCTACTATAGATGACTGATCACTTTCAAGAAAAAAAATATCTTAATCTCTTATCTCTTTTACATTTTTTATGCTCAAATTTGAACCTATCTTTTCTGGAACTGAAATGATGTTTCACTTCCAGCTCCTGTCCATTTTTCCGCTGTGCTGTTACTGCCAGCACATATATTTTCCAAGGTCTGTAGTAAAAGTCCCAAATGCCTTTTAAGAAAGCTTTTTAAATTGGTTGCAAGTTTAATAAATTCAAGGATGTTCCATTTATTAAAAAAAACCCCACAACCCAACACCACAGCACCTACAATAGGCACTGTTTTTTTTAAAAAAGAGCTTGAATGTTTACATTCCTCAATATTCTTGATACACAGAAGATGAGTCTAAAGGCAAATCTTCAGGTTACTACACTGTTTAACTCTGCCGTTCTGTGATCCTCCTCTGTTGTTTTTCTGCAGTGTTTCTTGGAACCCAAATAGAAAGGTGATAAAATTCCCTGATAGTATATATGGAGGATTATCATCAGCAGGATTAGATCCCTGATGTTTTTTGAAAGGAACTTACTTAAAATCTTGACAAATATGATCATCTCCATGATATAGATGAATCTGAAACATTTGGTTGAACATTTTTTTGTCTTTGGAAAGAAGTGGGGTAATGTATTCATGTCGTCTAGAGAAAATGAAATATGTTCTCTTTTATTAGTACCTCAAATGGATGATTAACATCAACCGTTAAATAAGTTAAACATTTTTAAATCACAGGACTGCATCGTTGAATAGGATTGGCTGTGAACTACTGGTCTCAAATCTGAGCTACTACCTGCCCTCATTTATTTAAAATGTCACAAAAAAAAAGAGTTAGCTTGGTGTATTAGTCAATCACAGAATGTCTATGAGCCAGCGATCTAATGACTCTTGGAGAAAAAAAAAAGTATAATCTGATATAAACTGATATAATTCCAGTTAAAATAGGAAAAATACAATACAGTGCACACATTGCTAAATACTGAGTATAGATTTATCCCACACAAGAAAATATATTTCAAAGTGGGACAGGTGGAAAGAAAAGGTAATATTGTGATCAGCAGAATTCGGAATTTATCTTGATTAGACTATCAAGAGGTACCTTGCTGAGCCTGACAAAAGAAAAGAAGAAGGACATATGTCTGCACTATTTAAAAGTGCATAAATACTTCAGAGTAGAAAAACATTGTAAACACTTTGGGAAGGAATTCAACCATTGACAATAAATGATAATGTTGATCTAAAAGTAAGTATACACTGCATACACTGGGGAAAATTTGGTGTAAATCTCTATTAAAAGTAATGAGAACAAAGAACAGAACTTGTTTTCAGTTGACCATATGCCTGTGAGACAGGCGGAAGTGGCCAAAAGTATTCCTATTTTTGAGAAAGGTTAAGAATATGAACTCAGAATGTACTTACCCACCAATAGAGAATAACATGGAATAAAAGCAGTAAAGGTAGCAGTATAATTAGTGACAGTTAGCATATTAAAAAATATATTTATTGTTAGTTTACTATAAAATAAACACATCAAACAAATTTAGTTTTTTCCCTGAGATTACGTTTGGTTTAGGTTAGTAGCTAGGACTTTATAATATAGCTAAAGAACACTGATATTTGTCTTAAGGTACCATAGCAATCTACTATGAATGTGACACTGTACAAAATTCACAAACCCCACATTCAATAAACTAAAACTGATTAGCTGAGTGCTTACAGTTTACAAACTCTCCTGCTATGTTCTGTGTCTTTATCAATGTCCTAGAAGAAAATATAAAATCAATACAGATGAATTAGTGGGTGATATGAGCACTGGTAAGAGCAGTAAACAATAGTAAAGGCAGGTTAGTAATAAAGATCACTGTGTCATTAGGTAAAGTAATGGTAGGGTTAATTTGAACATATATAGGGTCATATAACAAGAAAAGGGAATGTTCATCATATTTATGGAGTGTAGAATTGTTATGTGGAAAACATTGACTTGGCAGTGGAAAACATTGACTTGGCAAAGGACTTAGATTAAAACTGAATGAAAATGGATTTGTGAGTTTGTTAATTTTTAGATACTTAACGTATATATTTAATTTGAAATATTTTCATTGTTAATTCAAATCCAAGTTTGAAATAAAAAGGATTTCTAATTGATTAGAATGTTTGATTTCAAGGAAATAAAAAGTATTAAGCCTGTCAAAGGAAAGTTTAGAATGAAACATTATTTTTAAAATGAAAAATTAATGTTTCAAATTTTGTAAGTTTGAGACTCCAGGGGCTAAAGTTTAGACATTATGCTGCTCTGTTAGATGCTCTTGGAAGTTTCTCTGCATTGCTCTGGACACATTAATACTGTGGATATAGTCATACTTGAAACCTTGCTGTAGGATCTTCTAGCACCATCATGAAGTCTCTCTAAAATTCAAGTGACACCCTGTGCAAGAAAATATTCTGCTTCATGCATGTATCATACCCTGACTGAGATACATCAGCTGGCTTTGTAAATAACTACTATTTCTAAGAAAAACTCTTTATCTTCCAGGACATACCCTCCTTAAACCTAAAGAATGTAGGAGACCTTTTTTTACCCTTTATTGACTTAGCATTCTCTGTCTGCTAAGCTAGGAAGGAAGGTTAAAAGAGGAACAGTCAGTAACCATGGTCAGGCCACCCAACACAGCTTGTGGACCCTGCTGTTGCACTAAACCTGTTGGCAGAATCTAGGGCTAGACATTTGTGAGTCTAATAACAGCTACTCTTTTCTCACAATGCGAGGTTCCATGCAGTTCTGTCAAGGGAGCACCTGCATCCTAATTTAATAATTTCTTCTTATTTTACATTTGGAATTAGTTATAAATCTCTATAATATAATGGAAATTTATGATAATGATTGCCAAATAAAGCTGATAGTTAAAAAAGGAAAATAGTGAGTATTCTGTATTTTTAAAATAGACCTTTTCATTGTTACCTGTGTCACAACCTTGCAGTGTCCTCAAGGTTCCACCATTGATCTCGGGTCAGAATGATGACTACATGGCAGCAATGTCAAGGAAACTCATGCTAGCAAATGAATGAACTTTTTAAAGTTTCAGCTACACTATTTTACTCCAAATATACAATTGTCACTTTACAGACCATCTTCCTAGGTGCAAACTTGCATCCTATTTGAGCCATTTGCTTGTGAGTGATACAGGACTTCTCCAAGTATTAAATTCCACAGCTGCAGTGGATGACTATTCCTTCTTTTTAGCCTACTTGACTTCAGGGCACCTTTCATTCCCCTGCCAGCGGTCCGTGCTTCTGGACTGTCTCAAAGAAGGAGACGGACTTTCTAGCTCTTTCCATTCCCCGCTTGAATTACTATCTCGTGCTGTTCTGATGGAGACTTTCTCTTCTCTCCTTTTCCTTTACTTTTTTTTTTGTTGTTGTTCTCATTGCTTCAAATATCTTTTATGTGGTTTCAGACTGGGATATCAATGGAAAGACTAGTGAACTTAGAGCTAGCTCTCCTTCTTTTCACTTGCTTGTGTTCTATATCTAGCTTCCTTGGCTAACCTGCACTCCATGCCAAATTATGCCTGTGGTATTGCAATTTATTTTCAGCTTTAAAATGCATGGCCTTTGTTTCTGGTCTTGTCAGGCTTAAAAAATGAGTATTTCATTCCCCATCAACCACTTTTATTTAGTTTGGTTACACAATAACCCTATCCAGAAATTCTCTATATTCCTGAGTGTTCTGGTACTGAAACATTCATTCGTATTTCAGTTATGCTCAGAGCATTCTGATGTTTAAGCACGTAATTGTCTTCCAGCATCAATATCTAAATCCATTTCCAAAGCATCTATTATAATTTTCCATTTGACAAAGAGAAGAATAAAAATTAATATTTAATTGTTTTAAGAAATTAAAAATATAAGGTGAAACTAAACCCAAACTTAAAAAATCAATAGCATAGTTACAAGAAAGCATTTTTTTTTATTTATTGTATCACTATCTTGAGAATACAGAATGCTGCAGCTTGGCTGCTCACTCAGGCAAAGGAATAAAAGATCTGTACAAATATGCCCTTGTTCTTTTTCTCCTCTGAGCTCCGCTCCCGTTAGACTGCACGGTCTTCTTTGGGTAGTGGCTGTACGGTCTTGACTATCTACAAAATTCTTCATACATTGCTGACACTACTTGAAAGAAATGGGATCCAAAAAAGGTCTCAGAGTTTCAGTCTGTCCCATTATGAATGAAGTCCACAGTACAGACATGGCCAGGATACATTAGATGCTGTGTAAGTCTCAGCTGAGATCTTTACTGAGAAGAAGCAGTGTGTGAATAGTTTGAAAAGATTAATAATCATTAGAAGTTACATGGAAAAACAAACACAAAATGGAGGAATAAAGGATTTAGGAAACATAAGAAATTCATGGACTTGTATATTCTGTGATAGATAGCAGAATTAATAATTGATAACATATATGAGCAATTGAGTATAAAAATAGAGGAAAATTTTGATTTTAAAATGAAACACCTAGAGAAAGAAAGTTCATACCTAAAACTGCACCGAACACTCAATTTCAGCCTTGCTGAGAGCTGACATTACAATAGGACTGTGCAATCCTGTTCTGTAGGTGAAAATATGTTTTTTAATCTTCATTGTTTAATTTGGTTGAATTTTTTAATTTTTTTGCTCACCATCTCTGACCAGGTGCTGCTGGTACCTCCCTGAAATACCTAGAGGAGAAACTGCAGCACTACCATACGCTGCCTGGCCCAAGAAATCTGGCCCAGGTTCATAGACGCTCTCTAGATGAGGGTGAGTGTGAATGGTGCACACCTAGCAGTCACAAATCATAGGATCCCTCAGACACTCTTTCCATTTGCTTTGGTATTTGTGTTTGTGGAGCTGGGGTTTTGGCAAGTTATAGACCTTTAGTTTAGACCTGTTTAAAAGTTGGAAGTTGTTAGACAGTTAACTGGAACAGTGATTTCTTCTAAAGTCTGGGGTTTTTAAAATTAAATTTAGTTTCATATTCCAGCATTACACTTGAGACCATCATACAAATCCTCCTCTTTGCACACAGTTTTTGCTGTTCTAATTAATTCCCTTCTTTTCTTGTCTCCCATCCCTCCTCCCTTCTGAAACTGGATCAAATAATAGGGGCAGGCTTCCAAGTTTGTTGTTTGATGTGCTTTTATCACAAAATGAAGCAAAAATACAAAGCATAACTTCATTATTATGATACTGTTGGTTGCCAAAATGAGGTCTCTGCGAAAATAAAAAGTGATTTTAAGATATCAATCAGCCATGTGATAAAACCTCTCACTCTCCAACCCATGCTAAATCTTAGAAACACACCTGTTGTTGTTACATTAGTTTTAAGAACTCAAAGATGAAGGATGTAAAGTATCTCAGTCACCAAGCAGACTGCAGGGAAATCCACTAATCCAGACAGATGAAAGGAAATGCAGATTTAATGCCCTTTTGAGAGTGGCAGCCTGTCAAAAAATAGATCTGTTTGTTCGTTGTGCCAGAAAGAGAGAGAGAGGAAAGTGAAACGTCTCTCTCAGACATGCAAATACACATACACAGACACAATTTTTAAAAATGTTTGTGGTACAGTAGTACATTCATCAACATTTCTGTAGAAATCAGTGCCAAAACACTTATTGATACAGAAATCAAGTATGGTTTTTGAGTGTGTAGGAAGTAATTCTGTTTGCACTTTAAAATGTGAAAACAAAAGAAATTCTTTAGGATATCAAACCGATTGAAATCAGAGGAGTAATATTTTCTCTTATGCAAAGTAAAGGTTTTCTTTGCAACAAGTATTAAAAATTGTAATTGCAAAGCACATTTGTTTTAAATGTACCTTAAGAAAGCCTGTTCAAATAACATTCATGGCGAATACACAAAATTTGCATGTTCCTAAGATTTTTTGGATCAGATTGTGTTCCCTTTATTAGTGTCAAATGTTATCTTCAATTGCAATTAATATACTTTAATGATAAGGGACTGAGTCAAAATGGGGACTTGCATTTTGTAATGTAACGATATACTTCCATTTGAACCCGGTATGTTATGAGAGATTCTTTTTCCTGAGAAGGAGAAAATACTACTCTGAGCACAGGAAAGCAAACCTGTCTGATCACTTCAGTTTCTTTGGCTCTCTCGCATTTAATCTATTTTTTATCATTTACGTTCACGGGGTGCAGAAGGTGAAGGTGGGGATGGAAAAGCATATCAGGCAAAATGTGGATAGAGTCAGCAGTAAAAGAAAAAAATGCATGCTGTCCTCTACTGTGCAAAGCAAGCATAATCGCTGACATGAAGAAGTTTGCACTTTTGGGAGGACAAAATAAACCAAGAAAAATTCTTTACCAATGACAAGAAAAAAATCTGAAAAAAAAAGATTCTTTTCTATTTCACAGCATAAATTGGATTTTATTGTGATTTGCACACAATATGTCAATACCTCTACATTTACCTCGACTGTAATCTTGTACCCATACTATTTACCTTCTGTAGGTGTTCATTTTGTATTTCAAATGGAGTACCAGGTATTCTCTGCAATAATCTTTCTCTGACATGATGACATATTTAAACATATAATAATACATTTCTTTAGTTTAAAAGCATAATAAATTAAACCAATTCCTTGGAACTTTCAACTAAGAATTAATGATGCGTTAACACATATAGCAGTGCTAATGTTCATGCATTCAATAGATGTAACCATGCACCTTACTGCACATGCTACATTTGCAAGGTTTCTTTTCCTTTTATGAAATACATTGCGTATCTGAGCAATGTACCTATACTAGGAATTCTAGTCTCCTGGGCAAGACGATTCACCATTCACAACCTGGATATTGCTTTTAGGAGTTTTATGAGATGTATGAGATGTGTAAGATGTGTAAGGAAACATAGGAGCAGTAGGAATGGGAAAGCATTACTTTGCATTTGAGGAAGAGAGTTATCATTGTCACAGGGAAACACAGCAAAGCATCCAGTGCACACGTTACAGCCCTGCAGTAGAATTCAGGAGGCTTTCACCTCCCCATTAAATCCTTCCTTGTGCTGTCTTGCCACAACATTGGTGCTCATGAACTGACGGAGAAGTACTGCAACCTCCTACTGGCTCCTTATCCTGGGTGTACCTTGATTAACCTCCAGCTTCTGATGCTCGTGGAAGCAGCAGAGGACACGGCCAGGCAAAAGCAGGTAAGAGTATGCAGGAAGGAGCTCTGTGCAAGGTTTTGAGCGTGGCCTGCCTGCTGGTCACAGTGGGGCTGATCTGCCACGGTTGCACTGTGCTAGAAGAGGGTTTATGCTCTGAAAACCCCTCTAGGCAAAAACCTGTTCCCTTAAATGCTGTGTTAGATAAGAAGATTTGATAGAGTATGAAATACCTCCTGTAAGGATAATTACAAGAGTCTCATGAAAACCCAAGGTCATAGCACACTCATTCCTTAGTCAATTCCATGAGGTTTCTTTAAGGCATTTCAGAAAAACAAAGTGTGAAGAAGAGATTGCAGACAGACCAGTGAGATGGCTCTTTGTATCTTTATGAAGAGAAAAAGGCACAGGGTGAGAAAGTAGAAAGGCTTTGCAATTCCAGAGTATTTTATGTTAATATTCATCCTATTATGCAGAAATGAAAAATTAGCCTTACCTTCTTAGTAAAGAACAATTGGAAGCTCCTACAAAGATAGTGAAATTTAAAATATTAAGATAAAAACTCTACATAACTTTAACATAATTTAATGATTTTTTATTAAAATGGCAACATAAGTACCATAATAATTGAACTGAATATAATTTCATAAAATGCCAGTTATACTATCCATAACGCTTATGGACATGATGATGTAGTTTGGTTGTTGGGTACTTCACTGGTATCCCTCCTGACAGAATTATCAGAAATTAATTACTTAATAAATTAATTATCAGGAAAAAAGTTTCTGAACAAACTCATTTTCATAAGGACTCAGTAGAGGAACAAAAATCACCTTCATTTGTTTGGTTTTGTTCACAGTAACATCAAATTACTCTGGAAAAATTTACTTCTGTCATACTGAGAAGCAAGTGCAAAAAGCAAAGGAGATGGAGCACTGAGCGCACGCAGCTGCAGAAGGGCAGGAAGATCATCCCTCTTTGAATGTATCTGTAAAGGGGGCTTGGATTCAAATACTTTTCTGCTTAAAAGAATTTGAGGCCACCTCTATTCTGGCAATGAGTGATTGAGTCATAAAATTGCAATCTGTACTTGAATTTGGGAATACTATCCTTTCCTGTAGATTATGCCTGAGGAGCACACACACCACTCCTTCAGGTGTTCTGCAGTGAGTTGCTCTTGGTCTATCCTGGTGAAGATAATTAACTTTGTGTAGTATACTTAAATATTTATTGAGACTAGTTCAGTGGCCTGGTTAGGACATTAAAAAATAAAATAGATAAAAAGACCTACTTTCTGCTTGATTCATATGAACAATTAATGATCTTCCTTAATGAATATTTCTTTTATCACACCTCACCTCAGAAGTGAGTGATCTTAAATCCAGTTCTTACTCCAATACATGTTTAATTAGGTATGCAAAGTGAAATTGCCCTGGTAAACAAGACTTAAAGGATCATCTCATTGTGCAAGTGGTCTGGACTATGTTTTTAAAGGGAACTACTAATTCAGATCATGCACAGATGTGAACCAAATCCAGATGTCCTTCTTCTGGAAGGGTTTATCTTCTGCAGCATTGGGGGTGCATTTACATTAGGATTTTTTCTTTAAATCATGGGGGTATTTTTCCAAGTCTCCCAGTCACCTCCACTTCCAGTGCATTGGTGCACTTTGGGAGCACTCCAGGATCACGCAAACTGGCCTCCTTTTGGACAAACATACACTGGCAGATGTGCTCCAGAAATACAAAACCTGTGATCCAGCTGCAAGCAGGATGTCATTTCACAGAGTCAAAAACACATTAGTCTGAAGTAGCAATCCTTTAAGGATATTTGGCACAAACCTATAGTTCTTACTGCTGTTTCTCTCTACAAATCTACAGTTACTGGGCTTCACTTCTTCCAGATGCAGACACAGCCCTAATTTCATCTTTGCTGCAAGAGTGATTTTCCTTTTTTTTTTTTTTTCAGTGACTACACTCTACATACACGAGTCATTTAGGAGGGACCAAGCCTACAGTTTCTGGCAATTTCAGCATTCATGAGAATGAAAAGACTAGCTTTGTCTAAACTGTAACACATAAGACCATGTTCTCTTTGCTACATTTACAGATTTGATTTGGTCCATAGAAAGTTCACAAGCGCATTTACAGCATCATTTGATTTATAATTCTATGCACAAACACGTGCGCTTGTATAATATTTTAGGAATAAAAATTGAGAAATTATCTGGACTGATGCTCTAATTACTTTTAAGTATAGAAGTGCCATAAAATGTGCAGAACCAATCAGGTTTTTATGGCAAAAGAGAGGAAGGATGACAATATAGTTTTTAAACTTTAGGAAATGCGAAAACTTGGCCTTACTCTTTTCTTAAACAAATTCTGGGATATTATCTTCTGGGGAATGCGTAATGATCATAAGCTGTTGATTAATCATAGGCTGCCACACATTTGGTTCAGGATTGTCTGTGCAATGCAATTTCTCAGATAATTCTCTTCCAATGTGGAGGCACTTTCTGTCTAGTTTATTGATAAGAAGCATAAGCTGTTGAGTTTTCTATTACTAGGATTCCAACACATGATATTACTTTTATTAACTGTACCACCATTACTATACTTTGAAGTTCGAGTCATGGATTGCAGCCATCTCCAAAAGGATGTGAAACTAAGCAAGTGAAGAATGAGTGATTTACATCAGCCACAAATACACCATTCATGCAAATGCTGCAAGCAATTCATTTCAAAAGCTATTCTAATGAATGGTATTCATACATCTAAAATGAACCAATGTGGAACCTGCCAGTTTCTTTCCAGAATAATCTCTGCTATAAGACAGCACTGAACACGCAGAAGCTTTGAACAAGCAAGTTCAGAAAAGGATCTGGGATATTAGAAATAGTTTGGAATATGAATGCTTAAATTTATCTTTATGGGAAATTCATTAAAATTATTACTTATCTCTTGACTTCATTTTTCTTTCCTTAAGATTAATTATTTTAATGTAGACTTCTTGCTGGATTATAAACAGGAATCATTTTTGCTGATTTATTTTTGGCTCTTGTTGTAGTACAGCTGAGTTTTACTTTGTTTTAAGCAATCTTTTACTTCTCCTTCAAATCTCCCACTTGGTGCCCTCTTCTATATGATCTGTATGGACCTAACTGGAACTAATTGGGAATGGAATTGAGTCAAATTAAAATTAATCAAGAGGAAGGACTAGATTAAAAGATTTGCCAAATTACATCCTAAAGGCACAGACTTGATTAACAGAATGTATTTTCAATTTTCACTTTCATTCATTCATGCTTGTGAAACAGTAGGATATTCCCTGAAGCTTCCTACTTGCCAAATAGTGCTCTCTCACACACTGACACATTAGTCAGCTGATTTTGGTTGCATAGGCTGCATTTTGAATATACATAAAATAAATTCATTTTCAGTAGTTTATTCATAAGGTTGAATATGATCAGCATTAACAATATAAGGATATGCACTGACAGCATGAAATATAACTCTATGCTTCTGCATTTAAGCATTTTGTGACCTTTACAGACAAACATCACACCTATTTAAATTTAGGTGAGATACTACTTAAATCCCTTCTACTGATTCAGGCAAGTGTTACTTCATAATAACATTGAAGGAGCTCTATGGGTTTTCATGGGAATTAAGTGACATTAGTGCTGAAGCAAGTAATACTCCAGCTCTCAAGTAACAATGAAGGTGAAGTCATGGGCCACCATAACCAGGGAACCAGATCACAGACCCTTAAAACAATTTATAGGAAAGATAGATTTTGCAACAAACATTTAAGGTGGAAGGTACTCAATATCTTGTAAAATTTGGGAAGTGTATATTTTAAAAAATAAACACAATTCTGGGATAAGTACATGCAACTACAGCATAATCGAACTTGTTCCATGTGAGCGAAACTCATCTGTTATCCTCTCCTCTATCTTGTATTTGTGCCCTTTTCACAAAGACCTCGCTATGCTGCCATTATTAATTTATGAACTTATAAATCCTTTTATTTAAGTGTGCGTGGATGAAAGTGTGTGCACAACACTTTTGTTAGAAAAGAGCAGGCAGAGAAGACAGAATATTTGCCAAGATTTCTCTGTTGATGCACCTGAAAACAGAGAAGCAGTTACCAGCAGCATCTGTGCTGTTTCATGCAGAGATGAAACACCTCCAGGAGATGTTTTGCATTTCAGTTAGCAGCTAAAGGTATATCAGTTCTGAAAGCATTTTTAGAAACAATTCCAGATAAAGAAATATGCCTAAGTTTAGCTGTCCTCAGTATCCACTTCTGTGAAAGAAAAAAAAAAAGAAATCAGGTGAGACAAAACTGACATTTACAAAAAAACCCCACGACAACCAAGTAACAAAAAGGAGATATAAAAATAATGCCCCCTGCCCTCATTTTGTCTGAAGTCTTACAACAGTTCAGAAAATTATTTTAGTGGATTTCAAAATGTCATTGTAAGATTGATAGAAGGTTATAAGATGGCAATGAAAATAAACAAGATTCAAAGGGTTCAGCACCAGAGAGTAGGGATATACTACCTGATGTTTGCCTCAAAGGAAAAGTATATCAAGGACAGAAGGAAGCTTAGACAGAGAAGGCTGTTGAAGATTATGTTTTGCTGGCTTCCCTGAAGAGCACTCTAGAGAATCTCAGTAGATTTACTGGATTCAGTAACATGGCTTCCTGGTGGCTGATAGGGAAAAAATTATTTTCAAAGAGATTCTGGTTTTATTGTGTAAGAGTGTAATATTGTGTTTGCAGCAAACTGGACATGTGTTGCCCTCAGAGCTTTCATTGTGAGTGAAAAATAAAATCTAAAAAAATTATGGATGCCTTTGAAAAATCATTCCTTGTCTCTATGACTGCTCTCTGTATGGATTTTGCCTTTCACAAGAGTTTTCTTCTGGGGTGATGTGTGGCCACAGCTGTGTATCTGGCACAAACAAGTTTTCCTACAATTCAGGTGTTTTCCAGGGACCTTACTATGTTATAGGCCACTGTCGACAGCCAGACTCTGGATTAAATTCATCCATTTTTGCTGAAATGTTTGAAATAAACAGGAATTTCCCTTAATTCTCATCTTTGAACCATGCTGTCAAAACATCTTTTTAAAGTTGGCAGTGTAAGGCTCAGGGCCACATTTTTTGAAAGAAGTGGCATTAGTACTACAGAAGCACAGAAAACATTTGAGAATGTAAAGAACTGATACAGGGTTTGGATATCAGTAGGTTCAATATAGGACATTTTATGAGTGAAGAGAATGATAGGATATTAGTGTTATTAAGTTTGAAATTTTCGTATTAAATAAAAAAGAAACATCTTCATTTGTCTCTTCTTCAGGCTGACTTTCCTTGGAAGCTGTGTTTTCTCTAGTATTAATAAAAAAAAGATATTCAATAAAACAAGTTTTGGTAGTTGCATTTCTGCAAAATATTTAGTTATTTAGTTTCTAAATAAAATATTTGCTTTTAAAGGTGTTTTAAACATCAAATATTGTATTGGGTATGTCATGTTATATGTTGTAAAAACTTGTCTGCACATCCACAAAGGAGCACAGCTAGAATGACAGATGGAGCAGCTCAAAGAACGCCCTGCCCCATCTCCTCCCAGGCCCATCCCAGCAGCCAGCCTGGCTGGCTGCAGTGCAGGACTGGGAGCCAGTGCGGACCTGTGAGTGAGTGTGCAAGTGCTGGCAGAGGTCTGGCCAGAAGAGGCGGTGAGCAGGTGACATGTACTGGGAGCTGGGGGGTTTCTCCAAGGATAAGACTGTGGGGGCTGTCTACTAGGGACCAGTGGAGTCCAGTTCACATGTACGTGTGTGTGTGTGTGTAGGTGAGCACCAGAAAGCAGAGTGTGGCCGTTATCTCAGGGGTTCATGTGCACAGGTGGCAGCAACTGGGGAGGCTGGGATCCAGGGGCAGCTGCTGGGCAGACCAAGTGTGTTGAGCCCAGCTGCTGGGGGGAACAAACTCTGTACATTTGTGTATGTTTATTCCCACCTGTGAACCTCCATCCTGCTCAACCAGAGAGGGGAAACAGAGGGATGAGGCTGTTGGTGCTGCCCGTGTCTGTGCGAGTGCTGAGTGTGTCTGTTGGGGTTGACTTACGTGGCCAGACATGTATATATGAAGCCTAAAAGCATATATTGTACATATGAGTTCTCATTTTGTATAGACAGTAATGGATGTCTCCTCCAGGTAAAATCTCTGCTTTGCAAGAGATGGATTTGAATGTTTGAGAGGTCTTTTGTATCTCTAGCCATTGCATATTTAGGAAGAAACTCTGAAATTATCAAAGTGATATAATTGTAATATGTTTCTTCCATGACATGTGACTGTAAACCCAAACAGAGTCCTTTTTGTCAGAGAACCCCATTCACAGAGTATTCTGTCTCAACTAAACCATGCATAGCCAAGTTGCACTACAAAGTACGCAATTACAGCCAAGGGATCCCCCATTTTAACTAGAAGATATGTTTGGCACAAACAGTGCCAGAAACAGCGAAATCAGTATTGGCAGGAATCCTTAAGAATACTAGGTGCCAAACTACTGTTTAATTTTGTTTGGTATCCTTGAGATCCAATGCATTTTATAGCGTATTTTAATATATTTCTTAATTTTTCAGTGCTTGCTTTCAGTCTTGGGTAGTTTAAAAATACTCAAATTTAAATTCATAACAAAAACTGCCTGTGACTTTGCAGTACTGGAAATCTGCATTTGAAATTTTCCTGATGGAGCCTGCTTTGACTTTAAAGAAAGCAATGCCTAAATCTGCCTTTTCAAATCCTAGTCTTTCTGAATAAATAGCCCGGTTTGGGGAGCAGATTACAGTATCTGAGTGTTATCACTTTTACTGGTCACTATTGTGAAGAGTAGTGTTAATGGATTTTTTTCCTCTACCAGTAAATTTTCATGACAGTTTTGCAAAGCAAATGTAAATTAAAAGCCTAGTATTAAGTCACGTCAGCAAATTCCTTCGCTTCAATTCAATTGAGTGAAATAATAGAACAATAACTGTTATTAGACAAAAGAAACTTGTCATACAGCAGCATAACCTTTTACTCTTAACATTAGCTAGCTGCAGTTATAAGTATTTTCATTTACACAATTTACAGTACTCAAATGAATGTTTTAAGGCATATTAAATCACATGTCTAGTGAACCCATCTTTGATGATCTGATAATACATATTTCCCATCTTTTAGGGAAATGTATGCTAATACACATTTCTTCCATTTTATCATTAAATGGAAAAACTTGATTTTTGTTAGAAAGACGTAAAGTCTGACGTGTTATTTGAAAAATCAATACAAGGTAGTGACATTGCGGTATGATGTTTTTCGGTGGACAAACACTGTTCGTCTTCAATTATAGAGATCTCCTGCAAATAAACAAGCAAACAGAAAAAACGCTGTTTGATTGTCACTGCTTACCTTCTCTTTTGACAGGATTTACATTTTTCAAATTTCCCCAGTTCTGAGGCTCCAAGGTGAGGAATACAAGCAAGTTCAGGAAACAACTGTCGTGTTAGCCTCCAAGGAGCCACACTGGAGTACAAGGGAAAGAACAAAAGTACAATAACGCACCGTGAAACTCAATGGCTGGACACACAGGGGGACTGCTCCTCTGAAGAAAAACTGCTGTTGCCTCAGGCTCAAAGCAAAACAGAGCCATTGAAGTCAGTTTGCATAGCAGGCTGTAATTGTAATTTATTTTAAAAATATGTATTAACAGAAATTATGTCTTTGTCTTTATCTGTTGCATCACCATATAATCTCATTTATAGAATGCTGAAATCCTTTGATCCATTCTTTCAAATCATAAAGGATAGAGAGTCTCCTTCTTGGTCTGCTAAATGAAGGCTACTGTTTTCTACTTCCAGGTCCAGCCAGGAGTGAGGCACTCATACTTCATAGAAAGATGCACACATCCCTGCATTTTCTTGTTTTTCAAGCACATGCATTCATGGATCCTTCAAACCCTATCCCAGGCCTTGAGTTCGTCCAGAACCCACACACGGATTCCAGGTCTCTTGTCCTTGTCTCCAGCTCTGACTTAAGGTCTTTCCAGTCTTTGATCTCCTCCTCTCTGCCTAATACAGCTTGAAGTTCACTAGCAAATCTCACACAGTCATGGAATAGAAAGAAAAGTCATACAGAAAATAGAATTTAATAGATAGACTGGGGTGACCAGGTGCAAGGCTTAGTCAAACAGGAGTGTCTATCAGCCTATTTTACACAAATGGCCTCTTCTGTCTTTTCCCTCTCATCTCCCATGTTTGCTTCTTCTTGATTTACTGCGAGGCTACTCTCTCCCTACCTTTGGCTTTTCCTCTATCTGTAATAAGTTTGCACAATCCCACAGCTAGTCCTTAGCCATCCACCTGTACGGAATTCTTCTGCTAGCACAGGGGTGTCAAACTCATGGCTCCCACCGTTCTTCTGCTCCTGCAGCGTAATGCATGTCACACACCGCACACGTGACCAACGCGCTGGCAGCAGCCTAGGGGCAAGGAGCTCAGCACTCAGAAACAAGGTGCTGGGCCATATAAAACAAGGTGGAGGATCAGATTCGCCCTGCAGGCCGTGAGTTTGACACCCCTGTGCTAGCATAACACACATAGCACAGGTATCTCCTACCATAGACAGTGTGTTGGGCCATCATTCATTAAATTCTTCCTTAAGTTAGTCAGACAAATGACTTTTCATGAAGAAATATCACCGTAACAATCCTTATCTCTCTACTGTATTTTGTCTTTCAGGATATTGCAATTTTCTGTCCGCTGTCATATCTGTGATGTGGTTGTTTAGGTTTCCACTGTGTCCTAATAATTCCTGGTGGTGTGTAACCACTCTTACCACAACAGTCTCAATGAAAAGGATATTGGGTAAGACAACAGGGACAACTTTTCCTAAACTCTTCCAGTTTTATATTGCATAACTCTTTATGGGATGCTTGATTTTAATAGACAAAATATGGGCATTAGAAAAGCAGGACTATAACATTTTTAAAAAAAGCTTTGCGATTAAGAATTTTTTTCATTTTTCTGTAAATTTGTTATTTAAAACTTGCTTGCATCTGCGTACCACTAAATTGCCAATTACTTATGGACAATGTAAGATCTTCCTTCTCAGCCGAATAATTGATGACAGTCTACACTCAAGACATTCACCTGGGAGATTTAAATTCTTGGGCTGAATCAGAGCAGAGAATTTAATTTTGAGTATCTCTGGCAGATAAAAAAACTACACTCTTTCTGGGTTAACACTCGCTCATTCTCTTTCCCTGCTACTCCTTATTCCCAGTATTTTTCTCAAGGGAAAATAAAAAAAATAAACTCCCCAACCAACTACATATTAAGATATTCTTGATGTGGAATAGTAGTAGAAGAAAGATTTCTCTGAGCCTGCTTCTACTGTAATCCCATGTTCCATGCTTGTCAAGGTAGGGAAAGGGTATCTTGTCAGGGAGAGACTGCAAGTAGCCCACCTGCTCCTTAAGTTTCATTAAATGATTTTCCTTTGCATTTCTGTATTTAGGGTGGGGGAAACGATTGTCTGTTTGGCTGATTTTCTCTGATCAGTTTATAAATCTATTTGTATACTGATTTATGTGCTGACTGGAAGGAAGCGATGAATACTTTAGCAGGTATGTCTTTTACACACTGTTTTGAAAAAGATCAGAAGGGCCTGAAGTTAGCATGAATTAAATGGAATGAGGCTCTTTTATTGTTCATAATTTCAAGGCTTCTTTTTTATTCAGAAAACACTCTCATATTTCTTTTATTTCCAAGCTTCTTACCAGATTGTACCACAAATATTTCCCTATTGTCTGGCTTACAAGTGCCTGAAGCGTTCTTATAAAAGCAGACACTGTCTCTTACACTCAACTCCTTCCCTGTCTAGACCTGATGAAACCTCTGCCTCATATCTTAGCTGCAGGACAGGCAAGGAGGGTCTTTCACAGCTCAGGAGTTGCATAACTGCACCTCTGCTCTTTCAGTTTTCTCTTCCATAAGGAAATTTCACATTTTTTATTTAATATTTGCAGCAAATTAAGGGTAAATGTATATTCTACTGTGATCAGCTAACCATGAAAACCACCATACTGTGAAAGAGGTAACAGGTATTGGGACAGCAACAGCTAGAATAATGCAAACACCTTATTCTGCCAATTAAAAAGTAGCTGTGCGTAAGCATCTGTATCTTATTGCATTCTAAGAGAATGGTTAAAATTAGATTACAGACCTAGTGGGTTTGTTAATTTCTACCTAGAAAAAAAAAATCTCTTAAGACCAAAGTGAGAATGTCTGCACTTTTTTTTCTCCGACTCCTTAATAAGAAAATAATAAAATATGTATAAATATAGGAAATTGAATTCTCCCTTGAAGACTACATCACCAATGACGTTGCAGAGAAGGCATAGGGAAAAGGTCCTTGGATGGACTCAGTGGCAGGAGGGAGATGGACTCAGGAACTGGATTCAGGAAATTATGGAGCGCATAATCCTGGGTGCAATCATGCGGCACCTGCAGAATGACCAAGAGATCAGACCCAGCCAGCATGGATTTAGGAGGGGCAGGTCCTGCTTGACCAACCTGATCTCCTTCTACGTCCGTGTGACTCGCCTGGTGGAGGAGAGGAAGGCTGTGGATGTGGTGCACCTGAACTTCAGCAAGGCCTTTGACACTGTCTCCCATAGTAGACTTCTGGACAAGCTGGCAGCCCATGTCTTGGACGGGAATGTTCTGTGCTGGGTTAGGAACTGGTTGGATGGCTGAGCCCAAAGATTGATAGTGAATGGTGTCCCATCCAGTTGGCGGCTGGTCACTAGTGGTGTCCCCCAGGGATCAGTGTTGGGCCCGGTCCTGTTCAATATCTTTACTGATGATCTGGATGAGGGGATCGAGTCCTTCATCAGCAAGTTCGCCGATGACACCAAGCTGGGAGGAAGTGTCGATCTGCTGGAGGGTAGGAGGGCCCTACAGAGGGACCTTGACAGGCTGGAGAGATGGGCTGATTCCAGCAGCGTGAGGTTTAACAAGTCCAAATGCCGGGTTCTGCACTTTGGACACAACAACCCCATGCAGAGCTACAGGCTGGGGGCAGAGTGGCTGGAGAGCAGTCAGGTGGAAAGGGTCTTGGGAGTGCTGGTGGACAGGAAACCCAACATGAGCCAGCAGTGTGTCCAACTGGCCAAAAAGGCCAATGGTATCTTGGCCTGCATCAGGAACAGTGTGGCCAGCAGGACTAGAGAGGTCATCATGCCCTTATACTCGGCACTGGTCAGGCCGCACCTTGAGTGCTGTGTCCAGTTCTGGGCCCCTCAGTTTAAGAAGGATGTTGAGCTGCTGGAGTGTGTCCAGAGGAGAGCGACGAGGATGGTGAAGGGGCTGGAGCACAAGCCCTGTGAGGAGCGACTGAGGGAGCTGGGGTTGTTTAGCCTGGAGAAGAGGAGGCTCAGGGGAGACCTTATTGCTCTCTACAACTACTTAAAAGGAGGTTGTGGTGAGGCAGGGGTTGGACTCTTCTCTCAGGCTACCAGTGACAGAACAAGAGGACATGGTCTCAAGCTTCGCCAGGGGAGGTTTAGGTTTGACATTAGGAAGAAGTTCTTTACTGAGAGGATGATTGGCCATTGGAATGCGCTGCCCGGGGAGGTGGTGGAGTCACCGTCCCTGGAGGTGTTTAACGAGAGATTGGATGAGGTTCTTAGTGACATGGTGTAATTGACAAGTAGGAGTAGGTGTAGGTGTTGGGTCATAGGTTGGACTTGATGATCTCAAAGATCTTTTCCAACCTTATGATACTGTGATACTGTGATACAGGGATCCAGGATCAGGGCTAAAAAAACAGACAAGGACCATAGTAGATGTTTGCTATCAAAGAAGAAGGCTTAACCTTTGTAATGTCTCAGTTCTTTACCGAGTATGACTCATATGGGAAGGAATACTCTGTTGGTCAGTTTTGGCCTGTTCGGTCCACTCCTCCCTGCAGGTGCGACCCTTTTTCACCCCTTTCACTTAAGACATTCCACCAGCTCGAGGATGGTCTTTCTATGGAAATAAATATAAGCTTCTATATAATAGTATAAGTATAAGGAATAAGTGTAAGTTTCTGTAGGAATAAGTATAAGCAATAGTTTTTTGTGCATAGTAGTGCTCCATATCACTTCTAAAGAGAAACACTGTCTAAAAAACATGCAGCTAACTTTCAGAAAATGAAGTTACTTAGATGAGGCTTAGCTGAAAATTTGCAAAAAGTGATTCTAATTTAGCTCAAAACAGAACAGTAGTTTATTTCTTCTTACACTGTATGTGTTGACTTTTCCTCATGCTATCTTTATGGCCTTCTCACCTTAAAAGGAAAATAAACAGTGGAAACAAGCATATGCTTATAGAAATTAAAATGTAGTTGAAGTAAAACCAGTTCTGAACCTTCATGCAAATAACAAACTCTATAGGCTCTGCGTTAGGGCATATGAATATTAAATTAATCTGCTTTTAAACCCAATGTCAAACAACTCAAATAATATATGAACCGGGTGAGTTCTATGGTTTAGATTGTGAAGCATTCTGTGAATAACACATTTCTGTGGCTGGGTTTCTTCTCTTAGTGGCAGCACTGCATGGCACTTTTGGAAAATTTCCTGGTTTGCCTTAGGTGGCTCCTGCTGAGCCGAAGAGGATAAGAAGCCCCTAGAGAATGACAGAGGCTTCCTCTACACCATCTTGCAGCTCATACTCCACATGAGGTTTTTCTAATAGAGAGTGGCTGTCATCACTAAAGACATCACTGTCTCTACATCCTTCCTAGGCATAATTCATGGTATCCCAGGACCCTGAAAATAGCTGTAAGAAGTCATTAGTCAAATTGAGACTTCTGGCTTTGTGTAGCACCTTATCCCTAAATTTGTTTTGTTTAAAATGAAAAGCAAAAAATAATTTTGTTGAGGAACTGGAGATGCTTAGTTGAAGATCCATTTGCTGGTCCCTATTACCTATAACAAATTGTAATTTTTATTTCAATTTACATTCTGAAGCATCTTAAAGATTTTTTTAAATCTGTTTGTATATATTTTTATATAACTGTTCTCTAGGGATTTACAAATTCTGCCAAATCATCTTACAGCAGGGGAGATGGTAATTGCTATAGCACACAGCCTTATGATTAGGCTGAAAGTGGTTATGGTTGTAGGCAACAGTGGACAAATGTTTTTAGGAAAAAAATGTTATCAAGATTGCTTAAAAATAAATCAAATGATAAATAAGCAATTTACTGCAGTAAATTTGGGGAAATGGTTTCTACAGAAACAGAAGACATAAGCAACAATAACTGTTCAACAGAGTTTGTTCATTTATCCTCCCAGGCTGGGCTTGTCAGTAGAATTATTGAAGCAGACCATAAAATCCCTCAAATATGTTATCTGATAACAAGCCTCCCAGAAGCTCATGAACAATCTTCACTGCCTTTGTGAGATTAAATAAACCGGCTGGGACTCACTAAAAATGGTTCATAGTATACAATACTGCTAGTAGACAGTTTCTATTAGCAATAGCTTGTCACAAAACTGCTCTATATTCTTAGTTACAGTCACTGAATCTTCATAGACATTATATTTTTATGAATAAAATAAACAATGTTTACATAATACCCATGTGTATAAAAAAATTTGACATCTTAGTCTGTGCCAAAAAAACATTGGCAGTCAAACCCATTTATCAGCATAACATTTTGAGTTTCAAATTTGTGCGGTAATTTTTTTGGCGGTAGTAGAGTATTACAAATTTGGTTGCTTTCAATTGTGTGCAAATTTCCAGTATTCTCTGCTAGAAAAGATTAGGTCATTCATCTGCAGCAAAAAGATTTGAGCACATGCTTAATTCTGAGCGTGTAGCATCAAGGTATTCAGTTGAACATATATATCTTGAGCATATACATTCTCTAAGCATATAAATAGGTGGGTCTGTTTAACCTGGAGAAGAAAAGACTGAGAGGGGATCTTATCAATGCCTATAAACATCTAAAAGGTGGATATGAGGAGAATGGGGCCAAACTCTTTTCAGTGGCTCCCAGCAGCAAGATAAGGGGAAATGGGCACAAACTGGAGCACAAGAAGTTCCACCTCAACATGAGGAAAAACTTCTTCACTTTGAGGGTGACAGAGCACTAGAACAGACTGCCCAGAGAGGCTGTAGAGTTTCCCCTTCTGACATATTCAAACCCCACCTGGGTTCACTCCTGTGCAATTTGTTTTAGGTGAATCTCTTTAGGTGAACCTACTTTAGCCGAGGAGTTGGACTAGATTTTCTCTGGAGACGCCTTCCAACCCTGATCATTCTGTGATTCTATGATTCTGTTTTTACTGCATAAGGACTAGAATGCACAGGGCATTACAAAGCAGGTCTGTGGGTAAATCCATTAAACTTCAAACATGTCCTTAGCTGCTGTGTTGGACTCTTGTCTTTCAGTCTGGTTGCTATTTTTTACTAGTCATCTTCAGAATTTAATAATTTCTACTTCAGCTCTCATAACTTTACTTAGTCTGAAGCATGATGTATCAATCAAGCCATATACTCTGATTTTATTTTGATACTGAAAGTATCTGGGACTCTAGATGATATGTCATGGAAGATAAGTATATTAAAAAATAAAAAAGTATTTTAAGGTTTGATTTTTTAAAAAAATCTTTCATTCTTGGGATGCAATTCTTTACTTCACTGCTTGCACAGAGAACGTAACAGTGCATATTTGTTTTTTAATTAGGATTCTCATAGACCTTCGACCTTCAGAAAACCAGAGCATTAGAATCAATCTAAGTGTACAGTTTCTACTGACCAGCGGAAATTATCGTATGACTGATATGACTTTCACGTTAACATTTTTAAAAGCTAAGTAGACGACTTTTTGGAAAATATCTATAATATCAATAGTGTATAACAGAGGTCAGTTACATGTATAATTATCGCCACTCAGTGACAGTATATTGTAGATATTGCAGGAACATCAGATGTAGTAGTTCAAGTTTTAAAGTTGGAGGTTTACATTTCATCCAAACACTCCCTGCCCCTACAAATATTTGAAAAATCTAGCCATTTTCCCTTAAATTTTCCAGTAATGAAGAAAATCCCCCAGCAGTTTGCCCATAGAAGCAGATGTTTTGACTATACAAACATAGTTTAGGTGTACAAGTAACACAATAGATTGTCTAGAAGGCACCGAGAATGGTGAAGTCTGAAGTTTCTAGATAGTTTATTCCACAGTCTTACTCACCAGTGTAAAACTCTGTTTTCCACACAAATAGTTTTCTTTGCTGTACAAATTTTCACTGCACCAGAGAAATGGCATTTATCTCAGATTTTGCTTGCAGTGTTAGATAGCCAGGTCATGGAGAGCTTTTATGATGAGAACAAAGGCTTCGAATTGATTTGATAATCTACGGGGAGGCAAAATAGAGCAGAAAGGATAAACTTGATAATATTTGTGACTGTTTGAGCTGTGGAGAAAAGGTACAGAAGTATTTTACACTAGCTGGAAGTCCATAAGATTTTATGTTCACTTATATGGAGTTACAATATTCGAGATGAAAAGTGGCACACGTGAATCACTAAAATCAGGTTTTTGTCTGACAAGATGGGCTGCAATAATTAAGCTAAAGGCAGTACTGCACCGGAAGGACAACATATGTGCATGTCTTGTGTTAACTCTATCTCAGCCAATTTATTGCCAATTAATAACAGAGTAGGATAATAAGAAACAGGAAGAAAAATCTATAAGAACCTTTTCCCCATGTTATAGTTTTGGATTTTCCAGGGAATTTTTCGCTCCGTTGCCAACACAGGGGGGCTTAAGTTTTCATTTAAACTGAGATACCGCACCCCTCCCTTCTTCCTGGGCTCATCTTCATTTCTGACTTCTCTACCTTCTTCCCCTGAGCAGCACAGGATGATGGGGAAGGGAGGCTGCAGTCAGTTCATAACTCTTTGTCTCTGCCATTCCTTCCTCCTCACACTCTCTCCCTGTTCCAGCACAAACTTCCTCCCAAGGCATATAGTCCTCCATGAACTTCTCCAACATGGGTCCTTCCCACAGTTCCTCATAAAGTGCTCCAGCCTTGGTCCTTTCCATGGGATGCAGTCCTTCAAGAACAGATTGCAGTGAACTGATCTCCACAGGGCCACAGATCCTGCCAGGAGCCTGCTCCAGTGTGAGCTTTCCATGGGCTACAGCTTCTTTTTGGGCACATCTAGCTGTTCAAGTGTGGTGTCATCCACGGGTTGCAGAGTGGATATCTATTCAGTGGATCTCCATGGGCTGCAGGGGAACAACCTGCCTCACCATGATCTTTCCCACAGACTGCAGGGGAATCTTTGCTCCAGTGCCTGGAGCACCTCCTCCTACACCCTCTTCAGTGACCTTGGTGTCTGCAGAGTTGTTTCTTTTGCGTGTTCTCACTCCTCTCTCCCAGCTTCTATTGTGTTTTTACCCTTTCCATTCAAAAAAAGAAAATTGTGCCATCTTTACATACTCTTCATAATGTTATTTTCTGGTTTTTTTCAGACTGACATTATCCTTACTTCTGTTCACCTTCAACCAATTTTTTCTTCATCCATGGACTATTCTCATTACATTACTAGACATTCTGGTGGTGGTTGTTTGGTCATATGCGTTGAAGTATAACCCCGATATTTCCATATATTCGTGTCACAGTTTGCTTTTTTTCCTTACTTAAAATAGCCAAATAAATACTCTGTGAGCAGGGACATTATTAATTACTATGTATTACCTGTTTCTTTTTTCCCAACACCTATCACTTCAGTTGTTTCCATAATTTTGGAAAAGCTCTTCTTGCATGCTGATATACAATTTGGAATAAACTCTTTCAGAGAAGGCTATTATTTACTAGTTTTGTATACTGCACATCATACAACACGGAGCCAAACCTTTTTAGACATTCAGATTGCTCAATAATATGAATGGTAAATAGTGAATAAGTAGGGGTAGCAGCATGTAGTTTAATAGATTTATGAAAGGACAGATGAAAAAGACACAGATGAAACCAGAACTAGATGTGTCATGAAATAGCGCCCAACCTTCACTCATTGTAGCATTGCATGAATATCACACAACTGTTTTTTTAAAGACAGGCTTGCAGTTTGGAGGTGGTGAGACACTTACGTCAATAATTTTAATCCTTATTAGGAAAACAGATGGGTATATTTTTATTTTCTGAAGAATTCCAGAATGATTTTTCCACGGAAAGGAAACTCTCTCTTCAGTATTCCTCTTCTCACATCACATTTCTCCCAAATCACAGAAATCAAACATTCAAAGAAAGATGTTTCAGCAGAGTAAAAGGAAAAAGGAAAATGATGTGACTGTACTGACTATTCATTTCACATTTTAATAATTTTTGGTCCAGAGAAACAGGTTTGCTACTCCTTTCATTCCTTCTGCAAAAAACATTGGATTGAAGTGTGCACTTACACTTGAGACAGTAATAAGGGTATGTAATGAAGTGTAAATATAATTCATCTTGTCTGTGGAGCTCGTTCAGGGGTTTAGAATGCACCTTTTAATTCATCTCTCTATTTAATTTCAAAATCTTGTTGGTCAAGTTGCCACACAAATACTGTCAAACTCATTGCCGTGAACTCCAGGCATTAAACGGTGATCATGAATTTTTATAGAGAACAAGGATGCTCTTCATCCCTTATGACAGAAAAGATTTCACCATTCCAAACATTTCTGCAGCTTGTAGGTTGTTAATACAAGTTCACATTACTTATCTAAGTGTCTGACTTTTGTCATGGGTAATGAGTAACTTCAGTGGCAAACCAAAGGAAACTGGAACTTTGAAGTGTGGAAAATTCTTGTGGCAGCAATAGATGTGTAAGCATCAGAGGCAACAAGAGGTCAATGTTCACTGTTATTTAAATAAGAGATTTTCAGCACGATGAGATTTCATTATACAGAAGCTGATCCAGTTTGCTGTTCTGAAGGCAAGAAAGAGATGACTGAGTTAAACACTTAAAACTAGGAAGGCTGACTGAACTTATGTCTTTAAAGGAAGAAAAAAAGTACAATGTACCTGCTGTTCCTGTCATCAGAACAAGTATTATTATTGCATACATGTGCAACTTTTGTAATATTTCTATTTTAAGCAATTTTGAAAGTGCCAGATCCATCTATTTCCTGGCTTCACTTGTGCACCTCTAAAGCCAAAAAACTTGGCATCCTGAATGTTTTAGAAAGCCTCAAGTTTTGTAGAAACTTGTTCTTTGACCCTGACAAATGGCAAGAAAAATAAATACAGTCTGTACAGTTTTGGCATAGAATTTTCATTAGATTTTTGAATAAGTCCCTTGGAACACAAATGAACTCCAGCACTAACTTAAGTCACAAGATCCAGTAGATGGGTGATTGCCAAAATTCAGCTCTGCAAAGACAGTACAGCACTGGCAAAAGTAACTGTGATTTAAATTAAGAATAGAATTGTCTTTGAAAAGTTTGTATACTACCAATAGTTTAATAAAGTACTGTGTGGTTTTAATTTTCTCATTTTATTTTTCTATATAGTAATCAGATTAGAATATTTTGAGAACTCAATTAGTAAGGAGTAAAAAGAGTCTAAGGTGTTAAAATTTACTAATAATGTTATTTTTCTCATTTATCCTTACAGAAATCATTATATAAATTATGTTACAGTAAACCAAAATGAAACACAATTTAGGGACCTTTGGCCCTTTCTTTATATGGCATTTATGTATACGTTTGTCTTTTCTGTCCTTGAATACTCCTGGTAACTTAAAACTGTGCTTACTTTCTCTGCTGAATCATTGTTTTGTTTGACAGTCTTCTGCTACGTTCAGCATTCTGCTTAATAACAGGCAATGGAAAGCTGAATATTGTAGGTTGTTCTATTGGGTTTACATGGCAAGGTTTTGGTGGGTGTTGGGGTGAGGGTGTTGGGGGGCAAAGGGGTAGGCTGCAGGAGTGGCTTCTGTGAGAAGATGCCAGAAGCTGGGATATCCTTAAGAACTAGTTAATTTTTGCAGTGTAAGTGCAAGTATTATGTTTCTTATATAAAAAAAATAATTTTAAAAAATACTCCGAAAATTAGGTGTCTCTATAAGCCAATTATGATTTTGTTGATATTCTGAAAACATTATGTTCCACCCTTCCTATTCCATAATGCATAAGTGTTAATTATTTAAAAGATTCTTCTGATACAAACCAGAAACCAAATGTATATGTCTATCTTCCATTTAGGTAATAGAGGTAAAAGAGAAGAGGCCTTTTTAGCTTTTATTTTTAGTTACAGATGGCAGGTATCTGCTCCAACTATCTTATCTATTGTTTTTCTGTATCATTCAACATCTTCAATAATTTTGCATTCATTTCCTTAATTTGTTTTGTCTGTTCTAGTTAGCATAGGGAAAGTAATGGAAAAGGAACCAAGCCTTTTTAACATTTTCTCAAAAGGAGAAAGTATCCTTACTTCATTTAATGGAAACACATTACATGCACTGCTAAGACAGCTAAGTTGTAAAAAGCAATGCTTAGAAGCATGCCAGGTATTTCTAAATAAGTGGAAGACTCCCAAAGTACTGAGGCATCACTAGTGATCAAACTAACCCAACACTTCAACAGTCTAAAGAGCCATGATATTTTTTAAAATTATTTTTTCTGTTTTCCGATTTCTTTTGAATACTCTTCTCCATACGTATTGTACTTGCTCAGAAAATCTGGCTGTATTTTGTGGCAGTCAATTTGTAATTACAATTAAGGACAAGATTTTTCAGTGAAACAGTTTTCTGTTTAAATCCTGAAGTTGGTTGTAAAGGTAAAATAAATTCAGAACCTGGAACCGTGTAAGGCATGGAAAATATATGACTTCTGCATGTGAAACAGGCTAGTAAGATGCTATACCATTGATATCTCCTGTCTCCTTCCTGTAATGTTTCACTCCTGGGAGAAACACTTCAAAAGTCAAGAAGCAATCAAGAAGTGAATACTTTAACACACAACGGAAAATCGTAAGCACCTGTCTATTACATCAGAGAGGCAGACGAGAGAAAAAGAATTACTTTTTTTCATTTTTTAAGCCATGCAGGTGTTCTTTGCCTTTTCTTTAATTCTTTAAATGAAGGCATCTGTTTGATTGACCTAATTCAAAATAATTATAATTTGCATATTCTTTCGTCTTTTAGTAGTTTATGGGTGGAATCAAGATGAGAAAATAGATGTTTATCCTGTTGTTACACTCACGAAGAAATATCCTTTGCCTACTGCAATGCTTTGATAATGAGAGTTGCAAGAGATGCTGAGTCTTACTTGAGTGTGATGTTGAACCAATGGCTTGTTATTTTCCCATAGCAGTTTACGAATGAATTGTGCACAGAAACTTTGGGCTTTTTTCTGTTGCGTTTTCCTGTTCCTACCTCTTATTTTGCGAAAAATAGCAGAGTTGACTCCATTTGATAAAACACTTTTTGAAATGAGAGGCCAAAAATCACTAAGACGCATTTCCAGTGTACCGTGAGTACAGGATTCTGAGATTATGAGAGGTTACCTGATTTTTTAAGGGCCTTTCTGAGAGCATTAAATCGTATTTTCTTCTATGCCTACATGCTTCTCCAACTTTCCTTGAATTCTGCTTAATAAATAATGTACTGCTAAATTTATCAGAAGAAAATACCCATTTCAGCAGAATGCAATCAATGTAAGTTGTCTTGCCAGCTTATATTTATCAGATCCTCAGAAGGAATAAACCCTTGTATTTACATGAGTAGGTAAATATCAACCAGGACAGGTAAAAAGGGACATTTCTTTGATAACATCTTGATAAAATATTGGCAGGATATTGTTGCAGTTCTAACTTTCTTTTGGGCATCATTTAACAGTGTTTGCCAAGGGTAAATATCAACTAGCTATGGAAGCGAAGTGAAATGGAAAGCAGTTCATCCAGAACAGAGCTAAGATATATTGTTGGGCTGTTGGAGAAATCATCATTAGGTGGTTTATTGACTAAATACAAACTCATAATACCCAGTCAAGACTTTAGTCTTGCTCCTCAGGGATCAGCAGTTGGTGCTATGTAACCCAAGGCTCCTTGAAACATCCACTTAGGACACCTCTGCTATGTCCATCATTCCGAGTGATGCATTTATTTTTATAGTAAAGTTATATATTTCATTTAACTTTCATTTTTATTACTGGAAATTATTTGCAGTAGAAATAGCAACCTGAAGCAGGAGTTAAAGGAAGAATTAGAGGTTAAAGAGTGAGTCCTTTACCATAGTAAGTATTTTAGGTCTTTGTTGGAAAACTGTGCTTAACCATTTGTTTCTGTCTCTTTGATGCTAATTACTCAGTAAGGGAAGACCTCATAACTAAAGTTACTCCAGCACAGCACTGTAAATGTAATGATCTTTCCATGTTGTACCTGAATTTCTGTAATTTCTTGAAGTGATATCAATTAAGCTAAGTAGCTACGGTCTTGTTTTCTACCCTCCTCAGTGTTCCAACTACCAGCTGAAAAAATCCTACTTTACATTGCCATCAGTTCATATTTATTGCCTCATCAGGCTGGTTTGAGCAGCTGAGAGAAAGAGCATTCAAAGCATTCTGTCAGAGGGTCTAATGCTGGCTTTACACCACCTTTACCTGCTATCACAGCATAGTAGGCTTGTTGCGGGAAGGAAAAGTCTGATTCTTGCCTGCACAACCGTGAGCAAAAGAAGGAGAGAAGAACATTACAGGACTCCCAGAGAGCTCCGAGTAAAAAGCGAGGATGGTGAAGTAAGAGACTCTGAGAATGTGATGAGTGAGGAAGAAAAAGAGAGAAGAGAAAAACCTGCCTCCTAAGGGAGAGGGACCACAGTGATGGCAAGAAACTCATCTACATCTGTCTCAGGTTCAGCGTTAAGGAAAAGGGAGGAAACACACAACAAATGCAAAAGGATACGTTGGCCAGATATTTGAAACCAGAGAGGGCAGATCTGAGTACTGAGGCGAAATGAATATTCAGGAGAAAAGGAGTGAGATTGTACATTAAAAAAAAAAATGTTTAAGAGAGGCCGGATGTGATGAGTCACACCAATGGCTCTATCAGGACCAAATGAGTGAGGTGACAAAAATTGTTGGTGTTCTGGTTTGGGCTAAAGCAGAACATCTCTGACGTTTAGGCCTGATAGTTATCATGAAGGCAAATGGGCCATTGGTGTGGAGAGAGGCCACCGATTCCTATGCAAATTGTGGCCATCCCAGAGTCAGTGAAGCTCCACCTACTGGGATGGGCAGACAAGTCAGATGACCCAATCTCTTCTTTGATGGTTGATGTTCAGGGATGACCTCATCTGTCTCTCTGCCCCTGAGAATGTCTGCATGTCCCTAAATCTAGTTCCTGGATCCATTTCCTGACTGCACATCCCGCCTGCTGCTGAGTCCAGTCCGGAACCTTCCCTGTGCCTGCCGTGCAGTGTCAAAAGTGATGTATTGTCGTTTGAGGAATTTTATTTGGTTTTCTATACTTGTATATGTTTTATTATTTTCTTAGTAATATTATCTTCCTTTTATTATTTTTGCTGATTGAAGCTTTTTTAGTATTAGTTTCCAACCTGCAAGTCTCTTTCTCTCATTTCCTTTTTCTCTTTCCAGGGGTGGAGGGGAATTGGGACTAAATGCTGCCCAGTTTAACCACTGACCTGGCCAGGAGTGGGGTATGAGGAACCTAAAGCGGCACAATTGGCAAACAGTTGGTAGTAAGGATAAGACTTAAAGCAAAGAAAGTGAGTAAGAGGAAAAAATTAAGAAGATGATGGAAAATTATGAAATTGGTGGAATATGAATTTTCATGTTATAGGAAAGGAATGAAGAGTTGAAGCTTTTTATGACAGTGGACTGTGGATTTTGCAGTTGAGAGAAAGGGTTTAGTAGTGAAGGCAGAAGAAAATTCCAGGGTACATTATCTCCAGACAGGAAGACATCCTGGAGTGACTACAGAGAAAGGCAAACCCAGAATAAGGTAGAAGAAGAAAAAGTATAAAAATGTAATAGATCATAGGAAATAAAAGTAAAAGGATACAGCAGTTAGAGTGTACAGTAAAATGCTAAAGACTGAGTAGAAACATTGGGATTTAATTTTAATTATACTGTTAAATGAACTGTAAAGTTCAACCAGAGTGAAAGGTTGAAACATTGCAAGCATTAAAAGTGAGAAGTAATGCCTAATCTATCTGAGAGATTACTCTGGCCTTGTGTTTGTCTCTCCTTACACTGCCTGTAGAGAAGATGGAGTGATAGGAGTCTAGAAATAACAAGGCCTCACTACTTTTACTTTTTAATTTATTTGTTATTTAAGACCTCCTCTAGGAAGACTTAGCTAGCCTGGAAGTTAGAGCACCAGTGGTCAGCCAACACTAGAAATCTCATCATTGCTAGAGGTGTCAGAATTGCATCAGGAAGAGAAATAATTGAGATTTTTAGGGGAAAAACCCTGCAGAGAAATTTCCCCAGAGAGCATTCACAACTTAGAATAAATCTTTAGCTTCAAAAAACCTTGGCTGAGTGTTTGAGCTGCTCTAAGCAGAGCACAGTATTAGAAATTTTTCTGGAAATCCCAAAACTTCAAATACTGAAAATTAGGTATTATATTCAGTTGGATTTGAAAAACAATAAAAGCCTACTACCTACACTATAGATAGCAGCTCGACAGTGTAGGTGGTTTGCCTTTGAATAATTGGGGAATGAACATAAGGATATTATTTTAAAATGAGTAGGAAATAGCTAAATTACCTGCAAAGTAGAAACAATAGCACAGAGATTAAAGTTTTATTTAAACCTTGACTTAAAACATGTTTACTTGCTTTCTGTTATTAACATTTCATATGACTGATGCATAAGGTATGTGGAAAATAGATATTTAATTTTGCATTTGGTACACAATAGGTACCTTTTTTATTTATTGCCATATTAATTGTAAATATATATACAAACTATTCCAATTTTCAATAAAACACTTTAATAGCTTTCAGTTAAGATTTTTCATGACATGGATTCTCTTAAAACACTTCAGTTTGTCGAATCAGTATTTTTTGAGGAGCAATTTCAAGAGGTTATTCCTAACAATCTTCATACTTCTTCCATTCTTACGGGAACAAAGAGTTGTCTTTAAGAATACTACTCACTGATGCCAGATGGCAAGTGAACCAGTGGACTATTACAAAAAAAAGTGTGCATTACAGGTGTCTGGTGCTCTTTCAAAATAAACGAGCACGTCTTTGAAAAGCTTTGGGCTTAGGAGAAGAGTTTGTGTTTTCAAGTGAACTGGGGGTCTTAACTCTTGAGGACAAAAAGTTCAAATCCCCATCTGTCAGTAGGCCCTTGCCAAAGATCTTCATCTCTTCGTTGATTGCACAGGGAAGGTACGTCTCTAATTTGTGTTCTGTCACAGACCCTGCTAAAGCCAGGCAATCACAATTTTTTAGCTGTTGAGTGAAAAAATTTCACTTAACTTCAGAATTAACTGCAAAATTCATGTCCTTCCTTACACCTTTCCTAGAATCACTCCATATTTGAAAAAAAATGTTTGCAATATGATGACCTGTCTCATTCTCCTTCTCAAATTATGTTTGAATAGTTTTCAATTTTCTCAGTTATTTTCAATATTGAGAATTAAATATAAAGTAAAAGATAGTTCTTGGTTTGTGAAAAGCACAGTATTCAGTAATGTGTCCCCTAGTTGGTACAGTTATTTTTTAATACATACCATTACACTCGTTACTTTGAAATGCACATTTTGGCACTATTTTACAAGATTGCTTTTAATTGAAAGGCTTTTCTGAAACTGCTTTCTAGTAAACTAGAATTCTCTTTTAAAACTAACCCACAAGGAATAAGAACCCATCAGGAATTAATTTAAACCAGGAAGAATTTCTAACAAAAAATTCTTAGAAATATTTACTCAACTGTAATTTTCACTTCTACTTCCCTCCAACTCAAAGGCCAGATTTAATTATGAATAAACTGTAAGAAGAACACACAGTCAGCCATAATTTTGCATTAGTTTTAAATGTAAGCAAGACACATGCTCTTTAAGCTCTTGTCTGCTTCTAGCCTTTTGAGAGTTCCTCTAATGAAGTGTAGAAATGAAAGAATAATGCTATTGCCTTAGTGTTGTTCATTAACGCTATAAACTGAGTTGGCATTTGGGACTAACATGCTCTCCTGTTCTCCATGGTGCTCTTTCATTGTTCAGTTCTGCATTCATATTAGCTGTATCTGATGATACTTTTTAGCCCTTTTAGTCATGACAGAGTATTCTTTGGTAAGGTTACATCAGTCACACCAGCAGTCATGCAGCTGCCCAACAGGGGCCTTTGAAGCCTGTTAAAACTGCAAGAAATCCTCCCACATTGTTAAGGGGACTCACTCAACGTTTTTGCAATTCATTTTTCCTCATTGTAAAACAAAATCTGAGAGATAACAGGGTCAGAAAAGAACATATTTCTTGATCAAGGTAGGTTGGAAAGAGCCAGGGAATGCCAGAGGATCATTCCTTTGCTATTTTGAAAAATATCCAGTAGCTTCAACTACTTCTCCAGTGTATTTTGGTGACGTCATTGACAGTAGAGCTCAAAACTGCCGTAAGAAATCCTCAGCAAATAAAAAGGAATTTGAGACTTGCTATTACAACATTGCCTCAAGTCTGGGTTTTTTTTTTTCCAAAGAATTTGTCTTGGCCTTCATATGTAAACTAAAATCAGCTTATCACTCAAACTTTTTCTCTTGCTTTCTCCAAATATGAATTGGAAGACAGAACAATTTAACATCTTTGGATATACCTTCATTCAGGTTTGCAATGCATTTATACCAGAGGGAGAGTGTGACTCTAATGCATAGGTCCACGCAGGCAGTGAACCAGTTACCCACCCCTTATTTCTGGAAACTCACTGAATGGCATTTCAGATGCAAGTAATAATATAATACGCATTACTTTTCATACTGATGACTACAAAATATAGCTATATGAATTTTTAGAACTGAGAATAGAAGGTGTCAATCACATCTACCATTCCACTTTACTTTTAATGAAAATTGACATCTAAAATTGACATTTATTTGCAGCTATTCATGCTGACATTTATTGCTCCTGATATTTTTCATTAGTTTTCATATTTCCTTGCATCATTTGATGCTCTGTATCTATAAGTGAAGCTGCAAATCTTGTGAATTAAAAACATTTAAGATTAATAACAGCTTTCATTCATAGATACATAATTCTGCCTCAAAATAAAGTTGTAAGTTTTGTAAAAGCACAAAATATTTTTGAAAATTAATGGTGGAATTCACCAAGTCACCAGGTCTGTACTAAAATCAGTTCCATCAGATTCCTGTGTCTGCGACAACCAGAAGCATTACTTTTGTAATTTTCACAGTTTTCTTTACTGAAGTAAAACAATTCAGATGTTCAATGTTCAAGTTGAAACTTATCTTTTGCCTAGAATTTTTCTAAACAGGATTAAATGAATGTGCTTATGGGTGTAGAAGGCACAGATCAGGCAAAAAATACCAGGTTACTAAGCTATGGAAATGGTTGCTGCTTATGTTTTCAATATTAAATGACTTCTGGTTTCTGTACCTTTTTTGCGTAGAGATTAAACTTCTTATAGTTTTCTGACATCGCATTCATATTATATTCATTAGCAATTTGTGTGACTCAGATCTTTGACATGTGAATTTTCTTTACATCCCGCACTTTACACTTAAAAACAAAACCCTGCCTCCAAAAAGCTTTCTTGAACTATTTTTAGGTCTGATTATATCAAATCTGTCTCCAAAGATAAGTAGAAATTATTAATTTCTAATATATTATGGTTTTTTGCCTCAACAAAACAATATTTTGCATACTTGCTTCTGCTTATTTTGTTCAAGATTCTCTCATTTGCTTTGTTGGTCAGGGGAATCACTCTTTTTTTTCTGAATAATACTTTGTCAGCAGTTGAAAGTGCAAAACAATGTATTGCATTCATTTCCCTTTGATTTTTCCTATCTTTGAGCAGGTGTTTAAGTTCCCTCATGCTTCATATGCATCAGCTGAATATTCTAAAGCAAGGGAATTGACAACATTTTCCCAATCATTGTGCATGTAGAATGTTGACAGTAGCCAGGAAAACTACTGTGTCAGAATCTGCCTTGGGGGAATACTTTTTAGCAACCCTGTTCTCTGCATTTAACATCAAAACAGAGGTTTTCCTTCTTTTTCAATTTGTTTGAATGTACATGAGTAATCAAAAATATTTTCAGAACAATATAATCATCAATCTTTAGTGTGAAATCAACTGCTACACATGTATGATGAGACATTTAAGGGTCACAAGACAGATGCAGTTGTCCTTGAATTGGAACTGCAGCAGGTGCCCACACAAGGACTACTGAATCAGTGCAGACAAACACATGGTTTGCCATGAAAGTTGTGTTCTTGGAGAGTTTTTACTTTAGTAAAGAAGGTCCCAAGCATATTTCCCTTTAAATGATTGAAAAGTGGACAATCTGACTTGTGACTAGTACTAAAGAAATTCTCCTTGTAACATGTGGCATGCTTTTAAATCTTGCCAGGATTCTGTATGACATTTCCCTCTTCATACACGTAGCTTATAGCATTTTCCTTGATTTACAGGAGAAGGGGGACCAGTACTAGTGCTTTAGATGAGATTCCGGCCATTGTGAAAATCTGATTTGCTAGTATTTGTATTTTCACCATTAGCACTTTTCTCATATCTTTTAATCTAGATTCTTTTGGCTTTGCACAACACTCTTCCAGCAACCTTTTCCACAGTGCTTACGAGCTACCAGCTAGCTAGGAATGATCCAGCCAACCTGGACATCACATTATTCCCTTTTAATCTACGGGAGGATTTTTGCAAATCAGTCTTGCAGTCTTCTTGATAAGAACACTTCAGGATTGTGAATATTTTACCATTTTGAACACAGACATCAGATTTTCATCAACTGCCTCATTTAAAACCAGGACTTGCTGGCCATTATCAATTTAAATAAATAAATAAATAAAACTATAAAGTCTGATTGCATCTCACGGAGAGAAGAAAAGCCAGCATACAGAAAGCAGATAATACTCACATGGTTCCTTTTGAGCCTTCAGACAAATTCAGATCAATTGATCCTTGGGATGCTGCCTTTCAAGTTGTCCCATTCCCCTTTCTCCCACTTTAATGTTTCTCTGAAGTCTTTTGCAAACTTCTGGGTTTTTATCCTTTCAACTGTCAGTAGAATTGCAACTTTTTTGAGCTTCCTGAGAAAGTTTCCCCATTTGCTATTGTAGTCTATAGGGCTGACAACATGTCCCTTGGTAAAAATATCCTGAAATACTTACAGAACAAATTCACTTTCTCTATAAGCATCACTGCTTGTTTAGGTTTCCTTTCTGAAAACGAGAATCAAAAAAAGTAAAACAATGAAAGTAAACAATAGAGACCCTGAACAAATATATAGAGCAGAATCACCTTGATACATAGACAGTAGAAGAGAGGACTGGAGCATAGATTATAGTCAAAACATTTTACTTTCATCATCCAAACTATCTGTCTGCCTCTGATTTCCTTCCTCTATGACTTTGAAGAAGCTGCGTGAGCTTTTTTAGGGTTTTTTGCATAGTAGGCTCAAGCTTCTGACTCTTTATGTTCTGGGAATTCAGGATGAGACAAAAGTAGTGAAAAAACAAAGAATTTCTTTTCTAAACTTCCAGCTTTTCAACTTGATACCTCACTGTTAGCTAGCATTTTTCAAGGTGCCTGAATTGCAGTCATTTTTCACTCTATTTTCTGCACATTCTGCCCTTTTCTTTCATCCATTAACTCAGCAAGTATGGAAGTACTTTGTAGAGTTGATCCAGTCCTTTTTTCTTGCCTACAATAGTTAAGATTTCCAGGAGGCCATCCATCCATAGCCTGAACAAAGCCAGACCTGCCTTTAAGCTCTTATAAGCCCAATATACTCAACTAGATGTATCAGTAGGTTTCTACATTCATCGCTCAAATATTTTACCAAGTTTTGCCATTTTCTTCATCTCCACAGCAGTGGAAACTGAAAAAAATAATATTCTCATAAACTTTACTGGTAAATTTTTTTCTTATGTCTTTTAACTTAGCAGAATCTATTTATTTTTTCCACAGCTACCTAAAATAGATTAAATTGTTAGCTTGAAATAAACTACAATATCTTACTTAATTTAACTGTTCTTTTTGCATTTTACACTAATCCCGCTTAATTTCTGTTGTAAGAAATTTGAGGACGTCATACTTTTATAGAGTATTTCTACAGCCCATTAGATGGAATTATTCCTTTCAGATTTGAATATGCTAAAAAAGAAATATCCACATATGAAATAATGAATTGACTTTGATTTCTGCAATTCATATCTTTCATAAGGCATTACCTTATCTTCATCATATTTTTTATAACCATTTTAAAGTAAGAGTTCCACAGAAAATAAATTATACAGTATAAACAGATTTGAGGGGTGATTTTCATAAGCACAAAGGTTATTTAAGCACTCAGCCTTCATTTGAAGCTATCGTGCTTTGACAATCTCCTCCTTAGTAAATAATGCCAACTGTTGTTGATGTTAGTGTATGTTATGTAACAACAAAACCCATGTAAAATAATTTCTGTTTGAAGGTCCATATAGAAAAGAAGATAAGAGCATGTAGTCACTGGGCTAAGAAAAAAAATGCCTATACAAATTCATCCAATTCTAAGAGACAACATGCAAGCAAATACTGTCAACCAGATGTAATATGCAAATAGCAGAGAAAACATTTTCTGAGCCATTGCTTCTTGGCTTTCTCTGAAACCTTGGACATTTCAAGTTGATTTCCGTGATTTATTTTAAAACAAACGATTGCTGGATTTATTTGATTTGTGGATTGTAGTGCAGTCAACCAACAGATCTCCAGAAGTGAAGAATAATTTGGAAACACATACTTTACTGCACCTGAGAATCATTGACTTAGGAGGAAGACTGACCTACTTAAAGAGGACATGGCGACACCCATCAACACATAAAAAGGCAAAGCAGGATAACAGCCTGACAGGCTGTCAGCTAGCATTACAGGTGTCCCAAAGGGATCTTTGCTTGTAAGGAAAGTTTGTTCATCTGTCTGTAACTGAAATTATCTCTGCTTCCATTTTTTTTCCATGTAAAACCAACAGTTCCTTTGAGACTATTTTATTTCCCTTTAATTTATTTTTCACTGTACTCCTCCAAGCAATATTTAAGTTATCATTAACTTCCTGAAAAACTGGCAAGAAATCTGATTTTTTTTTGGAAGATCATCCAAAATCTTTTCTCTCTAAGGAGGAAGAAAAAATCACACAAAACGTTAACTATGAACTCCTTTAGGGAAAATAAATGTGGGTGACCCATTGGATTAATGTTACTTTTATATTCATTCTCTAATCAAGATTATATAATCCCAAGATTATTTTATCCAATGGAGATAGAAATAGTAGACGTACTGTCTCATGAGACCAAAAGAAAGGTTAAAGCTATGTACAGTCCTTTCACATCAGGAAAGGTGACAGTAATAATGGAAGTGAGTGACCAAAGTTATGGAATTGGTAATTAATTCTTCAGTAGATTGCCGATCTACATTTTTTTTCCTCAATATTATCTAATAAATTTAATTTCTGAATTTAAATGCTATATAAACAAGTACATGTACAAAATAGTTGCACTGTATAGATACATATGGTGATGGCATCAAGCTAGCTGGGCTAGTTTTGAATACGTGAGGGGAGTGTGAATTATTGCTACAGTGACAGTGGGATGCAGTTTGCTGGGCATCAAGAGAAATCATTAACTCCTCACAGCATCAATTTGTTGTGAGGACCTTGTTCACAGTGGTGCCAGACAGTATGCTGAGCACTCACAGCCCTCACTGACATCAACTGAACAAACTGTGAGCGCTCAGTGCCAATATTACTCTGAACACAGAACTACTGCAGTTCTTCAGAACAGAAATTTAGATTTATTTCACTGATTTATACTAATGGCATCTGTTACCAGGTTTCTCCAAGGCTACTCATTTAAGTTAATTCTAAACCTTGAGCCTTCTGTTGCTTCAGTTTGTGTGAAATATACAGAAATAAATATTATCTAATGTAATATCATATAATTCCCTATTTGTTCAGTACATAGCTAAGAAAATGAATCTAGTATACGCTAAACCTGCCATCTGTGCCCAGTTATCCCAGGCCTGAAGTGAACAACTAGCATAAACATCATGATTAATCACTCACTGAAACAATCAACCCATACAAGTGCTGTCTTCAAAACTGAAGTGACAAGCATTACGTTGTTTGGGTTTTTTTCAGACAATTAGCATTTTCCACTGATGTTTGGCTTCCCTGTCTGTCTAAATGGCCTGGCTATGGAGACCTTTCCCTCACCATCCCAGCCTGTTGTTTCTTGTGTGTGAAGTCCTCATGCCCCAAGGCAGAGGTCAGTGTGCAGGAGCCCACTGCAAGTACTGAGCAGTGTCCTGGCCATCCTGCCTCACCATGCAGGTGTTTTATCCACAGGGTTAGAGAGAATGAAGAGTAGCTGACAGGTTGCTGCCTGGTTTGAATGGAGTAGTCGCATTGTAGACATGGAAACAGCTCCTTTCTCTTATCCTGAAGGCTTTAATCTTTGAACAAAAGGCTGCATTATAAACTAAAAAAAAACCAAAACCTTTGTGACAGTTTTTTTCACAATAACAGTGATATTTTTACTATATATTTTTATTAACAATATCCTCTTTCGGTTCTGTTAATTCCTCCTTTTTTTTCTGGACAGTTTCCTGTTTCTTTTGGTATATTCAATATTTTGAGGTTAGCCTGCTTTGTGTTGTTAGGGTTTATGTATATTGATCCACTCTTAACAATTCCATCTTACATGTGAATTACATCCTCATCTCCCACTAATAGTACATTCATCTGATTTTTTTTGCATTAGCCTGATTATTTTGCTGCCTTTAATGCTTTTACTTATGAAAATGGATTTCTTGATTTTTTTCTCTTTTCACATAGCAACCTGCCTTCTTTTTCATTTGTTTTGTTGTTGTTCCCCAAGCTGTTCATATGCCAATGTTAATTTATTTCAGTTTTGAATAGTTTTCATTTTAAAGTAACAAAGTGGAACTCTCTCATAGAAAAATAGCTTTAAAGAAGCAATTCAGGGAGGTTCACCAGCACTAGAATTGCCATTGGAATAAACAGTATCTTTAATTTTTTTTCTATAGATGGTGCTGATTCAGAAGTATCCTAGGGTCAGCAAAGAATGTACGATTAATCGGACTGTCCTGTGCTTCTATTAATATAAAGTTACATGTGGTTCAAGATACTAACCATGATCTAGAGAGGAACTTCATGTAATATTAAGCGCATGAATAAGCAAGAAAATTCCCATGTCCAGTTACTTTTCAGAGCACTTCCAAACATGCTTAGCTTTGCCTCTTTTACCTCAGTATCGGCATGGCACAACATGGCAGCAAGATATACCGAGGGAAGACTTCCTAGGGCAAGCGAGGCATGGAAGTCATCCTCCTCTAGTGCAGTGAGGTTGCAGTTGTACAAATTCCTTCCTTCACCATTTAGATGGAGCTCCTTCCACCACTGTATGCAATGCATCACTTGAATGATTTTCAAATAATTTTATTTTTAATTACAGTAACTTGTTTTTGAGTTATCCTGGACTGCGGTGTTGTTCTACACTGAACTATAATGTTCAGGTACATACTATAAGAAAGCCAACAAACAAATGAAAGTGGGTCATCTGAAAGGAATGAGATTCTCATTAGGAATGTGTCTGGGCACTCCATTGCTGGTGGCAGGTGAGGAAGGACTGCAGTTCTCCAGAAGCCCCGATTACCTATCAGGTTTCCAAAAGAAAATTGACAAATCTGACACTCTTACCTTTCTCCTTGTCCTCCTCCAGCCTTCTTTTACAGGACAAAGGGTTATTTGCAGCAACACAGAATGAAAAAACTATGGTCTGAAACAGATGCACCTAATTTTTCAGAAGAGTCTTGGCTCAGTTTCCATCTGTACATTGAAGTAATCTTCATGAACCAGTGATATATTTCAAAACACCCAGACTGATTTATTCTTTTTATTTTGACTTAGTAGAGCTGATAGTACCTACCTCTGTGCTGAGTCACTTTTGGCTGCTGAAAGAGATGTTGAGCTGTCAGCAAGGTCTTGGATGACAGAAGACCAAAAAATGTACTTTTTTCCCAACACCCAGTGTAGATTGAACTACATTCATTTTTTGAAAAGTTATCAACTTGGTTAAAAATTTATATACTTAGAACACTGTGGTATTTGAGAGTTTTAACTTTACCACTATTGGAGCAGTATTCCACTCTTACTGTTCCACAGTGGTACCCGTCTTTTAACAAGCTCACTTGTTAACTTGTCTCTTAGTCAAGGAAAACAGTTATTTAGCCAGATTCTGATTAATATTTTTTTCAGATTGATTCAAGTCCTGTTTACCCACTTTAGTAATAAGAAGATTACACTGGATTCACATAGGTAGTATTATCCTCATTAAATTTCTGAAGTTTTTGTATTTGAAGGGAGGTCTGAATCCTCCAGTGTCAAATGTATGTTATCTTTGAAGATAAATTAAAGAGATTGTTTGAAAAGAATAAGCAAAAAAATCTCATGGAAAATGTTAACAGTTTTAGTTTTCATTTTTTTTCAGTGGGTTCCCAATATTGATGATTACCATATCCATTGGTGTACTGGGAAAGCTTCCCACAGTACAAACAAACAAGACTTTCTAATAAACAGTGAACAAAAACTAGAAAAAGAAAAATAGATGAGGCATGAGACACCCAGACAAGTATTTCAGGTGAAAAGGTTAGGAAAACACTTGAAGAAGAGGGGAAAGCAAACTTGATCTGTTAATAGGTAGGACATTTTCCCTAAGCACAGCAACGAACTTAAACAAACTACTGATGAAGTATTAAAATGCAAGGATTTAAATGGATATATGCCACTTGTATTTATCGCAATACCAGAATTTTCAAAGATTCAATAGCATTACTAAAAGACAGTGCTTTGTCAGTTGGAGGAAGAGATAGCTTGAGATACTGAGGTAATGTAAAAAATTGCCTTGATATGGAAAAAAAGCATTATTTCAGTACCTTTATCAAGACAGAGAAAATCGTATTTAATTTCCTTTCTTCTTTCTGGATTCCCATTGTAGGAGAAGTTTAGCATATTAAAATTTACAGGGGTAGAACTGTCATTTCTTCTGGAAAAACAAATTTCAATCCATTAGACTAACTGTTTAAATAGTGTCTTTTTGATAAGGCTTCACCTGTAAATAGAAACTACCACAGAATCATAGAATCATAGAATGGTTTTGGCTGGAAAGGACCTTAAAGATCATCTAGTTCTAACCTCACTGCCATGGGCAGGGACACCTTTCGCTAGATCAGGTTGCCCAAAGAGTCATCCAACCTGGCCTTGAACACCCTCAGGGATGGGGCTTCCACGATTCTCTGGGCAACCTGTGCCAGTGTCTCACCACTCTCACAGTAAAAATTTTCTTTATAGCATCTAATTTGAACTCACCTCTTCCAGTTTAAAATTGTTACCCCTCATCCTATCCCTGTACTCCCTGATAAAGAGCCCCTCCCACCCTTCCTGTATGCCCCCTTGAAGCACTGGAAGGCTGCTATAATGTCTCCCTGGAGCCTTTTCGTCTCCCTGGAGCCTTCTCTTCTCCACGCTAAACAAGCCCAGCTCTCCCAGACTGTCTTTGTATGAGAGGTGTTCCAGCCCTCTGATCATCTTTGTGGTCCTCCTCTGGCCTAGCTCTAATGGATCTGTGTTCTTCCTGTGCTGGAGACTCTAGATCTGGATTTAGTACTCCAGATAGGATCTCATGAGAGTAGTGTAGAGGGGCAGAATCACCTACCTTCACCTGCTGGTCACACTTCTTTTGATGCAGCCCAGAATATGGTTGACTTTCTGGGCTGCAAGTGCACATTGCTGGCTCCTGTTGAGCTTCTCATCCATCAGCATCCCTAAGTCCTTCTCTTCCGGGATACTCTCAATCTGTTCTCCACCCAACCTGTATTTGTGCTTGGAATTGCCCTGACTCAGGTGCAGGACCTTTCCCTTGGCTTTGTTGAACTTCATGAGGTTTGCACAGGCGCGCCTCTCAAGCCCGTCAAGGTTCCTCTGAATGGCATTCCTTCCCTCCAGCATGTCGACAGCACCACACAACCTGGTGTTTTTGGCAAACTTGCTGAGAGTGCTCTCAGTCCTACTGTCCATATTTGCAACAAAGATGTTAAACAACATCAGTCCCAATACCGACCCCTGAGGAATACTTCTTGTCCTTAGTCTCCACTTGGACATTGAGCCATTGACCACAAGCCTTTGACTGCAACCATCCAGCCAATTCTTTACCTACCAAGTGATCCATCCACCAAATCCATGTCTCCCCAGTTCAGAAACAAGTATGTGATGCAGAACGACATCAAATGCTTTGCAGTACGCTGGTTAAATATGTGATCAGCCTTGTTTTTATGATGTGTATTCTTGCCTCATGAATACACTTCGAATGGTTTGACAGATTACTAAACCTGTGTTTCTGTTCTCTTCCAGTGCAGAGAAGAGTGCCAGAGCCCTTACTGACCCTCACAGGCAAGAAAGGCTGTATTGTGGAGTGCTAATGGAGGAGCACAGCTTTCTTGACGAAAGTATCTAGAGGATGCACACAATGTGTGAATGAGGCTGCAAAGGTAGCTGCATTTTAAAATCTTCTCCAATACTTTGTCTTAAAAAGGAACTAATTCAGGTTTAGAAGCATGGTAGAACTTGTTCTACTGATATCTTCTACAGAATGTTAAGACAAACACACAGACAAGGCAGCATACAGAAGAAATATAGTGTCATTACCTGAGCTATAAGAACCTTCAAATTTCTATGCAGAATACTGTGCCCAAATGTGTAAACAATTCAATGCAGTGAATAAAAATAGAAAATTAAGGCATTTATGGAGGCAGTGGCCGTGGGGTGGAAGAACATGAGAAACTGTTGTCTGAAATAATGAAAGGAATACTGAAACTGTTGATAAAGGTATTAGATAATAACAGCTATCAGGCAGAGCAAGATTGCAGACCTGAAAGGTTTTATTTGAAACCCATAAGCACAAGACAGAGTGGTTACATTACAAATTTCATATTCATGACATCCACAGATAATGCTCTAAAAAATTTTTTTTCTAAGAAATAGTTTTTCTCTTATGGGACAAGAGATTCCAACTCATGGAAGGTATTCTTGAGAAACAGATAATGCTTTGCTGGAGCAGAGCAGACTGAGCTGTTCAACAAGAGCAACAAACCAAATCAAATTGTAATTTACAATAAACATATAGACTATATGAAAGCAACCAAGGAAACAAACCAGAGAATTAATCACAAAATATTTAAGCCACCTCAAAATTATGCATATTATAAAGTGCCATTTCTAGTTAGTGGAGAAAACAGCTTCCTCTATTGGTTGAATCATTTCAAGCTGAATCAAAGGCAAGTGGGAATAACAGCTTTCTAAAAATGATTATCTCTTGCCCCTCAAAAATATTAAAGTTTTACTCTAGCAGGTCACTTTTGAATGATTAATATTAGATGAAATAAAAATGGGAATAACATGGAAGAAGGGCAGAAAAATGTCTTGCCTTTGAGTCATGACCTTAAGTTTTTGAAACAAAACAACTTTTTGTCCTAAAGTGACTTCTGGAATGAAAAGCAAAAAAAAAAGGAAAATTCAAGCAGTGATCCAGAAGACAGAGATCTCCATTGAAGAAGATATCTGTAGTTTAACTCTAGCAAATGCACAGACACCCAGTGCACAGAAGTTGCAGACAGAGGCAACCATTCAACTGCCATTTTTGCAATGATGCTATTAGATTAACAGCCAGTTCAATTCCAGCTGGTATACAGTCATCTGCAATGTAATCCGAGCCACACTGATAAACTGCAATATTAGATCAATGACCAATTTGATTCCAGATGGATTGCACAGCCAGCCACAAGGTAATCCTAGTAACAGTGATAAGCAGAGAAATATGAGAGTGTTATAATGATGTACACTAAAACTATCTGAGGCAAGTGGGAAAACACAGGCTGTCAATAAGACACCATAAAACCAGAGGCAATATTGTTTTGAGTTTGGAGTAGCTGACAGACAGAAACACAACTGGCTGTAGGGAAGCAAAGCAATACAAATCATTCAACTGGTCAGAATACAAAATGAGAACATCCTGAAACGCAGACAGTGGTTCCTTCCAGCAATCTGAAGAGAACAAGGAACGCAAAGAAAAAGAAAAAAGAAATAGCCTCATCTTCCTCCCACATAGACATGAGAAATGTGAAGTTAATTTATCTTAGGGCAGGGGTGTCAAACTCATGGCTCCTGCCATTCTCCTGCTCCTGCAGTGTAACATGCGACACACACACTGCACACGTGATCAGCGCCCTGGCAGGTGTGTAGGGGTAAGGAGCTCGGCGCTGCTGCCAGGTAGAAACAAGGTGCTGGGCTGGATAAAACAAGGTGGAGGGCCAGATTTGGCACGCAGGCTGTGAATTCGGCACCCCTGTCTTAGGGCAAATATCTTCCATTTTATTCCATTGAATCATTTCTGGATATTGGATTGAATGAACCATCCTTTTGGCGGCTGTTGCCACATTACCATAGAGGTCAGTAGCGGGTTACACTTGTAGACGTAATTAGTAATGCACAGATCCTCCAAAGTAGAATGGATCAAACCCTAGAGTTACTGACAGCCATTACAATAGTACGTGATGCTGCTGTTTTAAAGGATAGAGATTCCAAGAAAAGCTATGTCCAGAACCACGGTATGATACTGCAACAAATTATAAATGTACTTTGGAAGACTGATGATAGGTTGAGTTCAGAAGCATTGAAGTTTATCCTTTGGTTATGGATGTTTACCTTTTAGGAACCCTAGTAATACACAGACAGAGAAACCAAAGCAATTTCAAACATACAGGTGTTTTCATATTTGGTACACAGCTATCAGGAGTCTCAAAACCCTTAAAATATTTACATAGCATAATGCACTGTGGCATTTGCAGCAAACTAAGTTGAACAACTAAATAATGCACCAGATCTGAAGAACAGAGCAGTCAAGCAGAGCATCTAGAGCTCCATTGTGGTGAGGCTTCAGAAAGAATCACAGCTGTGAAACAAAAATTGCTTGGCACTTTTAACAGTACCCAAACACTGCAAAGATGACAGACTCAAATTGTCAAAGAAAAAATTGTGACAGTTTTTTGATCATCCATCCAACAACGACAGATGGTTGTGTTTAGTTTCTCAGGAATCTGAGAAACTGACCAGTCAAGCTCTTCTTTTCTTATACCCCCCTCAATATAACCTTCAATGACTCTCACCTTCTAAGATTCATTCCATATGCTATTCATGCTTTCTTGGCTTGATACAACATGTGGCCTCACTGATTCTACCCACATCATGGTACCTGATAATTGCATTTTATGGAATCAGACTCTGTGAGCATACTGTGACCGAAGGGCACAGTATGCTCAACTAAAGGGTCACAGCAGAATTCAAGTAATTCAGGATTAAATGTCAACAGCATGGAAGGTGTCTTTCAGATGTTAGGGACTGATAAAGCATTGGCAAGATAAGAGTTAAGAGACACTGTGAAGAAAAGAATCTTTCCCTGGAAGTGTTGAATCATCCTAACACATTTCCTAGAAACATCTTGCAAAGATCCACAGGCCTGTAAGTCATCCATCAAAACCAGAACAATATTTAAAGGAAAACAATTTAATGAGATTTTTAGATGAAAGGGTAGAGGTTACAGAAATTAAAAAACTTGGAAGAAATATCAGTAGCACTTCTGCAACAATTTAAATTGAGAGAAAATCTGTTTAGGTTTTAAAAGAATTAATGTAAAAGAAGAAACATGCATGAAAATGTGCACATCAACAAGATACAAGACGGTTCAGATAGAGAAAATGAGAAAACCTAGTTTTTTCCTTGTATCTTCGGTGATCTTTTCTCATAAGGAAAGGCTAAGAAAGCTGTGACTGTTTATCCTAGAGAAAAGAAAGCTCAGAGCGAATTCAGCAATGTATATAAATACCTGAAGGGAAGGATGTAAAGCAGACAGAGTAAGGCTCTTTTCAGTGGTCCCCAGTGATATGAAAAGAGGCAATGGATGCAACCTAAAACACAGGGGGTTCTGTCTGAACATCAGGAAACACTTTTTCACTGTGAATGTGATTGATCACTAGCAGAAGTTTCACAGAGAGATTATGGAGTCTCCCCCCTTGGACATATTCAAAAACGCAGCTGGACATGATCCTGGGTGACCAGCTCTAGGTGGCCCTGCTTGATCAGGAAGGTTGAACCAATCATCTCCAGAGGTTTTTTCCAACCCCAGTTGTTCTGTGTTATTCTCCATGATTCCTGTCAGACTGCATGGCTGAGCACAACGTTCCATAAACCAAGGAAGGCAGAGTTGGTGAAGTTGCCCCGATCCTTACTTCGGTCAATGTCTAAAGCTAAGCACAGCCTTTCACTTGATTTATCACAAATTCATGCAAGAACTAATACTATTCAATTGACATTTTGCTGCCTAAGAAAGTTCTACAGAAGGGATTCAGCATGACATATTCAGTATGGCTTCTTTTATGCTTTTGAACCATTTCTCCAATTTCAGATGTTCCTCAACTGAGATTAGTATGCTAAGGATATATTGATTGAGTGTTATATCACATTCAGTGAATTCATCTACACAGAGAGAGAGAGAAGTATGGTTTATATTTAATCTGTAACTGATCTTTTTTCCTCTACTTTCCTTTTTTTTTACTCTGGAAATTCCATAATTAATTACCTTTCCTAAGTAAATGAGACTGAGATGTATTTTAAAGGTAGTTATTTATCCCAAGGCTAAAATTGTTGAGGAATATAAGCACTGATTCCCTGAGACCAATGAAAAAAAAATAAAATCAGAAAATTTAAATCTACAATAGCTGTGTCATTAAGGACCCTAGAATAAAAGCTTCAAGGTGTCTCAAATACTTGTTTTCATTTCAATTATTTTGGTTTTGAATGTATTTAGAATATTATTTACAAGCCAACACAATATCCCCTTATCTTAAAGTTTATTGTTTATTGCATTCTTTCTGCTCCTCGCAGCTGCAATTATAGGTAGTATCAATATGATGACAAAAGTAGTCTGAAAGATGTATTCCTGCCATTATCAGTAGCAGAAATATTGTCACCAGAGGAAATTTAAATCTGTTTAAATCTATTTAGAAAAGAAAAAAAGATCTAAATAAAGTATCCTGAACATAGTTACACAGACTGGCTCTCCATATACCTGGCCAAAACCTTCTCGTATTGTGTTAGTTGTTGATACTCCCAGGAAGTATTCAAGGTCAGGTTGAATGAGACTTTGGACAACCTGATCTAGTGGGAGGTGTCCCTGCCCATGGCAGGGGGGGCTGGAACTAGATGATCTTTGAGGTTCCTTCCAACCCAAACAATTTTGTGTTTCTGTGGTTATGCACACCTGCTATGTGATCTGAAGGTTCTTCTTCCCATAATTTATGTCCTTTCAATAACAGAAATAGAATTACTGAAAATGCAGAAAAGCCACATTCTTCCCCATGTCCCATCCCGTTACCAATGTTTATATGCCTGGCTTTCATAACTAGACTAATAAAATTGCATTTGGTTAATTATGGTTGTTTCTGAACATCATCTGTAACACTATGGATGTAAGACTGAGAAATATGAACCAGGCCACATCCTTAGACACTGATAGCATACAATTTGGAATTCCATTCTGCACAATGTTGTCAAAATGTCCTTTCATTTACTTCGGTGTAAACTCACAGTTCTACTCAAATCAGTCTAATTCACCCTGGTCTAGTTGAGAGCATGTATTTGTCCTAAGATGTACTTCATTGCCGTATATGCTCTGAACAGGGACATCAACCGCTTAGCTTTAAAATGAATGATCTGCAAATATTGACATAAGGATAGGAGAAAGGAAATCTAAATCACAGTCATTATTTAAAGTACTTAGGTGACCTTACTCAAACTCACTCAAAACTATGACTCATTTTCCTCAGAAATGAAAGAAGTTGTCTATAGTTTCACAGAAATATTTTTGAAGGGAGTTTAAGAATTGTTTACTGGAGCATAAATAAATGATGTGATCCCCTTAAGTTCCTGATAAGACAGCCATCAATAATCTCACACTCTGAAGTAGCCACCAGGCAGTGAAAGGTGAACAATACATTCCATTTATACTTTGTCCTCTTCTGTCCTTGTTTTACAGTCACTAAATATGTCACCTCGAGCTCTCAATGGAAACTATGTTTAGCCAGCACTGTTGGAAATTATGCTAATTTTTTTGTGCATCTAATCTGCAGCCAAAAATGTTGACTGGGATCCTGTAATAGAAAGATACAGCAACTTACAGCACTATAGACTGAAGAACAATGTTGGTTCTACCATTGGAGCCTTGACATGAAGGATGAGAAAAGTAATAAAATTATGTTATTTCACTTAGCGACTCCGTGTTTTGTTACATTTTGGTTTGCTCTATGTGGTGCAGGATCTTTACAGACAGTCTTTCTTTACCTGGCAGTTGTCTGACACCCCACTTCCTAACCACAGCAGGAAGGTCCATACTACACCCTCCGGTCCCTCAAACTCTAATGCGTAAGCCTTCTTCCACACAATGTTTTAATCAGATAATGTAATGGAAGAAGAATCATTCTGTAAGGAGCAGAAGTGCAACATAGTTTTATCTTGTATCATGAAATAAGTGTATTGTGCCTGAGCTGTGCATTCCCCTGTGGCCACATATGCAGGGGAGCTGAAACAATCGTATTGGTGATGAAAAGCCTGGCAGCAGCAGCAGCAGCTCCTCTCCCTTGCTATGATCTCCAGGGTGGATACAAGTACAGATCCCAGGAGATAAATATCTAGATGAAGGAAAATCATGATTTAAAGAAGATATGATTCACCCTAACATCCTGTCTCAGTAATGTTTGGATTTGAAAGCTAGACTTTCTGAGGCTTTGCCCATTCTGAACATAGGTGCAACAGAAGATACATCAAAGCAATATATAAGTGTATAATAAAGGCAAATGCAGTGTCAGCACCAAAGCTACCTAGGATAGACATTACCCCTTAAATGTTCCAAGTTTCGAAGCTATTTCTGAAACTGATCAGTAGGTCAGGAAATATTCCCAAAATATTGTGTAAATTGGAAGGATGTACTAGACCAGGAGGGGAAGAGTTGACAGACATGAAGCAGCACAGACCAATTTCTCTTGCAAACAGGGAAAGCAAGCATACTTTTCAAGTCTGTCCCAAAGTTTCTCAGCATTTATTTTTTCAGATAATACTTAGGTAGCCCTGCACAAAAAGCTTAAGTACCTGAAATATAAGGATTTCTTGGAACACATGAATATGAGAGAGAAATTAAATTCACAAAACAAAAAAAAGTAAATACCATATTCCTGAAAAGATTCAGTCACACACTGGCAAGTATTTCAGCTTTCTTTGTTCATTTCCATGGCTGAGAGAGACACCGGACCAGCTTGGAAAACGATATTTGAAGGAAAAAATCTCAGTCTGAAGTTTTTTATAAATCTTGAACAAAATTTTAATAGACAACAGAGAGTGGATGTAATTGCTCCACAAAGGAAACAGACAATAAAAGAAAAATCCTTAGATAAAAACAATGGCAGTGCAAGAACTTGGAAGCAAATTTAACAGAAATATGCTTTATGTAGTACATACTTCTGTAAATAAATATTATAAGGGATGGTCATTGGACTGATCTATTTCTTGCAATGAGAACGCTTTCACTGAATTCCACGGCATAGAATGAGGCCAAAGGCTTGCAAATGATTCAGTGTTTAATCTAATAGTAGTAAAGAAGAATCTGGTGTTTTCAACATTCTTTCACATATTAGATTGTCTCGTGGTCAAGCAGGTGCTAATGGCAATGCTAACAGTGCCAAGTACAGACCAACCCAGGCACTAGGGCAGAACAAATACCTGCTTGTATTAGAAGCATGTGGGGAAGGTAGTTGGAAGCATCATTGTTTTCCTGGTTGGCATATGTTTTCCAGCAGACTCCATTCCAAAAATGTTTGAAGTAATTGGCACCAGAGGGAAAAGAGAAGGGAGGTCATATTAAGACTACCCAAATCAGTAGGAAAAAATCATCACATTGGTAGAGAGTGCAGCAGTAAATCCACTTACATGAAAGGGAATGGTTGCTGTTGCCAGAAAAAAACAGTCAAGATGGGTTGAAGTGTTTACTCCTTTGAAAAGATCATTCAAGAAGACTGGTAGTCTTGGGCTTTGCGTTTTTCGAGTGCAGCAGGACTGTTTCAAGGGCACTGGGGCAATATCAGAGCAAAAATACGTAGTACTGAAAAGTAAGTCAGGAATACTAATGAGACCACATTTAATCACATTAAACACAGCCTTTTCTTGTTTGCAAAATGGAACAAAAGAAGTCAAAATAATGTTGTCTAGGAATGTGCAGTAGGAAACCAGGACCATGACAAAAGAGTGGCAGAGGGAAGTGAGTAGACAAAGTAGTTTTAAGACCATATGCTCTGAGCAACAAAAATATGTAGATAAAAAAAGTGAAAGACTGCACATCTGTCCATGTACGATTGGCATTATTGCAGTTTCTGGTCCTGAGAATTTGCTCAGGGATTAATGTCACCCAAAGTGAATGATAAAAGTTCAGTGAATTTATTTAGCTGTTATTAAGAATAAATTAACTACCCAGGATTTTGAGAAAGGTTTAACCTGTGGAAAGTGCTCTCTTTTCTGGAAGAGGGTGAGAGATACTTTTAAACAGATGCATATTTAGATGTGAGTCACACATGAGTGAGTTGATCTTTTGCCCATAACGTTGAGTAATATATCCACAAGGCAGTAGAAAAGTACTAAGAAATGAAGTCATTAATTGTGCAAACAAGTACACAGGTGCTGACTGAAAGGTTTTGTGTTGTTAAGCCTATATAAAGCTGAAGTTCAAGTTCCATAAGAAAGGTGTTTCAGATCAGAAAATCTTCAAAAGATTCAAGATAAAGCTTTGGAAACCTAAGGAAAAGCTGAGAGATAGAGAAGCCAGAGGCCACTGACAAGGTAAAAATTAAAGAACTTCAGCGGTTTGAAAAAGATTGCTAAGAAGATTACTGAAGAGTATTTTTCATATTTATTATCTATACACCCATGAATGTCTCTGTTTCTGGTCTTTGTAAATGGACCTGATACAATGCTCACTAAAAACAATCTGAAAAATCACAGTCACTGGAATGAATCTTGGAAAATGATCTTTCGACAGAAAACAAGCACTATCATGAATCATGCAATAAGTCTCTTAGAAAATCTTGGTTTGATTTTAATATCTGTAAGAAAGTGTGCTTTGCTGAGCTATAATATTTCAGAGCTCTATCCAGCTTTCCATTTTTTGCTTTCCACTTGTAATGGGGAGAGCTTAGAGAAGGCAGCCACTGCTTCACGCAACCATGAAAGAAACATGCAGGACACATTTCCTGAGGCTTGTCCCTTTCCTTTTCGTGATTATATTTACCAAAAAAACTACTGCCAAGTCTCAGTTGTCTGTAGGCAGATAGGCTAGGTTGCAGTTTAATTTTTCTCTCTGGGCTGATAACCAAATCTGGTTCTGTGTAAGCCAGCTCATGTCCTGGAGTGTTATATCGTCATGCCTGTGCTGCTGCTTTGTGTGGATTTACTGTTTTGGCTAATGTTAGCTCAGGACAGTCTGTATTCCATTGCCTGAAGCATTCCTGACATTCCTTGTTTGTCTTCACTACCTTTTCATTGTATTCTCCTATCAATTATTACCATACAGTTTAAAGATCCAATGGTATGGATTTATCTAGATTAGCTCATGCATCTTTTCCCTGCCTACCGCTCTCTAAAAAGCTTCTTTTGGTTGCTTTAGGCCTCTGTTTCTCCAGAGCTGCTAAAAACTTGTCATGAGGCTTTAAAAGGAAAGAATTTCAAAGAATGAAAAATAAGAATCAACCCCCATCTGTATTCAAAAAGGTGAGCCCCATGTGCATATCTAGACATTTATTGCAAATAATCAAGTATATCAGAGAGAGGAAAGGGACCCAAATACTGTGGGCTGCGTCTGGGTGTGTGAGAAGGGAACTAGTCATACTGTATAAAAAAGAGCGACTGGCAGGCAACTCCACAGGCTAAATGGTATTTCTAAAAACAATTAAAAATGATCCTAAAAGTTAAGATTCAGCATGCTTCTCATCTATTGTCTTATGTAACAGCTCCCAGAGAAAAGTAACTCTTGTTAAATTTTTCAGATTTCTAGTTCGCTAGGTTCTGAATAAAATCTTAAGGAAATGAAACAGTAAAATTGAAAAACTAAAAAAGCAACCTGAGGAAAGGAACACCAAAAAAATTTTACATTAAGATCTGATCATTTTTAATTCATTTGCTTATATTTTAGATCACTATTCATGGTATATAAATCTGATGTCAGCAGCACTGAAGAAGTCAAAGTGCAAGGAAACATCAAAGAAAGATTCCATTTTCACGTATCATAGAATGGTTTGGGTGAGAAGGGACCTTAAAGATTGCCCAGTTCCATCCCCCCTGCCATGGGCAGAGATACCTTCCATTAGGTGAGATTGCTCAAAGCCTCATCCAGCCTGACCTTGAACACCTTCAGGATGGGGCATCCACATCTTCTCTAGGCAGCCTGTTCCAGTGCATCTCCGCTCTCATGGTAAAAACCCTTCTCCTAATAACTATATCTACCCTCTTTTAGCTTAAAACAAATTAACCCTCATCCTATCACTACAGTGTCCGATAAAGAGCCCCTCCCCAGCTTTTCTGTAGGCTCCCTTGAACAACTGGAAGGCTGCTATTAAGTCCCTCTGGAGCCTTCTCTTCTCTAGGCTAAACATGCCCAGCTCTCACCTTGTATGGGAGGCGCTCCAGCCCTTCTGATCATCTTTGTGGCCCTCCTCTGGCCTTGCCATAACAGATCTGAGCCCTTCCAGCGCTGAGGACTCCTGATCTGGATGTAATACTCTGTGTGAGGTCTCACAAGTGTGGAGCAGAGGGGCAGAATCACCTCCCTCAACCTGCTGGTGACACTTCTCCTGACGCAGCCCAGGATATGGTTGACTTTCTGGGCTGTGAGTGCACATTGCTGGCTCATATTGAGCTTCTCATACACCTGCACTTTCAAGTCTTTCTCTTCAGGGCTGCCTTGAATTCATTCTCCACCCATCCTCTATTTGTGCTTGGGATTGCCCTGACCCAGCTGCAGGTCCTTGCATTTGGCCTTGTTGAATCTCATGAGGTTTGCACTGGCCCACCTCTCCAACCTGTCAAGTTTCTTCTGGATGACACCTTTTCCCTTCAGCACATTGACTGCGCCACACAGCTTGGTGTTGCTGACAAACTTGCTGAGGGTGCCCTCAGTCCCATTGTCCACGTCTGCAACAAAGATGTTAAACAACACCGGTCTCAATATTGGCCCCTGAGGAACACCGTTCATCATGGGTGTCCATTGGACATTGAGCCATTGACCACAACTTATTGAGTGTGACCATCCAGCCAATTCCTTATCCACTGAGTTTTCCATCCACCAAATCCATGTCTCTCCAATTTAGAGACAAGAATGTGGTGCAGGACAGGGTTGAAGGCTTTACACAAGTCAAGGTAGGTGATGTCAGTTCCTCTTCTCTTATTCAGCAACACTGTAGCCCCATTGTAGAAGGTCACCAGATTCATCAGGTACAATTTGCCCTTGGTGAAGACATATTGGTTGTCACCAATAACCTTCATATTTTCTATGTGCCTCAGCAGAGTTTCTAGGAGGATCTGCTCTATTATCTTGCCGGGCACAGAGGTGAAACTGAGCAGCCTGTAATTCCCAGGTCTTCCTTTTTTCCTTTTTTAAACATTTGGGTTATAATATCCCTTTTCCATTCAGGGGGAGCATCACTGGACTGCCATGGCTTCTCAGCTCTGAGGGATAGTGCCTTAGCGACTTCATCCACCAGTTCCCTCAGGACCCACGGATGCATCTCATCAAGTCCCACAGACTTGCATAACTTCAGTTTCCTTAGATGGTCTTGAACCTGATCCTGGTTCTTCATTCTCCCAGTCTCTCTCTTTGCCTTCAGCAACTTGGGCGCTCTTGCCGATGAAGACTGAGGCAAAAAGGTCATTGAGTACCTTATCCTTCTCCATAACCTGGGTAATCAAGTCTCGTGTTTCCTTCCAAAGAGGATCTACATTCTCCTTAGTCTTCCTTTTATCACCAACATATGTATAGAAGCTTTTCTTGTTGCCCGTGATAAACTTGGCTAGGTTTAATTCTACATGGGTTTTAGCTTTCCTAACCCAGTCCCTGGCTCCTTGAACATCTTCTCTGTATTCCCCCCAGGCTACCCGCCTATGCTTCCACCCTCTGTAGGCTTTCTTTCTATGTTTAGGCCTCCTGACAGCTTTGCTTCACTTCCTCTTTGATGGAATGGATCACTCCCAAGCTTGGAGATGGTGATTCTTGAATGTTAACCTGCTTTCTTGGGTCCCAGTCCCCTCCAAGGCTTTACCCCATGGTACTCTACCAAGCAGATTCCTGAAGAGACCAAAGTCTGTTCTCCTGAAGCCCAAGGTAGAGAGTTTGCTGCACACCCTCCTTGCTGACCTAAGGATCTTGAACTCCACATTTCATGATTGCTGCAGCTTCACATTTCCTATTAGTCTTTCTTTGTTGGTGAGAACAAGGTCCAGCAGCTGTGAAATGGACAGTCTAATCTTGAACTCCACTACTTTTCTGTTTTATCTGATAAAGAGATGAGAAGATAGGGAAAATTTTCCAAGAAGTGTCAAGTTCCAAGGAATTATTTTAAATTCATGCACAAATGGAGACTTTCCAAATCAAACTTATTTATCTTTTTAAATTTTTTATTGTTCATTTAAAAATGCATATCCTCAACATTATTTTCATAATGATTTTATTTGTCATAATGGTTCATGTCTATTTTCCTGAAAAGGTTTGATTAGTTCTCTGTGATTTTAAATGATGCATTTCCACTAACAGAGATTTATAGTTGGAACAGGAAAGCAAGAGGTGATCTGGATAAATAGAACACTGCGTTGGAAACTTCATATTTTTTCTTTGAACTCAGTTAAGAAGCGCTCAAAATAAACTAGAATTACTGACACAACTTGTCTGTCTTCCCATTCAGTCCAGAGCCAAATCCAATTAGTGCTAGTTACTGATGCCTTCCTGATATGGGAAGATGGGTGTACTGTGAAAAATCAAAGCAAATGGACTTGTAGAAATAATTTATGTCACTTGGTGCAAGTTATCTCATCAACTAGGGCAATCCAAATGCAGATTCTACAACCCATTCCTCAAGGCAGATTTCAGTGAGTAATTGAAGGTGAAAAGCATTCTCCAAGATAAAGAAGGTTTTCCAGTATTTTGAGGATGGAAGATCGGGAAAACAGCAGACCTCTATAATTTCTCTTCATACCCTTAAAACTCTTTGAGGATCTCCTACTCCCTCCACTCAAGAGGAAGAAATCTTTTGTGGCTCTTTTGCTGTCAATTACGTACATGTAATAATCCTGTTTCTGTATAGGAACGGTTATTCATAGTTCTAAAGGTGCAAAGTGTAACACAACTCTGGGCCGCTGAGATTTTGCCTAGAACAAACTCTTAATAAATGTGCCCAAGGCAGTAGTAACTTGCAGAAATGTTTCTATGGGTTATATACAAACAATTAGACTAGGATCATTTTGCTCTAAAAATCTATGGAGCTATAAAGGTATATTCAAGGAGATAAACAGTTTCCAGTAAATCCACAGAGGTTCTGTAGGGAATTGCATATCCATATTTAGTAATCTCAAAAGGTGCACTCTTAAGAAGAAAGAAATACTTTGTATCCCGATCTTATAACTCAATCTACTAGAGATATCCTTAGAAATCCAGTCATGAGGCTGAGCTGATTGGGCCACTGTAGAGGGAATTCTGTTTTGATATAAAAAAAAATATTTGGGGAAATTCTAAATATGTAATTTTTTTTCTTTATTATGTATTTTATCACCTAGATTTATACAAGCAGGATACAAGCAACTATGAGTGAAGTAAGTTAACAAAGTAAGTGATGTGGGAACCTTGCCATTAATGTTTCACCTTTATTATAGGACAATGTTTTGATCTGTGAAGCTTTCTTATTCCTATAGAACTTTCAAAAGAATTCAGCTCCTATTTTGGTTCCCTAAATTAAGCAACTCTGCTCTCAAGAGCATGTGTTCAACAGATCCATTCTTCTCTGTGGGACAGGCTGAGAGTGGAATATTTACAGATATCTCTCTGGCTTATTTATATGTTTAAATGGAAATTAATTTTTTGGACAATCTGTCTTCTTATATTGATATCAAAATAGGAGATGCTGAATTGCTGATTGCTTTTGACAATCTGTTTTTTAAACTCTAATAGCAAAGACCATTCAATGTTATTATTGCAAAAAAATAATATGCACTAAAATTTTTAACATGATTTAAACAAGATCTTGGTATTCAAACAATATTTCCATATTTAAAATTCATAAATAGCATGCTTATTTGACTTTAGCTTACCCGAAAATTCTGATTAAATATTGCTATAAAAGCACAGTACTTCTTTTCTCCCTAAAGTGAATTATAACCACCCTTTGCTTTTACTAGAGGTGGGTCCTAACAGGACTGAACAGATACAGAAAGATTTAATTCTTTGAAACAGAGGATATATTTCTGAAGAATACAGTGATTTCTTTCTACCTCAGAAATATGAGTTAGAGAGTTAGAAGTGGTTTTTGTCCATTAAACTTCATTAATTTCAAGAAAATGCTGTCTTTCCAAACAGGAACATTAAGAAGACTGGGACTATTTCTCAAAAACAAGACTTCCTTTCCAAAACAGTCAATTGCTAATATTAATAACACATGCAGAAGAGATCAAGCTCAGCTATGTTCTTCTTAGTCCTCCTGTTTCCCAGTTCCTGGGGGAGGTTTCTAATCAACTGGCTGCAGAAATCATTACTAAATGAGTCACTCTATACACTCCTTCCTTTTCTTCTCTGCCTGTCTCACCCTTAAAGATCTTCGGAACAAAACTTTCACCAATTTTTTCCTCATAGCAAATCTGTGGCTGTTCTTGCCACCTTATACTCAGTAAGACATAGCTGTGTTTGTAGAACACAGCAGCTTTTTATTAATTCTAACTTCGGTTGTAGAAGGTGAGATGTTACGTTCACAACTTTCTCCCTTTTGACTCTTCTAAATGTAGAGTTCTTTTCCTCTCAAAGGCCACAACAGTATACAGTATTTTGGATACCTTTGAGAAGCACTTGGAAAGTTGAAACTATGCAGAATATAGATGCTTGTCTCTTCAGATAGTTATCTCAGAGATAGCACAACTTCTTTCTATGCTCAATATCTACCCATACTAAAAGAATGCAAGCTTTTTTTCTTTCATACCCTTAACTTATCCACAACAAAAGAACCTAAGGATATTAAACTAGTCTATTCCTGTAAGACTCCTCAAATAAACCGCCTCAATCTATAATACTATCAATATTTTAAAATGCCTTCAAAAGCTTTAAAACATTTACTGTGTCAATAGCACATGGATAGATGTTTTTACTCTGGCTTAATGATTAAAACTTTCAGGCTTTGTATTAAGACTTTTAATGTTATTAATTTTTTATAGATGATTGATTTTAATAGACACTGTGTTTCAAATTGCTTCTTCTAGCATTGAATGAGGTTGTCCTCTTCTATCAGACTTTCACAGCTCAATAAAGTCATAATAACCTGCTGACAGCAAAGAGCATGAATATCCGCAAGGAGCAGTAAACAAAAGAGTGAGCAGCTTCTACTTCTGAGTTCCGGGAATTTTCTATTATTACATTTGTATACGACACTCTTGTGAATTAGTCTTGCCAGACTCAATTTATTGAGAATGCAGAAAGCAGGTTTAAAACTTTTAATACAATTTTCTCCTTTTTGTTTTTCTTACAACATGCATCTCAATTCTCTTTTAAGGAAACTAAAAGATACTAAACATTGAGAACCATGAGAAGATTTGAAAACCTGTCATGCTGTAAAAGACTCATGGAAATCAGTTTATTTACCTTTCAAAAAAAAATAACAACAACCACTGTTTCTAAGCATGCATGTGGGGAAAAAATAACATTGAAAGTCTTCTTTATTTATCAGTAAAGCAAATTCAGACCTATCAGACACACTTTTTAAATAGTGAAGGTAATTAAGCTGAAAGAGTCTTCCCTATATTCACGGTATGATCTTCTGCAGGCTTTCTACATCATGTTCTAATATCTCGGGGCATACTGTACCTGCAGGAATCGTATCAGATAATTCTGCACTCTGTGTTACAGCATATAGGAAACTGGATTTCAATAGTTCATTCTGGACTTGTAATCTTTAGAAAAAAGTCTGCCACAGTAGAACTTTTTTCTCCCAGTATTCATCTGTGTTATACGGTCATTAACGACTAGATCACCTTTCAAATTCCATGTCATTAATTTCCTAAGAGATTTATATTCATAATTGTTTTTCTCCTAGAAAATCTGCAGAAAATAGTGAATACTTTTACAAAAGCTTTGTCCTAGAGTGGATTACTCCTTAATCTGAATTGGACCAAGTGACTATAAACTACCCTGTGGCTCAATAGGCCAGTCCCTTGAACTCTGACTTAAAGGTGGGAATTTAGTGCTTTTCTCCTTACTTACAAGTCTGGGCATGTACTTCATGACAAACGTGAATGTAGGAAACAGATTCCTGGGCTGCCCCCTCTCATTTTCTTTCTGACTCTGTTTTAAATTTCCCTACACTATGGCACAGCTTCAAGATAAAGACTTTCCCCCAGTATATGGCAGGCTTGGGTTTAATGTCACTCTGGATTTTAGGTAATAGAAACGGGTTTCCATCACCGATAAAGTACTCTAACCTATAGGCCATTAGCAGAAAACACTGCCTCTTTTGCCTCTTTATTGGAATGGAAACCTCTTTGGTCACCTTCCTTGTGCTGAGGGCAGTAATACCCACCTGCATTAGGTGTGGTCAGACTGACATCTATGTTACATTCAAGAGTTTCGGAGTTGTTTCTGAATGACATTGGAAGTTAGGAACAAGCCAGGCACCAAACTGTCCATGCTTTTCTGGAGGGTCTCATAATTAGGCCTCTAAGTCAGTCTCAGTTCAAAGGGAGGGATTTATATGAATCCAGCCATCACGTCTCCAATGTGATAAAGCCTCTCAAGTACAAGCTTTCTGAATTTATTTCTTAAGCTAAGCCATCTAACTTTCACTTAAATCCTACTTTAAAATCCCAAGTAGCATTTATACACCCCAGTGTATGCTCACCCATATTGCCCAGCTTCAGAAGTAGTTCAAGAATGTGATAAATGTAGTTATATAGCCATTAAAATGCAGAAAGTTAATTAGGAATTTGTGTAATGGAAATAACAGTCTGTCAAACATGAAGAAAGAGACAGTGATGAAACCAGGTTCACTTCAGTCTTTAGCCTCTGGTGCTCATAGCATCCTTTGTCACTTATTTTTTTCAGCTTAAGTACAGATGTTCTGCTTTCAAACTGCCGAGAAATTTCCCCAATTTTATTATATATATACACTTGTCCTTTTTTATCTGAAGCAAATCAATTGTTCTGATTTTTTGAAGTCTGAGATTTGCCTTATATGATGGCTTTGTGTGCAAATGCTGCACCTGTATAAACTATTCGAAAATTCAAGTAGGTATTGGGACAAGAAAAGACATTCACATGTTGTCCAATTTAAGGAGTCCCTTGGTAACTATCTGGGATGAATTTCATTTCAATTTCACATTTGTAATTGTAAGAACAGTAAAACACTAAGGATAACATAGCAAATACTTGTATTAAAAATTCTAGTTATTTCTGATAATGACATTCCTTCCTGCAGAGAAAAGGTCTCTCTATATACATCCTAGGCAATAAATGTTTCAAAATTTCAAAAAGACAACTGTATACAATTACTGAAGTTTCAAAATCAAATACCAATAAAGCTGTGGGTATTTATAATGAAGCCTTCAAAGCCTTCAAATTCTGCAAAGCATGATCTTATGAAAAACTGTTTAAAAGTGGCAGCTTGGAAGTTATGCAACGTAGAAAAGGTTCACATCATGCTTGCTTCTATGAATCTATGGAGCCAAAAGGGCTTTTGCAGGCTCAGTTTTTTTAAAAAAAAAATCTTTTCAGAACTTTTTTCTTTCGACTTTTTAGATCTTGTTAGAAATCAGATAGATTCAAGAAAACCCAATTCTACCAGATCAAAGAGGAAGACATAAAATATTATTTCGGTGATCTTAGCTAACTACAGTTACCGCTATCTAATGCTGCCAGATGAGTATATCCCTTGTTTTATGGAAGAAATGCTCTTTCTAATTTTTAAAGTATTTTACTGGCTTTCTTTGATCAATAAAGATGTGAAATATTTTGACTGTTACGAATGATTGAGGAGACATGATAAAGGTCACACAACTGTAGCTTAATAATGTTTATTAAAAAAGAACAAGATTTTTTGTGGGATAAAACATACATAATTTGAAAGTATTTTTCCTAACTGGCAGAATTCAGATACACTATTAATTTTTAAATGATGTTGTACAAGGCTTTTAGTCTGATGAAGAATTGACTCAAATTTTCCTATTTCAGAAAATTTCAGAAAAATTCCTCTGTATTTCACTAAGTTCAAATACACCCTACTGGGAAAAGCACAATGCGTACTCTACTTAGTCTAGATTTCTGTGCATGCTGATATGAGGTGCAGTTGGATGCCTTCAAACAGAATTGATTATGGCAGAATTCTCCTTGTTCTTACCTAGCTTTTCACAAAACTTGCAGGAACATATTATCTTGGAAACCTCCTCTTTGAAATTTTCAAAATTGTCCAAATTATTAAAAACTTAGAATAAGTAACTAACACATAAAGATTAGGCTATAAGTACATAAGTACTTGCATAACTACTTGCATAAGTGCTTGAGTAAGTCTCTTTTCCTTATGAAAATTAGCTAAACACAGCAAATATATACTTATTAGCATAGCTGTAAAAAGGAGTTGGTCAGTTTGCAAACCATAGTCTGAATTATATATGAGATAGGAAACTAGAAAGACAATGTAGTCTGAAGTATGTATTGGTGTTAAAGGGCTATATTTAGTTCTACCAACATCAATGGACTTTTGGCCATTTCCTCCAGAAAATCTAATCTACTGACAGTTAATAGAAAGTCTTCTTTCTCCAAAGTGGTAGGGACTTGTGTATTTAGGGAAGCTTTATTTCCCATGCTGCGTGTACTATGAGATTAGCAGACAGCTCTGATGCCTTTGTGCCAGCACACATTCTTTTCTGTAAGAGATTTCCTTTCCTCTAACTGTATCATATTATTTCCTTTGTATCCTCCAGTAGTGTCTATTAAAAGCTGAAATTCCAGTGAAAAGTGTGGCTGGAAATAGTAATGAATAATAGTCAAAGATTATTTTTACAATACCTGGAGATCCAAAATAGCCAAAGATAAGGAATTAATTTTTTCTACTTTACAGTTATCAAATAATTACTTTATGAAAGCTAATTTAAAGTGATATAATCTTTTTTATGTAACTGTTAGGTAGTAAGACTGGTGGCACCCCTGAAATAGGCAGGCAGGTTCTACTGAGCAAAAGTATAGCAGTGGAGGACAGATTCAATGAGCAAATGTGAAATTCATGAGGCAGAGCTGAGATTTACAAAAATGTATGTTTTAGCTTTCAGATCACAATTAAAAGCTGAACAATTAATATATGTGCTTTGTTTGAGTTCCAGATTTTTTTTCCCTAAGCATTTATTGAAAAAGCACAACATCAATGAATCAAGAGCACCAAAGCACTCACAGATTGTACCTGTATTGCAGGTTTTATAAAAATTTTCTGCCATTAATATTTCGCCTCTGCTGAAGCTCTCAGGATTTTGGTACTAAAGGTCCTGATCCTGCTGTAAGACGTATGCATATAGCTGCTAAACTTAGCCTTCCAAATCTGCTCAAGGCCTCTGGGTTTCCTTTAGTGAAAGTAATTATTATATCCCTGCCAGGATTTTTCGGTCTTCAAATATTTCAATTATATAAGTCTAAACCTTGTTCTATATATCTTTCACCCAGCTGGGAAACAGATATTTTTGTAACACTATCCTTTCTTTCTTTTCCTGTAGAGGTTCAGATAAAATCTTCCTAGAAATAGCTTCTGATATCGTCAAAATAATATTAAAAAAGGTAACTCTTGCTGTCCATATGTATGCTTTTAATTGGTAATTAAAAATATGTAAATAATAGGCAGTGCTTCACTTTGTTGTATGGCTTCTTAAACAGGGCTCATTAAAAGAAAAACTCAAGGTGATCAAGATGATCTCTTTGTCACAGCAATAACAGGTTGGTAGAGAACAGGTTCCTGAACCAATGACACAGGCTAATAGTTTTGCTTATGAGATCCTCTCTGATCTTTAATGCGCAAGTTGCAAGCAACTTCCAGCAAAAATTAATTTTATAGAATTACTTTACTTCAGAACTATCTAGCAATATTCTTCATGGTAGAGACCATGAGAATTCCATGGAGTTCCTTGCTTTCCACTGCTGATCTCAGCCTGTTACTGAGGGGTCACTCACTGATGTTGGAGCCTCAACAATTTCCTCAGCATTTTTAGAGATGCTTTTTCCATGCCTATTCTTAGGCTCCTGGTTCATCATGTTCTTAAACTGTCCACAGCTTATACTACATAGTCAGTACTTGCATCTTAAGCTACAAGAAATTAATTCATTTATACTCTTCCCTGCTGCCTCTCAGCTTTGTAGGAAGTCAGCCTCTCTTTCCTGAGCACTGTTTGCTTAAATTTAGGTTACGTTTACAGAACAATTGGCATAGTTCAGATTGCAAATCTAGAAACATCTCAGTCTTCTAAACCTGTAGCTACACCCGGTTAGGAGGGTCTTACATATCTTACATGTGGCAGGTTCCTCTCCTCATGTGCTCGTTTTCACAAGCCACAAGGAATTCCTCCTGTCGTCTCCCAAGAGGAAGGCTTCGTAATAAGAAATCTGTAAGAAATCCTGCAGGCAAATATGCTCTGATGGGACTTTCCTTTCAGAAAACCTTTTTCAAAAAATGAGTCACGATGAATAGAGCGTGCCTCTGCAGCTCCATCAGGCAAAACTGTACTTCTGATGCTACACACAGAACTGCTGTCTGTATTCCTGCTGCCAACAACATTTTAAAACGTGATGGAGTACCTACCAGAATCTCTTTCTTTGTAGATAAGACTAGATGAGAGGGGGCTTGTTCCTCTAATGTTCTTCTTATCTAATCCAAGAATTGTGCTGGCATCTTTGAAAGGATAGAAGAGATTTTTCTGAACTGAAACTAATTATTTTTTCCAACATATAAACTATTTTTGCTGTCATTGTCTATGTATTTTGAGTTTTTAACTAAAAAAAAGTCTTTTTTGCTTGTTATCTTTTCAAGTTGTCAGTGTTAAGGGGGAAGTTTCCTAACTTTGTCTCTAGAGGAAAGATAGGCATTATAATTTTTTTGTTACTGTGAGTTTGCACAAAACAGCTCTACTCTAGGAATAAACAGGGTCTGTGTTCAACTCGGCTGACAAATACAGACTATATCAGTTTTATGAGTGAGACAGTAGAGAGATTCTTGTCTAATAAATCCTGTAACAGAAAATGTGTAAGCTGCGCAATTAGCCCCTAGGTGATTATACAGTGAACGGTAAATACCACGGGAACTTTACCAGCACAAAGTTAGGTGCCAAGGGACTGATGTTCTGTTGGATTCAACAGCAGGATTTTGTGAATGAATACGATGAGTGAATGTCAGAATGAGGCATCTAAAGGAGTGTGACTCCCACTTAAAACCCTGGCCGAAAGACTCTCTATTTGCTGTTTGATTATATTGTCAGTGAAAGTTGCTATTAATGTGTCCTTTTCCTTTCAGATCTGAAAGAACCAAAAAGCAAATGGTGACACCATGGAATTGCTGAGAAGAGGGGAGGAAGGAAAAATGTTCTCCTTCCAGAACCATGTGCACTGATGTGCCTTTCTGTTGCTAATTGCATGAAGGAGAAAGTCTTTTGTGCTAAGATGATCCATGCTTGTCTCTTCTGGAAAAGGAGAGTGATGCTACCAGAGAAATGTGCTCTTTTCAGAAGAGATTTTAAGTGGGTGTAACCAATGGAGCACCTTTTGTTGCAGAGAAGCTTCTATTACTCTGCAGTTTGCACTTTTGAAGGAGACATTAGTTTATCAATGAACATTGCTACAGTGGCACAGGGGTGAGGCCTTCCACCTCAAGGAAAGCACAGCTAGTCACATAGTGAGAGAATCATCCAAATGTTTTTTTAAAGTTTCTGTAATTCAAATCTACTTAGTCAAAGAAAATTCATGTTTGAAGTTTCACATTATTTTAAGAGTATAAAGTATTTATCTCTGTTCAGTGTAAGGTTTTTAGCTCCCATAAAAGTTTGAATTAAATCCATCTGATTCACTGTCTGTGTGTGTGAGACACAGATATTGAGATAGAACTTTTAAATTTTAATTTAGGATTTAATTTTTAATGCACTCATCTGAGCAAACAAAAAACCCCACTATGTACACCACATATTGCAGGTAAGACTGAAAAACTGGATTCTGAAAAAAAATCTTAAATTTTCTTGAAGTTTTCTCATTCCCAGTTCCTGAAAAAGTGAAAGAGCAAATTCAGCTTGCTAGTTAAACAGTCATTCTCACGCTTCCCCATAATAAGGAAGGATTTTTACCTGAAGTTCTGAAGCTATGATTCTACAGTGAAGTCAAACAGTGCCCTGTTCGGACACTGGAACTTGATCGTCTATACCACTTAATTACTAGAAAGATGCCCTGTATTGGGGTCTCTGGCTTGGCCCCCCACAGCAGCATTGACAAACCATAGAGGTTGTAGGAGCCAGAGACCATTCCCACTGGGACAACCCTGTGTGCAGCCAGTCTGGTTTGGAAACTGAAAGAGTTTAGATGTATGGAAGAGGTTAGAACACTCTTTTTGGCCAGGCTAAATATCACTGCATTTAGATGTGTAGATATGGGCTGAGATTCCAGGTGTCTATCATGGCAATTCCTTTCTTCCAGTTTGCCTCTTGAGATTTTATTTTGTGTTAGACACTAAAAAAATATTATGATTAAATATCAAAAGACATAGAGGACAAATCCTGATTATTGTATCATTGGATGGAGAGGAAAAAATATGATATGTAACCCTGAGCCATGTAAGAATTGCAAAGCAATTGGTGCCTGAGCCAGGGCTGCAGTACAAATTATGGAAGGGGCTCTTTGGAGTCTTTATGTACAAACTGCCTGGGGGATATATTAAAGAAAACAAGACTGACATCAACTCTTTTACACAGGTTTCAGGTCACATTCCCTTCATGAATTCCCTGGTGGAAGCTATAGCTGCAAGACCACCTTTAAGACTAAATTAAGGTCTGAATTCTAAACCAAAAGAAAACTTCTAAACTTCTAAACAATCATCTCAAATGACACTAGGCACCCATGTTTTGGAACCAGAACTGAGTTTCCATTAAAAGAGTCGATTCACCTGAACGTATTTGTGTATAAGTTGTGCGACTGAAACTGTGTTTACATAGTTATTTTAATCTAAGACCACACTTTATTGTGGCTTTAAAGTGAGCAGCACCAATTAGGATTCTCAGAAATGCTTGCACTGGTGCTAAGATTTTGCAGTCGTAGTGGGAGCCAAATTAGGGAACATAGCTAGATGAAACCTAACTTTGTCCCCCTTCTAAAAGAAAAATTCATATCCATATTCAGTTTTATAAGAAATCATTTACCACTCCCATGACACCAAAAAAGATATGGAAATAAGCAGAGAAAATGGAGCAAGGTGGGACCACACTTTTGACAACAACTTAAATTTATGTTCATTTAAAACGACTGTATAATCACGTCTTTTTATAAAGCAGTCATCAAGATTCCCTCTGCAATCAAGGGTAAAGAGAAGGCAGTTCCAGAGGGTGATTCATCCCTTTTATTTTAGGAGAGAATGAATCACCCTCTGGAGTTGCCTGTTTTTCTCCACTGATTATGGATGGACAAAGCCCGATTTAGACTAGTTACTTTTTGATAACTACAGAGAGTGCATCCTATCCTTGGTAGCTGTGAAAAATGGAGAGGTGGGGACATTTAAAGGATTGATAGTTTAAAAAAAGGTCATGTGTCTTTTTGGTGATAATTGATGGCAGTATTTGCAGAAGTGAATGTTTAAAGTGAAAAGGGAAATTTTTGTTGTTTTTCTTTAGTGTTTAATTAGAAAAAAAATGAGCAGGAAATGTTTCTGATGGTATATTTTAGCTCGTAAATTGTATACTAAAGAACACTCAAATTTTGCTAAGTTTTATCCCTAATGACAGGGAAGACATCAGAAAAGAAAGAGTAATAAGTTTCATAGCAAATGAGAAAACAGTGTCTAAAATAGTATAATTCTAGACTCAATAGGAATGAAGTTGTATGGCTTGCATGATTTGCCCAGCATTTAATGTATTGTTATGTCAGAAAATACTAAGCACTATTATCAATCACAAGGTCAATCATAGACCTCATTAAAAATGACAAGCACTGAATTCACAATCCATTTAAGCAAGGTGGAGAAGAAATTAATTTTTTTTTGCTTAGGAGCAGCTGAGGCAGTGTAGGCTAAAACCGCCTTAGACTCTTAACCCATGCTGGTTTGTACGGGCAAGGACGACGGTGAACACAAAGGCTAGGAAACTGACTGATTAACTGTAACAACACAATATCTCATGAAACAGCAGGCTACAATTTAATGCCTTAAACCATGGCATACTTCATGTGCTGGTTGTCAGCTGGAGACTCTTGAACAGGAAATAGATATTCAGCCTTTTTTCCAAGGTCTTGGCTCTGGTTCACTTTTTTTTTCCCCAGCTATGGGTTGATCTGAGGTCTCTACAGATTTTGTATCTTATATATCTGCTTGTGTGGTTTTGCTTGGAAGGACAAGACAGCTACCAACTTATTGCATTGGACCTGGTCTCCACTGGGACTCATAAGCTACACTTGTGCCTGTAAATAAAACTGGCCAGACACTGCTTTTTGACACAGATGGCATCCATCTTGTAAGCTCTCTAACCAGCATTCAAAATACCAGTTAGGAATGGTATCTGAACCTACTAACCCATAATTAGACACAAGGTATCATCTGTCTAAAAAGCAATTTGGCCTAAGTCAAAACTATGCCAGAGACTGCGCTAACACTACAACGTTAGGGTCAACAGCTTATTCCCATGCCCCGGGCCCACAGAACACCAGTAAGCTCATAACTCATTTGCCAATATAAGCTTAGGGATCACCTATCTTCCAGTATGGATGTCCTGCTGACTGTACCATTTACGTCTGCTGCACCTCTGACTATCTCTTCCCTGAATCACCATCTCCACAAGCAGCAGTGTGGAAACAAGTTACTCGTTTCAGGATGGCCCTGCTTACCTTGTAGCTGCCCACCACATGACAGTGTTAATTCTTAGAACACGAGAGCTGCTTATGTGTGAGTGCTAGATCTGTCAGAGACAGAAAAGTAATCAGAAAACCAAGAGGCAGTAAGAACAGGAGAAAAGCAACTGTGTGATTTTCAGAGACTGTGAGCAGTGTGGGGATGTGGGGTGCGGTGGAAGGAAGAGGTGACTAGACTGTGGGCAAAGAAGATGCTGCACTTTTACCCCAATGTTTGCAGGGAAAGAATATTAATATCCATTCTCCATAAAAGAACAGAAATCACCCCCGCAAAATATGTTACTTATGTTACCCTTTTCCCCCAGCATTGGGAACAAACCAAGAAGGGCCCAAGCATTTCCTGATGGCTAGAATTAAAGGACCGATGCTGTCATTCAAAATAAAAACCTTGGAGCTTTTTTAATAAAATAGTAAGTGTAACTACATGTACGAAAATGTTTGAGAGCAGTTTTGACTAACAGCTAGTCACAGGCTTCTGGTCTATATTTATATATGTCTTCTTTTTTTGGTGAGAGACTGAAATACAGTAGGGCCTCTCTTGTTAATATGGTTATAAAAAACTTGCAGTTGTTATATCTGCAGCATTGAAACTGAAGCCCTGACTGAGAACGTTAAGACTGTGAATGTTTACTCAGAGATGGTTCAAAATACCAAATTTACCAGCAAATAGATGCAATATTGCTAAAATTGTTCTATTTGTCCTTGAAGTACAAGGACATAAAGTGGCTTGAAGCACAGATTTTCCTCTAATAGAAACAGGTGTGTTATAACACACATTTTTTCTATAGAAATTTTTAAAGTATGTAACGATAAAAGTGATTTAAATGTCAACATGAAAATTTTGTATTTTAGTAAAAAAATGTGAACTATGAAAAGTACTTCAGAGACAAAACAGCTCATTTAGTAAAATTATCTGAGAAGTACTGCACTACATACTTTACCCTCAGTAAAAAATATTTTTAATAATTTTATCTTTCTGTACTTTCCCAGTAGTCTCTTTTCTCCCCTAGACTTAAAGCGTACATTAATCTTCTTAATAAGTGGCTTTTGCTCCAATCATTGAAATTTTTACTTATTGAACAGATAATGGTAACTAATAGTCAACACTATAATTTCTCTTGCAGACAAGCTGAGAATGACAAACTAGTGTCATCTTTCTTAATTACTGGTTTAATAGTGTAGACCTTAATGCTAAATGACATTTATGGATTAATGCTGTGTAATCTGAATATCCTGATGAAAATGACTTCAGAAAACAGACAGGCTGAAAGCAAAGTTCAGTGAAAGTGTTATTACCCAGGGACTATCTTGGGCTTTTGAAACACTCCACAAACACTAAAATGTAGTTTTTAGGGAGATTGTAAGTCTTGGTTTACTTACATCACTCTGTAAAATTTTAACTGTTATGTGATGTTAACTGGGACAAATCCAGCTACGATACTTCAAAGAACACTCCACACTTATCTTTTCAAGTAGACTTAACAATCTGACTGCATACTATGATCCATTATGGCAGTACAAGTCACACAATTATCCTCTAGACAACATGTCACGCAGGTTACATCATGCAGCCCAGTACACAGCATAAGAGGTAAGGGTTCAGAGAAAAGTCCCAGCCTTTGTTCCAGCTAAAAGAAGCGCCACAGTCATAAAGTTGAAATTTAAGAAAGTTCCTTGAATGCATATTTTTAAAGATGCATTGTGCAGAAGGAGAACTTCCTTTTTAGAATGCATCTCATGTGGCACCCCATTGTACTAATCTTTGCATTACCTTTCAGGACCAACTGTGACAAGTCTCAAAATGTATCTGTGTCATGAAAGATGTCATTTTATTTCCATTAAGTTGAATTAATCCATCTGTTCTTTCCTGCTGAGATTTATACAAGGTAGTATAAGTAAAAACTCTAGCTACTTTAGACCTGCAGAGTAGAATAAAATTAATTTCACAGTTACAGAGAGATTTCAATGCTGAAAGTATCCCAAAATATTTTATAATATAAAAGAGATGGACTCATTCCTAGAAGGTAAAATACACTTCAGGTTTTCTATATTCAGTGTCTTGGATGTCTACCTCACTTAACATTAGTTTGCAAAGCTTAACTTGGACAAGAATTTACATTTCAAGCAATATCAAGCCTTTAAAGAACAAAAAAGCTTTAAGAGCTGTGTTTCAGACACACATCGAGATAATAGTAACATTGCACATGAGGAACAGAAACATGGCAGGAAAAACAACTACAACAGTTACACAGTGAATGTGAACCTTTTGACATCGGAATTTGCTTTGCTAAAAAAATTTAAAAAAGAAAAAAGAAAAGAGAAAAACAACCAGAAAAATGTACTTCTTATCTGTAAAATTTTCAAACTATAAAAGTTCAAACCCTGTGTTTCTCCCAGACAAATGTTAAAAGTAATTGTATCATATATCCCCAACACACTACTCCACATGATCTTAGGGTATGTTTCAAATGGAATTATTAATACAAATCTTGATTTTGCTCTAGTAGCTGTTTTAGAATGCCTATACCTATATCCCGTCTGTTCAGCATACATGACAGCTGTCAATCATCTGCAGATCAATTAAAAAAATATTGGTAAAGTTTAGACATATTCAATATTCTACAAAATTTTGTGACTTTGTTGCATCATTCTATTTGATGTATCTAAACACATCTTTCTATATTTAATGTTAGCATGTTTCATACGACTGATCTCACCTTATGGAACATCTTTGTTGATTTGCTTTTCTCTTCCTTGCCTAATTTTGCCATCCTTACAGGCAATTGCTTGGCTGTTTTATACTTTGATTGTTGACTTTTTGGCATAGTTTTCATAACCTGATGATTGGATTTAATTTTCAATGTTGTATTGACTTTTCACAGCAAGGTTTTGGCAGCTGAGGCAGGGATGGCTTCTGTGGGAAGATGCTAGAACCTGCCCCCAAGTCAGACAGAGAAAGTTCCAGCTGGCTCCAAGAGGGACCCACTGCTTGCCAAAGCTGAGCCATTCAGCAGCAGAGGTAGCGCCCCTGGGATAACACATGAAAGAAAGGGTGAAAGTATGCACAGCAGCAGCTAGGAGAGAGGAGAACATGTGAGAGAAACAACTCTGTATACACCGAGGTCAGTGAAGAAGGAGGGGAAGGGAGATGCTGCAGGCACTGTTGCAGGCATTTCCCTGCAGCCCGGCGTGAAGACCATGGTGAGGCAGGCTGCCCCCTCGCAGTCCACTGAGGACCAGAGTGGAACAGGTATCCACCTCCGATGGAGGACCCCTGGTCAGAGTAGGTGGATGTGCCCCAAAGGAGGCTGTGACCCTGTGGAGAGCCTGTGCTGGAGCAGGCCCCTGGCAGGATCTGTGGCCTGTGGGCAAGAGTCCATGAAAGAGCAAGTTTGCTGGCAGGACATGTGACCCCACAGGGGACGCACACTGGAGCAGTCTGTTCCTGAAAGACTGCACCGCATAGAAAGAACCCATTCTGGAGCAGTTTTTGAGGAACTACAACATGCAGGAAGGACACAGCTGAAGTCTGCAAAGGATTGTCTCCGGTGGGAGGAACCTCACACTGAAATACAGGAAAAGCATGAGGAGGAGGAAGCAGCAGAGATGTGTGAGGAACTGACTGCAACCACCATTCCCAGTCCCCTGTGCTGCTCAAGGGGAGGAAATAGAGAAGTCAGGATCGAAGCTGAGCCTGGGAGGAAGGGTTAAGGGAAGGGTTTTTAGATTTGTTGTTGTTTCTCATTATCCTGCTCTATAATATCTGCTTTATTGGTAATAAATTAAAATAATTTCCCCAAGTTAATTCTGTTCGCCCATGATGATAATTGCTAATTAATCTTCCTGTCTTTATCTCAACCCACAAGTTTTTTAGGATATTTTTCCTCCTGTCCTGTTGAGGGGGAGTGACAAAGTAGATTGGTGTGTACCTGGCAGCTGTCAAAGGTCGATCCACAACAAACATTGATATTTCTTTATCTTTATTTAAGTAGCAAAAAAAGCCAGTCCCAGCAGAATGCCTCCCTGAAAATATTTTATGTCTTCTATTATTGAGCTTCAAACCTTCAGGTGCTTCTGAACATAATGCTTTATGAATGGAAGGAATATATACAGAGACATGATTAAGAATTATTGGGGTAATTCACAGAATTACAGAATGGTTGAGGTTGGAAGGTGCCTCTGGAGATTATCTGGTTCAATCCTCTCCTCCAGCAGGGCAACCTAGAGCCAGTTGCCCAGGACCATATGCAGACAGCTGTTGAATATCTCCAAGGATATCTCTAAACTCCCTGAGCAAACTCTTGTTATTTAAAATGTATGCAGCTTTTAGAACATAGATTTGAACAGAGAGGAGTGATAAACAGTAAAATCAGACCAACTTTATCTTAATTATTCGCAAAGCAGAAGGCCACTCTTAGGGTAATTTCCTATCTAGTCAGCTAACTGACATGGAGTCAGCACTTTCACCACTTCAAGTGGTCTCAGAGCAGAAATCATCGAAATCTAAGAAGAATACAAGTTTCCAAACTACCTCCCCTTTCGCAGTGCTGTGGTTTCTTTCTGAAGTGGTTGTCTACCTATGAGGGCAACAATGACAACCTCTAGTTAAATTTTCCTTCATTTCAGTATCTTCTTGCAGATTAAACTGTATTTGTATAGGGGTTCCTCACTAGCTTGATGTTATTCGGCAGACCAAAAAATGCAACTCCCCTGAATGACAGCAAATTTCCATTACTCTAAAAGCTACTTGAGACATGCTGCTGTGGACTGGGAAAGTGCTAGGGTGGGATGATACAAATGTTTTTAATTCTTCATTTAGGAAAATCCTTTACACATAGTATAAAATATACGTTCTGGAATTAATGATCTCTGTATGCATTGTGTTTGCCTTTCACACAGTGTAAAATACACATTCTAAAATTGATGAGCTCTGTATTCATCTTCTCTACAAGAAAAGGCACTGAACTTATCTTCTTTGCAGTACAAAAGAGAAAAGGAAAGGATGCTGGTACCCTGTATAGAATAAAATAATGATAATTCCAGAATTAGGGACACAAGTATTAGCTTAGGGCATTAGCATGGGTGTCTGAATACCAGGATTCATTTTTTTTGGCTAAGCAGGAGACTTCAGACTGCCTGGGTGAACACTGGAAAGTCATTTAGTCACATAAAACTTCCACGCTGTATTGGTAAATTTATGATAAGAGGATTCTCACACTATGAGAATACATACGTTAAAGGTTTTCATATATTGGCTATTCAATGATAAAGCACATGAACTGGAGAAATACAAGCAATGCATACGTACACTTGGCACAGCAGAATGTGCTGATGTGTTTATACATTGGATTTTATCTCCCTGAGGATTCTGATATATCAGAGTTTGTCTGAGATCAAAACCAGAAACAAACACTTTTCACTGAAAATAAAGTTTGGAGAGAATGTACTTATTTTTTTAATTAAAATACAATATTTGAATTTAATCATTCCCTCCCTGCTCTTTATTCAGTAGTTCTTCATTCTAATGGAACATTCCAGCTGGTTTTCTACATTTAATATTAAAGTAACTTCAGTATTTGTTTTACTAGTCATACTATTTTATTTACATCTTTCATATGTTATATGGACAGCAAAGGGAAGGGCAATAGGGTTCTGTTGTAGTCCCTACATATCTCCTTTTCACTCTTTTTTTCTTTCTGTGATTCCCTAGAAATCACAGTATACTAGACAGGACAGTCTAGCATTAGAAAGTTTTAATGACACAGGGTTTGTATCTCTAGCCTCTCAGCTAGAGCACCTCCTTACAATGTTGTATTTATTACTTTTTTTACACTGCTTGTCAGCATAACAATTGATGTTATCGTAGTATTAGTGTATTTTGAGACAGAACTTTCCTGTAGGACGCTAAAGAAGTATAACAATTTTGCAGACTGGGACTGGGACAGTGAGGAGAATAAAAGAAGTAGAAATCCTAATAAAGCATTCAATTTCTGTAGAAAATTTTCAACTGAAATTGGTCTACTACCTCCCTTTTTGTGTTTTGGGTTTTTTTTCAGGGCAAATACGTAACTTGCTAGAAGCATGACAAAAAACTGGGCATGGTTAAAAACAGACTGCAAGTCCTCTTAGCCGATGCCTTCCCCACTTATTTTCTCTTTGAGGTCTACATTTTAAATCAGATTAACAACGTTTTCTAGTTCCATTTGTTGCATTTAGAAGCTCCAATTAAATTACCAGTGTTGGGTGCTTGGTTTTATTTTATTAATTTGTAATATGCAATCATTGCATAGCACTGAAATTAGGGAAAGCAATTTTCCTTCAATGCTACTTGTCATAATTAAATCTCTACTATTAAAATGGACCATAGCTTGTTCTCTGGCCATGAGGAAAGATGGCACAACCTAGTCACATCACATCCATATGGCTAAAATCTCTTCTTTCCTCCAAAATGGGTAGCCCCATCCTTAGAGACTATTTGAGACAGGTTCCAGTGCTGTGTCATAATGAGTGTGTAGCTTTTCAAATAAAGCAGAAGCAGTTCCAGCAGCAGGACTCACAGCACAGCACAGCCCCTGGAATAAAGGCACTCTTTTGTGAGGGAGACTTGAGTTCTGGATGCTGCTTCAAGCTTGGAAGACCAGAAATCTGACTGCAGGTCTTTGCCTTACCAGCTGTATACCCTAATCTCAGGCTTCTTGCTATAGACATCTTTTTATATGTAAGTCCCCAGATCTTTATTGTACACGACTAATTGTGGCAGGAATGCTCTAGGAATACCTGTCACACCTCACCCAAAGATGAGCTGGTTGGGAAACAGGGATACTCCAGAGCTCAGTCTGCAGGCAGTTTGGCCTTTAGAGAGTTTCACATGTTCACAAAACACAGATAGATATTCAAAAGGGATTTGACAGTCTCTGTGGCAACAAAATGGTCAGATTAAGTATCAAAATTGGCATTGAGAAGCGTAGATCTCTCTTATAAGATTAAACATTAAGGTTCTTTATGCTGTGAAATAGGAGTCCTGTTGGTTGAAATACCTATTTTCTGGGAATATGGTGAGAAAATTTGTGTTTAAGACTCTGTACTACTATAGTGATAAGGATGGAGATGTAAACTGAATGGACGCTTAAATACAAAAAACAGTGAGGCATGTAATGATAAAAGTATGAGGTATCTCGATGCCTTCAGTTGTTCACTGCTTGCCTCTATTTTCTGTCATGTTTTGTAGATTGGGCTTTTTATGATTATTGGAGGGGAAGGAAAGGCCAAGTATCTCTGAATAGACAAAAGACAAAAGACAACCTACAAAAAATACATAATAGAGTTATCTAGGATAAAATTCAATGTGCTTATATAGAAAATGTGCAATAGGTACAATAAGGTAATTGTGTTTCACATTCAGTTAGTGTAATGTGACACCACTTCTGTAAACAGATGTACATAAAGTAACGGAGATTTAATATGCTTTATAGTTGGTTATCCATATTGGGCAGATATCCCTGTAAAGGGAAAAAAAAGACAAGGGAAAAAGAAATAATTTGCTGGTCTAAGGGACGTGAAATTTTTGGACTAAAGGACATGAATATGTGGTCTACATTTGAGTTTCTAGGATGTTCAGAAAATGTGATTTTCATCTGTGTAACTTGTAAATAAAATAAAGATTTTCTTTCATCTGTGAGCGACTGTATTGCTGCACTAAAAACAAGGAAGTTATTCATGGCTGTGAGATCCAATGCTGAAATACATTAACACCGAATTGAATATAAAAAAGGCAGGATAAGAGAAACGGCAGAAGACCTTTTAGTTTTTCCTTAACCTTCATGCTGTGTAATTATTAAGAGACACACAAGGAAGGGGAAAAAAAAGATAAAAGTATCTTCCTTCTTTGAGAGATGAAGAGAGTAATCATTTGGAATTTCTTCTTTAAATTACCTTGAGTTAGAAATTTTTTGTTTATAACAGAGATGTTTGTGACAAATATGCATAAATTTTAACAAATCCTTTTGAATTACATTTCAAAAAATCCTTAATATCCTAAAATGAGTGATATTGATATCTAAATGGAATTAATATCAGATTAGTAAAATTTAGTGGTGGTTCTTATGCTAAATAGCTGCACACACAGAAAAATAAATCCTGAATTGTTAAAAACATAGTATCCTGACAAAGTAGATTATTACCATTTTACAGATGGGAGATTTGATTCAAATGTAATGCTGAACTTGAACAAAGTGTAAGCATGAACGACAGCATTTTCTGGGATATTGGCACTTTGTCCACAGGAATGAGGTCAAGGCCAGTTTTATGTGGATTGCCTAACAGAAGTTCCTTTCAATGTGTATCAGCAGCACCTGGGAGAGAGCATAGAGGAGAGTGCATGGGACAGAAACACCTAAATCTTTTCCCAGTTTTCACCCAGAACATGATTAGTGCACACACAGACGTGTAGAGCCATGGAAACACTTCTGCTCCCACTGCCCTGACCAGAGTGGCTTGTGGAAGGTCATGAAGCAAGTCAGTGTCAGAACTTCCATCATGACTGCAAGCTCTGGACCGTGGTCATTACTTTGGATGTGAAGGCATTTTAAATTGTTTAAATATTAACCATTTGTTAAATTATAAAGAGCTAAATAGACCGCAGTCATTAAGAAGGATCAGTTTTCTCTTTTGTGATTCTCACTCTGTAGAGATGAGCACATGGATGAAAAAATATTCTTGCAAGAAATTCATCTTCAATAGAGGAAATTATTCTAAAAAGATAGAACCAGAAAATTAATTAAAAATATTGAATAATAATTTGATTTTAGATTTCTCTTCAACCATGGAAATAAGAACTATTATAAAAGTGCTAAAAATAAAAATCTGTGTTGAAGGATTGGACTGGATAAATATATCACCAGAGAAAACAACTGAAAAATTATATGAACTATAAGGAATCTGACCACTGTGTCAACTCCTGATCTGTGTCCAGACTAGGGAGTCTTGCTGGCATGCTAAAGTTGGATAGTGACATGTTTTTTCACAATATTCCTGTTCTGATACAGCCTACAATGAATACACTGTTATTCTGGGAGAAGAGTAATACTACTGTCATCCGAGGAACCAGTGTAGCACTAGCAAAATATTCTTTACCTTATATGAGCTTCATTCACACTAAGGCCTCAAAATTTTTTTGTACTAATTGAAGATAAAAGCTGGAAGATAAAAGATAGGAGAAAATTGTTAGCATGTATATGTAATTGTCAGTGTGCATGACATGGATAGAAAGTAGGGATTTCTCTTTTTACCATGTAAAGAAAACAACCTGTCATTAAAATTATGGTTAAATCACATGTTCTGGGGACACCTCTTCCTGCTGTCTGTAGGAGGACCCACATGCTTATTGCTTTTAAGGGAATCAAGAGAAATGGCAGAAGAGAACAGTAATCAAAAACGCACAGAGACTGGTACATTCCAGGAAGGAGCTGAAAAAGTGTGAATTTGAGAGCAGTAAGTTTTCTTTCCCAGGGAATGAGATCAAAATATGGAATGCTTGCTACTATGTGACATACACTTTATCCTGGGAAGAGCAAAACCCATTATTTTTTATAGTAGGGTTTTTTTTCATAAAACATTCAAGCTGTTGGCAAAAATAGATCTTTAAAGCAAGCACCCCTCAAGTAGTACTCTCTTGACAATAATTCCATCTAACATTGTAGACTACACAAGATACTGTAAAAAGTGTCCATCTCTAGACTCATCCTGGAACATTCAGAAACTGGGCAACTACCAAAATACAAACTTTAGAGCCAGGATGAAGTTCCTTTGTCACTAAATTGAAGACACCATCAAAAGGAGGGTGAAGCCAGAGAAGGTTTTCTGTCTTTCGGAGGCCTCTAATGTAGTTGTTCCTCTGAGATCAGGAACAGTTCTGAAAAAATACAGAACCCAGTCAAAAAGAAACATCCTTCTAAATTGAATTAGAGGAGTGTCTGACCAAGAACATAAGCAGTTCTCCTGGACAGAATTATCCACAGAGCTAGCCTTGAAGGATATTCCAGGCTGCATCTGCTGCAGAGCCAAATCTGGAGTTGGCCCAACTCAGTTTTTTTTCACACAAATACATGTATTGAAACACAATGAATGAATCATCTGCAGATTCTTTGAACTGCAGCTATTTGAGGAAGAAAAGAAGATGTTCTGAGACTCTTTGCAAGATCAAGGGCACTTCTAAAGATTATAGTGTTTCTTTAGTCTTAGAAGCATTTGTTTGAAAGAATGGCTATTGACAGAGACAAGAACTTCTCTCTTTAGAATTACTGCAATTTATGCAATGGTGAACCTAAGAGTTCTTTGGAGGACTGGGAATGTTGAAATGGGCTCTGTAAAATAACCTGTCCACCATTTTTAGAGAGTATCAAGAATAGTATCTCAGGAAAGTGAGAGAGGTCAAACAGTGGCCAGCTGCCTGTAGAATTAATTCCTAGTAATGGAGCCCTTTTCTCTATCTTTTTTAACTCAGTTTTAATTCATAGATGCATATCCCCTCTGTGCTTGTCTAGAAGGTTTATGAAAGGAGCTTGAGCTCGGCAATGTGAGGAGGGTAGAAGAAGAGAGAAAGCAAATTTGCCATGAACTTTCTGTGTGGTTCTGAAAGCTGTACTCTGACCAAGGTCACAAGTAAGTGGCTGATTAGTAAGATAATACCTTCATGGACTGCATTATGGGAATGAGGAGAAAACTGCAGAGAGATGAAGGACGACAACAGCACAGGCAGCAGAGAGAATATTTTGAATCCAAATACATGACCATTTTGTTTGAAGTTTCTGTAGCTATATGTTCTTGTACAGTAGATGCCAGCAATATTTACGGCTGTTCAGAAAAGTGGTGTTGGCCAGAACAAACTTTATGATTATTTATAGAAGTGTGATGAAACAGGCAAAAAATGGTGGGTAAATGTGAATAGTAACTATGAAAGACAATAGGGCATACAAGTGTGTTGATGATGCAAAGTTGTTTGGAGTGTCACCTTGATGCTCACGTGCAACTTATTAGGTACATTTGGCTTAATAGTACTAGACTTGATTTTTAGCAGCACTGATGGAGCATAGGCTCCATCAGGAAGGAAGGGGGATAAAATATTTGAAAATCAATGCAACAGAGTGGAGGAGGATGTAAAAAAGTGGATACAGCCACATTAGTCATGGCAGTCACCTGTAAAGCTGTCAAGAGTCTTCTCATATTGTTAGAATGGGAAATAGCGCAAAAGGAACATGGGAGGGGAGCTCTCAGTCGATGAAGCTGCCTTCAGACTGTAGTCCTTTAGCAGTAAGCAGTGTGACCAGATGAATGGTCATAGGGAGCAATAAACTGTGGCTCATAACCTGCACAACAGATCCATTTCCAGCAGGTTCACAGAGGAAATTGGACTTAGGAGGAAGTTATGTCTCCCACTCACTGGGAGAGAAGCATAAGAGTTGGTTCAGATACAACATGAGAGATAATTTTCCATCCACTCCCAGAGTTGGTTTCACACTTGACCTTTCTGAGCTCTGGATATTGGAGAAAGAAAATCCAGTATTGATTAGGACTTCATGAGGGGTATTGTTGATAGGCAACTTGATAGTAGAAACAAATTGAGATATGTTATAATCCTCCAAATCTGGATCTAATTGTAACCCTGCACCACATGGATATAAAGTAGGGCAGTTGGCATCACCAATGTAATTAGAGTTATCTGCCTCAGACAGATTTTGAACTAGAACTGCTGATTGGGCTACAGATAAAGGAAATGTGTTAGGAATCTTCCATGTGTCCAAGAGATCTTAAGGATGATGAGGATATGGAGGTAAGACTGATGTAGTAGCACTGGATGCTAAGCTGGGTACAGAAAAGTAGGTGCTGAAGCTCAAGTTTTAGAAGGATCCTTACTTTCTTTTTCACCTGATTTAATCTTTTTAATTTATTCTTCCATTTTTTTGCAATATTATCCTGTAAGTTAGCTGAAATGGATTTCTGACAGCTATTGTTCAACTTGTCCTACAAAAAACAGCCACTAGCTTTCATTCATTGTCTTCTAGGCAATGGCAAAAGTTAAGTTATGTAGATTAAAGGTTCATCTGGAAATTTTAGTTCTGCTTTGACACAGGTACAGCCATTCCACTGGTGGGCAAGTTGGACCGTATGTGGTCATGCACCATAATTGTGGCACATTTGACACCATACTTGTGGAATCCAACAGATCTTTCAGATTCAGACAGGAGGAACCTTGACCTGCTTTCCAAGCTTATTTTCAGTGAGGGAATGAACAGCCAAGATCTATATATTGCAAAGGGATAGAGGAGAGGTTTGGGCATCCTTGAGAAGACAGAGCTTCGACTTTAGCCTCTAAAAGCAAAAGGTTTTCAGAGTCTAGGTTCATTTGGCTAAACAAAAGCCATTTTCTTGTTAGCCTGGGCCCACAAAAGACTTGTCATAACCCACAGAAATTGCTCTGGAGAGTGATCAGGGCTTTCAGTAGTCTCAAACATCTTCAGTGATCAGAATACAAAACTTACCAAAATTCGGTTCACAAAAGATCAAACATCCATCTCCTTAATTTTTCCCTGATCTTTACATTACAAGTGGAAACCAAAGCAACATAGGATTTGCTTACTGCTGACATGATGGACAGGTAGGAGACATGGTAGAGGAGAGGGCTGCACACAAGTGAGATTTTTAAATGTGGCACCGTGTTGAGCGTCACCTCTGGTTTCAGTCTGGTTGACAGTGTGCAACAATCCTACTTCTCACACAAAATTGTTGGGCAACTTCTGTTGTACTACTTGAGGTGAATAAAGCACATGTCTATGCTTGAGTATAAAGATATTTCATGAGTGATGCACTGGGCAGAGCCCCACCACCGTACTTGGTTTGACAGGCAGGCTGCAAAGATGTGGCACGAGCCAGTTCCTTAGGTACACTTACACCTGGACTGATCATGTCATTACAAGTCAGCACTGTTACATTTTCCACCCTCCTTTGCATGGAGTTGTTCCCCTTTTGGCATTCCCACTTCCAGGCAGTTTAACCTGGTTCTGCAGTCAGGTCTTCTTGCCTGCTAAACCAGGTCGATCTTTGGTCCTGAATTGTTATTGTTGAACAGTTACGATTTGGATTCCCTTTTCACAAGACTGCCAAGAAGCTCAAGTCACAGATCAGAGTTCCCATGTACTAACACCCCGATAAATACAGAAGAGATGGTCAGCCTGTACCATTATGTCTGGAATGTAGTTTCCTGTGCATTATTAGCAGGAATAAATATATTTCTCTGAGCTTAGTAGAAGTTAGCACAGAAAGCATAGCAGAAGTTAGCATCTCTAGCTAAAAAAATGGGGATAACAAAATGGAGAAAGTGTAGTATTGCTTTATTTAGCATTTACTTGTCACTAGAATGAAGACTTCCAGGTCCTAATGTATATATTTCAATTACAGTATTAATGGTATCTCTACACAACATTGTATTTTCCCTGCTTTTGTCAGGCATGTAAGCACCTGAATCTATAAAAGTAGATGAAGGAACTCAAACTACAAATTAACTTGGTTTTGTTATTAATTAATTTATTCCAATGTTATGACTCTTGCTCTGTTTGTTTTTTACTTACTTTTCATTCATCAGGCTTTATTTTCACAAATATCCAGAAACAAAAATTCCAAAAATTGAGTACAATATTTGAATAAGAAAGATTTATATGCCTAGTTAATCAAGACATTATAGTGGTAGCCTATTACTTTGATGATCTACCATTCATTATTAAGTGACACAGCTGAGTTATGACTATTCATTGTCAAGGACTGAATTGTATTTGCAAATGGTTTCCACCAGCAAAAGCAGTCAGGAACTTTTAATTTACATAGAAATTGATAAATAAAGAGATTGAACCGACTCAATTGTTTTTCATTGGGAATTGCTAACTAGTTGATAGCAAAACTATTTTACTCCTCTAAGAATTTGTAAAAGAAGAAAATAGTTCAAGTTGGTTGCAACACTATGATCAGACTGCAGCTGCAATCTAACTGAGTCTGTTTCCCTCCAGTAGAAGGAATTTGTATCCTTTGGGGATTTTTTTTCTGTTTTTCATGGTTTATTGGTTGTTTAGAGTCAATTCTGACAGCCAGATGGATCAAGGAAACACACACAGTTTAGCAAGTAAAGATATGTTACAGTAAGAAGAGCTGTCAATTAAAGCTTAAAGATTTAGCAGGGTACCCCAAAGGAGTTGTCTTTCAGTTTAGGTATACAGGCAGCTTGACTAGCATGGCAACTCAGTGGTACTAGTGACTCTAGGAAAGGAAAAACAGAAGCCAGTGTAAAAGCAGTTTTATTACCAGCAGAGCAGTACTGACTAGCCTAAAAGTCAAGGACTACATGCCATATCCTGAATAAAGAAATACTATTCTTTGATTTTCAGAAGTCATCTAACCATTGTACAACTGCTGGTTGCAAGTTTCTTAAGTTCAGAACAGCAGCTTTTCTGTCTGTCATTGACCAGTCTGTATACTGCGGCGATTTCTTAGCTGAAACTGTAATAATCAGAGACCCATTCCCATTATAGCTGAAATTCTTATCACAGAGTATTTTAGCCCTTGCTTAACTTTCGTAGTGGTACAGGGTATTCTGTTAAGAACTGTAGAAAGGAGCGCTACAGGCTTTAGCATACATCCCTCTGCTTTTCCTTTCATTAGCTTCATGAGCACTTTCTGGAGCCTGCAGCCATAATGAGAGAATTCAGAAAAAGCAGAATAGGAGGCACAGGAGTCTCCTGCATAACAAGGTGCTAAGAACTCGAGAAATATATTGCTCACTTAGTGTTTCTCTGGCCATGCATGAGATCTTGCAGTAGACTTCTGCTGAAGTTTTCCCTTGTGGAATTTGCAAGTCCTCAGTTTTTATTAACTGAGGAGGAAGAGGACACAGGGAGAAGCACATACTGAAGCATCTATGTATTGAGTGTGGAGCAGACAAATCAAAAGGAGAACTGGTCTCACAAAAATGTTTCATCTTCTTTTTACAAATACAGGATTGGGAAACTGAGTGACTCAGTACCTGACACCACAGAAGAAACTGCCATCAGAAGGCTGCTGTGTCGGATAAGATGGGAATAGACATGATAGCACAGGACTGGTTACAAGGACAGATCTTTACATCTTCTTACCAGGAGAGACATCTATCTCTTGATTTACCTCTTCCAAACGGTTCGAAAGCAATACATATACTTACTTCTTATTCAGAATTTTTAATTTATACCCAAATTAGCACTTCTGTATGTAGGAAAAAAAAAAACCTACTTACAGAAAACACTGATAACTTTTGGAGGTCTTAGTCTTACTCATTGTTACTTGTATTAGAAAAACAGAGGAAGTAGATTCGACCTCCTGACTACATAGATACATATTTTCACTTGACAACACCAAAACTACAAGAGACATGTATCTACCATAAGTTTCAAGAAAAGTATGCTATAAAAAGTATCAAATAGATTTTTTTGCACTTTTCATGCCAGAAAAAAAAGGCTTACTGTTAGTGAACTGGAGCCAAAATATGCAGCGTTAGGTTCTCTTGTGATTTTGCTGAGCTCTAGATAACACCTACATAACTGAGTTGTTTTGCTTCAGGCCAAGTTGTATCAATCAGCAGTTTCCTCGTTACATTAGAGACCCTCGGGATAACACACAAGTTAAATGCCATTATCCTCAATTCATAAAATTAATCCCTTCCAAGAGTATCTTACAAGTATATGTAATTTAGATGCAAAAGAACACTTTGTAAAGGACTATTTACTAGCAAAAATGCCACTGTAAGCACTGACATTTGCATCTTGAAGTTGTCCAACAAGCAGCAAGGCAGACACTCACTGGCTAAGGCAATAATGTTCAAAATATACCTTCTAATAGGATCTGAATTGCCATGAAGGTAAGAAATGTAGCTGGGACACAAAGGAAAGCAGTGTGGGGTAATGTAATTCTCAAGTCTGACTAGTGTACATAATTCTTCTATCTAGATGCCCTTTCAAAACACCGGATGGACAAGTGGTTAACAATGGAGCCTCTCTGCAGTGTCTCTTAGCCCTTTCTTGCTCTCTTTCTTTCAGCTCATTGGCTTTGCACAACAGGGCACTTACCGTTTACAAAGGAGGTCTGAATCCATTCAGCACTCCAGTGTGCCAGATAAAAGGACTAGACTTCTCCCAAGCTGCCACAGGCCTGCAAATCCTAAATTAACTCATCTGGTAAGAGTTCCTTTGCCCAAGACTCTCCAAAACTCTGCTAGTCATTCAGGGTCATTTACATCTAAAAATACTGTAGCTGGCCGTTAACACTGGAAACTCTTACTTCAAAAAGGAATCAGTACACAGCAGCTAGCTTGCTAGACAATAGAAGAAACAGTCATGCTAACCCAAATAATTAATTTTATTATTAATCTGCTACCTGTATGTGGTCATTCTGGGGATTTTCAAAGATTGAGAAAACCAGATGAATCTGCTTTATTTTTTTCCTTTGTTTTTTCCTGTAATCAAAACAAAACTGCAGAAATATAGTAGCATAGCAGATGTAGATTTTTATGACAGCAATTATTTGTTGAATATTTAAATGTGTTTGATCTACCTAGATGCAGTACATTTGTGGTGAGATTCATTTGTTATACCTGTATGTCCTCATTAAGGCTTATAAACTCCAGCACTGAGAAAGGATCCCATAGCTTAGTTCGTGCTATATCCTTTACACAGCTCTGTAAGGGGCAACCAGAACTGCTGTATGCCCCAAAGCAGGTGCAGGAGGATATGTTCAGAGTAATGACCCAGTGCTTCTTGCACCTGCTAGCAAAGAGATGACTGTAATTGTGCTACTTAAAGGGTAGAGCTTTAGTCTTTGAACATATGGAGAAAACAAAAAAAAATATTTGCTCTCAAACAGGGATAATAGAGGCTAGATCTGTGTCTGGAAAGAAAGGTCACAAGATCTTGACCATGTGCAGACGCTAAGAAAGTGCTGTAGTCTCATGATTACCTAGGACTGGATGCTGATATGATGTGGATTAGAGGCAGGTTTTTCTACAGCCCCTGCCCCAGTGCAGATGCTTGCAATACTAACAACGTGCTTTTCCAATATACCTGTTTTACTATTCAGGTTCCAGCATCTGAAGATGTAAAATCATTGAAAAGACACATGTTCTCATAAAAGACATCCTTACAAAATAAGACACTCTCTTTGAGCACTCGACAAACTCTGCTTTCCAAGCCTGCCACCATCTTTATTACATTTAACAGGACGAAACATATGGCGTAACATCTTAGGCCTCCAGGCTCTTTTAATTGTCATGTTTGTGCGTAGTTATTCAATCAGGAATACACATACGTACACAACAAAAGACTATCTCTGTGAGTTATTCCCCTTTTAATTACAGGCAGTCACTGGCACAGAGAAAATTAATTAGGCCCCATTTGCCAACCAGTACATGTAACAGTGCACAAACCTGTTTGAATTACTGGCCTAGAAGGACTTGCAGTTCATTACAGGAATTCTGTTTCTTCTCAGTCTTCCCATCCATCACTCTGAGCCTTGTTCTTTTCCTTGTGAATTCGTGAAAATCATTTGCAACTGAGCTACATGTTGGTACAATGGGGGGCTTAAAGTGTCACAGCTCCATCTCTGCCAGGAGATGTGCAGAAGTTACAATATCATGGTAACAGGGGAGGCAGAAGGGAAAGTAGCATAAAGTAGCACCTTTTAGGGTTCCCTAGATTGAAAGGTGGTAGGAAGATGGCTATTGAAATAAAGCTTTAGTAAGTCAGACCTATTTGCTTTACACATTTAACTTCCCCCCCAAAATAGGGAATCTATCTTTTTAAACTCCACAACTTCTGCAGTGCACATTTTTTTTCTGAATCTCTGTCCTTTTGACACTCTGGGAGATGATAGACTAGTGTTGCTTATTACACCACCTGCCTCTCAGGGAAAATCTGACACCCTGTGCAATTGCTGAGAAGGTTTATACACACTGCTCCAGACCTGAACCTCTGCAAAGCTAGAAAGGTTGAAAGATAAAACTTGAGACTTCTTCACAGTTGATTACACAAGGCATTACATGGACACCCACTAAGGTTATTTACAAGTACTTACAGAAATAGCTTAGAGTTCATTTCCATCCCCAGGGCTTACCACTGTTTTTAGGAACTGCTACTAAAAACCTACACAGTCACAGTGAATTCTTCCCAGTATCTAAAATCAGTGGGCTTTTCATTCACTCTACCAATGTACCAGAATTGCATTAACGCAAGCAGACAGATTGTACCTGAAACAGCACCTCTTTTGTCTCATTACCGAGATGCAGCAGGGAAGCATAGCTTCCCTACCTGAGATTCCTGTTGATCTCTGCTTCAACTGTCCCTGCTATAAAGGCTAGTGAGAGCAGAGACACGGCTATGGTAACACAAGTCTAGAGACTCTTGAGCCTCAAATACAGGAGAATTAGAAATATACTTTTTTTACCATTTTCCTAGAAGGCGCCTAAGAATCAGAATTTACATGTTCAGTGTGTTTCTGTATATACAGCACAATGCAATGTGGAAATAAATGGGCTGGGTACAAACAAAGAAGCAGAAGAGCTACACTGGTTCAGTGCTATACTTGAGCGATTCTACTGAAAGTGCAAAGTAATCCACAGATACTGGATTAATCCCCCCTGGGAATTGGTTGTTTTATTCTTTACGAAATTTAAAGTTCTTTTGAGACAGGAAGGTAAAAAAGAATTGACAGGAAATGTGACTAAATTACCTAGTGTAATTAAAAATTTATGTTTTAAAAATTCAAAATGCCAAGTTTCGAAAGAACATATGACAAAGCTAAAAGTTTACTAGTAAGGTTGCAATTTTTGAAAAGTTAAGAAATTCCAGTGTAAAATTAAGTCACACTCATTATTAATATTTCACAAATTGCAGTTTTAATTCAATATTTTTCAATTGTCCGAAACAAATTCTGCTTAATAATGGTTATTCAGTCTTGTATTTTCTCTTAATTGTTTGTTTTCCAACCTGCACTATATTTATTGTTCATACTTCAAACCCTTTTCTTAACCGTATATTCCTCTTGGTCTTTTTAAGGGCACATACCATGTGAATTTTGAGACTATCAACATTTTATCAACTGCGAATACAAACATAGAGGTATTAAGAGTAAAATCTTTAACTAATATTAAGTATTCAATCTCAGAAAATTATGGTTAGGAATCATGGTTAGGTTAGTTTTGGTTTACATGAATTTTCAGGACATAATCTGTCCCTCAAAATCTTGGATAGAATCCGGTTCTTTTGGAATAATTTATTTGCTTTAATTGAGGACTAACTTCTTGCTTTTAGTTTCAAGATTTTTCTAACTCACAAACTACCACATTCTAATTTTTCATCTTTTGAGAAAGGAATCCTACAGAAAACAATCATCTTTCCTTGAATGACCTTAGCCTGTATCAGAGCAAATCCACTCAGCATGCTTTATTATGCAGGAACCTTGCCGACGAAATCACCAGTAATCAAGACAAGACTGCCTTGTCAATTGAAAATAATGAGAGTTTCTCAGGCAATCTCAATTCTGCCATTTCCTAAAATCTGAGCAGTTGACTTTGCCACAAAAATAAAGTTCTTCTAAGATTTTTGTGTGTGCCATGTCCTAAATGTGATCATATCTCAGCTCTTCACCAGCATGGTTAGAATTATTAGATCTACTATAGAGACATTTCTTCAACCTCAGGGAATTATAGCAGATTTCTTAGGCCGTAACTAGAAAACAAGGAGATATTTACAGTTCTGATAGCAGAGGAAAGGTGAGAATTGACTATTTAAAGTTTCATACTCTGATAGAGGAATATGGTCTTGTCAGCAAGAGCTTCCTTTCAGTTTTTTGCAGCGTAAGCCATTTTGTTCCCATGGGGAACCACCCCATGTCACTCGCCCACCTTGGTTTCCTGTTCCCATTCTTCTCATCTGACCATTTTAAGTCTCTTTCCTTCAAAGAGGATGTCTTACCTCATCATATTTGCACCTGTTAGTTTATTTCCAGACATCAGCACTCATTCTCTCTGATTCCTACTCCAACATTTTCACTCCAGCTTCTCAGTCAACCTCTGTTTCAGCTTCACATCAACAAACTGGGATCTACATCTCTATTCTTTTGGACACCCGTCCCTTCACCTCAGTCCCAGCTTCCTTTCTTACTCCCTGAATCTATAATTCCTGTCCCTACCTGCCCACTTCAAGTACTATTCATGTCTCTCCTAATCAGGCAGACCTAAAGGCAGCTGGTTGAGGATATAAGGGAAATGGCATCCTTGTTCTTATTAGCATTGATTATTTCTGCTCCTGCTAGAAGCAGCTCACAGTTGCAACTGCTTTGAAAATCCTTCAAAACTCTGGAAATGTCATGAATGGAATATGCTCAAGTAAATGAATCTATGAGATACAGGACAGCAAAACTGGTAAGATTGCACTGAGCAGATGCGGACTGTCTTCTCTGGGGGAACCTAGAAGACCACATTTATAGAAGACAAATTGTTGCTGCCTGACAAAATCACCTCTTTACTCTTACGCTTCTTGGCCAGGTCCTTTCTCTAACTCATGGTGGAGCTGAAGTATTCTAAAAAAAGTATTAGTTAACCGTTTGTTAGGAATTCAGAGATGTGAGGTATGGATACTGATGCTCTTCAGAGATGGAGCTGTGGAATTGCTTACAGAGAAGATAGAGCAACGTGGACTTTGTTTTAACGGGAACAAATTAATCTATAATCTATATATTTAAATGTGATGATAAGACTTCAAAATCAGAGAAGGACACTTTTTCAGCCAGGCATGAATGATATTGATGAAGAGTTTATAATCCTGAAATCTTGTGAAATATCTCAACTTAATTCCAATTCAACAACATTTTAATCAAGTAATTAACTTCTGTTGGGTTTCTGTTTATTGGCAGGGTGGGGACTTTTATTATTTTGGTTTAGGTTTTTTTGTCCAGTCTGCATAGTCATTGCATCTTTATCTTTTTCTAAGTTAGTTGAAGAGTTGTCCTTTAGAGTCATTGGAAAGAAATGAGCCCTCTTTGGGTGCAACTCATCTGATCTACGCTGAAGTTATACTTTTAGATGAGAAGAATTGTGTTTTCCTCTCTGCTATACAGAAGAACCTTAGGTTGTTTCTCTCCAAGATACACAAGGTCCCCATCTTTAGTAGGTTTTAATATAATCTCTTATTCATGTCTGTGTACATTTTCCACTTGCTATGTGACTGAGTCAGTCATATGTGTGTGCAACTGATAGAATTTCCACTGAATTTTAGTTTCAAATGCACTAGGCTTCTTGGAATCCCTTATTATCTTAAAGCTGACAAATAGCAACAACAGCTTGTGATTTTGGGCCACTAGTCTGTGCCCTCTTTGGGTTTTGCTCAGATAAAGCCAGAGGACCACAGAGCACTTCCATAGCTGCTAGGCTGAAGCGCAGTATCCTCAGTGAAGTGAAATGCTTTACTCCACATTTAGATAATGAATGGAGCTTTTTGCCCAGCTATCCCAACCCTTTAATGGAGTGGAAATAGTCCCTGAGTACAGGTCAGTCTCTTGTAGTTTTTGCTTTTCCATAAACATCTGAATTTCCAAGATGGAATCTGGCCTTAAGTACACCTCTCTGCAAATATACACAAAAGAAAAAAAAGCACAATATTTGAGTTTGAAAAAGAATTTGCAGGCCTGAAGCCATAAAATTTCCACTTGTAACCATCTCTCTTTGAATCATTGCTTTAGCAGTGCTTTTGTCTGCTTAAGAAGTTTCGAAACAAACATGCAGGCAGAAAGAGGGTGAAGTATTATTTGTCCCTTAGTGAATCCTCAAAGGAAATCAGGCAAAGGAATAAAGTTTTGTAGCAGATGAAAAATTCCCCTACGTTTTATTTTCTCCCTGTTTGTATCTGGTTCCTTTGATACTTGAGACCTCTTATGCATTCACAACAACATTTCTCAATTTAGTGAGCATGCCATGGCAATTGATTTAGACAATGCAATAGCTGTGACAGCAATCGGGAGGCACTCCAAATTTAAAAAGTAACAGGACACTCAAAATTGAAGCCTACTGACTGTTTTTGTGATAATTGAATTTCATTGAGTTTTAGCAGTGAGAAATGAGCAATAAAAGGGCTGTTTCCAGCCCCAGTTCCAGGAAAAGGCTACGGCAGCATGCATGCATCAGAAAAATATATGTTGAACATTTACATGCAGAAATCATCTGCATTACTCATTCAGCCCAACAAGCTTCTTTCCTTCTTAGCTGCAAAAATAATTTCAAAATAGAATAGGCAAGCTTAGAGATAAAGAATTAAAGATAAAAAGGACTGAATAATTTTGTATCGCTCTAGGATTGCAAATTTGCTGTGTGGGCAATTTAAATATGTTCCATCCTGAACAGTTGTTGTAAATGAGGATTTCTTTGGTTGCAGTTTTTCCGGAACAGTATGTGAGGAAAGGTGTTTTCCTGGTGCTTAAAAACTTATTTTTTCACAACTGAAAATGTGCCTTGGCTTTTTATGATGTTTGAACTAGTTGCTCTTGGAGTGATTGTATTTCTGGGGGTCACCTTTGAGGTCTTGTTTTCAATAAGAACAGTAGTTCTCTCTATCCTTAATGCAGCTCCAATTCACTCTGCTGACACTCGGCACCGGTTTGAGAAGAACAGCCTTCACACCTTCAAAAATGTCAGGCTAAGGATTTGCACAGAACCTTTTGTTTTTCATGGGAAAAAACAAAGCTTCATAACACACTGCCCAACTGATTTGCATTTCTGCTGATGGGGTCCAGGCACGATTAACCTAGACTAGATACAAATAGATCTCAGTGACTGCTCCTTTCATTATAAGAAATATTTTCTCCCTATTTACAGAAGTTCCAGCCTTAAACAACTTCTCATTTTATTCAAAGCAGTTCTTCACAAGTGAAGGTTTCTCACCTCATTTTTTATTAACTTCCACGGAGATTTTCTGAGTTCAATTGCTTAAAAACAGGTGTTTAATGAATATATGATCCAGACCCTGATCAAAATCCAGGTAAAATTATATTTGCCTCATCAGATGTCTGACCTGTCTTACAGTAAGGATTTTATGTTTGGTGAAATTGCGTGTAAAGTGTTGTCTCACAGCTTAGCCCTACAGTGAGGGTGCTTGTGCGGTGCTTAGAAAACAGTTACAGGACATCTGCGTTTTGTACTGACGTTAGTCCACTGGAGAACATAAGTTTCAGTAAGACTGTCAAGGGTAGCGTTGATTGATAAGTACCATTGATTGTGAACTCAAATATCTAAGAGAATGATATTAAAGGGAACCAGCAAATAACTTTTTTTAAATGTACCAGCTTGCTACTTGAGACATGCTATTTAATGAAAGAAGATTTATATGGTTCTCAGAATGAAAGAAATTTAGCTCAGCTACTTTTTATCACTTTTAACAAACAATGGTTGCATAGAAAGGCTTAAAAAGAATAAGGCTAGTTGAAAGGTGTTTTTTTCTGAATAATTGCTGACTAACTCATTTCAACATCTTTCTTTTATGTATTCATGGATTCTACTCTGTTACCTTGAAGAAGGCGGAAGAACTGATGAGAATTTAAATATAATTCATGGTAATAGATTTGGGGCAAAACTTAATCAACTCAGTGCATTAATTCGGCATAAATAAATGACTTTTTTGTCCACAGGATAAGCTAGTTATGTGTTGCACAGATAGAACTGTATTCAAAAAAAGAAAAAAAAAGTGAAGAAAAAAGAACAGACTTATACAGCCACTTTTCATTTTTTTTTTCAGATGGAACTTTTACACAGGAGTCAGTGTGTAGCAGAGCTGCCAGATTCAAAAATAGAAATGCTTTCATTACTCATTCATGCAAAGGGAATGAGGCAAAATGTGGGTGAACATACAATTGGACATGAAAATCCAGTAAGAGCACATAGGAATAACAATGGTAGCATGTGGAACCATAAACCAGCATGGACTGGCATTAACAATTAGTTCGTATTCTGTGTGTGATTCAGCTGATGAAGTGCTGGGAAATAATGTATGTTTGCAAGGCAGTGTTTAGAATTGCTCTGCCACCATGCCAAAGACCTGGTGAATTAAGGAAGTGTGACAATTGCCAGCGAACGCAGAATCTGACTTTGAGGGATCAGCTTCCCTCTGTCATAATGCAAAATAGAGATCCACAATGTCACATTTCAGGAAACATGGGGAATGTAAATGTAAGCCAACTGGGAGAAAGAAAACATATCAGATAGTTTGTGTGGTACAAAAGCTGAAATAGAATATAAATGCAAATACCTTTCTGTCATGGTAACTTTGGAGGACACAATTAAAGGGTAACAGAAATGCAAGAAACTTGAATGCATTGAATTACTTCTAAATTCTGCACAGAAAGCAGACTTTAGTCAGCCCCCACACTTTTCACTCTCTCTTTTCAGGATAGGTTAATGTGTTAAAAATCAATAGGCTATTAAAATATTTCAAAGATGTATTTCAAACCAGTTCTGTAGACGTATTCTTATCTACTGGCAATGCACACGTCCATCAAGCAGTGGTAAGACTTTTGGAGGAGAACTTTTTTTTAATATTTAGAATGTACTACTCTGTAAATGTCAAGAGTACATGCAAAAACCTGCGAGTAAGATTTTTTTTTTTTCTGCTGAGTCTGCCCCTCTTTTGGCTTACTCAGAGCACAGGTGCACAAGACACGAAGGCTTCCTTGCACAGTGCAGAGAAGGAGGCTACTGCACTACAGTCAAGGAGTGCTGCTGCTGGGTACTTGCTGAGGTACCAAAGGCTTCAAGGGACAAAGCCTGTTGCCCAAAGCAGCTGTGTATGCTGTTCCTCTTCATTATAATAAACCAGTGCAATGCACATCTTCCAGCTGCACTTGTGCTTTTATTTATTGCAGCTACTCAGTGCCTTGTTAAATCTGAAGGAAAGGTCTATTTCTTTATAAGGTGCATCTAATTACAGATTACTTTTCAGGGTTCAGTATTCATCATAGAGTGTGCAAGGTCCTGCTGCTGGGTCAAGGCAAGCCCCAGTATTAATTCAGGCTAGGGGATAAAGCGATTGAGAATAGCCCTGCCGAGAAGGACTTGTAGTTGCTGGTGGTTGAAAAGCTGGACACGAGCCAACCATGTGCACTTGCAACCCAGAGAGCCAACTGTATCCTAGGCTGCATCCAAGAAGCATGGCCCGGAGGTCAAGGGAGGTGATTCTGCCCCTATTCTGCTCCGGTCAGACACCACCTGAAGTACTGTATCCAGCTCTGGAGACCTCAGCATGGTAAAGACATGGACCGGTTGGATTATGTCCAGAGGAGGGCCACAAAAAATGACTGGGGGAATGAAACACCTCTCCTGTGAGGAAAGGTTAAGAGAGTTTGGGTTGTTCAGTCTGGAGAAGGGAAGGCTCTGGGGAGGCCTTATTGTGGGCTTTCAGTAGTTAAAGGCAGCTTATAAGAACTAGGGGGACAAACTTTTTAGCAAGGTCAGTTGTGATAGGACAAGGTGTAATGGTTTTAAACTAAAAGAGAGTAGATTTAGACTAGGTATGAGGAAAAAATGTATTACAAAGACAGTGGTGAAACACTGGAACAGGTTGCCCAGAGAGATGGTAGGTGCTCCACCCCTGGAAACATGGAAAGTCAAGTTGACCAGGGCTCTGAGCAATCTGATCTAGCTAAAGATGTGCCTGCTTATTGCAAGTATGTTGGATTAGATGATCTTTAAATGCCTCTTCCAACACAAACTATTCTATGACCACATTATCACAGTATCACAGTATCACAAGGCTGGAAAAGACCTTTGAGATCATTGAGTCCAATCTATGACCCAACCCCAGCACCTACTCGTCATCTAAACCATGGCACTAAGTGCCTCATCCAATGTCCTTTTAAACCCCTTCAGGGATGGTGACTCCACCACCTGTCCGGGGAGTGCATTCTAATGGTCAATCACCCTTTCAGTGAAGAATTTTTTCCTGATTCTGTGTTTCTATACACAGTTTAGATACACTGTGGATTTCAAACTAAAAATACCTGTTCAGCACTTTCAAAGAGTGAACTAAGTCAGAAAACAGGTTGAATATTTGACAGCTTCATAGGAAAAAAGCGATAATTATTTTTCTCTTTGTGTTTACATATAGTTTTGTTATATTTTTTACATTGTTTTGCCTTGTCTTGCTCTGCAAATGACCCTTTCATTTTTTTAGCACTGCAGTGTTTTGTTGCTGATGGTAAGTAAACAAACTTAGATAAGTGTGAATTATCAGGCTATATGTTTCTATACAACATTTCATGGAGTGGATTAGTTATTGCACAAAAATCTATTGCTTGCATAAAGAGGTGGTTTAGGTAAATCTGGCCAAGAGTTTTATTGCTTTATTGGAACAACAATCCCTATCTGGCCTGCACAGCAAAACGCATCAGTTTTTCTTACACATCTAACAAACAAAATCCTGTTTTCGAGAAGCAACTCCCAAATTCTCACAATTATTATTACTTGCAGTCTGTGTGCCCACCCTGAGTAGAAAGTAAGTGATGAGTCATATAAAAAGTACTCTGGAAAAACAAAAAGCAGAATATGTCCCTTTCAAAAGTGTTTGCTCTCTTTATGTTGGTCTTACAAAGTTAACTACTGCTCACTTTATAATTTTAGTTTTAATTAAAGCAATGACATAAATTAGGTTTGCACAATGCTAAACTATGTTAAGTATCTAAGAGGAAATGTCCTTGTGAGATGTCTCTATTGATTCTTGAAATCTATTCGAAGATGCAGAGTTTCCTGGGGAAGTTGAAGAGGACACAGAGCAGAAAAAAGCAGTGTCTCTGCCATGTGACAAAAAAAAGAGTCCTTATGTACTCTGAGCTTCTGAAACTGAGTATATCAACTTGAAAAAATCTGTGGTCACACAGTGTTTGTGAAAATATAGATAATCAAAACTCTGCACTTGTTTAACACCCTGTCAGGTAATCCTGTTCAGACAGTATCCAATGTCAAATAAAGGCCAGTGCAAGCAACAGTCACTCTACTACTGTTACAGGCACCCTTACTGGAAGCTACTTAAAAAAACGACCCCAAAAATATCTTCTTATATAACCTAACGGCAGTGTCCAAAGATGAAGAATTGAAAATATTTGTCCAAAGAAAGATGCAAATAGAAGCATAAGGACCTAAAATATAAAACCTGCTGCTAATTGGACTACTGAGCATGGTTTGATCAATGAGGCTGAAGAGCCCTGCATCTATACTTGGTCCACCACCATGACTGCCTGCCTCTTTCAGTACAAGTAGTGCAGCTTCCCTGTAACTGTGTTAGCCTAAGCACAGCAACACAGGATGCCAGATAGAAGCTGGACTTCTTTATTTGAAAAAGAAGAAATGTAAAACAAAGCAAAAAAAACCCCTAGAAACTAACTTTTCTGTGTATCAAGACTCATATCAAGCTTCAAGGAACACTAATAAACAGAGTAGCAATAGTAATCTAATATATGAAAGTGAAGCACACTGTATTAGGTGCTCCTAAGACCATAGCTGGAGAATTAGACCATTGTCACTGGTGTGAAACCCCCCAAGATATCTCAAGGATTGTCCGTTCTGAATGCCTTGCAGATTTACAGGGCTAGAGCATAAGTGGATGAAGGATTTACTATGGAATGTAAGAGGAAGAGAATTTGGAGACTGTGTGAGAATTATTATTGGGTGTATAGGAGAAGGACTGAAGAACAGGAAAAGGAAGGACCAAGGGTAGACTGACAAAAGGAACAAGTGTGGGTAAAACAGAGGGGAAAGGGGATACAAAACATTATTCAAGTCCACGGGGATCATTCAATGGTCATAAATTATAAATCTGAGCTGTGAAGAAGTGAAAGATATTGTAAAATTAATTACAAACATAGTTAATAGATTTATATTGGCACACGTGATAATGTTCAAAAAGGGAACAATTATTCAAAAATAATTCTACATTTGAGAACAAGAGACAGTTTGATAAAAGACACGTGCCAGTGTTTTTCATGGTAGAAAGTACCTTAAATGTTTGTGAAAGTATCTCCTTACTGTCCAGTGCTCAGAATGATTTCTGGTCCAGTATAATAAGATACATTATTGTGCCCAAAGTGGGATTTAGATGAAATTTAAGTGCTTAAGTAAAATATTCACCTGAAAAATCCCCATTCAGTTCTATTCTCAACTTGGAGACTCTTGAATTGCAGAGGTAGTTCTCTTTTAAAATTACTTTTCACATGCAGAAGTTCTACATTTTCAAATCTCCTCATCTTTACTGTGGTTGAACACCTGTGACTGAGAAACTACATCATTTAGTTTAAGACCTTTGAATAACTCCATCTAATTGTAACTTTTTGAAGAGGCTTCACACCAGCAGTTAAGCTTTTTCTTTAACAGATGGACTGAAGGGGATTCTTTTTTTCAAAATTAAGTAAATAGTGACTGGGTGAAAATGCATGAGTTATTCACAGAGCAGGAAACAGGGTAGACAGTGCATGCCTCATCTTGGGTCCAACAACTCTCAGACTGATCAGTAAGAGCTGACAATACTCAAGTCAAGAAGCCTTTCTGCCTTGTGATATACTTCTCTTTGGATCAGTGACAATTGTGTGCTTGAGATCCACCGGCAAATGATAGTGTTAAGCCTGGTCTCCATTTTTTGGAGTGGTCCAAACACTAGGTTACTGGGCTTGGGGAGGGAGACTTGTCATACCTAAGCTCAGCATACAGTAATGCAAAATATGTGGTACCTATATCATTCCGTGTACCTAGCCTATTAACCATTCACTGCACTTTAATACTGCTAAGATCTTTTCCCACACCAGGGCAGTAAGAACAGCAGTTTCAGCTTGTTATAGAACCAAAGCAAACATGTCAATTACTCTAGCATTCACTGTCTACTGAAAAAAATAATGATAGCTAAATAAGCAGACCGATATTATCTGACAATGGTATGATGGTTCGGTTGGATGACTCATTGTGTCATCACTGTCTGAAGATTCCTTTGCACTAAAATTAGATCACATAGTTCATGATCTATCCTGGGAGCAAAGATCAGAATCCACTCATTTTAACTTTTTAATCTATCATGTTTGTGTGCATCATCAGATTCTTTGTCAGAGAGCTGTTGTTTGCAGATGGTTGCACTTGCAGAGCAGAAAGAGCAAGACCTGAAGATAATGACATGTAATTTCCCAGCCACTCTGTAAACCTCGATTTAGCATTTCAGCAGAAATTATTTGTACCAACTAAAGCTAAATAAACAATATTCCCAGATTAACAGCATAAAAATAAATGCTCTGGCTCTATTTACCTTTTATTGGTGTAAAAATGGTTTATGATGACACTATATTTTTGTGTCTAAAGCACCAGCTTTGATGTTATTCTTCCTGATTTCAATCTCTGTAAACACAACTTAACGCTGACCATCAGCCTTTACTCAACACATGCGCTTGTACTCTCTTAAGTGATGTGCAGACAGACATTTGCTATTAACAACACAGAAAATACTAAGAAATTTCCATATGATACATCTTCAATCACTCCTCCGCAGAATACAAAAGATACATAATATTTAACAATGCTTTCATGAAGTATACTGGAAGAAGATCCTTAAAGGGATGGACACAAATGGACTCATCATAACTCTAGACTTTGCTGTGGAAATTTAGGCTCTTTGTTCAGCTTTATTTCTCTTGAATAAATTCTTAAAATGCACATTCATCCCCTGCTGAAATCTGGAAAACATAATCTAAAGTTATAGATGTGTGTTATAATGAAGCAGTGCATAAAACCCACTTCACGTTAAGCAAATAACTTGTTTAAAAAACACTTCAGCAGAAAGCTGTGTTGATAGGCAGCATCAAGAGTATCTAGCAGCCAGCATAACTGCATTCACAGCAATGAGTAAATATAGGGAAGTAAAGGTCTCTGAAATTAATTATTACTGCAGCAAATCAAAGCACCAAGTTTAAGACAACAGTTGCAGTAATTTGCAGTTTCTAAGTTGTTTCACTGACCCCCGTTGAGCTACTTGATATTTACCAGGTTGGGTAAATCACAAATGCAAACATTTTCTAAAGTAGCCTGGGACTGTAGCTGTGCTAACTGATGTCTAACATGCTTCCTTATGATCATTTTCAGAGATGCTACTGGGAGCATATATGTGGCAGGGAAGAAAGCATCCCTGGCAACAAGATTTGTATAGGAATTATGATCATGAAGAAACTTGCAAATTAGCGCTTCTACAGTCTTTGATCACATTGATCACTATGTTTTTTAAACATTTTTACCTGGGTGCTCATTAAACATCCAAATCTTATTCAAATTTACTTCATGTTATTCAAACTAATATTTTATTTTAACATACCTCTGAAATTAATACAAATTATGGCAATAAACCCAAAGAAAATAGGCTGCCTTTTTGAAGTTACTTCGGTTTATATGTTGTCTTCATGTACTAACCATTTTGTTTTGTAAAAGAGAAGTAAACCTGAGAGGAATTGCACAGACATTTTTTTAAGAAACGGTCTTTAATGGCCCATTTTTTGTCTCTTAATCTGCTACACAAAAAGGGGTCAATTTTTCAGCTATAGTTCATTTTCTGTCAGAGTGTAATTCATATTTGTGCATTCCAGCATTTACTCTCTAAATGTATATATATTACAATTCGTCTGTTAGGAATTCAGCAGAGGCAAGCCAGCTGAGAATTAGGATCAACATGCTATTTCTGGTCAATTTGTTCTGGCAGGAAAATATTTGATAAACATAAAGTTGCACTGTAATTTCATCTATGTTTTTCCTCCCTTACATTCTCTATTCCAGGCCTCAGCCTGAGACATTTTTCAGCTACACAACTTTACTTGGACTGATATCTTAATTTAGGGATAAGAATAAGCAGCAAGGTAATAAAAACCTGACCTTTTTATGCAGACTTAGCCAAACCAGATCATTCCAAAGTTTCTAACTAACTATCTATTAAATGGAGATTTTTTTAATGAATGATTAAATGACACAGCTTTGTTTGGAAAAGAGTTCAAAGAATACCAGCATTACACCTTGCTAATTTCACACAAAATTGATTTTATAATGCATTTCTGAGCAAGGTATCTCACAAAAAAGCAATTTTAAAGTGCAACTTTCCTGATGAAACAGACTTTGGCCATTGGAATTCTGCTTGAGATCTGCTGGAAGATTATTGGCAGATCTTCAGCTCGAGCACATTGTTAGAGTTTCTCATTGTGATGGTTAATTTTGTTGCTGTGCAAGTGAACGTGATAATTAACCAAGAATGCAAACAGACCAACATTGTTTTTCCAAGATATTATCGGACTACTTTTTAAGAGACTAGAAACTGTGATTGAACATACACTGTAATATTAGCTATTTGATAAACATTCTCAGATTCTCCAATTAGCTAATATTTCATGTATTTCAGAAAGCTTTTGACTATGGTTGAACAGTTATTCTTTGTGTGAACAATACAGGTGGATCATCTCCATAATAAAACTATATCAGTACAAAACACTCAAATTTTCTATTGATAGCCACAATGTATAGTATGTAGCTTTTATTTCAGATTTTTTCCTTAAACCACTTCATGTTTTGGTGTAGAAACCTACATCTCTATTAAGATTTGAAAATACCATGCATGTATTTTGTGATAGTCAGATCCGTGCTAGCTCCTTTTTCCTTTTTCAGTTTAAAACCAAGAGGAAAGTTGAATTTTCAAGAAGTCAATAACTCCAGTCACAGCTGCCACTGAGAATCATTGCTAAAGTTGGCTCTTCTGATAATTTAATTCAGTAATTCACTCTCAACAAGTCAGCTGCCAAAAGCAAACATAAAAATCACTGAAAAGAAATGTAGAAGACAAAGACCTTGCATTTTCTAAATATTTTTTTTTAGTTAAAACGGTTTCTATTTGCCTTTTGCAGAAACCCTCTGCCATTCATTCTAGTCTCAGAAGAATAGTTATTAATACGAAGAGAGCTCTTTGATATTTTTCAAATATGCTGAGATTGGAGGTTTATTGTATTTTATTTCAAGTGAGAACATTCAAAACTCTGACATATATACTTCTAATAACAACTGTGCTACATACATTGGGACAGAGAATTACAACTATAGACAACAGATAGAGAATTATGAGTGAAGACAGATGCTGTTCTCATCCAATGATGTCACAATATTCTCCACCCTGCTATTTAATTATAAGAGTGCTAACTTTACGTCTGCACCATAGAGTATTTTGTAGAGTAGTCTGTCGTATACAGCACTTGGTAGTGGTTATATTGGGTTTAAATGTTTTTACCATATAAAAATGCTGTACTAAACCAACACCAGCAAGACAAAGAATATAAGTCTCTTTGGCCATTTGACTTTTATGTATATTTTAGCTTTACTTCTGAGGGCATCAGTGGCATTCAGCACCAGAGAGTCATTTAAATTATCCTTAAATGAGGTCCAGTACAGGTAAGATGAATTGTCTTATGGACAGCCTGAGCTCTCTCTTTTCACTATGGAGGAAGACTAGATAACCAGCTTGGACAAGGTATCTACAGTGGGATTTGTCCATCATGACACAGATATCAGAAAAGCAGAGATCTAAGCGAGTCATGTTAGGGTCACTTTAAAGTAATATTTCAGTTTTATTTTTTAACAATTAATACAATTTCACATCCTCTCCACTAGCAAAATAGAGCAAGAGTGAATTAGGGTGACAATATAAATTAAACTAAAAAATACAAAAGGAAGGTAAAAATCACACTGAAGTTACTGAAAAAGTATTATTCAACAAAATCATTTTTAAGGTTTCTCATTCTTGATAGCAGACTAAAACACAGTAGGAAACAATGAAAAAAGGAAAAGAAAAAATCTACAGAGATGGGTACTAACTAAAACTAATCTTTTTTCAAGATTGTTGTAAGATAAAGTGTCCATATACCAAATCATATTTGATGAAGGATCTGATGCTGTGGGTGAAAAAGTGTCCAATATGGGAGAATGAAAAATACTTGGTGCAGAGTATCATATGACAGAAATCAAATGACAGTCTGCTAAAAAGGGACACAGCAATGCCTTCCAAAAAAGGAAAAGAAAAAAAATCAAAACTGCAAAGGACTACGCTCTACAGCAGGAGTCTGCAGGCATCAGTAGAAGATGAACTGCATATGCAAGGAGCAATAACGTCAGTTTTAGCTAAGCAGAACTCTTTGGAAGAGTAATGGGCAACATTGTCTTGCATGACTATATCCTCATAAAAACAAATAGGACAGATACTGATTTCAAGTTGGATATGGGTGTACACCAATGTGCTTCTAGAAGCAATAGCAACAGCATCACTTTAAGAAAAACACATTTGACAGAAAATAAATCATTGGAGCTCTAGATTTACTGTGGTCAGAAAAATGTTATCCCCACTAAAAAAGAATATGATCTGAATTGGACATTACACATTTCACCTCATTTAACCTAAAAATTCGGAGTCAATAGTCTGATTCAGAGAAGAAGGCTGTAGCTTTTACAGCATGAGCATGAAAAATTTTGTGCCTAAATACAGAATTTGCACTGGAGCTATAATAGAAGTAAGTATACGCTGTTTGAGTTTAAAATGAGGAAATGGTCTTGAAAACAGGTTATATGCCAAAAACCACTGGGCAATAATAAAAAATGGCATCTTGCAGAGACAGGGAAGCTCTCAATAGATCATGCCAAAGAGAAAATAGTCCAAGATTATCTCCAGGATCATGACCCTAGGAAAGCAGCCTGCACTAGTCAAAGGCTATAAGAAGATCTTAGTGGATACATTACAGTGAACATATGGATAAAAGTGTAAGAATGTTTATAGTTAGTCAGTATACAGCTCAGTCTATACATATATGTATATAAAAGATTTCTGCAGACTGAATCAATAAGAATAAAATTTATTCTGTCTGAGGGATTAACAGGTTTCCTTTAAAAACACATGAAACATATTTGTGTACATTCAATATTTGTTGTGGCAGATAACAAGAATGGTCATTTGGATCGTGTTTGTGATATAATTGGTAAGATTCAGTTTGCCAAACTTCAGCAGTTAGGTCTTGTCCAGAAAGCCTTCACTGTGCAGTTTAAGAGCTATTGAATAGTTCTTTCATCTCCACTTATTGCAATGTCTACAGACCTGATCTAGCTGCCTCAACTTGGGCTTCTGGTATCTTTTGAGATATACCAGGATACAGAACATAGTTTTACAGAGCAGTGTCACAGGACGTATTGGAGAGATATGCCTTTCTAGAGAGGCAGCTGGAGATAAGGCAGCACCTAAAGACTCTTAAATGGTACTAGGTAGTCATCTATAGCTCTTATACAACTACCTAAAAGGAGGTTGTAGTCAGGCAGGGGTTGGTCTCTTCTCTCAGGTGACCGGCGACAGAACAAGAGGACACGGTCTCAAGCTTCACCAGAGGAGGTTTAGGCTTGACATTAGGAAGAAGTTCTTTCCTGAGAGGATGATTGGCCATTGGAATGCGCTGCCCGGGGAGGCAGTGGAGTCACCGTCCCTGGAGGTGTTTAAGGAGAGATTGGATGAGGCACTTAGTGCCATGGTGTAATTGACAAGTAGGAGTAGGTGTAGGTGTTGAGTCATAGGTTGGACTTGATGATCTCAAAGGTCTTTTCCAATCTGATGATACTGTGATACTGTGATCTAGTGTGCAGGCAATTGAATCAAGGCTTAAATCTCCATTGCCTGTAAAAGGATTTGTAAATTTAGCTCACATTTAAGATTTTAGTTGTCGATACCTACACTAATATGTTTTTCTCTGGAAGGAAATTCCACTCACAGTGTCTGCAACGTAGTTGTCTAGATTTCTGCTAGATGTCTAGCCTTCCATTGTAACTAATGGAGATGTAGTCAACACAGTCAGAGCTGGATTCATTTGTTTGCACAGACATCTAGTACCCCTTCAGATGTCCTACTGTATCAAAGATTATTATACTGACCTGGACGATGTTCCACAGAATAAACATGAGACCCACACTTTTCTGAAACACAAGTTGAAAGGCGGGGATGCTGTTCCTCAGTGCTAAAAAGAGCACAAGGTTATTGTATTCAGGCAACTGAAAACTGAAATTTGTAAATTTAATAGAAATTTGCCTTTCAGATTGCTTGAGAGAAGAGTATAAATATTCAGACTTGGGCTACTGATTAGACAACTCTGCCTTATTTAACAGAATTGACTGTAATATCCTGAGCTACATTTGAAGTTTAAACCCTGAAGAAAATATGTAGAACTACTATCTGATATTGGAAAAATATTTCTATCATCTATTATCAATTTGTAGAGGATCTCTTAGTACTACAGGAGATGTATTTGAAGGCACTACAGAAAAGCTATTACAAGAGACGTGTATGATTAGTCAAAAACTGAGAAATCTAAAGGAAAGGTTAGAAACATTCAGGACTAAAATAACATGAGCAGAGACATTGACAAAATGTAATTCTAAGTTCAAAGACACACAACAATGTTGCTGGCACACACACGCAAAAGGTAAAATAAGCCACTTCATTGCCCCAAAGTCGAAGTCAAACATAACTTTGTTTAATAGATACGTATTTTTAACGAACATTTTTCTATCATACTAACATGGTGTTTCATTTGGAATATACTTCAGCTTTCAGTCAAAATCTCTTAATTGTTATTACTATATTTTATTGCAAAATTTTCACTTCAAGATGTCCTTGAATACTACAAATATCAGAATTCAGTATTAAATTATGTAAATGCCTGCAAGTTCTCATAGGTCTGAATGACTGGTTGATATGCTAGGGTTCAGATGGACCTCAGCAAGCTATAGGGGCAGCCTGACAAAAGTCTCATGAAGTTCAACAAAGCACTTGAACTTTAATAAAGCATGCAAAAATACTGACTGTGAACTGACTGGATGGACAGCTCAACAGAAAAAGGCTTGGTGATCCTTAGGGACAGATGGAACTTGAGTCAGCATGCACCCTTGTGGTGAAGAAGGTTAATCATATACTAGACTGCACTATCAGGGACAAAGCCAGCAAATCAAGGGAAGTGTTTATTCCCATCTTTCAGGAAATTTCGTACTTGCTTCTGGAATATTATATCTGGTTTGGGGCACTATTTTGAATGATAAATATCCACAAGTTAGAGTCTAGAGGAAGACTGCTAAAATGCTTAGGAGGGTGGACATAGGACGTATCAGGAAAGTCTGAAGGAACTGGATTTGTTTAGCTTGGAGACAAGAAGCAGAGGGAAGGATCTAATTGCAGTCTTTTGCTACCTAAAGAAGGTAGGGTGAACCTCACTGCAAAGGTGCAGTGACAGGCTGAGAAACAGTGATTGCAAGTTACACTGAAGTAAATTCATACTAGTTACAAGGAAAAGACTTCTCACCCTCAGAATAACTAAGCCCTGAAGGGGGTTCCCAGATAGGCTGCATGGTCTCTGTCCTTGGAAATAGCTGGACAAGGCCTGGACACCTTGATCTGATTTCGAAGTTTTCCTTGCTTTGAGCAGTACAATGTTGTACTATATGTTCCATAGAGGTCTCTTTCAACCTACAATATTATACGACTCTCTCATTATTTAATGTAATCTTTTTTCCTGTGATGAACTCCTAGCTAACAGATCTTAGTAGTCCAACTTCCACAGACACCTGAGGTGTCACTCTGTCCTAAAGCAATGTTGAATTTTTCTCTGCCCTGTGTTGTTTACTCATTCTTGCTACCAGTTTTTCTATCCTCTTTGGAATTATCTTGTAGCATGTAGTTTAATGTCAATGTAAAGTAAGAAAACTTACAGCAACCCCTCAAATTCATTTATATAATGCATTCATCTTAAAGAAATTAAATTGGGAGGGGCAGCAGGGAAGAATGGGGAAAAAAAGATCACTTGAATCTGTAGCATGGAGGCTAAAGGCATTCTTCTGGATATTAGCAAAATTTATCTAATATTTTTAAATTACTCATGGGAAACCGGAATGAAGCTGCTGGACAGTCATAGCTGCCTTTCTGCACTCTCTGCTATACAAATCATAAATTCATTGCTGCATAATACCTCGGCTTCAACAGGAAAAATCTCCCTTCACTTTTATTTCCAGCTGCATTTTCACACATCTGTCATAGAGGAATGCTCAGTGCTAAGGACAGGCTTTTGGAACCAGTGGTTTGAATTTCTTCAGGTTGAACAATCAATTAAACACAGGTTCTTCCACTTCTGAGTGACTAATACAGCAGTCGACTAATAGAGGAAGCAGAGTTACTGTGATCTTTTTAAAGACTGCTTGCTAAAGGAGATTAGCATGTTAAGAAAAAATATAGATCAGACCTTTCAGGGGCCCTACAAGAGTATGTAATTTCTGACTCCAGTTAATCTTACACATTCAAGACACTTGGCCTTGCAGATATGTACTACTCCATGCAAGGGGAGACTATGAAGCCAAGCAGAGACATGGAGTTTAGGGTTAAATCAAGATCAAGTAACAGCTGGATGGTTATTTTTGGACGTAAGCACCTGGGTTCCATTTCAGTCCTGTACTTTTTAAAGTATCTAGTTACGAAGTGACATCTTGCACACCAGAAGCTATACATAAAAAGTACATATTTTTTGCTAGAAATATATAGTGACTCCTGAGAAAATGTAATGTGCTATATATAGTGTGTATATCTGTCTTCTAATAGGCTATGAAAAGAGTAACTTGTCTGTTTGCAGTGTACTCTGAACTAGTTATAGAAGATCTATGGGGATGAAGTCTCTTTTGATTAGTCTCTGAATGTTTCTAACTGAAGACACTGCTAACGTAACATCACTGCTGTTCCTGTCCATTGTTTCTTGAGCCATTTGCTGAGCTCACTTTTCTTCTTAGCATGCCATTTGTGTTGCATAAAACTTGTACTTTATTTCCTCAGCCACGCAGCCCTCTTGTTTTGCCATGCTGAGTTAAGCTGTAAAGATAGAATTCATCTAAACTAATACCAGCGACATCTCGGCCAATTCTCTTGAAATTGTGTCAGGATTGACTCTATACTATCCAATATATTGTATATCTTTACAGTGCCACTCGCATTCTGTTCTGTTCAGGAATCAGGTGCAAACAGCCAGAAGGAGATTTGCTTCATGTGGCACCGGTGACCACTGTTACATGACACATGTCTCTATCAAAGCAAAGACAGATTCCAAACAGCTTTTGCAACTATTGTGCCACATGTTCTTTCTCACTCACAGCTTATCATGATGAAATCCATTGATATACAACCTACACACATCCTACAATTATTTCTTAATACCAAATTCCAATTTATTTGAAAGTACTAAATACAGAAGAAGTAACACAGATTGTTAATAAATATGAAGCATGAATAAATACAGGGTATTTTTAATAACAGAATGAGAAATATTTTTTCTATAGAGAAGCACTGTTGAAATTGCTATTTATTTTTTGCTCTTTGTACTGGAAATGAACCACTGAAGCCCTACCTTTCTGTTTTTCTGCTTATGTGCCAAAGCATGATGTCAGAGAGAAAAAAAGGAGAGGCAGAGGCCAGGGCTAGAGTGTATTAACCTTTTGTGCTTACATACATGGCCTATTTTCATGGTTTGATGAATTCCCAGATTTGTTCTCAGATCTCTTCAAATATATTATGGCTATTTTGTAGTCTGTAAATAATTCCCTCATGTAGGGGTGCCTCTGTTAACCCTGCAATCCATTCTCATTCTCTGAGCCTTGTCTTGCCCTTCCAGTGCTTTAGCAAGGTAACTTTTGTTCTCGGTTATTAATCTAAGAAATGCTTTCCTTGCTAACATTCTGAAGTCCTACTGTGATTTGTGTGATGTGTGTGTATTCTGTGCACAGACTAGCAATGATCTGTTATAAGGGACACTTCCCCCTCACTCCCTTTCTAGTCAGAATTATGCGGCTTTTCAGATAGACATACATCTGGAATTTGAAGAATATGATTCAGGTAGAAACAGCAGTTCCTTTTTTTTTCCACAGGGCTAACAGTTCCTTCATCTAGCCCCACTGGGCACAAAACAGAAGCACAAACAACAAGTCTGCAATTATTTGGACTCAGTAGGTAAAATCAGTGGAAAGCATAGCTCACAGACATGTATTATAGCTGATATATGCTTTTGTAGTGACAGTGTTCAGCAGGGGAAGGCAAGACTAGGAAGAATTTTTTTGGCATCTCTAATTTCAGAGATGCTTAAGAAAATTCTGGACCATCTCTGCTTTACAGATCAGCTGATTCATTTCCTTTTCCACAGGTCTTTTCTCGGGACTTTGGGACTGAGAAGATAGTTCAGAGGAGTTTTCTGAGCTCATATCAAATTTGCATGTTTATTACCCTCAGCCATTTTAGACCTTATCCCACTGTTCTTCAGACCACTACTTGCATTAAGTGCAGTGTAAGGTTTATTTTATTTTTCACTGCAGGATTTCATAAGCAGCTCTGGCAACTAGTAAAATTTTCATCATCAGGAGACAATAACAACAAACAGGCATCCAAGTGAGACTGCACTATGTCTGTAACATGATATTTCATAGGATTCCTCATCTCTGGATGGATCTTCCCTCACAGAGAGAACAAAATCTCTTTTTCTGAGAAAAGAGCTAGATATTTTCTGTATATAAACCTCTAAATTTTATTTTTTTTTCCCCCATGGAAGAAGATATACTATACAAGTGTAACATTGCTTGTTCCATGTTTTTTTTCAAATCAACAGTTCCTTAGTGATTGTTCTAGATACAGAAATGAAGAGACAAGCACTCACAGGAAGCAATCTCTTTACTTCATGTATTTACAAAATTCTATCCCATCCAATTTATTCTTGACTTGTAGGCCTGAAAGAACTGAAAATTGACCATCTATAAATAAATCAGATATTTTAAGACATCCTTTCCTGTCTGTTTTGATCAGTTTATTATATTATTGTCAATGTTACATCTCAGATTATTCCATATTTCTTTGAAATGCAAATGGATGAAAAAATGAAAACTTTAAAAAGCTTTAATAGTTTTTTTCCCTCAGATAGAAATCTGTAATATACAAATTGTAAAAATAAACAAACAGATGGCAGAGCAACTTTTTTGTATAATGATCATGTTTTCCTTTTGTTGCAATCCACCTCCCAGAGGAAACTGTGACAAAGGACAATTAACTAATTTCACATAAAGCCTCCACCATATCATTTGTTAATGTGGTTCAAACCATATTTAAGAGAGAGGGAGCACTAGGAAAATATTTTGTTTGGTTTTTGTATTTACAACCTGTTAGTCCTAGGCTGTGATAATATGCTCTGCTGTGGGTCTTGCAGCTACGTTTGCCATACTAGCCATCACCTCCAGTGTCACACAGCAATGAGAGAACTGCACAAAGCTGGATCAAATCATTCCACTGTGAATGATCCAAAACCTTTGTGACTGGTAACGGTACCTCTCATCTGGGCCCCTTGCTGGTGAACTTCTCCAGTCTTCTGTTTTATCCTGATAGCCATACATCTAAAACTACCAGGAGATATTTTTGAAATGCCACAGTGAACAGTATGTTACTGACTTTCAGTTCAAACCATCTTTCACATCATACCCTAACAGCACTGCTTCCCATCTGCCTCAGTGCCTACAGGAGATCAGCTTCTGAATTGAAATTCAGCTGGCTGAAACTAAATCTGAACAAGACAGAAGTGAGGTTAGAAGGAAAAGGGTAGCGTTTTGAAGAACCAGCCAAAGCCATGACAACGTCCTCAAATGAGGGATCTGTTTTCTGACCATCGGGAGACTTCACAGCCTCTGGGTTAGCTGACATCCTCCCAAGTATGAAATCTGTTTGAAATAAATTCTCCCATCCAAAATGAGCCAGTAGGCTGTTCCTATGAACATCCTCTCAGATGCTGACTTGGCAATAGCTTTGTACATATTCACGGCTTCCAGGCTCCATGGTTCTGTGCTGGCTGTGCAAACGATAGTCTTCAATGGGCAGCTGATCAAAACTCGTCACTCTGCTTGCTAAGCAAAATAAGTCAATTTTGGTACATCATCCCCATGCTGTGTATGCTACAGTGGCTCTTGAGGGAATGCTAAATCATATTCCTTGTTCTAATCCTAATCTTCAAAGCCCTAGACCCAGGTTACTCCAGGGACAAGAATTTCTCATTGTGTGGAAAGATCCACTCCTCAAAGGTGGCGGAGCTATCAGCTCAGGCAATTATGCTGACAGAAGCAGCTTTGGAGCACTCTTCCACATGAGGATGGAAACAACCACAAAGCTCACCCATCCTCAAAGCTTCAAATCTTTTCAGAATAAAATTAAATATTGTGTTCAAGGAAAGTCAGGAGTGTAATACGAGTGTATATTGCAATTAATTTAGGATTACATCTCTTCTTCATGAAAATTTATGATGTATCTAGCTGTGGGGCAGTCTGACCAGCAACTAATACAGAATTCAAGTGCAGTACCTCAGTGATCTGATATCTTGGTGGAAAATATAGTAATTAGTTGATCTATGTAAAAGTTTTTATTTCAGTGTGAAAAGCATCATGTCCCATTGCTATTGTTTTAATGACTCAGCTTCTCAAACAGCATGTTTTGCATTTCTTGAAGTAAACAACCACTTAAATAATCCTTGATTTGCTTTCCCAAAGGTATGTCACATTTCAGCCCGCAGCTACTCAATAAAAGAACAGAGATGCATTTTCTGGACTTAATTCAATAAAGGAACCTAAACCAGTTTGTTTTCTTTGCTTTTCTTGTTAATTTAACAGGCTAGTAAATTAATGAACCTGCTTGGAAATCATACAGCACTTTCAGACATGCAACTGTGGACAGACAAGCATCTATATTACAACAATTAGCAGTGAACTGGTACATCTTTACAGTCATGTTAAGACTATGTATTTGGAATTATTTTTTTTTCTTTTAGTGACAATCTCTGTTCATGAAATGAAGCAAACCTTTATTTTTTAAACAAAAGAAGTAGTGAGAACACAGTCAGAGAACTACGTGGTGCAAACCAATATGACAACTGAAAAAGTTTGGAAACGGAGGAACAAATCTGCAGTTGGTGCAAATTGGCATACATAAAGTCATTACCTTATCTGTAACTATTAAGCAAGTATGAATACTTTGAACTTAAACAGAAACCAAACAATTTGGGGCTAAGAGAAACACATACATAAGGATAAATCCGGCTGCCCTTTATCTCCAGCCCCACTCATTTTGTCTGAAGTTCATTTTGCCATCCCACCTGTCAACTTCTTCTCACAGATTTACAGCTGTATTCAAAGTTTTGAAAGATCTCAGATGCACAAGAAAGAAAAAAAAAAATCAAAACCAAACCAGTTTTCTGAGATGTCATAGGCTTCAGAAAATCCTTGGTGTTATGGACTTCGTATATATCAACAACCAGTCAGACTCCAGTAGTGTGAAAAGTTTGATTGCTTCTTTACACATGTAATAGCATCAAATCCTTGTCAAGGTTAAGAGTTTTAAAGTGTATGAGAAAACTAAGGGCCAGGGAAAAGAAAGGATTTTGGTTTGGTTTTTTTCCTTGAATGCCTGCGAATGTTAACAAAAAAATCTCCTAGAGGATATTGTAGATTAATAAATGAGGATTGAATTTGAAATTAATAGCAGTTCCAGTTACCACAGGAAAGAATTCTCACATACTAGAGACAACATATTTCTCTATTATTTTTATGGCTTCTTGTGAAGCAATATTTTTCACCCACAGCCAGGCTGTTTTCATTTTAAAATGCAAGAATGTGGTATTCCATAAACACTATACATTGTTTAGATTATAGGGACAGATGAAAATTTCTCCTTAACTTATCAAGTTGAGAATTTTAGGAGGCTGTAGCTGTTGTCATTGTCCACAGAGCCTGCCAATCGTCCTGGCATGAAATTACAATTAATGATGTATCACTGGGTTACACAAAGGACATCAAACACATAGACAATTGCTGCAGCAAAAAGATACAAACAGATTGTTGGAAGTATCACATAATATACTATATTCTTCTGATTTATTAGAATGTATTTGCTAGTAAAAAAAAATTATTAAATTGCAAACACATATCTAGTTTTGCTTTAGGGCACTCAATCCTGAAACTGTAGAACAGTTGTGAATTTTCATGGGGTTAGAGATGAAAAGGAGTAATATTTTTCATCAGTATATCTATCTGTCCATCTATGAATCCATTTCTTAGATAGCTAGATTTTCCCGACAGGTTATTTTAAACTACTACCATTAGTAAAACATGAATGTTTATCCACTCAAGGCCAAGCTTATGAGCACAGAGGCTCAGTTTTAATCACTGTTAATGAAAGGAATGACTTAGTGGGTGGAAAAATTAATATTAGAAAGAATATTTTAAAAGTACATGCTTTCTCTAAAGAAAGCAAGCAGAATCTCATTAGTATGCACATTAAATTAATTTCATTTCACATTTTGAAAGGACATAGGAAAAATACAATTTAATGTTTTCTAATGTAAAATCATACCAAAATATGTGCATATGTGTTTTATAGCCTATAAATAACTGATTTGCAAATGGAATGTTCTCTTCCCAGATAACTGAAACATGTAAAAGTCAAGGTATAATCTACTCTATAAGCACAAGTTGGAATAATATAAGCAACAATGCTACTACTAACAACACCACAGCCTACTTGCATCAGATCACAGAGGGACTCCGAACATGCCTCTCTAGAGGCTGATCTGCATCACAGGACAACATCCACATCTGCTTCTGGCCAAAATCTCATGGCACAGTGCATTGAAAGAAGGAAATCATGCCCTGGATTCTCCAGCCTCTGAGTCAGATAGCAGCATAGTACATTTGGAAATGTGTTGATTAATTGCTTGAGGCAGGAAGGGATCACAATTTCTCCATTCTTTTACTGACCTGTCATATGAGCAAGGTAGGCAGCAGCATACTGTCTATGCTAATCACAGCTGCACAATTTAAAGAAAATCTGAAATAATGAATGTAATGGTAGACCAGATTGAATTATCAACGAACCACATCCATGATTTCACAGATCAACTATGGCAAGTCTCTGGTCTGCAAATCCAGTATCATCAGTTCTGTCAGTCCTAATGAAAATCCTTTGAGAGACAAGAGAGAAAATGAAATGTAAAGATGCTAATTTTCTCACTAACTTGATTGAATGATTTCCCCTGTCTAAGAGATTTATGTTATGAAGGCACAGCTGTTCTTCATTTCATTCACTGTCTACTAGCTGTAGTTGACTCACAGCCAAATCTGAAGGGAAGTTTAGTGAATCTAGATAAGTTTAATAATGGTCTATGCCGATTCGTAATTCTAAATGTTTTCAACATGCCAGTGTTACTTCAATGTTCTTACACACTCTTATCTTTACAGTCATTTACAGACATATCATGTGACTTTATTTAAGTAAAAACCGATCACCTCATCTCAGAGTCAGAGGTTAGAAAGATGAACCCTCAGAGGGTGATTCATATCTTGTGGCTCAGGATGACAAGAACAGTTCCCTATGTATATCTGTCTCTCTATTCTCTGCAAAAGATTATACAAAAAAGTTTCAGACATCTAAAATTAGATGCCATGAACCTTCACATGTGCACCACTGCTGAACTGAGCGCAGCAGACTTGAATTTAAGCTAAGTACTTACTTATTGACTTTATTGGAGTCACTAGGGCTATATGGCAAAACAGGCTCAGATGCAGAGATGAAGTATCACAGGTGGATGTATTGCACATATCCTCTGCTGAGGTGCTGAAAGAAATAAGCGTGTCAAACCCCAGCAACAAACAGCTAATAGGAAGACAGAGCAAGAAATGAAGAAAATAAGCAAGCAAGGAAGCGTGATAATGGAGCAACGCAAACCAAATATTTTCTCTTTGGCTGAGGTGTTATTTAGCTGTCCCATTTCTGCTAAAACTACAAGAATTCTTCCTGTTCTACATCCAGTGGGATGAAGTCACCTTTTATAGGAAGCAAGTATCACCCAGTTTACTTTCCTCACTCTAGTAGAGCTTCAATACTGACAGATTCAGCCATCCAAGTATGCTAAGAAGAATCATCAGCTGTCCTAGAAGTAAGAACATTAGACTCTTTCAAATTCTGCAGTGGTTTCCAAGATGTTTCTATCAGCAGGGAAAAGTTCAGTATAAATTAAGAATATTATTAAACCCTAAAACAAAAAGACACCTCTTCTCAACTGTGCTGTCTATATTGTATTTTCTTGAAAATGACCATTACTTTTGTTTCTACAAATCCTGCAGACAACAAACTTGTTACAACTCAATAATAATATGAGATTTTCAATGATCCAAAAAAGAGACTCTGGATTTGCAATGACACCTCTAGATTATTAACTGTCAGAAAGCCCAAGGTAAGATTGAGCCGGTAGGAATGTCTGCATACAAAATAAAATACAAGATGCCTCTGTAATGCTGATATGCAGTATGTGCATTTGCATTAGTCCAGTGGTTGGTAATAGGAAAACATATGTCCCCAACAACACAGGTTGCACTGTGTATTTGTATTAGCATACTGTCCGTGGAACCATAGAAAAAAAGAGTCTGGTTAATTTTTTTTGCAGTAGGGACAATCAGGATGTATGTTTTTGCAAGGACAGCAACGTAAAGTGCTTAGGAACACGTGGTGTTCTGTGCACGTAAGAAGTTCAATCTAATTCAGTAGGAATTCAGTAGGAATTATGCTACATATTTTAATATTATTTGCTTATAAAGCACCATGGTATTTTTAATTCAATGGTAACTGAAGATCACAGAACTTAGCAGCTAAATAAAGGGATGCATAGTATCTAACCTGCAGGGGCTACAAATGAAAGTCTATTATGTTAAAAGGACAAGAAAATGGCTCTCTCCAAAATCTATGAAGTATAGGACTTTGTGCATACTTATATTCTTCATTACAGTGAACTTTGCATCCAGCCTTGTAACAGTTTTCTACCTGTTCAGGGAGTCATCGTAAGATCCATCAGTGTTAACTCAATACATTTGACAAAAATTATAATAGAAAACTTCTTTCATCTACTTGATGAAAATCAATCTATTCAAATGGAAATTGTCTATATTTACATTTAATGATAAACATAAAGAAGCTTAGCTTCAATGATAAAACATGGTCTAGTTTTAGCACAAAATAATGTGCATACTTTTTAAATACACAGCTTGTATCTAGGAACCTTATCTACGGGAGACAGTCTTTTTACCTAACCAAACAATTATTAATCGAATTCCAGGTTAGACATCTAAGAGGAGTATACACTGCCAAGAGAAATTTGTCTTACTTAACTTAGACACTTAACTTGAATGTGTGATCATTCCTTCCACTGTCTACAAGTCAGAGCTAGGGTGGCTGGTTGGACCTTGGCAGCTAATTTTTTAAATGCCCAAGTTGGAAGAGATTAATTTCTCCAACTGTGGATAGATAAAGGACTACAGATAGGACTTTCAGCAACATAAATAATAAGGCAAAATAGAACTGGGAAGAAAATGAGAAACAGAAAATGCTAGACTATTTATTCAGGCTATATTCCCCATCATTAATGGTGTTCCACAGAAAAATGACATTCTGTAAAATAGTGGATAGTGGATTCCATATAATTTATTTGCAAAAGAGGTTCCTTATTACCACTCATCGGAAAATGGCACTCACATTTTCCTTACTATTTCAAGGATTCAACGATCCAAACTAGATTCTGTATTGCTAAAGCTCACCACTGAAGAGTAAATAATCCCAAATGTCAAAACCCCATCTCAAACAAAAGCCAACTTCTCAGCACTGAGGTCCCTGATTTGGGGAAAAAAAAAAATAAATAAAAATATCCCGTCTCTATATCGAACTTCACTGTAGCCACTGGAGTCTATGCAGATTTAAGGCACACGCATATCCTTCACATTCTGGAAACAGGGTTTTAATAGACTTCCTTTAATAATACCCCTAAAGCCCACAGTTTTCTTATGGGCAATATGATCATTAGCCACAGTTCCACTGTTGTCTGTTTTTCCACAGTTATTAAAACGACAAAATGTTTTATTAAAATGGGATTTGCACCGTGGGAGCTGAGTCATAAAACCAACTAGAGACAAATGGAGCTCTAAGACTTTTTATCCAAATATCTTTTGTCTGCTGACTACAGCAAAACTAACATTAATTTTTGCTTAAGCCCACAAAGGGTAAAGAAAATAAAAACATATAATTCCATATATTTTACTTATATCTGTAGATCATATTATCTACTTTTTTTTTGCCATATACAGTCTTTCTTAAAATCTTTACCAATTATGAAGAAGAGAATCTATCTGCCATACTAAAGCTGATAAGCCTCAAACAGCATGTCTGCGTGTTGAAAGATTTTGGAATAATCCTTTACTGACTACATATATAAAATATCCTAAATGCAAAGCTAATGGTACTTTTTTTTTCTCAGGATAATACAGAAAATTCTTGCAGGTTTTTTGGTCACAGAGGAGAAAAAGTATAAAAGTTAGGAAATGTGATACTTTTTATTGAGATTAAAAGGAAAGAAATATCAATGTTTTAATAAACAAATAACTTTGCTTCCTTTTCTTCCTGGAGTCAATGCTTTGCACTCTAAGACTCTGCAGTCATTAACTCTGTGCGCTACTCTTCAGCTGAAATGAATTCTGAGTTGATAGAAAAGTATCCAAACTTGGGATCTGATTTACTTATTCTTCCAGTGAAAGACAGACTACAAATGGTTGTAAACAGGAGAGATTAATTAAATGTCATATTTCATACTCCCCACTTACTGATGCCATATATGGTTTTATATACCAGAATGAGGCAAGTATAAAAAGCTTTCTTTCCCCTTTTTTTTTTGGTAGTATAGTAAATACTTCTGAATAACCTTCGTGACCTTCATCAAGGGATCACTCCTGGCCAAGCGGTTCAGATGAGCTAGCTGTGTATCCTGTACCTAAAAATCAAAGCCTGAAGCAAACTATTTTCTCTCCCATAAATAATTTTCCTTATCAGAAAACTGCTGGGCTCTAGATTGGGGCCCAGGAACAAATCAATGCACATGTGATGTTGATGTGATTTAGCCCTGGAGATAAACAGAGAGTGAACCAGCTAAATGGTATATCCACACCGAGTCTACCTCTCTCTCTCCTCATTTTGCAGCCTTGTAAATGCTCAATGGACATCATCATGCAACTCACGGAATAAATACAGTGAAACCCGTTGCTTTGCCTTTGTTAGTGCATCCCTTGCAGTATGTCAGGTTCTGCTCACTACTGCTGGAGCTCTTATTGTGAAGAATAAAAGCTATAAACGTAAATATGCTAAGTCAAGGAATTTGGAAACTAATCTGGGGAAAACAAAATACACCACACCAGTTAAGAAAGAACAAGACATATTAGATATCTCTGAAAAACGAGTGAATGAGACACAACAGAATACTGAAATACTCAGTCACAAACTCTACAACAAATTTGACCACAGACTTCGGGATTAATGGTGTAGTGCACTTAAGAGTTAATAGTTTACATTGAAAGAAAACTTAGGTAAAGAGAGGACAGAAAGACTCTGTATGTAAGTCTCAAGGCACAAGAAAATAATATATAAGGAGAGGATACAACTGCTGCCAGCACACTGACAGTGAATTCATAAGATGAAGAATGGTATCTGAAGAAGGAACTTATTTTATTCATTTGAATGTATACATATTCAAATATTTCTTTTCCTAAAAACAATAATATCTGTCAAGACTGTTCTTCTATATTTGTTCTTGTTGAAATATTGGACATATCATTGAAGTTAGTTTGGTTTCATTGCCAAATCAAAGGAGGTATTTTGCTCAACAGGTGAAGTAATATCTATATTTTTACATCAAAAAGATTATTTTAAAAGATCCAAAAATGTCATACAAAACCTCAAATAAAAGTTTTGTTTTGTGTTTGGCATTCCTTAAACCTCTACAACCTTTATTTAACATTTATTTTTTTTAATTTAGGTGAACTTTTTGATGAACAGTGGGGTTTTTTTAAAAAAAATATCCCTGTAATAGTTCCTAAGGAGCAATGTAGAGGAGTGATAACACCAGGTTTGGATGAAAGGAGAATTTTAGGCGAAAGGGCAAGTATTAGTTCTTGCTTCACAGCCAGAACTCTTTGGAGGGGTTAATAGTGAAGCTGATGAGGGAGATTTCGTTGATATAGTCTACTTGGATTTCAAGAAAGTATTAGCAAAAACCTGTTTCAAAAGCTCTTAAAGAAGCCAAGCAACCAGGGAAGAAAGGGAAGGTCTTTAAAGAAGTAAATAATTGATTAAAAGATAGGAAACAGAGAACACTGTGTCCTTGACACCACTGGATACCTAGAGAGATCTGTGCTCCAATCTTTGGGCTACTCAGCCCAGAAGAGAGGGTGAAAAACAAGGTGATTAAGTTTGCTGATGATACCAAGTTTATCACAATTGTATAGATTGTGCACGAATTCTGTGAAGAAATGGCAAAGAATCTTGTGAAAGTGAGTGACTGGGAAAAAAAAATGACAGATGAAATAAAGTAAATTTGAAACATAAATAAATGCGAAGTGACACACTGTGGCTTCACATGTACAATAATGGGATCTGAGCTGTCATCACCACTCCTGAGTGAGATCTCAGGGACCTACGGATCATTCTTGTAAACAGTTTTGTTAAATACCATCATCTGTGACCTTAGTACAAAAAATAGAAGAATGTGAAACCTGGAGATTACACAGAAGACCAGTGATAGACAGGGTAACAGCAATACGATGTAGGAAGAGTTGATGACCTTGAGGACTATAGTAATCCAATTGGGTTGGATTGCAAAAATCTGTCATAAACTGGATCTCAAAAATGGCAAAAAACGATCAGGGATAAAGTTAGCTTGGAAAATAAAATAGCTGATCATCAATGGATTAAATCCTTGGATAGCATTTTAAGCAAGCTAGTGGGGGCAAACAAAGTACAACCAGTTTTGCTATCAAGTTTGATCAGGTAATAAAGAAGATTTATTCCAAACTGATATCATCATGAATTAACCACTCAAAGGAACATGAGTGAGATTAATTTCCAGAGTCATCCTTCACTTGCCTTGTAAAAGTGCAAACTAAAGTTCAGCATGACAGAAGATAGGAAACTTTACCAGGCATCTGAGGATGTAAGGGAGATACAATGTGAGGTACAAGCCAAGCACAGAAAGGCCAAACCAGTAATTCTGAAGCCTTGCAAAGTCCCATAGAAGTAGAGGCATAACTTAGGGAGACTTATGCAAAGGGATATGCCAGCCCCTATGGTCCCATTAAAAGGAAAGCTGCAGAGATTTACATTGACCACTACAGCCGTACCTCCCAGGTGCTCTGTATGAATATTGGTGGGGATGGGACCAGAGCGACAATGGGCTCTTCTTATGCTTGTGTCAGTCAGTGCCATCCCATAAATTATCTTGCTCTATGAGACTAGTGCTGTGCTCTAGTGTAGTTTGTGTCTTATAAGAGTTCCTTAGCCCTGGGGCAGAAGTAAACTGATGGAGCTACACAGCTTCTGCAGAATTGCTGGCTTGTATCTGGTCAACGGAGTCTTCAGCGAGCGGGTTCACATCTGCCTGTGCTCATCTGTGCACGAATGCGCATTATCTTTAACTTGTCTTTTCTGTGCGCCAAGAACAGGCCTTCAGTTTACATTGGGAGAACTGAAACTACAAAAGACTAAAAAAGATTACATGAGGCTTATGGCCTAAAAAAAATTAAAAATTGGTTTCCAAAGTCCCATGGTGATATACTGACCTCTCAGTCATGTTTTATTCCCTACCAGTGTAAGATGTCCCTTCTACCTTTCTGAACCCAGAGAACTTTCCCATTTTTTCTGTGGAAGCACACTTTCCCTCCTGCAATGTTTTTGTGGTGCCGATTACAGCCATCATGCAGTGTTTCTTTGGGGTAACAGGAGACGTTTGGAAAGGAAACATTTTGAACAAGCAACTAAGATGAGACATTACAATCTGGCATCACCTTTCTATCTGTTAGGAGCAATCTTAAAGGAGAGAGAGATAGAAGGAATTAAGGGTCTGCTTTTTAGGGAAATTAAATTATTATCCTGATACGACTGTAAAGTGTGACTATAAAGGTTGTACATCTAATGGTTGTATACTAATGCTCTTCATGTTTTCTTTCATCTCAAAATTATCCTGAAGAAGAGAAATGGTACGTCAGAAAATAAACACCTTTTTTAACAAAGGATCATAGTAAGAAAACCCGAAGTAGCTAAATGGTGCTTGGATTTCAGTGTAGCCACACACAAAGTTCCCAATATCTTTTGTTCATGATAGTTAAAACCATAAATAACACAATATTTTCACTTTTCTTGTACAACATACAGTTGTGGTTGATGCTTTAGAAAAGACTGAATTTAACCCAATTACATTATGGAATAAATGGCCAAACTGGGAGGGAGGGGAGGAGGAGGAAAGAAGGAAAACAACAGATACTTGACCTTTCACATATGAAAAAACAGCCTACAGAATTCCATAAGAAAGAAATAATTTTAGATATAGAGTATACTGACAGTCCAATTTGATCCAGCTCTAGAAATGTAGTAGCTTAAAGGTATAGCAGCACTTCACAGGAACTAAGAAAATCTATTGAGTTACTTTCCTTAAAGTTTCTCAACAGACATAACAGCTCCTTAAGTTTAATATTTCACAGTTGGTTCTTCATACATCACATAAACCCCAAACATTTTTCAACTGTTTGGCTGCCATTCATTAGATGAACCATGTACACGTCCTGCTAGTTCAGTCAGAGCCTGAGCTGGGACCCATGTTGGTCAATAGAGGGCTCTCACTTACTTGCATAGACTTTGGATCAGCAGCAATGTATCATTTTAGTGAGGATCATAATTAAAATTATACAATATATTTAAAATATTTTTCTAGTACTGTTTACTTCAAAAATGTTTCAAAAGTGCCTATCATTTTTTTGAGCTCTCGAACAAGGAGAGGTTTTAATGCCTTAGAATTTAGTGGAATACGTCTTAACCAAACCTAACTTAACCAAAAATGTTAATTATTTTGTATTTACTCCATGAAAACTGAAAGATAGAAAATATTAGTTTGTATTTTTTTTTCATTTTTGTTCTCTTAAAGTGTAAAATACACATTTTTTTTTTTATGCCAATAATTCTGCTTTCTCCTTTTTCCAAATGCAAAGCACTGAGCAGCTAGCTGGAGATTCTACAGAATGAAAATAGGCAAGACTTTTATTTTTCAGACTGGCTGCTACCCTGAGTAGCTCCAGGTTCTGCAGAAAGGCAGTTTGACAGTTCTTAGCAGCTCTTGGGGACAGACTCCTTCTCCAGTGGCATATTTCCAGACCTTCTGTGGCTGTAAAATTACACGCTGATGGATCCCTTATGGTATAGAAAAGCTAATGCTGTCTTTCACAGACTGCAGAAGGAACTAAAAGAGGAAGGAGCATGACTGACCTGGACAGCTAAAAGAAGAATCTCTTAAAAAAACCCCCGGAAGAATGAAAAAGCAGCCAGCAGGAGAGAGGTGAATGGGGAGTGAGGAGAGGAATTTTCCTGTTCTGGTACAGTTAGTGAGTTCCTGGTGTGGGAACCAACCCCATGAATGTACCTGGCTGAGATCTACAGCCTCTGAGAAAATACCAGACACAACTTCTGCTCAGCTCATGAGAGGGGACCAAGTGAATCGTTCTCAAAGGCTAAAACGGAAGAGGGCTGTTGTAGCAGAACACCATAGTAACTCTGGTCATATTTATTTCTGAAGAATATAGAATCATTCCCTTTGCTACTTACAGACCAAACACACTAAATGTTTCTACCAATCGTCCATTTCCATCCTATACATGAGTGATTCTTCCCTTCTTCTATTCTGGGAACTCAGTAACAGTTTTGCTTGTACCAGCTGCTTCAAGTGTCCTTCAAACCGTCCTCACTATAAGAGAAACATCCACCGCCTTTTTCAAGTGAAAGTTTTTCTGTCTTTCTTTGTGATATACCCTGTATACTTTTTCTCCCATTCTTCCACTTTTTCCGTGTTTCCCTAATTTTAAGTGTTAAATGCCTTTTACTTCTTTCCAGTTCCCATTTTTAACTTGTATCTGCCCTGGGTTCTCCCATTCTCTGCTTCCCCAAGGTTTTATATAGCTCCATAATGTTTCCCCTAGTTCTGCTGTTCCACCCATCCCATCCTTATTGTTATTTTTTATTTTTCTCTGGGGCATATATCTTTCATTGTGCCGAGCTCATTTAGGATAATGGCAGAGATGCGATTGGAGGCTGTGTCACGCTGGAGGCTGTTTATGGATGCCTACAACTCGTTCTATTTGTAGGCAACGACAGACAAACAGAGAAATGTCATCACGTGTAAGTCTCAAAAAAGAAAGCAGAAGGTATTGCAAGGAAAGAATGAGGCTGTTGACAGAGTAGGTGTCTCTTCAGTTGTGCTTCAAATTTCTTATCAGAGTCTCGGCTCCTTTATCCTCTGAGCTCCACTGGCGGGACCTTCCCTATGCTCTTATATACGTGATACGAAGGTTACCATGCCCTAAATGAGTCCTTTTATGTTTTCTATTGCTCAGGCTATTTTCCATGTTTTGTTCTTGGTGCGTGTTTTGTATAGGGTATTAGTCACTATAGCAACCTTAACTGCAATTTGACCAAGAATATAAATGAGAAATGTGTACGTTACACAGTAATAGCTTTGTATTTGTCACCTCCCAGATATCTCACAGGTAGAAGAATTATAAAAGACTTTCTAAATGATCAAACAAAATCCCTCGATTTATTTAGGAACAAAAACTAATTGTAATACAAATTATTTCAGCCCTGGACTTGTAAGTATTTTTTCAGACACAATTTGCAAAGGTAAATTATTAGGATTGCACATCTGTTAGTGACTCCTCCATAACAGTGACTCAGAGCAACACACAATTTTCTATCAAACAAAGTAAAATAGCACAGATCAAATTCATATTGTAATTAACAGAAATAATAGGTTAAAAATCTACTAAAGAGATAGAAGAGGTTTTGTGCTGTTCAGAGAACCTCCAAAATTTTGACTTGGGGAAAAAATCCCCAAGGTCTAAGGAATCTGATAAAACAAAAAATATTAGTAGCCAGGATATAAATTAGAGAGTCTGGACTGTAAGCAAAGCCTAATTTATGCCACTGTAAATCAGAATGAATCCATGGAAGTCAGTGCTAACTCCTGTGAAAAGCAGCAGCCCAGGTTATATGCGCCATCAAAGTATATTGCAACTATGTTTTTTCTGGGGATGAAGTCTTCTCATGTTCATTATAGAGTCATGATCTAGTTCTACTACTGACAGTTTTTCAGCTGTAAATATAGCCCTGTGTGGCCCCTGCCAAGGTGCAAAACACAGAGTGACAGATATGCGCCCAGAAAAGATAGATCCTGCTAAGCCTCTTTGCCACTTACAACTACGAAGAGGCACATCGAGAGTTAATTATGCTAACACTTAAATTGAAACATCAATTGGGATTTCGCTTCAATGACAAATCTTTAATCAAGTTTGAAAGTTTAGTTGGGTAGTTTTTTTAAAAAAAACTTCACCAAAAGTAATTAGGAGTACTAGTTGGATTTAATCACTGGAGTATTTAGGCAAGGATTAACACAGGCATTAAATGGCAGGTCAAAAATTATGAGGCTAGCTTTTGAGGCCTTATCATTCATGAAGTGACAAAGCTTGCCCTGAGAACAATGAATCACAGAATTCATCTGATTGGAAAAGACCTCTGAGATCATGGAGTCCAACTGTACTTGTCCACTTACTAAACCATGCCCTTGAGAAACTCATCTACCTTTCATGTACCTGTCTTTTAAACAGTTCTCAGCGATGGTGACTCAACTGCCTCCCTGGGCAGCCTATTTCAGTGCCTAACCAGCCTTTGAGTGAAGAAATTTTTCCTAACGTCTAGTCGGAACCTCCTCTGGCGGAACTTGCGGCCTTTTGCTCTCATCCTATCACCTGTCACTTGGCAGAAGAGACCAACACTCACCTTGCTACAACCTCCTTTCAGGCAGTTGTAGACAGTGATGAGGTCTCCCCTCAGCCTGCTCTTCTCTAAGCTAAACAACCCCAGTTTCCTCAGCTGCTCCTTGTAGGACTTGTTCTCCAGCCCCTTCACCAACCTTGTTCCCCTTCTACATGTTTTACACACACAGGCAAGTTTTCTGAGGCCTCACTCTTAATAGAGGTAACTTTCTTTCCGTGCTATTCCAACATAATTCAATTATATGAAATAATTCCTTCATATGTGACACTGCTCCAGAAGGAAAATGAATTTATACTGGAGGATTTTCTTTATTTTCAAGCTTTTGGAGCAAGTCTAGCAAACATATTATTCTGGGATATCTAACTGTTTGAGTTGCCTGTGTTCTCCCAATCCAATTTCCGTCTTTTACACTTCATCTTGCAGGTTCTCCTTAGCTCCATCCTTGCAAACACTTCACTGCTATTACACAAGCATCTTCAACGATACTTTAGTGAAAATAAGCAAGTGCTTAAGTGTTTTCAAGAATGACCCGGTGAGCATCTCATTCAAGAGCAGTCAGAGCTAGACATAGCTGATTCCTTTTGAGTAAAAGAAATAAATGTTTTGTATCATGCTATATTTTAGGTGAACAGGAATTAAATTACAGCAGTACAATGAGGCATGCAGTTATAAAGCTATTGCCAGGGGAGAGGAAAAATTGTTCCAGTCTATGTGTTTTGGGACAGGAATACGCAAGTCATGTAAACCATCATTGCTCCTGAAAAATCAATAAATCTGATAGATCATAGATGCAAATCGGGAAACAAAAATATTTCAGAAAGGATGTTGATTTTTCTTAGAGCTAGAACATAAGGGAAATAACGTATTTAAAACTTGAGATGTCATCTTGCTTTATTCCAGCCAAGAAGGCTAATAAATATTATCTAAAGAGTAAACGGTCACAACTCCATTGATTTGAACTGCATTTCTCCCCCCCATTTATACCAGAAGAGGCAATACCACAATTTCATGAAGGCGTTTACTCCTTCTTATCTGCACACAGAGCTCATGGGAATAGCAGTGAAGTTCAGAGAAACTTTAGGTATGTAATACTAAGAATAACTTAGGCAAGTAACACTAACATTTTCAAATACAGGCTTCTACCACAGAAGAATGCTCAAGCATAACTCCAACTGCAAATTTTAGTGATTATGTTTACAGATCTGTAAAAAGCAACAAACAGTGCCTCTGATCCTCAGGGCTGGTAAAACTCTGTCCTTGAATGCACATATTTTCACAGACATTTAAAGCAAGTAGTGCTTTTACAGTATACAAATCATCTCCTATTCTCCAGATGAGACCTCTACATTTTTCTATGCCAGAAAAAGTGCAGATCTCCACATTCATATTTCTTACAGGGTTTGTAAGAAAAGTTCAGTTTATTCTACACTTCTAAGTCATGATGCCATCCTAAAAAGAAGGACTGCAAACTGATATACTGGGTGTAACTGCAATTTTAGAGGGATTAATCTACCTACATGAAGCTGTCTCAGTATGTAAACAAATGAAAGCTAGCGGACTTTGTAAATATAATATTTCCATATCTTTACATATAAAGCAGACATCAAAATGGAACTTAGACCTTATAGTAACTTGTGGAAATCACAAAAATACTATAAATAGCCCTATGAAATGACTCAGCTACCCTCCAGTACTACTCCCCACAACTCCAGACCTGCCATGCAGAGTCAATGCCATCATATTATAAAATTTTCTCCTTTAAAAAAATAATCCCAAAAGCTAATTTTGTTTAGGAGGGGAAGAATTAATAATGGTAAGGAACTGTAAGTCACTTGTGACAGATAACAATACAGTCAATTTAATAATCAATAAAATCACACTTGAATACAGAAAGTATTTCTGTAGCTCAGAAACAGTAACTATCTTTTCCTTGTATAGGAGAATTTAGGGAAAGCTTATGGAAAAAAAATAAAGAAACACGTTACCTTTTCAGAAACCATGATTAAATTAAATCAGCAACCTAATTATGGTGCTGATTTGTGGGTTGTTTCTTTTTGGGGATTTTATGTGTGTTTACTTTGGTTTTAATTTAAACTATTCAGGAACAAATTTGTAGATGTGGGGCTTAGGGACATAGTTTAGTGGTGGAGCTGGCAAGTGATAGGTTTATGGTTGGACTCGATGATCTTACGGGTATTTTCCAACCTAAATGATCCTATGATTCTATGAAATGTAGGAAAGAAGAATCCATCTGAGTGCCTCGGCTACCAAAACATCGCTTACCCTTGTAGAGGTCTTCATGATATCAGAGTACACATCAGCTTCCACTACAGAACTGATCAGCATCAAATAAATACAGCTTCTCTCATGGTTCAAATAAATTTACTCAGGCTCACACCTCTGCCCATTGCAGATGGTGCTGTCCAGGAAACATTAAAGCAGGAACATTCCTATGGGAAGTGGCTACATTTTCCAAGTATATGAGAAATCTCTGGTACAAATCTTCTAGAAAAAGATTCCTTTGCAGATTGAAGAGTATCAAACAAATTTAAGTAAGCAATTTTGATAACTACTGTTAACGGCATAATGGAATATATTTTTTAGATGTTAATAGCAAGAAGTGAGAAAGTTACTAAACATACACATATATAGATTCCTTTACAATTATTAGATATCTTGAACTCTATGACCGCTAACTCTGGGAAGTTTCAAGTAAAAATATATGCCTACACGAAAATGTTAATGCTCTCTTAAATCACATTTGGAAAAATACCATCACTCAGGTGAAATGTCTTAGCAAAATTTTAGTCTCTGTAGAAGAAAAAAATGACCAGAAGGATAGTCCACAGATGACCAAGTTATATAAAAATGTGTCTGCTCCGAAGGTGACCAGATTATCTGAGAATGGATGGCCCGCAGTATAAACAAGATGGATCTGAGAAAATATATGTTAAAGGGTAATCCATAGAACCTATGTATGTGTTAATAAAATTAAAGAGAAATTAATTTAATCAATTAGTTTTGAATAGGTATCAAAATATTACCATAATTTAAACATACAGGTAATCATAAAAATTGACTGTAGCTCATAGTACAGGTGATGCTGCCTCTAAACTTGGCATATAAAGGCGTAGCAAATCCCAGTGAGCAGCACAAGGGACTGTGTCTTTTCAGAATCAGATATGCAGAACTGATACTGTGGTATCCTGCATTGTATGACTAATTACACAAACATTGCCTCGTTAGTGTGAAAATGAGCTGTATCTTAGAATCTGGTCTAAGATTTCATTAGTCGTGTTTGGTCTGGTTACATGCCCTTGAGATTTGCTTTGGCTGTGAAAGCTGAATGTAAGAGTTCCCTTAGTTTATCTCTAGTGACAATATATTCTGCTGTAGCTAATGTTTGGTACTAATGATGGGGAAATGGAAACTGCCCTTTCAAGGCTAGGATAGGGCCCCGGTAGCTTTTTTGGTGGGGGATAAGAGACATCAGAGAGTGTGAGGTATGCCATGCTGTATCCAGAGCTATGCCGTTGTGCCTCTGGAGAGAGCTGGCCTATGTCATAGAGCCAGGGAGAGTTCAGCCTACCACAAATACCTATAAAAAAAGGATTACACTCTTGTAATAAAACAGAATTCTCCTTAGAAATTTGAGTCTTGTTATTAAAGGTGTAACATATGGAAAACCCACCTACAGCCTGGTTCTCACTGAGACCTATTCTAAGCAACAGCAAGAATATTTTATCGATTACACACGCCCTATATGTCTGAATAATTCTTCTTAGCATTAATGCAGGCTCTGTGAGTGCTTCAAGGTGTGAATAGAGCCCACAGTGAGCAGAGATCTACTGACATGCCTTTTCCTGTTTTAAGAACTTTATTCTTCAAAGGGGTAATATTTTAATAGTCAGAAAAAGACAGACCACTCTAGGGTTTTTTGTGGGTTTATCCATTACAATTCAAGCACTTTCTGCTATGGGAGAATATTTCAAAAGCAGAAACAGGCAGCTAGATGCTGAACACCCATTGGACGCCAAAGGGAGTTTGGTGCCTAACTCCCACATTCCTTTGAAAATCTCCCCCAGAAGCTCTAAGTATAACAAATTAAATCAGTGCCAACTCTGTATTATGTATTCTTATTTTCATTGCAAACATTAAGCAAATCACCTATATCATAACAAATCACCTATGTCATAGCATTTTCTTATTTTGCAAGAGACTAAACTATTTTAAAGCCAATGAGATAAAAGCCAATGACCAACAGACCCTTCAGTGAGCATGCAAAATGAAAAAGATACCAGGAATTTCTCTCCGCCCCATGCTAGGGATCTTACCATACTTCCCACCTCTTCAAGGAGCCCTGCCTTTTTTTTGCTGTGGAAAGTACAGCAGTCTGGCCAGGATCACTGTGGATGGACGGATGACTGGGGAGAGTCACTCATCCACTTAACAGAAGGACCGAGGACATCCAACCTGATGCTAGGCATATAATTTCTGCAAGCTACCTACACAGCAAATACAGAACATACTCTCAAAAGGTGATCAGATACTATATGGGTATGTCTCTCATCTAGATGCCTACAATTAGGTAAAAATGAATCTTAATCTCTGCATCTCTCCATTGACTATACAGGCAGTGCAGGCTCAGAATTTAGGGACCTGGAATACTGTGAATGCCTCCTGCTCATACTACGAACTAAGAATACATTAACAACATTACCACCCACTTTTGTATATTCTAAACAAAAAGCAAATAATAAATGACTGAGCTCCAAGGTCCTGTGAAAAACAAAAAGAATGACCATACCATATATGCATCATTAAGGTCTTTTCAGATTGGCAGAACCTATTTCTAACAAACTCCAAGTTGGCAGTATTCCGTTACCTTTTAATGACCTTTTTTATAACTGTATTTAATGAAGTGACCCAGTTCAATCTCACGGGCTCAAGAAGCCTTATGATATGGCAGTTCTATCCTAGGCACTAATGTATTCCCCATCGACTCCAGCATGCTGCCATGAGAATGTGTGGGATTTTTTTAAGGATCAAATGAATTTTTATCTACTTCCCCAAATCTTCAAAGAACTATTTTGCTGGCTGAAATAGAAAGACTCATGTTCCCATGAGAAAGCATGGACCACAGACAATAGCACTTGGAATTTCTAGTTCTTTATCTTTTCTAACAATAATCACCACAAATAATAAAATGCCAAATTGCTCATTTACTTGGTAATTTCCTTGAAGAAAAATTAAAGACAGGAAATCATTGCATGCTTAGAATAGATGTTGGTGCAAGTCTTTGTTCTGCTTTTCATTCACTCAGTTTTACTACTGTATTATGGAGGGCTCAAAATACAGATTTAGGCAATGTCAGGTAAATACGACCTGTATGTTATGCAAACAACTGATGATAACTTATTTAATCAGAAATAGGTCCCTGTGAAAAATTACAGTGATGCTATCTTTTAACCTGATTCTTTCGTATCTACAGTCCAGGAGTTATGCTCCCTACAAAGAGAGAAATGGAGACTGAACAGGAAAGGGAAAGTTGAATCTGAAAAGCAAGTTATTTCTGTGGTAAGTTCTCTTCTTAGTGCATAGAAGTCCTGCAGGCAGAATGGGTTAGTGGTGTTCTCAGTAAGAAAAGCCCTTCTTTGCATCTTTTTTCAACAGAGAGGAACTCTGAAGTTAGAAGCTGGGAGAGGAAAGGCAATGGTTATTTAGCAAGTAGATGAACTGTAAAAGACTAAGGAGAAAGGATATATTGCCACTCCTTGGAACTCACTGGTTAAGAACGACTGGCTAAAATGTTGTTCAAGAAGACAATGAGATAGCAAAGAACAAAAAATTCATTCAGTGAAAAAGGACAGACCTCCCTTAGTTTCATGCATGAAAGGTAAAACATGATTCTGCCTTCTTTCTGTCTTTCCAAATAAAAAATTCACAGCTGGTTAAAGCAAGTGGAGAGGCACTTAAGCTCATTATTGATGAAGATCATTAGTGCCTCCCTTTAGAAGGGCATTTTGCCAGCTTTACTTAAGCACCAGTTAAGACTCTTGCTCAAAAAACCCATCTTGGATGATATTAGCAAAGCCGTCAGGCCACTCAGTATTTGGGAAGTGATGTTGATTGGTTAATACCAGCACTGTTTATATTTCAAAGGTTTAGTTGGTCCCCATCTGGTTTGGTCAATATGTGAGTATATTCTGGTGATGGGCTCCTTGGATTTTTTCCTGTGGATGGAGTTATTATTGACTTGATAATGGGCTACTGCAGGAAGAACACATCAGATTCTTCCTTTACAGGTACAAAATTCCACCAGCAGATTATTCTCGTCCCATGCTTATACATAGCTCTTGGGAGTAATAATGCATTGCAAGTGAAACTTGAATGCAACTGATACTTTAATTTTATACCTTCTTCTCAGGCAAAATTCTAGTCTTGTTACTTGTATAGGACATGATCCTATCATCACTGAAGTCAGTGTAAAAGCTGCCACTTAGCTCAGGTTCCCAGTATGCAAATGCTTTGCTGGGTAATTGCAGCAAGCATTCATGTGTACTCTTTTACTTTGCAGTAATTGTGAGGCTGTTTGTCTTTGAAAGTAAAGTGGAATACACCTCTTTTTTCCTCAATGAAGGGACAGAGTATGTAGATCACTTTCCTATATCTGCATATATGCACTTCAGTTCATGATGCTGTAGGTCCTCTGCGCAGTCACATCCTGAAATGGAAACAGGAATCGGAAGTAGATTAAAACATAAATGAAATAGCAGCTAAGGAAACAATTTGGAGACATTCAGGTCATTTAAATCCTGGCTTTGTCAAACAGGTTTCTTAAACGAGATCATTAAATTATTTTTCCAGACAATACAGAGAGATAACTGGCTATGAAATCCAGCAGCCACCTAAACAGGTAATCTCCCTCTGCAGGTCTGCACAGACAGCTCACTATGTAAGGAATTCCAGCATCAGAAGATCCCTGAGGTGTGGGTAGGTACAAATTAGGTGATTAGGATAGATACTAAAATTTATCTACTCTGAAGAAATATTTTGAGGTGTGATGAAATTTGCTTCTGCAACATCTATTGAGAATATCTATGTGGGCTTCACAAGATTATTCATATCCCAGATGTTCTATCGGACCTGTCACCATTACTACTTTCCAGCTTAGCACACTCAATAAGCCCACCATCTTTACTCAGGAAACTGCAGCAATATCTTCCTAATAACAACCTCACAACAACCTTCCCTGTCTTTATTGTGGTACCCTTTTCTTATGACTGGAAAAAACTTACTCAAAATGTTCTAGTTAACGTAAGCCATAGGATCTCATTTCTTGGAGCACCTGCAGAAGTGAATATATCTCTAGAGATTAAGTCATTTCAGTCAAGACCTCTTCAAGTCTAAGCGTAATTTGTTGATAGTGATTATTTTTAAAACACTGATGACTGCACACCTGGTTATCTGTGCATCCTCCCCATTCTCGTATCACGTCTGTTAACACTTCTTGTGAAGACACTGCTATTAAAATTAAGCAAAGAAATTCAATGTCAAGATAGAAGGACTGATTCTATCTTTGAAATTTCTTTCATCTGGCTATTTGGCAGAAGTTAAGTTCAACCAAGCAGTCTCATGGTGAGATAAAAAAAGGAGACGCAAGACACTTGACTAACAATTCCTGTTAATATGTTTGGTTTTTATTGCAGTATATTTTGTTCTCCGTGTATGACGTGTCCACTATAACAATAACGATCTAAACCCTAAATCAGAGCAATATCTAATAAGGAATAAAAAGCTCAGGCAAGGTAGTTAGAAGAGGTGCTTACAGACAATTTTTAAAGAACTGCTCAAAATTGCCTTTGCTTTAGCTTTACTCCTTTTTTTTTTTTCCTTTAACTATTAATTCTCTCCTCTCCTATTCTTCCTATTCTTTTTTTTCTTTTCTTTACTCTGGCCATAGATTAAAGTTTCTTCTCTATTTGCCACCTTTCACTCTTCTAGCTGCTTCAGTGCCTCTGTCCTGTCCAGCCATCTGATTTCTTTTATGATCAGTATCATAATTTCTTACCATTTTTTTCATCATCTGTACTCTGCTTGTCCTCTTTTCTTTTGTCTAACAATTTATCCCTCAATTTATTTATGGATTAATCTTTGTCATGTCAGAAATAATACGATTTTACCTATGTTTCCCATTACTTCACTGTCAAGTCCCAGCTGTCAGCTCATTCTTCTCATTTTCTTGCTATAGCACTCTCAGGAATTCCTTCATAGCAACTGTTTTCTCTGATTTAGTTTTAACTTTCTTCAGAGCCGTGTGAAACTATTCACTCTAAAATCTCTGAAGACTGTCTATCTAAATTTTATGAGGACATCGTTTTCATCCACTCAGACCTGACACACAGCTCTTAGAATACTCTATGTCCACGTCTTCAAAAATTCTCTCTTCACCTGATTACCAAGGTGGTATATTTGAGAGCATAATTCTAATCCAGTTCTCAAATTGCTGTGTAGGTTTCCTATCCTTGCTTTCCTTCTCTCTACACCTTGTTTCTGTGTGATCTCATCAGCAAATACAAATTCAACTACCATCTGTTTGCTAATGACTCACAGATATACTAGTCTACACTAGACTAATCTCCTTATGTCCAAACTGAAATCTCAGCCGGCGTCTCTGACATCTCCTCATGTATATGTAGCATCATCTTCAACTCATCATGAATAAAACAGACAGCTTATCCCTTCCCATACCAGTCAGCTAGCTCAAAATATAAATCAAGAGTCTAACTTAAGTCTTTGTGCATACACAAAATACTTTTAATTTCTATCAAGTGGGTTTGATAGTATACAAGATCTGTGGTAGCTCAAGTTACAGCAGTTAATAAGATGCTAAACCAAACAAACTGTTAATACAATCAGCATGTGCTCATAATTAAGACACTGCATAGCTGTACATCACTTGGCACCATGGTCACTCTTAGGCAAGACAGCTCACTAGGAGTCATTATCTCAAACTCTAAGTACACGTGGATATGGAGGGCTCCTAAAAGGTCTGACTAAAGTCTCCTCACAACTAAACATCTGTTCTTTTGTCTTAATAACAGCAGCACCTTTCCAGCTTTGACAAATGCAGTCTTGCCCTTTCCGTATCCAATCAGATTGATGTCAAAAAGTTTGTTTTCTGAGCTATTCTTTGCCTCTTCACTGGTTCTTCCTCATGTCTCCTATCTGATAGGAGTTACTATTATACTTCTCATTCTCAAAGCTTGCTGACACTCACATTTAACTCACCACCAAGATACTGACTTGCTTGTCTGTTTAGACCATAATGCTGGCTACTGTTACTTACATGTTAATAGACTGCTTCAAACTTTCTCGCATACCATACCTCATGCTTTGCAGAATTTCCTTACGCTTAACTAGAAAACAGATAATCTCTTTTCCTTGAGCTGCTTCAACGAAGTTCCCTTTTCCTCTGTTAACCCTCCAAAACCAGAATGATTAAATCTCTGAACAACAGCACCTAAGTGGAATGATCTCAGTGTTGTCTCCTATAGGCACTCTGAAGGATACAACCTACAAACCCCACCCTTCCACAAAGGCAGAACTGTCTTTCAGAAGTCGCACCTTCCTAACATCAATTATTAACGTCACCTTAAGGACAGATGGGATCAGTGTAGGTGCTTAGAAAAGAAACAGTATGCTGGAGCCTGTCCCTGAGGAGCTAAGTAATGCTTGAGGGTACAAAACAGGCAACATACACCTTCCCCCACAGTCTTGCCAACTGTTCCCCCTAAACTAAGCACTCCAGAGGGAATACAGTATAGTAGAGCAATTAATTTAGCCCCAGGGGCCGTCTTGAACAACAGTATGGTAGCATCCATTCTTGCTGACCAGTATTTCCTTAAAGTGTCTTCCCTGCCAGCCTGTAACCATCTTTTCCCTACAACTATTTCCTGGTTTCCAGCTTAGAAGGCTTTTGGCACTTGCATTTATTGGCCCTTGCTGGTACGGTATATAAAACAATGATGCAGTTGTAGCTGATGTTGCAGCTGTAGTTGATGTATCTGTAGTCATGATTATTGTCAATCTCACAAAAGAAACTTCTAGTTTGGACAGAATGTTACCACAAAAAGAGAGCAGAGTCAAATGTGAACCTAAGCAACAAAATTTCTAACTGTAGACAGTCTGTGGGTGGCATGGCCTCCTTTTTATTCTTTAGGGTATAACAAAGTAGGGTTAGGAAAAAACATACACATAAACATTTTTTATAGTTCCAGCCTAGAAGACTATTACCACTGAAGAAATAATGAAATGTTCCAAGTCTGAAAACAGAGCTACTGAAAAAAAAATGTGTTAAGTGAAAGTATTCAGAACTCTGCTCTCTGTTTTTGCTAACAACTAAAGAGCTTGTGTGACAAAAAACCAAAAAAAGTTGCTCATGGAGAAGAATTCTACTTTCTGACTTCTTAGCGTTAAATCTGTCTTCTGCTGAAAACTTATCTTCTTATAGACTTCTTTTGCCAAATGTACTATTTTAGATCTTAAACTTTCAAATTTTTTAATTTAAGACTTCACAATAACCTTCTGGCAGAAAGCTACTGCCTTCTGTCTCCACTGGCAAGTATGAATTCTGGTTACATGTTCCCACAAGCATTTCTTATAAATGAGTGTATAGCGTATTTTCAATTATGTTCTGAATCAGCAGTTTTGCTTAGATGCACGCAAATATTCCTGCATCCTACAAAGATGCTGCTTCTTCCCAGAAAGCAACAACAGAGAACCATGGATTCAAATTTATTAACATAACAAGTTGAAAAATGAAAAGGGTAACCTCAACCTTTCAGACTTTTTCTTATATGGCATAGGGAAGCAAAAGGACAAGCTCTCAATTAAAAGTAAATCCCTGCCAAGTTACCTTTAAATCACCCCGATTAGTACAAACAGTTTTGACATATACACTCCCCCTTAGTGTCTATAGGGAATGCAGAGAAATATTGCCTCTATTCAAACTCATAAATTTGGAGATTTTATGGTAGTACATTAGGTACTTAAAATACAAGAGAGAGATTACAGTCATTAGGTTAGATCATCTTCTGTAATTACCATGTTTAGGTGAGCTCTAGTCAGGTTGGTAGAGATTTCTCCTGAAATGCCAAGCTTCAGTTCACTGGTCATCTTCTGGATCTTTTGGGTTTGGCAAAACTTTTGAGTCACACAGGCTTTGGAAAAGTCACTGTGACAGCCACTGGAGCCTGTGAAGAGACTGGAACATTAGCTGAGGGGTCTATACTGTCCCAGTTACCTCAGGTGACAAGTGACAATGTGCTAAAGGCCCACAGTTTATATGTATATGATTTCTGTTATAAGATGTAAGAAAGGAGAGAAGGCATCTTTTGCAGAGATAGTGATTATGGTGCCCAGTTACTTGGCCTTATCTAGATGCTATGAGGGGAAGAAATTGCCTCTTGTTTAGCTCAATAGATAATGAACCACGAACCAAAGCCTCAGTAAAGCCCTGAAAATCCTCAAAAGAACGGCAAGCCTCAGGAAACAGTAAATCTAATCAGGGTGAGTCAAGACCAAGAAAGCATATATTTTATCATACTGGAGTTTCTGCAGAATCTGTTATGAGAAGTTAAAAATCAACTTCTCAAATATGAGCACTCACTTAAACAGCGCAGTAAGAAAGATACAATCATTACTGTTTTCAACTAGACCTATACAGCCATAAATGGAATTTATTTAAGACTTCTTTATTCTTTAAACTCAATAGACAATACAAGAAAACAAAACTAAAAACCACTGTGATCTCTTTTGCCAGATTCAATGCCAAAATATCATCTTCTCAGAAATCTAAGCCTCAGATTCCTGCAGTTCAGAAAGGAAGAGTCTCAGCTTTATCTTAGTGACCATTTCTATCTTTCTCACAATCATGAGCTTATTCCCTCTAGTGCACTGACAAGGAGTAAGTGGAAGGACTTACGCAAAGAGCCTGAGCAGCTCTGACTGGGGAATTCCGCACAGCAGCTTGGCTACATGATGTCTGGTACTAACAAGTATTTGCATCATTTTACTTTCACTAATGCAAAAATGAGTCCCCGAGGCGTTTTTAAAATATGGATGAATACTAAGAGTGGATCCCTTCTCTGGAAGTGTTCCGTCCCGGCTACGGAGCACAGTGGGTCTGGGAATTAATGGGAAGAGCGGGCTAGGAAGGGCAGGGCAACGGAGACCGAGTGCGGGCAAGGGAGGGAAGGCTTGCCACGAGATGGCAGCAATGCCACGTCTGTCTCCGCAGCCTGCCTGGCCCTGGTTAGAGCGAGAGAGAGTTTTTTTTTTTTTTTTTTTTTTTTTTTTGAGTGAGAACCGCAACGTTTATACATAAATGCAAGCTTATTACAAAGTCAGCCTACCTCATTCAGTGCCCATTTACCACCTTCATGCCTTCATGCAACTTACAATGGGAAAACAATTTTGCATATTTCACCATGAAAGAAAACTCATCAGGAGTGAATAATTACAACCTTTAAACTACCTTTCCAAAGATGTCCGCATTTCTGTCTTTCCTTCGTATGAGCCTTTGAATTTTAATTATGGATATAGATAAGCATTAATTCCGGAGTCAGGTCCAGTGTGCAGTGGCAATCTTTACAGCTCTTACTCAATTGAAAGTCAGGTTTTGGTGGCATTTTTGCAGGTAGGCCTCACACAGAAACCACTGTTGGCAAAAGGCATCACCTGTCAGGGCTGTAAGAGCACGTGCACCTGTGACAGGCCAGCCTTGGGCCACCATTTCTTTTCCCTTGGGCTCAGGGAACCAGCCCTGCTGTGTCCAGGGTGGTGGTGGTGAAGCCTCTGTCTGCATACTGCCTTGCCTGGTTTTGGCTTGTTTTGTTTTGGAAAAGATAGTTAATGGCAGAAATTCCTCTTGGCAACAGGAACGATCGAGAATGGCAACATAAAGACAAAGCAGTGTTCCTCAAGGAGACGTTGGTTCCAATTCTCCCCCTCAGGAACAACAGCTTGTTCTCATGAGCAACTTGGAAGGAACAAGCAGGCACATTCCGGACCTGAAAGCCTTCCTCTCTCACGAGCGAGGACCAAAGTAGCGGGGAGTTTTACCCAGCACTAGGGATTCCCACCCCAGCACATGCTCCCCCCGAACCCCACACGAGGGTGGAGGAGCCGGGCTGCGGGCAGAGCCAGGGCACAGGGCGCTGAGGCGCTGCAGCGGGAGCCCCCACCCCGCACAGGTATAGCCCTGGAGCTGCCAGCCCGGGCAGGCACCGGCCAGGGGGACAGCCCTGTCCCTCCGAGGGGCGGCCGGGACGCCGGGGAGGTGGCCGAGGGCGGCCAGGGGGGCCATGCGGGGGCCGCCGGCGGAGCGGAGCGGAGCGGCTGCGGGCTTGGCGTGCGCCGGCTGCGCAGCGCCGGCCCCTTCCCCTCTCCGTGGGAAGTGATGGTTGAGTCCGGCGGCGGCGGCTTCTCGTGTGGCTGGCAGCCGCTCTGCTGCGTTGCCTGCGCTGCTCTCGCCGCGATCCCTCCCTCCCTCTCTCCTCCTCCTCCTCTTCCTCGCACTCCCCGCATCCCTCTGCTGCCGCCGCCGCCGCTGCCCGTCTCTCCCCGTCAGCAGCCGTGGATGCCGCGCTGCCCGCGGGGCCGGGCGTGCCTCCCCTCCCTCCGCTCCCTCCCCTGGGCGGGCGGCGGGCCGGCGGTGCCGGGACTCCGCGGGCGCTGAGCGGCGCGGGACTGATGCTATGAGCAGAGCGGAGCGAGCCGCCCGCGCAGTCCTGCAGGAGGCGTCGGGCGCTGCGCGGCGCTCGGGACCCGGACCGCTCCTCTCCGCCTCTCCTCGCCCTGTGGTGGTTATCTGGCGCTGTCCTTAGCCCCGCTACCGCTCGGAGGACACGGTCGCAGCCGAGAAGAGCCGCCGGGGGTTTTGTGTGAGTGTGTGTGTGTGTGGAATAACTGCAGACATGACTGCGTGGAGGAAATTCAAGTCTCTGCTGGTTTTCTGCGCGGGGCTCCTTACTGCAGCTCAGGGTAAGATTTGGGTTTCTTGCACTGGATTCGCGTAGGCTCTGGTTATGGCACTGATTTTCCCCCTCAGCTAAGCCGCTGCCGCTCGGATGAGCTCGTTCCATCTCTCTGTTTCTGCGTCGGGAAACGGCAAGCTCTCCGAGCCCAGTCTCCCTTCTCCCTGCCTCCCACCCGGTCCGCTGGTGCTCCCTGAGGGCTCGGTTCCCGGCAGGCTACTTCCCCCCGGGAGAAACCAGCCCCTAGGAGTTGGGTAGCAAGGCGCTGCGGCGCTGCGAGAGAAGCAGTGCGCATCCAGCCGCCTGGGCAGCGCCGGAGTTTGGGAACACTTCGCTCTCCGCGCACGCACGAACGGCACTAGCTGCCGCGCGAGGGACAGTCCCCGGGCTGGCAAGTTTGGCTCTTCCCTCCTCCCGCCTCCCCGGCTTTTGCCGTGGTCGGGGGGGAGCGCGGAGTGGGTGGCCTCGGAGAGCCGCCCCCGCCTGCCTTCAGCCCGCTCCGCTTCCCGCAAGTTACGCGGAGGCGGAGGCGCGGAGCCCCCTCCGCCAGAGCCGGGGGGGAAGAGGGCTCCCCTCTGCTCGGCGGGCGGGGGGCAGCGTCTCCCACCCCCCGCTGGGTTTCTCCCTAAAATCAATGCTGGGAGGGAGGAGGAATGAGGAGGGGGGTGACGATGGAGAATTGGGTTACACAACTTCAGTGCTGGCCTCAGCCCCATCACTTGCCTCATAGCTGGAGACAACAACTTCCCCATTATTCACTTCGCCTCTCATTAGCCCTCCGCTTTTTCATGCTGGGAGATGCGAGCGTGTGTGTGTGAGAGAGGGAGGCTGCTCGAAGCTGGGCACCTGTCCCCGTTATAGTCTCTGCCTTCTCCCACCTCGCTACCGGCTGTTTCTGCCTGCCTCCGGGAGGACGGTTTCCCCTTGCTATTTGTGCTGCCTTGAGAGGCTCCCTTAACCCCCCCAAGGTGCTTTACATCGTTCCCACCATTTTATTTTTCTCATTGCTTTCTTCGGTGTGGGGGTGGCTAGAGCAGGGGGAGCCGATCGCAGTCCGGGCTGGCGGGTGAGACCGGAGCCTTCCCCGTCCTGCGGGTGCCCGTGGCCGTGCTCCCTCGTCCCGCTGGGTGCCCTCCCTCCGGCATTCTCTGGCCGTGATCCGCAGGGAGAGACAGTGTAAGGCCAGCCCAGTCTGCAGGCAGCCGGGCGGGAGCTTTGCCCGTTCCCCAGCCCGGATCCTGCCGCTCCCCTGGTTCACCAGGCAACGCCACTCGGCTGCCCCCGGCCGCGCTGCCTTCGCGGGGAAGGGAGCGCGGGGGAGGAGAGCCGCCTGGCTTGCCTGGGCTGTGGAACGGGCGGTTCCTGGAGACGGGGCTGTGCCCGGCGGCACACGCAGCCCGGGGCGGGCGGGGGCTTCTCGGCGTGGCAGCCCTGCCCCAACTTCCAGCATCCCCCCCGGCCTCCGGTGCCTCTGTCCCCGGTCCCCAGGATTGGCAGCCGCTCCCAGCCCGCAGCCGTGCCGGGCGCCCCGGCGTTGCCCCGGGTAGGGGAGCCCCGGGCGGGCAGGGGAGCTGAGCCCGGCCGCCCCGGGACGAGCCACAACCGCGGCCGCGCGGGCTCCCGGGGCGGGCCGACACCCGCGACTCATTTGTTAAATACACTGTAGCTGGTTCTGTCGTTTGACATTTAAGTGTTTTCTTTTCATGGCTGACAGCACATACGAAAAGCTGGAGGCTGGATCATGGTTATTCAGCGGAGATCCGACGTGGTTTGCTTACATACAAAGGCTTTGCCGGGAACGTTTGGGCACTGCCTCTGATGCTGCTCTGCAGCATGTAATTATACCTCGCTTAATGTGGAGCAGCAACACACCTACTTAAAGGCTACAAACTGACTTAATATTGGAAGTCAAACAACAGGTAGAAGGGGAACCAGCGGGGACATTTGACATAATTCTTTCCCATTTACCTTCCCAGGCAATCAAGCACAGGTATCTATATTTAGTCAAAAGTAATCCTGCGACTGAAATTACATTTATAGTTAGAATGAAAGAACTTCCTTAGTAACATGAAGAGACTAGGCTTTCGGGAGCACGTAAAATTTTAATTAATAGATCTGCAGAAGTCTTTGTTTTCCCAGCCCCTTGGTAATTGAATCATTTGATAGTCACTGTAATAGGAATTCACCAGGGTTTTGGTTGGTTTGGGGGTTTTGCGAGAAAAAAAAAAAAAAATGCTGGATTTCTGGAGGTGTTGCCACAGGCGTTCCTTTATCTTTCAGTAAAATGAGAGGTGGGCTGCATTCCACATTGTTCCTCGTTATGAAATGAAATGGAAACCCTTTGTGGCTGTGCAATTTTCTGTAACTTTTTAAACAGGCAAGAAAGGATGAAAATGAACATACGTCATCGTTCATTGTGGTAGTCTTGAGGTGCAGTTCTATAAATTTCTTTGGACTCATTTTATCTGATAGATGCATCTGAATGTTTTAGAAAACGTTTGAGGGATTCTTGCCTGTTTGTCATGCTTTAACCGTCAAGGGAAGTTAGTATGGAGTCATTTAAAGGAAGCACTTTCCTAGAAACTACCCTATCATAGCAGTTATGCTTCAACAAGACAGGCAACATGGTGTTCAGCTCTGCCTGTTGAGATGGGCTTGTTTATAGAGCCGTTTGCTAATTCTGATAGGCTATGTCCTAGCAAAAACAAACATAAAAAGACATTGAGTTACTTGAAACATAAAACATGTCAGTATCATTTCTGTAAAAATTAATACTGCTAGGGATGCTAGATTTAGATGGAACTCAGTCTAAAATTTAAAATAATGTCTTTCTGATATGACTTGGGGTCTCCGGATAACCTGTTTTCAAAGGAGAAATACATATTGTTTAATACCTATAATTGTCCTGTACGTGTTTTCAGTATCATTTCCTGAACTTGTTCAGATAACTAAATACAACATTTTCATTGTCACCTAATTGCCTCAAACAAAATGTTCATAAGTATGCTTATGCACAGAGGTATCATTCAGATTAATGGAAGTAGCAAAGGGAAGACAATTCTATTCTTAAATTGAATCCAGACAGTGAAAGGACTCCCACATCTGTAGGTTAGTATTTTGTTACAAAAAAAAAAAAAAAGAGAGAGAGAAAGAAAAAGAAATAAACTTCAAAACATTTTATGTACCCTCTGTTTGCTGCTATCACTTTGTCAAAATAATTGCTATGACTACCTCACATGAAGTTACCACTATGTTCAAGGCCTACTCCGGCTGGACTGAGAGTGTTTATCTCTTTTAAAGTCATGTATTTTCTCTCTTTCCAGAGCAGTGTTTCTCAAACTGTGATGCTGGTCTCTCTAGAGAGGCTTCGTTCCCTTCTAGGGAAGACTAAAGCAATTCTAGGGAAAATAAATGGGAAAAAACTTTTTTTTAAAAAAGAATATGAGAGATCGGTTTTGAATACCCAGCTGCAAACCCAAGTATTCTGTGTATGCATTCCCACTCCTCAGCCTAGTGAGGAAATGGCCATAGAAAGGCAGAAGGGAGAACACCCAGCTCTGACCACATAATATTTTAATTTAAAAGTACATTTACGTTTTGTTAAGATCTGTATCTTTCCCAGTTTTCCATCAAGATATATATATAATGTCCTTAAGTCTGCATAGGAATAGGAAATAGGGCCAATTTGAATATAGTACAGTGGAGAGCATATTCATTCAACAAAATTTTCCCCAGTCAGTCATTGTAGACCTTTGAACCCATGGATGAGGTTTGAATTTCCGCCATCAGCCAGTACAGGGTTATCAGCTTCTCTGTGGGTGGAATGGTGTACTGATGTTTAACAGGATACTTGGTGTGAGGAGCTGGGGACAGTGTACAAGCACATGTGGGCGTGAGCACGTGTGACCTTCAGGACATATTGACATTTGTGAGGACACTTCAGGACCCTCTCTGATCTGTATATATTGGAACCATTCTGCAGATTGTTTTTACTATCACTCCTGTGCCCCTTTACACAGACATAGATTATTTTGATCAGGCATGGATTTTTGGTTGGGGAAGGCAGTTGCCATTTTTTTGCTCCTGCAGATTACTTTTTCTACAGAAACATGGAATCTTGCCTTTCATCTTATTATTACTTATTGTACAGTAGTATCATTGCATATGCGTTAATATATGCAAGTTTTAAAAGATATCCATGAGACTTTAGCCTCAATACCTTTTACATTTCTGAAAACTTTGTCTCCGTTGAATTAGGAACAATCTGAAATTATACATATTTTAAACAGAAACCAGTTCATTCAAGATTTACTCTAGAAAGGCTAAAACCCCTAGGTACCACTGATTTCAACTTCTTAAAGACATGTCATCTGTACACTGTCACAATAAACTTCCTCTTGCAACCTTTCCTTGGACAAGTAACTGCTTAATAGTGTGACTGTACAAAGCCTCCAATGAATGTAAAGATAAGATATAATTTGATTTTGCTCAAACCTGTACTGAACTGTCGTGTCTTAAACTATGATGACATTGTTCTGCTAGTAAATGGCTTTAGGTGTAAGCACAGATGTCACAGTGTAGTGCTGGGCTGCCTGTAACCAGCAGAGGGATGCAGTACGGAAAGGGGAATTCCTGGTTTTTCTATACAGTCCACTGAAGCAGTAGCCTAACTATGAGACATGATCTCTAACATAACTTGAGCATACAACTGGATTTAAATCAAGGTTACCGAATAAGAACTAGGCCTCTAGTTCTCCGTCTGGCCGCAAAATTAGCAAGATTAGACTGTGCTAAATTGGATGTTCTTCCAATTTCTGCAGTGAATAAAGAATAAGAATCATAAGGAAATTCTCTTCATGTATATGAATCACTTTCTTTAGCTTTTTACTTTTCTACATCAGTTGCAATGTCCTTTAAACCATTTTTACCAACCAATAGCTTTTGCAATAGGGAAAAATGCCATTAATGCCTGAGGAAAACTGTGACATCTTACTTTGTCCTCGCATATCTTTGTTCTGACCAGATGAAAGGCTTCACTCCACCAATGACATTCCTATTGCATTTAAGAAAATCTACACTATGTTTCTTGTAAGCATTTCTCAGCAGAATAACTGCTTAAACAAATTACTTGGATTATTGCTAATGTTATATTGACACACAAAGGCAACATTTATCAGTTGTCTGCATTTAGTAATTGAATGGTGAGTAAAGGTATGCATGCACTGAAAAGTCTTTACAAGAGTAATACTACATTGTATTGCCGGTAATAAGTCTTATTTGCTTAGGGATGATCTTTTCTTTTCTGCATCTCTTACTCATTAAAAAAAAAAATCAGAAAATTACAACAGTTTCTTACCATTTTTACCTGGAGGGCACATTCAGTTAAAAGGGCAGAGCAAGATTTAATCACTGTTATATTGCTGATGATTAACCACAATTCCTCTTGATTAATCAGAATATCATCAATGATTTACTTTTAGCAAAAGATAATAAAAAGTATCACGATTTCTTGCAATTATAGTAATGCTGTAACTTCCAGCACAAAAATTAATCAGTTTGTTACAGCTTTATAATTATTAAATTATGCATTTTAGCAATACATTCATGCATATTCTGAAATAGGGATTCCACCTCTTTCAACTTCATTTTTTGATTCACCATGTTCAAGTAAAAGGTAACTTCAGGCAGCTGTGAGGGCCCTATTCTGCTTCAGTGGAAACTGAAATTTCTATTGATTTGAACAGTAGCTGGATTGGCCAATTTTGAAAAGATTGTACTCACAATAAAGACAGACACAGTAGATTCTGCAGTTGGATAGTGGAGCCAGGTCCTGTCTAATATGAGAGCTCGTGACTGAGAACTTCTGACAATGTTAAAGATCCATGTAAGACTGAAAAAAGGAAAAATGGATGCAGCCGAGCAGTAGGTAATATTTACTTATTTATATATTTATGGAAGTAATTTGTTTTTAAATGGCATCTCTGATAGCTCCCAAATATGGTTTTGCGTGACTTCTACGGTGCGTCCTCTTCTTTTTTTCTTTGCTTTTTCTATAAAGAAATTATGAAGGACAATATACAGAGAAACCTAGTATCGTTTTAGTCTTCAGATGTTTTCTGTCTCTCCTATAGTATCCCATGGATACTGAAGTACAGGATCATGTTCTGTATTCATGTCTCTGTTGTACAGTGGCTTTTCAAAAGAAACGTTTGCAGCACTGCAGCTGAGACAGAGCTGAATAAATAATAATGAATGAAACTTTGTGTGCAGTGTTTGTTTTGCAAACTTGCATAATATATGGTCAGCATTTTAAAATTACATTTTGCAGCACTTGCTTCACACCTTATTCTCATTTTAAAGGTGATGACTTTTTCATGTAATTTTGCCAAAGTATGAAGTCTTTCTTATTTCTTGTCTCAATTTTCCTTGCTTTTATTAGAAAGAGCAATTTCTAAACATATATCGCAGTATTCTTATTGAAATGCTGTCACAGTTCTGTTGTTTTTAGCAAGTCCTTGACATTTGTCAGAGAGCAAATCTGGGGCTTAGAGATATATCTTTTCCTCATTTTATGATCTGTAGATCAAATATAGCTGTGATATAACACTTCATAAATAATTATTTACTTCTTTTGACCTGTATTACTTTCCATTTTGAGTTCACATACCATACTCAAGAGAACACAAACATTCCAAAATACTTTGCTTACACTGGTGCTGAAACACCAGCAATGCACAGTGCAGCTTGCTTTGCTCTGTGGTTGAAGCTTAGGTTCAAGGGTGAGCCTAAACACGATGGGGACCACAACCAGGATATTCTCCTTTTTAAATACTGGCCCCAGGTGTAGCTTGGATTTAAAGCACCTTCACTGTTTTTGCAATGCATGCTGCTGAAATGGATGGAGGAGCTTGACTCACTTTGTCTAGTGTATCCAAAATTCACGAACAAGGGCCTAGGCTTGGCTTTGCGCATTGCACTTGGGCTAGAACTTGCCTTTTACGAGTGCACTGGGGCTCACTCTGAACTCATAGTGCATATAATGCAGATTCACCTGTAGCTTGGGACTCACATCAGTCTGCTGGTGCCCAGCACATCTGGAGGAGCAAAGAACAGAGAGGTGATTTTGACAAGAAGCAGCTGATGTTGGGAAGCAGGTGGATAGATATCTCAGGAGTACACGTGAACTCATGGAACCTGCCATGCCTTAAAGAAAGAATGCAGGTGACTGATAATAACAAAAAAAAGGGGGAAAAAAAGTGATGCTTTTTGCACAACAGTGAAACTCTTGAAAAGGCCATTTTGAAGAAAAAAATCAAAGTATTTTAGCTTATTTTTAGACTAATTTTACATGCTTCTGGTTGCGAAAAAATGGTCATGACAAATCACACTGTTCTCACTAATGTCTGTGGGATATCAATCCAGAATCTGACTGCTCCCAAGTGACTAAGTAGACTATTTTAGCTTTGCCCCAGCAGCCGGATTCTCTATTGGTATCCTGCTGATTTTCTTACAATACATAGATTTCTGAGTCATACTAAGCATTTTTTTTTGGGGGGGAAGCTGTTTCATAATTTACTGTTAGAACATCAGTAGAATCAAACAACTGCTAATATCACAATCGGTGATCTGCATTTGCAGACATCTCTCTTGAGAAATTAGATTGATTATCTTAGCATGTAAATATCCCCAGTGCATGCTTTGACCCATTGTTTGCAGTGTCTCTAACACTGAAGAATGTAGTGTTAATAGATTTTATGAAGTCAACAGTGGCAGCAGTAGTAGCATTTTGATTGTGAGCTGTACTCAGCTGGCTATTTTGGTCTTGCTTTCCCACGTGGCTTATATAGGGGAGGTTTTCTTGTGGTACTTGATCAACAGAAATACAAATGCTGAAATTTTCTTTTTTCCAGGTACATAATGTAGTTATCTTGAAACAAGTCTGCCAGTTTGTAGAGAAAAAGCATTCTATTGTGCGGAACTAGATATGTTGGACATAGACTGTAGTCATCAGCTGAATAGTTTGGTTTGCTGTATGTCAGAATCTGACCAGTTAGGATCTGATCCAAAGGCAGGGGAACTTGCAAAGAAAATGTATAAATCTTATTAACCTCAACAGACATTGAATCTGGCCTTTATTATAGCCACATATCACACAGAGAATTTACATTAAAACAAGGATGCTGGAACTATTAATAATAAAGAGAATGAAAATGTTTAGTTATTATTAATATGAAGTGCTATGCAAACAATCACAGAAATGCTGTTTACATTGAAGATCTGTGATGCCTCAAGTTTTTTGACCTATTCTTTGTGTCTCACTCCACTGGCTTTCACTAGTTACACAATTTCTTTGTTTCTGAGGAGATATTAACCTTTAATTGCTTTCTTTAGCAACATTTAGTAAACAGACTGATAGCATGGAGATGATCTATGCAAACAGCAAAGAAGGATTTTTCAACTCATGTTGCCATGACAATTTAGATTTTTCCTGTCAACTCTTGAGAAGCTCCAAAGTAATTTCTTTAAAGCAAGGAATCAGGGAATATTTTAGAAATTGAAGGTGCTCTCTTTTTTTCAATTTAGTATCATTTAAGACAGTGAGAGGCCTGACCCAAAAGATTTAAAAATCTACGAACAAGAAATAATTTTAAAAAATAAGATGATGAAGCCCTCTTCATGTATCTGTGTTCATTAACACTAGCAGAGAAAGTGACTTCAGATGCATTATCCAATGATTTAGATTTCATTAACTACATAATAAGAATAAATAAACATAATAAAACCAGTAATGGATAATGAAGAGGCCAGCTTATAGTTGTCATTTTGATCATGACAATATTTTATCTTGCAGCTGTTTTGAGGAAATTAGAATCCAGGATGATAGAAGAAAGAGGGACTAATAGTTTTACTTTTGTTACAGTTCCAATTATAAAATTAGTTCAATGAATGAGGAATAAAATAGAAAAGCTGTTGTCCACATATTTAAATTATTATCCAAGCTATTTCCCATATACAATGTTATTACTAACTGAGCTGAACTTATTTGTTTTAAATGAAGTGAGTTGTTTTGAAAATACCTAAAACTAGTCCAAACTACTTGAATTGCATTCATAAAAAAATAAATTACTGGCTTAAAAAGGTATTTCTTAGTTTGCTGTTAGCAGTGAGGGAAAAACGGTAAAAGAAAAGAAGATAACATGAAGTGGTGTTTCTGCTGAGTAAATAAGTTTCTCTGTATAAAAGACAAGAAAAGTAGCTCAGTAATAGTTTTCTTTTAAAGATGTTCCTGGCAGATGATGGCTACTGAGTTGGTGTAGTTTGTTTACCGCTTTGCAATGGATTTGAGATGAGTCATATCACATTAGAAGGAAAATTGAGAAGTTGTTTTGTCAAATTGAATTCAGTTTTCCTTTTTTTTCATATATAGTCAAATTATTAGTACTATTTAAACAGACACCTAATTGATTTTTTTAGTGTTGATTGGTGTTGTGTCCATAAATCCAAATTCCTGTTGCTAGAAATGGTAAGTTCACATCGGTAATTTCTGTATAATGAATAAGGTGACTGAGCTCTGGAGTTTCCTTTCAGTTAGCCTTGTGCATTTTCTTTAAAGTACGAGCTATTTAACTGCCAAGCTAGTTTGGACCACAGTAATTTCAACCTTTACAAACATGGCTGTTTTTTGCAAGCCTTTCTATCCTCCTGTCTTTAGAGCGGGAGTTGACTGAGTAAGTCAAGTTTGCATATTGTAGAGAAATCTTTATTTCTGTTTTACTTCCTTACTAACTTTGTAAGGCCACTTTACTGGTAATGCATCTCACTGTATCCACAAACAGTGTTCAGTTAAAGTGGTACTTATATGAATATTTGATAAAGAAACAGACTTATGGATGGAATACACTTACGATACATCTGGTCATACGCATCCAGCATGAAAACCAACCTTCTTTTTCCAAAATATCTGATGGGAGAGACATCTGTTGACTAAAAGAATACATATATACTGAACAATAAAAGCATCTGTTTGAATTCATTTTACCTACAAAACAAGTTTTAATGCTGGGAAGGGGACAGAAGCTACTTTTTATTGTCAAGAGCTTAGATTTGTATTTTTACCAAAAAGTGCCAAATTTCTGCACTTCCCATTGACTTAAGAGGAAACTGCAATTTTCAGCAATTTTGAACATCGAGGAGTTCATACTGTACTGTATTTACACTTGAGAATCATCATAATATGAATGTAATACAGTGCTTTAAAGAGAACGGATATATAACAATAATCAGTATTTACTGCTGTTGTATCCCACGTAGTATCTGAATTATGCGAAGTTTATGGTGTTATTTTTTTTTGGAAGGAGAGATTCCTAAAAGGAAGTTGTGGTTTGTTTTTCTTTAAAACTGTTGTACTTAAGTAATTATGTGTATTAAAAAAAAAACCCTCAGTCTGATGTACCATAGAATAAAATGTTTATGATTACAAAGCGAACATTAAATGTAGCAGCAAATCAGAATTTGGAGTGAAGCCAACTCATAGACTACTGACTATATGGGGTAATGGAGTCTGTTGTCCTGGCCCAGAATTAAAAACAATCAGTTTCACCTCCACTTCATTTTCTCTCTGAAGTATGCATAATTTTTACTTTTATCCCACATTGATGGTAAGTAATTGCAGTTTCTCGGGGGTCCATTTTTCTTTCTAAGAAACAGGCCATTTGTAAGGGCTGAAGCAGTACTTTACAGCTCTGTTAGAAGAAAGGTATCTACCCAATTTTACCACTATAGGATAGGCAACAAACTTCTCTTGATAGTTTTGTGCATTGCTCTAGAGACCATATTTGCAGGATGGATAGATTTGTGCAAATGTTTTGAATGTGCTTTGTCACATAGCACTGGTACATTCAGGTACAGTTTTGTAAAGCAGAAGCACTTTGTGCAGCTGTCTCAATAGCAGTTTGCTTCTCAGATCTACTCAGTCACACTGCTGTTGTCTACGTACTATTCCAAAAGAGTGATGTGCATGAGGATCAGGTCCTCTCAGGGCAAAATATCAATTAAAAAAAGAAACTACCCTTTTACACTAGAAAGATAATGTACTGCCCACTGTGAAAAAATAAGCCATTGTGACAGAGACTGTGCCAGGTGAGGGATAGGCAGTCAGCACAGAGGACTGCATAGACAGCTGATGGAAATCATCCTTATATTTCATTGACACACTCTCCAGTAGTGCCACTGAGGAAGATAAGCTATCTCAAAAAAACCCAAAAAAACCTAAACCTCAAGTGTGACAGCACGTACTGGGGGTTTCAGTCAGGACTATTTTATTTTTTTTAATCATTCCTTACTCTCATCATTTACCCTCTTCCACTCATTTATTTTCTAGGATAGTGTGTTTATTATTATATTTATTTTTTAAATGAGACTTCATTATGCAGTGAAATGTACAGAGTGTGATTTGCTTTACAGTAAATCCTAGAGTATAGAGATCCATCATGCAAAGTATTATATGAACATAGAGAAAATTAAATGGACAATGTGGACAACATTGTGAAAGGCTACTCAGGTCTGGGGAATGCTATGTCCTGCATGACCAGAATCAAGAAAAAACCCTTATCTTCTGAAATTTAGCCCATAGCAGCTTTATGCTGGCCTGTATTTTACAGAGCACCTAGCCCAGATCGGTTCACTCTTATTATAAATTATTTCAGGTTTTTTTCTGATGTCCATTACTGTCTTATTGGAGAGCACTGCACAATCACCTTCCCTTATTGTCTCCAGTAACACGCTGGTGTCTTGCTGAGCAGAACTGGTAATACAGCTCAAAACTTAAACTTTCTGATGGCAAGTGCTCTCAGTGGAAGCCCTGGTGCTGCTGCTGTCCAAGTCTGATACATGGTCTGATAAATAATGACCAGCACTCGCATGGTCATGATAGTTCAATTGCTGAGGTGTTACACAGGCTTTACTCTGACGTGCTGAAAATAATGACTTTTATCTCGTAGGATGGGCACAGCTAACACCATCAGATTTGCAAAATTAAACACTATTTCTCTTTCCCCCTACTTTTTCTTCAGAATTTTCCTTTTGCAGACATTATGTTTCTTGTTCCAGTCACTCTATAATTTCCTCCTCTGCTGAAGGAGTATAAGACACCTTCTTCATTGTGCTCCAGAGTGGCTGTTTAACATTCTCATGGAGGAAGGCACCCAGGGTATAATCTGTGATGACTCCAGCACTGGGAGCAACCAACACAAAGGCTGAAGATTGGCACAAGGCACTCTTAAGACTTGAAGGACTAAGTCAGGGACATAAACTGTGCCCAGATTTTGTATACGTCCCATGATTTTGGTTAAGTTTTAGTCTTCACATATTTAAAAATGCAAAAAGTGTCACATCAAATCAGACCAGTATATCCTCTCTCTGACAATGACCATTAGCAAATGCATAGGAAACATGCAGGAAACAAGATATAGACAGCCTTATATTTTAGCAGCCTCTGGCCAGTTTAGGGAACTCTTAGCCGGAGGTTGCATCTATGTTCAACATCCATCAACAAATTTAACCTTCATGAATCTGTTCTTAAACCTATTCATAATTCAGACTACTACACTGTTTTCTGACAAGAAAGTCAGTTCAGTCCCTGCTATGTGGAAAAGCACTGCATTTTGCTTGTTTAGATGCTTCTGCCTGCTCATTTCCCTAAGCCCTTCCAGCTCTTTGGAAATACTTCACCCTCCATAGAATGTTGCATCTAATAGATAGGAAGGGGTGAAATGAATTCTTAAATGACACACTTTTCCCATGTACCCCTAAAAATTCCATATGGATGTTTATATTAACTAACTCCAAATGCATTTCTCATGATTTTTAACTATCATGGTGCTGTAATTAGTGTTGCTGATGCACTTAAAAGAATAACAGCCTGTATTTCATTATATAGAGCTGCTTTCATCTCATTACGTATTTTTTTTAGTCTCATCAATGATTATATGATTGTTTGCTTTCCAATAAATAGTAAAGAGTATTATCTGAATGACAGTGATGGTCAACATTTTGCCCTATGAATGTTTTCTGGAGGGACAATAGAGGAAATGCTTAAGATAATTAGGTCCTGGTAAGAAACGAATACAACAAACCAGGTGCTTAGTGATCTCTCCCACTGACATTGACTTCAATGGAGTGTGTTAGTAGTTCATTGATAATAATAATGGGCACTGCACAATAGCTTCATCTTGTGTGCATGGTGGTCAGCCAGTCCAAATCCGATGTATCACAATGTATCACAAGTCATATCTTGATGGTGTTCTCTTTCCTGAGACAATAAGCAAAAAATCTTCTTAAAACTGGTGAGGGTTGTGTCAAACTTTAGTGATGAGATCTGGTGAAGAATTGGGGTTTGGAGATTAGAATTCCTGTTAGAAGAGGTTTGGGAAGAGGTCCATTATACTGAGAATCCTGAAACCCTATTATCCTTCCAAATCAACCAGTTCACCCCTACCCTGCCCAGAATCAAGACCCATATCTAGAACAAATTGCTAAAATGTAGGAACAACTTGGAAAATTTTGCCCCTAGATAGAGGTTTGTCTCAAAATATGCAACAGGAGCTCCCAATTTGTAGGTTTCTAGTTTGAATTTCATGTTTGAAAATTTGTCACTGTCCAAAAAAAAGAATTGTTTCTCTTGTTCCCTAAGACAGCAGCCTTCCCTCATGCATTTAAGTGGACTCTGAACAGGATGTATGAATTATGCCCTTCCTGTTTATACCACCTCTTTCTTTCCCTCTCAGGACTGTCTGCATAAAAGCATGTCAGCATCATAAAGCCAAAACAAAGCAATGCAAATAAATATTTAGGAAAAGCATAGCTGACCATTATAAACAAGGGTGGCATGAGACGGAAGAATCCAGAATCTCATTAATGTTAGTAAGTGTCCCATGACTGTTCTTACTACTTTCTGAAAAGCCCTGCTTCGTTTCCATAAAAGAGAAATTTCTGAATATTTCTTGATAGAGTCTATTCAGGAAAGGAAGACATTAATTACTCCTGTCCTGTGCAAACAAAATCATTGCTTAGCTTTTGAGAACCGACAAGAACACGGTTTCAGAAGGATGACTGGAAAAGGACTACATCCGGACAAGACGTAATGTATCTGAAGTACTGCAATCTAAATTTCCAGACAAGGGAATGATTGAATTCTTTGAGTAGGGCTGTTTTAATGGGACAACAGAGTTATTTTTCAAGCAAATTTTGTTTTCTGCTTGATTGGAAAAAATTAAACATTTATTAAAAGAACAAAATATCTAAACAGGTAAAGACTATGATCAAAGATGTAAGTTTACAGATAAATACTGTGTTTAATTAAAAAGTAATTGCTTTAATGCTGGTTTTCAATGACATAAAATTTTGTGTAGTACTGTGTTTATATATTAAGCTTCCCTCTTTTAACAATTACTCACTTGAGCATAAGAAAAATGCCATATAGAATATATCAACAACTTTTACCAAAGGATCGGATGGAATGTCATTTAGCTACTTGAATTAGAATAATGTTTCTTCAGAGAAAATTGTTTAAAGAGATGTTTTTGATAAACTTTAAAATTTCTTACTGTTATATTGCTGGCATAATCCTTCAATATTCTTTTCTTTGCATAGAAATGCTTTTTTGTTAATATTGCATATGTACCTGAAAATTTCACAAAATAAAAACCTGCTGATTATTCTTATGCAATATAATATAACTTACTAATTCAAGAGCTAGATCTGGTATGTGCTGAACTCTTCAGTTCCTAATTAATTTCATGTATGTGGAGGACACTCAGCGGTAAATAAATACACAGAAGAATTTTAGCATCGAGGCCTCCCTTTATTTTGAAGATATTTACATCGAGTACTTAGATTACTGAACTACCATTCAACATCTACTTTCACCCCCAAAACACCCAAATTTACACGTCATTTAGAAAATTTTCTATGAGTATAAAATAGCTTTTCTGGGCATACTCAGAACAGTTGCATACCGTCAATTTGTACAGCACTGTTATTGAACAGTCCTTTTAGTCTTCAATATAGATGCTCTTCCATAGGGATAAAACTGCTTGGCTTTCTTTAAGTGCGCCTGCCAACTTTGGCTTTACATAAGATATTCCTGGAGGTGGAAGTGGTTCCCTCTCATTTTCCCACAGTAGACAGAATAATTTCACAGTTGGAGCACTTAGCTAGATTGTGAAAAGATCTACATTCAGCATCCTCTTTTCTTAGAAAGTTAAAGCCTCTCTCATCCTTTTTTCTGGTATGTACTGTGACTTCCCCTATTGGTGCTGTGAAAGTTTCCTGTTAAAGTTTACTTTGGAGGTTGAAGGTTTGGGTTCCAAATATTGCTTAAAGGAATTCAATGTAAAAAAATTGCTGGAAGAGTAACTGGACTCCTACTGGTCCCCTATTACACAGAAAGCATTACTCACCGTGTCAGAGTCGTGCTCCCAGTTGGGTTTTTTTGTCTTGCTTGGTGAATATTCAATTATTCTGTGAAAAGTGGAGCTGTAAGTAGTCCACCTGGAACACTCTGGGGTTCATTTGCCAGGAAGTACCTAAAAGAGAGGTGCTGCAATATGTATTTTCAGCTTGTTTCAGGAAATAATCAGTAGCTTTTATCATTAGGGACCTAGCAATCATGATGTTATAAAATCTACAAATAAATCTTACAAATAATGTATATACTATTATCAGGGGGATTGTCCTGTGGTTTGTATTTATTTGACCTAGGAAATTTTTTTTTCTTCTAGTACAAAGTCTGCAATGCCACTTAACTTGTGAGATACCTGCCACATCTGTGCTGACATCATGATTGATTTTGAAGAGATGAAAAAAATCAGATCTAGGTATAATGCGTCCATTTGGATTTGCATGCATTAGTCTTATGGTGCCCAGTTACAATAGTAAAGAATATAGTATAAATACGTGTGTGTGTATGAGAGAGGGAGAGAACTGCAGTCATTTCAGTCTCTTGTGGAGGTAGTTCTGTAGTTACCTTTCACTGTTCTTCAAGTTTTGTCCATTTTGTAATAATGTAAAAAACTTTCCCTTTGTTTATGAGTACAGCTACCACACAGGAAGATGCCATGTCTGGAATACTTAGCCCTAACCCACTGAAGTTCTGCAGCTCAAGTTCATAACCTTGAACTTCAACAGGGATTTCTGAAAACAAACAGAGTGATGTGCTGGTAGTGTATTGCCTTGCTTATCAACTGCAACGTTTTCACCTCAAGGCACAGGGAGTAACGGTAATCGAGGCTGGAGGCCACAGATGTAAATTTATCACTAAGTCCATTTCTCTCAGGATGACACATTGCATTTTGGCTCCCTGTAAGAGAAGGAATGCATTTGGAACAGCTCTTGATAACTGTTCCACAGTGCTGAGCATTACAGCACCCTGGAAAGCTCCTCCCCATCTCCATGAAAGCAAATCAACCAAAATCTGTTGAATTTTACAGCTCTATATTGACAACAACAGTTTGTTCCATTTTAGTGCACATAGTAAAATAGCACATGCACATGCACACAAAAAACCCACCACCACCACCACCAAAAGAAACAGCATAAAGTACACATTTCTGTGAATTATTTTTTTTTCCTCACGAAAACCAATTTTGAAAACATACTTTTAAACAGCTAATGAAGAACTCTGACAAAACACTACTTACTGACAAAATTTAAACCAGATCTGTCTAGGAATTGGTTTTGGTGATTGAAAAAAAGCAAGCAAATTTTCTTTCTTCAAAAAAGATTAAAGGCTATCCAAGAAACTATACATGAGTGAGTTTAACAAGGGTTGTGAGGAAAATTAAACTACCATAAGGAAGTGTGAAAGAACAGCTTGAAAATCAGTTTGATTAAGGATCACCAACATAGATTCAGGCAGGGGAGGTCATGCTTAACTAACCTGCTGGAGTTCTTTGAAGATATTACTGCCACTGTAGATAAGGGAAATTCAGTGGATGTTGTCTACTTGTAAGTCTTTGACAAGGCACAACGTCTGAGATTAATGGCTAAGAGAAATCATCATGAAGGCAAAGAAACTGGGATTTAAAACTAGTTTAAGTGTAGGTCGCAAAGGGAAAACGTAGACTGTGTTTCTGAGGAGTCATATTTAGGCCCTTTGTTGTTCATGATTATGTATGTCTGAATGCAAGCGATGAAAGAATTTGTAGCTTATGTGGAATCTGAAAAGATAGCAAGAAGCACAGAGCAATGTGATCATGTTCAAAAGGTGTCGTATCATCTATATAACTTCAGCAAAAATAATCATCATTTGACCAGGAATGCAATATCAAACTAGAAAATACTAAATAAAACAATCATCCTATATGTTAAGCAAGAGAAGAAATTGGGAAGTATTGAGGAAATAAATTGAAGCCATCAGCCTAGAGCAAAGCAGCATTTTAAAAGGTCACCAAGATGCAAAGATATTTTAGAAGACAGAAAATGTATCAAAGAAAACAAAGATTATTGTTGGTGTACACAAAACCATAGTAAAAGCATCTCTAGGACACAATCTACATTATTGGTAATAGTTGTTCAGGGAATATAGTATTTTCATGTGGGATTCATTGTAGGGAAACAAAGGATAGAAGGTCCCAATAACTGAACTGTGATCGAATCATAGAATCATAAGGTGGGAAAACCTCTGAGATCATCGAGTCCAACTGTACCTGTCTCCCCACTAAACCATGTCCCTAAGGAACTCATCTACCTGTCTTTTAAACACCTCCAGGGATGGTGACTCCACCACCTCTCTGGGCAGCCTGTTCCAATGCCTGACCACCCTTTTAGAGAAGAAAGTCTTCCTAATGTCCAGTCTAAGCTTCCCCTGGCAAAACTTGCAGCCATTTCCTCTCGTCCTATCACCTGTCACTTCTGAGAAGAGACTAGTACCCATCTCGTCACAGCCTCTTTTCAGGTAGTTGTAGACAGTGATGAGGTCTCCCCTCAGCCTCCTCTTCTCTGAGCTAAACAACCCCAGTTCCTTCTGTCGCTCTTCGTAGACTTATTCTCCAGCCCCCTCACCAGCCTCATTGCCCTTCTCTGCACACGCTCCAGCCCCTCAATGTCCTTCTTGTAGTGAGGGGCCCAAAACTGAACCCAGCACTTGAGGTGCGGCCTCACAAGTGCCGAGTACAGGGGCACAATCACCTCCCTGCTCCTGCTGGCCACGCTGTGTCTGATACAGACCGCAGTAATATTAAAGAACCTCAAGAGTTTTTTTGCTGTAAACCAGGAAAATATATAGTATTTTTATTGTAGTAGGACCCAGAGATTCTAGTCAAAATTAAGGTGTTAGGCATGCTAATGGAAGACAGTACCTTCTGTGTCAAAGAGCTTATCATAAAGCATATATATATATATATGTTTAGAAATAGAAATTTCTTACACTACATTTATTCGAGTCTTAACCAAAGTCACTGCTTCTACAGACCTCTACTAAAATCTAACATTAGATTACATTCTTAAGGAATTTCCATATTCCTTCCTAAACATCTGAATTCCGCAGGAAAAAATATTAATTTTTATGAGAAAATAATTAAATAACATGTTTAAGTAAGTCCAGTGGACACTTCCTTTTGTGGAAGAAAAAATGAGGCAAACAAAATTAACAAAAAATGACTGAAAAGGCTATTTTTCTAATTAGGATTAACTTGATTTCTTCTGGACTTCCTCATGCTTTGGGGTCTGCTAAGAAAGAAAAATATTTTCAGAAGATCAGTGTTTCCCCCTAGTTATGGAAAGTTTCTTTGTGGTATGACTCAGAGGTTTGAAGTTCATATATTCAGTCTTTTATATGTATATTCAGTCTTGTAGCTAAGGCTATATCCAAAAAGGGACTTTGCTGCTACGACACTAGGAGCCCTAGTACCTAACTTCCAGGCATCTGGTCCCAAAAAATGAAACTAGAAGTCTGCATTAAGCCTTAATTCTTTTTGGGGAAATCGTAGGCATATTGGAATAGAATAATAAATAAGCACCGAGCAGGGTGTTTGTAGCAGTAGATACGATACCCCCTCTTCCTCCCTCTGCGAGGAGAGAAATATTTCAGTCGGCCCTGCAAGAAAGAAATCCTTCTATCCTCTTATGTTCCATCTTCCTAGGTATCCTTTTCCTAAAGCATAAGAAAAGCCATTGTCATTTCAATTTTAAAATATAATAAAAGAAGAGTCTTACCCGGCATTCATACTCTTTGGTACAGTACAGTTAGGCATCCGCATTGCCTCAGGACCTACATCTCTCAGGACAGAGTGAAAAAAGGCTGCCTCTGGTAACACTTCTTTATTAGCTAAAACAGGCACAGGCAATGTTAACGCCACTGTAATCCCTTGTAATGCTTACATACAATTAGTATGCCTATACAACATATGGAAATCTCAGTCCAAGGTTGAACATTCTTTGCTCAGATGGCACATAGTCCCCTGTCTGGTGGTGGCTGTAGATCCTACTTCTCAACCTTCATGTTATTCTTTATATGGTTCATGTAAAATCTTCCTAATCTTCCAGTCCCAATAAGTTTTACTCAGAGCAAAACTTGCAATGGGAACATGAGTCAATGAAAACATTGTTTTCCAAGGTGGCTTCAGTTCAGTGGTTATGACCTAACTCGTCTTCTGTAGCATTTGTAATCACTATTGAAGAATTTACTTTATGTGGCAGGAGATGCAGTCTGAAGGCAAGGCACTCCTTGGAACTTGGGTCAAGGGCATTTTCTGTGTCTCTCTCCTCTCCTGTCAATCCTGATCATAAACACAGGTAGGGACAGGGAATTCAGCCTTCCTTTAGGGCTTGTTTCACTTAGATGAAAACAATTCAAGACTTATGTGAAAGAGTTGGGAGTGAGGAACAGTATTCTACTTATCTAGTGACATTTACTGGGAAGTGTTCAGGTCTAAAACATCCTATAAGGACTTTTATACACTTTATACATGGAAGTCATTAGAAAAAAACCCCTCAAGCATCATAGAGTTTAAGGCCTTCCAGGTTGACACAGAAATAGTTCCAGTTAAGACCAATGTATTTTTCATCAAGGAAGATGCTACCTTGCTGGTTAAGGAGTGTAGAACAAGACCTCCAGTGCATGTGAGATGGGCAGAGGCAGTGCTGCCACCAACAGCCAGAAAGCATGCTGAGTCCGGAGGGACACCGGTGGCCAGGGATGCTGGCAGGTGGAGATGCTGGCTGCTTTCCTCCTGTCTGTTACAAGATGCAGAGTCAGAAGGCGGCCTGCAGATGTGACTGCTGTCAAAGACAAGGGCCTGATTATTTAATAGTCCGCTTTGCTTTTGACTTTACTACAGATTTGACTGGAGTTTTTTAAATGATTTTTCTCAGGCATGAAGAAGTGCATTTTAAATTTTCTGATTAGATAATGAGTAGTCTTTTTTCTGAAACAATAAGAAATCCAGGTTAACATCTCACAGAACAGTTTTTATAGAACACTGACAGCAAAAGCTGTTTTTTGCAAAGAAGAAAATGAGTACATTTACTTGATGCAGGGTGTTATACCAAAGTAGAGAAGAGGCATACTATTTTATATTTACCATTGCTTTCTCTCTGCATTCATTCTGTTAACATTCAAGTGAAACAAAACATTTCTTTTCCTTTATAAATGTCGTGAGAATATCACCTGTGGAAGACAGCTTATTAATCATTTGCTGCTAAAACACACAGGCTTAGAGACTTGCCTTCGCTATTTATATAAAAACAGGCAAACAGTTTTCAGGTCATGCTCCCAAACCATATTTATTTAAAAAAGAAAGTTGATAAATTGTTTACTGTGACAAGACAGCATAGATTTTAAATCAGATTTCAAGTGAAGAGGTACATTGTTTATTTGACATCCTTCCTCATTTTTCCCAGTTAAAGTTCTTCCAGAAATTAACAGCTGAAAAATTTTTAAAACCCTAATATCTTTATTAATTCACTTTACCTAGCAAGGTTTTTAAGCTTTTTTAACTAATAAAATCAAAGGTATCAGCAGAGATTTATCTAGGGTCCACAAGGTAATAAAATCTTACAGTAGTTCTTCATGCTAGAATTTCTGTAATATTCAAAACATGATTGATCACCAACAAGGATTTACTGTGTGTTTAGCATGGCCTACTCTGTATACAAAGTGTGATTGCAGAAGTCAATTCCAAACAATTCCAATTAATTCAGACGTACTGTATTAATATAAAATCTGCAGCTTTTTACTTTGAAAATGAAAAAACTCTAAAAGTTTGACGTGGAGCTATTGTTTGCTTTAAAAAATTACTATGCCCCTGTCTATTTTCTCATATTGATTTCATGAGGATAACATGACTCCACTGGATATTATTTGACACGCTGGAACAGATATCAAACAATCAGAAAGTACAAAAGGTGTGATTCCAGAGGGAAAAGTACGATTATACAAGTTGTTACTTTTCATACACATTTAAAAGTTCACTTACAGGATAACAAAGCAAAAACCTTTGACCATTCTACAGAGAACAGCAACAGTCTCCTATGGAGCTCAACAGACAGTGAGGTAAATTTTTTAAAGGTAGGATCTAATGGCTATAAAATGTTAATCCATCTGGGTGTTTTAGGAATCAAAATCTTACTTTCAAAGTGACTCGGACATTTAGAATAAGTCCTGTTAAAGGATTCAGGTGCTAACATGAGTACAATCAAAAGACTCCCGCCAGGCACCAGACTCCTTACACTTGTGTAGGGAGCATTAGATACCTGAGAACAGAGCCCCAGACAGCAGTAGAGTGAATGGGCAGAATCCAATGGATGGCAATTAGAGAATATTTTAGTCTCTCAGAACATCAAAGAATCACACAGCGTTTTTTACAAGTCCACTACCAAAACCTCCCCTGAATCAGGATGCTTAAATGGCTTCTTTACAGAAAATAAGTCAAGGTCACTTTTTGAAGGACTGGTGCCAGAAGAGGAGGAAGTAGTACTGTGGTCTTTCTATGTTGACTAGTTGCAACATACTCCAAATATAATTTCTTTTTGCCACTATAGGAGATTTATATCTATACTTCTTATTCATCAGAAGTTATCCTAACCATTAATCTCGGGCATATGGGTTGTGCTTCCTGCCAAAAAGTTTCCACTGTGCAGAAAAGAATTCAAATACCTTGGGTCAGCAAGGATCATCTAGAATCAGGAAGTTTGGAGAACCATGTAGTAAGGATCTTTTTTATTTTAACAAACAGTTATGGCTTTAAATGACAAATAAAAAAATGGCAGAAGGACTGATTCTTCGATTTTCTTATTCCTAGATAAACTACCAGATTACCAAATTATAGTTTTGTGCATCATGTGTTTTCTCAACAGAGGAGTGTGTATGTATGCCATACAGAATTAGACAGCTTAAAAAGGAGAGGCTGAGAACAGACATCATGCTTAGGATACCGCTAGGATGAAGAGATGTGAATTTGAATGTCTGTCACAGGGCTAATGTTCTGGCTGAAGAGTAGTTCAACAGCAGCAATATCTAGATATCCTGTGGCATAAAAGGATAAACTGCCTTTATTTTATGCACAGTCTTATTTGTTGAAGTGCTCCAACAGCACTCGTCAGATCAGATCTTTCACATAGCGTAGATGGAGAAAGATCTTTCTGTACTTGTGTTTATTAGGCTTCAAGATGATCAGTACTAACATGCTTTTGAATTTGCCCAGAAGCAGACCAGTATCTACCCAGCTTATTCTCATGCTGAAAACAGGGTGCCTAAAGCTGAGGTTGCAGGAGAGTGCTTGTGCTCTTGCTTATGCTTAAGTTACTTTGTAGAGTTAATCTTCGGATACTCTAATAACTTTTACTCAGTCTTTAATGATTTTGTTTCTTTTGATACTTCACTTAACTAAATGTTGTTCCTTTTGCCACTCTGCGTTATTTATTCTAGTTTTATACAACAGCAGCATAAGTATTTACTAAATTTACATACTGAGATCCTAGCATCACTTTCTTGGATGTTAATATTGGAAATTAGTGAGTGTAATGGAGAATATTCAGGTGGTCAGTTGACTTCAGTGAATGATCATCGTGTATTAACAATGGCCTGCTAGATATACATCATGCTGAGTTAAAAATTTTTATGAGATGTGCCTCTTTTGCATTATCTTAGTTTTGAGTATTAACTGTTCTAGGAATGTAAATTATTCAGCCTATTTTTACATTTTTAATATAAACTTTCTAGTTTGTAAATTAAAGTTGATAGTATGGTTTTGCAATGTGAATGGCCATAGCACTCTTAAGAAGTTGCCCATTAGCTAAGCTGAGACACCTGAATACCTTACTTCACTCCAAATATGAGCCAAAGTCGTAAATCAATACAGATCAGCTTCTGTAAGACTCTCAGAGTACACATAAGATAGTGATAACTTGGTTGCTGTGGGAGCAATTTGTTAAGTTACTGTAACTTAATCAAGTGTTTGGTTCTCAGGTTGCACAATGATCAGGGCGTAGTACTTATCCCCTTATCTTGTGCTCAGTGCCATCCAGAGTTAGTAGCAGTATTATTAACAATAGCAATGTATCATTATTGCACATACAGTAACAGCATTTTCTTTTTTATTCTTTTCCTGAAGATATTCAAATGCAGACACACCAATTTCTGCGTGCACACTGCAGTAGTGCAGATTGCTTTCATGCAGATTCATGGAAGCTCTGGCATGGGATCTCACACTCCTATGGCATGACACACAGCAGAGGAATAAAAAGCCTGAACAAAAATGTAACACGGTAGCTTCTAAAGCACAACAAGCTATCAGATGATTTTAGTATAAAAATATCTAACAGTCCTTTCAGAAATTCAAGCTTTTTTTTTCCTTTTCTTTTGTTCTTTCTCAACATTATGATTCTTGGCACCAGTTGCTACACTACCTTTTACTGGAAAGACAACAGTGTCACCACACTGATTCAGGTTTTCTGGAGCACAGCCTTTCTTCTATGAAGAAGAATTTTTGATGCTTTCTTCCCAGTTCCCTCCCTTGAGCGAAAGAGACAGTGGCTTTGAGGAGCGTGACAATGATCTGCACCGTGAAGATCTGTACACTCACTGCTAGTTACTGTATTTGTATTTTCTGACCATAATAGTCTTGCCAAGGAGTGAATTACAGTCTTTTAAGTACATAAATATCTATAAGCTAGCTCTCCAGCTTGCAGGGCCAGTAGAAGTGGTAGAGAGAATAACTTACCAAACACTCCCATTAAGGGCACAGTGCTATCTGATTGTCTTGTATGCTTCTTTTGTATTAACCCCTCAGTCACTCTGACAAGTACATTTGAAAAGAGAGAATGAGATGATTTTGACAGTTTTGCATAAAATAATGATGTAGAAAATCGAAGACTGCCAGAAAGAAAAGCATCACATAGTAATGATGCTCTAGGTTTATAGCATCTCTTAAAAGAAATAAGAGATGATCATGAGTTTTTTTGGTTCATTGTTCTGAATACATTACCAGGCTGCTGTTGATTTTTTTTCACTTATAATACAGGCAGTAATTGTTGCTTTAACTGTTGTTATTATGCTAGAGTTTATGCCAGGTGGACTTTTTGGAAGTAGTTCTTTAATTGAAAGAATTGCTTCATTGTGATTTTATTTGATATTCTTTTTAGCAGCACTGATCATAAAGAATTCAGTTAGTATTCATTGCAATAGCACTGATCATGAAGAATTCATTTGTTGTTCATATGGATGTCACAGGTGTTTCCATAGGACTTACGCTAACTGCAATTTTAGGATCCTTTAATGGATACTTACACAAAGATAGGTATTGAAAGGATCTCCTAGTACTTCCCAGTTGACAGATTTAGCTTTGGCTATATGGAAGCAGAGCTCAAAATATGTGTGTGGGGGGGTTGTACACCAAGCTATTTAACAATAGTATCTTTCATTTTACATGACATTTTCTAGTACCCAGATTCTGAATCCTGTAAGTTTAACAACTGATCTGCCATAGAGCTTCATGGCGAAGAGATATTTTTCAGATATAGTCTTCACACTTTTTCTGAGACTCAACAGTTACAAATATTTTTGGCATCACTTGCAATGGCAGAACAGGATACTTAAAGAAAATGTGAAGCTAAATTGTGCAAAGGGGAAAAAAGGTATATTTCTGACTAACGGTGATTCAGAATTACTAAAATTGTGTAGATTAAACACATTTATAATCAGACTATTAACAAAAAGATTCACAACTGTATTAATAAGTCGTATTTCATTATCCTAACACAAAAGGTACCTGGTATGAGACATTAATATGTGTAATAAAGCCTTCTGCATATGTATTATGAACAGCAGTGCTTTTAATATTAAAAGTGAATCCATATGGGTTATTTGACATGTAAAATATTAACTTTTATAGCAGGAATGCAAATGAGAGTTTGCGCACTAATTATAGCTGCAGATCCCACTCAGTAATGAGGCTCTCTGTGACTAATGATTTTGGCAAAAAGAAGGAATAGCCTGCTTCCCTCAAGAGGCAGCATTATCTTACCTCACTCTCCCCTCACCCTTCAAAATTCTCAGCACGTCTTAGTACAGTACCTAATGTGTATGCCACTTCCAGGAACTGGCATCCAAAGACAGGCCACCAGCTCCGTGTTTTTATCGCTGGTTTTATATAACTGTCTTTAAAAAAGGAGGAAAGGTTATTTTGTACTTATCCAGAACCATGTAATTGTAGGAGATATTCTATAAAATTATTTTCATTGGCTGTTCCTAGTATCTTTTTTCTGTTTCTTCCGTTAACAAGACAAAAGCGTTGGGTTTTGGTAAAGGATTGTGTAATTGCTCTACCATGAATCTTTTACAATGTATTTCCTCTTTCAGTTTTTTTCCACAGAACAAGGTGGTGTACTTTTTAAAAAAACAGTTCTAGCTTTTGTCATTATTATTTGCTTACCCTGGGCAGTCCTTTGACAAGCATATAATCATAGAATAGAATCATCTGGTTGGAAAAGACCTCTGAGATCATGGAGTCCAACTGTACTTGTCTACTTACTAAACCAGGCTTTTAAACACCTCCAGTGATGGTGACTCCACCACCTCCCTGGGCAGCCTGTTCCAATGCCCGACCACCCTTTCAGTAAAGAAATTTTTCCTAATGTCTAGTTGGAACTTCCTCTGGTACAACTTGGAGCCATTTCCTCTCATCCTAGCACCTGTCAGTTGGGAGAAAAGAGCAACACTCACCTCGCTGCAGTTGTAGACAGTGATGAGGTTTCCCCTCAGCCTCCTCTTCTCTAGACTAAACAACTCCAGTTCTCTCAGCTGCTTCTTGTAAGGCTTATTCTCCAGCCCCTCACCAGCTTTGTTGCCCTTCTCTGCATGCGCTTCAGCACCTCAATGTCCTTCTTGTAGTGAGGGGCCCAAAACTGAACACAGTACTTGAGGTGTGATATGTATCCAGCTGATATGACTGTGATGACTCCTACCCCAATATGTCATTGTTCTTCCTGAAATAGCCAGAGGGGTCACTGGAAAGCAAAATGGAACTGTTAATTCTTATCAAATAAGTAGTACGGCTTTTTTTATGGTAGGTACCTGTGAGAATACTGTTCTTACCTGAGCTACTTGCTGCTTTTCTGTCTGCACAAGTGCCAGGCTCTATTCAGCTAAAATAACCTCTAATGTGTTCATCTTTTTCTCAATTTTATTATCCTTTATTGCAGAAAAGTTTAGATAAAGCATGCCTAAGAAATATGCTATTAGAAATAGGATGACAAAACAATTATTGAATAGTACCATAGGTATTTTAAACTATCATATAATTATCTTTTAATAATAACACACATATACCATTAAAACTAGAAAATTATTAATATTGTGATTTATCGCCAATCTGTAGCAGAAAGGAGGCAGTTTTACTAAAATTTAAGAAAGGATATTTTAACTCAAGTTTCTCTGATCTAGTAATAAATTCTGTTTGCTTCAATGCTGCTAGCCAGTAACTCTAAAATTAAGCAATGTCTTATGGAAACATCTAGGATAGCAAGACAGCAGATGTTCATAAAGAGGCACAACTTTGCATATAATGCAAATTTCAAAGGATGTTGAATTTGTAATACTCCCGCTTAATCAGATGTAAATGAGGAAGCATCATAGCTGTGTGAGTGACTCCTTCAGTATTTCTGAGGTGCCCACTTCACCTGTGGAGATGGAAAAGGAGAAGAGCAAAGTCAAAATACTGTTTTCTTAGTTCTGTTACTCTGGTAAAGATCAGTAATTTTTGAAATGTGAACCTAATTTCTAAGAACTGTCTTGCTGTACGTTATTGGAAACACTCTTGTGATGTGCAAAACAACCAGTATGAGAAGTTCTTTATGAGCAAATTACTAAATCACCCTTCCAGGCTGTCTTAATAAATCACTGCAAGGCTCATTAGTGTAATTTTCTAGACTTCATCAAGGTGCTTCTAGTACAGCTGCATAAATACACGTGACAATTTCACAACCAATAATGGTCTTGGCAAACAACTGAAATCTGACTGGTGTACACAATTTGGCTAGATAATAAGATTTTGTACTTCTAGAATAATTTTCCTAATTTATCTAATTTCTGTTTTTTTCTTGTAGCATTGAGAATCTTAAAAATTAAGAATAGGAATAGATTGTTTCATTGAAATAAAATTCTGTGCAGCTAAAAGATTAGTTAGATCATTTTTGTGTTATCAAAATCAGTGGATTACCTTTTGCTGTATTGTTGTTATTATTCTGAGGTGTGATAATCCGAACTCCACTGAAAAACATGATCAAACACTTCTTCCTTTTTCTTTCTCTGACATTAAGCTTAGGAAGAGCTGAAGGGAATTTAACCAGTTTTTTTCCTTCTCTCTCAAACACTTAGGTTTTTATATATTGCTAAACATATGGCAGGTCTGGCAGTAATATTCAATATTCGGCAGGCTTTCAATATTCAGCACTCAATATTCAACACTCAATATTCAATATTCAATAATATTAACATATTCACAATAATATTCAATAGTATTCAATATTTATGTAATAGATGATGATATACAAAGCTAAAAAATTGTTTTTAAGTGGATTGGTGTAGCCTGTGCAGCCTTTCCATTCTGTAAAATGTGCCACTATTTATCAGCTGAAAGTTGATGTGGGCTCTAAGGGGGAGATTTTCAAAAATTCTGAGTATCTGTGTTTTGAGTTGCATTGTGTTAAGCTCGCTAAAGCATTACAAATGCTTAAGCATTACTTAAGGCTTTTCAGACAGAACTTAAACTGTCTTATGCTATACATATAAAAGTAAAATGTTTGAAGTCATAAATCATTGAGTTAGTTTTCTGAAAACTATTCAGGGCCTTTGGACTAGTGGTCTAAAGTCAGATAAAATAATTTCTTAAAAGAAAAAAGATTTAAAATAAGTATGCAAATTAATTCAAACAGAATTAGTAGCAATTCAAAGTGTATATTTATTTGTGCCAAACTGTTTTAGGCATATAAAGGAAGTAAATACCTAATCACTGTTCGAGATTAGTTCAATTGTTTGGAGAAATCTTCAGTTTGGTATCTGTTATCAAACGGTGAGTCTGTGTGTACAATTCTTCTGTCAATATGAGTTCAGTTTTGATTTTAGTATACAGATCAAATCCAGTGTAAATGTCCTATGTCTGTGCAAGATAAGCTTGTCATTTAAATATGAATACACTTAATATTCATGTGAATGTCAATATTTCTGTATGAACTGCAAAATTCATTACCATACTGAAACATTATTAATGAGATATTCAGGGCTTGAATCATAAGAATGTGTAGGTTGGAGATATCTGACATTGTTTCAGAAGTGAGAAATGCAGGAGCAAGCAACTACACTGAACTTTGACACCATTAAGCCTTGCAATATTCTGTAGCCTATAAATAGTTAAGGTGTATGCCTCAATCTGTAGGCATCAACTGCTCACTTGCAGTGGGTCAAGTAATTTAGAAACATAACCTAGAGAAATTTAACTCAGAGACCTGCTTTCCAGTGGGTGACTTCTTTTGTTTTATAAACAGGCACATCAGTTACTGTATGATAGAGCTTGACACTGCCAGAAAACCTGTTTCTTTGCTTCTAACTGGAAAGTGTACAAATGCACGTAGGCGATGTTAAATAGGATATGCAGCAGCACAATATAAGCATGTACACAGCAACACTAATCATGTCTTCCTAAATAATTTGCTTCTGCCTGAAATCACTTCTTCTCATTTCACTTGCTACTAGTAGCAGTGTTGTGGTTGGCTGTAGTAGATCTACACATAGAAGTTGTAAGCTGTCATGCAGTATAGCCCCTTCTCTTCATTATCCTTTTTCAAGCATCTTTCAAAATCGAAGACAGGAATCTTTATTAACCAAAGTCTAGTGACTCTTGGGGATTGCTCTGTATCAATCACTTCTTTTGGCCTTCCCCACTTGCTCTTTATTGTGAGTCTAATTTTTAATAGAGTTTGAGTGTTACACTTAAGATCTGTGTATGGTACTGCATTATTACTTTTGACCTTTCTCTTCTTTCTTCCATTAGTTACATATTCACACGAAGGTTGTAAATACGCCTTCTCCTTTGTGGGTGGTATCACCGTGCCTATATATTTCTGATGGGGTATTGTCAGAATGACAAATCTTTGCCCAGCTGTGGATTGAATTGGCAATTTCTTAGAAGCCTGAGCGATATGAATAAAATGAAGTATATTACAGCTGTACTCATCTTAATACAGAGGAATAATCAGCAAAACTTGTAGCAAGTCCCAGCATGTGATGTCTCTGATCGAGATTAAGTATCACATGCTGAGATGTGAGATAGGCTGCATCTTCTTATTAGTAATAAGCTTAGCTTCAAACTGAATCGAAGGACCATCTTAAAATCTTTTAAGATACAGAAAGTAAAACAGGGAGTAGGACACAATTCTCCACCCGCTCATAGACTTAGAATCATAGCATCATAGAATCCTTTAGGTAGAAAAGGACCTTTAAGATCATCAAGTGCAACATTTAAGTTAGCACAACCAAGTCCACCACTGAATCATGTGCCTAGGTAGCATATCTACATGTCTTTTAAATACCTGCAGGGATGGAGACTCCATTGCTCCCCTGGGCAGCCTGTTCCAAAGCTTGAAAATGCTTTCAGTGAAGAACGTTTTCCTAATATCCAATCTAAACCTACCCTGGTGCAACTTGATGCCTTTTCCTCTTGTCCTATCGCTTGTTACTTGGGAAAAGAGACCAACACCCACCTCACAACAACCTCCTTTCAGGTAGTTGTAGAGAGTAATAAGGTCTCCCCTCAGCCTCCTTTTCTCCAGACCAAGCAACCCCAGCTCCCTCAGCTGTTTCTCATAAGACTTAAGCTCTAGACCCTTCACCAGCTTTCTTGCCTTTCTTTGGATACATTCCAGCAATTCAATGTCTTTCTTGTAGTGAGGGGCCCAGAAATGAAACAATATGACTTTTACTTCGTACCAGAAGACTTAAAATCACAGAAAGGAAAAGCCATGTGAGATGTAAAGTGACTATGTCAAATTTGACAGTCAAGTAACCGTTTAGAAAGTTAGTCCCCAAACAGAAAACAACAGAAATGAATTTGAAGGGCTGTTAATAAAATGTTATTGCCATGTAAGAAATTCAGGTAGGGTATCTACAAATAAAGCAAGATTTAATTTTCTATATAGCTGTATTTTTCCTCAAAGTCAGCAAAGGTTCTCACACTTCAACAGATGGAAAGGGCTTTGCTAGCAACAGACATTCAGACTCCTCCAGTGAGAACAGGATTTTGCTGTTTATTATGTTTCCTAGAAATGATGTTCAGAACAATGTAATCTGGAAGTATTTTGAAGTGACTCTTCCACAGCTGTGTTAGCTGATAGCGTATGACAGATGGTGCAACACAGTCAAGGAGCTTACTTCTTTCACAACTTTTTTAGCAAAGGGCTTTGAAAAGCAACACTGATGATGATATAAATCAGCGCAATCGTGTAGAACAGGTAAACAAAATGGGACAGACTTTCTACCCCTGGCTAGGTACCACCTTTGAGCTGCTATGACAGGGCAGGGGAAGGAAGAAGGGAGGAATTTTCCTAGTCAAATATTTCTTCAGCACTTGCTTCTACCGAATTCCATGTTGGGTGAACTCATTGCCGGGCCTAGCATTGCCTGTCAGCTTCCCTCTGGTGGTTGTGCAAAGAAAGGGGCAGGTCAACTTCCTTTTTTTCAGTGTCAAAATCATGCTCACAAACTGTCATCAGCTACTTTCTTTGTTAACACACTCTCATGTAGTAGTTAAAATCAGTTGTCAAGCTGATAAAGTACTGCCACCCTAATTAGACAAATAAGTTGATAGACCTCATAAAGACACGATACATCATGAACAAGGATATTTAAAATTAGGCTGTCTCTAATTACTTTTTAATTTCTATTTGCATTTTAGTGAAGTTGCTTAATGAGATAAATAACAGAGATAAATAACATTTCTGTATCAGAAATGCTCTCAAATTCTCTGTATGTCAAGGATTAGATTTTTAGAGCTTTGCGGTACCTTAAGTAAGTGTTTTAAGAAAATCATTAGGCATTTATCTATCTTGGATCTTCCCTTTGAATCTAGAAGGAATCTGAGAAATCCTAGTGTGTTTGCATCCTCCTGGGTCTAAATGCCTTCAGGAAGTTATCCAGTGGGTTTTCTAGAAGTGCTGAATGTAGGCAACAGAATCAAAAATCAATGGGAAACATGATCAGGTTTTAACAGTTGCAAACCCCAGATTCTCAGTGTTTGAATATTGCCAATATTATGTAGCATTGCATATTGCATGAGAAAAGACTGAGTTTTTTTTTAAATGGCAAGAAGTCTAAATGTCTTCATTGTTGATGGAGTTATCTTAGCACAACAGCTGTATATAACAAACTTTACATATTTTAAATGGCTCAAAACTAATGAACTTCATTAAGATATATAACTTTGATTAAAGCATGAGTAATTTGTCTATTTATTTAGCATGCAGTGAACAGATGAATGTACTATATGGTGACTAGAACACTGCTGAAGGAGCAATAGCGTAGATACATTTCTAAATGTTAACATATGTCTACGTACATTATGTTCATGTTCAGTTCGACTCTGGCCCTTCATGCTTTTGGGAACATACTTGGGTTGCACCTTCTCTTTTTTTTTATGGACTTCTAAAACCTTGCTCATTGTGCATTAATAATCAAAAGCTCATTGTATCTTAATAATCCTTTAAAATAGTATATTTGTCTACTACAGGCTGTTTCTTGACATGGTCAGGCTGCCTCTTCTTTAATGGGTTTGCCACAAATTTCCCATTCAGCTGATCTGTACACTATTCAAAGTCATTCAAGCACTGAGGATGTTGTAGACTAGTGCTATCCAATGTCAGGTTCTCAGGTGTTAAACAGCTTTAGAGGGAGGCGGACTACAATATGCTGAACTCTACAGTTTCATTGGGACAAGACAAGAAAACAGATTTTCAGTCATTCTGTAGTCATTACCTACAATTAGCTGCAGTGGGTTGACCCTGGCTGGATGCCAGGTGCCCACCAAGCCGTTCTGTCACTCCTCTGCTCGGCAGGACAGGAGAGAAAATAAGATGTAAAGAACCTCATGGTTCAAGGTAAAGGCAGTTTAACAAAGCAAAAGCAAAAACCACCAACAGAAGCAAAGGAAAATCAAAGATTTGTTCTTTACATCCCATCAGCAGGCAATGTCCAGCTACTTCCTACAAAGCAGGGCTACAGATTATGGTTACTCTGGAAGACAAACATCACAATAACAAATGCCCCCTCCCCCTCTCCTTTCTCTTAGCTTTTGTTGCTGAGCATCATCATATGGTATGCAATATCCCTTTGGTCAGTCCGAGTCAGCTGTCGTGGCTATGTCCCCTCACAAGATCTTGCTCACACCCAGCCTGCTGCTGAGGGGGAGATGCCCTTTATGCAGTGCAAGCACTTCTCAGTAGTAGCCAAAAGACTGGTGTGTTCCTTTCTAGCTATCAATACACAGCACAGCACTATGAGGGCTGCTATGGGGAAAATTAACGTCATGTCAGCCAGACCCAATACGTTACCAAAAGAGCAATTGTTTTTAGCCACTAATTAAAACATCTAGTACAAGTCTATACCAAAAAATCTGAGTACCTCCAGTACCTCCTGTTCTCATTTTACAGACAGTAATTTTCCTGTTGCTCCTGTAGCATTAGGTATTTCCCTGGCAGAGCTGTTGGCTAGACTCACCTCTGAGCACAGGGAGATAGCTTATTGTTAAAAAGCAAACCAAAACAAAACCAACAAAAATGTTCTACACAATCTCATCTAATGCAGCTAATCCAATGAAAGGTAAACTAAAAGGTGGGAGCTGATCCTTTACAGAAATTCTTAATGTAAATGTAACTTAAGATATTAAACTTCAGTACAATTTAGTAAGAAGGGTTTCACAAAGGATCTGTCCCCATAATTGAAAGTAGTTTATTGAAGTGTTAACATGCTTATGAATTCTGAAACATTAAGATTATCCTGTATTCAAATCTAACTGTGGTTATGCAAACTTATAGTCTCCTAATCTAAATAATACCACAAGTGGCATTTATCTACTTAGAGCTTCTGGAGTGACTCACGTGTAGAAGAGAATTTTCATATTTTTCATGAAGATGGAAGGTTTACAAATATAAATTAATTATTCTCTTCTTTCTGTTCTGCATAGCAGGCAGGCAGGCAGTGAGGTACAATGGGAGACTTCCTGCAGCTCTTCAACATAATTCCTATGCTTATTGACTTCCTAAAGCATAACTGACTCTGCTTAGTGAATGGCAAAATTAACTTCCAAGCAAATCTTCACAAAACAGCAGTTTTAAAAAAATAAATATTCTCAGGATACATTTTAACACAGTTATAAATTACATTGTTGAATTAATATGACAATAGTCAATGGCCAGTTGTTTTGCAATAAATGTATTTCTTGCATTAAACAAATGACTTTTCTTAAGCTCCTAAGTTAATTAGAACATAGGGTATGGCTGTATCTGTTCTTAAATTTTGTTCAATATTTATTAGTTAATTATACTAAGGAAATGTTATTATTTTGTTTTCTTTTGTCTGAGTTTTTTGAGAATCAACTGGTTGCTTGTTTTTGTTTATTCCAGCTCTGAAGTTGCATAACATTGCCAGTGTGCTTTGCCTGTTAATAGGGCTCCTCGTACTGCATTTTCAGAGGTCATGGTTTATAGCTGCAAAGGTGAAACCTCTCCTTATTTCAGTGATGGTATTGACTTGCTTTCCAAAGCAGTTTACCTTTCAGTGACATTGCATTTATATAGCATATCTTACAAAAAAAAACACCCTCCAAAAAACAACAGAGAAAGAAGGACAATGTCTTCTTTAGAAAAATGTACTTGTTAACCAGACTAGGTTAAAAAATATAATCAGTATAACCATCAAATGGGTAGACGGGCACCTTGATGTTTGCTAAACATTAAGGTAAACTAGGCGTGTTTTTCAACTTTTTTAGACTGCAGGCAGTTAAATCCTGTTTACATGAACTTCTGCGTTAACTTAAACTGTAAGTGCCTATGCACAAGCTTACTAAAACCGCTTATAAAACCTGATGCTGATATTATAATATTTCAGGCTCCATATTGAAGCCAGTTCTCACTGGAGCAATGCTGCTCTGGCTCAGCTGAGCGAAAAACGTCACTCTGGAAAGCAGTATCCAATTGTTCAGCCTCCTAGGAGACATAGAAGTAGATGGCTCGGTAAACTTAATCTAATCAAGACAAAAGGTGTTCTAAGTCAGTCAAATATAAAATCATCAGGAATAAGGAAAGAAAAACTACAGTTACTGAATGAAGAAGTGGCAGTCAATAGTTACTTGTGTCTCTAGTTCTGATTTTTGTTGCCTTTACGAAGACTGGGTGAAGTCAGTGGGGATTGCTCTTTTCTTTAGGGAGCTGCTAGGCATTGTGCTTTTTCCTTTCAGAGAAAGGAACTTGTAGGCTTCAAGAGGTGCCAGGGAGAGTGCCTCGAGGTGGAATACTGCAGCTCAAAGGAAAACTGAGAAACTGTGATGAGGGAGAGAGAGTAGATACCAGGTCTCAGGAATGATGAAAGAAATTTTCTACAACCATATAGGAGTGAGATTTGGAAGACCAGTGAGTTGAGTCAAAGCCAGCTTGGATGCAAGTAGCAGTTTGCAAAGGAGCAGAGTAGGAGAGATGTTTATAAACTTCCTTTATGATTATTCTACTTTTTCTAGTGTCTTTGAGCGTCCTCTGCTTAAAAAGTCAGGGATTATATTTTATGTTATTTTGAAGACTGACTTTTTTCAGTGTAAAAGTTTTTTGATCTTCTTTCACGAGTTCACTGTTTGAAAAGGTCTAGTAAGGTCCACCTCAAAGCTTTTGATAGTTCTGGATCCCATTGCATGGAGGGTTAACTGAAAAACAGTGTCAGAAATCTGCTGTGAAGGCAAATGAGCTCCCAGTACACAAGTACCATTGACCACAATTACAAGGTTGTTCTGCTTAGGGGCAATGAATTGAAATAGAGAAGTCATTTTCCCACATGTGGTATTGAAGAGGAACAGTAGTAGAATAATATATACACTTTGAGTATTACTTAAAAAAAAATTCTCTAAAAGAGAAAGGCATAATGAGAACCATTGACTGAAAGCTGAAACCAAGAAAAAAAACAATTTACAAATTAGGGCATCATTGTAACTGCATTGTGATCAATCATGGGAATAAACCACCTAGAGAATTATTTGATTCCCCAGTTCCTATATTTCAGATCAAAACTATTGTCTTTCTGAAAAATAAGATTTAGAAAACCCAAGATCTTAAATAATAGCTGAACTCAAATTTATTAAGGGAAAAAGGAATAGAATGAAGTAACATATAATGATGATTGATACCAGCACAGATTACAGGATCTCATAATCCTGGCTGTTTCCAAATTCTAGAATCTTTAAGAACCTAATTACTATAAAACACAAAATGCTGCCCTTGCTAGCCGGATTGTCTCTGAGCCTTTGTTGATATCCAACCCAACACAATAAAAAAATCTCTTTGTATGTTGTCTTATATTTTATAGGCATATATTCAGTATCTTCACATGAAAGAAAGCTTTGTATCATTATTAGTGCATGTCTTCATCTCAACTCAAACCTGACAGGCTACAGGTAGAGCATAAAACGGAAAGGTCTTAAATGCAGCAGTAACGAGGTTAATCCCTAATACATAAAATTCCTCCATATCCACAAGTCTTAATGTCCCTCCTGGGGTCCCCTCCAGTGAAGTAAAAATGACACTACGCACAAGTTCAATATGGAAGAAATTGTTCGATCTGTGTGGATATTTGAATGCATATACCTTGCTCCTGTATACTTTATTATCAAGGAATGGAGATTTTCATGTTCTTCCCAGGAGTCTCCACAGAGCAATGAGATGTGTGGTGTGTATGTTGCGCACCAATGGTTCTTGATGAATAGCTTCCTGTATTACCGCTTACACTGAGTAAGCATGTAAGCAAAACTGTTGAATCAATACTACAAGTAAAGGATGTATTTTGTCTTTCCTTGTAATTTGTGATTAGCAAGAACTTAAAGGCTAGATTAATTTTCCTTTGTTTCTCTTTGCACTTAACTTTGTGTGGGATAGGTTAGCAGAAGAGCTTATCCTAAAATGAGAAGTTCCAAGAAGGCTTGGAAGTAGAATACATTGATAAAGCTTGTAGATAAATTAATGCAAATATCTGGAATTTGAGATCTCTGCCTGAGACTCTGCCAGTCATTTTATAGAACTGAATGTAAACCCTCAGTTTTGCTGTGAAGTTTAACTAGCAAAGTTACATTTCTAATTCTTTCCATATTAATTTTATTTTAGACTTTAAAAAAAAAGGACAATAGTATTCTTAAAAAATTTCTGTATGGAGTGGGGGTTTTCAGAAAAGGCTTTTGTTAAATGTGAAATAGCTTGCACTTGAAAACATAAGTATACTTGTTAATATAGCTGCATTACTCTCTGAATAAAGTAGTTAAACATAGCATACACATCTTTTAGGATTATTTATGACTTAATGACTTGCACAACACTGGGCAGAGATACTGAAAAAAGCCTTTCTCCTAGATTAAATGGTCTCATCTCACAAGCTTTCCAAATACAGAACTTCAAAGTTAGAATGAAAATGTTCTGTGATGAATGATGACAGGATCAGCTCATAAAGTTTAAAAAAATCATGCTGCAAATCTTAGTCATGTAGTGTCTCAGTGCATTCCACAAGTGAGTAAAAGTGATTTTTGAAGAAAATGTAGGCTCAGGACTTTTGTTTAAAGAGTCAGACTGGGCAAGGGGACGTGGATAACTATGCAGCTTTCTATTTTTCAAAGCAAAGTTATCATAAAAGAAAGTTTGAATGTATAAATATGAAAATGAGCATCTGTTGTTATGAGAAATGTCAGACATAGAAGTTTAATGTATCTGATTTACCTAGATTTTTTTCCTTCCCATTGAAGAAAAAAAAAATTAAGATAATAGCTGTCTCCTCACCTAGTATATCTAAGATTTCAAATTTTATAGACTCTCTGCCTTCAGGGCTTGAGGAGTCTTTGTGTTAAGAATCCACCTGATAATAATGTTTCACTGGGAATATAATAATTCTATTTTGCTAGAGGCCACTGGCAAAGAAACTTCCTAAGTCAACTAAAATGTCTCTTTTTTTATTAGCTGGAATTTACTTCTTTCTAGTTCTTCATCTTACACTATCTGCCTCTGATTAGCTGGAGGAACTGAAAAGCAATATGTGCACAAAAGTTCACATTAAAATATGCCAAACCTTTTTTCTCCACTTAAAGATTCCTTTTTACTGAAAGATTCCTTTTCCACACTTTTCAACAAATGTGGAAATCTTAAGGTGGGCAGGGATTATATATCTTTTCGATTCAACTGGGATGGAATGATAGGAGCTAGAAATCCTAATAATTTGTCTTCATTGATATTGGAAATTGTGATTTTGGAAAGTGATATGATCTTTTCTGCTCCTTAAGATTATGAGAAGAAATGAAATTAACAGTACTATTTGCACAAAGTCTGTGATGAAAGATAATGTCTTCTCTTCTCTTACTGGGTTCGTGGCATTACATACATGCATGCTACAGACTGGATCCACAGGCTGCTAAGAAGTAGGACACACACATACATGCAAAATTTCCTATCTGTATCACATATTCTCACTTACTGAACATAACATCTAAATTTTTAAGTTTTAAGCAAAACTTGGCCACTTTTAATACACAGGAAAATAGTAATGCATATATTAACATATAAGAAAATAGACCTGGATGATCTACCTAACCACAAGACTGCCTATAAAAGGTGCTCCCAGCTGTGAGTGTTGTGAGATGTACTCCCACCCAGCCCATTACAAGGGAAGAGCTCTCTGTGAGGGGGTGAGGCAGCTCATGCTCAGCATCCTCCAGGACTGTGCAGACATAAACTCACATGTCATGGGAGAGCAGCATCAATCAGGAGCTTTGATTATAATGAATGATGGGAAAGCAAGCCCTAGCAGAAGAAATCTGAAGATATCATTAGCCCCTCAGTGGCAGACTTGGGCCTTTGCCCAAGAGTACAGATCAGTATCAGAGGAGGAAATTCAATATGTTTTTGCATTTCTTACATAACGTTCTAATAATTGTAATATCTTTTTTCTCTTCAAAAAAAAGCAAATGACCAAAACATAAAAAATCCCTGGTCTTTTACAATATCTAGAATTAACAAACTGCTCATAATAACTACTAATCACCTTCAACTGAGTATTAAATCCACATTTTAACACCAGGTTTTGTCCATAACTTTTCTCTTCTCTCTGCTGTGCCCTGTTCCACTCTACTGAAATTCACATCAGTGCTCATCAGGCCAGAAGCTAGGATTCAGACCTAGGCTTAAAACTTAAAAATAAATTAAGACATTTCTTATGCAAAGGTATCCCATTACTTTTTCTTGAGAAAGAGATGACAGATCAGAAATAAAGAACATCCTTATCCTAAAAGATCGCTACAGTTTAAAACTTAAGAAGATTTTTCTTAACTTACGAGAAAGAAGAAGAAATCAATGTGATGAGAGAGTAACATTCACCATCACTTACCATATAAATCTTAAATGTAAAAAATGTTTTAATGTAAAAGCATTGGAATCTCAGAGTCACCTCAAAGATCAAATTACCAGCTGTACCCTAGAGCACTTTTCAGCTTATTTGCAGTTATTTCAGGGATTTTTGATAATACTTATATTTCTCAGAGATCTTTTTATAGAACTGTAGTCCAGTTATTCTTGCTAATGTGTGTGTTGGCTCCATACCACCTCAACTGGCTGAGCATGTCCTAAAAAATGCAAGGAATTTCTTTACGGTGACTAATTGAAACTATACTCCCTTTATGATATTTTATTAAAGATCGTTTTCTTTTAAAAATGTTTGATGAAATGTAGCCACTGTCTTACCCAGAAGGAACTGAACTTCTTTGGTTTGTTTGTGTGTACACTTGTACATATAGGTCTAAGTAAGTCAAGCAATGAGTACTTGATGCTGTGACTAGTCTGGAACACATAACCAGCGTTATATCTTCTTTTGTCTAGGAAGTGGAAGGAAAAATCATTCACATTGACTTATTTATATGTGTGAAGACATGCGTTTGTGAACATACTTCTTTGGTATCTTCATGCTGCTTGGCAGGGCATAAATTACTTAAAATAAATTGCAAAATTACCTCTAGAAAATGCATGAAATATGTCTCTGAATCCATACAAGTTATGGCAATAGTAATAATACTCTAGATGTATATAATGGCTATGACTCATAGGGATTGAGACTGTGTTTTAATGTGTATTTTTGAGGCACTCATCAAAGTTGGTTCTATTCCTGAAGGGAGCCTTTGGGTGCCACTGTAAAAAGAATTCAACTCTAAATAAGAATATGCTTTTGTTTTTTTGCTTTCACCCTCCTGTGATCTTGCCAGGGGAGGGCTGCTTTACTTAAAGGTCAGTCTGCTTGTAAAATGAAGACTGATGGAAACTTGGTAATTCAGCATATCCATAAGGCACTGCAGTCCTGTCTTCTCTTCAGAGCAGTCCTATCAGGGTGGCTTTTGCTGAGTTGGTCAACCATTCTAAGTCTGCTGAATCTCCTATCTCCTCCCCTCAGCCTGCAAGTCTTCCAGGTTTGGTATCCAAACATTGGTAAAAACTGGAATTAAAAAATCACAACTGTCAATATAGATAGAGTAAAAATATATATAATCCTGACATTTAATACACAGGTAAAATCAAGGTCTAAATGACATTGCATTGAGTAATTTGCTTGAGTTACATATTAGGAAAATAATACCAACATTTTCTAGAACTCTCTTTTGAAACTTTTTCAAATTGAGGAGCGGCAAAGAATTATCTCCCTTAAGTGAGGTCACCCAAGGCCCAGATACATCTCTATCACTTCTCCTTGCTCTCAAATGCTTTGGAGAACAAATGGAGTGTTGGAACAAACCAGGCTGCCATCTGTAGGAAGTGTTTCCAGGCTCTTTTCCAGAAAGGATGATGCTCCCTTCCAGTGCCTGTTCCTTATGTTAGCCTGGGAGGTTCTGATTAAAGAAATGTAACTTGAATGGGAGGTAAGGAAATACATTTGCCCTCATCTCCTCTACTGTTAACCTCTGTTGTTCAAGGATTATCAGCAGTTGAATTTCAGACGCTTTCTTTTTCCCCTTGCTACTTTTAGGATTGTGGGTTATAATTCATCCGAGTGTGTTGTTTTGTCAACTTTTAATCATTCTAATTGCTTAATTATCTACTCTAATGAAATGATAAAGCCTTTAACAGTTCAGTCTTCCTTCTCCCTGAAGGAAATTCTGTCTCATCCTCTGGGATATTACCTTCTTTATTTAAATATGAAGGCAGAGAAATTATTTGGGGGCTGGGCATCAATGCTAGTTTCGTCTGTTTAAACACTCTTTCCTTGCTCATTGTTTGCTTTTTATTATTGTAGTTACTCTTTAGCCTTTGCTTACAGATTGACAGGGTTTTTTTAAACTTCCTTAACAATAAATGGCAGCAGGGAGATAGGGAAACAGACATTGCATAAAAATCTAGAGAGTTCTTCCAAATTAGGGAGAAAATTCTTATTTTACCGACACCAAAGGTGACTCTTCATAGGAATGGACTGCAAATTCATGCTGCATTTTGACTACTGAAGCATACTTTTTTTCCTCCAAGATCACTTCAGCATTAGAAGTATGTAATGAGGCATCGATCTATGAAATTACATTATGTGGTTTTCATTTAACTTAGGCCAAGGAAGGAACTGAACTTGGGTTTCTCAACTGTCAATAAATACCCCAAATTTGCAGCTGCTCTATAGTATAGATAGTTTTTTCTTTTGTCCTTTAGCTGTGCTTCAAGGAAGGACTGTTTTGAGAAAATGGCTAAAGGTACATCAGTATACATTCAGGAGAAGATCTTACAGAAGAGGGTCTGTATGGACTGAGAATGACTACAGTGACAGGGGAGATATCAAATCTACAGTCAATTCCTATAATTTTATTTCCCATTCGAGTGTCTCAGGTTAGCTACTCATCGAACAGGCTACATGATGTTTCACTGCCTGGTTTGAATCCCCTTCTGAATTTCTCAAGTGCCATGTGCTGTCTTATTCCCTAATCAATGTTTTTGCATGTCCTTTCCCTTGTCCCCAGCTGGTCTGACCGAAGAGGACCCACATGATACTGCTGTGCTGCAGGGACAGTGCTATAGCTAGCACATTTTTTTTTCCTATTTTGCCTGCTGGAAGGTATGTCTTACCTATTGAAGCTATGAAATCAGAGATGGTACCTCGCTTCCACATTAGAGAATCACCAAAGAGATAAGCACTTACTGTCTTGGAGACTGGAAGCAGTAAAGGGCGTAGGATATGATCCAGTTCCTCCCTAAGTTAACTAAGTGTGTCATTAGAAAAAAAAAAATCCCCCAAAGCAGTAGTTGAACCCAGAGAGTATAAAAGTGTAAGAAAATTCAAGGAGCAAGATCTGAGAGAAGGAGGATAGACTAGGAGAAGAAGGAAACAAGATGACAAGGCACTTACACTGTGAGGAGAAATTACACTTAGGAGAAGAATAGGAAAAAAACATTCTGTGTATGAGGGGTGAGGAAGAGAAAAAAAAAATGGAGTTCTGCCTTTTAGCAAAGGAAGGTCAGGACATGAGAGAAAGCATGGGTTAAGAAGAAAGCAGCAGTGAGAGGAGTTTAGGAGAAGGGGAAACTGAGAAAACTTTTAAGCAAACACACAGTAATTTTATATCCTTCAGTACTTTCCTAGGAGGAGTGACACAGGCATAACTCAAGCCTCTTATAGGTGCAATTCCATTCGAGTCAGGTTGTCCTTACTGTTCCGGATTTGAATTTTGTACATCTATAGGCTTAGAGGCAGTAGGAGACATCTAATTTGCACAGTATCCTCATACGCTTTCATTCACAGGGCATGGTACTTCATGTTACTTTTCTGTTCTTAGGATCTAGCTTATATACCTTTAGAAATGTACTTCTTCATGTCCATTAAGTCCACCCTGCTTACCTGCTATTACCAATTATTTTCTTTGAGCCAGTCAGGTTTCTAATTTCCCCTTATAGAAAGTATGCTGCCACTCGGTTGTGGAACGCTTCCCGACATGTTTCCACCCACTCAGGAATTATTTCCATTTCTGAAATGTTTAATCAGCACACTCACATGTGAGCATCAGCCCTCTCGCATGCACAAACTTCTGTCCGTTGGTTCAGAAGCCTCAGAATCACAAGGATCTCATCAGTTCCCACCTCACCTATCTAGCCTGTCTTAAATGAGCTACTTCTCATCTGAGATCTATTATGTCTAGAAACAATTCCTGGTAAACTCCTCTTTTGCTTTAATAGCTGCATATAGTGGAACCTGGTCTATTTGTCCCTGAATTCAGCTGATGGGAGAGAACATCATTTCAGAGCGATTACCACACAGCTATGTTGAACACGTTTATTTATGTTTCCTGTAGTTACTCATCTGAACCTATGACCCAGACCTTTAAATTCTGCAAACTGGCATAATTCCTTCAAAATCTTTTGCTGTGATATATATGGACCTATGATTTATGCAATTTAAGGATCTGGCCTTATTTTCAATATGTCACTACAAATCCTCTGGAATTCTCTAAATTAAGAGGTAGTTACAGCAGGTCTCTTCTCCTTCCCCATTAAAATTTTAATTCTATATTAAAAATTAAAATTCACGATAAATTAGATGAAAGCAAATATTTGGATTTTGAAAATATTTGTTGGGTGCTTTCAGGCTTACAATAGAGGCAGTTCATGTAGACCCACCTCTCTTTTTTGAATCTCTGAAAAAAAAACCATTTTATTAACCATATTGTGATCTTGCCTGTGCCGTTTATTACAACAGATGCTGTTGGGAGTGCTGACCCACTGAAAAACATAGCAAGATGAATCTGATAATCAGATATTTTAGTTTTGATTACAGTCATATTTGTCAGAAATTATATATTTTAGGTCACTTCTTAATGAAATTTTAAAATTACAGTGACAATTTCATGGGAAAAAAGTCTTTTTTAAAAAAAGAACTCTAGTTTGTAACAAAAAAGAAATATTGTCAGCAAGACTTACAAAAAACTTCTTTTAGGCTCTGTTTTGGGTGAAGAATGGTCCAAACTTGACATGTCCTCTTAGATTTAAGTGACACAGATAGGGTGCCATATGGACACCTCAGCAGTTTCATAAATTCAATAATAATAATAATAATCATAATGGTGATGATAATGATGTTCCAGAATATAAAGAATGTTAAATATAGCTAATAAAAGGGTGTCAATACTGCTCTAGTTTTCTACATTGCCAAGGACATGCAAACCAGCAGATTATCCATAAGTAAGTTTAAATTTGGGAATTTTTCAGATGGTCTTCGATTAATTTAAAAATATCCTTTTATATAGGGGAATCTATGCAGCTATTTACACAATGAAGGTTACATATTGGAAATCAGATCCAAAAAGTGCTAGATGTGAGATCTGACCAAATGTGTAGGTATGCTTTTCTTCAAGAAAGTGTTTGTAAGGTGATATTTCCTTTGTCATGATAAGGAAGAATCACCCTATTCCCCTATCATCATCTCTGTTCCAACAGCAATTACTTCAGGAATATTTTCTTTTCTTGATAGAAATTTCTTCAAGATAATAAATGGAAATGGTAAATATACACACAAATTTCAGTTTTGTTGCTAGTGATTCTGAGTTCAAATTCTGCTACAAAGCCCTGGGACATTCATTACCCAGTGCTGAAATTGTTAGAGGTTGGGCAGCAATAGTATCTGGACTAAGTCTAATTTAAAAACTATATGATACATGGGAAATGACATTCTTGACATTTGATTTTATGACTTTATTTGTAATTCTGCCCAATGTGTTGTCCTGCTGTTCCCAGAGTTGTTCCATAGCTTTGAATTGTCTTACACATGACTGTGTGAAAAGTGTGGCCATAAAGACAAATGAATGGCACAGCATTTTGTTGTCATTATAGAAATAAACATGAGTTTAACATTCTGAGGTGCTGACTGTAAGTCTAGTTTCTCATTTTCCCATTTGAGTGCCCTGGATCCACTGCAGCTGTACTCAAAAGCAAAGGCAAAGAAACAGAATTAAGACTCGTGTGTACAATGAAGATGTATGAGGGGTGATTGACATTCCCAAGATGTTCCGGTGAAGTACTACATCAGTGCCTTTGGATCCACTAAGACATCCGCATGAAAGACATGACACAGACAAATATACCTTTCTGGAGCAGCTACTGTAAGTCAGATACCACGTCCTAACATTACATCAGATGCTTATGTTCAGGTGTCCAAACACACCCTAGAAATCTTGCACCTCACTAACTCCGTGGAGGAAGCCAGGATATTTGCATTCCTTGCAGTTAGAGTAATGCAATAATTAACATTCTTATTTGTTGGCACTGCTTGCATTATTAAACCTCATGATTTAATGAGAGTTCATTCAGTGTCTGTTGCGTTTTTACCAGAGCATGAGGCAATTGAACAGCCAAATCCAAATGAAGTTAAAAGGGAAGGATAAATTTATAGAAAATGGTGTCCAGAACAGATAAAGCATTTAATAGTCTAAAGTGGCATCTAGAGAGCATTTAAGCACATACATATATCCTAAAAGGTTAAACCATCCAAAAAAAGAAAAGGGAAGATTGTAACTCTCTGCCTTAGGCAGACTGTGTGGGTTTCGAGAAGCCTAGATACAGGTTTTGCCTCCTAGAGCTGTGTCTGTATTTTACTGTTATTGGATATATATATGCCTAGGAAATTAAGAGAGGTTCTGGATTCCATCCTTGGCATCAGGCACCGAAACCTATTATTATGGTGTAAATTCTGCACTTGGACAGCAGGTTGCTTTGAAAGTCCCAAACTCCTGCCATAAAGGTAATTCCAAATTATATTTATTCACATCATTAGTTTTGGAAGATAATATGTTTATTTTCATTTTCATTCATATGTATTTCAAATGGGAAGAAATTGTGGGATTTAGATTATCCCATCAGGAAAAGCAATCATACACGTAATAGGCAGCCACGATTGACCACACAGCATGATGACTCCATAAAGAAAGAGAAAAAAGAAAAGAATTTCAGCCAGTTGGGAAGCTGTCCCAGATACTGATGAAAAGATAATAATTAATGATAGGATTTTTATTCATTTATTTATTTAGAGACAGATGCATTACTAATTTTAACCTCAAAAGGACATTTCAGCCTTGCAAATTGTACAGATTTTTGGATGGTACTGTTCAGATATCTCTGTAAGGAATATCAGCTTTGCTATTGGCATTTTCTTTCAAAGATCATTTCAGTCTAAAGGAACTCCCTTCCCCTTTTCAGTTTCTACTGAGTTGAAAATACGAGATCTGTGGATCATGTTTACGTATAAGTTTATTTACCTCAATAATTATTCATCACTCAGAGCAAAAGATAAATTTTTGGCCTAGCAGATTTCAGCAGCATCAGGTTTTCACTCAAGCATTTTCCAATCTGGCTTTGAAAAAATCCTTCTCACATACGTCATATCTACACCATTCCGAGTATCCCTTTCATGCTCTGTATGACTGTCCTTTTATTGGTGAAAAGAGGATAGCAAGGCAGCTATTGACAATATTTAGCCAATATTTGAATTGCTTTTGTGACATTACTGACTTATTTTCTCTCAAACACATCACCAAAGAATGTAAAAGGCTGCTCCCTGAAGTCACTGATGGATATGTTGATTGTCTTTGGATGGAATCCTGCAAGGAGTACTGCACTTACCCGTTAGAAACATTTTGACACCCTGTTATCTTCCTGAGTTGATCAGACACCTGCTGCTACCCCACCTGCCTTCTTGGCAAACAGAAATGCCTGTCTGCCTCTCTTTCCTATTTCCCCCCTCCCCCTCACTGTGTAAGTATCAACAGGTGGGATCAATTGTGAGGAAGGATGTTGTGCCAATGTTTCATTGCTGGCATGGAGGCAGGAACTCCTGTAGAGGGGATAGCACGTGCGGGTTGAAGAAGGCTGCTCTGCAGAAGTCGGTGCTGTCTGGCACCCATGCCTTACTAGAAGGGTCCAACCAACTTCGGAGCAGGAAGGGTGCCATCCTGACAGATGGACAGGAAGGGTAGCCAAGACACCAGGTAGTTATGCAGCAAGTGTTTGCTGAGGATTTGACTGTCAGCCAGCAATGTTTAAATGACTGTTTGTCTTGAATTTATACACATATTTTTAAAGAAATGCATGAAAACTAATTTACAGCTGCATTGTATTAACCTAAAAAAAAAAAGGAAAGAAAGCTTTGGAAGTTGAGCAGAAAGGTAACTTCTGCCATAGCTGTATTCCACTGATGGGGATGTTCACATGCTTTTGTTTGCATTGAAGTTGCTCTAGAGAGCCTGCTTTGTGATAGGAACTATACCCTAATAATAATTTTTGACACTTTTCTTGCACTGTAGGTGGCAGAAATATACAAACTTCAAAATGTTTTAAGGGTCAATCTAATATTCTATCTACCAATCAGATTTTATTTTTTTTTTCTGGAGCTGGTAGAGCTTTTAAAAATCCTTATATTTTAATGTAGTTAAGCGTACTTTTCAGGCAGAACCAGGAAACACGGATATGCAGAAGGATATAAAGAACACTTTTAAAATCCATTGTTCATGATATCATCTTAAAAGAAAAAGAAAAGGTTTCTTCAAGTTCTGTATGAAGGTTTGAATCAGTACTTAAATTATCTGCATCGATCTACCTCTTAAACACTTAACCTCTATTTTTGAGAGCATCCTGTGAGCAATCATGCCTATGTACAGAGAACCTAAGAGTTACCTAGAGTAACTAAATAGCAACTTTAACACAAACTTTTGAATTAATTGTTGGCATCTCAATGGGACAGATTGCCAGGACTTTATGGATGAGATCCACCTTTAATACTGTATACAGTATATAATATCACTTTATTCTAGCAGTCAGTCACATCACTTGTCTACTCCTCATTTGGAGAAGTATTTAAAGCTCTTATTGCACCGTCTGTAGCTCTAAACGCGCAAAACTGTCTTCCCACCTGATGAAGGTATTTTATTAGTTGATATCAAGAAGTGAAAGACTGCGCCATTGTCACATTTTTATCTTTTCCATCCCAGCATTGTTGGACTTGACAACTGTAATACTATTATAATCATATTCATTAAGATAGGGTCTTAAAGCCTGTAAAGACAAGGTATCTCCTTGTACAGCCCTTGCATTGTATCGGTGTCTGTTTGAAAACAGGCTGCCACAAGGACTTAAGAAAATGATGCCATTCAGGCCATCCCTACTAAGTATTGCTTTCTCCACTGCTGCAGCTCATTGTTATGTTTAGTGTCTGACCACGGTATCTGCCCTATGATGAAAGTCAAAATGCAAGGAAGAAAAATAAGATTGCATTTCAGCAGTTCCTTCTGATCTTAAAAATGTGAAATTTGGCAGTAGCAGCTCAGAGAAGATCTATTACCTCTTCCAACACTGTACTGTTTAATTGTTTTCCATCTTTTAAGAGTATGTTGTGTGTTTTATAGGAAGCAAAGAACAACAGTTAACTGGAGAGTAAAGGACAAATAGGTTATGCTGATTAGTCTTTGACTGAGATTGATTCAGTAAGGTGAGAAAGCAGATTTTTATTTTTATTTTTATTTAATTTTTAATTTTTTTTTTTAGATTTTGTATACATTGTATCAGAATAAAAGCCTGAACCTGAGTTCCACACTGGGAAAACTACTGTGGCTTTTTTCAGATGTCCCCTTGAAAAAGAATTTACTTCGAAAATGCTTTTTAAGAAATTGGAGGTTAGGTTTCTCTGTACATCCAGTCTGACATACACTGGCCAGTGGTGCAACACACTCATAAATCAACTTCAGCTGGTCAACTGTAATGCGCTTACTACAGGCAGCAGTAAATCAGACCTTGGTAATTTTATTCTCAGCATAATTAAAGGTTTTATCCTTTCTTTTAATAACTGTGTTAGTGATAAAGAATTTTAAATATCTAATTCAGCAACAGCTAATGGCTCAGAATATATGTAGAAGTGGTAGATGTATGTATGCCTGGAGAATTCTTCAGTGTTTGCAGTCCAGAAATCCAAACATGAAAATCCAATAGCTGAACAATTCCAAAGCCTGCTTTCAGTCTCCTCCAAAATGCTTAGTGAAGAAATGTGTGACCTTACGGAGCACAGCAGTAGCTAGGCTTTGGAGCCTCTGGAGGTATCCTCAGTTCTACAAAAATAACCCCTATGCACCTTTTTGTTACCAGTTTTACACAGTGCACAACTGTCTTCACGGAGAAACACAACTAATTTACTGCCTAATTTGTTATGTGTTTTCATGCTATTGCCATCAGAAGTGTTTGTGATGGTAGTCAGTCAGGAATTAAATTTAAAAAATTATATAGCCTATAGAAATTTCCTCATTTACGTACAGGTCATCAGCTAGCAGAGACAACTCATTACGTTCCAGAGTATAAGGCGGTAAATATGTTTCAATTTTTGCTTTTCTTAACAGTGGGTCTGCCACCTCCAGCAGCAGTCATGCAGAAGCATTTCCCCACACTTCTTCTGTGATAAGTGATAGAACGATTACCTCTTTGTAACTAAAAATGTGATGATTTTCCTGAAGGCACCTATCTTAACATTTCCACATTGCCATATTTTCATCATCTGAAATATTGCCTAGACAGGGCTTCTTTCCAACTCCTTGACTTATTTCCTGTGCATAAAAAGGAACTGGGACAAAGCACACTCTCTATGATGCTCGGAATAGAAAATACTGTATCGTATAAGGTTATGTTATAATACAGTAAGGGTGATAACAATTTCTTTGAGACCATTGCTTTAATTCAACTGCAAGCTGTTTTGTATAGCTCTGTTCAGAAGCATTTATATCGCATGGAATGAATCAGTTTATAAATCATAGGTGACTGTGATTTCTGCTGTTTGTAGTTGTTGTAGCAGCAGTATGTTGAGAGAAGAAATAATTGCAAATTTGAAATACGGCTTTGATAAACATCAAAATTCAAGAACTGGAGCCACAGAAGTGCATTTAACAGCTAAATAGGAAACAGTTGAAATTTTATCTGCAAAATGATTGCTAAATGGAAATCAGAAAGGTCAGCTGCAATTCACTCTAGGGAATCAAGATTCACACACTAAGTGATGCTGCAGGTGCTGTGCTGGACAGTGAAACACAATGTTTTTAATTAAATCATGGGTCTTCCTGAGGGAATATTGCATTAAAATCCAAGTGAATCTGACATAATGGCAAGATCTACATTCCTGGTTCTTAGTCAAGTCATTACATTAGTCTGCCGATTAGATCAGGAGGGAGGCATTTCAAATTACAGCAGCAGTTTTACAGAATAGATAATTATGGCAAGTTATGAGTGACAGAAATTACTGCAGCTAGTTTTATTTTTTTTCCTGTTCCCCCTCCACACTTTTTTACCTTTTTTTATGTCTTTTCTGCCTCTCTTCTATAATGTTTTTTTCCTTTCTTTTCAGACTTCCTAGCATCAAAATGTTATATACCACTTTGATTACCATGTAGTTCTTTTTGTTACTTTATTAAGCAAACTGTCAGTCATAATTTGTCTGTGGCTGTTGCTGACATTTATAGTTAAACTACAATAATTCTCATTATATTTATGCTTCTAGTCTCCAACTATCTGGATTCTTTCACCGTTGTAATATCTAGCTTCAAAGTAGGGGCCACAGAAGTTACCTGTGCAGAAATTTAATTGGATGTGAGATCATATATAGTGTTGAATGTTGATTTTTATGTAATTGCACTAGGACAAAAAACATGTGGTTCTAGTGTGATGATTACTTTTGACTTGACACAAGTATAATGGAAAATAGCATGTAAGGGATTTCATTTTAATATATTTTCATTAGTCCATATTAGAGTATCATATTTTTCCCAGAGTTTAAAATCTGCTCATAAGGCAGAATAAGATAATTAGGGTTGTTAATAGACACCTGCACTGTTTATTTTTACACTGTCTCCTCTAGAAATGCAAGTCTGGCTTGCAACACTATTTTCTTTTATATGTCTATTAACTAATGCTAAATTAGAGCTGATTTGAGTTGGAGTATATATAACAGCCTCACCTAATTACTTCATCTGGATCATTTCTACTGTGGGTTCAGACATATCCATTGTGACTTTGTTCTCAGGACTGTGGGAATTATAATATTTTTCTGGAGCCAGACTTACTTAAATAAAAGAGGACAGAGATCAGTTCAGTTTGAATTGCATTTATTTTTAAAAATTCTTACTAATATTACAAAGCATGCTTTAGTCCACGTGAAACACTTCATTTTATCTACAATGAAATTTTTGATATAAAAACCTACTCTCAATATGATAAAAAGTCTTGGCCTATTGGTCTGTCTAACAGCTCAGAAAATAAACCATCCAGGGTGTAGTATATTCAGATTTGATTCTTTGTTTTCCTTTAGGAAGGCTGAAGTCCATGATTTCAAGGGTAGCACATAACCACTGGAAGACATGATATTTAGGATCCTCCTGAAAATGTTTTGTTTTTATTTAAAGAGGAACCCTGTGGTGCCTGCATTAGGAACAGACATGACAGAGTCAACAGCAGAATTATTTTTGTTTTCACTTCCTGAGTCAGGAACCAAATATTTTTCACAAGGGAGTGAAGAAACTTGACTGTATTCTCCATCTTATTGATCAGGGTATCCTAATTAATAACAAGAATCAAACTGTACCTTTGAAAGGAAAAAGAGTAGATTTGAACCGTGATTTCTTTCAGATAGGCCCACATCAACAGAATGCTTTAAGATGCAGTTTTCTCAGCTGTTCTTTTTGGAACTGTATTGCTATTTAGAAAATGCTTAGGCTTGTTTGCCTAAATGTAGGGGACATGAGAGGTTCGAATGACAAAAGCAAGTGTTTCTTAACTACACAGGTAGTAAATCTGTCAAATTCCTTGGCAAAGGAAAATGGGAATGCAAAAATAATTCTCCTTTCCTAGCACAAAAGAGGTCGGGAGTATTTGAGAAGATAATGGTAGCTATCAAATGACCAAATCATATTTAACCCAGGAAATTCTCCATCCTGAAAATAACTGGGGGTTCAGGAGAGCAATAGGGGGAAGATGTCCCTATACTTAGTAATTTGTTACTCTTTCCAATGCTTTGTTTCTAGCCACTGTTGGGACAGAAGACTGGCCAGATTGACCCTTGGTCTGAAGTGTACAGCTGCTCTTATGTTCTTGAGACTGGAAAAAAAGGAATAATTAGATATATAAAATGGACTAATGATAGCATAAATTATATATAGCACTTTTTTCACCCTGAGTGTTCTGTAGCTCTATGGGAACGACATCATTGTAGAACATATGGGCAACAGAAATGGGATTTTCTGTGTCCTTAATACAGAGGCACCTTCACTAGTGTTATGACTCCAGTCTCCTGACATTTGTTCCAACTTAACACTGCTTTCCATGGAATGGCTTCATGCTTGTTTCCTCTTTCCTAACTAGTTTTCTTTTTCCTGTTCTAATAGCTTACCTTAAATGTTAGTGATTGCAGAAATCATCCTATAGCCGTGTTCTCTCCAGGAGAAAAAGTTATATTGTTATACTAAAAAAAGTGATACTGAAGATTATATTTTACTAAATGTATTTATATTTAAAATTGAATATTATTAAATAATTTATCAAAACAGGTTATAATAAATTTATTTTGAAAGACCAGATAGTGTAATGAAAAATGAAAAGTCATCTGAAGGGAGCCAGGGACATTAAAAGTGGGAAAGAAGAAGCAGAATGTTAAAATTCATATGGGGAAAATGCAATTTTACACAAGACAAATAGTCAGAAGGAAAGAAAAATCTAAACACAGTAATGGCAAAGGAGACATTCGGGAGACAGTGAGCAGAAAATCAGAAACGATTTTGCAAGGCCACACTGCAGCAAAAAGAAATTGAATGCCATTTTGCTATCTGCACACTGACCTATCAAGCAGCATTGACAGAAAATAATAATCTCCCCAAAACAGGAAAAGCTGAAGGAACAATGCAGAGAAGGAAAGTTGTTCTACTGCTATCTTGATTCCCGGACTTGCTGCTAAATTGTCAGCCGCTACAATGGTTTTAAACCAGTGGTCAATGAAACTGCGTGTTTTTCCCCATCTTTGCTAGGGTAAGTTTTCATTATTAGGCACCTTTATGCATTAGATTGCTAACAGAAATATTCCTCAGGAGTCTTTGTGGCAAACTTCACGGGAGTATTCCAAGATACCCTTGCTGAAAGTGGTACTAAAAGCTAGAAAGCATAAAATGGCTGTTGGCCACTTTTCATTTAAGTATATACATTACCTGAGTTGTCCTGTAGCCTACTGAAGATAATGACAAACATCAGCTGAATTTGGTAATGTATTAATTGACTGATAATATAAAAAGAATTACATATATATGTCTTGCAAACAGATTGCCATATTATTCAAAAATAGATTCTATTATCTGTATTGATTTATGTAACTTCTTACTCTATTATTAGCCCTGACTGATGTAACTCTTCATTACTTATGGATTTACATTTTATTCAGTGCTTCTCTGCCAGCAAGCGAGTGCCAAGAAGCAAAGAAAATATCACGGTGAAGTTGTTTAGTTTTAGGGTTTTTTTTTTCCATTTTCCACATTTTGGAATACTTTCCATCTGTTTCACAGTTCCGTGAATAAAGCTCAATTATATAGTGTGAATGTCACTTGCATGGGAAAAGTGCCAGCACCAAAGACTGAAGTGGCAATGAAGTAATAAAATAAGAACTATATGAACCACAGATAAGTGGTTGGATTTGAAACAACTTTTGCCCTGTGTGGCTAGCACAGGTAATCTGTCCAGTTACAAAACTGAAAAAGGCAGAGAAATGAGAGGACATGACATAAAAACCAAAATCTATTCAGCTTAGTCCATAAACACTTTGGAGACCAGCTGCAGATGTGGTAGAGCTCTAACGGGCTTTGGGGAACAATGAGAGTCTTGTATGCTCCAGCTTACCCATCAAAAATGTTCAGAATCAGTCCTATTTACAGTAGCAAGCTCTCAGCCTACTTCACTAAAAATGTGAATGATATTCCAGCCCTATCCTGTAACAGAATTTGGTCTGATAAGTTGTTCTGAAATGTATTTTCAAAATCTGAAAAGACACTGAGTTTATTCAGTCAGAACTTGGATTATTTCTGTATAGACCTTACTCAGGTAAAATCTGTAGAATGTGATGTATAGAAAAAATCCACAACTCTAATGACATGGTAAACTAATCCAATATTATTTTTTGTAAAAGTGTTCACAGATTTTTCAGAAATAAACACACATTTGTACAAAATACATTTTGCATTTGTTAGTATTACTATTTTTGAAGAAATATGATTTGGAACCATTTACAATGCAGCTTCTAAAAAAACTGCTGTGTAGCTGGTTGATTTCAAGTATGTACCTAAGGGCAAGATTTCACACATGAGTTTCCCGTTTAAATTAATAAAAGTCTTCACCGTGTATGTCCAAAAAAATGTGCATTGGTTGCGATACTCATTGCATGTATTAATAGTGCTGTAAGAAAAAAATAAAGTTTGATTTAATATTTTCTTTGTGGGCAAATACGATGCTGTACTCCACTCAAATTTGCGATAATTGCTTGTGGTTTATGCTAGTCCAATAGTACAAAGAAATAACATGCTAACTTGTAATAGATATAGACTAAAAATAAAATGCCAAAAAAGAAAAGTTGCTTAAATCTTGAAACATTATTAGATATAGTAGATTAATTTGATTTTAAACATTTTTTTTCAAAACCCAGAACAGTGTGTTCCTGATAAAAAGGTTTTTTTTTTAACCACAATAAGTAGGTTGTAGGCTTTGCGTTGGAGATACCATATGGAAAGCACTAATTTAATGGGAAATGATAAGCTGTGAATTGGATTCATGATTCATGAGTCACAATGCACAATAACACATGCCAGTAATTTACTAAAATATAGTATGCAGGTATGTATATTCATTTACACATGAGCATATATACCAATTTTTTTGTTACCCAATTGTCATTACAATTCTGACATTCTTTTATTTTGTGTAAGAAACAGCACTCACACATTAGGGTAACTGGTCGGGTATTGGTTTTGGTGCTTACACGAAAAGTTGTGAATATAATATTGATAATGGAGAGTAAGCATAATCTCTATCTACACTTGTTCATTATGTAGATTATAATGGCTTTGCTTAGGAAGTATTTGGGATATATTTTTAGGAAGAGTCTTAACAAACAGAGATGTCAGAAAGTGGATCTGAGATGAGTTTTCTGCTGACATTTCTTGATAAACTGAAATAAACATACCTTATTTAGAAAGTTGAAGCAAAGTATGCCAGTGCAGCCGTTTCATTGTATTGATTAAAATTGATGCGTGCTTTATGATGAAGTGTTATATTCTTTCTCTACAAGCAAAGAACAACAGTATTGTGTTTAGTTTGTCCTGAGTGAGTGATTTACTACTAGCAAAGTCCTTAGTTTATTCTTTTGGGAAATGAAGTTTAGATGTTAGCAAGCTAACGAGGGCTTTTTGTGTTCTAGGAAGAAGTAACTTATTGCTGAAGGAGCCTCTCTGTGACTGAGATACAAGGTATAATGATAGCTGATAATATTTGTGAGAGATGGAGGCTCTTTAGTGAAGCTACATGATGAATCACTGATAAAACCCAATTAGCTGCTTAGATGATTTCCCTTTAGTCATCACTCAGAGCATGGAAATCATGAGAGCTGAGAAAGCGTCACAACTGATTCTACCACAATGGCAAGAGATAAAATGGTGCTGGATCTTTGCTGAAGTCAAGAAGGACAGTTACAGGAGTGAGTGAATTTTAGTAAAGGCTCTCTTTAATGAACCTATGCAGAGCTGAAATTAGTGGGTGATAATACCTTAGAACAAAATTGTCATCATATTAGTGATACTGGGAATAGCACAGTAAGGGGCACCAGTACAGGGGTGACTTGCTAGCTAGAGGCAGCGCCATCGTGATCAGAGGCAATACTACAGCTAGAAGCAGCAGCCAGGAGTAGCAACATGGTGGGAGGAGGAGGTTTATCAATGGGTTTATGATTAGAGGTTGTGGCAGTTAGAAAGTATGCCGAGATGACATCAAGGTACCTCTACATACATAGACATCATTTCATGATAAAGATATATAAGAATCTATCTGCATGCATGGTACGGAAAAAACACCTGTCACATGTATTGGAAAGGTACAGTCTGGGGAAAAATCTTACAAAGTAGATACTAGGAAAAAATAAAGAGCAGCCAGCTTATGAAATGATGGTCTTTGAGCTGATGGTTTCCATGCTGTAGCATTAGAATTATGACAGATAGCTTAGTGTGCAGTATTAGGAAAGCAAATGAAAAGCTAGCAGTTAATAGGTGAAGAATAGAGAACAAAGCAGAATGAGAAGTTCTTACCCTTCTACAGGCTTATGTCTACTGATGGGAGTAATGATACTGAGCTAGATGGGCTCTTCATCTGACTCAGCAAGGCTGCTGCTTTTGCACTCACCAGATATGTGCAGGACAACCAGCCAGCATGCAGTCGTGAAAGGCAGGACCTGCTCGACCATCCTAATCTCCTTCTATGACCAAGTGACCTGCTTGGTGGATGAGGGAAAGGCTGTGGATGTTACCTGCGTTGGACTTTGGGAGACAATGTCAAAAGCTTTACTACAGCATTCCCCTAGAGAAGCTGGCAGCCCATGGCTTAGATGGGTGTACTCTTTGCTGGAGAAAAACCAGGCTGGATGTCTGAGCCCAGAGAGTTGTGGTGAACAGAGATTAATTCAGTTGGTGGCTGGTCACAAGCAGTGTTGCCCAGGGCTCATTTTTGGGGCCAGTCTTGTTTAATATCTTTGTTAATGATCTTGGATGAGGGGATTGAGTGTTCCCTCAGTTAGTTTGCAGATGATACTAAATTGGGTATCATCTGGGAGTGTCAATCTGCAGGAATCGGGAAGGCTTTGCAGAAGGATCTGGAGAGGCTGGATTGTTGGGCTGACATCAATTGTATGAGGTTTAACAAGACTAAGTGCCAGGTCCTGCACTTTGGTTGCAACAACCCCATGCAATGCTGCAGACTTGGGAAAGAGTGGCTGGAAAGCTGCCTGGTGGAAAAGGACCTGGGGATGCTGGTTGACATCGAGCTAAATATGAGCCAGCAGTGTGCCCAGGTGGCCAAGAAGTCCAATAGAATCCTAGCTTGTATCAGAAATGGTGTGGCTAGCAGGAGTAGGGAGGTGATTGTGCCCCTGTACTCAGCACTGGTGAGGCCACACCTGGAATCCTGTGTTCAATCTGGGCCCCTCAGTACAAGAAGCACATCGAGTTGATGGAGCATGTTCAGAGGAGGGTAATGAAGCTGGTGAAAAGTCTGGAGCACAAGTCTCACAAGGAATGGCTGAGAAAATGGGGATTGTTTGGTCTGGAGTAGAGGAGGTGAGACCTCATCGCTTTCTACAACTACCTGAAAGGAGGTTGTAGAGAGGTGGGTGTTGGTCTCTTCTCCCTAGTGACTAGTGAGAGGAAATGGCCTAAAGTTGTGTCAGGGAAGGTTTAGATTGGATATTAGGAAAAATTTATTCAGTGAAAGAGGGGTGAAGCATTGGAATATGCTGTCCAGGGAAGTGATGGATTCACCATCCCTGGAGATGTTCAAAAATGTGTAGATGTGTCACTTGGGACGTGGTTTAGTAGGTATGGTGGTGTTGGGCTGACAGACTTGATCTTGGAGAACTTTTCCATCCTTAATGATTATATGATTCTTCTATTTTCATATGCTCACAACGGGGTGAGAAAATCGAATCAATGGTTCGATGCCTTCTGACCTGCAGGGCTGTGCTTTCTGATCATACAAACTATAGCTTGATTTACTGCTGCTTTATTTTCTCCAAATCAATGCTGTGTCATTTTTCCTTTTAATACCTTTCGTCTTATCCATATACATACGGATTTGGCAGGAAAGGAATGAACTCCTCAGGGGATCATGGAGTTGTAGTGCCACCAAAAACTAGCCTGATATCTGCAACATGTGAAAGAAGTGCTATGCAAGCATTGAATTTTAGAGGTATTTAATTGAGTAAGTGTTAAGAGCTAGAAACTTTTATTTCTAACAACTGATAAAAAAGTTATGAATGCTAATTTAATTTATTCCTTGTAAAACCAAGCTCTTGGTCTTCTTAACAGCTAACTTCCTTGAAACTCTAACTGTGCCTTTACTGAGAAACACATTTTAATAACACAGGAGCACAGTGTCTAGACAGTAGACATTCTAATTTTCTTTTGCATAAATGAGTATGGTATTCATAAAAATCTAGATTGAGAGGAAATACATTATGGTCTAAAACATTTAGAACAAATCTATCTACCTAGCTCTCAAAAGCTCAGCTAATAAATATGAACCATTTCAATAAGAATCAATATTAATAATGATTGGCTTTGTCCAGATTTATGTTTCAAGTGTAGTCACTTGTGTGCACTCAGAAGAAGTGTGTGCAGGGTAAGTAGAGGAATTAATACCATCTTAATCTGTCTCTACCTGTTTTCATGAAACTTGCTGGAAATTCACAGTATCACCATATCATAAGGTTGGAAAAGGCCTTTGAGATCATCGAGTCCATCCTATGACCCAACAACTACACCTACTGCTACTTGCCAATTACACCATGGCACTAAGAGCCTCATCCAATCTCTCGTTAAAACACCTCCAGGGACGGTGACTCCACCACCTCCCCGGGCAGCGCATTCCAATGGCCAATCACCCTCTCAGTAAAGAACTTCTTCCTAATGTCAAGCCTAAACCTCCCCTGACGAAGCTTGAAACCGTGTCCTCTTGTTCTGTCACCTGAGAGACCAGCCCCTGCTTGACTACAACCTCCCTTTAGGTACTTGTAGAGAGCAATAAGGTCTCCCCTGAGCCTCCTCTTCTCCGGGCTAAACAACCCCAGCTCCCTCAGTTGCTCCTTATAGGGCTTGTGCTCCAGCCCCTTCACCATCCTCGTCGCTCTCCTCTGGACACACTCCAGCATCTCAACATCCTTCTTAAACTGAGGGGCCCAGAACTGGACACAGCACTCGAGGTACGGCCTGACCAGTGCCAAGTATAAGGGGATGATAACCTCTCTAGTCCTGCTGGCCACACTGTTCCTGATGCAGGCCAAAACACCATTGGCCTTCTTGGCCACTTGGGCACACTGCTGGCTCATGTTGAGTTTCCTGTCCACCAGCACTCCCAAGTCCCTTTCCGCCTGACTGCTCTCCAGCCACTCTGTCCCCAGCCTGTAGCTCTGCATGGGGTTGTTGTGTCCAAAGTGTAGGACCCGGCATTTGGACTTGTTAAACCTCATGCTATTGGAGTCGGACCATCTCCCCAGCCTGTCAAGGTCCCTCTGTAGGGCCCTCCTACCCTCTAGCAGGTCGACACTTCCAGCTTGGTGTCATCTGCGAACTTGCTGATGAAATTGTTATCTTTCGTTCCCCTACAACGTTTTTTTAAATAATTTTCTTGAATTTATGTAGTAGGTCTCAAAGTTACTGGGAAAAGAAGGGAGATAGATATCAGCAGAATTTTGTGTAAACTGCTTTTCTTGAGGAAACAAGGCTTAACATTGGAGACATTCTGTAGATTGCCTCATTCTAAATGACCCTTTGATACAAAGATTATTCCTTAAAAATAACGGCAGAGATTATAGAAAAATCGTAATTACTTCTGTTCCTATTCTTTCATTTGCACTTATTAGATGGTATTTAACTTCATGAATAGTCCCTTGGAGAGTGTGGTGGCATCAGCAGTTCGCATAAGTCAATGAGAACCTGCTTTAAAGAAAAGAGAAATATGACTCTGCAGCTGTTTAAATCATATCAATAAAATTGAGATTTCAGGGGTGAAACCGTTGAACTATGGATGTATCTAGCAAAATTCCTGGAGATTTTGAATAGGGCCAGGATTTCACCATAGGAGTGCTGGCTTTCTTTGGTTTACAAATAAATCACAAAGCATTCCCATTCATGTTTGTGTTGGCTGCTCCCAAGTATTCATGAACAGAACAGGATAGAAATTTTCTGCTCATAGAATCGCAGAATGGTCTGGATCAGACGGGAACTTAAAAATCATCTAGTTCCATCCCCCCTGCCATGGCCAGGGACAGCTTCCACTAGGTCAGGTTGCTCAAAGACCCATCCAACCTGGTCTTGAACACCTCCAGGAATGAGGCATCCACAGCTTCTCTGAGCAACCTGTTCCAGTGCCTCACCACTCTCACAGTAAAAAATTTCTTCCTAGATCTCATCTAAACCTACCCTCTTTCGGTTTAAAACTGTTACTCCGCATCCTATCACTACATTCTCTGATAAAGAGCCCCTCCCCATCTTTCCTGTAGGCCCCCTTGAAGTACTAAAAGGCTGCTATAAGGTCTCCTTGGAGCCTTCTCTTCTCTAGGCTAAGCAAGCCCAGCTCTCAGCCTGTCCTGATATGGGAGATGCTCCAGCCCTCTGATCATCTTTGTGGCCCTCCTCTGGACTCACTGTAACAAGTCCATGTCCTTCCTGTACTGAGGACTCCAGAACTGAATGCGGTACTCCAGATGGGATCTCGTGAGAGTGGAGTCGAGGAGGAGAATCACCTCCCTTGACCTGCTGGTCACACTTCTTTTGATGCAGCCCAGGATACGGTTGCCTTCCTGGGCTGCAGGTGCACATTGTCACTTCATGTTGAGCTTCTTATCCACCAGCACCCCAAAGTCCTTCTCTTCATGCCTACTCTCAATCCATTCTCTGCCCAGCCTGTATTTGTGCTTGGGATTGCCCTGACCCAGGTGCGGGACCTTTCCCTTGGCTTTGTTGAATCTAATGAGATTAGCACAGGTGCACCTCTCAAGGCTGTCAAGGACCCTCTGGATGGCATCCCTTCTCTCCAGCTTGTCAACCAAACCACACAACTTGGTGGTGGTGGCAAACTTGCTGAGGGTGCACTCATTCCCACTGTCCATGTCTATGACAAAGACATTAAACCAGACTGGTCCCAATACCGATCCTTGTGGAATGCCACTAATCACTGGTGTCCGCTTGGACATTCAACTGTTGACCATAACTTTTTGAGTGTAATTCAGCCAATTCCATAGCCACTGAGTGGTTCATCTGTCAAATCTGTGCCTCTTGAATTTAGACCCATGGTTGTCATGCAGGACAGTGTCAAACGCATTGCGTAATTCCAGGTCAATGATGTCGGTTACTCTTCCCTTATCCACCAACATTGTGGCCCCACCCTGGAAAGCCACTTTTGCCTACAAAGTGCTTGTGAGGTTTTTTTGAGTAATTCACTGTCTGTTTTTTATGGTGTGTGGCTGACCATCTTCTTTTCACCTGATAGTTTTTTCTTTTTAATAGGAGAAAAGTAATTGATGAGTAGCAACTAATGTACTTCTAATAGGAAACTATAGCACTGTATTAATTAACAAGACTTAAATAATCAGTCACTAGCAAATTTTGACAGGGGAAAAAATAAAATTCCATGAAAAGCAACGATTTTAATTTGAGCTTTTTATACACAAAACTTTACCTGATTACTTGTGAAAATAAGTATGCAATACTCTCCTTCTGTTCTATTTCATTACATCTGTTGGTCCATAGCTTTCTATTTCTATCAGGGGAGGTTTAGACTGGACATTAGAAAGAATTTCTTTACTGAAAGAGTGGTCAGGGATTGGAACAGTCTGACCAGGGAGGTGGTGGAGTCGCCATCCCTGGAGGTGCTTAAAAAAGGTGTGGATGAGTTTCTTAGGGACACGGTTTAGTAAGGAGACAGGCACGGCTCGACTCAGTGATCTCAGAGGTCTCTTCCAACCTTATGATTCTATGGTTCTATGATTTTACCACTAAGATCTTGTATTTTTCTCATCTTTATGGGCTCACACACATTTGCTCTTATTTCTTTATGTACTTGTAATGTCTATGAACTCACATTATATATTTTCTCAATTTATCACTATCATTTGCTGCTTTAAGTGTGATATATTATTGTAAATGTGGAAGATAAAGTCTCCATGGGAAAACTATACCTTATCTGTAAATTGAACTTCTTTGTTGGTTATAAGATTCAAATCATGCATTTTTGATGATTTTGTATTTAGTACATGTCCAAAGGTAACATTTAAATTTCACATGCCACTAGTATGTTCTGGAAACCAGGTAGTGAGACAGATGAAGAAAGATAAGATTTGATTTTCAAAGAATGATAGATTAAAAATAACATCTGACTGCCAGTGATGTCTCTTCCGATAGCAGTACATATTATCCCCTGGCTGGATTATTGCGGTTAAGACAGTGGCTTTGCTGAGTCCCTGGGGAGACCCTCCAGTGGTTCAAGACACTGATTTTGCCTCTGGTATCACACAGATCACATGTCAGATACATCTCACCTCCTTCCTTGTGTGTCTGCTGACAGCAGCAGTCCATTTCATACCCCGAGACGGCTTGCAGCCCTTTTCCAATCACATCTTGAAAGAAATTACAATGTTCCTACAGTGGATGAGGGAGAGAGGGGAAAACGATGAGAGTGGGTCCTGTCATGCCAGCCAGAAAAGCTCCTTGTATACAGCCCCTGGGTGCCTGGTTCTGCCTTCTAGTGTCTCCAGTCTGGAAGGAAAGCCTGGAACCATGGACGTGGCTTTTCTGCGGAGAATACAAAGTAAAATCTGCCTGATGTTAAGAGGGGAAAAAAAGTGGGTTAATTAATTAAAAAAAAAAAGTAATGAATACAAATGCCAGCAAACATGACTTTAGCTATTTTTGAAGCCAGCGAACAGCACAGCTTTGTCTATGTGGTGATAAAAAGAGTGGTGGTTTTGTGGTTGCAGCGCTGGGAGTGCAGATGCCTCCCTTAACTCCTCTGCTGACTGCAGTCAGTGAATTGAAGCATATTTCTTGTCATTCCAACTGTAAAGTTAAGATAGTGATATCGCACTGACACTGAGGAAGGAGTACAATGGCTATGTTCAGTCTCATCTGCAAGCTCCTGGGATCAGAGAGGTGCAGCAGGTAGCCCACTGTGCTGGACCATGGAGGACCACCTGCAATGGTGGCACTGTCTGCCAGCAGCCTCCCTGCAGGGCGGCCAGTGGGGCCTCTCAGCATGGGGAGGACGGCCTTGTGTTGCTACTGTGAGGCCACTCAGGTGTCTAAGAGCAAGCCTGGCCCAGGTGGGTTGCTGTAGAAAAGCCTCAGGTTGGAGACTGAGCTGCTTCTCTGGCATGATGTCCAATGGTTCATCCTCTCCAGGCCAGTGTTCTCTCTTCTCTCTGCCTTCCTTGGCTGCTTGGTGTGTAACTTGAGCTTTAACTTTATCAACGTACTCTGTGAATGGGTCAGTGTTCGTACAGCAGCCTCAAAGGACCGCCTGCCCTATCTTTAGTCACTCTTTTCTGCTTTGCCCATGTTTGTAACGTGTGTGTGTGTGTGGTGAGGCGCTGGGCTGCTTTTACCCGGGGATGGTGGAGCTCTTCCACACCAGAGGTAAAACTCCTCTTGTGCCTCTTTCCTCCTTAAGCCTAGGGTAGATGCAGGCCTCCTGGCACCAGGAGTGGCACGACAAACCCTGAGGAATCCCACAGCTCTTTTCTCCATAGGGAATGCTGGAGGAGAGGGTCACCTCCACTCAAAACCCAGGAGTGCTTCCGCTGGTCAGGTTGCTATTGTGGCTCTGCATCACTTCTGTTTGAAATGCCTCTAATGACTGCTGAGTCCCTGTTGCCTCTGGCTTCTTGGATCTCATCAGTTAGCTGCTTCTGCGTCCATTAAACACATGCCCTACTGATATCAAATGGTGCAAGTATTTTACTCTGAGTGTCATGTAGTGCTAAGCCTTGCAAGTGTTTATTACATCTACACGGTTTCTTTTACCAGCTAAGCCTGTCATCTCATCAAAGACTTTTCAACAAGACCTGTTTCCAGGAAACTACAGCAGTTATGCATCTAGGCACTTTTGAAAACATGCCAGGTATCTATCTGAATCTTTGTGCACGACATAGCTATAAAATCTGGCTTTCAGTCTCCTTTTATAGTCGAGTTTCAGATCTACGAGGAGTATTTTTATCTTTTCATTTCTAATCATGAAGACCTTTAAGAATCCAATGCTTGAAAAATGAAATCAAACTGTTATTTAAGTGCATCAGCATCATCTAATCACTGTTTTTAATTATGGGTAACCTGCTTGAAGACACTGTATGTCAGACATTTATCGCATTCTATTCATACAATGTAAAAGACTGCTGAGGTAACTAATTAAAAAAACAAAACCAAAACAAAAACCCTGAAAAAACTGAGCCTTATATCATCTTTAGCAAGGAGTTTGGAACAGCCTAAAATTGCTTGCTATGTGGGTTGACTCTGAACAAGTCAGAAGGAAGCAGTAATTCTAAAATACAAGTTAAAAAAAAAACTAGCTAAGAGAAATGTGTAGTACTTGGAGTTTGTGAAATTTATGAATATAGGTCAAAGTGGATTAAACCATCATCTTCAAACTATTTGACCATATGAATAACATGAAATTCATATTTAATAGCTGAGTAACTGTTTAAGTCACACTTAAGTTCTTATCACTGTTGAAATATGTCTTCAATTCCCATTCAGTGACTGACATGTTACAATTCAGTGTGTTTGCCAAATGTATTCCTCAGTCTTGCTGGCGAGACAAAAAAAATGCTAGCATCTGAGTTCAGAACTGCAAACTTGAAACCCACTGTTCAGCCTTGGTCTTCATAGTCTCCAAAAGCTTCAGATTCCTCACCTTTGAAAATCTTTCAAGAGCTGCAGTGCAGCTGCAGAAGTGTCTGGTGGGTTCAGCAGTGTGGTAGAAGATCATTTGAGACCCAGAAAATACATGTGGGGGTGTTCCATTTAAGAACATGAGAAATTTATTGCACAGTCCATAGTCACAAGGCAGTGTTCAAAGATGACTACACTTTTAACTGCACTCCTTTCTTCTAAAACAGAGCTTTCCTATCCCATATGCTTCTGTGTAATATCTTTGTATAAACAGAACTGGAGGATGTTAAGAGGTGTTTTCCCTCACAGCCTGAAGGGGTTCAAACTCAGATTTCTCACCTTCTAGAATATTTCTGTAAAGAAAAAAAGGGGTAAGAAGGAGCAAGATTGTACAGCCTAATGGATAGGATACTAATTCCAATGCTGGTTCTTTCTCATCCTTCCTGTCATCATCCCTCATGAAGCTTACAGTAAACAATCATTGCATAAAATGCAGAAACGGACCTTGAAACGGGATTGGGACCAATTGCAACTTCACTTCCCCTTTGACAGTGCCTGAAGAGATGAGTGAACACTGTGAAAGAAAGGATCTCTTTGCTTCATCTGGCAGGCCTGCATGTGCATTTCCTATCAGGGAACATGTTAAGTGTTAAAACTGTTGTGTATTAACAGAATCACTAGTCTCATGTGCATTCATGCGTGTGTACTCCTGGTTTTTCAGTTAAGAAAATAGGGCACTTTGTAATAGTATTTTCCTGAGAATCAGTTCTCTTTCAGTCTGTAGGTCTTCAGAAAGGATGAAAAATTTTTCTTCTTGTTGAAGCCTCTTCTAGTGAAAAGAATTCTTACTAGGCTTTATAAGTAACAGGTTCCCCATTGTAGCACTAAATGTGCTTATTTTGTGTGTGGCTTTCCCCTGCAACAAATACCCATCTACCCTGTAACAGCTCACAGTCCTTGCCAAGCGTATTTATACACTTCATATCCAAATACCTCCTGGGAATTTCATCATGCAAGACTTACATTATTTTCAACATAAATTTAGCATAACCTAGAGCTCTAGCTTCTTCTGTTGAGATGCTGCACTGGCTGATTTGGAAGAATGTGATAAGAGGGGTTCACAGCTACTAAAATGAAGCGGTTGTAAATCTTACTTTTCATTGCTGGTTTACGTTTTCATTGCCCGAGATCTCCTTTGGAAAAGTCACATTTTTACTAAATAAAGTCTCTTCATTAAATTTTTTTACAGAGCTTCTAGTTGCATTTAAACCATATGGGTACTGTGGATGAAAGATGTCAGGTTTGCAGGCAATTAGTTTTAATGCCTGCAAGTACAACTACTTTTTAATTTCCTTTATACATTTCAGACTCTGCGAATTCCCATAGGGAGGACAAATCTACTTTAATCAATAGATATAAAACAGCAGAAAAAAATCATTACCACCTACTGCTCAGTTTCATTTCCTTCCGTAGAAGACTTGAGTGTCCAACCGTGTAGATTTTCACCCTTGAGTTCAGTTCGTGTCTAAAGGTTTCTAAATAGTTCTGATTCAGCTTTCCTTTTAGTTTTCACTGTTTCCTTGCTTCCTTCGTTGTGCTCTGTAGTAGCTCAGAATATCCCTTCTGCCTGACAAGGCATTTTTAAGCTTAGATATTTTTCATTATTCACTAGGTTTGGACTCTTTTTCCTTTAGTTTGCTGGAGACAGCCTATCTTCTTCAGAAACCCTATCTTCTTTTCCTAGAAATCACTTTTTTTAGCTTTCCTTATGTTGGTGATTTCCATCCTTTGGCAACTCACTGCCTATGCCAGTGGTGACTATATTGCGGGTGAAATGACTAAATATCCGCATAAGATGTGGAAAGGAAGCATCTGGTAGGGCAATGTTAGAACTTGACGAGTAGTTTTTTCTTTGTTCACTTACCATCTCCTTTTTCCACAGTGTCCATCATCATTTGTTTATCATTAATTTGCTAATTTAGGGCTTAATTGTGCTTGAATGGAGATTTTGGACAGAGGAGAGCTGTGAGTGTTAACACAATTCAGGGAGAATCAATACCTCTGGCATTTATGTCATGTTTGCTCTCAAAGCTTCCTTTTGTAGAAAACTTACTGACCTGCCTGTGATGCACTCCTCTAATTCTGCTGGGAAAAGTGGCAGTGGCCATTGCTTTAAACAATTGCCACCCCATTAGTCTTCATTTTAAAGAGTGGGGGATGCATATTGATAGTTATAATCACTTCTGTGGCACAAGGGAGGCAGAGCTGTAAAAAGTAAGCACTTTTGTAATGCTGATAGAGAGAGGAGAAAAGAATTTCAGGTGTCCTCTGGTCAAGCTGTCTTAAGCACACAAAAGAAAATTACTGCTGTCTGTCACTTAAATTTTGAATGGACCCTGAATTCACAGGTGAGGAACTGTTAATGTGGATGAAGGTTGGTGGAATAAAGGTGGGTTTGAACCTGCACCACATAGTGCATGTTGTTATCTTTGTGGAAGGTGTCCCTGCCCATGGCAGGGGGGTGGAACTAGATGATCTTTAAGATCCCTCCTAAACCATTCTATGATTTTAACATGAATCTATGTGTTTTATATTTGTAATATATGCTACGTAGCATGTGTAAAAAAGATGCAAATCTTCCCTTTTTTTCTCCTTTAATAAAATTGTCTACAAAAGAAATTAGAAATTTCATAACCTTTTCACCTCTTTCATATATGCACAAGAAAAAGTGATAGAAAGGGAACAGTTATTTTGATAAAAATACGTACAGATAATTTCTTCTAAAGAAAAGTATTAGGTATGTACAGTATATGCCATCTGATGGTGTTGTAATTTTGTTCAAATATGTTTAAACTAAAAATAACCTCCTTACATATACCAGATTAACAGTGGAACTGATGATTTTGCTACATGTGTGTGGGCTACTGTTTAAAAATTGGCCTTTTTTGAACAACTGGAGGGCAATAGTTCTCATTAGCTTTAGAGAGCAGAGCAACCCAATTTAAATACAATAAGCATCTCTTCCAGAGAGAAATACTTGCTTCTGGAATAAAAATTAATATTAGGTTATTAGTGTACTGGCAAGCTAAATATTTTAAAGAAAAACACATTCAGCTCAAAATAGCAAGCAAGATTTTTCTAAATTAGCAGGAAAGAAGAAATTTTCCAATTTGAGTGGAATAAATATTGAAAAAGCTGAATGAGTCCTATGGATAAATGCACTGTATTTTTATTTACTTTTAAGATTCTTTTGGATCTTCACAGAGTGCCTTCACATCACTCCTCAAGTATAAGAAGTATAACATACAGAATCTCATTTTAGTTATGACATACTGTTTGGAAATAAATTAGAAGGCCTGAAAGGAAGAAAATATCTGTATGCTGTGTGCAATAGTTAATTGTGAGAGGAGGAAGATGAATGAACCAAAACAAAGATATCTTTTTTGAAGATGTTAAATAAGTAGTGTGCAAGAGGGGCAATTAGTAGTATTTTCCTATGAGCAATTTAGACTAAATTGCTGCTGTATGCTATTTTTGTTGCATGCCTGAGTTGTCTCTAAAGCAGTGTTAAGAAAGCATATATTCTGTTAGCCTGCATTTTTGAAACCAAGGTAGAAGAAGGAAAAAGACTGTAGCCTGTTGCAGGCATAATGCTCTAAACATTCATGTGCTATTAATAGATTAAGTGGGCAGGAATTTCCTACCCACTGCAGTTTTTCTCTATTTTACGGTTTCCAGGGATTGTTAATTTGTACTTTATGATATTTCATAATATATTCTCCCAATAACAGGAAAATAGGATTTATTTTTCTTTTTAGACAGAATTAATGTTTATGTGGTAAACATCTCAGCAAAATTTTACCCTTGTTTCCATGCTCTAGGTCTCTTACCACATTCAATACCATTCTGTCAAGCATTATGTTCATTAGTTTAAACTCAGTCTTGTCTTTTGCTACAATGAAAGCTTTATGCTCCAACTGTGTGAGTTTCTTGACGATGGCTTATACATTTGGTCTTCCATGTGCCTATTTGCAGCTGGAGCTATAATAGTTAATTTGAATATCTGTGCTGCTATATTCAGAATCTTATACAACAGACATCAAGACTTAAAGTTATATATTCCTTATGGACAGGAAATGGTAATGGTCTTCTCCTGTACTGAATTCACTTCCACTAGTCCCTCTTAACTGCTTCATGATGTTCCATTAGCAGTGCTGCTTATACCAGTGAACACTTGCTGTTTACAAAGGCTAGATACTTTGCATTTGATAGTCTTCTTGTGTATCTCTCCATTCTGATTCACCAAAAAGTTATTGGTAGAATACCAATTACCTGGTTTCTTTTTTCCTTTCCAGAAAGATGTGACTGGCATGATGACCACCCATCAAAACCTTTCTCAAGTCGAAATACCTTCCGTGCAATGAATCTGTAAAGCTACTGTGTTGTCAGCACTGCCTAAATCTGGTGTATCTTCTTATCAAGGTCACTGATTGCGTAAGGAATGACCAGCATTTGAGACTGAGCATAGTACAAGGCTGAGTTGTTCTCAGTGTAATGTCAGTATTTCCTTGGCTGGGATAGGTTAGGCTAAATTCAAATTATTAGAACTTTCGTGTTGCTAAATATATTGGAAAAGGAGTGGCTTCAGGCTAGATTCTCAGAAACTATAGACATTTAAATGATACTGTTAAAAAGACAATTGCAGGTCTAAAAGTATACCTGGAAATCTACTAGTCCTTGAGTGCTTTCAGTTTTCAAAACAACGACCACAGACATCTACCTTTAAGTAGATGTTTCAAGCTATGACTTGGGAAGCACCAAAACACACGAGATGCATGTTTTAACAGTTACTAGTGGCACCACTGCCCACACTAGCTCATTAAGAGTGCGGCCATGTCTAACCCTGTGAATTGCATTCGTGTTGTGGGGTGCACTGTGTGGATCTACAGATCTGCTCCCTGGACTGGATGTTCAAGTTTCTTTATGAGTTCAGTCATTGATTTCCTTTATGCCTTAAGGAAACATTTTGATTCCCTTTAAATTGTTTTAAGTAGTGGAGGAGGGAAAGGACAGGTTTGTTTCCTTTTCTTGAATAAACACAACGATGCAAGTAATGGTGGAGGAATTAGACAATGTTAGGGATAAATAATGGTCTAACTTTGGTATCTGAGAGCTCTGAAGTAAAAAAAACCTGCCCATATGCACTGGGGGTGGAGCGAGAAGGTTTTATAACAGATTTAAAATTAGAAAACAAAATAGCCTGATTAACAGCAGTAGGAAGAGTTCTGCAGAGGATGAGGGGAGAAATTAACGGATGACATTCAAAGGCAGCTGTGAAGTATGAGAAGCTGCAGCACACGGAGGTAGTCAAATCTAGCAGTACTGAGAGTTCTGAATGATCTGTAATGTTGGAATAAATCAGACAGTTGGGGGGGGATCTTTCAAGTGGTGGATCATCTCAAAAAGATGGATCACCTCTGCCTAGACAGATAGTAAACCAGTAGATTCTGTTGTCAGCTAGAGCAATGTATTAGAAACAGGTGTTACGTAGGGGATGCGTGCAAAGATATTTCAAGCAAACTGACAATGATTTTAGCATGCACTCAGATTTTTTGGAAACAGAGTGAGCCCCCACCCCCTCCAATCTATACTTTAGAAAGCAAATGTAATTCAGCTCTTGCCGTCTCCATCTGAGAATGTATCTCTCTATATCTTTGACTTATCCTGAAATAAGGGAAAGGTAGAAGACCCTTGACAAATGTGCTTTCTAATGCTTAGATTCTGGAAACATGGGGCAGGGAGCCTGCAGAAGCTGCATTGCAGACTTGAATTAAAGAAACTCTTGAATGCTTAGTCAGGATCTTTAGGAAGCCTTCCTCCAGACAACTTCCCTGTAAATGCTCCACTACAGTCATAACGTGAACTACAATCTTTCTTCTTGTTGCCCTGGATCCACCCGCACTGGCAACACCACAAAGAAGCAACGTGGCATGCCCGTCTCCAAGAAAAAACATGGGAGGGAACTTGCAGGTGATTATGAGCCAAAACAGAATGTATACAGACTACAAAAGCCTACCCATTTCTAAATAGATGATGGCTTTCAGTGGATAGGAGCCCTACTGATGAATTCTGCTTTTATAGCAGAAATAGGGAAAGAATAGTATTTTTCTGTGGCTTCTAGTGAACTGCTCTGATGTATGTGGTTGAATGAAGTCTGCCTCTGTGACGAGTTCTCTCTGCTAATGACAGGAAAATACCCAGGTTTTTTCATTATAGGTATGACTGAATAAAACAAGAAAATGGAACGCTAATTAGAGAATATCGAAAACTACTATGAAATTACATCTGGTCTTGATTTTCTCTAAGGCAACCATATCTAACACCTAAATATGGACCCATACTAATCAATTTTCTTGCTCATGAGCATATGCCTCCTTGATATCCAGTATTATTACTTTTTGATTCATAATGAAATAACCATTTCAATTATTCTGACTATGAAATTAAAATTATATTCAGCCAACTGTTTCTTCCTCTCTTTTTTCTCTGGTAACATCTAAATTTTGTATATGAACAATGATGTAACTTGATTAAGACTTCAGAAGCTCTTTTTGCCCGCAAATTACCTGAAGAAACAATTTAGCTGATCCATGAAGGGAGATGGACCTAATTTCAACCAAGGCTGGTAAATAATTCATCTCAAGGCTGAATGAATACACTGATAGATTTTACACAGTTTATGTAGTTTTGCTTTTCTTCTGCTTTCACATGTGTTAAAACAAAATATGAGAGACACAATGTTTTTGTTAGGAAAAAAGATAAAAAGTAGGTACTTCCCTGTGCATTTTTTTCATGGAAGGTGCTTTTAATTGCTGATCATTAGCTCCAGCCTTCATTCAAATGCACTTATGAAGTTTGCTTTTTCTGTGGTGCATTTACATCACTTTTTCATCTCAATTTTATCGTTATCACTGTTACTTTATGAAGAATCAGCAGAATGCTAGTACTTACCTTTGAGTATCCTAATAATGTTCAGTTTATTTTCTGACCATATTTTTTCATCTGGACCTTTTCTTCATAAGATACTCTTCAAAGTTCAACTCATGCTTAGAGATTCAGTTGTATATATTAAGTCATTGTTGAGCCCATCTAACCTTATGATTTAATTTATTACTTAGTAATCACAGCAATTCTTATGTGGCTTAACATGCTCAGTTGAAATTGGATACTTAATTCTTCAGTAATATAAAAGGTTTTGTTATTTAAATTAAATCCTGTTTTAATGCCAGTAACTTGTATAAGAATGCTCACATTTTCATGTTGAACAGATATATTAGTAATTTCCTTCACTTTTAGACAATGAACGTTTCATACAGTGACCATAATTACTTTGTGTATTCATGTTTTTCCATACCTTTGGCAAAGATGCTTTTCATTATGCACATTTAACTTCAGCTTGTCAACTGCCACCTCATTTTTTGTATTTTGCTTTTGGTTTTTGTTTGGATACCTTCTGTCTGCTTTAATATAGACTGCTGTTATCAAACCATGGTTTTGAGCGTTTTGTAGGTTATTTTTAAGATTTTTTTTAACAGTAATAGGAAACAACTCATGTTTGAGAAGCAGGGTGTTAAAGAGTCATTTTAAAAAGTATGACTTTTTCAGATAGCCTGTTATTTGTATTTTTCAGAAGAATTCTTTTTATTGCTACAATTTCTTTCTAATTTTGTAGTTTGCTGTGTTAAAAGGGTACAGAGGTATTTGGCAGCAAAATATGTTACATCATATGCCTCATGATTTTTTTAACTGATGTAACTGGTTGGTTTTAGGCTTTCTGGCCCAGGTTTTGTGAGGTTCCTCTGGTATGTGGTCCTTTGTTCTTGAGTTTTAGTGCTTGAAACCAATTAGATCTCACAAAAACTGTCTTAAAACATTACATATGGTATTAGAAGTGTAAACCAGCACTGTAGCTCACTGGGAGAGAATCGCAACTGTCATCTTTCACTGTCTTAGTTTCTACAATACAGGTGAATGTCAACACACTTTAAATAAAAGACATTAGCTTTTCACTAAAAACTTAAAAGCACCTGAGGAAATAAACGGATACGATCTATTATCTACACTCAGTGAAAACTGAAGGACATCTATGTAACCTCATAATGTGTTTAAGTACGGGGAGTGCGTGGTGTGTACACACATAATTTGCTTAGCCATTGTGATGAAGACAAGAAGACGTTCAGAGGAAGCTTTATTACATAATACACATCTTTATAACTTGATAGTGATTTTTCTGCAGAATATTAATCAATATTGTAGACATCAGTATTCCAGTACTCCAAAGTAGTAATGACCTTGATGCATTGATTCTCTAAAGATCAGTTTCTCACAGTTGCTGTAAATGCTGGTTTTAGACTATTGTATTGAGCACAGCTGTAAGCAATGTGACCATAGTTTAGGGATTCTGTTGTTTCTTGGGAGGTAAATCCATAGCTGAGTCATGGACGACATTTAAGGGTTGATTTTTTTCTGGAAGCCATCTTCGCTGTGTTCGGTGACAGCTGCGCTGTTGCCCACCTGTGATAACTATTCAAGTATCACCTGCATTTCCTCGCTTACCATCAGCTCAGGCTGAAGCTGAACTTACTATCTACGTTTTCCTCTCCACCTCATTTATTTCCTATTTCATGAAACTGCAGAGGAAATAGTTTACCATCATCAGGTGGCATTTCTGTACCTCATAGAGCATTATTTAAGCAAAGTCTTCAACAAGCCAAGGTGACAGCAACGCCAAGTGTGAATAGGGAAGTCAGCTGCAGAAACAAGCGTTCTCCTCTCTTAAGCAAGCTAGAGCAAAAGCCCTCTTTTGGAATAAGGTGTGAATTTGGACCACCGCCCAGCGCGAGTCCCTGAATGTGAAAGACTATTCCAAAGAGGGGGCGAGCTGGGCGGCGGCAGGCGCCACTCCCGCCGGGCGCTGCGGCCGGCGCTCCCTGGGGCGCTGCCCGGCGCGGCCGGTAGATGGCGCTAGATGAGAGGTGACGGCGCTGCTCGCGGCTCCGGCCGCTCCGAGGGGCGGAGGGTGGGAGAATACTCGGCGGCTTCGGTCTTTGAGGCTACACCTGTTGGGATCTTCGGGCTGAGAATGCGGCAAATTGAGCTGGATGGCTTGAGGGTGGTGGCGGGTGAGAGGCAGAACTTCAGTCGTTTTCCAGACACCGTTTCTGTAGCGCTAGGTTGCAGCATAACGCCGGGGCAAGGGTACTTTTCTCAGGGGGAGAGGAAAGGAGATGCAGGCGTTGCACGGGACGGGACTGCTGCCAGCAGATTTGTTTCAAGGAGCAGTGTCAGCTTGTGTGCCGCTGTATTTGTTGCTGAGCTTGACTGAAAGTCTTATTTCTTCAGAAACCTGTGTGATTAATTTATATGTGAAGGTAAGACCTCCTAGTTGACTGAGAAGAAAAGTTACGTACACAAAGTTTGGATTCTAATTAGCCAGCTATAGGGGAACATAATAAAATTTCTTTGTGCATAAAAACTTGTTGATTAAATAATGTAGTACAAATCTGTATGACTAAATGGATATTAATAATATTCATACTCTTTCAGAGTTAGAAGTAAAATCGCAAGAATTCCTTCAAAACCAGTGATCCCAGTTATTCAGTGCACAACTCCAGAAAACAGAACAGAAATCACCTCTTTTTGGTTTTGTTTTCCTTTTCTTTCTTCATCCTCTCCAGAGAAGCACTTACTTTTTATAGTATCGAGGGCATTTATACATCCTTGGCAATAAAATTAGGGATGAAATGTGCAAAACAATAGCTTAGTTAGTGGAGAAGAATTCCTTACATGAAATTACTTATAAACACATTCATCACCTGTAAAATCAATCTTTTTACGGGCACTGAAGGATAAAATGAAAAGAAAATTCTTCTTCATGAAGTTAATTATTTCCCCAAGCTTTTCTGATACTACCATACACAAAGCAATTATTCTGAATTGACAGTATTTAGTAAAAACAGGAGTGCTGTTAATCTACTGCAGTAGCTGCTTTAGAAAATACAAGATATACTGAAATAAGAGAAATCCTACATGTATTTTTCTTGAAGTAGAGTGTGTCAGTACTGGCAAAAGTAAACAGCTAATACTGAGCATAGGTGTAATATGTTTCAAAACTCTAAGGCTGGAAATAATATACATTAGAATTCTGGAATACAGCACTTTCTATGTTATGTTTAATACATTAACTATTACCTTGAACTAAAATGTGACTTGGCACTGACAAAACCAGCTGTCCTCCGACTCTGACAACAAGGTCATGACTGGCTGCAGTTCTACATAGGCACCAGTTCTATAATGTCTAATACTTGTACGTGCTGTTTGAATGCATAGTTCTGTGTAACCAGTGTTTCAGGGTCACAGTTGAAATAGTTTTATAAAATTCTAGATGGTGGAAAAGATGCATTTATAAGATTCAGTAAGACAGCTTTAAAGTAGGATGTGCAAAAGGTGGCACCGAGTTGAAATTCCCCTTTCTTAATATGTAAAACTATACTGGGCAGAAAGGATCGTTTGACTGACATTTATTCTTTTCTTTTGGAAAGATTATTGACCTTTTTGCCATGAGAAGAGCCTAAGAGGCTTCATAGGCTGCCCTGCTTTTGAGGTAGAATTATTCCAGTTTTTGCTTGCCTCTTCAGCAATGTCTTGCAACATCCTACTGTTTACATGGAGAGGCACTGGGAAGATACTTGTACTTAAACAAATATTTTTTAAGTGTATCAGAATTCATGAGAAAAAATGCAGACACATCTGTGATTCTTTTTCCAAACATTTCCAGAAGATCTTTTTTTACTCTGATAAAAGAGTAAAATGACAAGTACACTTGAACAGCTTTTCCCAAAATAATTTTTTCTTAAATCATTTCAGCAATCATTCCTCAGAAAAGGAAAGCTATATTTGTAAAAAGGAGAGGGAGGAGGGAATACAAGTCATAGCTATAAAATTGGTATTCTTTAACTTGCTGACTTGTTATGACTCCAGTCTACATTATATGATATTTTTGTGGGCAAGACACTACGCTATTAGTGCTGCATTGTGCCAAGTGTAATAGCACTCAGCATTACCTAATCGAAAAGTCCCTTACCAAACTGGGCTTTAAAAATGGCTACATTGCACATAAAGAATTGTAGGAGAGAGATGTAGATGAGGAAGAGGGAGTACGACATTGCTTTACCTCCTGAAATAAACTGATTTGGTTACTCCTAATATGCTGTCTGAATAACAAGAAGCCTAAACTTGGCTACAGTGTGGGTACATAGAAATCGTTTAATTAAAATTATAGAGGCTGTGAATTTTATGTGTTGAAAAAATTAAAAGCTGAAAATTAGTTTTCCCCAGATTTTGCCTTAGATCCAATAGTTGCAGACATGACTGTTGCCTGAAGGCTTAAAACTAGAATGTGAGTACACTTAAAACTACATATGATGATGTCTTATGCAATGCCTTAATAATTTCTTGGGCAAATGTTGTAATATTAGTCATGTAATTTCTCAGTCTACTGTAAAGATAAGCTGTTCAACTGGACTTTTTGTGAGTAAATTGAAGGTTTATGCCAGATAGGATTTTTGTGTTGGATGATTAAGCTGGTTGATGTGCTTTAATTTTAATAGCAGCTGTATGGCTCATCTTTACTGTTTGAAGTGGGTGCGACAAATGCTGCAGGACATGCTTGTAGAAGAGTGCAGATCAAATATCCTGTTTATTAAAACAATCGGAAGAGACAACTGCAGCTAATAAGTGCCTTACCCTTTGGCAGCTCTAGGTGGAACAGCAGTTGTAGCATTGAGTGGTGATTTCTAGCTAGGAAAAACTGTCGTGAGATGTTTGTTTAATATTGAGCAGTACTTAAAGCTACCCCTGTTCTGCATTTCTTTTGAGTGTACTAATCACACTGAGTAAGCTTTTATTCCTTATTGGTATTTCAATGTCTGCATGTCTGTAGAAGTGACTGTTGCAGGATTTACAAAATTCACTCAACGGGCTTGCCTTGAAGCATTGCTCACTCTTTCATTTGTTCCTGTAAGTGCTGATGTTCTGTGAAAAGTAGAGGTGCGCTGATGTGACTATGTCTGTGTGCTGCCCTGAACACTTTCAAATGAATGGAAAAAAACAGTGCTATGTCTCCCTGTTTTCTTGCACTAGACTACAATTTCAGGTTCTGCAACAAGATGGAGACAGGGCAGAGAAACCATGACATACTTTAGTTAAGGAGTCCACAAACCCAGGACTTTCTTCATGTTATTATTGGATGTTACTAAGAGGCAGTCTGCCAAAGTAATTTGAAAATCTTGTGCAGTTTTCTGCAAGGGTGAATTTTCCTGCTGTTTCAGACAGAAACCTTTGCTATAGTAAGACTATCTGTTAAACTGTGGGATTTGGAAATACTTTCTGGATTTGAATCCAAATGCATATCTTTGCTATTTTCGGTTGAGATGTAAGGCAGGATCATCTAATATACCCACCCTGCAACAGTATATTTTGACCAAATCCTTTGGCTGAACAACTCTGAAAACAGAACTAAGGTTGTATATACAGCCCTTATATTAAATTATTTTGACGTAGCCTAAGATGATTTATGTCTTGGAGCAACCAAACACTAGCAGTTGCTACATCTGCATGAAGTACCATGAGGAAAGAAAATGTACCTCTGAAACACTCATGAATTCTCAACAGCATTCCTCTGAGCTAGTGCATTGTGCCTTTTGCTATAGAGGAACGACTGTGAAGTGTTTCAAGTGTGTTCCACATCCAAAGTAAATTCTCTTCTATCCCATCTGCCATGCAGGTTCTGTTATTGCTAATGCTGAAGATAAACCAGTAGCAATTTATGAGTCTGTGGATGTTCTATTGAGAGAGCAGGGTCCTCAGATTCCTCTTTCCATATCTGATTCTAGAATTTTTCTTCCTTCTTTCCTTTATATTTTTTCTTTTCAATGCGGAAGTTATATCTTTTGCCCCTTTTTTTTGTTTGTTTGTTTTCCTCTGCAACACTTGTTGTTTTATAATGATATTGCCAGGGGAATCTGAACATGGTTTTAATCAGGTGCAGTATTATTTTTATCCTCCTCTTGAAAGCTGATTCTGCATGAATTTTGCCTACATTGTTCCAGAAATCATCAGCCTCTTCTAGAACATTTTGACCTATTTATAAAGCACTAAAACTCATGAAATGACTCAGACTGTCCTTTTACTTTTCTCAGTTGTGCGTATAATTGTCCCTCTTTAAGCATACAGCTTTTGCATGTTGATCTTTCAGATGACTAAAGAGTTGAAAGACTGAGAGGTTGGACAAAACAACTGTGTTCATTCTGTTGCATTAGCAGAATAAATATGGTTTAGGTTTAAAATCACAAGTCTCTCATGATCTCTTCTTATAAACATATGTGGAAAAGAGTGGGATCCATTTATTATGAGTCTTACTACATCAGACTTCAGATCCAGCCATTCTGTTAATGGCAATCTAATACAATAACAATAATCCGAAGCAGGGCTGTCAGACTCACAGCTCCTGCCATTCTCCTGCTCCTGCAGCGTAACACGCATCACACGCACTGCACACGTGACCAGTGTGCTGGCCGGAGAGTAGGGGCAAGGAGCTTGGCGCTGCCACTGGGGAGAAACAAGTTGCCGGGTCAGATAAAACCAGGTAAAGGGCTGGATTCGTCCTGCGGGCCCCAAGTTTGACACTCCTGATCTGAAGTATATTCTAAGTTTGAGGTAATTTTGTGCAATCCGACACTTGTTATAGGATATTGTAGTCCTGGAATATATAACCAGTTGCTGGAATATATAAAAAGCAATATTTAACTGCAGCAAAATTTGCTGATTTTTTCCCTCTTTTGTTTTAAACTAAATACCCAAAAAGGAATAAAGGAAAAATTACTTCAACCTTTAAAATGTATGGATATTGAACCTGAGATTTTAATGGTGGTGGAAAAGAAGTGTAAATTTCAGTGGAAAGGCTCGTCCGTCTGAATTAAACTTGTGATCGAATCTAGACATCTAAATAGGGAAAAAATTGGCAATCTGCTTTTCTTTTTTGCAAACCTCGTAATATTGTGTATGAAAAGATAGTGAAGTCAAATATTTTATATTGCTGTTGTGTTACTCTCTGCAGTTAATGTGGGCAGAGGAAACAAACCTCTTACGTAGAAACTGATATTGTTGGTCTCATTGAAATTCTTACTCTAGTTACAGTCAGGCTAACACTCTTAGTCAAAATGATCTAATTATTGCCAGAAGAGCCCTATTACAAATACAAAGTTTTTTCTTTTCAAGGAATGAGCAAAAAGTTCAGCAGTGCATGAGACACTATCTTCTCCCACTGAGTAGTACAGACTGTAAGTGCTGCTTTTCAAAACTCAGTAACTTTAGTATTTTATCACATACAAATATATATATATCCATGGATATACAAAAATTTACCAAAGTACAAGTGTCTTATGTACTAACATTCTACATCCTAGGAATTTCACCAGGAAGAGTATGATGTGGAGGTTTCTTCCTCTTTTTTCTTGAATGGATTTAGATTATTTTTACACTTTTGCTAACATGATCCACTTACTTTCTCTTGCTTCATTGGTCCACAATTCTGTTTATGTAAGTTGAATATTTGGTCTTTGCTGTTACCCCTAAAACTTTGTTTACTGGTTCCCAAGGTACATTTACTTTAGTAACCAGTAATTGGTGATTGATTAGGTTATTTAAAACCGCTGTCTCCTTCGAGTCAAATCTATGTCTGTACTTTTAGGTCCCTGCTATCATCCTGTGCTTATACTCCAATATTCAACTTGTTCTGTATCATTCTAGGGCCACAGATCTTTCTGCACAGAATAACTACGGCTGCTTATTATTAGCTAAAAAAAGTCACATTTATAATGTTTGTAGTCATTATACCTCATGATTACCCTAAAGCTAAAAGCAAATTAGGCAGTAGCCACCTGATCATTGTGCAATTAGCCGTTAAAGCTGAAGCAAGCTAAACCAAGAAAACCCAAGGTAGTCTGAAGTGTCCCATTACTAAATTAATGCAAATCTTTTTGTCTGTTTCTAGTAATGGCAATACGATACTTTTGATGCTGTAGTCAGTCTGTGTGATATCTTGCTGTTGAATAACTTATTTGGGAATACTCAAAAGTTATTTTAAGGTAAGTCATAGTGGTTTTTTATTGTAATATCATCTTTTATGCAGACAGATCAAATTTTAAAAATTTAAAATTCAGTCACCGTGTTTTACTCCAAGCTGAAACTTGATGTAGTAGTTTACAGATCAGGATGAACTAGAGTATTGTCTCATTATACACTTTAGTTCATATTTGTTGTCTCCTTTTAAGTAAAGCAGGCACAAACTATGAACTAATGCATTCAGAAGCAATAAAAATATTCCATATAAAAATGTGAGATGCTAGTATATAATAGGACTTGCACTTTGGACTGTTTTATATATCCATATATATATATATGTTAAGTGGTAAAACAGTGAAGCTACTGAGTTTTGAAAAGGAGCTAGTAGTAGCCAATGAGAGAAAATAGTGGCTCATGCACGGCTGAACCTTTTGCTCCTTCCTTGGAAATTAAAAAACTGTTCTTGAGTTATCAGAACATTGGCTTTATTTAGTACAATCATTCACACGCTGCTTTGATTAGGAAATAATTTTGTTTTAAGGTCAGAAAATTCCTTGAGAATTCTCTTCGGAACAATTGTATTCTCAACTAGATTTTGATGAAATAATTAGAAAAGATTAAATCAGCAAGCCATAATGATGTGAGTATGCATTTACATGAGTAGGTGTTTTCAGAAAAATCAATAGAAATGTTATCCAGGGTGAGCTTCAGGTCAGCTGTTTGAAATATTTTAAATTTTGTGCACATCACCTGCAGCCACGTAACCCATATGACTCCCACTTGACACCCCCTCATGTGTCAACACATGCAGAAGATAAACTGACACAAGCACAAAGGACACCTCTGTGAGTTTTGTTCTAGTAGGGACTGCAGAGCTGTGCCTTATGTGTAAAGATAATCAAATGTGCAATTATACTATTTTTTCAAGTAAAGTGGTACCCACATGACAATTGTATCAAATACATTGCTAAAAATTACCACAAATGCAAAAGGTTGCTATGGAAACTGTAAAATGCAGCTTCCTGACTTGATGCGTGCAAAGTTTCAGCCTTAATAGGACACTGATACATATTTTTGCCTTTTTTTTATACACTTGAATAGGTGGAGATGAAGTTTGTGTATAATAATATATTCATTCAAGTTGTACATCTCTAGCATGCCATCTAATATTTGTTGGTAGTTGCACGGTACATGTAGAAGTTTACAGGTGTTTTACTGTTTAAATGCTACAGAGAAATATTAGAAGTTAAATATTAAAATATTAAAAGTATGTGTTTCTTAAAAAGGAAGGAAGATCATTTACCTGAAAATTATATTTTATAGAAGGGTCAGTGGATGGCTGTGGAGAGAAAAGCACATCACGTGGAAAACTAAGGTCTCAGAATAAACCCAATAAAGAGGGTGAAATTTATTTGGAATGATTTAACAAGTGTCGTCAGTGAGGTTTACAGACAGTCACTGTAAAGTGACATACACTTCCTCAGGTAGATGTCTGTGGCATGTCAGATATGAAAACCTGTGTCACAATAACACTTCATTGGAGATCCAGTGAGATGAGAAGCTGGTTATTTCCCCATGCAGGAGAGCACGGTAACATAGCCGTAGCTGAGATGATAGTGTTGAAGCAGGTAGCTCCAGCAGCAGACAGCTTTTAAGCCTGCTTGCATGCAGTAAGCACAGGGTAATTTCCCCTTTGTCAGCGCCGGCACTGAGTTTTGTGCTGTTGTGACTAGGTCGTTACTAGTACCTTATGCACATAATTCAAAGCTTGTTTGAACTGTCTGGGTTACACTGCATTAACACGACTTTCTAACATGTCTCGAAGTATTAATGCATTAGATGATAATAAAATACTTAAGAACCATGACACAATGTAAGATTCAATGAAATTATTGTGTTATAGGATCTCTAGGGCTTGTGGCTTGATGCTAGGAGAGGACAATTTTGGTGGCAAAAAATGAAGTACATCTTGAGAGAATGACTGAAAAAGTGGATGGATTAGGGTGGAGAACTATAAAATTACATTTGTTATTTTAAATGTATATGCAAGCACAGTCCTGGAGCTCCCAAGACAGAGGTTGATAAATGATTCAAGCCTGGGGTTGTTTGAACCAACAGTTCCCAGTAGTGCTGTTCTGGTAGTAATGTTTTTGTGACAGAGCTCAGGCATTTTTAATCACTCTGTATGACCTTGGTCTGAGCAATGTTACACAACAGTGCTTTAAAAAGTGTGTCTGGGTATTGTCTTTAGAACAGATCTTTGTAGGTCTGGCTTTACTGAACTTTCTTTCATTAGCATTTACATGTCCAAATACGTCTCAGCATTGGTCATCGCTGCAAGTAGCAGCTGGCAGGCAAAAGCAACTATATACCATCTGTCAGAGTTACCAAAGGTAACTGCGCAAAGTTCTAAATATCCAGACACTAACTGTAGGAGAATACCAAAGCTGCGTGGAGGAACCTCAGTTTTCACTTCCATGAAATGTAATTTCATTAGCATATAGATTTTTATTTTTTAGAGAAAACATTGTAGAATAACAGCCTTGTTTAATAACCAATTAATAAATATTAGGACAGGATTTTTGAAAATGTTTAGAGATCTTAGATTTGACAGATTGTTAGCAGTATTTTGAAAATACATTTATGTACCTTTATTTTATTGTACTATAATTATATTTATGTAGTACGTCTCATTTCTTTATAGCTCTCAGTTTGCTGAAGTGAGTTCAGAACAATTGTATTTTGGGTGTTTTTTTACAGGGACCTCAGTGTAGTGTCTTTTATGAAGTATATTTAGATTCCATCAGTTAATCTTCTCTGGTACAATAATTTTTCTTTCCTTCTAGGTTACAAGCACATATAAGAAATTCTGAAATTCAGAATTATGTAGAGTTTTCATTTTTTTTTTTTCTAAACTGGCACAGCTGGTATATATATTTGTGTGAAATGCAAAATTGTGTAACTTTTGTGACATTTAACCTAAATGACTATTTGAAATTCTTGCTGGTAGTGCTCTTTTAAACTATTTTTTAAAGTATCAGTCATCAAACAGTCAACTGAAGTAATGACAGAGGTCATTATCTTATTCCTAAAACAGTGTAGAGTTTAAAGAATTTGCAAATAAGATTTAGTCTATTAGTTATTAAATTGTCCCTTTAATATTTTTAATAGAAAGATGTACAGTAATAAGCTGGGTGTGTCTGCAAATGAGTGTCAAGAAAATGATTTGATCCTAATTTTCAGTGGTTGGCTGCATTTATAGTCAGAAAGTGATGATATCACCTGTAACTCCAGATAGCTCTGATTTATCCGTCTTGGCTCCTGACAGCAATGAAATTACTATGGCATAGGCTTAGTTGCCAAATAAATATATGTGATTACACATACTTCCAAAGCTAAATCTCACATAATTCTTATGTCAAAAGCGGTAAAGTCAGCAGCAGCAAAGTTTCTCTCAGATCTGTGAGAAATATGAGTAAAACTTATTGATAAGAAAAATCTTTCAAATATTTCCCTACTCAATGTGAACATTGTCTCTGTTCCATCTGATGTAAAATTATTGTAATTCCCTTCCAACTGGAACTCCTCCTCCTCTCCTCTCCTCTCCTCTCCTCTCCTCTCCTCTCCTCTCCTCTCCTCTCCTCTCCTCTCCTCTCCTCTCCTCTCCTCTCCTCTCCTCTCCTCTCCTCTCCTCTCCTCTCCTCTCCTCTCCTCTCCTCTCCTCTCCTCTCCTCTCCTCTCCTCTCCTCTCCTCTCCTCTCCTCTCCTCTCCTCTCCTCTCCTCTCCTCCCCTCCCCTCCCCTCCCCTCCCCTCCCCTCCCCTCCCCTCCCCTCCCCTCCCCTCCCCTCCCCTCCCCTCCCCTCCCCTCCCCTTTCCCCTCCCCTTTCCCCTCCCCTTTCCCCTCCCCTTTCCCCTCCCCTTTCCCCTCCCCTTCCCCTCCCCTCCCCCCTCCCCTCCCCCTCCCCCTCCCCTCCCCCCTCCCCTTCCCTCCCCTCCCCTTCCCTCCCCTCCCCTTCCCTCCCCTTCCCTCCCCTCCCCTCCCCTCCCCTCCCCTCCCCTCCCCTCCCCTCCCCTCCCCTTCCCTTCCCTTCCCTTCCTAGTTCATCTGAGCACTCTGAAACTCCTTAATATCAGTAAAAGGAAGGGATATATGTGGAGAACCAGCGTAAAAGTGATGCTTAAAATTAGACATTTGTTCATGTATTTTTTCCTAGTTTTAATAAGACAGGCAGAGCTATAAAGCGTCATGTGGGATCTACACTGTGTCACAGAAATCTCATCAGGTAGTAATCCTAAATCATTGCGGATCCACTGAATCTCATCTGAACTGCCTGTTGGTAGGCACCACCAGATGGTTAGTTATCCATGAATAAATGGATATACAGCATCTAAGCCTCCTGGAATTTTTTTTTCCCCTATTCGTTTCCTCCTTTCTCCTTACAGAAATATTTTGTGTCCTCCCTAGGATCTGTGTTGCTTTTCCTGTCTATTTGCAGCAAGGACTTGTGCAGCTGCTTGCTTCCACTGGCAGAGTTTTGTCTTCTTTTCAACTGAAGATTAGGATTGTTTGTGTTACGATTTTAAGAAATGCACAAGTAATTAATATTTATGTACTGTATGGTTACTATCTTAAAGGAAGTATTTTAGTTTTGAGTGACAAGGAGAAAGCTGTTCTTACTCCTAATGGCCACAATTCCCATTCCCCACAAGCTAGAGGAAGCATTTCTGCTTTTGTGTTATATTGGTACAAGAGGAGGGACTAAAAAGCAATTGAGGAATTTTGTCATAGTTTGAATCACAGTAACACAAAGCCATCACAGTGGCTTTCTGATTGTCTCCTGTGTACTCTTGTGTATAGGCTATGCAAGGAGGAATTATAACCGACATTGTAGTGGGCATTTCCCACTGTGTAGTAACTTTGCCTATTCTGGTAATACTCTCATGAGAAACAGCGCCTTGTTCTGGGGCCTCATTTATTCCCTGCAGTTTGAGGTATGTGTTCTTGAAAAAGGAAAGACTGGAGAAACATTAGGTTCCTTTTTAAACTGATTTCACAAAAGCTCAATTAAATGGTGGTTTGATCTTATCCAGCACAAATATTATTTGCCTGGCAGAATAAACAGTGGGACTTAAGGTTGAGTAGCACTTCCCTGCAGAGGTTTGGGCATGTTTCCTAGGTATGTCTACTGTAAAATATTTGAGCTTTCCCTTGCTTCCTTACAAAAGACATATGATGCATTTAAGTGAGAACTGTAGCTGTGGATGCCTAAAGGTCTATCTTTAAGTGCTGAAATTGATATCTAACTCCTATTAGGATGAAGCTTCAAACAGGCATGTATAGGCTATATGGCACTTAAAGAAGCACAGATAGGTCTCATTCTCCTCCTAAATCTAGAAGTGAATGTTCGTTCCAAGTGCCTATTCAAGTCAAAGCATGACTTTTACTATTGCTATGAGGAACACAGGTCTCTTGAAAAGCAACTTTTCATTTCACTGTTTAGAAAATGAAATGGCTAGTGTGCATCAGAGTATTGGGAAGACCACGGTGAGCTTCTGGCAAGTTCAGGACGTGCAGGCACACCTGTGAATTTTAGAGAAAAGCAAGCATATTATAAGAGTTCTCTATGCATCTTTTTCAGCTTTTTTGAAATTCATATTTCGGTCCCCATACAGCTCTTATGTTGATGCAATAAACTGAGCAGTTGTGTATGACATAATTCCAGCCTCTTTGAATTAGTGGTGGCAGTTAGATTACTATTATTGATAGTGCCTGCAGGCAGGGAACCGTTAAGGTGTCATAAACTTAGCAACCTCCTATGACATAATACTAATCTTTTAAATTTAGTTGTTACAATTAGGTTGCATCCCAAGGGTCCCTACTTTAGTGCCTGGTGTGTGTATGAGCATAGGATGGAACTTTTCTAAGAACTGCTAAACTTCGTAATTCTTGTAACGTTGTATTAACATTTGCAGCAGCACCTACACCAGAAATATTTTCTGTTCACTGTTTTAAAGTAGAATATGACAAATAATATGATATCATCTTTTCAAAAGCTTTCATAGTATAATTAAGAATGGATGAGTGATAAATGGATAAACCTGGAATCAAACCAAACAGAAGAAAGTCAGGGGGTTGAAAAAAGTGTAGCTGAAACTTTTTCGAGAATGGTCAGTTTACAGAACATTGTGACTGTCTTCTTACAGGTACCTCCACATTTTGGTAGTGGCTACAGATGAACTTAAATAAGAGGCTAAATTCTAAATATATAGGTTAACAATTTTAATTTGCTTAATAATTTTACACTTTAAGGCTGGTGAGTGGGGCTGGAATGGTTTTAAGATATATATGCACAATGGTCAGAGTGTAAGGAAGTTCAAATTCTTGTTTACTGTTGATGTTCTGCATGTCATGGGAGCAGTAAGTCAGGACTATTGGCACGTGAGTGGAAGCTTGTTCACCAAAGGACGTGCTTTTGATGTGTTAGCTAGCTAAAAATGCAGAGAGCAGTTTGGCAGAATTCTTCAAAGGAGCAGGATTTTTTCACTTTTTTTCAAACAACATCACAAATTCTTGCACTCTTTGAGGTATGAAACATTTTAAACCTTTAGTCATAGAAAATGTCACCACAGTAAGCCAAACATTGGTTCTCAGTATCTGAAAATGCCACTACTTGCTGTGGTATAGGCTTTAATTCAGCTTGTATGTACGTAAAACTCCCCTGCTGATTTTGAACAGCAGGCTTGGAAAAACATTCCTCTGAGTTTGTGGATTATGGATAGTAACATAGCTAAAAAGACAAAGAAAGCAGATGCCGTGCTGAAGTTCTTCTCTTTGAGAGTAACTAAAATGCTTTGTTACTGAATTTGGAATTGGGACTTAAACATAGAAACAGGCAAGGAACAACATTATAATAAGGTAAGCCAGACAATGTATCATCAAAACCAACCTATTCAGAGAACTAAGCTGTAAAAATAAGAATCAGCATGCTGAGCATATAGAATGTGAGTTTCTAAGGAACATTATGTAAAAAGTGAAAGTCACAGTTAAGTCAAGTGAGATACAAACACCAACCTCCAGCTAGTACTGTGAGGACAGCAGAAGGATACAGAAACGGCCAACCAGAAAACCAGCAGGTATCAAAGCCAACAAGTAATCCATGCGGTAGACAGCAATAGTGATGTTAGCCAATCTAGTGGAAACAGTTCTGAGGCAAACCATATAAAACAACCATGAGAAATGGCTTTTCAGTGACTCATCTGGGGATGCTAAGAGTATCCAGAACTAAAGAAATTACATATTAAGGAATAATAGAATGCTGACTTTGCAGATCTTTGCATGTTTTCTCTTCTTCAGTAGCAAGAAACAAAAATCAAGGAAATAGAATGTCTCCTACTGTGTTTTTCACCTGCTGCCTGTTGGTGTTGCTCTCCTGCCGTCTTATCCATCTGCTTTAATTTCATTTCTGAAATATGCCCTCCTTGAAAATAAATTCTTATTAATTTCATAAGGAACAAATTAAGAAATAACGAACACAGAGACATTTTGTTGAATTACAAGCAATTAGAAGACAATGGGGAGAGGAGCAGGGAAGAAAAACATAGCAATTATAAATATTCTAGAAAAAAAACAACTGTCAGATCCTGAGAATCACACAAAATTTTAAGTTTGTCTTTTCCTGGGAAAACTGCCATTCTAATTAATGAAAATTTTCATAAGTGATAGCATTAGGATTGTACTTGGTGTAACTAAAACATTATCTAAGGTAATAAATATTAGTTGAGAAATGTGATACTACATTAGCCGTGAAGTAATACAAGAGAAACAATCTCAACAGTGAGAGCAACACTCTCACTTTTATTCACCCACTTTTCATTTTACATATTTTGTTTACCTGGGAAAATGAAACCTATTCATATTCACTTATTGAATCCTACTCATCTTTAACTCTTCATGGCTTTTATACGTGCATATTCTTTTAGCAAATGCGTAATTCTCTTCTCATTTCAAGTTTATGAATACCCAGTATAATTTTTTAATCAATTTCCTCACTTTTTCTGTAAAGGAATCTCTTCTGCTAGCATTTCTTTCAGAGACTGGGTATCATACATTTCTTCCCAATGGTTTTTGGTCATGATGGCTTATTTCTGTGGAAACATTGTGCTTCTCTGTTTATATATGTTTCTTTTCTAAAAAATACATTAAGATTATTGAAATGAGTGTATTTTTCAATGGTAAGTGTTGCCTCTAAGTTAAGAGAGCTTATCAGAGACTAAGGGCAGGAAGCTGTTTTCCTCAGTTTTGCTTCTGCTTTATGTAGCTCTACAGTTCATCCAAAGTGGAATTGAATGTAAAGAGGATAGTTGTAATTGAAGGGCAGATTGCATGCACTATGAATTTTTTTTTTAAGAACTACAACCGTTTCCACTGTAATACGTGGCAGTAGTAGCGTAGCTTTGAAATTGCACATGATGAAATTTACACACTATATTAACCTTGCATAAAGGTTAGGAAGAAAAAATTCTCCATTTAAAATGCGTTCTTAATTTCATCTTCAGGTGTGCTGACTGATGTTACAGGAATAGGTTTTAGCCCAAGTGAGAGGGAGGGCAGCAGACATTTGCTGAATTCTGAATACCTCTGCATGTGAGTGACTGATGTGGGGTCTTGTCGTTAGCTAACAGGATGACTTTCAGCAGATCACTTGACTTTGGCCTTCTGTTTCCCCACCTGTTTAAATATGATAAGCTGTGCTTTTTCCATACTTATCTTGCCATCTCCACTTGCTCCTTTCTGTAGTATTTTTACAATAATTAACCTAAAAAAATTAATTTTATTTATTTTATATTTTTACATAATTATGGATAAATTTGATTTACCTGTTCTGCTGGATAGAGTAGTGCTTTGCTTTCTGGACTATCAATAGATGAACTTTTATAAAGCTTCACATTGCAGAAAAATATTATTTCTTTCATTGCCTTTCTATTTCTGCAGAACTAGGGAAATATCCAGGAGCCCTAGGATATCTAAAAATTCTGACAATCACTCTTATTAACAGTATGAAAACATATTTTTTGGGTTGCAAGGTAACAAGACTTTGGAAAAAAATTAGAAATGGAAAACTCTGGTTTATCTTCCACATCTATTTTAAATTTAGAAGACTGAAGAAAGCTTTTCAGTCATTCATATAACATACCACAGAATGCTCTTTGTTTACGTTCAGTGTTTCAAGAGGGGATGGATCTTCTAAAAGTCTACTAACGCCACTGTTCTTGCATTTAATATAAGTATTTGAGTAGACCAAAAGAAGTCAACCAGTTTTCAGTAGTTAACAGAAATTCCTACAGGGCAAGATGCGAGTTTGTAAATGCCTGAAGGTTTTGGGCTGGCAAATATGAACAAGCATTAGGTTGGGCTCAGATTGTAACCTTAAGCATACATAACCTGTCAGTCTGATAAAATGTTCTGCTTTGAATGTGCTGCTGTCATGGCTTGCAACGCTAGTTCTGCCTGAAAAGTCTATGTTCCGATCTCTGAAACAGTGATTTTATTATATGACCGCAAGGGGAAAAGCAAGGTTACCTGAAATCTTCTCTGTGCTTTGTTTTGTCTCGTATTTTACTAGAGTACATAGTAAAAGACTTAATTTGCTGGTTATTGGCTTCCTTTATTCATAGATAAAGAATTATATGTCATGGAATAATAACATTGCCTATTTTTCACAGTCTCACTGCCAAAAACCTTCTGTACACGCTTCCTTTCTGGACTAAATGCAGTGAGCAAAAGCCTTGGCTGTTTCTTGGTGCCATTAGGCTTATGCATGGTCCACTGGCACAGAGTGCAATTTATTGAGAAAAAAATGGCTTCATAGTTTAGGTTATTGAATTATTTTTTTGTCTCCAATATGTAATAAATTGTACTCTGTGTGAATGTCTTATTTATCTTTCACAGAAATGTAGATTAATTTATGATGGAAAGGGCTAATTCAGGTCATGTGGGCCAAGGACACACTCAAATGATGTTTTCAGAACGTCATTGCGCAATGCATTGTCCCACTGAGTTCTGAGTCCCTCTAAGGGATGCAGGCAACTTGTTTCAATATTCAACAAATGTCATGATGGAAAAAAATGTTTCCTAATACCTGCCTGGAATTTTCCATCTTTCAGTGTCTTGTTTGCTTCCATCCTATGCACCTCAGTAAAAGCCTGGTTTTGCCTTGCATAGACTTTCTTACTAGGTAGCTGAAGACAGTGATAGTATCTTCCGTTAGACTATCTTCTTAAAACTCATTCTCTCAGCCTCTTTTTGCACATCCTGTACTGCACCCTGTGATCATCTCGGTGGCTCACCACAGCATTTTTCCTTTATTTGTATATTTGTCTTGTACTGGGGAGCCCAGAACTGCACACAGAACTCCATATTTGGTCTGTCAAGTGCAGAATAGAAGGGAAGAATCACTTTCCTCAACTGTTGGCTCTACTATTACTAACACAGTGCAGGAGGTGGTTGGCTGCCTCTAAGCAAGGACACAGTGGTGATTCCAGTTCAACTTGTTGCTCCCCACAGATTGCATGGAGTTACTCTGTTCCCAGTGTAGGACTCCAAATTTGTCTTTATTGCACTGAGTTATTATTCTGCTTTGCAAAGTATATTTTCAAAAAGAAATGCATTTGTTTAAGTATATAATGGTTTAAAATTCTTTAGTCTCTGTGCAGTTAGAACTTTCAGTGTAATTATGAATATGCATAAACCTTCATCTACCTTGTGTTCTTCTGTTAGTCCTTGTAGTCCTTGGACTTGATCATCTCAAAGGTCTTTTCCAACCTTATGATACTGCGATTCTGTGATACTGTAGCAAGTCTTTCAAGTTTTTTTATTTGTAAAAATTATAATTCTAGAAGTAACAATTTTAAATAAAATATTAAGAGGGATTTTTGGACTAAATCTATTATGTCTCAGCACTGTATGATGTTGATTCAGCATTCAAGCTAACAGAGAAAAGAAGTGATTCAAGATAACTCAGATGAGAATGCATGAAATTTCAGAGGTTCTAAAGAGAAGGAAGTGTTTGGGTTCTTTTTCTAAGGACGCAAGTAAAAAACACAAGATGAAATGCTGTCCTAGGCAATTGCCTTATGTAAATTCTGATTGAAGTTTAATTTAAATGAGATAGACTCACCAAATAAAAAAATACTGATGCTTAAGTGCAACATAAATGGAATTTGCATGGGCTGTACAATGAATTGCAAGTATATTTAGGTGGAATTGCCTGGTTTTGCTTGATGGTATTTGTATAAGTTGACACCAGTCACTGTGGTTCCATTCATAATCACGGGTAGAAACAGGTATCACCAGAGATGTCTGAGGAAGGTAAGACCAAATGATTTCTGAAGGTGCCTATCTCTGTCTTGACTATATGTCGCCTGAGGTTACCTGCTAAAATTAGATGTGGTGAAAATCTCTTTCGCGATAAGTTTTTGAAAACGATTGTACATTTTCAATACTCATTTACTGGTAGAATAGAAATAGTGTATTTTTTGGCCAGGTTACTCTTGTTCTGCACTTCAGTTCATCCAGTTTTCAGAATTACGGCTCTGTTCTTCAAAGAAGTGCCCACTCACCCCAGCTCTGCTTACTATATAGTTAATGTTTCAAAAATGAGATCAGCAGTTTCTTAGGTAATAATGTCATCAGATAGTAGTGTCAATGCATTTATTAAATAAGTATTTAGGATTAAGGTAGCAGCAATAGTATTTAGAGCAGAATATTCAGCAAGCTACCCTTAGATTTATGTGTTCTTTGATAAATTTTTAGTTATGTCACTGATCTGTAGATAGACATTTGTACTTAAATCTAACAACATGTACTAATATTCTGCCTGACTGAGGAATATATTGATATGTTTATTGATAAGTAAATAATTTCCTCATTTTAATAATCTTACTGTTTGACTTTTATTCAAACAGAAACAATCATACACCTGTTTGTTTTCTGTTGTTTATAGCCCTGTAACATCTCTCCAGAAATTAAGACTATGCACTATATAGTTCAAAGAGCTACTATTGGAAGAGCGTAGTACCTACTTTGGTTATACATGATGACAGCAAATGCAAGACAATTTTGTATTTCTTTGCCTTCTTTCTGTGTTCTGAAAGACGCTTATTTGCAAACAATGTGCTTATCTATTTTAATATTTAATACTAAGTCATACTGCTAGATTTTGCAGTAGTTTTAAAATTTCTTGGTTTACCAATTAAGACTGTGTTTTTGCATAGCGACTGTAAACACCTGATAACTGCAATGGTGTGTAAACTACCACAATTTCACTATACTAGAAGGAAAAAATATTGATACATGCTGTGTAATTGTCCTGAAGACTTTGGGTGGATATGTCAGTGCTCTACATTAAAAAGTTATTAGCAGAAAAGTATTTATGTGGCAATGATCTTATAAAAATATGGCAAAGTTTTTACTAAACTATTAAATTTGGCCATGGATTACTTGCATATTCTTTAAAATACAGAGCCACCTGTAGACACAGTCATATATATATATATATATATATATTCCTGCATGCCAGCATACTATAAAGAAAGTGAAGCATGCTATCTTTCAGTGAAATCAGAATAGTAAATTTCAGGTATGCCTGATCTGTCATTACCATGTATCAGTAATAGCCAAATAAATTTCTAGAGCTCTGATATCTTTTTTAAAATGGCACAGAATCTACGCCCAGGTATTTGGAATTTTATATTCCATTGTCTAATAAACTCTGAAATCAGAAAAAAAGTTCTTGTCAGGATGTGGATTCTTCAGTGTTCCTTAGTGGTAAAGCAGAGAGAGAATTTCAGTTACTAGATGACTTTCCTGAATCACATTAAGTCTTCTTTTCCAGATTTTTTTCTGTGCATTTGAAAGTGAAATATGCATTGAGCTTGTCTATAGGACTGGGAAACCTTGTAGATGAGAGAGGGGAAGTGAGATGCTGTAGTCTGTGCATGGGCTGGTACTAGCACCTCTCACTGCTAAGTGCATTTTAGGTGGATTTGTGTGTGTGAGTTGAATTGTATGGGTTAGGCAAAAAAAACAAAACAGAAAAAAACTGAAAAAGTTGGAACTGGAACTAATTTCCATGTGAAACTGTTAATTTGCTAAATTCCTTTCTAGTGGGTAAAATAATTATATTTATTATGAAGAAAATGTAAGAATAAAGGCATAGCTAGGAACTAGTTTTCTGGATTACCCTAAATCACAGCTCTAGAGAGATACTCCTAATGTGATACCAGTCAGACAAAAAATGTTTCAGATGTTTAAGAGCTTCATTGTAGGCATCTGCTTCTGATAGTCCGTTTCTGAATCTTTAGTCTTGTATCAAGAGTTGATTCTGAAGTCTCTCAATGTTCCTCTTTGTTTTCAAATTTTTACACAGGATCAGTCAGGAAATTGGACCTAAGATGTACTCTAGTAACTTTGTGCCTATCGTACTGTTGAATTTTTTCATATCTGTGCAGTGTGCAGTTAAAACATGACCAATGTCCAAGTTTTAATGTTGACTGTAGGAGCAACTAAGATTTCTCCAATGGATAGTATGGATCTTAAATAACCCTGCAGAGCAGATTGAACTTCCTTTTTAAATACTAGTCTTATCATGCCTACAGAGAGTAAATTGCATGGTATTTTGTTTAACTGCTTTGAAAGCCTAAGATCTGAGACTGCTTTGCAGTGATTTGAAATCTATGTTTTCAGGGAGCTGAGTTATTAGAAACCAGATGTTTAACAAATAAATTGCATTTCTATATCAACTTCTCACCTAGATAGAAATATCCCTGATGACTATATTGAGACAAATGGCAATTATTGTTAAACAGCAGATAGATGTTATTATGATGCTATCTCACTAATAGTAATTAAACCCAGCAAAATAGCTTGATTTTAGTCAGTGAATGGTCCAGCTGCTTAAAAAAATAAGTCATTCAGTGTTTTCACAATGAGGATTTCTGAACTCCTACATACACAACGTGACATAAAATGTTTGGTAAGATGAAACTCAAGCAACAATAGAGACTCACCTAGTTTAAATTGGGAAGTATACAAGTATTCCCATAAAGTGGTCCTGGCAATTCCTTCTGCAATTGAGTAAGTAATCCATGACATCAAGGGCGTAAATGTCCCAGCGTTTGTTAACATCTGCATTGTTAGCATTGAGACAGATCTGTGATAGTAAAACAAAGATAAGCAGTATTACCAAGGGAGTCTCCTGTATCATTCACAGTTTTAAGTGTTGGGAAGTATTTGGGGGCTATTACTCACTGACTCTGGAATCAATTAGTAGACACACAATGGATTTTTTTTTTCTTTTAAAGTACACTATGGAGAAATGGCAACTGTTTTCCCCAAGGCTCCCATTCTTCTGACCCATCCTTAAGAGGAAATCAATACAGATTCTCTCAAAAGCTTTCCAGGCTGTCTCCCAACACAGGTGGAATGGAACAGGAAGAACCAACTTGTTTCAAGAATGTCAAGAAACTTCAACAGGCTGTGGACCTGTTTTCTTTCTTATTAGGCTTACTGTTTTCAAAGAAGTAAAAAAAAAAATCCCCTCTCAAAGGTACTCACCTCGTCATTATGACTCACCTTCAGAAACTCTTTGTCTTCCCACCTGATCTTCAGTCAGCAAGCTAGATAAATCAATAACTGAAACAATGCCCTCCTGCTTCTTTTCTTTTAGAATATTTAAAATGCTATGAATTTTGTGCTATAGCCAAGAAGTCACAAAGCAGCCTCAATTCCTGTTCAGCAAAGAAATCTGACAAGTCTTTGAGTTGTTAATAATAAAGCCCTAAAATTAAAACCCCCAGACATGTTAAAATATGAAAATTAAATGACAGGATTTATAATAAATAAGTAACGATTAGCAACTCCGAAATAATTTTCTAATAACGAATAGCACTGTCCTTTGCCCCTTAACTTTTCAGATCAGATTTCATTTTTTATAAAGGAATCTAGTCTCAGAGGCCTGGAACAGTAAAATCTTGACCTCTTAGTAATGCTTCAGGAAGAACTTTGAAATGCAACCTAATTGAAGGTAATGCTGTTTATATACAGGCTGTGTGTTTCCTCTTCTGTATAAAAGCTCATTGCCTTTCTAATGTCCTTCTAAAAGAAGAAGGTGGAGAGACAAGATAAGAAAGGGGAGGTGTAAAAGTGGAAATGAACTAGAAGTACACAATAGCTAATAAGAACCATTCAGCAACGTCATGTCTTCTGTAAATTTTTATATGGAATTCCAAGAAGCCTTGAAAAGAGAAAGCTTTTATTGCTAAGGAGTTAATATACTATTCAAGAGATATGCCTGTCTTGCTTTCTATTTGAAAAAAAAATCTTGTTGCAGCTTCTGAATGCACATTTCACTGCTTTTTGGATGATCAGCTTTTATGTAAGTATTGAACGGAGAATTTCAGTAGCATGGTCATTATGTTGAAGAACTGAAGGCATTTCAATGTACAATTCAGAGAAAGAACAAGACTAAGATACCAAAGCAAAATATTGTAGTTTTAGTCTAGGAGCACTGGACATTACTGGCTGAGATTTGTAAATGAATTTTCAGGTTTCCAAAAATGGACCATACTGTATCTAAATGAAGGATTCAGTCCTGCCCCCAGCATTAAAATTAGGTGGTAAAGTTGTTGGTCGTGGCTGGGAAAGTGAAGCAACACTGCTGAAAATCTTTTCTGCACCTGAGGCTTATGTTATTTTTACCTCTTAACTTTATGTAAGGTGATTGAAAACATGTTCAAGATGTGTAATTGCTTGTGTTTTCTTCAGGATGGGTTTTTAATTTAGAATTACTCATACATAAGTTTAAGCAGCTTGGAATGGCATAATTTTGCTTCCAAATGTGTTTTTCCAAATGAATCTTAAATTTTTATATTCACAGTTCGATATATTTTCCCTGTTTCTGGAGAACACTGCTCATGTGCCTTAACCAAGGCTATGTGTGCCTACCAGAAAGCAATGGGTTTGCAGGGTGGTTTCTGAGAATGTATGACCCATCTTGCTTTTGGAAAGGAATTCAAAATCTATCACATACATGGTAGTGCTTCAAAATGTTGATTCTAAAGTAGAGCCTGGGTAAGGGGGTAAAAGCTCTTCATGATACCTTGCTTTATGCAGGAGGTACTTCCCAGAATTCTCACTGTGTTATTAAGTAAAGACCAGCAAGTAAACAAATAGTGGGAACAGAATTAAACCAGAAGAGTTAATTCTCCATTCTCTTCTTTCAAAGTAATCTTGAATTTCACATCAGAATTTGCTTTTCATAAATCATGTTTTGCATGGCTTTTGTTCTAACAGTCATAGCAAACATAAGTCATAGCAAACAAAAAGTGTTACATAAATATTTATTCATATTCTTATGAGATTAACTTATTGACGCAAAATCTCTCTCAGTTCTCTGCAATGGCAGAAAAACGTTCCCAAATAACATGTTCAGATCCAAATTATTTTTCGTGCTTCAGGACAAGCTGCATGTTTCTATCTGTGTAATCAGCATCACAGTATCTATGTATTAAAACACAGTTAAATCTAATAAAATCAAATCCAAAAGTCTCAGTTTTTAACGTGTGACCTGTAGCTCAATAAAGGAGATGTACATTCAGTGTGTACAATTATTTTTACCTCATACTGAATCTTACTAAAATTTTAAAACTTTTTGAAAGTTCAGACAATTAAACTTTGCTTTCATTCTGAGTAAAATCAAAATGAACATTGGTTGACACATGAAAAACTACTGAGAAAAATAATTAATATTTAACATTTGGAATATTCTGAAAAATTACTTTTTGCTTCATTAGAGAGAGCTTTGTAACCTGCCGTAAGACTGAAGTACAGTGCACTAGCTGGATCCTGTCTATAGTGATTTTAAAAGAGCATTTTAGTATCTGCTATTTTATGATCTTTCATATAAAACACAATAATGCAGTACAGTAGTGTTTTACTGTGCTTGACAGCATTACAGTGCCCTGTGCAGTGATTCCTCAGGTGGCTCTTGATCAGTCTGTTGTCTTGCACAAAGTTCTCTATGAAGTCTCACATTTACATTTGTGACAATTATTCACATTTACATTTGTAATAATATTGAGGTACTTCAGTTATTTTATAATCTGCCCTGAACGAATGCATCATTTACTTTTATTTTGTTGTAGACAAGAAAATAGTCTACTTGCAGTAGGACATAGAATTTACTGATCTTGTCAGTTAATCAACAGCAGTTCATCACCTGTGCAGGTTTCTTGTTTAGGAAGTAGGTCAGAGGTGTTCAAATTTGTGTCCCTATAATGTTTTTTCTAAGTGAATGACCTGTTTTCAAAAAGTGGGAACTCCTACGCTTTATTGTTAGTCTCATGAAAATTCAGTGCTTCCTCGTACATTAAGGTAAATTAATTTTCATCACGTATATTGAAAATGCTGAAGTTGTCTACAATATGGATATATTTATAAAGTGCCTGCAAGACATATTGCTGATCATTGTTACAACTCCATCTCCATGTGCCATAATAAAGGTACTTGAAGAGAATTAAACTGACAGCACGTTTTTTATAATTTGCATAAAAGAATGTTTTGATAACTTTCTTAAAATCTAATAAATAAAGGTGAGTCACGTGAAAACTAGTTCACTTGTTCTTTTATTCCCTGTGTATTTAGTTTTCCATATATGATGGGCACCTTTTTAGGGTTGCAAGGGAGTATTCACCAAACTCAATGCAGATCTTAGTTTCTGAATCCTAGGCTTCCTTTAAAGTGACTCAAAAAAGTAGATACTACCCGAATAAACTACACATCATTTTTGTGTACAAAACAGCTCAGTTGCATTGTTTCTGTTTCTCTTCTTTGACATAAAAAAAAAAAAAAGTGTAAAATGACCAGGTTATCTGTGGGGCTCGACACTGGAGACGTCTAAAGTTAGATCAAATGAATCGCCTAAAATTTTGCTATGGCCTGCCCTAATGAAGAACTCTTGTGTCAAAGCCTAGAACAAGTCTTTGATGGTGTAGAGACCGGTACGGATAAGTTCTTCAGATGATTGTTCAAGATGCATGACTGACTGGGATCAGCCTGTGACTGATCAGCCTGCAGCTGGATTTTATACAGAGACAGGAGGAGGGAAGGTGTAATACTCTTGTTTATGCAGTCTTTCTTCAATATATCCAGAGAATTTAGTACTGGGTTTTTGTTTGCTTCTTTTAGGGAACAGCAATTACTTAGAACGCCAGGAAGTAGTCAAAAAATGTACATATTCAAACAAAATTTCTAACTCTTGCTTCAGCACAAAAATGTGAATGTATTTTGCAGAGTAAGTTTCTTTCTATTGTCTCTTTGTGCAACTGTGAAAAACAGATCTGTTTTAAAAGTTACAGAGTGAATTTGATTTTTTTATAAACTGGGATAGAATACAAAGAATGCTTAGATTCTAAGCTGACGTTCATTAATCTCGTATGAGCAATAGGCATAAAATATTTGCTGCCTGAATTTCAAGAGAACATGATGTCATTGATCAATTCCTGATTCTTGGACTGCTAAATGGGAATGTGATGAAAAGACATAGTTATCATTTTTTGACAGTAAGCACAGTAAAGAATCAACCATCTTAAAGACTTTTTCCAGGTGATATCATACTCATGAACAAAATATGCTATCCAACTAATCATTTATCTGTAAATATATTGACAGCATCTAATCTGTTTAATACTTTAAATGGTATTAATCTTACTGAAAACAAAATGATGCAATTTTAAATATAGCTTAATGTTAACTAATTAGTACTTTATCATCTACCTTTGGCAAAAATCAATACATTTAATTTATCTAATTATTTAGTCAAAGCTATCATTTTGACTGAAATTGGAATATCTTTAAACATTGCAAAGGAAACCTGCGCTTACCTAGTTTTCTATTGTAAAATTCTGGGTATTTTCCATGAAATGTAATTATGATCTCTTTTGGGTTCACAGACAGCATCTTTAAGCAAACTAACAAACAAACAAACAAAAGTTCCTGGTCTTTTTCTGGAGGAAAATTTGATTTCTAATGCAATTAGATTAATACTTTAAAAGGTATTGAAATTACAGGTAATTATCACTATAAATTTCACATTGTGTCTTTGTTAAATAGAAGTTATATAACTTTAAAGTCAAAGAAGGAGAATTATGAGAACATCCATATTCATCAGCAAATTAAATCTTAATGCATATTTTGGGCACTGCTTTCTTATTGTTTGATTGAGAGGTGCTAGATCAGGCTCTGAATGCCTTGGGTTGCTTTTAGTGGTATTAGACTTAGGTTGCAATTGTTGGAATGTTTGTGGTGGCTGTTTCCAATGAATATTAGTAAAGAAAAGTGCTGCTTTTCCAACTGCTATGCAGATAGTCATACTAAGAATTAGTAGAATAATGCAGAAGGATTACTTCATTACTTTAATGCTGTAGTCTTGTGTCTGTTAAAATTCACATGCAAGGGAATGAAAAGTTTTACATTCGACAGATGAAGGGGCATTCTTCTTTGAGTTTGGATTGTGTTTGTGCAGTATACCTGTCACACATTACTACCGTGCTAAAATTCTAAAATTCCTCTAGTTTTTATTTGGGTTTTCTTTTTTCTTCCCTCTGGATTACCTGTACCTCTGTTTCCTAGGCAGCAGCTAACTGAGATCAACCATTATCTGTGTATTAGCATTCAGTACTGTGATCTCTTACTCATTTTTGTGTACATAAAAATACTGAGCTTTTGGTTTCTACTTCAGTTTGGACCAGTCTGTCAATGGCTGGGAAAACTGCAACTCTAACAAATGTCCATGCTGCCTGGAGAAAATGAGTTTCTTCTTTAGCTGCCTGGTTTTCCTATCAACCCACCTCCTAAAACTAATTTCTCAGTCAAGGCAGCTAAAAGAGGCAGAGAATACTTTCCCATTCTTTCTTATGGCTGTTTTTCTGTCAAAATGTGACAGGCTTCTCGGGTAAGTCACTGCTGACCCACTCCCTCCTTCCATTCATCAAAACCAGAAGAGCTTCCATTTTCTTCTCCTACCTACCAGCCGGGGGATAGTCTGATGGGAACCACTGGCATAAAGCCTTTTTAGCTGCCTCTTGATACAGTCCTGAGCAGCAAAGGGGGAAAGGAAGGGAGTATCTCACTGTGGCTATCTTCCAACAGAGACAAGGCAGTGAAGCTTCGACTGGAAATGATGAGGGACTTGGCAGGGTTAAAAAACCATTTTGAGATCTACTGAGCAAAGGAACTAATGATCAATAAGTAGTTTAATGATAGCTCCTGCAAGGCAAGCAGAATAATTCCGTTTTCTGTATTTGCCGTAGTAGGCAACAGAAATTTTCTGAAGGATTGATATTTACAGTATCATAAGGCATAATTGGAATAAAATAAATGTTTAGTATGAACCTCCCCTGGTGCAACTTGTGGCCATTTCTTCTTGTCCTGTAACCTGTCACTTGGGAGAAAAGACCAACACTCACTTCACTACGAACCTCCTTTCAGGTAGTTGTAGACAGTGATGAGGTCTCCCCTCCCCTCCCTCTTCTCTAAGCTAAACAACCCCAGCCCCCTCACCAGCCTCATTGCCCTTCTCTGCACACGCTCCAGCACCTCAATGTCCTTCCTGTAGTGAGGGGCCCAAAACTGAACCCAGCACTCGAGGTGCGGCTCCACCAGTGCCGAGTACAGGGGCACAATCACCTCCCTGCTCCTGCTGGCCACGCTGTGTCTGACACAGGCCGACATGCCATGGCCCTCTTGGCCACCTGGGCACACTGCTGGCTCATGTTCAGCCACTGTCAACCAACACCCCCAGGTCCTTCTCTGCCAGGCAGCTCTCCAGCCACTCCTCCCCAAGCCTGTAACGCTGCATGGGGTTGTTGTGACCTAAATGGAGGACTCTGCACTTGGCCTTGTTGAACCTCATCCCGTTGGTCTCAGCCCATCGGTCCATCTTGTCCAAATCCCTCTGCAGAGCTTTCCTTCCTTCAAGCAGATCAACAGCTCCACCCAGTTAAGTGTCATCCGCAAACTTACTAAGGGTACACTCAATCCCTTTGTCCAGATCTTTGGTAAAGATGCTGAACAGGACTGGACCCAGCACTGAACCACTCATGACCGGTTTCCAACTGGATTTAATTCTATTTACCACAACTCTTTGGGCACGGCCATCCAGCCAGTTTTTTACCCATCAGAGGGTGTGCCTGTCCAGGTCAATGGCAGCCAGTTTCTCAAGCAGAATGCTTACGAAAGTCCAAGTAGACCACATTCACAACCTTTCCCTTGTCCATTAAACGAGTAACCGTGTCGTAGAAGGAGATCAGACTGGTCCGCCAGGACTTGCCTTTCATAAACCCATGTTGATTGGGCCTGATCACCCAATTGTCCTGCGTGTGCTGTATCACAGCACTCAAGATGATCTCCATGACGTTCCCCGGTACCGCGGTCAGACTGAGAGGCCTGTAGTTCCCCAGATCCTCCGCCGAGGAAGGTCTCTAACCAAATCCACAGTAATCATTTGAGCTTCACTCTCACTGTCTTCTGACTCAGGGGACTGTGTATCCTGAGAACATCTCACCTTATTATTAAAGAAGGCATTAAGTACCTCTGCCTTGTCTTCATCTCTCGTCACTACTGTTCCGCCTGTATCTGGTAAAGGAGGGAGATTCTTCTTGGTCCTCCTATTGTTGTTAATACATTTGAAGAAACATCTTTTATTGTCTTTCACCAAACTGGCTAGTTGGATTTTTACCCATAGGCACTCAACCCTATCATTACCATTATTAAACTCCATGCAATCAAAGCATTCTCTAACATAGAGAGCTACCCCTCTGCCTCTCCTTCTTACGTGTTTCAAGCCAGCTGTATGATTTTAGAAGCTCTAAGTTATTAGACTTGGATGTCAAAGGCTGTAAATAGTGAAATTAAAGAATGATGGACCTCATGAATGAAAATATGAATCCACATATGGTCTCCATTCCTACTGAAGTTATTTGAACACAGCTTTCGTAGAGTTAAGATTTTCTTTTATATATTCAGTGCAACAGAATCAGGCTTTTAACTGGTAAGAAAGAATTTCCAGTGGTGAGCAATGGAGAGTTTTTTATAGGTGAAGTGCTCATCATGTTGATGCTTTCCTTTCCTATTAATTATATTTTGGAATGAGTTCTGCGTTCTTGGCCTGTTTTCTGCTAATGATAATATTTGTATTTATGTACGTTAGCCTTTGTATGAATAATAACCCTATTAGATTTATTAGTGAAGGTTCTAAGTGGCATTTTGTGTTTATAACTCTGGCCTTGAAAGAGTTGCCTATAATTTAAAAGCAATATTCAGGCTCTTAGGAGCTCTTTTCTTTCATATACATTTAAATACCCTGATGGAAAGAAAGCATTTAAAGCTGTGTATTATTCACCTGGCCATTATTGAGCTGTCTTGTTAAAATATATTAACTATTAAAGTAAGGAGGTTTTTTTGTTAGTATTTTTAGCTGTTCACACAAAATCCTAAATGTGATTTTTCTTGTGATTATATACTGGAAACCTATAATAGCTATAGAAGTTTTCATGTAACCATAAAGTTATTGCTAATACTGTATTTCATCTGTACACTACATTAAGCATGGTGATATATGAAGACATTTCTAGCAGAGTTACAGCTTAGAAAAATACTTATTTTTGTCACAAATCGGATATTGTAGGAAATGAAAGTAAAATAATTTTATAATTCTTTTATAGAAGATTATTTTTCAGTTCAAAAAATAAAATTATTCTTCTTCTATTCTTCAGTTACGAGTTACTCTGTAACTTTGAGGTAAAACTTTGACTCTGCACTTGGAGCCGCCAATATTCCTGATGTAGTCACTGCTACTTACTTATTGGTGAGGACAGATCCCTGGTAAACCTATTTCCTACTCTATTTCTTCTTGAGGTAGAAAATTATGTGGTTACACTACCTCATATATTGAAGTACTGTAATTACAGATAGTAACTGTAATACATCCTTATGAAATTAATCGCAGTTCGGCAAGCTGAGACCAATTGCTTAAGCTCACAAACTGAAGAGAAGAAAATAAAAAATTGTGCTGTCATGATGAGAAAGACTTGCAAAATTGGGTTCCTGTTCACTGGCAACTGGACTGAGGCTTACTGCATATTAGCCATGAAATTGTAATACAATCTTCTTACGTCTGTTAGAGCAGACAAGCAGTTGTCTGCTGAGGACTCACTTTCTGCCTTCTGTTCTTTTCCTTCCAAGCCAAAACAAATAAAACAGCCAAATGTACTTTTGCTTATTAAGACCACTCTGTCTTTGTCGTAGATATTGCTCAGGAAAAGGGCTGTATTTCTTACTACTTGCTGGAGGTGAGATATTTCTTTCTTGACACTTTTTGATGTGATCCTTAGCAAACATGAGTCTGGACAAGATGCTTAACATCCGTCTATGTCTTAGTTCCATTAGCAGTTAAAAAGATGTGATCATTGTTCATCAATGTGAAATTCCTTGGAATCATGAGGAAAATCTTGCCATGTAAAAAACTTCGCAGGACTCTGACGGTGTGGAGTCTGTAGACGGAAAGAGCCAGGACTGATTTTGGTTTGAAAAGTGGAGCTCATCTCTGTTGATCTAAACATGCCTATTAGATATAGAGTGAGATTGATGTGTGGGATGTGATACAGATCTCACAGAACTGTGCCTGAAATCTCACTTATGCATCTGGTCTTTTGCAATGTAGAAATTTAAAGTATTAAAACATCAGGAATCTTTTAGTGTTACAGCAAGTTGTTTATCAGAGATTTGGATGCTGATTTACAAGCTCCTCTTAGCTCATTTGGAAAATCTGGTAAATGTGTTTCCATTTGCCAAGTTGGATGTAATATGTCACTATTTCTTATTAGAGTCTCAGCTGTTCAACTGAGGTCAAAACAGGAGAAATAAAAATACAAATGTATAGAAAATAATATACTGAGAAGTTTGAGACATGTTCTTCTCTAACAGAAAAATGAAAGGGATTAAAATAACAAAGATGCTAGAGGGAACTGCAGAATGTTTTGGAAGGAGTAGTTCACCTTCATCAAGTTTCAGTGAACCAATGTGATGTCTCATAAAGGCTTTAATACAGGCAGACACCATCAAGAAAGAAATGTTTCTTCTGTTAAATGTTCTTCGATGTCTTTCATAAACTTAGCAAGAATGTTTCCTGTGGTTTAACACTGTTCTTGCTATAAAGGGTATGAAACATATCAACTTCATATGAACATTATCTCTTTGTGACTGCAGCATTTTCTATATTGCTAGAAATGCTATACCCAACTGGAATGAGCTATCATTGCAGAGGTGAATGGGAGATTTGCTTCTGATGACATCGCTACTTAATGGCTGATGTGGATGCTCACTGTGAAGTTTTGCCTCTGACCGCGCTGCATCCAGCACTCCTGACTTGGTTTTCAAAAGAGGTGAATGTCAGAGAGAACTTGAAGCCAAGATGTTGGATGTGGTTAAAAATGCAAATCTAATGTAGAGAGACAGAGAGTCACTGTGGCAGAAAATCCTGGGAGGAATGGATTTGGCTTAAGCTGACGATGTCTAAGCATTAAGACAGTTAAATTAGAACTTTTGAATTACCTAAGTGCTGATGCGTCCCTGCAGCAGTGGCTCTGAGTCATGTGTGCTGCGTGTGGAAGGTGGGAGTATGGCACTCGCGTGATGCAGTGTGTGGCACAGCTCGGGGGTAACGAAGGCTTTCAAGCCCTCTGGCTTACTGAAGCAGTCTCCTCAAGAGTGACAATAAAATATCTGTCTATTCCTGAGCTGTGACTTTCTCTTGTTCTTTACTGAATAAAGCTAACTCATCCTAGACAGACTCAGGACAACCTTTTACTGTGCTTTAATTCTGCCTGCAGTAGGGAAAGACGTGCTTAGGTGGGAACAAATGGGGGTACTGGCATGGAGAGAAAAAAGAACTAGAAAGGGAAGGATCTGGGGAAAGATACACTCAGAGAAATTCTTCAGGACTATCCAGTAACTTGGTTATTCCCTTTTCAGCGTTAACTTCATGTTCTAAAGGAGAAGCTACAATTCTAGTACATGAAAATTCAACAATTGTTTGATGATCAGATCATGGTTACCTTTTTATCATTACCTTTATTAGCTAGTCTGTTCTTTGTTACCAGTGCTGATTATAGAGTCGTGTATATTTAACAATCGTGCTTCTGGTGCAACTTCTTGCAAGATGCAGTGATCTGAAACACTTGATGGTTTCTAATACTGAAGTGCAGCTCTTTGAAAACTTCGTCACATCCCTAGGAACACCTTTAGGGTGATAATCTGGTGATCATTTTTTAGTTCATCAATAGAAATTTTTTTGTCACTGATTTTACTATTCCATGTTCTGAAAACAAAAAATTGTTTTCTTCCTAAGTAAGCAGTGGTGAAAATATCCAAACCTGACCTTTACTGTGAGCGAAAACAGTATTTTTGGTTTGCTTGCTTTATGTTTTAGTAACATAGGGGCCAAGATCGATGGGAGTGAAGAATACCAAGGTTTTTTTTTACTGTGCTATAAGTATTGTCAGAAAAAATACATGTTTTTGTTTTAAGGTGGTAGAAGCAATATTGTATGTGTCCTAAGGATTTTATAAGATAAGCTGGTAACATATTGGTGTCAGCCGCTCTACGGGAAACTGAGGAATGCTTGTCACGTATCTGCATCTTCTTAGGACATGATGTCCTCCCTCCCAAAACAAAAACTATTTGTGTATATGTCATGTATTCTCTGTATTCATTTTTCAGGAAGCAGCCTTTCTTTGTCTTGTGTCCTAGCTTAAAGACGTCTAAGAAAATTGTATCTGGGATTCCATAAACAGTTCGAATATTGGGAGCTTTGAAGGTTTTTAAGAATTTATGTTGAAGACATCTTCTATAAGCCTGGAATATATGATAACAGCCGCAGGTCTTCCTTCTGCAGATGACCTCTAGTGCATTAGCTAATCCAAAATTTAAAAGAAAATGCAGGAGGCAGGAGGTTCTGAGCTGCTCATCTGTGTATATCAGTCTTGAAATGAGATAAACACTACAGTCAAAGATGCGAAAAAGGCCGTGAAAAGACAGCTGTGTTTATCTCATTTACACACAAGGAAGAGAAAGTATACCTCATAGAAGGATAATTTTCAGCTCTTTTCCACTACATTTTGTCCAGCTGTGTAGGAAGTTTACAATGCTTTAAGCTATCGAATATGAAGTCTCTGTAAAATGCTGCAACTTCTCGCTCATTCTTATTGAGATATGAAGACTTCTGCTATAGTTTGAGGTCAACATATGTGAAATCTTCATGTTTATCATTTTTGCTGCCAGTGTAGGTTTCCAAACAGAAAATGCTGTAGCAATAGAATGTCTTTCTTCAGTGCTGTGATATTGCACATGATTCTGTGAGGTTTTGTATAGGAAATTATTTGCTTTATTGCTTTGTGGTGAATTCAGAGTGCTCAATGCTGTACATAGCACAAAAGAGAGTTTGCCTTTACCTCAAGGAGTTACTAGCCTGAAGGCTGGGTTCTGGGGAGCCTTGCATGGGGATGATTATCCCTTCTGTCAGATGTCTGATACTGATGTGACCTCTGGACTACATAGACTTCTTTTTTTTAAGCCTAATAAACAACACGTCATTCACACCAGTGAAAATGTGTATGCTAACCTCCTTCAAAAACACTACAGCAGTATTTTTTGCAGATTTGTAGGAAATCTTCAGTGTTCGAGTGCTCCTCTTATTCATGCTGAACTCTCAGAATACCAGGGCCAGAAACTGTTCAAGGCAAATGTTTCCCTCAGAGTACACTGGCAGCTCCCAGACTGGCCCCGTGCACCAGGCTGGGAGCCGCCTTAAATCTGTTGCATACCTTTACTCAGATATTAAAGCGTACAGTTACTGGTGGGAGTCAGAGGCCCACTACCCTCATTTGTGGGTTTCCAGTCTGTTGGAAATTTTCCAGCCAATCTGGAAGGAAAAAAAGATGAAATCAGATCCACCTTCTATGTTTTGGACAAATTTTAAGACAAAAAAAAAAAAAAAAAAAGAATCTCCAAACCTGAAACGTTTGCATCACCTTTAATGCCACAGATGAGTTCATTTTTGTGTTTTATCAGTCAGTGAACTGTCGGGGTATTTATACAGCCCTTACTGCTGTGATACAATTTGTTAAGATATTTACTATGATAGATGGTCCTTTCAATGCAGAGTACGCTGATCTGAAGATATTTGCTCTCTGGAGGTGCCATTCAGTGCCAGCTCCATTCCAGAGTTTCCTGACATTCACAGAGTCATTATTCTGTCTCAGTATTTAACACTTCTCACTGGACTGTCTGATGTCGTAAGGCCTTTAGGAGGGGCTAGAAACTGTGTTTTACCAGCTGCTAAATAAAAACTGAAGGGTTAACCTGGTTCTTGACTACAAGGAAAGTATTTGTGAGTGAGTGAATGATATGTTCCCACGGCAGCTGACATGGCAGGGTTAAACCACCACTGAATATCATCGTGTGAACAGACACTGCATTTCATACAAAACATGCCTTGCATAAATATGTAATAAGTGGGGTTCATCTTGAGTCTCGAGAAAGCTGGTTAACTGATCACTGTGGAGAGGATAGAATTGGAGCACGCTGTCTACAGTCCTGACTTGTTGACACTGTGAGCAAGTGAAGCAGAAATGCGGCATTATTATAGCTAGATACAGCCTTTGGATTAGTTTTGTCTCATACTAAATATGCTAAGAACCATCAAATGCTGCTTTACTGGATAGAATGGGGAAAATAATCCCTTCCTGAATATCATTTCTGTGTTATTACTGAATAACTTCACTGATTTCTTCTGAATAATGATAGTTTAGGTCTACTGGGCTACCATATGTAATTCACATCCTTTCTGGGAAAGACTTGGTGAGTGTTTTACGTTCTGCCTTCTATATTAATTGTCTGTGTACACTCAGTGAAAAATAGCCTTAGGAGCTTCACTTTCTGAAAGTGACTACACAACATTGTGTGTCTAAATTATGAGGATCTCCAGCAGGCTGTATCTTGCTAACAGCAGTCTGTGCTGTCTGAAAGGTTAAAGTCCCTATTAAAGTTTGGATGGGAGCCAGAATGACTTGCATTGCATGTTAGAGATAACCATCTAATAGCATTGTGTAACAGTGTGAGCCACTGTCATTCAACAGATGGCACCATGTGGTAGAGCATCATGCAATTCAATTGCTGTTTCTTGAGTTCCTCCACATAACAATGTAGGAAAATATTAAAAGTTGAAAGAAAAGAACACACATATATATGTATGTTTGTTTATATATTTTTACATATCCTCTCTATATAGGATTCAGATGTTCTTACATCAGTAGATGAATATGAAGAATAATTTTTTCCCAGCTTATATCTAATTTGTCAGACTGTCTGTTACAAACGTATTTGTAGCACAAACAAAATAAAGGAGTATTATTTATGCTACTGATGCTAATGGAGAAAATCAGATATTGTTTATGCATGCAAAATTAGTGTTACTTACTTCTATTATAATAAAATAGAGAAAGAAGGTACAAGATAAGAGAGATGAGGGAAGAGCTGGTAATAGTTCAAGACCTGCATTTCAGTGTAGTTGACTTCCGTACACATGTGTGAGCTGTGCTGAAAACAGCAGTATTCTGGCAAGGGCATGGAAAAGAAGGCTTTTCCAAAATAACCGTTTGAATTGCATATATAAGTAGTTAAATATAAGATGAGTTTTGCTGAGAGAAGTTCTTGGAGTGAGGAAGGAGGACATAAAGGGATGGAATACAGGCACATGTCCAGACACAGAAGCCTTTCAGATGTGTTTTCTCTGTAGCTGATCCATTAGGTAGATTTAGAATGTGTCATGCTACAGCAACATTATGTATGCCATAAGCAGTTTTAGTTTGTAATTTATACAGATGGACATTCTTCATGAGAGTAAATTTACTGATATATTTTTGATGTATGTTAAAGCTTGCATGTGGTTTATGGGTTAGCATATCCAAAAGGCAACTGAGATGAAGGATTTTGCAAAATGAAGTCACGGATTATACAGGCACAGGCAAATTACACTCTTGAAAACATATGCTGATTGCCTTTATTAAAAAAATATCAGCACTTAAAAGACTTTCTGTAGTGCCTTATTACTGCTCAGTAATTTGTAGATATGTTATTGCATTAGGCAGATCTGAGTGGTAACTTTCCTCACTGATGCTTTAGTAATTGAGGAGAGCTCTGGAGAACACAGATACTAATGCCAGCTGTATATTGTGGTGTAGTTTTAGCTTCATCTATCTGACAGGCACAAGCCTACCCAGTTTTGCAGAGAAAGAGGAAGCTGTGTATTTCAGCAGATCTGCAATCTTTGAAAGGTCAATTTCACAAAAGCATGTGTTTATCATGCGTTTTGTTAAAGGATATTTTGGCTTTTGCTCATCATTCTTTGTCTCCCACAGTGAATAACAGGACAAGGTTATCACTTAGTTTGCATGCTTTGATCAAAGGTGCATTCAAGAATTATTTTTTCACCTCCAAGGGAGTTACTATATCTCAGGTGTGCTAGCAAATGTGTCTCTAAATTGCTACCAGCTTGTTTTTGCGTCAAGCTACATGAGAAAATCGTAAGGAAAACATGTCTTCTCTTCACACAGAAGAATCTGCGAGGCATAGCCTCTGCACCTCAAAGGTGCCGTGTATATTTATCTTTTCCTGTTGCTGAAGGTTATACCGCTTAACAGATTTTAACCCACAGTATTACAGCTGTTTGCACCCATAACCTAAAGGACTAAACTCATAATTTGCCTGGCATGGAATTTTTTAGTTCTATACTTCAGCTCACTGATCATTTTGTGCCATCGCAATGGTTTGTGGGTGTGCACCATGAACAATGTCAGGGACTCAGTCTCATGAAACAAGAAAATGGTGAAAAAGTATATAGGAGTGTTGAAAAGAGGTAAAGGAGAGCAGCTCGTTATGACAGTGGTGTTGAACCCTCTGCATCATCAAGTCAGGGTTTAAGGCAATGACTTTGGTTTCAGTGGGAATGTAGCCTGGAGAACAACTTCACAACTTGCTGTGCATTGACAGGGAGATGCATTGTTTGGCACAAGAAGAAATCCAAACCCATTTCTTTTACAAACTTAACAGTTTTTTAAGCTTTTCTGAGAATGCCCAGAGGCTTTTCTCTAAATAACATTAAAATTTATTGTAGTAGTAATAGTAGAGGAAAGTGCCCAATAAGCTTAATTGCCATTTCATGGCAGTGAATTTAGGATGTGAATCTGAGGTTGACTTGCTTTTCTCTTGCAACTGTCAATCGAGAATTCAGTAGCACATGTCCACTTGTTTTGAAACACATTTTAAAATTTATTTATGTTCATTCCTTAACAGTCTGTGCGGCTGCAGTGTACAATTTACGGTAATGTAGGCTAACTTCTGGTTCTGAGTTCTGGAGCTTTTTAGTAGTTTTGTGTATGTGGGGAATACATTTGGTTTTGAATAGCTTTTAGGTGATATTTAAATGTTGATTGAAAGAAGAACTTATCTTGTCTGTCTTGAACCATCTGAAAATTAAGACTAAGACTCAGTCTTAAAGCAACCTTAGGAATCAGTTATGGTGTGATGACTCACTCTCCTTTTTCTCTCCACTGCCTTCAGAATCTTCTTAGGTATCTCCTGAAGTTTAAAGATCAAGTTGGTCGTCAAGACTTCTTTCTACAGTCAATGAATTAATCATCTTGATCTAAAATTCTGATTTTTAGACAACTAAAATAAAACTGAATAAGCTCTCAGTTTCATTATGTAAACTTATGTTAGGAAGTTAATTTTGCTTATGTCAGGTACATTTTTCAGTTTTCTGATTTTTGTGGGTTATTGTGGCCCCAGTACTTGGAGTTTGAGATAAGTTTGGAATGACATAAGATGGAATGAACTATCAAAGTAATTAAGTATCTAAAATTTATTTCCTTTTTTTTTTTTAAATGATACAGAGCACCTACTTATAGAATCATAGAATCATAGAATGGTTTGAGTGGGCAGGGACCTTTAAGATCATGTAGTTCCAACCTCCCTGCCATGGGCAGGAATGCCTCCCGCTGGATCAGGTTGCTCAGAGCCCCATCCAACCTGATCTTGAACACCTCCAGGGACAGGGCATCCACAGCTTCTCTGGACAACCTGTTCGAGTGCCTCACTGCCCTCAAAGTAAAATTTCTTCCTAATACATCTAATATAAATCTGCCCTCTTTCAGCTTAAAACCATTACCCCTCATCCTATCACTACACTCCCTGAGTCGTGTCTTAGAGCCTCTGTCAAAGCATTTCAAAAGGTACGATACATTTATGCAAATAAGACATATTCAATCATCTGATTTTAATGGTAAATCTGAAATGGAAAAAACTTATTGTTGTGCAGGTTTGTTTTTAATTTATATTGTAGGAGCACAAAGTCTATCTAAATTACTGTCTAAAACTTGAGGTACTGTGATAGCATGCTCTCATATTTTCCTTTCCCTTTTTGGCAAGTCCTCTTGAATTAAATAAGGAGAATACTTCTGAAGTTGAAACATAAATTGTGATAAAATTTCTATGGACTCATAAATATTTACATCTTGCTATGGAATGCTTCTCCATATACTGCCTGAGAAGGACACAGATAGATATTTATGTAGCTTCTTAGGGAGTGTTAATTACCAGATCCCTTCTATACCAATGTGGAAATCAATTAATTTTGTATAAAGCTTGTCCCCCTTTGTCAAGGTATCACAGATTGTGCTTTTGGATTTAGAGTGTTCTGGTACTCATCAAAAAAGCAGCTGTCTCATGCCTGGTGAGTGATGCCACTGTACTAACTATACCTGCAACATCTGCAGCAATCCTGAAAAGAAAGCATCTCCCATTTCTGCGGCTCCCATAGAATGGGAGTCTTGAAACAAGTTCACACAGATTTATAATTTTATTTCCCTGTATAGTTTCCTAGAACTCTTCCAGTTCCCTATCTGTGCAAAGGCACCTTGGTTCTTCTTCTGCTGGGAAGGAGCATAAACCATAAACTTCAAGGGCTTTTTAAAGTGATTTTGCTAAGTTTCTTCTGCACTATATTTCTCTTTCCATGGAAAGGAAGATCTAGTCCTATTTAAATATTATTAAGTTAATTCACAGAGGTTGTTTTTTTCCCCTCACGTTCGAAACGTCAGTTCTGGTTAGGCCTTTTTTTCCCCCCAGCATGTCTTTCCCTATTAGTTGAAATTATGTTGCTGTTTTCTTGACAGCCTGTCTAAAGGAGTCATAGCTATTCATTTGTATAACACAGTAATAATGTTTGCAGATCTTGCAAATAATAGAATCAAAAAATAACACAGTTTTAGCTCATGAACATAATAAAAGTCATGTTCATTTAAGGCTTGGATTCAGCAATTGTGTCAACACGTTTGGAGTAATAATAACCATTTAATGATTGGAAATGGTTTCTATATAGAAAAACAACATACAGAAATTAATTTATTTGACAGTTTCTGAAAGAAAATGCTTTATTTTCTGCATTTTTTGGTGCCTGGAATTTGCCTTTGAACATGCAAAGAAATGTCCTGGCTAAGATATGACAGTTAAAACATTACATATTATGGAAAGCTGCAGTACAACTTGAAAGTCTTCCAGAATCAGGTCTGTTTTAGCAATTTAGAAGTAACTGTTCTTTGGTCAGCAAAAATACAGATTGATCTACTACTGTAGAAATTAAAACAATTCACATTGGATTTGAAGAGGTATTTAAAATGCATGAACTCTTTAAATTCATTTATATGTTGTAGTTTTCAGTACAGACATTACTAATTCTTGTGATGACTCAAGTTCATAGTCAATGATGTCTTACTGAGCAAAACTGGCCTTATACCCCTTCAAACTTTGGATTTACTTTTAATCATAATACTGTGTTATTGAAGAAGAGCCTCTTGATTCTCATTATCATTTAGAGCAAACATGCATCATGGTTGGATTCAACAGGGATCCTTGAATGACTAACTGGTAAACATTTTCATTACTAATATGTTCCATCTGTTTAATGTTCAGCTTGATCTAGTAGCAGCTGGTAGTAAAGCTGTTGAGGTTCTTATTGAGTTTTTACTGATACAGAAAAAAGAAATACAAATATTTCAAACAGCCTCCCTTTCAGACACATAACTTTATGACAGGAGATCCAGTAACATATCGTGTTATAAAAAGTAAATCATCTCAATACCTGATGTTTCATGACTAAAACTCCAAAATCAATCTTTTTCCTTTATCTTTCAAATAATTGTATAATTTCTTTGCTTTTGATCATTCTTGGTTTAGCTATCAAAGATAGACAGATATTGAAAAAAAACCCCGCAAATAAAAAAAGACTGTCCCATAGGGTTCACGTAATCCTATGCTATAATACTGAAAAATTAAAAACAATAATATTGGAAGTTAGCATGGTTATTTAAAATGACTACTATCCTATTTTAGAATAGACCTACAAATCATAACATGTGGACTGACTGTATGGCTGCCTATAACCATGCATATTGAGTATATTTGTGCAGATATTGTACCAGAACAGCTTTATTACAAGAAATACCAAAGTGCCCAATTGAAGTCAAGCATATAAAGGGATTAATTAGAATTTTTGAAACAGTTGATGCTTTTTGATTAAATAAAAAGTTGCTTGAGTTCTAATTCTACAGTTTCAGATAAATACAGTGTACCTTGAGTGAAGTTACAGGTTAGAGTATTTCTGCTAAAGGCAGTGATAACAAAAGGCCTCCTTCAAAAGTAAAATAGTAAAAATAAGACAGAGCGTTTCAGTTGATTTTCTGACATACTTCCATGGTAAAAGTGGCCAAAATTAGTGAATATGGGGCACTCAAGTAATATATGCTTGCTTAAAATTAAGAAAAAAAACCAAAGACCAAACGTAATAAAGGTATAAATTATTAAAATATTTGTTCATATTAAGTGTAGTATTCCTATTCTTCCTTTTCATATATGTTCACAACTCAGTTCCATGTTAAATTGCAATTCGTATATATTTTCTTTATTTTAGAGAAATTAACTGGCATTGTGAAGTGGAAAAAAAGCATCACTCCCTACTATCTTTTGAAAACTATTTAAAACTGCCCTAATTTCTTGTGCACAATCCCTTTAATCTTGGGCTGCTTGATTTTTCTTGTCCATGTGATAGGGGACAACTTCCAATGTGATAGTACTGCTTTTCTGGCAGATACATCTTTGCTTAGTTCAGTCTTTTTTGCAGAAATTGTACTTTCCACTCGAGCAGCTAATGCACTGTTATCTTGTGTAGCTCTTCTTTTCAAAGTGCTTTCGGAGGAGGTTGTTTTAATAATAAAGGTAATAGCTGTTAAAGGTTTAGTCTAATTGTTACAAATTATACACTTCCTATGCACAGGGAAAGAGTTAATATTATATATTGTTGTCCTAATAATTAGTGCAGGTGACAACTAAGTATTAGCTGATTTGATGACAGCAAGCTGCGTGGCAAGGCTGACACAATGGAGGGAGGGGATGCCATGCAGAGGAACCTTGACAGCCTTGAGAGGTGCACCTGTGCTAATCTCATGAAGTTCAACAAAGCCAAGGGAAAAGTCCTGCACCTGAGTCAGGGCAATTCCAAGCACAAACACAGGCTGGGCAAAGAATGGATTGAGAGTAGGCATGAAGAGAAGGGCTTGGAGGTGCTGGTGGATGAGAAGCTCAAATGAGCAGGCAGTGTGCACCTGCAGCCCAGAAAGGCAACCGTATCCTGGGATGCATCAAAATAAGTGTGACCAGCAGGTTGAGGGAGGTGATTCCTCCCCTTTAGTCTGTTCTTGTGAGGCCTCACTTGGAGTACTGCATTCTGTTCTGGAGTCTTCAGCAGAGGAAGGACATGGATCTGTTACAGTGAGTCCAGAAGAGGGTCACAAAGATGATCAGAGGGCTGGAGCATCTCCCATATGAGGACAGGCTGAGAGCTGGGTCTGCTTAGCCTAGAGAAGAGAAGGCTCCAAGGAGACCTTTAGATTAGATATTAGGAGAAAATTTTTTACTGTGAGGGTGGTGAGGCACTGGCACATGTTGCCCAGAGAAGCTGTGGATGCCCCATCCCTGGTCCTGTTCAAGACCAGATTGGATAAGGCTATGAGCCACCTGACCTAGTGGAAGGTGTCCCTGCCCATGGCAGGGGGGATGGACCTAGATGATCTTTAAGGTCCTTTCCCACCCAAACCATTCTATGATTCTATTATATGATTCTATGATTAGTTCCTATCCCTCTTTTTTTCCAGACACTCAGTGAATACATTAATCTCTAGTTGTTTTAGTGCAGCAGTACAACAGTTTTAATTTTTCTGTTGGAACATTGTATAACTCCGCAATTCTGTTTCAGATTCCTAGCTATGTACTAATTTACTATCTGAAGAAAATTCACATTAGAAAACGCATGCTTAAAATCATACTATAATAACTGTGTCTTGAATTGTCTTCAGTTGGCATGCCTATGTCAGTTTCTGCAAAACATTTTTGTGGATATTGGAGAATCTCATCCCAAATCCTGCTAACTGTGCTAGAAAATGTAATTAAAAGGTGATGTTTTCATCACTAGCTACCTTATTTCAAAATAAAAGAGAAGGAAGCAAAGTGAAGCGATTGAACCATGCAGTTTATTTGGTTCCTGCTCATTACTGCTATTCATACTCTAATGTAATACTGCTGCTGTTCAGGTACTCTAGAGTTTACTCTCTTGGAGATTAACTTTGTGCTACAGGATCAATACTTAATAAAATCTGAACTATTGATAACATTATCTATGGCATTTTGTGAAAAATTTGCAACGTATAAAGTTGTTAATAATTGGACATTTGACCTAATATTTTTTTCTGGTGCTTCACAGCTTTTGTTATATATTTTAAAGTAATACTTGAGCAGTCCACAAAACCAAACTTAAATACTAATGATTATGTTGTTTGGACCGATCAAAGGAATAGTCATCCAACACGTTTTGAATTTGAATGGCTGCTTTAATTTTATCTAGTTCTACAAAATGACACAATGATAAAACATATTCTTCCTAACAAACAGATCGATGATACATGAGTTTTACTGAAGTCACCAGTAAGATGTTGAATGCTGATTATATGTTGAATCAAATCATGGCCTTTGTTGCTTTCTGAGCTGTAGTGGAAATGAGTCTGTCTTTTACTCTATAGTAGAAAAAGAGCTGTAGGTAATGTGAAAGCTGTGAAAATGCTATGATTTTTTTCCCCTGCTTTTGTGAGCTCGAGTGAATAAGAATCCCTAAGTCATCAAACAAAAGGAATGGCCATGTTGTCTTGGTCCAGAGATCTAATGTCTAGGGGGGAGAACAGAACTAAGAAAACACCTACACAAAATTTCCTGATATCATGAGAATGTTTCAGCTGGTTTTGGCTCAGGACTACTACTGGTTCTAGCAGCTTCTCGTGTACGTCCCTGGCTACCAAAAACTTGCCACACAAACCCAAAGCAGATTAAAGAGGGATTTGATTTCAATGTCTCTGCAAATTGAGATCTCATCTGCTAAGAAGTGTGTTTGTCTGTTCCATGTTTTAATGTTAATATGTACAGAGAGTAACAGATACATTGTCTTCTCATGGGCATTTAAGAAGATTTAATTAAGAGAAAGGTAATTTTATGAGAAGACGTTATAAACATACATCTGTAAACTGGCTAGAGTTACAGTCCTGTAAATTAGCTATATTAATTTCTGCTAACTAAGAAGAATAATTGAACTGGGATCTTAAAACTGCTTTTGAATTATCTTACTATTTAGCCCTCAAATTAGAAAACTTTATGAAGAAGGAAAAAGTTACTTCATCTGCAGAAATCTGAGTCAGAGCACAGCTATATTATGCAGATCTTAACAGCAAAAAATAGCTCTGAATGCAGGGCTTGTTTTCATTAGCAACAGGGTAAAATGGATGGTGGGTGTCTCTAATCAGCACGTTTCTAGTGCAGTTTAGAAGGTTAAAGATAAAATATTCAAAGCATAAAATGCCTTTTCCCTTGTATTGAAATATAATTTAAAAGTTTAAAGCAAAACCCAACCATTTGTTCATATATATGTGTGTGTGTGTGCGTGTGCACGCATCTACAGATATATGTGGATGTATCTATGTAATGGTAGATCATTAAACCTTGCCTACCAATCCCTGGATTAATTAATTAAAATTTTATTTCAACTGAAGTCCTTAGGACAGATTATACTGAATGTCAGAGGGGAAACCAGACAAGAACAAGGTATCTAATGTAGAAGACCCTAAAACTGCTGAGGAGGCATGGGTGGATAGATCAAAGTAATCCTAGTAGTTAGCTAAAGGTTTTGAGCTCCCATTCTCTTTCTTCATCACATCCATCCAACACCCCTAATTATGCAAGAAAAGATTGCTTCCCCAAACCAGCTCTGGTGATCTATCTCATTTCAAGTGCAAGAACCAGACGCAACAGCAGTGCAATGAAGAAAAACTGTTGTCTTTTCCTCCTTAAAGATATGATCTGTCTGTTCTGCCTGGGGCATGCCGTGCAGGAATTTTCGTTGTCACTCTTCCTGCAAACAGTTTGTAGATTTGACTCGTGACAGCTGATAATCTCTAGTAACTGATTCTCAAGTTGGCATTGACCTTCTCAATCCTTGTTTATTGGAATGGTCTGTTATTCATTCAGGTGGTCTCAAAAGGCAGTAAGTTGGTAGTCCACTAGTGAAAAGGCAAAGATACTTTTGATCAGTAATATGCTGGGCTTGACTTGCAAGTCAATGGAACTTTACTTTGTATTACTTATAAAATGTGTTTACTTCTGTAAGGCAGGCAGCCTAGCACTTCAATAATTACAACCTACAGAGCTTACTTCATACCAGCACTATGAACAGTATATTCTGATAGCTGTGTTACTGCTATATGCTAGGCTGCTCCACGACTTTCCTACTTACTGTAACACTGTGGGAGGATGTACTTAGTGAGATATTTTGAAACAGAAAATTTAGATCAGGGTGAAAATATATGGAATCTTCTTCCAGTGACAAGAAAAAAGTAAGTTTATCGTGTACATACTGAGTACCTGCTCATCATTACACAGACACTCATAAACAGAGTGTTTAAAAAAACCCCAAATATGTTGGGAATTTAGCATGGGGAGTAATCTCTCAAGCTGTATAGTTGGTTGCTGGGTATGAGTCTCCATTGCAGGGGTCCATGTAGGATGTCTCCAGGTGAGTTAGGAAAGAGACTTAACTGAACTGTTGTTCTGCTGAATAGTGTAGCTGACTTATGATCCTGTGTGACCTATTGGTATTGATTGTCTTAAACGTCAAACAAAACATCTCTTAACTGTGTACAAAAGACTGGTTTTGCATCTGCAGGAATAGTTTCTGCTGACTGTTTAGAAGTAACTAAATACAGCTTGATTAGTTTTGCAGCAGGACTTGCCCAAGGAGCATCTGGAATAGCCAGATCCCCCATGCAGGATGTTGACCTACACATTGGAACGTCAAAATTGGTCTATACATACCAGGAGCTGCCTCGAGGAGTGCCTGGAATTTCCACTTGGAGATTCCTGCAACAATTATGCATATGTATTGCTGTGCTTGAAGCTAGGAGCACAGTCAATCACTTTGGCTAGATTGATATGATGTTTCAAATCTGTCAGTTTTCTTATCAAGTTGGAGTCTTCCTGGACCACTAGGCAATTTCTGACACAAGTACATGGGTGTGCAGACAAGCAACAGCCCTGAAATCCAGCTATGCAATTTTAACTATAGGAAAAACATGAACTTCATATTAGTAACTTAAGTTTCAGAGCTCTTTCCACATTTTACAGTACATCCTCAAATCTGCAAATCGCGTAGACCAGTGGCTTGTGTGAAAGTGACTGGAATATAGGTTTAATATTATAACATTTTCAAGATCTTGTTATGCTCCAGATGTGCAGCATAGGAAGGAATAACATTTCTTATAATGTAAACAGGCTTTTCAGGCTCCTGTCCCCAGAAGTTTCGGAAGTGGACTAAACAGATATAATGAATGACTATAGGCTGCTGTTAAATTCACCCATTTGCAGATAAAATTATGGAGTTTGGTGTTTACATCTATAAAAAAGAACTGATTGTGCTTAGAAGGCCACTTTTCACTATTTGCAGTAGTAGTTAATAGTATTGTGTTTCTGTACTTAGAACTGAGGGTCATTCACGGGAAAATGGTCAGTCTTTTCTGTCTGGGCCAACTCACCAAGAACTCTACTCTTTCTAAAGTCTTTCTACTCCCAAGGACAATTCTGGCAGAATTACTTGACAGAAGAGCCAGGTGTGATCTCATTGGCTGTTTTGCAGCTAAGATATTTCTCATGTTATTCTGTATCCTCATTGAAAGTTCTTATGTTTATTTACTTGGCAGAGTGACGTAGGATTTCACAAATTTTACTTAGGCCATCATAGAGGCTGACAAAATGCTTGACAGATAGACCAAAATTCCCTGCCAGACAGGCTGGTTGTTTACTTTCTCCTGCTTTTCTCATTGACTGCCCCTTTTTTATTGAGGCAACTCACCAATGTGAGAAAACTCAAACTGATATGAGGAAGCAAGAAAGTTATTCCTCAGGTTGTATGAGTTTTATAAGTATGGATTTTTATACTTGTACAGTGTACATAACTTCTCATTCAGTGTCCAGGTGATATATTTATTTAGATATGCATAAAAAGAAGAATAAAACCCTTAACATTTTCTATATCAGTTCTTTTTTTAAATAATTTTGTTGTAAATGTGCATATTGATCGCATATAACAGTATAAACCCTATAGCATAGTTCACACTACAGCTAGAATTAATATACACCTAAAACGATTTCTGTTTGTGTTCATATGATGTTAGTGGACTGATTAATAAGTTCCTCCATTATATTAAACAATAAGCTGATATTCTTCATAAAAGTGACTCTCTTAGTCTTTCAAATATTGAGCTTAATTGCCTAGTTCTAACAAGTAGCATGATTCCATGGAAGACTTTGTGCTTTCAAAGAAAGTATAAGGAGTGAGGTTTCTGGTGGAAAAATCTCGTGTAAATTTTTCATTAATGCTGTGCCACTAAATCTCTCTCAAAAGTTCACAGACAGTGTGGGGCTTATAAACATGATTTGAGAATATTCATCTTAATGTCAGTGACATTTTCAGGAAAAAGTAGGCTGAAGTTAAAAGTACTTACAAACATAAGGCTGAGGAGTACAGTGATTAGCATGATCTCTTGGTATTTATGGAAAATGGATTGGATTTTTCCAAATGGTTTGTCAGGGACTTAGTGTTCCTCTTTATATCAGAGTGGAAGGATGTAGGGGCTGGAAGTCATTAAGGTACAGGTAAAGGAACCAAATAAGTATCTCAGATCAAGATTATTAACATCCATTTTTTATGATCACTATCTTTCTCCTTTTTCTCACTTTTCTTGCAAAGTAAATAAGCAGACAACCTTTTCTCTCCACAACAGCAGCAATATTTGTTTTAATTTGAATTTACAATAGGACACAGATAATGCTGTTTGAGTTCAGTCGTAATCCATGTGGAGTTGGCTCTGGTGTGTAGCTTTTTTTGATAGCCACACTGAAATAATTACACACTGTAACTTTTAAAGAAGAAAGTTGATTTTTTTTTTAATCCTATCATAGATGTTTATCTATATTTAACCTTTTTGAGTACTCTCAGGCTAAATATTCTTCATCCTATTATGTTAAATACAAGATAATTACAGTTTGATGTATTGAGACCGTGGAAGAAAGAATGTGTGGGATTAACTTCAGTAAGTATGTTTTATTTCTGCATGGTTGGTTGGTTTTTACAATTATTTATAATAAATTTGCATCATGCCTGAGAATTGCAAACATTCTTTAGTTACATTATGGAATGTGTAGGTGTATGCATAATTCAGATGGGCTAAAACACTAAGCATTGCCCAAATTGCTTGTGAAATATGACAGGGAAGATGTCTTAGGGGAAATGTAGGCAGTCATATGAAAGGTTAATGTTGTGTACTAACTAAAATTGCATTCAGAATCTTTGGGTTCACTAGCAGTGCATGCATTATACAACTCAATTCTAAGTGATAAAAATGTTGGCTGCTTGTTTATACTTCATAAATAAATGCACGTCTAATAGCTTTGGTACAGAATTATTGCAAAGGTTACCCTGGTGATTACTGTTGTTACTAAGGCTTTACAACATGTTGCTTTTTAATTTCTATCACGGTTTTCAGATGCTTAGAACATTCTAAAATTTCTAGGTTTGGCAGATAATAAAAAGAGTGTTAAAGTATTTTCTTGTTTTGCATTTCTAAATGAAATATCTTCTAGACACTTTCATGAAATCAAAAAAGTGAAGTGCATTCTTTTTTTCTCCTTTGCCAAATGTGATGAAATTCTATCCTTTTTTTAAAATCTGCCTTTTCCTTAATTTAATTTAATTTTACTTCTTTTTCCTTATTTTACTTTTTAAGTGTAAGAAAAATTTCAGCATGCTTTAGTCTTCAGAAGATGGGAACACTTATGCCACTCACTTTTGCAATTTGTCTTTTCTTTTTTGCTTGAGGAATAATACATTCTTTACAAAGTACAAGCATCATAAAGATTAGCTGCTGTATATGTAAGTCATTTCTTTTCATGAGACTGACTTCATAGTCGTAAAACCTGCTGGACTGTGTGTCCATGAGCAGATGGATTCCATAGTCTTTGTTCCAGTCCACAGGTGTTTTATCCTACTGCTAAAGTAATTTCATTGGCACTTCTCTGCTTTTCTTGGGACAACTAATTTGGAAAGCAATTTAATAAACCTGAGGCTTTTTTTCCATAAAACTTTTTTATATAAGTGACTTTGAGGCTACGAGCAGATTACAGGCTTATAAAGAGACTTGTTATGATTTTAATAAAGTATCTAGGTAATAAATGTCTATTAAAAGGAAAAAATCCCAGTATTTTGAGTTGCATGATGATTTTCTCTTTAAAATGCAAAATCTTGTCATAATAGGACTGGAGAACTACATACTTTCATATTCAAATCTTAAATTATGGATGAGCCATCAAATGCGAGTTCAAGATGCACATATAATTTATTGCTTACTTGTATTTATTATTTTGGTTTAATTTATGGTCTTGATTGTGAGTTCTTAAGTGTATTTGAGAAAAATAGAATTCCACTTAAGTAAAATCTTTGAATTATGTGGACAGGGTTGCTGAAAACTATAATGGTGGAAGGAACATATCAACCATAGTTGTTTTTCTGGTCTTGTTGTGAACTGATGTGTATTCCTGCTGCAGTAATGAAAATAACTGTGAGTTCTCAAAAAAAAGTTTTCTTTTATGTAATTTCTTGTTCTTTCTCTGTGTTAGGAAATATCTGACTATGTGAGGAAATGAGGGACTTCCCTCACCAAAGAAGTCTGACTCATGTGGATCTGTTCCCGAATGTGAACCAATATATGCAATAATGAAATATATTTTAAGTTCTATCCTGATTTGGACTATATTGCAAATGCAGGTGCATATGTATTGGGCCACAACCACAGAGCTGTTCCAAGACTGAGAGCTGGAAGGAGAGAGAATATCTGGATGGTATCTGAACTATGAGTGCTTTACTTTGAGGAAAGCATAAATGTCACCAGGGCCATGAATGACTACTTTATGGAGCGCTGATGCAAAGAAATTTTGAAGAGGGGAAAGGAAGAGTACTTTCTTTCAAAGAGAAATTCATATGTAGTTTGTTTATACAGGTGTGTGAGAATGCCTTAAGTTAAATGCATGTTCTTTATCTAAGACGAGATCTGAGATTTTTTGATAGAAGTATCAAAATATCTGTGGAGAAGAGTTGTGATTCTTTAGGTTCCCATTTAGAGGAAGGAAAATAGCATGGAGGATTACAATGATTTGAAACTGAGACTAAGATATGTGGACAAGAGATACAGAGAGAGGGGTTTTTTATTACAAGTAAGTGTATGAGCAACTTTTCAAGTGGTGAGTAGATTCATCTTTGCAATCAACTTTCTCAGAGACTGCAGCTAAGCAGAACATCTGGGCTCCAGGGTGACTTTAGTAGGTGAACTGTAGATAAAAGGCGAGATTGGATGCCAATGATTCCTTCTGGCTTTAAAATTCATGAACGTGTACGCAGTTCATATAGTTGAAAATTGTAAGAAATGTTTCTCCCTTGACTGAAGTCTTCGCTGTGTTAAAAAAACAAGACTACATCATCTTTAAATTCTTTTTATCACAGAAGAGACTGAACAGCAGGCCAAGTCAGTAAATGGGTAGAAAGATTTATACCTGACAGGCAGTACTCACCATCATTAATGCTATAGATGCCCGGCTACATGAACAACACATGTAAGGAATTATATTGATTTCAGGAAGAATAAGGTTTGACTCAATTAAACAGGTTTTTTATCCACTATTTTCCACCACATAGAAAACTTATTTGTTAAGTTAGCAGTAACCAAGCAACCATTAACTTCACTGTGTGAGCAGAGATACATAATCTACAATTATTTTGAGCGAGTCCTAGGGCCCCAGTTATTTACTATCTCTTGTGTGCCTGCTCTTCTTTGAACGCTCACGGGGACAGGAGCTTCAATGAACTAAACTTCTCTGATAGACATTTTGCTGATCTTCTCCTTGATAACATGTTTTGATGCTATAATATCTGTAGTTTCTATTGCCCTTATGGATTTCAGTGGTTCAGTGGTATGTGTAATTCTAGTTCCTCCATATCAATGCAGTGTTTCTGTTATCTTGATATGACTTGCCAATGTAATGGTAATGAATAATAGTATAAGTATTACTTCTACAGAAAACTGTTCACAACATAAATTGTAGTGGCGTCCTGTTTTTTTCTATTAAATATTTAACTGTGATGTAAGGAACTCAGACTCTGTAAATAAACATAGTTTCAAGTCCTCTTTCTTGTCCTCTTAATTTGCATTTTGTTGTTTTATAGTAGGGTATGAAAATACAAGAAGGGTTTAATTACTATTTGAAATAGTTTACATCCTCTAAGATAGAGACATTCTGTTCTATCAAAGGTATTCATTTGGGTCAGATAGCTATAGTAAGTTTGAGATCTGTATCCTATTTATATAATCCCAGAGTACAGAACTTGCTGTAATTTCTAAAAAACCATAGACTTTTTAATATATCTTTTGTATTGCCAGCTAAAAGTTCAATAATCAGTTGGAGTGGAAGCAGAGGATTAGGAATTTTAATATTTACATAGGATCAAAATATATGACAAATATTAGATAAAGAGCTTATTTAATTATAAGCCAGCATTGCTACATACACCTTGTTTGGCTTATCTGCAGTATTCTTTGCCTTATGAACAGGAACTTGAGCTGTCCGTTTTACAGAATCTGAATCAGCATTTGAACTAACAGATTGTAAGATCTTCTTATTCCTGAAGTATTGAACTATGTGTTATATCTGTATTTACACTTCCTTTGCTGCAACGTGATAGGTATAACTAGACACTGTTGTCATTTCCACAATGATCCTTTATGTAATGTCTCTGTCCAGAAAACCTGCTCTTCTCCATCTTTGCTCAAATTATTTTTTAAGGGAATTTTCTCATGTTTCATCTGATGAACATAACTAAATATGGCTATGGTTTCCATAGCACTTCAAGAAAATGGAAGTATCCCAGTGTTTCCATTTCATCTTTTCATGGTTTGATGTTTCACTACAATATCCTTATTCTGTTACTTATTATTCTTTCCAGTTTTATATTAATATACTGTTCAGTTGTAAAGAAACAATACTGAAAAATTTCATGGTATTTGTTTAGTAAATATGAAAGCAAAAATGACTGTAAGGTCACATTTTACCTCCCAGTTAAAAGACAATATTTTGGAAGTCAGACGAATACTAAGTTTCATAATATGTCTTTCTCTAAACTTGGTGTGTCATAATGTTGTGTATTATCATAGTCTGTGGATGCTGCCTGCAGGTATCCAGACGCAGTTCCTTTGATTTTCCAGTCTGCTTCCCTGTATCGCTGGAGATAAAGATTTCTTGGGCTACTGACAACAAAAGCTGGGAAACAGAGGAAAGTATTCACAAGGCAAATGTCATTTAGAGGGGAATAACTTTTCCACAAGAGGTTTATTAATAATTTCTTGAAGATTTCAGATCTGCCTAATCTGCCCTGACAGATTGTTCTGTGGAGTCCCTTACTCCTGTTTTGTCGTTACTGTATTTCCCTTGTTAAATGGAAATAGAGTTCCTGTTATAACTCTTAGGTCCTAACTTGGCTTCTGAGTCAAATGACACTTGATGTGTTTCTTGCTTTCACTATTAGGTCAAAATTCTGTAAATCAGAAGCTGACAAAGCAGAATGTAAAGATACCTCTCAGTGGCCAAAGGAAGGGAGGATGTAGGTGACAGCAGAATGGTGATGAAACTTGTGTTTCATCTTTGTGATCAGTTTTAGGTACAATAAGCTTGAAGGTAATAAGTAAGTTAAGGAAATACTGGTCATATCTTTATACAAGAACAGAACTTCCTATTGAAATGGATATGAAGGAAGTCATTTTTGTAAAATTATGTGAGTGGTTAGGCTAACTGGTTTAATAGTCATTACCAGTAATTAACATCTTTGGAATTTTTATTTTTTTCAAATTGAAGGAAAGTGATAACAGTGAGATAAACACAGGTTAAACTGAGTTAACAAAAACACCCAGATTACAAAAAAAAATATATTGAAAGAAAGCTTGATGCCGAAGCAATTTGCTGTGATTTGTTTAGATATGCGTGCACTTAATGTTTTCAAACTAAGTGAATTCAAAGAACTCCCTAAACTTCTTTAAATAGTTCTCTACTGATAACTTTGGAGTTAAGGTGGTCCTTAAGAAGCTTTCTGTTCTCTAGCATGTGGGGAAAAGTTTGCAGAACTTCCCCTTCATACAGTAGATGGCATTGCAAATCTCTGGCAGTCAGCCTGAACCTGAGGAATGGCAGCCTGAAGTCTGGGGCTCTCAGGATGCACCTCCATTATTTCTCATCTGCAAAGGTAAGGATAAGTACCTGTCTGTTCCTTGCCATCCAGCTACTGACAGCTTGGTTCTTTCTTAGTGGGAGAAGATAGAAAGATAGAAGATAGAAAGTTGTTCTCTGACTTCTTCATACAAACTCCTCCAGCAAGTCCAGCTCTGCAGCAGCTAAGAGGGTCAGGCAATCTGAACTAGGAATCAGACAGAAAATGGAAGATGAATTCCACATTAATGTTAAGTTCAAGGAATTAAGGCAAAAAAATCCTATAGCTTCTGAAATATGAGTGCTGCTTACTTTCTTGCTGGTGTTGCCAAGCTAGTAAGCAGGAATGAAAAATTGACTTTTTCAGCATCTGCTTAAATGCTTGCAGTTTTGTGCAATTCTAACTGTCCCAAATAATCCACTTTGTGCCAACACCTGCAGAGATGTGTAACTCAGTTTACAAATATGTGATTGTTTTCATAACTACATCTAACAGATCATATCTTGTAGATTTGTTATCTTAGGTCCTACTTCTATAGTTACTTCATTATTTTCCTAAAATCTGGCGTAAAAATCTTAGGTTTTTCAGATTTTTTTTGTCTTTACTGGCGTTTTATGTTAGAGTTTTTGCTGATGTTGTTGTTGTTAACTTGAGCTTTGTCGGGAATAGGGAAAAGCAATAGAAAAAACTATTCCTGGACAGATAAGTTTGTTAAATTCTCATAAGCATATCGTGAATGTACGGCTGTTATGCAAACATATTTCAAAACCCTCTGTGGAAATTCTGCTTTGGAAGAAGATCATAGCAAGTAAAGCTTTAAGATCTGTAAAGAAGAGCATATTTTGTAGTATTGCTATTCCATGGCAAGATGTAGTGTATTAGCTAGCATGTATTGCTGATCTTTGTTTACAAGAGATTCTTTCTATCTCCAAAAGCAGACATTCAATTTGTAATGCCAATTTTTAATTCCTGCTGTTAGTGACTACATTGTGACAGATAATTATATGCTGTGGAATTGGTACAGAAGTGTATTTACAGCAGCAACCTTCTCATTGTTTTGAATAGTGATAATTTATAATGAAACATTTTTATACAGTGTTTACTGATCTGTTAAGATACTTTCAAGATCCTTTTTTTCCCTCGAACACAGTTATTTTACAATCTCTCAAAAATAGTTTTGGGAGGCACATAATGAGTGTTGCCAAGTAAGACTACAATAAGCAAAAACATTTGTGAAAGATATGCTGTCAGCTGTCTGGGAGCCACTCTAGAAACTCTGCTGTGCTGAAGTCACAACCAAAAGTGGTATTGGCCAGGGATTATTTCTTGTCATTGTCTTACATTTTATGAGTGTTCCTACATCCAGAGGCAGCTGTCATATTTTAACCATTAAGTAATCTTGCAACAAAGGAAGGATGCTGCATAAACATGAGATCATCTCCTATCCAATGAACTGGAGGGTAAGAGTTCTGATGTGCAAAAACTCTCTCAAATAACTGATTTTTTAAAAAAATTATTTTTAGTAAACAAGATCCTCACTGCATTTGACTTCCTAAGAAATCATTTGTGGCTGTGGGACTGTGAAATTTTCTCCTTCTCTATGATCCCAAATATATATTTTTGCTATATTAAAACTGCTTTTGCATTCTGGAAAAGGTGACGGGGATTTGTGAGTGTGGGGGTATGGCTGAAAATGGCAAACCAATCTCAAGGGTGGCATGCTCATCTAGCCACCTAGAAGAGTGAGGATAGCCATTAGCCATTGGAAATCACTTTCTTCTCCAACAGACAGGAAGCTCTTTTATTTTCGTAAGTATGTTTATTTTGCTTCTTTGGGAGATTTAATAAACATTTCAGTGCTCATAATTTTAAAGCTACTTTTCTTTAAGCATTGCTGAGTTTTTGTCACTTAGCTTTCTGACCATTCAGCCAAGCTACTTATTTGACTTCCCTGTGACTCATGTTTGGAAAACTGGTTTCATAGAATTATAGAATGTCAGACTGGAGGGGACCTCTGGGATCATCTGGTCTAACCTTTTTAGATGATATATAGTTTAAATGAGATGGCTTAGCACCCTGTCAAACTGAGCTTTGAAAGAGTTCAGTGTAGAGGAACCTACCACTTCCCTAGGGAGATTATTCCAGTGTTTAATTGTTTTCATGGTGAAAAATTTTCTTCTGGAATCCAATCGGAATCTCCCGAGTAGCAATTTACACCCAATACCCTTTGTCTTCTCCATGTGACTCCTTGTAAAAAGTGAGTCTCCATCCTCCTGGTAGACACCCTTTATATACTGGTTCATGGTAATAACGTCTCCCCTAAGCCTTCTCCTCTCAAGGCTAAACAAATCCAATTCTCTCAGCCTTACTTCATATGGTAGGTTTCCTAGTCCTCTGATCATCTTAGAGGTCCTTCTCTGGACCCTCTCCAGCCTGCCCATATCTTTTTTGTGTAGTGGGGACCAAAACTGAATGCCATTCTCCAGGTGTGGCCTGACAAGTGCTGAGTAGAGTGGGCTAATGACTTCTTTATCTGTGCTGCTCATGCCCTTGTTGATCCAGCACGACATCCTGTTGGCTTTCTTTGCTGCTGCAGCACTCTGTTCACTCATGTTGAGTCTATTGTCCATCTCCACAAAACTGCTCTCCAGTCAGGTGGAACCCAGTCTGAGCTGCACTCCAGGATTATGTATTCCCAGGTGCAAGACCTTAACACTTGTCTCAATTGAACTTCATAAGGTTCCTGCTAGCCCACTCTTCCAACCTGTTCAAGACCTTCTGGAGGGTAACTCCTCCCTCGGAAGCGTCAACCTTTCCACTCAACTTGGTGTCATCTGTGAACTTCATCAGGGTGCTCTTGATCTCAACATCCAGGTCACTTACGAATATATTAAACAGCGTCGGACCCCGTATCGATCGCTGAGGGACCCTGCTTGTGAATGGTTGCCAGTTTGAGAACAAACTATTTACCATCACCTGTGGGTGCAGCTTGTACAGTTCGAGATCTGGTCAAAACTTAGTGCTTTGTGGAAGTAATTGTGTTCATTGTGTGAGAAACAAACGATGCTCGTGCCAGTTCAGGGACATGCATCAGCAGCCTGCCTGTTCAGCCAAACTTAAATGCTTGGTGACAGCTCATCAAAACTAAGCAGCTAAGAAAATACCTTGAAGAAAACTGAGTCAAATCAGTAAACCCAGTTAAATACCAGTGTGGTTCTGTTATTCAGCGTTGAGCCTTCAGACGTTGTTTCTCCAGACATACTCTGAAGCAGTGGAGACCTAATGAGACATTGAATTCCTGGGACTTAACTGTCTTTCTGCCTGGAGATTAACTCCATGGATCAAACCTTCTCAGAAGTTAAGGTTTCAGAAGCCACCTGGGTCTGTATATGTTGTCACACTATCCCCCTCATGGCTTTCAGCAACACAGACCGATTATGATTCTTATCTTTCTTGCTGTGGAAATGCAGCCAAACCAGCATTCTGGGTCTCAGTTTTGCAGTTTATTTTGCTTACAATAAGCATATTACCTACGTACATTTTATCAGTCTTGTGAGAATTCTTTACATAATCTTTATATAGATTTTGGAAATAGAAATACACTTTCTAAGGAGTTCATAGAATCGTAGAATTACCTGAGCTGGAAGGGACCCAAAAGGATCGTTGAGTTCAACTCGTATCCCTACACAGGACACTCCCACCATTCATACAATGTGACTGAGGGAATTATCCAAATGCTTCTTGAATGCTGGCAGACTCGGTGCCATGACTGCTTCCCTAGGGAGCCTGTTCAGTGCTCCACCACCTTCTGGGTGAAGATAACACCTAAATAATAAAAAAGGAAATCTAGGTATTATCTAAAAAGTATAATCATTATTACAATCATCTGAATTGCTAATTACAAGCTGAATTTTAGTCATTTCTATTTCTTCTCATTTTGTGGATTTCAGATAATTTAATTATTATCTAATGTTGTTTTTTTGTATGTTTTAAAAATGTTGCATATATTTACGCTGGTTTTGCACGAGCTTCTTAGAATATCAGGATACGAGCCAAAATTAGGATAGGAATGTTCTATAGTTTTTAGTCTATTTTATTTATTTAGCCTTTTCTTTCCAAAACCAGCTCGTTCTATTGGAACCGAGCTTTTAAAGAATGAACTATGTTGTTAGGCAAAATCCAGTGATCTTTCAACCACACATACAGTATAGTCACGTGAATAATCGTGAGTCAGAAATTCAGAACAAAAAATTCTTTGCTCTTGAAACAGAATGTTTGCAGGAGGGGTGCCCCTCAGGGAATTCATTTGTATTCCAGAAATTCAGAATTTTTTATGAAGATAAAATAATATTTTCCTGTGCCATCTTTTTGTTCAAATTTTCTTTTTAATTTGTTGAATCTTTGTGAATTTTTTTCATACTGTCCTGCAAATGCATGTCTGCGTACGACAAGATTTTCAGTTTTCTGAAGTAATTGCGTGAACCTACTGTTGATGAGAAGCTGAGCAAGTAGTATTACACTGGCCTACGTTTCTGTGAGCACGGAAATGCAGTAAAAATCTCAATCCTTGTATGAAACTAGATATGGAGTAATGCTGTTTGTCTGGGTTATGCTCATGGTATAAATCCCATCGCGAGGGTTAGTGAGGCAAACAGGCACACTGAGACTGTATGGGTAATTTTTCCTTTATATGTATCACTGTCCTATTCACAATTCCATGCTGCATTTTTCTCGCTGTATGCTCTTATTGCTGGTTAGGTAGGTTAAGGCAGATTATTGTCACACACATGAACACTCACAAGAAAGCCTTTGGAGCAGTGCTGTTACTTCCACCAAAATTGTGGTTTGCATGGATTTTTATGCTACAGTTTTACCAAATTGGGTGATATCTAGGAATACTTGAGCCCTGGCATTCACTAGTCTGTACAATTGCCCACCGTTAGCTTTTGGCTTTTACTAAGTAGTTATTTCCCAGGGAATTCCTGGGCATGATTTTGAAGCCAAAATACATCCAGCAGAGAGTTATTTTACACTCACCCTTCTTTATAGACTGGGACTTTCCTAGCATAGATGCAGTTGTTCTGTGTCAGTTGGCCTTGATGCTCAGGAATGTCGCTGGGTACATTTAATTTAACAATATAGATGTAGCCTGGATGTCTGACCCAGACAGCACTGATTGCCTACTTCCCAGCAACATGTAATTTGTTAAGTGCAATGCTCCAGTTAATTACATAGAGTTGACATCTGTGCATGCACAGAAGCACCCTGCACTGGGAGATAAGAGCCTGTCTCCTGCCAAAAGGATGTGCAGCAGCTCTAGTGCTTAACTGCAAGGACTGGACAGTCATGAGGGAACAAAATTGAATTGTGTCCCAATCTTGTTGTTTGGTTGCCTGATTTTTGACCCTATACTCTTACATTCCTGGCTGGAAAGGACTCTTGCTCCAAGAATGTTATCTTTACAGTTGAGACACTTGTTGATGGCGTTGGATATGTACTCTGAAATGTTGGTTGCCTAAAATGAAGGTCTTTGTCTGGTACAGCTGTAAGAATTATGCAAAAGGCAGATGATACCATTGTTTTCCTTTCATTGCTACATTTACAAAAAGGCTATGATTTCTCCATTACTTATCTGTCCTCTGAGGGAGGTGAACATCCAAAGTGCTTAGGAGGTAGAGGATCTTCTAGTGTTTCTCACTGTTTGGCTTTAGTTTCTGGTTCAGTGTTCTTGACCATGGGCACATCAATATTCTTCCCATAGTTAGAGGAAGAGGGACTATGGGGATAACGAATTCAATTGATCCCCTTAACTTATTAATTTCTAGTTAGTGAAATTCCTATGTTAAGCCTAGCCTATTCAGCTTGGTCTGCTGGACTTTAGACTCTTATCATTGCTGGCATTAATTCCTAGCTTCGTTGAAGCCAATGGAGACATTCCAGCTCTGATTCAATTTTATAAACATAGGCATCTAGTGATATGTGATATACCTTAAAGTAGTTCACCTAGTTTCTATATTCCATTAAAGAAAGGTGCGGATTTCCTTTTCTTCCTCTGTTACGTCTGCTAGGTGATTTGGATGTGGTAGTACAACTTACATGGCTCTAAATACTCGTGTTTACATTGCTGAATAGAGTACTCTCTTTTATATAGCAAAGCCAGGATTTTCTCTTATGCTTAGTTTTTATAATTCCAATGTTTGCCTACAGGTCCATTGTGTTGGTGAAATTTTGATTGCATGCTTAATAAATGATTAATCATCCTATTTTTCTTCTCTCTTTACTTTGGACTCTCTTCCTGTGCACATACAGCTCTTGTAAATCAGTTGCCCAGTGACTGTTCCTGATCGTGTTTGGTTGATCCATGGCAAGGCAATAAACACAGATCATCAGCTTTCTCTGGCTTTCCTGCTGTAAACATCTGACCCATTTACTTTTCTCCTTCTCTGGATTTTATCATTCCATTAATTTCTGCAGTCACTTAGATTTTGGAACTGTATACAGGCATCTGGCAGAAACCCAGGACAGCGTGCTTTTCTGTCATACTTGAGCTTACAATGAGTGGCAGTTTTTTGGCTGTTTAATAAACCGACCTTTATCTGATTTTACCATGTGAGAATGTGGAAACAAAATGTCTTTAACAAAATTTCTGGGGCTATTACGGGTTCAGTTCAAAAATTGCATTACTTGGAAATTCCTGTACGATACACATAGTTCATTTTAATGTGTGCTCACTCTAGAATAGCTAAGGTTATCAGCTGATAAATCTGTTATTTCCCTGTAGAAAGCCTGGGAGTAAGACAGCTTGTGCACATACAGCAATCTTTGATGATCATCACATTTCGTAAACGTTCAGTTTTGCTTTTTGACTGTTACTTGTGCTGTGTCCCATCTATGGTGTTTCAGAAATTAAGATATTTTATTTGTTGCTTGGCCAGGCGTACCATGATACAATTACTTAGTTTTTCAGATATTTCTATTCCAGTCATGATATCTTGTGAACTTTATTTCCACACTTATTGAAATATATTAGATGCAAGATTATCTGTCGTGTTTTTCTGATGGGTCAGATGTCTTCAAAAACTGGAAATTTATTAGGAATAGATGATCCTTGGGAATGCACCATAGTAAATATGAAATTGTACATGATAACACAGGCAACAATTTTAGGGGCAAAGGAATATCTTTTTGTATGATGATGTTTAATACTTCTTGAAATTACTGCAAAGAAATTCTGCCTCAGGACAGCTGTGTATAAAACTTGACAATTTCCTTGCGTTTATGAATGTAGTATTATTCTATACAATATCAAAATTTCACTGCTTTATGCAGCCCTATATGGCAACAAAAGGTATTCAGTCATCTTCTTAGCCCAGTCTGAGCTGAAGTCCTTGACATCATGAATGGCCGTTCAGAGATACACGTTGTATATGAGGTACCAAAGACAATAATACTCACAACACATAAGGAATTTACTGCACATTAATATCAGTATAAAATATGTGACTCAGTCCTAGTATGCTAACATTAAAACACTTTCATAGTTTTGAAATCAATTCCTTCTTATTCTAGAGATGGTGCCAAAGAAAATAAAAATCAAAGGTAAACAGCCTTTAGCAGGTAACAGGACTGATACAAAATAAATTTTCAGAAGCAATAGAGTTGTTTTTGAGATAAGTGAAGACAGTTGCTGAGATGCTGTGGTTACAGAGGCAAAGTGCTTTTTGTCAAGCTGTTTAATAGTTATGAAGATAAAATTACAACATATGTTATCAATTAACAAAATGTAAATTTGCTAAAGTGATTTTACATTCAGAAATTACAGAAGAACCATTTCCTGGAGCAGAGTCATAAACATTCCTTTCAGAAGTGGAAGGAATTCATATGCACACAAAATATACTTTAGTTTTGCCTGTGTTAAATAGCTTGCTTTTGCCCGTGTAAAGTGGTGATAGTCCGTGAGGTCAATGCATACCAGGAGCATTTGAGTTTTGCATCACACCCATCTGAATGCTCATAATTAATTTCTCAGTTTCTAAGACAGAGAAAAAATCCTGTTTCTGCCTACTCATATAGATGCAAATACATATTATTTAATATTTGCAGACTGCCTATAGATAGAACTCATTATGTAAGTGCTAGGTTCAAGTAACTTATACGGTAAATTTATTTATTAAGGGGTATTCAGATATAGCTTTTTTCAATGTGACTAAAACTTTTCTTTTAAGATTGATCTTTCGCAGCTTCCTTTCATAAGAAAAGAATAATTGTGCTAAGCTAATATTTGAGATAATTAGGAAGTCTCCAGACGTATGAGAGACCTCCAGACCATACAGGGATAGTCTGTTTGCGGCAAGCAGCAGAAGAAATTATGTTCTGTGCAAAATGGCGAGTATAGAAAACATGCAGAAAACAGAATATAATTCTGAAGGAATGTTTCATTGGCAGAATAGATAGTGGATTTGAAGGTAGGCAGGCTAGGCTGTATGATGGAGATGCTGAGAAAGCCTACACTGTACAAGTATTCAAATGAAATAGGAAGGAATTTCAGGTAGGTGATGATTAGTTGAGTATATTGTGTGTATCCTATGATACTGTGCAAGACTTAGATTTCATAACAGGTATGTATTGGAAGAGTTGCAAGGTCATCGGCTTACTTTAAAAAAAACCCAAATATATTTCAGTTTATGTATTTTTGACATAGTTTGAGCACCTCCTTATGTTTTAGCAAAAGCATAGCAAGATTTTTTTACAATTAAAGGAAGCATACATTGATCATAGATAAAATTTCACCAGCAAGGACATTTGCAGTGCTCATTTTGCTTATGGCAGAGACCCTGCATGCAGGTATATCCTACTTAGGAGAAAGTAGTATTTATAAAGTATAACTGCCTGTATTGATAATGCAATAATCTCTTCTTCAATAGTTGACAGTTACATTTATCAAACACTGTGATCAAAATTCAAGTTATTCATCAAATGACAGCTTTAGCTGGGTTTAAGCCAGAATCTTTTAAAATAAACTTTTTATGTGCATGGTTAATTGAAGTTCCATATTATAAATTCCCATTTGTCATCAAGCATAGACTAGTTTACGTCAGACAACTCCATGACAAATGGACGAAGAGAAGCCTAATAAATTAGAGAAAGTGCGTGAATCTGGGTTTTGCAATTGATGTCTTTATTTTTTTTCTCTTTTAATTGACATCTGATTGAGAAAAGCAGACATCCAGTTGCAGTTGTGTACAAATCTGCAGTTTTGTGATAAGTCATATTAGGCTGTATTCTTAAAAAGCTGACACAGTCTAAATTGTAAAGGGATTTCATGTCTTGACCCTTAAATGTATGCACAGCAAATAAAAAGAAAAAGAAAAGGTGCCCTGATACTGCATAGCTGACAAAAATAGGATGTTCTTTTATTTATGACAGTACTTATATTTCACCTATAGTTTTAAATATGCCACGCTGTCTCTGAATAATGTAAATAACAGAGGCTATACTTACAGTATGTGGAGCTTCAAGCCTACTAGAAACCAGCTTACACAATGATCTGCTGAAACGCAGTATCATACAGAGACACCAAATGCGAATTAATTCCAGGTCTTTGGGAAGCCCTGGTACTGTAGACTAGGGATCCCAGTATTTTACCAAAGCTTCTTAGGAGAGTTCATACTTAACTACAATACCAACACATTTGTATTGCCTCCAGTTCCATTTCTAACTTGTTCAAGACTTTTGCACACAACCTGTTACACTCTATGACACATCCCTGGAAATATTTAATTTCTCACTCTTTTGAATGCTAAGTTATGATTACGAACCCTTGGTTCTGATGCTAAATTCAAGCTGAATTTTCTAAGCAGTACAAGAGTTTAAGTAATATAATTTTTATCTGCATAGTCCTTAGACTATAGTACTTAACTCTAGTAACGTTGCTGCAATTGAATACTTCAGTGAAATCTTTGCTTCTGTTTCTAAGAGATATTCAGCACTTCCTGGTACATAATGAGTGCCCTCAGGTGTACAGGTTGACACAGAAGCTCAGAGTATTTATTTCTCCATCTCCTAAGAGACATGCAGAACTTTGCAGAATGCTGCCATTGTTGCAGCACTGAAAATGTCACAAGTTATTGTTCTTCGAACTTGCTCAGCAAATACTAAACAGATCTCAGGAGCCTTTTCTGGCATTGATAGTCTTAGACCATTTTGATTACAGATTCTGTTAAAAACCAAGGTAGTGGAACAGACCTTCTTCTTTTTCTGTTACATTTCTTTGTAAAGGTCAAGTTATTACTTGTGTGGATTGATATTGAAGTGCTTTGGTGCTTTTCTCCCTACAGTTCCGTATGAATTATAAGGACCACTACAATAGAAGATCTTTGCTAGGAAAAGTAGGATAAAAATATAAACTTGTATAATAGATTTTACTGTATAATAGATTTTCATGACTTATAAGCACCTGTTAGCTGCAAAATGACCAGTGTTCTTTTTACTCATAGCTCACTGTCAAGGTCAGACAAAAATCAATATATGGGAAACAGAGAAGACGTGGCAGAGCAATAGAGGCAGAGAAGTATCTGAATAGTTTGGGTAGGAAAGTACCTTAAAGTACCTAGGTCCAAACCTCCTGCTATGGACAAGGGACACCTTGCACTAGGTCAGGCTGCTCATAACCTCATCCAACCCAGTCTTCAACACCTCCAGTCATGGGGCATCAACTGCGTGTCTAGGCAACCTGTTCCAGTGCTTTACCATCCTCACAGTAAAACATTTCTTCTGAATATCTAATCTAGATCTACCCTCTCAGTTTAAAACTATCACCCCTTGTCCTATCACTACAGTTCCTGATAAAGAGTCCCTGATAAAGGGCCCCTTTAAGTACTGCAAGCCTGCTCTAAGGTCTCCCTGAAGCCTTCTCCAAGCAGAACAATCTCAATTCTCTCAGCCTGTCCTTGTATGGGAGGTGTTCCAGCTTTCTGATCATCTTCGTGGCCCTCCTCTGGATTCAGTCCAACAGATAAGCTTTTTGAAATATAAATTTGAAAAATGTAACACAAAGTAGGAAATTATATGAAACCTTGACAATTCATTAGCCCAAAACTAACAGATTTTCATGGTTTCCTGTGTGAGAAATGTAAATGCTGTAGCTTAGATTTTTATATTAAAGCCTTCAATTTATCCTAGAAGATATTATACAATTAGTTTTGAACAGCTACATGGAGAATAATGGCTTGTGATAGGGAATGCAGACAGATTCAAAATGCCAGGGCTAAAGATACTGTAATTCCTTTCCTTTTCACATAAGCCTTGGCTCCCAAATGAGGGAATGTTTTCTGTCAAACACACATTATCTCTAATTGCTTGATTACTAGATCCTTGTAAGCAGTACGTCAACTTATACATAAAATGAGGGTTGGTATCAAGTATGGTACCTTGAATCATCATTCTTTGTGTTTGCTGTCTGCTAGTTGTTCTTTGTGAAACCCTCATATTACTATGAGAGGTAAAGAAAACAGGCTGCGTGTTACAAAGAAAAGCAACAGAAAGCACTTCTTTGTCCTAAGTTCCAACACTATTGTTTCTTGATTTGAGATCAAAATCCATATCAATTTAAAAATGAACATTTGTTTGGCAGCATTTGTACACTCTATTTGTAATATTCCGAGGTGACACTAATGCCCACTCGCATCCTGATTAGAAAAGCTAATGACATATTGAAATATCTACCTTCTTTGTTTCTTAGCATCCATTCAATACATCAAAATTATTTTATTTAATTAATATATAAAGTAATTCATTAAACATCTGTGTTATCTTTTCCTTAAACTATTCCGAGGGCTGTTTTAGGAGGACTTCCTCATACTCAAATATACTCTGCAAATGTAAATTCAAGTATATTATGTCAGCTTTATGATGTCACTTTTATTGACTGGGCATATCATTTCAACAGTACATCCTATTGGGATAAAAGTAACTTTTCCATCCTAATCTGAAATTTCATTTCTGCTTTGAGTAGATATTTTACAATTAAAAATACTACTCATTCTGTTTTTTAAAAAATACTGAGATAAGTAAGCTAAAGCAAGAATGTAACTGTTTTTTCCCTGAATAGTAGCAGTATAGTAATATACGCTTCCAGTTTTTTTAAACTCAATTTTCCTGAGCTAGCCTCACCTTCTAAATGCAGTTGTCGCTGCATATATAGTGTATACGTTGACATAGACCCAGAATAAATAGAAACCACTGGACCGAATTAATAAACACTCTCTAAACTGTCAAGTTACATAAATTTTCTAGGTGTGTCTGTTCATTATGATTTCTATTTAAAATGCTTCAGTTATTCCCAAAATAGTAGAGAGTAGCACATCATTTATATATGTTAAACAACTAATTAAAGAGTTTTAAGAGTGTGACCCAATGATTTCTTGTTATGAAGCAGAAAGTCAAAATTTGATTACAAGATCATCCTAGTATTAGGCATATAGTCCTTTCTCTGAAAAAAATGAAATTTGAGAGAGTCTTAAGCTTTCAAAAACCCCAAATCTAATTTAGATATTAAAAGGAACTAAGACTTTTAAAAAAATGTACTACACGGTAACTACACGCCTAGAAGATGTAATATTTACTCAGATGCTAAGTATTTAGAATGCTGAAATATTTTAAAGAAACATGAATAAAGCTTCTTAAAAATTAATGTTACATCTTAAACCCTAGTCAATAACTTTTTAATATAATTGGTGGTAATACTAAGAGATTTTTATTTTAGATTAAAAAAGAATTAAAATAAAATTCTTAAGTTATCAATGTGATCGGCAAGTCCTGGCCTCAATATATGCTGTGAAGTATTTAATTTAAATTAGTGTCTGACATGACACTTAATGAGATAATTTTGGAACACAGTACTAATAGGGAACAATATTTTGAACTAGGGATATAATTCAGACTAATAATCTGAAGATATTAAGTGGCACAGGTGCTGTTCATTTCAAACTACAGCCTGAGAGTTCTTCCCTTCTGGAGTTCAGAGAGAGAAATAATTTTGCAAAATAATTAGGGTCAGTAGAAAGTTAGTTTTGGAAATCTCTCTTGACTGGGTAACTTGAAATCTGTAGAACAGTGGGAAGTAAAGGATTAAGTTGCTACTTAACAAATCATTTCATTCATCTGCTTATCATGGAAACTTTCCATTATTTACAATTTATTCCATGTGCTACTGTAAGCTCCAAGCACGAGAAGCAAGTGAGCTAAATTAACTGGCATTCATCTTCACGACCTTCTGAGCTGTTGTAAGCTTGCCAGTATAGCATGTGCCCTTCATCTGCACTTCTGCAAAAGCAATGTTACAGTCTGAGGGGTCTGGGGAGCTGTTACATGTAGAGTGATCGGACAGGCCTGTGTTACTGCCTTAGCTCACTTATAGCCAGATCGAAAGAGTATGTCTGTCATGCCTTTCAAAAAGAATGGGAACTTTGAGTCAGCTTTGAGGCATTTTATAGTTGTTCGGATATCAAACGAAGACTTCAGTGAGAACTCTCGTTATCCTCAAAGGACATTCATAATGCGTCCCAGATACAAAACCAAATAAATACGTAAAATTATTTGCACCACTTAACTACTTAAATATATTGAGAGCACAGTGTAGCCGCTGTAGTCTGCTTCTGGCTATGCCTAACTCATAAGCAATTTCTAAAATGAGAGTGCTCCTGGGAAATAAGTTATTTTGGGTTCTTCAGTCAGTATTTGAGATGGATCTGCGCAGGGTAGTGTGGTGACATGAGAAGAAGCCTGAATCCACAATACTGTGCAAGCCTGAAGTTTTTAATCTTCAGACTTGCATGGTTTAAAATTACATCTGTCTGAAATGTACCAACGAAAGGATTTTTCCAAAGTCTCCTGATCCAGTGAGCTTTTAAGTATTTCTTCATGAATTTTCATGAGAAAATTAAACTCTAGCTTTTGTTGCTATGAGAAATGGGAAAATACAACATTTTTAACCTACAGAATCAAAATCGCGTTTAGCTATATTTAAAATGTAATCCTGTACACTTGCTCTAATTCTGTTGCTTAGTTTTTGTTACAAAAGCAGAAAGTAAGCCAAAAGAGTGTATTTATGGCCTGTGGTAGCTGAAGCAGCAGCTTGTTAGAGAGATCGTGCTACAGTAACTATAGATTTAGGCCCTTTTTTTGGTCCATGCCACCCCTGCCTGCCAGTTGCCAGGCAACACGGGCAGTCCCGGTGTGCAGTACATGGCAGATAAACCTCCATCGGGCTTTCTCTGCACATACCTTCATGGCTTTATTTATTCTTGCTTCCAACTCAATGGTTGTCTCAGAAGCTGCATTCATTACCTTTTGAAGACTTCTCTAATAATATCAATTAACCTTTCATGTTTTTGACTATCTTTATTTCCAGTATGACATGCATACAGAAAATGCTCTTTGAAATACAGTCATCTTTTGGATAGAACAAACAACTGTTTAGTCACAGCAGCAGAATTCACAGCTTTTTGGGACATACAATGGGGAAGAATGCAGCTATTTAAACAAGTGGGCCTCTATTTCAACAAGTGGACTTGAGTAGACAGGATTTAATTATACAGCTGTAGTTTAGTCAGAATGAGGTTAGTGATTCTGTGCTTTGAAGATATTTCCTTTCCTCTTTGTTCTTTTTGAAAATCAGGGTTTAGTTCTTTGAAAGCTAGAAAAGCTAAAAATCCACAACTGCTAGCACTGCGCTTGCAGTTTTGTTAGTGTATATAAAAAGAATAGATTGTCATCTACTCGGTCGTGTTAGGAACACGCAAGTTTTCCTTTAAGGGTCACTAATTCAAATAAACAACCTGTGTAACTGAATGACAAGTGACAAGGGTTTAGCAGTAGACTGTGGTATCTGAAACAGCTTCTCCTCATGAACAACTGCTGCATAAGCTTGTTTGCTTTTCCAGTAATACCACCTCATTTATACTGAAGTCTCTTGTTCCTGTACCTGGCAAGACTATTAACAGAATTGCTGTTGGCAGATGTTAAAAGGGTAGGATTGGAAAGAAAAGGCAGCTCCAGATGCTAGTAGTTAGGAAAGAAACAACAGCATATTATGCACATTTGTGTATCCATAGACAGTTTGACAGCCTGTTTTCAAGAGCTGTTAATTATTCATTTAAAATATCTCTACCCTCATTAATACAGCAATACTTTGGTTGTAAGTGCTGCAACCTGAGACATAAATATAGTAGAAATCTCTGCTGTGAACTTCCTCATGCTTGTATTTGTCAGGTCATGATGCTATTTAGTATCCTGTTGTTCACTTCAGGAAAGAGCAGGCGAGAAAGGTTGTACATTCACCATAAAGCTCTTATCGAAATGCAGACCTTATAAATCACTGCTCACACTTTAAAAGAGAAAGCAACTGACTTACAGATGCCTATGAAAATATTTGGCTGCTTCTGTAGGTGTTCAAAGAGCTTTTCAAAGAAATATCTACCAGAGTAATTAGGGTGAGGAAGAGATACCATTTAAATTATCCTTATTTCTGATACAGTATGTAGATAGCCCTCCTGTTAGGAAAAATCATGCCATTTACTTAATCCTATGATGCGTTAGTGATCTCCGCTTGACACAGGCATCCAAGTTTAGGAGTCAGAGAGCATTTAATTTTATGCTTGGGATCCATCAAGTATGATAGTATGCAGATGTGCTTAATGGCAGCTTTCTAATAATGCAACAATAGACATTATGACTTTGGTTGGCTGCCACCCCCACACAGAGTCACCTACACCTCTACAGGATCCAAAGTTGAGATTTTGGAATTATATTCTGAGATCTGTAAAAATGTTGAGAGAGACCTCTTCCTGTCAGTGAGAAGATGCATTTAGAGCACTTTTTTTTTCCAACCAACAAATTGTCTTAATTGGAATCTTGGTACCATATTTCAGCCTGGTGATAATTTTGTCTACTTATAATAGAGAAGAAGGAAGAATCTGGAGCTAGCACAGCTACCAAAACTCAGCTTTCTTTGCAGTTCATTTAACTCTTTTGATCCTGTTAACCGCACCATGAATACATTTGTGTGCCTTTTAAGTTAGGAGTTAAAATACTTCAGCACTGAAGTGTTATACAAGAAGTGTTTCACATACAAAGCTTTTAAACGTGACACTGTTAACTAAAGTAAAATTGTTTAAAAATATACCCTCTGTGACTTAGCAAATGAGTATTTAGATAATTTGCAAAAATTTCTGTTTTTCTTTCCTTGAACCTATGGCACAGTACGCCATAATTTCATTTAATATCTGAGAAGTTCTCTGTCAGGTGGGTGAGAAGCAGCTTGATATTTTTGCTTTACTTTTGCTCTTCTAAATGTGCAACTCAAAAACTCTTTTGAGGATACTGTTTTACCGTGGGAAATGTTTCCCACGTATTGTTTAGAAACCTTTAATTTATTTTTTTTCATTAATTTCATATTTTGTACAGCAATGAAGTGAAAGGGTTTCAAACAACTATCACGTCCTCTGTACAAATCCTCAAAAGCACCAGAGATTCAAATGGGGAAGAAGGCCCTGTGTGACCATGTAATATAAAAGCTCTGCCCACTCCTTTATAGCTGTGTAATGGGGGCTCATAAGGTTTATTGACATCGAACAGTGCACAGCTCCTGAATTGCACTCCAATCCAGTTGGCTTGACTTGCTCGTCTCGCATTGTGTTTTGAGGCAGAGAAATTATCAGAATTTGCTAAAACTTAGAGCCTCATGAAGCTCGTTTACAGTACACCCGTCATGGGTAGGATTCTTAGGCCAGCTCTTGAAAGCTGCTTATGTGCCTAACACAGAAGCACAAGAGAAATCAGTAATGTAATGAAAAAGTAGCCCTGGATGGCTGACAGTGAGAATATCTTTCCAGTCAACCTCCAGTTGCAGGTATTGCAATTTTGAAAGAACAGGTTTAGGTTCAGATTTGGCCTCTCTACAGTGTGAAGTAGTTTCACCTGACCAGGTTCAAACTGGGGTGCTGTGTGATATTGGCAGTAAAGTGGCAACGTGTCATTATCTATGCATTATCAAGGTGGGGTAAGTGGTGAATGTAATATGACAGAGAAAAGCAAAATCAAATCACAGTGCATCGATTCATACTGATGCTCACTCCAGTAGGTCAAAACAATTCTTTGGATGGAATCCTGGAGGGCCAGAATATGCTTCTTAGAGTCTGCATCCACCTCTTCCTTTGTAAGTGCAGATCTAGCTATATTGCCATTCCTCCTTTACCAGCTGAAAAATGACTCAGCAGCTGCACAGGAGCTGGAACCTTCTAATTAGCTCTAAGGAGCTTGAAGGAAGACAGATTTTGAGAAGAAAAAATGAGTCAATTGGAGCAACAGATTTTCTGTTTTGGACATCTAATATTAATTTCTGTTCTAATAATGTCACTGGGCATGTTGCCATCCTCTTCAGTAGAAATGGCATACGGCCCTCCATGAGGTGCCAGTTGGGAAGCTATTATAAGCAGTCTGGTAACTAGAATCAGTGTAGATTCTTTACCACTAATGGCTGATTCTCAGTTGGACAGTGAAAGATAAAGTGAGGGATAAATGATGAGAAAAAAAAAAAAAAATTAAAAAACAGTGTCTAAAAGCTGACTATGGCACCTTTACAGATATTAGGAATTACTCTTTGTTAAGTTAGCTAGCTCTTAAGAGGGGTTTAAAGTTCAGGTATTTCAGCTATGTTTAAAAGAAAACCCAAATCCGTTACTTTACATATTTTTGGAAAAAGGTATGCCTAATTATTGTCTGTGTGTGCTTTACTATATATAATAATATCCTTGGACGTCTCTTGAATGATCTGCCTTTGTGTTTCCAACTGGTTGTTTACTTAAACCATAATGTTTTCAAAACAGGAGCCATGGAAATGAAGACTATGTATTGATGTATTAAAGTGGAGTTGATTTTTTCAAAATTAAGAAAATGGAGCAGCTGGCAGGACAGAATACCATTCTGTAAGCAGAAAGCTGTGGCATACATGTTGAGTTTGTGCTCCCTAGAACACTGTGAACTTCTTGTAGACTTTTTTGAAAGAGATAGATCCTGTTTTATATTTAAATAAAATAGATAACAAGAGATATTTGTCCCCACCAACATTCATTCTAACATTGGTATTTTAATGTATTAAGATACACTCTTTCATTGACTGCAATTTGCTATGCATGCTTGCATCATCATTAGATTAATACTGTGTTAAAAAAGATGACAGGACATGTGCAATAAAATTCATCCAAATATGTTTACCAGTGTTTGAGGATATGAGTCAATCATCTCCTTTTTCTGCAAAATCAGAAAAAGATTTTAGGAGGGCAAGGAGAACTTGGTATTGGGGTCGTCTGTATCTGTGTGTTGAGTAGCTGAATGCAAGTGAATACTGGGAAGGGCTGTATTCAGTAGACAGGACAGTCAAACGATAAAACACTTATAAAACTTCTACTGAGATTAGTGAAATGAAGGGATTCATATTCTCTGCTTCAAACTCTTACCTATATTCCTCATTTTTTACTGCTTCAACTTCTGATTAGACTGTTAGACTGGAATGGTACTGAAAAAATATCTGACCTTCTTATGACAGGTAGAAACTCCCTCTTGCTGGAGGGGTGTGTTTGGATGCATTTGTGGATTATTTTAAAATTGTGATAAAACTGTAAGGTGACATGCTTAGTGATGATTATACTCTTCAGTGCAATTTCAGCAGCTTTGGTGTGGAAGATACTGCAAATTCAAAGCATTTTTTGTGTTCTAAATAAGACGTGGGATTTTAATTCAACGTCTTAATTATCTATCAAGTAAATGTGTTAGGAAGCTGTTGGATTCATAGAGAAAAATTTGACATCAAAAATTTAGCAACACTGGAAGAAGATGGAGAGCCTCTCTTGCAAGGTTTAAAACCTTGCTCTTGCAAGATTTATCAAGTAGACTGCTTCCTGTGTTCTTGAATGGTATTTTGTATTTTTAATTTGTTAGAATAATTTCAACATTTTCTTTCCATTCTGCTTGGTCATTATAAACTACTTTGATTCACTGAACTTATTTCCTAAAAAAATTCCTTTCTGCTAACCCTCGAGCACAACGCAACTCCAACGCTCAAGGAGGCTTATTCTGTCATCAAGGAGTGTTTTGAAAGACAGTTTAACCTACAGGTTTTTCACAGTAATATGAGATGTATCTGTGGCTTGTGTGGGTCTGGTCTGTTCAGTGGTTGTACTGTTGCTGATCTCGATGGGTACTTTGTCACAGGTCTGACTGTTTTGTGAACTCTGTGTCTTTACAAATGTTTTCAGGCTCTTACTCTTGTTTCCAGCGTCAGGAAATTGTCTTCATACAATAGTACTTTTACGCTTCATCCATAACTTGATTTAGCTGATGATATGTCATTATATATAGTTCTGATGTATGCTTTAGGCCATTCTGTGACACCACTTATCGGACACGTTAAATAACAAAGACAATGTGATCAAGTTGTGCATGAGCTGTTTTGTGGGTAGAAAGATCAAGTGTGTTATCTTCTCTGACACACTCTTAGGCAACTTCTTTGGTCCCCCGTTCCCCATCCAGTTAAGAAATACTACCACTGTCAATGTAAAGACACTTCTAATTAATTCCATAGTTAACCATACAACATTAGCACTGGTAATGTACTACTGCTCTAAAAGAGAAACAGCTGAATTCTCCCATTTGATTGGAAGGTCACACACACAAATGTGATCTTGTCTTAGTTTTGTGAGCTATGCACTTTGGGCTCTTTTTGGTTTTGCTTCAAGTACCTGACCGTAAGCATAACCTATGTAAGCACTGTACTGCAAGTAAAGTTGTCTAATAGACAACAATGAGTTCTTGTATTTTGGATAATGATCTTATTGACTTAGGATGAATATGGAATAGAAGACTGAAAGGCAGTGTCCTATGGGAATGATGAGGTTGCTCAGACCAAATAAAAGCTATCTGGTTATAACAAATGTTTGGGTAGTTGAGTTGTTACATAGGAGCTCCACTCAAAGGACCTTCTTTTTTGGGGTCTTGACCTAAAACTCTTTTAAACATTCATGAAATCAATAGAAAGGTTGTAGTGTGTATGTATGTGTAAGATTTTTTTTATTTTGGTACTTTATGTGGATAGTATTTGACATGATATATAAAGCATGAAAGAATTCTACCTAAAGGGATAAAATGACAAGAACAATGTTCCTGGTACCCACACTGAGAAGAAAAAGATGTTTCTCTTTCTGGGAAACAGTATGATATTTTACAGCAGTGAAAAGTAAAATGCAGTTTTTGAAATGGGCAAGTATTATGCAATAAATGAGACAGTTCTAAGAAATAATGTGATTGATATTTACTCTTCATATAGTTAAATATTATGACTACTCTCAGATTCTCAAGACAAGAGTTGTAACAAGTAAGAGTTTTTTTAGCATTTTGTTATTGTAGATATTAAGTATATTGTTGTTATTATGACATATAGATGTGTTTGGCAATAACCTGTAAGTAGAAATATACAGTAGAAATATACAGAAATATACAGTAGCACAATTTAATCACAAGACTTATTAAAAGGATCTCTGTTTAAAATGTAGTGGTGGGCTGACCTTGACCAGCTCTGGACACTCACCCAGCTGCTCCCTCACTGCCCCTCCGGTAAATAAGACAAAAAGCTTGTGGGTTGAGATAAAGACAGGGAGATCACTTAGCAACCACTGTAACGGTCAAAATCAGCTCAACTTTGGGAAAATTAATTTAGTTTATTGCCAATTGAGAATAGATTAAGGTAGTGAGAAAAAAGAGATAAGTAAAACCACCTTCCTCCCACCCTTTTTGTTAGGCTCAACTTCACTTCTTCATTCCCAATTCCTCTACCTCCTCCCCACACCCTGAGTGGCACAGTGGGATAAGAAATAGCGGTTGTAGTCAGTCCCGTAACAGCTGTTCTCTGCCACTCTTTCCTCCTCACAGTTTCTTCTGCTTCTGCGTGGGTCCTTCACATGGGCTGCAGTCCTTCAGGGTAAACTTGCTCCTGCATGAGCCCTCCAGGGGCTGCAGTTCCTTCAGGAAACATCCACTTGCTCCAGTGCGTAGGTTCCCCTATGGGCTGCAGTGTGGATATCTGCTTTGGCATGGTCCTCTCCATAGGTGGCAGGGAATCACCAGCTCCACCACATGGTCTCCTCCAAGGGCTTCAGGGGAACACCTGCTTCAGCTTGGTCTTCTCCACAGGCTGCAGGAGAACCTTTGCTCCTGGAGCATGTCCTCCCCTTCCTTCTTCTCCAACCTTGATGTTTGCAGGGCTGTTCCTCACACTTTTTTCCCCCTAATCCTCACCACTGCTGGTTTTGCACTTTCTTAAATAGGCTTTCCAGAAGGTGCCCCTGGCTTGGCTGCAAGGCTCAGCAGTGCCCTGGGGGGTTCGGTTGGAGCTGGCTGCAGTCACGGTGTACGTGGCCCAGCCTCTCCTCACAGGGGCCACCCTGTGACCCCAGTGCCTGGGAACCCGCACTGCTTGCAAAGATCAAGGTCTGATGAACTCGAGAGGCTGGAAATTCAACCTTGATGATTTTTAGACTGTTGATTCTGATTTATTGGCAGAACTTTACTACGTTTCTGAGCTTCAAGCATTTAATACTTTCATGGAGTATTTTTGAAAATGAAAGGTTTAAAAATGTGAATGACCTGGATTGTTTGGGCTTAATTCATGTCTTCAGAAATTCTCAGACTTTATCTTCTATTACCAGAGTGCCTTGGACTTCTGCTTTGTTTGCTAGGTCACATCCTCATGGCATTTTATGAAGATAAAAATACCCTTTGGTGCCATGACCTTCATGTTTTCTCTCTCTTTCCAAGGTCTGTTTTAATAGACTGTCATGTAAACCTTTGTCCAGTGAAATTTGTTTTAATATTGAATGGTGGTTACCCCATCCTTTTAACACAAATTGTTATTTTTCCACTGAAGGATTAAAGCCTTTCTTTCTGTGGACCTTTTATATCAGCACATTCTTCTTTTTGTGCTTTTGGATATGAAAGCTTCTGAACAAATGAATCACCTTATATTTTCTTTTTTACATGTTTGGTAATCTTGCATGATGTGTAGTTGCCTACTCACTTGATTCAGCTTGGGCTACTCTATTTTTTATTTCAATAAATTTAGTGTATTTGAATTTTTAAAATTGTATTGGTAAAACTCTGAATTCTTTAATGGTTTGATATTTTAAGACATAAAGAAAGACCTAACATTTTCCTTACTTGGATGCTTAAGGAACACATTTTCTTCCTTTTTTTAAAGTAAGATTTTAAAGAATAGTTATAAAATTTGTTTAATACCTTTTTAAATATCAAGATTGATTAATTATTTTAACAGGAAATATAATGAAGAGAAAGAGATGATAATGCTAAGCCTTTAGTTGATTTTGCCAGTGTTGGAGCCTTTAATACTGGAAAAAAACATGGATAGTTTTTTGGTTTTTTTTTTCTCCACTATGACAATGTGGCTGAAAATCAGCAATACTAGTGCTTCAGGTTATTGTCAGCTTGTTTGTTTGTCTGTGGAAACTCTTACTGTCAACTTTAATTCTTGTATAGGTGAATTGCTTTCCTGCAAAGGTCTAAAGAAAATTCATTTGTGTTTCTAAACTGATGTTCTGTTTTACTGAAGTGCTTAACTATACGATGAACTTCAAACACACGATCAGTCTATTGCATTTATTGATTTCCGTGCTTAAATAGAAGCCAAGTGTAGGCACCTCATTGAATCTGAACCTTTGATAGAAATGTTCCTAACAAATAGGAGTGCCTTCATTTGTCAGGAAATTATGTTCCATATAGAATTGTAGTGATATGCAGTATTTGTGCCTGGCAATAGTTGCTCACTTGCCATTTAGAGGAAAACCCTGTACTTAAGTACTTGGTAGGTCTGAGGTTTTTCTGCTGAACTATTTTTTTATTTCAGAACCACAAAATTTTTGTGCTATAGTGTAAAGGTTTTCATCAAAATCTAGTGATTTTTGATTGCTCTACTTTGACAAATCCATTGACCTGCGAAAACTAACTGCGTGTTAGTCATCAGGCAAGGAACTGCTGTTTAGTACACGTAGAGCAAAGTAAAAATTTTAGCATTATTGTTTGTTTTTGAAATTCTGAGTACATCTGCAAAACTAAACTGTAAGTTATAAAATTAAGAGCTAGTTCAAATGCCCAGTACCTAGCAATTACAAGAAAAACCCTGTTTAGACATACAGACTTTTAGCAATAAACTTCTTGTGAGATGGGGAATATTAATCTCAACCCAGTTAGAGGACTTGGCCAACTCATTACAATCAATAAGAATTTGTTCATTCACCTTAATGGGAGCTGGAGCATGTCCTGCTTCTCATATCCTGAGTGACAGTGAACCTTTTTAGCTTAGTGCCTACTGACACTACAGTCCTGGGGTTTGGCAGGAAGAATTTTAATGCTTTGTTAAAATACTTTATGGAAAATTAGAATAATCTAAAGTGGATTGTGGAAAATGAACACTTTTAAGAATACTGATTTGCTGTGAAATACTACAGTTTACATTTTGACAACGACACAAAAGAAATTGATATGGATACTTTGTTAAGAGGAAAGATAAGTAAAGTAAAGGTGTGTTACATAAAAGACAAAATCTAGTTCAAGGACTGTTTGTGTCATTGGAAGAGCAAAAAGATTTAGTGAGTTAAAAGTGGAACAGTCATGTTGCTACAGAGGAGAAATTCTAGCTAATTGAAGTAGTTGTCATTAACAATAATAAAGTTGTTTTAAAATGTATTTCTCATTTGTCTGCTACAGACCTTTTAAATAATGAACTAAGCAGAATCAGAGATGTTCACATTTTCTTGAGCCCCAAATTAGTAGGCACCTGTTTCCACAAAGCATAGAGCTTCCAGTATTTGAAAAGTATCAAAGATACTGTTCATTTTTATTTAAGAAACAGCAACAATTGGTCTTTGAATTATATGACATGAACGGCATAAATAATTTATTGGCAGTTTTCATCGTCCATTTTGGGCACAGATGTGCTTTTAAGAAGCATATAAGGGAAAGCTGAAGGAGTCAGCCCCTATTGATTTAAAGAAACTCAAAACCGTATTTATTTAGAAGCAGTCTAATTTCTTATAACTGATCCAAAAAGTAGAGAATTTTATTAATTTGCCAGTTTATATTGCTTTTCCTGTAACCCCTTAGCTTCTAAATTTAGATTAGGATTTCTTTTCAGTTTTACCTAAACAAGAGCCAAATAAGGTATTTATTTTTATGTTAGGTTGTGCATTATTTAAGGAGTAGATGCCAGTGATTCTTTTACTTTACATGTTTTCAATGCAGAAAAAGTTATTAGAGCATTTTAACAAGAGTGGTCCACGATAACGCGTACTTGTACTTCTGGCCATTTTTATTGCCCATGCCTGCATGTTCACTTCTGTTTGCTGTTGCTTTTTCTATTTTGAATACGGTACTAGAACTAAATGCAATTTAAGTGCTAAGACACTTAAATGAAAACATAACATTTTCTTTTTCATCCTCCATATCTTATCTTACGGTTCTTTTTAATGTGAACGAAACAGTAAGTCTGCTTGTATTAGGTCTTAAACTGTAATTTTCTACAGTGATCTGAATTCCTTCCTGTGGAACAGTGTATTCATAGAGGATGAGAGTTTTGTTAGACTAGTTTGAGGAAGGCAAATGTCTCTAGGAAATTCTACTGAGTGTATATATTTCTCATGCGTATCTATATTTTGTAAGTCTTCAGTACATTTATGAAGTTGTTGTTCAACTTGATAAATTTAAAATTTATCCATAAAACCCTTGTGTTCAGCTGGTCATTGTAAGATCTCAAAATTATGGTAATTAAAATCACTAATTAAGTGAAAATAACTTGACCAATTGAAGTACTTTCATGATGTTATTTTTTTCAGGTTTTTTAGAAGACTTAACCAAGGCAACTGATACTCAGTTAGAAAGCTCTGGAGGAATATCTAATGTAGAAAACTGGCAATGGGCTGTGGAGGTTTTCAAAGAGAACTGATTATAAGTTTTAATTTCTAGTAGAAAATGATAAAATAAGTGGAAAATAGCATCTGTGGTGCTATTTTCTATAAAGGAAGAATAAAATGTCTGAAAAATGCAAAATAATGCTCAAAACATTTTATTATGTGTTTTAAATGGAATGTATTTGAAAGTAATCTTAATCAGCTATATAGTTGTTCTATATTATTTTTTTTCTGTGTCGACATATTTTTTCCTTGTAAATGTTCAGTGAGCTGTTAGTCTGAACAGTTACCAGGAAATTGCAAACTCATTTTTGATGCTGGATAGAGTTTTTGGTCACCAAGCATTGTTCCACTCTTTTGATGAGTAAGAAGTTGACAAATTCAATCCAGGGTTCGCAAGTGGTAAAAAGTTAAAAAAGAAAAAGCAAACCCTAGCTTAATAAATAACAAAAATAACAAGGAACCTTTGCATACATTGGTGAATCAATGCAATGATTTTCATTCAGACATTCTAGGTTTTTAAAGAATTTTTGAATATTGCTGTATCGTTCTGTAGGAACATGGAGACATAGAAACATGTTAAGGCAGTTACCAAAAGGGTAAAAAAGGGATATGTCAACGCCATCCTGAAAGCCTGAGGAGAAATAGTCATTTGAACTCAGCTACCAATAAGACCTTAATGTGTTTTGGTTTCTGGGGATAAATGCATTGTCAGTTGTGAGGTACATGAATAGTGTGGTGAGGAGAACTCATATAAGTTCTTGTTTGCACACCAATTGCAGAAAAAAATCAATAAAGAAAAAATTAAACAAAATTAAAGAAACAAAATTGGTTCTCTTTAATGCATTTTTATAGGGAAAACTGGATTTCAGAAAACTGTTACTAGTTTGTCAATTAACTATGTCCTGAATATTGGTACTTCTTTCATTTCCTCATATACTTCGAAGTTCTTCATGTCTAGCGAAATGGCTGTCAATGGAATGAGATAGCTTAAATTAAAGTTTGTCCAGAGAATAAACTTCCTAAATCTTTTCATTAAGCTAATAATGTGTCTGATATTTAGGTTATTTATTTAAGTTTCAGGCATTAGTAGTCTATCAGGAGAGACCTGTTAACCTTCTGTTGTTTAATTTATTTCTTTATTGAATTGTAATTATGAAAGGATTTCAGTAAAAAAGAGTTCAAGTTGGAAGCGAATACCCTTAAGTATTCAGTCCTATTTTAACTCACTTTCGACTGGAAGGACTGGATAGGTAACGAAACAGATTATTTAATGGAAATACTTTTGATTTGTCCATGCATCAAGAAAATGTGAAGCACAGATATTACAAAATAATTGGGTTTACAGACAGCGAGGTTGCTCAGGGATGGTGGATAATGAGTCTAAGATGCAGAGAAACAAGCCATCAGCAGCTTACTAACATTTATAGTTGATCAAAAGTGCATGTTGTAACAGGAATGAATTCTGGGTTTGCAGTTCAGAATATATGAAATATGTAACACTTGATGTCTCAGCAGATTTTAAAGTGTTTGCATGTAAATTAGGTAGCATATTACCTTTTATGACTTTTCTATACTGCCTTGCTCAACAAAAATTTTATTAAAGATAGTATTCCTTTTAAGGTTTTGAATTGATGAGAAATGAAGCGGTGGGTTTTCTTTCACATTGATATTTCCATTTTATAATTTTTAATATTCTGGAGCTGCATTTCTTTATAATTGTATTTCTTTATAATTGCAGTTGTTCAGCACATATATGCATTTATATACACACATTTTCATCCCCAGATGCCTCAAAAGAATCAGAATTATTACAATGTATTATAGTTTACATTTCATTATTTTTCTCTAATTAACAATTTAATATCTTTTTCAATGATCCGGACAAGTGGATCAAGTGCAGCCTCAGTAAGTTCACAGATGGCACCGAGTTCTGTAGGAGTGTTGATCTGTTTGAGGGCAGGAAGTCTCTACAGGGGAATCTGGATGGGCTTGATTGAGGGCTGAAGTCAATTTTATGCAATTGCAGCGCTGCAGGCCTGGGGCAGAGTGGCTGGAGAGCTGCCTGGCAGAGAAAGACCTGGGGGTGCTGGTTGACAGCAAACTGAACATGAGCCAGCAGTGTGCCCAGGTGGCCAAGAAGGCCAGCAGCATCCTAGCTTGTATCATAAATGGTGTGGCCAGCAGAAGTAAGAAAGCGATCGTTCTCCTGTACTTGGTACTCCTGAGGACACACCTCAAATACTGTGTTCGATTTTGTGCCCCTCACTATAAGAAAGATGCTGAGGTGCTGAAGCACGTGCAAAGAAGGGCAACAAAGCTGGTGAAGAGTCTGGAGCACACGTGTAATGAGGAGTGGCTGAGGGAACTGGGGTTGTTTAGTCTGGAGAAAAAGATGCTGAGGGGAGACCTTATCGCTCTCCACAACTATCCGAAAGGACATTGTAGGGAGGTGGGTGTCAGTCTCTTCTCCCAAGTAACAAGTGACAGGACAAGAGGAAATGGCCTCGACTTGCAGCAGAGGAAGTTTAGACTGGATATTACGAAAAATTCCTTCATAGAAAATGTTGTAAAGTATTGGAACAGACTACTTGGGGAAGTGGTTGAGTCCCCATTCCTGCAGGTATTTAAAAGATGTGCAAACGTGGTACTTGGGATAATGGTACACTTGTCAGTCTTAGGTTTATGGTTGGTGTTGATGATCTTAAAAGTCTTTGTCAACCTAAATGTTTCAATAATTCTATGTCAAATATTTCCAATGAGCTTTTTGGCTGCTGTGGAATCACAGCAGGTGCCATCTAGCTACTCAAGTACAATTCTGGGAGTTAATTTGCACCTCCTGGTGTATTGTGTCTTCTCCCTTGCTCCCAGGAAGTTCTGAATTAAGGAGAGAGCGTGTGTTAGTTGTTGCCTTGCAGTCACACACAGTGTATGGTAAATACATCTGACATCCTTTTTCTTTGCTACACTGGTAGTATTTATATGAGAAAGTAAAACTTTGTTTCACTTGCATGGTAAGTAGGTTGGAAAACAGAGGTGCGTTTGGGTGACTGGGTTGTAAGAAGGGCACGCATTTTTAGCTGGCTTGGCTTTGAGTGCCAAACGAAGGTTAAAGCTTTGATTCATGTTGAAAACAGCAAGAGAATCAAGTTAGGCTTCCTGATAGAAATCTTTCTAATCTGCCTGCCCCTTCAAAATAAAAATAGGCAGATACAGCCTGTGGAACAGAGAATCTGGCAAATAAGAAGTGATGTAATAACTGCCAGTATGACAAGTTTCTATTTCAAGTGTTTTGGCTTTGCCGTTCTCCTAGGAAACGTGAAAATTACAAGTATGTAGAGCAAACCACTCCAATCCTTTGTCTTCTTGTCCTTGGTCATAAAATAGGTGAATTAAAATTGCAGGGCGGAGACGAAATAGTTTCAACACTAACCAAAGTCTGAATTATTTATTCTAAGCTAGCTTCTAGATGGAGATGTGTCATGAACCTTGTAGCTACAGAAGGCAGAGAGAGAGACACAACACAAGTAATTGCTAATAGTATGCAGGGTTTTTTAATCGGTCACAATATACTACATGGTTTGTCTAAACTAAGTAAACAGTATTTTCAGTCTAATGGCACCATATCCTAGACTTTAATGGTACATAAAAGTTTATGGAATTAAATTTTCATGTGCTTCCCTTACATCATACAAATAAATATTGTGAATGCACAGCATACTAAGACTCTAAAACATTACTAAGATCAAATGTAGGGAAACTATTCAGTTGACTGACATATGATTTTCAGGGTTTAGGGCTATTATACGAGGATTGTGGGGGAGGAAGTTGTTTTTAAAGCTTTAGGCAACTTGATATACTTGTTTTGTTTCAGTTTTGAAGTAGATGCACAGGGTAGGGGTAGGGAATATATTTATTCGACTTTCAGGTAATATTTCAGTAGCATATTAGACTCAAATTACACCTCTCTTCAGGAGCGAAAAATATTTTTATATTTGAATATGAGTATTTTTATTAAAAATGTGGGCCTTTTTTTTACAGAACATTTCTATATGATAGCAGAGACGTACAAAGAATTACTCAAAAGTAATAAAATTCTGATTATCAGTAGTGAACATATTTTTCAGTAAAATAATTTTCATTTACTTTTCCCTTCAGTATTGGTGTGCTTGATCAGTGGGAAAGTGATAACTTTAGACAATTTGCTCTCAATGTGGTATGAAATTCTAACTTTAAGTCAATGCTGTGCTGTAATGGTGAAGGTCTGACTGTCAAATGCTTTTAACCATACTAAGTTGTCTTTTCTGAGTTGCTTACTTTCCATGTCTCCTATGGGATAATGGATAGCTGTGGTTACCACTGGTTTCAGGTAGAGCTTCTGCCATATTTTTAGTTTATAGGCATTTGCTTATAAAATTTTGTGAACAAATAGTCTATTCAATTTCTCATTTCTAGAAAAACTAGTACTAAAATCATCATAGTATGACTTATTTTCAGATTTTGAGGAGGTAAGAAAATTTAATTTTCTTGTTAATTTGCTTCCAAATTTTGTCTGGAAAAATCTTTTGTCCTTAATTCCTGCCTCAGATCTGCAAAGACTAAGAACTGTGTTCAAAGTGGTGAGGTGTAATGGACAACGCCAGGTGCCTAAGTGGTATGTCTGACAGATATGAGACACCAGAGTGGGTATGAATTGAAATAATGGATCCAGACGTCTGTTGCAGCAGATCAGAGGCTTGAACCATGAGAAACATTCCTCACATCTCATATAAAATAATTGTGGGTGTTTCAAAGGTGATGGGTTTTCCAGACCTACACTTTTGCAGAGTATTTCTGTTATATAAAGTTGTATTTGGGGAATCCCAAGGCAGCAAATTCCCAGATTTTCCCATCTAACATTCTCCTGCCAGAAAATATATCAACTTACAGTATTTGTATTTTCAAATTCTGCTTATTTTGAAGCTATATGAGAACACTGCTATGTTTTTCATAAAAATATAAGAAATGATACAGTAGTCTGAGAAGAGAAAAACATTTGTATGTACTCAGAAAGCTGAACTTGTAATTTCTAAAACTGATAAGTATTGAGCAAAGTTAAAGATAGTGGTTAATTGTGCTTGTCCAGCCAAAGGAAGATGTTTAGTTATTCCATTCCATTATTTAGTCAATTTCCTTGGCCTTGCGTTTTTATAGACGTTTTACTCTGATGAGAGATTGTTTCTTCAGAATTCTAGATTATAAACTACTTTTGCATCCTCTTTTTCAAACTTCTTAATTTTTTTTTTTTGTTCCTTAGAAAGCGTAAATATGTTTAAAATCTTTTCTAAACCTAGCTACAGGAACTTCTGCTTCTGTGGAACTGCTGTATTTGTAGTGTTTTCTACAGGCTCACGGGCAAAATAAATAAAATAAATGTAATAACATAATATTATCATGACAACGCTCTTGACACTGTGAGTGGAGTACAGTGGAGTACTATTAACTCTCACTATTGAAATTACGCGGAAGCTTTAGCAAAACACAGGTGATCCTAAATTGTGAACTTCCTAACTATGGGTGAAAGAAAGGCCACGGGTCCTTCTATTTCAAGGCAACTGTTGCCCTTCTCCCATGCACTGGAATTCAGTTGACCTGATTTCAGCAACTTATAAAAGAATTGTGTAATTTCTCAGGATGGAAATTGTCAAGGAGCAGCTGTGTGAGGGAGAGCGAGTTCGGAGCTGAGGATGACTAAAGTGCAAGCTGTGCCATCACTGATGAGGGGCGATGCTTCAGCACACACTGGATGAGCAGCACTGAGGGATGTTAGCAGGGCCCATAACCCCAGATGAGTTGGAAAACAGGTCCAGAGTACATGCATGAACCAAGTTAGGAGCAGCTGCAGCCGGGCACAGAGGCTGGGCTGGAGACCAGGTCCTTGCACTCTTAGCTCTGGAGCCGGGCTGGGTACAGTTATACCTGTGCCAGAGCTCAGTCAAGGCCTGTTTGGGCTGGAGGTACTGCCAAAATCAATGGAAAATAATTCTCTAATAAACAAAAAAATCCCCTTGCTACACACTTTTGCCCAGCCTGATTCACATTTTAATGCAGTTAACGCAAAGAAAATTTTAGTTATTAAGGAGGCAGGCAAGTTTATCCCACGGTAAATTAACACTGTTTATTTTCATATTTTGTTTTGGTTTAGTTTAACTCCTTTACCAAATGTGGTGAAAAAGGTATGGGAAACAAATATGATTCATGTTGTGGCATAGATGTGAAGATGTTGTGGCAGCAGTAGCAAAGTTGTAAACCTTTTTTGAGTTGGGTAGCTGTTAAAACCATTTCAACCAAGTGTGCCTAAACAAAAATGTGCTGTTCACCTGTTGAGCTTACAGGTAAATTATGAATTTATATACTGTGTGTGTATCTATGTGCAGACCTATATTTCCATTTCTAGTATTTTAATAATGTTTCATATCTATTGCCTATTTTCTTTAGTATGCATATTTCTTGTTTTTCAAAATGCTTTAAAATGTTAACTACTAGACATCACTAATAAGGAACCTTGAAAAGAAAACAAGCTGTGATTACCACGTGAAAATAAGGCAGGGGAATAATGTAATTCTAAAAGGCAAGTCCGTATTTTCCAACAGACTGAATGCTTCTTGTCTGTATTACAAAGATAACAAAGCAGTAATGTGGAGGCTGTTTGAGAGAATGCTTGCAAACCCTGTTCATTGAACCTGAGCTTTTTTGAAAGAGATCTGCCTGAAATTCAAAACAAACATATAAATAAGAAAAACATCATCACAAGGATATTCACCGTGTACTTTTTAGAAGCACAGCTCAGGCTGAATCTTCGTTAAAGGCACAGGATATGAATATCATATCCTTTCCTTTTCAATCAATGTTGGATAATCCATTCTGTTTTAATTTTGATAGTTGCCAAGGAGCAAGGATATGTGAGTAGTTTTCTAATGCGCTTGTTTGTGCTTAGTATGACAAAGTTGTGAGTTGCCTGCTGTTAGTTAAGCAAAGTGCCATCTCTGTATTCCTTTCTGCTCATCTTTAACACCAAAATCACCAATAGCATGTTAACCGTGTCAGATGAATAAAATAGAAACCTACCAAGGTACTTATTACTCCCAATATGTAGTTCTGAAAAGTATACATCTTGGTCAGCAACTGTGCTTATAGGAAAACTCTTCCTTTATTTCTGAGCAGCTTGACATTTCACATAAAGGAAAGACAATTTGATTCCAGGTGTCTGCAGCACCTCTGAAGAAAACCTTTCATTAGAAGTTGCTCTTTATTTTAACACTGTTATCTGGTGAATTTTTTTTTCTACTTTTTAAGGAAACAATGAGTTGACAAGTCATTATCAAACAACTTCAAGGTTTTTAACATTTCATCTCTTTTTCCTTTTCAATGCTCAGTTATTTCTGACTTATTGAGTAATTTTACATTTCCGTATGTTCAGTAGTATCTGGAGTTAAAGCCAAGTAATATTTGTTCATAGCTTCTTTTCTACCGTTTCCATGTCAACTAGAGGTGTCAGAGGGCAGCCTCCTATATCTCAGACCTTGAAGCTTCTACAGTTATTTGCACTGAGGACAGGAGCAACTACAGTGAACTCTGTTCCTGCCCTCCAAAACTGTGGAAAACAGAAAGGTAATGAAGCCCATTGGTAGGCATTAATGAGCCATGCCCAATGCAGCCTTTTTGTCCAACTTCAGTGCAGATGTTCTATCTTGGCTGTCTAATCTGTATGCATTATCCTTGCTTCTTGCCATGTCATGCTTTAATCTCGTTGGGAAGTAATCGCCACTTGGTGTCATGAGGGAGACAATCAAAAAGGTAGAAGGGCAAAAACACACGGGTTGAGATACTCACAGTTTAATAGGTAAAGCAAAAGCTGTGCACACAAGCAAAGCAAAATCTGGAATTAATTCTCTGCTTTGCATCAGCAGGCAGGTGTTCAGCCACCTCCAGGAAAGCAAGGCTTCATCATGCGTAGCGGTTACTTGGTAAGATTAACACCATCACTTTGAATGCCTCTCTTTCTACCTTCTTGCCCCAGCTTTTATTGCTGACCATGGATGATGTGTGGGATATCCTTTAGTCACCTTTTTGTGCACCCCCAGCCTACTCAGTGGTGGGGTGGTGTCAGAAGCAGAGGCCCCCTTGACGCTGTGTGAGAACTGCTCAGTGATAGCTAAAACATTCCTTTGTTATCAACACTGTTCTGGCCACAGATCCAAAACACTGCATCATGGGAGCTGCTATGAAGAAAATTAACTCTTTCCCAGTCCAAACTATATCTCACTTCACATTCAAAGTAGAGTCGGTATTTTAAGTGAGCAAATCTTTCTGAGAGAGGTAGTCAATTGCATGTCTTTGCAGCAGAGGAAAACCAGGTACTCTTAAGGAGCACAATTATCCTTTGAGGTCTAGTCTAACGTAGGCAAATTTTGAGCTAAGCATGTATTGAGATTGTCTTAACTGCGTTAATCTTTCAATTAGGGGCAAGATGCCTGATGTCTATGTAGACGAGAATAAATAGAAACATAAGCTCCTGAATTTACGGTGCAGACCTTTGTATGACTTTTAAATTGCTGTATGTGGTTATTAGTAGCCATGAGTTAAGTAGCTCATATTTTGGATCACAAGGACAAATGTACGGTAATTGCTATATATAAGTATATACATGTATTGAAATAGTAAATTTTAAATCTTTTGATCATTATAGTCGAAATTAACTTCAGAAAATATCACATTTTACTATATGGCATTATTCCCCTGATTATTGCACTTTCACCTGTCTGAAATACACGTGTAAAATATTTTTTTTTAAATTCAGTGTGTTTTAATAGTCATAAATGAAAAGAAGTAGTTTGTGTTCTGAGTTTTAGATAGCACCAATTCAGATGTTTAATGCCAGACTCAAAACTGATGTAAATTTTTAGTATTTTTTTCCTGGGAAGCGTATAATGCATTTCTGAAATAGCAGAGAGGAATGCACCACAATTTCCCTATCAAATGCTAACATATGGTAGTGAAACCTGGCACCCCTGTTTATTCTCAGCATCTATCACGCTGCCTAGTGAAGTGCAATAAAAATGAATGTCGTAGTTTGCATTCTTTTGGGGGTTTCTCTATTGAAGATATTGATTTAATATCACCATCTGGGACAAAAAATGCTTCAGTAGCTCAGCTCATTCAAGGCACAGCCAAGTCCTGTGTGTGAAAGTCTGCAAGCACAGTTCAGTTAAAGGTGGGTTTGCTTACTTTTAAGGGGTGATTTATCTGTCTATCTGTCTGTCTATCTATCTATCTATCTATCTATCTATTTAAAGAGATTGTATTCCAAGAGTTTTCTACTTTTTCAGAGTGTCCTATCTCAGTGGGACTTCCTGAGGAAGAAAACTTGGCAAGATCTTAAAAACATGTCTATAATCGTATGTTGCCATGATAGATGCTGGGAGGAAGAATCAAAGCATTTTAAAAACAATAAATAACCTAGGAAGGGGCATAATCAGTGTTGAAGCAATGGAAGCTGAATTGGCTATAAATGAAGACCGCTGAAAACATTCACTTATTTCTATTTTCTCTGAGGGTGCATCTGTTCACCTTATATAGGTGCTCGGCACATATGTATATAGTAGCAAATAGTTTAGGCACACTTGGAAGAATCAGGTGAGAGGAAAGGGGGTCCAGGGAAGGATTCTTTATGATCCTCACACACAGTGACTAATGGTGGGGTTGTGACATGTTATCGGTGCAGTCTTTTGAACATAAATTTTCCACAGAAAGATGAAACAGGCAGCTTCTATCTGCTGTTGAGAACCAGCAGGACATACAGAGGGGTTGCTGACCTCCACTATCATCTGGAAACCTTTGGAGTCACCACAGCAAGGGGTGGAGGTCCTGCAGGTTTTGCATTTGTACCAGCAGAGCTACCAAAATCGCTTAGTTACAGGGCAGCACTAAGCCTCTGGGAAAGAGCAGTAGCTGAGGCATCTGTTGGGTTACACTAGAGACAGCAGCTAAAAAAGACTGAATATTTGTCAGTCTATTTGTTGATACTCCTTGTGGTTCAGAAAGATGTGCTTTATAAATAGGCTCTTTGAGTTACAAAATACCTAACTGGATACCTGCAACTCATTTCATGGGGGGTGATGGAAAGAGTGGCGAGCTAAGATACATGCAAATTACAATAGGACTATTGAAAAAAATTCCTCATTTGATGGAAAATGTGGGAATCTGATTTAAAGTTTTTCATGTAATGCTTATTTTTCTTACCATCCCCATCAATGCAAAATTATTGATCCTTCTGCCGTGGAAAAGACAGATTAGAAAACATTGCTCCATTGTAGTTCACTTGCACTGAATCTGCCTTTCCCTCTGTGGGATAAAGCTTAAATCCCCACAAAACGTAGAGAGTAGCATGAAGTCTCCATCATGAAAAGGAGTGATGCAATCAGATCAGATTTCCTGTCGTGGTAGAATGGAAACATTAGTCATTATGACCTTTATAAGGAATTTCATCAGTATGTATAAAGTAGGAAAACACAAATGTATTTCAGTACAGTTTCCCAGGACTTAAATTTCTAGCTAAAATTTAAAACGAGGACAAAAACATTTTTCCATTTTTTAAATAATATTTTCACCTTTTCATCCACGTATATATTCTATACCTGCATGTAGCAGTGGGCTTCAGACTTTCCATAAAATATTAAGATTCTGATCACAGTCTGTAATTTAAGAAGTACTTGGTCTGCATGCTGTGGACACCAGTATGACTTCTATCTGGTAAAGGCATAATCAGTCATACTGGAAGAAAAAAAGTTAAAGCTGCCACTAACTTTCCCAAATTATTGGGTCATGAATTATTATTTAATATTCCTGCTTTTATAAATCTTATTTTAGTTATCATTGGTGCATTTTTTATTTGTTTCAAAATCTTTTTTTGATCTGAAAGGTGCTTGTCTTTCAATGAGTGCTATCCCTCATTTTTTTAATGTCTGTCGAAGACAAGATGTACTTATAAAGACAAAGTTAGTATTGAACTGTTGCTGTTAGCCCAGGTGGTTTGTCAGTAGGAGACACTTGCCAGCTTATTGCTCTTTTGGGAGATGACAGTGGTGTTTTGTTACTGATTTGGCTGGGTTTTGCCACAGAAAGCTCTTAACTTTCTGAAAATGTGCATAGTCTTACTTTTCTGAACATAGTAAGAAGTAGCGGCAGAGATTTTCCAAAGTCTACTTTCCACCACTGTAATAGATCCAAGAACTCTACTCAAGGAATACTTGTATTTTTCCTGACTTCCCCATTGGCTTCCTGTGAATGGTTGGTGTTTCTGTTCCCAGTGCCAGCTAAACATTCCTCCTGTAGTTCTCATCATTTATCAAAACTCTTAAAAAACATGGTGATGAGTCTTAGATTCTTAATGTCTGTGGGCATATTCCTCCATTGTTTTGACTGACATGTGACTTAATTTCATTAATTCCATACACTTATAAGTATGGCCATTCAGAAACACAAGGAAGGCAGCTTTGGGTCTGTAGGTTTGCAATTAATCTACTTCGCTAATGACACAGAAGGCTATTACTGTCTTCATAAGACACACCTGGGAGTATCATGTTGTTCAATATCTTATTCATATACTTTCATGAAATTAGAAACATCTGTGTGGTGTTTCTTCCAGTGGAAGAATGAGATATTCCAACTGTTGTGTACATATGGTGCTGCTTTCCAGGAATATATCATGTCACTTGTGGCAAACTCCCCAAAGTTTTTCATTTTCTTTTCTTTTTCTAATTTCTATCCTCTCTGTACAATCAGCTTTTAAGCTACTATTCCTGCCATCACCTGGTCAGATTTCATGCTCTGAACAGATAATGAACATCATCAGCAAAGTCATGAAAGGCTTAAGGACAAGTAAAGATGGAAGTAAAGCAGTTACGAGTTGAAAAATATTCTTTACTTGAACTAAACAACCGTGTAGAAATTATAAATGTGATGTGCCAATAACAGTGATATCTCTGTCCATGGCAGCTAAGTCTGCACTAATAACTTGCTTAAAGCCTCTTCATAACTTCGTATTTCAGTCCTGTGTCCCCGTCCATCCATGTCCCGTCTCCCCTGTTCCCCTCCCTCCCTCTCTCCCCCCCACATTCCAGGACTTAGGTTTTCGATACTAACATTTTTTGTGGTCCTAAAAAAAATACAGCATTTTCCTGAAATCAGTTTTCTTCCATTTTTTTGTGAATTGGGCACTTAAAACCTATGTCTGGCGCTAGTCTGACTCAAATGACACAAATAGCTCCTCAGCTGGGACAAAGAATTCTGATGACACTTGGATTTTTAGAGGAGAAAATGCTCTTCATGAACATAAAAGTAGTGAAACCAAACTGTTAGGATTTTCTTGAAACTGAAACTTACAGTTTAAAAAGTTACTAGGTTTTATCCTCACGTGTATACTTGACCAAATATTAACTTGTGGAAGTCTCTTATAAAGAGTAAACCACACAGTAAGGATGCAAATAATATGATTTAAATATTGCCCTTTATCACAACATCGTATCTTCTTTGAAAAAGCCCCTAAAATAGTTATAATAGCCCCATAATTATAATTTTACATGGGGAAGTAAAAGTAGCAGTCATGAACATCCCTCTATGAGCTAGGCAGGAACATATTCAAAGAACATAACAGCATTTCAATTGCCAAAAATGGACTGACTGGCAGAGTGATTAGTACAAGTGTGATATTCAGCAGCCTCTTGAAAGGTTGCCTATTTCTAAACAGGGGCATGTGGAAAGCGAATTTCTGGTTGACTACAGTTAGCGAATGTGGAGCAGTGATAGAAGGCTGATGGTTGAGGCTTGAGATGACACCCAAGTTGTTTAATTATAAAAATTAAACATTACTCTGTAAAGCAAAGATGCCTTGTTTGGCCACATGGTGTTAGTGTTTACTGTGTTTGCTCTCAGTCTCTCTGGGGTCAGATTTGTAGAGTCTTTTGTGCAGAAAGGACTGGCAAAAATAATACAATTAAACTCTTATATTTCCACCATGAAGCAACAAATGGAAATTGAGAAGGTAAATCCTACTTTCAGAACAAGCAAGGGGAAAAAATCAGCTGCTATGTTTCATAATGCTTAGTGGATAGGGTGAATGCATTGAGAACTTAGGACTGGTGTAGCTGAATTGCTACTTGATGGTGATAGAAGAGGCACTTTTAGTGTCTACTGTAAAAGAAAAGTTAATTAATTTCTGTAAAGTGGAACTAGTTCAAGTTGAAAACAGATGCACATCAGTTTCCTGCATGCATTCAGATAAATATAACCTTATGCTTAAAGGCACTTACTCATAATGGTTTTTCTAGATCATAATATATTCCTAGAAGCATTATACAAATGTGCTATAGCTTCTGTATTATGCTTATTTTATTGTACCTACCAACTCGAAAATTTACTAGAGCTTATTATCTTGAGAAGATTGTGCCTCCATTGTTAGGAATCAAAGTTGCTGCAAACCTCAGCTTATTGCTCTTTGCAAAATTGAAATGGCTTCTCATAGTATTTATAATAGAATTCTGCAGTGCTTTTCTTTTTTAAATTCTACTTAAGACTGCACAAGCAACAGTTTCTGTTGTGAAGACTAAGTAATAGTAAGTGGACAAATGAAAACTAATATTAGCAGAAAGTAGTGTTTTTTATTCCCAGTTGAGAAAAGTTAATAGAAACAATATCAAGGAAAACTGTTCACAAATTGTTTGCAGAATTAGTCTAAACCTTCTTGCAGCCACTCTACCAAAAACTGTCTTGTACAGCAAAGCAATAATACTCTCCAGTAAATACTATGATGTGCTTTGCATTTTACTTTTCAGTATTTGAGTTGTTTGCTGCTGCTGTCAGCTACCATTGTTATGAATAATTTCTGTTTCTTTTTGCTAAGTTTTTTCTCATTTCAGTCTGTTTCTTATGAGAAAATAAGAGCCTTAACAGAACTTGAAATGCTGTTCTCTGAAGGCTTATAAAACAATGTATCTCCATTTTATTTTGTTTCTGTTTGTATTTTTGCTTTTCTTTTGAAGTCCCAGTATCCCCTGTCAAAAAGATGTTTAAAACTCCTGCGGCCCGTACAAGTATTAAATGTATAATTTAATGATAAATTTATGATATAAAATTCCTTTTAACTTTAGCAAGAAAGCTGCAGCTCTTTGTCTCTGTGTTTCTCTTGTCCATTTCGTCTCTAAAATCATCTTAATTTTTTTTGTTCTGAGTTTTAACTGTTTCGCACTGATGATATTTTTTGAGAGTGTTTTTGCATTTGGAAGATCTGTGTAGAGGGAATGCATTAACAGCTTATGACTGTTCCTGGATAAAATGATGATGTAATGCATCAAGACTTGAACATTTTAAAAGCAAAACTTGAAAAACAGATGGATAGGGCAATTAACTCTGTGATTTCTTACAGCCTTCAGACTTAAGGAGACTGTTTTCTTACAGTGCCCTTTGTTTAATATATATAAATTAGAGGGTAACTGCCAGGAAGTTACTTCTTCAGTACAATGGGGAGAATGCAGGTCAGATGTTTAACATTAGCAAACTGAATGAATTTTAGGATCAGAAGACCTATCACACAAGTCTTCAGGGTCTGCTCAGTGAGGTACTCCCTGTGCTGTTGAAGCAGATCTGCTCTCCAGTTCATAGAATGAGATAGTGTCTCTTTTTTTCTTTTACAGAGTGAGGAAAAGAGAAGAAAGATATGTTGATTTTGAGGGAAAGTAAGATCTCTTTAAAATAAATAAAAGCTATACTGTCTTCTTCTAGAGAGAAGTAGACTTCCTCTGCCATATTACTTAGTCATGCTCAGGAACATTGGACTTTTTCAGTGCTGTAGAAAATTACTTATTATCCTTGTCATTAGTGCCTGTCCGGATCTTTACCAATGCCAACAGTTTACCATCTGTTCACAAATACTTGTGGAACAAATATGTGCAAAGTCTTATCTACACCTACAGTTTTCCATGTAGGAGAAGACCGACCCACAGGCATAGCTTTATGCGAAAGTCCCAATGACTGACATATTTATTTCAAGATAAAATAATTTTCAGGTATCTGAATAAGAGTTCTAAATGAGCAAAACATTCAAAATGCATGCTTGCTTAGACATTAGCCAGTAAATTGTGTGTATGGAAAAAAGAAATGCAAAGTATCCATACTGAATTATGGTGGACAATCAAAAAAACCCAAACCTGTAAGCATTAGAAAAAGGATGTCCTTTCCAACAAATTCTTTTTTTCTGTAAAACAGCCCTATTTATCCTAAGAATGAGCACTGCTTTCTGTTAAATTTGGAAGTGTTTTTATTCCCTTCTGAAACATACTGAAAGCAGCATGTAAGTTGATAGAGTGCTTACAATAATATTCAGTGACATTCATGTGACTTGCTGTTTCACATGCACGTCTCCTGTCATATGAAACACCTTAATCTGAAGCAGACATTACTTTACTGAGGAAAGGAGAACTGTAAAAACACTAGCCTGGGAATTCAGAGAACTAGCAAAGCTGTTTAGAGCCAAACAGAACTGCTGAGTCCAGAATATTGTTTTCATTCCTTTTAAATAAAAATGCTTCACCTGTTACCCTCAAAACCGAAGCAATCCATGAATCTGATGTCTGAAGTCAAAAGACTAATACTGCATAAAGCATAACTGCAGTCAGACTAGAAATCTAACCCTCCCCAGAAGCATGTACAATATTAAGTTGCGCTGAGAGCAGCTCAAGATCATGACTTCTGAAAAGTCAATAATAATCTCACAGAGACAAGACAGGGATAGATGACCTTGAGATAAGACAAGTAATCAACTTGTTTTCAACTACTGCAGGCTTTTGGGTTTATTACTTCTTTTTCTATTCTCCTATGACTTTATTGTTTGACTGCCAGTGAATGCTCTTGCTCCCTAAAGCTTTCTGATTTGTTCTTAAGGGTTCTCCCAGAACACCTCCAACTCTCAATTGCACCCTGTTTGAAACTGCTACTATGCATTTTCTGATCTGTATAATATAGTCTGTGTAATAAAATCGTATTATTTTATACTTTAGGTAAATTTCTTACATTCCTATATATAAGCACAGCAAATTCCCACTACATTGGAATGATTCTTGCAGTACAAACTCTCAAAAAAAATCAGTATCCCATAATTTCAAACATTTTGCTATTTTTGATTCCCCTCTGCAAAGTCTGTGGTTTTTAGTTTACGTGTGCATTATGTTTTACTGCATTTGCACTTGAGAAATATAAAGAAAAGCAATTAAAAAATTATTTGGTTTTGAAAGAGTTATTCAACTTCTCTAGCTTGTATATTCTGTTGGGTATCTTTGTATCTATTTGACTGTTAGTCAGCAAGGGGCCTAACCTGCCAAATTCAGAGCAGAATCCTCACATCTCTACTGAGACTATGTAAATTCTGATTAATGTCTTCAGGCAGCCAGAGTGACATTCTCAAAAGTATACAGTTTTGGTTGAAATCTCTCTCTGAAATCAATGCAAATTTTATCACTAGCTGTAACAGGAATACAGAGATGAGAGCAGTGCTGAAGTCATGGAAACCAACTCTTGGACTCCAGAATGGCACAAACAAAGAAGGAAGTGTGTTTTTCATCCAGACAGCAGTTAGAAGGCTTTAATTATTCCAGGCAGTACAGGCGGATGTTTAAAAAGCAAAATTCAAAGGAGAAAAGAAACTAAAGCCCTTTGTTGCTGCACATCCACTATTAAAAAGCAGAAGTAGCCTGAGGCCTGAGGGGAAAAAAAATAAATAATCTGTTTTAGGTATGTGTGGGTTATATAACTTTTTTTTTCCATTGTCTGTATTCTTTTTCTACCTTGGTGTCTTAGGTCTAGGGTATAAGCCTAAGTATGTGCTAACTGCAATAAAAGGGCTGACTAGAATGGTTTTCTGAAGAAATAAACAGTATATTCGGAACATGTAAGGCAAAATTATATGAAACTGAGAAGCTTAAAATACTTATGGTATGTGCTGGAGCAAGATTCAGTCCACCTTTCTGTAGCATTCACCTACCTGGCGAAACATTTCTTCTAAAGCAAGTGCTTAAATTCTGTGACTACTCAATGGTGCAAGCAAGAAACCAGACAACAATCATGCCAGCACAAATTTAGGAAAAGCTCTTTCATAATGCCTAAAATTTAGGAGTAATTTTAATGTCTAAATAAACTCAATATTTCTGTGAGTATCTCATTACTTATTGCGGGTCATTAAATATGGAAAAAAAAATCTGAAACCTAATTTTTTTCAAGTGTGGTATTTTTTTTCACACTTGTTCACATCAAACAATACTTGAAATAAAAATAAGTTACTTGAAAGTTTAGAAGTTTAAAATTGCCTACTACCTACCTACTTTGTTACAATTTGGATTTCAACAGTGAATGAAATAAAAGAAATGGAGGGAAACTGCAAAATAAATCAGACAAATTAATAATCTTCATGCAGTTTTGTTTCTATGTGTATTTATTAATTTGTTTATTCATTTAGTTGCTTATTTATTTCAGTAAAGAATTACTATGAAATGATTGTACACAAAAAAATACACGCTGCTTTTTGAATATGCCATTACAGGAGCATCTGTATCTACATGACAATTTTTTTTCCTTCAGTCTGTAAAGATCTCTGTCATTTTGTTTGCATGCAGAACTTCAACTTCTGTGGTACAGAATTCAGTGCACCCTTAAAATACAGAAAACACAGAAGTCAGAAACCATGGAGAAAAGACCTTTGTATATTAAGGTGAAGTATGGGAACTGTTCCCTAAACAAAGGATCCAAAACTCTATCTTGCTTAATTTTCAACTTTATTAAAAATGTATTTAGACACCCAACAAAACTTGCAGGGACTTACATATGTAATATCAAGTGATGGGATTTTCTGTATTCCTAAGTAGCGCTTGTCCGTTAGCCCTGATTCTGAATTGAGTGGGATTCAGTGCAGTCAGTGCAAATGAGTTGTGTACATATTCTGAATAGAGTCCCAAGGAGAAAAATCTAACTCTAAAATAGCAAAGCTGAATTTCTCTGATTAGCTGTTGCCATTTGTTTTTTACACTGAGAAGATGGAAGGAAGTGTAAGGTCATCTGTGATTTTATAGGAAAGCTTCAAAATCATATTCTAGGAAAATAAGGAAAATAAGTAAAAGAAGTTATTTTTGAAGAAATAGTGCAACAGTTACAGTGTAAACTCCCTGTGGAAACTCTGCAGTCATTTTTGAGCTGTAGTACTCAATGGAAAACTGCTATAACCAAGTAAAGCTTTAATTAGTACTTGTGAGTATGTGGCTGATGTCAAAACTTACTTTACAAAAACATAATGTAAATAAAGGAACCATGTATCTAAAAAATTCCATATTGTTTGGGTTGTGTTTTATTTTGTCTTCCAGAATATCCCCAGGTACTTTTCAGAACACTTGATATTTCTGTAACTAATTAAGTAAGTAAAGTAGAATCAAAAAGATGCATTTAACTAGAATTTACATGTTGTTTGATTGACATGATTAAATATTTAACGGTGGACTCCTTTAAGCTAAGTGTCACTGTAGGCAAAATCTTGTCTAATATCCATTAAGAGATTAACCTTGGGTATTGTCATGTGAAAAATCTTCATCCAAGCGTAAAAAATGGAAGAGCTCTAATCAACTCTGACAAAGTGAATAGGGCAAACCACCTGTCTTGTAGGACAAATGAAAACCAAAACTCCTGTCTCTGTTTTTATATCACAGTACAGTTGATTTTCTGCCTAAAGCACGATTTGTCTAGTCAAAAAATAATGTTAACTTTTGACCCTTGCTTTGGGGAAAACAAAGGCGGCAAGATGTTAAAAAATAGTAAATATGTTTCAACGATATGCAATAAACCAAAAGCTGATATTAAAAAGTTCTAAGTGTAAACTGTAGTTTCCAAATTGTGGGGCTTCCATAAATTTATTAGTATTAACATACAAATGAAAATGTGCAATTCATGTATGACACGTAAAATGAAATAACAGAGGTGTAACTATGCAGCTTCCAAGTGACAATATATTAAATACATCAGAAGTATCTGCTATGTGAATTCATTTTTTTAATATTACATAAAAACAAGGTTTATGAACAACATGGATTTATATTTTTATCTGGGGACAAAGAAGTGCAAAGTGCAATGTAAGGTTAACACAGTGTTCACAGAAGACAGTAAGCATGATATATTTAATGGAAATATCAGGTTTAAAATCTGTTACTTTTTATTGACTGTGAAGCCATATCATAGAAACTTCGATGCTAGAGTTAGAAAACTCTTTTTTGGGGGTAAGAAAATAATAATTTCCAGGATTTGTTTTGTCTGCTAAGTTTAAATGTTTTAAGTGTGTCTGGCTAGAACTAAGATTAAGCTCATAATTAAGAAACTCTGCATCTTGAAAATCACTCTACTTTTTACAGACTTCAAAATCTGGGTTAAGATAGATGGACTTATTCACTGAAAGACATAATTATTGGCACATATTTCCTTTAAAATCTAATATGAAAGATTTATTTTAGTGATTCAGTACTTGGCCTGTGTGTTCAAAAATGAATAAACAAGTATACAGTCTTTATTTCAACTTCTATTTTGTAACTCATCTGCAGTTTTATGAGCAAAGATTAATCACTGATTATTTTTAAATAATTAGCTTTGTCTTGTCATGGTTTATGGGTTGACTGTTTTACCACATAGTACCAACCACAGAGTGCAATCAACATTAAAGACCCAAACTCTCAAATACTATGTGAAATCAAGTTTTACTTTACTTATTTAAATAAGAAAGGAAAAAAATTATTAGTAGTGATTAACAACAAGCTAACAACAACAGCTTTTAAAGGTAATGCTTCTAACCATTACTACGAGAGAATCAGTATAGTAATTAAAAAATATACATCACAATTGCCCTATTATCATCTTCCAGATGTGCAGTAGCTGGGGAGCCCCGGTTGCAGCGAGGATTTGGAGAGCCTTTCCCAGCAATTTGGAGGTCCTACACAGTATGTCCACTCGTAGGTGAGGTCTCCAAAATTGCTGCATAGGGTCCATGTTTTATATTGGTAAATAAAAACTTACAGCATTCTAAAAATGTGGAGTTATCTGGTTTCAGCTACCCGGTTGGCCTCCGTCCTACAGCCTGGCCAGGGCCCAAAAAGGGGAGTCAAGGGAACTGCTCTATATTTCTTTTCTTTGGGCTAAGGGAGCTACTGAGATGTAGCACAGTTGGAGTCTTGTGGAGAAAGGCTGAGGGCTCCTGAGATAGCAGGAATCAACAAGGAAACCTCCACGGAACACCTAAAGGGAAATAAGGGATGGTTCACTAAGAAGGTGATAACTGCTCAGCTCAAATCCCTCTACACAAATGCACGCAGCTTCAGCAACAAACAGGAGGAGCCGGAAGCTACTGTGCTGACAGGAACTTGCTGGGACAAATCCCATGACTGGAGTGTTGCTATTGATGGCTACAGGCTCTTCAGAAGGGACAGGCCAGGAAGGAGGGGAGGACACATTGCCCTCTATATAAGGAAATTGGTTGGATGTGAAAAACTATCCCTGAAGAATAGCTGCAAACAGGGTAAAGCTTATAGGTGAGAATAAAAGATCAAGGCAATAAAAGGAACCTGGAGGTTGGTGTCTACTACAGGACACCTGATCAAGGGGAGCCTGCTGATAAAGCCTTCTTCCTCCAGCTGCAGTAAAGGCTTCACACTCACAAACTCTCATCCTACTGAGGGAATTCAACCACCCTGCCATCTGCTGAAAAAGCAGCATGGCAAGCTGTAGGCAATCCAGGAGACTCCTACAGGGCATAGATGACAACTTCTTAACCCAGATAGTAGACACCCTTACCTGAGAGGAAACAATACTAGACCCGATGGTTACCAATGCAAGTGAACTCACCAGTGATGTCAAGATGGGAAGCAGCCTGGGCTGCAGTGATCACACACTGGTGGAGTTCAAGCTCCTGAGGGATATGGGACAGGTGATGACCGTGTTAAGAACCGTAAATTTTAGGAAAGCAGACTTCCAGTTCTGCAAGAAGTTAGTCAGTAGGACGCCCTCGGAAATGGTCCTCAGGGACAAGGGAGCAGAACAGAGCTGGCAATTATTTAAGTGCACGAGCGCTCGGTCCTCAGATATAGGAAATCTGACAGGAAAGGGAAGGGACCAGCAAGTCTGAGGTGAGACCTGCTGGTCAAATTGAAAACCAAGACAAAACTGCACAGGCAGTGCAAGCAGGGACAGGTAACCACAGAAGAGTACAGGGGTGTTGCCCAGTTGTGTAGGGATGGAGTCAGGAAGGCCAAGGCACAGCTGGAGTTGAACTTGGCAAGAGAAGCAAAGAATAACAAGAAGGGCTTCACTGTCAACCACTCTCCTCACCCCTCCAGGGTCAAGGAACAACAAGATGGGGATCAGAGGGGTACAGTCTGTCCCACTGTACGGGAAGATCAGGTTCATGACCCCATGAGGAACATGAACATATACAAGTCTATGGGACCTGAGTGGTACATCCCAGAGTCCTGGGGGATCTGGCTCATGTGGTTGCCAAGCCACTCTCCGTAATATCTGAAATGTCGTGGCAGTCAGGGGAAGTCCCTTGTGACTGGAAGAAGTATGACGTTGTGCCCACTTTAATAAGGGTAGAAAGAAGGACCTTGGGAACTACTGACCTGTCAAATTCTGTGCCTGGAAGATCATGGAACAGATCCTCCTACAAGCTATGCTAAAGCACATGGAGAACAGGTGGGTGATTTGAGACAGCCAGTATGGCTTCTCCAAGGATAAGTCTTGCCTAAACCAGCCAAGTGGGCTTCTATGATGGAGTGACCACATCAGAAAAAAAACCAGATGTCATCTCTCTGGACTTCTGCAAAGCCTTTGACACGGTCCCCTGTAACATCCTTCTTTCTAAATTGGAGGGATATGGATTTGATGGATGGACTGTTTGGTCAAATTCGGAGAGCAGTGGTCAGCGGCTCGATGACCAAATGGAGATCCGTGACAAGCAGTGTCCCTCAGGGGTCCATACTGAGACCAGTGCTGTTTAATATCTTAATGGATGATATTGACAGCAGAATCGAGTGCACCCTCAGCAAGTTTGCAGATGACACCAAGCTGAGTGGAGCAGTGGTCACACCAGAAGGAAGGGATGGATGAGATGTCATCCAGAGGGACCTGGACAAGCTGGAGAAGTGGGCCTGTGTGAACATCATGAGGTTCAACAAAGAGAAGTGCAAGGTCCCACACTTGGGTCGAGGCAATCCACGGTGTCAACACAGGATGGGGAACAATGTGATTGAGAGCAGCCCTGCAGAAAAGGACTTTGTGGTGCTGATTGATGAGAAGCTCAACTTGAGCCAGCAATGCGTGCTCACAGCCCAGAAGGCCAACCGTGTCCTGGGCTGCATCAGAAGAAGCGTGGCCAGCAGGTCGAGGGAGGTCATTCTCCTCCTCTACTCTGCTCTCATGAGATCCCACCTGCAGTATTGTGTCCAGTTCTGGAATCCCTAACATAAGAAGCATATGGAATTTTTGGATCAGGTCCAGAGGAGGGCTCTGAAGATGACCAGAGGGCTGGAGCAGCACTACAATGAGGACAGGCTGAGAGAGTTGGGGTTGTTCAGCCTGGAGAAGAGAAGGCTCTGGGGAGACCTTATAACGGCCTTCCAGTACCTGCAGGGGGCCTGCAAGAAAGCTGGGGATGAACACTTTACAACCGCATGTAGTGATAGGAAGAGGAGGAACAACTTTAAACTGGAAGGAGGAAGATATAGATTAGACATTAGGAAGAAATTCTTCATAATGAGGGCAGTGAGGCACTGGCCCAGGTTGCCCAGGACAGTTGTGTATGTCCCCTCCCTGGAAGTGTTGAAGGCCAGGTTGGATCAGGCCTTGAGCAGCCTGGTCTGGTGGGAGGTGTCCCTGCCCATGGCAGGGGGGTTGGAACTAGGTGATGTTTAATGTCCCTTCCAACCCAAACCTTACTATGATTATGTGATTCTGTGATTCCTATGTCTGCTGTCTTTTAACACATACTGTCCATGCTGCGTGTCTGCTATGTTGATTGGTCAACCAAGAATCAGAATAGTAATCATGTAATCATGATAGTAATCATGTCCTTTACTGTTACTGGTCAACTTAAGTCAGGTAGATTTCATTTCCTCTTTGAAACTCACTTTTCTTAGTTATCCTGCTTTTTCTTTATAGTCTACATCATGCTCTGCAGTTCATCACATAACTAAAACCATACTTTAGGTACCTGTCATTAATATACTATTATTTTCTATATTTAATGTTTTCTGTTTAAAATTTCTCATAACTTTATACAGTGTTGAAATGGATAAAGCAATTTAAATAGCCATTAGTGCAATGTGGCTGTAGGTATGTTCTGTGAATCTTTGTTTCAAGTCTATTTCGCCAAGTAATCTCAGATCCTATCAGATGCTGAGAGCTCAGGTGAAATACAAGTTATGTTAATAATTCAAAGGAAAAAATTTTTTTAAAATCTTTTATCTCGAATCATACAATTATATACAGTTCAGTTTGTAGATACAAGTGGATCAGCTTGAGGTTTCCACGTTAAGTTTGTCCAGCTCATGTGTCATTACCTTCCCAGAAGCACTCAAGTTCATCATGTAAATGCAGCTGAATAGCTTCACGTAGTTTGATTGGGTTCATTCTGCAAAAATATCCTTCAGAAATGCAGTTGTATTTGGATCTGTACCAAGGTAGCAAAAGGAGTATGGAGTTCTGAGGCCTGTGGTGCAAAGACACATCTGTAGAAATCCATACTCAGTGTAGAAGAATCAGTGCTAAGCCATAAAAAATTATACTTGTAGAGCCAAACTCTCTGTCAAGGGCTATGCAAACATATGAGTGTTATGCTTTTCAGCTTTCCTGATACTGACTGCTGAGAACCCTGAACATGCTCTGCATGGGGTTGTCCGATATTTGTCAGACCTACTAATGAGTGCTGAGCTGCTTCCAAGCCTGGCCCCAACTTTGTAAGGTGACATATACACAGTGAATGCCTTACTAATAAATCCTTTTGGACCCCTGCTGTCCCGCGTCAGACCCAGTTGTATATTCTTGGTAGCAACAATTCATTTTATCTGCTGTTCAGACATATCACCCATGGAAAAGTGAAGCTGCAAGCATATGGAGAAACCTATTAGTAATACTTAAAAAGCACTTTTCCTGGATTTCTTAAGCGTTCTGTCATGCTTCTTGCAAGAGATTGAGTGTATCTTTTTTGAAACCATGTCAGCTATTTTTCTCATCTATACTCTGCAGGATAGCTACTGTTGCCCTTAACAGTGACTAAAACTATTTTTTACAATGACAGCAGAAATTAAATGATGTCCCACAAATATGTGTGTTTTTCTGCACTAGAGTGAATGAAAAAAGTATGTTGGACTACACATTTATTTCCTGAGAGCTAATGAAAGTCCAGAAGTCATAAATGATCTGGTCCTGAAAAATTTCTTGCCTTTATTCTTCACTTACCCATTTTATAAGGAATCTAAAAGGCAACTTCTGCTTTTGTCATACCAAAATGTGGAATTTCTTTGCCTGCTTTTATAGACAGATGTCCTCTTCGCTGGGTAAAAGGTTGGCTGGTTGGCCAAGCCCAGACAGTTGTGGTGGATGGAGCTAAATCTAGTTGGCAGCTGGTCACAAGCGGTGTTCTCCCAGGCTCAGTGTTGGGACCAGTCTTGTTTAATATCTGTATCAGTGATCTGGATGAGGGTATTGAGAGTGCTCCCTCTGTTAGTTTCCAGATGACACCAGATTGGGTGGGAGTGTCTATTTGCTTGAGGGCAGGAAAGCACTACAGAGGGACCTGGACAGGCTGGATCAATGGGCCAAGGCCAATTATATGAAATACAACAAGGCCAAATGCCTGGTCCTGCACTTGTGTCACAACAACCCCATGCAATGCTACAGGCTTGGAGGAGAGTGGCTTGAGAGTGGCTGCCTGTTGGAAAAGAGCCTGGGGGTGCTGATTGACAGCAAACTGAACATGAGTCAGCAGTGTGCCCAGGTGGCTAAGAAGGCTTGTATCATAAATGGTGTGGCAGCAGAAGTAAGGAAGCGATCGTGCCTCTGTATTTGGCATTTTTGAGACCGCACCTTGAATACTGTGTTCAGTTTGGGGCCTCTCAGTACAGGAAAGACACCAAGCTGGTGGAGTGTGTCCAGAGGAGGGCAACAAAGCTGGTGAAGGGTCTGGAGAACAAGTCTTGTGAGAAATGGCTGAGAGAATTGGGATTGTTTAGTCTGGAGAAAAGGAGGCTGAGAGGAGACCTTACTGCTCTCTACAACTCCCTGAAAGGAGGTTATAGCAAGGTGGGTGCTGATCTCTTCTCGCAAGTAACAAGTGATGAGAAGAAATGGCCTCAAGTTGTGCCAGGGGAGGTTTAGCCTGGATATTAGGAAAAAATTCTGTACCAAAAAAGTGGTGAAGCATTGGAACAAGCTGCCCAGGGAAGTGGTGGAGTCTCCTTTCCTGGAGGTGTTAAAAAACGTGTAGACATGGAATTTTGTGACATGATTTAGTAGGCATGATGGTTTTGGGCTGACGGTTGGACTTTATCTTAAAGGTCTTTTCCAACCTTAATGATTCTATGATTATCTGATTTTGCCAAGTTCTGTCGTTGTGGAGTTCAAGATAAAGAACTTCTGTTTTCATAGACAGATCTGATCCAATGTGGTTATTTTCATATACTTGTGGAAGTTTTGTAAATTACATGAAAATGCGTATGTAGCTTGGATATACTGTCAGTGTGCATTAGGTGCTTCTTGTGACCAGAAATTAAACAACAAGAAAGTTTGGAGGAGCCAGCTGTAGGATACAGGGCTGAAATGTCACAGGCCTTCTTAAAATCTTTTATTTTAAAGTTTGCAGTATTTTTGCTATAAACTGTCTGTGGACCTTTCTGGCAAGAGTAAAGAAAAAGGAAAACAATCATCCATCAGGGATAGTTATTTGACACTGAATAGCAATTGTGTCTAATGCAATAAGTCCTACTTCCTTCCTTCCTTTCAGGAGAGGGTTTGTCACAGTTTCTTCTGAATTAAGGTTCAGGTGATATGACCACAGACCATAGGATGTGTGCATTTACTTGCAGAATGAGGGGTTTTTTAGAGCAGGCAAGAACAATTTCACTTCCTCGCTACAGTAGCAGATTATTTCTATTAACTCATTTTCTAATGAAGTACAACAGGAAGGAGTTTTGATGTTTAGATTTTTCATATGGGTTTTTTTGGGGTGGTGGAGATGGAGAATTAAGCAAGCTGTGCTGCCACAGTTGAATTTCCTGCCTGTGCTGTCATTGGAGAGAAGAGGAAGTTCCGTGCAGAGAGAGAAAAAAGTTCTTTCTCTCTTGATCTCTACAAAGTGGTAAGAGGTGGTGCATGTCAAAAGCCTGTAGCTGAAAACTGGCTCTAGAGTATCCCTTTTCACATTGTCAGATGTGACAGGGCCCTAGAACATATTGAGTAGATTCTCTGCTGGAGAGGAATGTGTGGAATAAGATAACACAGCCTGAATAAGAAAACTATGTATCACATTTATTCTTTTTAAAAATTTGCAGTTGTAAACAAATTCTGTGTTTGAATTTCTAAGAAATTTAATATAGCTCTTCTGACTCCTGGTCATTATTCTTGACCTCCAGCTCTTTTCTGAGTGGTGCCATTTATCTTATACTGTCAGCTTTCATAATAAGAAATGGTGTAGATCTCATATTTGCAGAGAAAAAATGAAATGTGTATTCTTAGGAAATCATATTATTTGATTTCTTTATTAACCTGAGATTGGTACCTATGCAAGGCTTTTGGTCTTCGCTTCTCATTTAGTAAAATAGGTACATGTAGCACTTATCTCCAGCTGGCTAAGGTTTGAGCACTGTGTTGTAGCTTCACCCAGGAAACCCTGAGTCTGGCTGTGTCTGTGGTATTTCCGAGTTACCTTGATTTTGATGGAGTCTATTTTTAATACAGGCTGATTTTGATAATAAAAAAAATGTTGAAGGTGGCCCCTGGCTTATCATAATCTATCTAGAAACTTACTAATGAACAGTGGTGAAATCATCCACAAAATTTTGCTTTAAACAGTGACCAAAGAAGAAAAATAACATTCAGAAAGAATTTTTACTCTTTCTAGAAAGCTATATACGTTGTAAACAGAGAAGGATGCCTTTTACATTTTTCTTTCTAGAACTGCAGGGCAATATTGATTCTGAAGTATTTTATACAGTAATTCTGTAAGCAGAACTTTATGAAATCTATGTCTGAAACTCTGATTTAGGCAAGATAAATATTTTTATTTCTGATAGATGTAGAAATATAAGTATTTTAATGGAAACACGATACACTGTCCCTGTGGGATATTTAAATAAAGCTGGGATACTGAATTTATATGGGCAGCATAGTTCCTATACACTCTACAGGAAATGTAATTGTCTAGCACTGAATTTTCTTTTCTCCAGTGTTGCTGCTGAGAGCTCCAAGAAAATTGTAACTTATTTTCTTCATTTTAATGTTCAAGTTCATCTTGTGGATTTTAATATATTCATTAAATGTAGTTATGACTAGTCAAAGGCAAAACCAGTAGGGGATGGTGGGCTATGATTCCTCAGTGCTTCAATTGAGCCTGTTGGGTCTAGAGTTCTATATACACATTTCAAAGACCAATACTGTCACTTATTCTTCAGAAATAGATGAAATAGGAATATACCACAAGTCTGAAATTTCCATAGGGATGCTGTTTTGACAACTGCCAGTACCAGAAACTGTACTTTTTATCAATATTAAAAAGGATTCACGGATGTCTGTCTTAGCACAGAACAGTCTTAGAAGTCTAGCATTGCTTCAGGATGTAAAAGAATATAAATAAATCCTTACTGAATATTTTTATCTGAATGTATCTGTTTTAGATGCTATGTAGAATCATAGTTTGTTGAAACAGAGAAAAGAAATTTGCCTATAAATTGCTTCAATCCTGTAACATATTAAAGGAACTGATGAATTACTGATAGCAAAGACCTTTATCTCCTGCATAATGCTGCCTGTCATAGCATTTCAAGTATTTATATGTATATATATAAATATAAAAATATTTCTATATTTCAACTCTCTTTTTGCTTTTAAAACTATTTGACATCAGCAGGTTTGGGATTTTGTCCCAAGTGTGGTCTCAAGACTACCATATAAATTAATTACCACAGTGACTTAAAAAAACGTTGGCAGTGACATGAATACGAGTTACTCTCAGATTCAGAAATCCTGTCTCCTTTTGGCTGGACTGTGGCAAACCAGTATCACATTCTGCTGCTGTGCTTATGTGACCATGAACATCTGCAATGTATAAGAGTAATGACACCACCGTAAGTCCTAATGGCTACAACAATGCATTGCCCTCCTGAGGGCTGTCATTATTTCTTCATAACGGTACCACCACAGCTGTGATCATCATGTTCATCCAATATTTCTCATCCAAGATTTAGAATGTCCACTCAATATTCTTCAATTCTCTTTCATCCTTCTCCCCCTCTCCAACACTGCTCACTTAAACAAGAGCTATGAAACATTTGGCATAAGTGTAACGTGATTTGCCTTTGAATGGTAAGCATGAGGGATATGAGCTCTTACTATCAACATGTCTTGTTTCTAAGCATTGATGTGTCAGACTGCATCACTGATTCATGTACCTCTTTCACACCTTCACCTTTTCCCAGGACTTCTTATGACCTCCTTACTCATTTCATTCAGATACTGCTGACCTTGTACTGAAATGATGGACACAGCTTTCTTTTTATTAATTTTAATTTATATTAGCTGTGGTCTCTGGAAAGCGAGACCCTTTTCATGCTTCCTTATTCCTTTCCTGTGTGTCTGCATGAGTTCAAATAATATATTGGCTAAAGATGTATTAAAATTAATTTTAAAGGAATTCTAGTTTTGACTAGAACTTTCAGTAAGATTAAAAGATTTGAAGATATAAGGATTTCTTATTTTAAAAGTTCATCTAGATTTATTTCAGTATAGATCTTGAATTTATAATTCATTTTAAAGTAAAAGAAGATTTTTGTGGTCTTGTGTCATTTGCTTAAGAAATTAAGAAATTAATAACTTCCAGTATTGTCAGTTAGAATACTGAAAACCAAGACTGTCAAGTAAACAAATTTCTTTGCAAAAAAAGATATCTAATACATATTTAAGGGGGTGAGGAGATGGCTTTCCTTCAGAGGAACTGAGAAGGGCAACAGAAAAGAACACATACCTGTAATTCATAGTTCTTCAGAGTAGAGTAGTTTATTGCTTGGGGTTTTTTGTTTATTTTTAGAGAGGGTGTTTTGGGGAGGACTGCAGCTGGGTTTTAGAATGATCAGTGCTGCAAGACTGTATACAGTTGATACTTTCTATGGGCAAGTGTTTGCAATAATGAGAGACTGAAAACTGAGTTTTGGATGCGTACGTTTTAGCCGATATTTCGTGGGTTAGCTGATCAGATTAACAATATCTTTAATAATGAATAGATAAAATATATTTTCAGTACTTTTAAGTTCTTGGCAGCCCCACAGCTGTTAGGCTGCTGAGAAACAGAACATTCACATTAAAATTTCCTTATTTAAATCTGCCAGTGTTTGAACTTTACTGTATATATTTGATGACTTGGGAGGTTTGCTTACTAATTTGGAACTTTGCCTAATGTTTTTGTTAAAATAGAACTTTCTATCTTATAATTAATCTCCTTGTTCTGTATGTTCATACAATAAAAGTGCAGAACAAATGAGTACTCAAAATGCTAGATGTATAATGAATAGTTAGAGTTTAAACATAACTATTTTCCTGACAAGGACATGGTACTGCTATAAGCAATTGGCTGTCTTACGTTATTCTTCTGCCAGGTTCCTTTTTTTTTTTTATAGATTATACAATAAGAAACTGCATACAGTCAGGACTTTTACAACACCACCAGAGGAACTAGTTCATTTCCAAAAACAAGTAAATCTACTTTATTCATTGTTTATTTAAAATTTAAATTTACTGGACTTGTCTCCACTTGCATGTGTTGGGAATAAATGAGTTTTCCTTATCGATTTATGAATAAAATATCTAGCATGGCTTCAGGCAGAGGAGGGGGGAACAACATGGTCCATTTGCTGGTGCAGAGTGGCATCTTCCTTTTTTGATTAATCCAACAAGTCAATTTAACCAGTCATGCAGAACTGACTAAAACCCAATGTGGAAGTAACAGACTAGCTTTCAAGTTCAAGGGAGCCTACGCGTCTCTGAAAGGGAGAGAACTGTTTATTTGGCTTTGTTGCTCATGTTCTTCAGTTCACCTGAGCTTCTTGTACAGATTTGGCTGTCCATTTTATTTGATGCTCTCTACATTCTGCAAGGCTGGAAGAGATATGGTGTCTCAGTCATCTAGATCTCCCATGTACAAAAGGTCTTCTCTGTAATGTTATGTGTGAAGTATGGGCCTACACTAAGAAATGATTGCAGTTCTATGAGCTGTCCTGTGGTTGCATGACTTCCACGGTACCTCTAGACAGATGCATACACACGATCCAGTTCAGAATCTTGTAGAGGAAAACTGATGATCAGGGGCTGACGTGTCCCCTGTTGCCTGATATTTGTCAGTCAAAACTTTCTATTTCTGAAACTGCCCAATAGCTATCTCATAAATTTGATCCCATAATAAGATGTGATATTTATAGTGTGGTGGCTCTCCAGATCTACCTGACTGTGCAGTATGTCATGAAAACTTGATGTCATATTTAATGGCAGGCCATGTTTCAGATAGATGAATTCCATCTTCTAAAAGCACTTCTATTTGTGCAAATTATATTTTATTCTGTGAATCTCTGTGTCACAGATTCTTAATTTTTTTTCAAAGCCTCATAATTTAATTTCTTGTTTGTTTTGATGTTACTTGGTTTCACATTTCCTGATAATATCACTGATGATAGTAAAGGACTGACCACTTTTTCAGGTGGCCGATTGTGTAAAAAGGCCCAAATACAGAGTCATATCTATCAACTTATAAAGGTCCAAGCACTGCTGTGTTTTGAACAGTCATACTACTAGCTTGCAACAGAACACTTCTTCAGGAAAACTTATGCAAGCGTAAAGAATAACGTCATATAGATTATAAAAGTAATTCTCAATAAAAAGCAAGGATTTTCTAAACCATCTACTCTGTCAAATGTCTTTGAAGATGGCTTTTCTATTAATACTAAACATAATTTAAAAAGCTGCCTGAAAGAACACCTCTTCACAATTTGGAGTACTAACATCATGAAACCACACTGCTATTTCTGATAAAATAGCTCTAGCAATTGGAAGACTGTTGTCTTGTCTTTAGTATCTTCCTCAGTTGAACTGGATTTTATGCATCTGAAAACACAGCTTGTTTGTTATGCCATTTTTAGCATTCCTTAACCTAGCATACTGGAAGGTGACTCTGAAATTATGAGGGAGAGCATCATTGCTTCAGAATTTGCCCTTAAAATTTTTTCTAGCTTAAATTTATCAAAGCGACTGAAGCCTAAAATGTAGCACAGCAATAACTGTCTCTGCCTTAACTACAGCTAGATTATCTTTCTTTATAGCTAGGATCCATTTTATTTTTGGAGGCATAGGTGGGATTATTCTTCATTTTACCCATTGCTGTCCATTTAGCTCCTTACTGATGTACTAAGCTATAGTATTTACTATGGATGGTCAGATCATTAGGAGATTACAACATGAAATTCTGAGGAGAGCCAATTTGCACATTAGAGATGAGGAAATGTGAAAAAAATTATTTTTCATTCTCAGTTCAACAGCTCTAATGGTACCATTTTGATGTGGACATTGTCTGCTAGAAAGTGAACAGAGATAATATTTTGAAGGCTCTTGGAAAGCCAAAAAGATAGGATGGCTTCTTGCTTCGGCCCGATTTTACTTGTAGGAGGCAGGCTTTGGAGTGACTTCTTGTACTCACAGTCATGCAGTTCTTTCAAAAATTAGTTCAGAGAGAGATGTGAAAATGTCTGTAGTTTTTCAGAAAGAAATTTCTCTGTTTGCTATAGCAGTATAATTTGATAGTCATAGAAAACCTATTAAAAGGAAAAGAAAAGGACAATAAAAAAATGGCTTTGGTCCCTAAAGGATATTTGTGGCAGTATCTAAAGGTAATAAATTACATCTGATCTCAGAAGTGGCTGTGGCAGAGAGGAAGGTCAAAAGGGGAAGAAGTCCAAATAATCTGTACAAACTGAAAAAGTTCCATATGTGATAAAGTTGTCAAATATTATAAAGATAAATAGAGCCATTTAACATGTGGTGCAGAGGGAAGCTTTTTTTGGTAACAGATGTCCTTCTTAACAGATACCCAGCACTGGCATTCATATGATGTAATGTGGTAAAGTGTACCAGAGATAAAACCTCAGCTGAAATTCCAGACAAAAATTCAGAATGTAAACCCATTCATTTTTGCTAACGTTTTGAGTTTTCAGTTTAATTTTATTTTAGCAGTACATCACAGCTTCGATTAGACTGCTATTGCTGATGTGCAAATTCTTTTTCAAAACCCTTCTGTTATTACCAGAAGCTTTCCTTACATCTTCTCTACTTGACTTTGAGTGTATTTTGTGATCTAAAAAATAGGAAGAGTGGATTAATGAATTTAGCTCAAAACCAGGATTATGGACCTCAATCAGTTAAACAGAATTCCACCATTTATTTTCCTGCTTTAAGAAATCATTATAAAATAAACCAGTATTCATACACCATAATTTTGAGGCTTATTACTGCATATTAGTTTTCACTATATATGTGGTTATTTGCATCTCACAGCCAATGAACTGGACAGAAAGAAGTAGCAGCTTTCTGATAAACACACAGAAGATCAGAGCTTGTGTTGTACTTTAAGTTCCGGTATTCTTGGCCTACAGTCAAATTCTAAGTCCACAGAGTTATGCCACAGTATTGTTATATATAAATCTCCTTTCCTGGGTTACAACGTTCTTATATCCTTTCCTGCTTTTCAAAGGTGAAGCTACTGTGCTTTTGATTAATGCTTTTCTGAAATTCTGAGCTTTTTTTCTTTCTTAACAAACAAACAAAGAAAATGCTGTTGTTGACTATTACTACCTGTTTTTCTATAGAGATCTTTTTCTATAAAAATACATTTTAAAATGCATTTTCTGTGCTTTAGTATTTTCTCACCTGTAAGCTTCCAAGCTTGCTGTATTTTAGTGTTGTGTTGTTTAGTCTTCCATATATTTCATATGTTTATTTTAATTCTGATTTATCGCAAATAAACATATTAAACTAAGACCTTTTAAAAACGTTACAATAGACAATATTAAAGACATTAAATTTCCTTTATGTTTTCTTCTGAGTTATTATTTATATATTTTTAGCACGCCTTCTTAACTGTGCCTTCTTTTTCTTTTATCTTGTTTTGCATTCTGACCAGTAGAAAATTAATATCTGATTATTAGTTTATTGGTCAAACTACTACCTTTTATGATTGAAGGTACAGAAGTAGTAGTAGCATGATCACAAAAAACCCCCCAGTGAATTGGCAGCTCAAATCTTTCTTTTTGAAAATGAGAAAGCACAATTTTAAAAGTCCTTACCCTGTTTTAGTATTGTTTTGTTAAGTTATAGATCTTGCTGCTCATCTAGTTAAATTTATATCTATTCCAATGGTTTCAGTGAATTCAACAAAAGAGGTTTTAATTACACTGTGAAAAAGTGGGCAAGTGTATCTTTAAGTTCTTAGATGAAACTGTAAGTGCAAATGGTTACGGGGACATTGTGTTCATACACTAGTACACAGTTAGCAAGATTAAGCTCTTTAATCTCTAAGTGTCTGTAGGTCTTCCATGCTTACTTTAATGTCCTATAGGCCACTGGTTAGCACCTGGATTCCCTCCAATGGTGTAAATAGTTTGAAGAACCTTGTGCTTGATTTGAAGCCCAGAAAACCAAATTTCTACCTAAGACTGTATTGCTTATTTCATCACTTCTGTCTCTTCTGATACTTCAGTAACCATAGACATTTTGGAGCAAGAGGTTGTGATGCCAGTTCCACATATACTAAGTTGACACTTAGGACTTTATAGCATTGAACCAGACCTGAGTCTCACCAGGCACTGAAAATGTCATGAGGCATAAGGATAATAAAAAATACAGCAATAGTTTGTTTACTGTATCAATTAATTCTTTCGTCTTTTCACTTCAAATGCAGTTCAACATTTTTGGTTTTGAAAGGCAAAGTTAAAGTTTTCCTTCCTACTTGTTTCATCCTCAACCCTGCCTGTTTTGGGGGGGGCTTGTTTTTTTCTTTCTATTTGGTGAGATTGCTCACAGAAATTCATTAAATAAACAGAATAAAAAAATTCTGAGTGGAAGGAGGAGAAATGGATTTTACCTCAATGCTTGCACTGTCTGTACTTAGCAGATAGTGTCACAAAATTTCAATTATCCAAATGTAAGGGATGTAAATGATGAGTGGACAGGGCGCTGGCAGATGGATGTAAGAATCTCTTGCTCTTTGCAAAAAGATAATCAATCAGAAATTCTTGGAAATTTGTATTAGAAGCTTGTCTTAGATTTCTTTTTCTGGTTGTTTAAAATTAAAGAGGTTTTACACTCTATATTTGGGGTTGGGAGAGGATGTGGTATAATAGCATCTTTTCCTTGTTGTGAGCTCTAAGTAGTTATCCCTAATATTTACTAATTTATGCAATGGTACTACAGTACTTCCATCTCTTCACTGTCATTTTCCAACATACGTAAATCACAACAGAAAAGCATAAATTTCAATCTAACTTCTAGTATCTTTTTACATGATGTGTATTTGGGCCTCTCTTTTTAACAATTACTACATGCATCTTTACTTAATAAATCATGAGTATCAGAATAGAAATAATAGGAAGTATTAATCCAGATTATATGAGAGATGGAAAGGTTAGAGTTGGAAGGGACATTAAACATCACCTAGTTCCAACCCCCCTGCCATGGGCAGGGACACTTCCCACCAGACCAGGCTGCTCAAGGCCTGATCCAACCTGGTCTTGAACACCTCCAAGGAGGGGACATACACAACTGACCTGGGCAACCTGTGCCAGTGCCTCACCACCCTCATCGTGAAGAATTTCTTCCTAATGTCTAATCTATATCTTCCTCCTTCCAGTTTAAAGTTGTTCCTCCTCTTCCTATCACTACATGTGGTTGTAAAGTGTTCATCCCCAGCTTTCTTGCAGGCCCCCTGCAGGTACTGGAAGGCCGTTATAAGGTCTCCCCAGAGCCTTCTCTTCTCCAGGCTGAACAACCCCAACTCTCTCAGCCTGTCCTCATTGTAGTGCTGCTCCAGCCCTCTGGTCATCTTCAGAGCCCTCCTCTGGACCTGATCCAAAAATTCCATATGCTTCTTATGTTAGGGATTCCAGAACTGGACACAATACTGCAGGTGGGATCTCATGAGAGCAGAGTAGAGGAGGAGAATGACCTCCCTCGACCTGCTGGCCACGCTTCTTCTGATGCAGCCCAGGACACGGTTGGCCTTCTGGGCTGTGAGCATGCATTGCTGGCTCAAGTTGAGCTTCTCATCAATCAGCACCACAAAGTCCTTTTCTGCAGGGCTGCTCTCAATCACATTGTTCCCCATCCTGTGTTGACACCGTGGATTGCCTCGACCCAAGTGTGGGACCTTGCACTTCTCTTTGTTGAACCTCATGATGTTCACACAGGCCCACTTCTCCAGCTTGTCCAGGTCCCTCTGGATGACATCTCATCCATCCCTTCCTTCTGGTGTGACCACTGCTCCACTCAGCTTGGTGTCATCTGCAAACTTGCTGAGGGTGCACTCGATTCTGCTGTCAATATCATCCATTAAGATATTAAACAGCACTGGTCCCAGTATGGACCCCTGAGGGACACTGCTTGTCATGGATTTCCATCTGGTCATCGAGCCGCTGACCACTGCTCTCCGAATTCGACCATCCAGTTCCTTATCCAGGAGACAGTCCACCCATCAAATCCATTTCTCTCCAATTTAAAGAGAGGAATGTTGTAGGGGACTGTATCACAGGCCTACAGAAGTCCAGATAGATGACATCTGTTTCTTTTCCCGTGTCCACTTATGCAGTCACTCCATCATGGAAAGCCAGTAGGTTGATCAGGCAGAACTTACCCTTGAAGAAGCCATGTTGTCTGTCTCGAATCACCCCCCTGTTCTCAATGTGCTTTAGCAAAGCTTCTAGGAGGATCCGTTCCATGATCTTCCCCAGCACAGAATTTGACAGGTCGGTAGTTCCCAAGGTCCTTCTTTCTACCCTTATTAAAGTGGGCACAACGTCACACTTCTTCCAGTCACAAGGGACTTCCCCTGACTGCCACGACATTTCAGATATTACAGAGGGTGGCTTGGCAACCACATGAGCCAGTTCCCCCCAGGACTCTGGGATGTACCACTCAGGTCCCATAGACTTGTATATGTTCATGTTCCTCATGGGGTCATGAACCTGATCTTCCCGTACAGTGGGACAGACTGTACCCCTCTGATCCCCATCTTGTTGCTCCTTGACCCTGGAGGGGTGAGGAGAGCGGTTGACAGTGAAGACTGAGGCAAAAAAGTTGTTGAGTACCTCAGCCTTCTCCTCATCTCTTGATACGAGGTCACCATTTTCTTTCAGCAGTGAGGGTATGCTTTCTTTGATCTTCCTTTTCTGGTTGACGTACCTGTAGAATCCCTTCTTGTTATTCTTTGCTTCTCTTGCCAAGTTCAGCTCCAGCTGCGCCTTGGCCTTCCTGACTCCATCCCTACAGAACCAGGCAGCATCCCTATTCTCTTCCCAGGTTACTCTTCAGTTTTACCAGCAGGTATTGACTTATCCACTCTGGTCCCTTCCCTTTCCTGTCTGATTTCCTACATCTGGGGACTGAGTGCTCGTGCACTCTGTGGAAAGTGTCCTTAAATAATTGCCAGCTCTGTTCTGCTCCCTTGCCCCTGAGGACCATTTCCCAAGGGGTCCTACTGACTAACTGCTTGAAAAGCTGGAAGTTTTCTTTCCTAAAATTTATGGTTCTTACTGCAGTCCTCACCTGTCCCATATCCCTCAGGAGCTTGAACTTCCACCAGTGCGTGATCACTGCAGCTCTGGCTGCCTCTGATTATGACATCACTGATGAACTCACTTGCATTGGTGACCATCACGTCCAGTATCTCATCCCCTTGGCTAGCGGTGTCTATTGCCTGGGTTAAGAAATGCACTGTGGGAGTCTCCTGGATTTCCAGATGCTTGCTGTGATACTTTTCCAGCAGATATCAAGGTAGTTGAAGTCCCCCTGTAGGACTGGTATTTGTTATTTCCAAATATTTTTTACAAATATTCAAGAAAACACTTATTAAAGCTGTTTTGTTATATGAGGTGGGATGTCTCACACTTGAAAATGACATTTGGAGATGTTTACCTGAAATGTGGGTAGAATTGTTGTGTTCAAATGAGTAGTTCCATTTTTTTTTGTTATTATTAGACACTAGTGTACTGGGATAGAAGAATTTGTCTTATGTTATTGTCTCACACTTCTTAACTTTCTGGTAATTACTAAGGTCAGTTATGTAATCATTTTAGCAGCATGAAAAATTAAATTGGACAGATTTACAAGCATATAAAACTCTGCAAAGATTGATGTCACTAGAAAAGCTGTACATGCTCAAAACTTGAACAAGTGTCATGATTTAGACTCATTTGACAGCTCAGCTACACACAGCTGCTTGTTCATTTCACCCCCGTGAGATGGGGGAAAGAATCAGAAAGGAGAAAGTGACAGAATTCATGGGTTGAGATAATGACAATTTAATAAGTAAAGTTAAAGCTGCACTTACGAGCAAAGCAAAGCTAAGAATTCATTCACTACTTCCCATTGGCAAGCCAATGTTCAGCCATCTGCAGGAAAGCAGGAGTTCATCATGCTAATGGTTACTTGGGAAGATCGATGCTGCCATTCTGAACATTCCCCCCTTCCTTCTTCTTTCCCCAGTCTTAGACAGTGAGCTTGATGTTATATGATGGGGAATATCCCTTTGGTCAGTCAAGGTCAGCTCTTCCAGCTGTATTCCCTCCCAACTTCTGCACCTCCAGCCTACTTACCGGTGGGGTGGCACGAGAACCAGAAAAAGCCTTTACTCTGTGTAAGCACTGCTCAGCAATAATGAAAACATCCCCGTGTTATCAACACTGTTTAGGCCACAAATCCAAAACGTAACGCTATACGAGCTACTATGAAGAAAATTAACTCTATCCCAGCCAAACCCAGCATATTGTGCTATTCAATAAGTACACCTCACAAGATGCATTCTTTTCTTTCTTATTGTACTATTTTTTATCTTTAGATTTGAAGTTTCTCTAATAAGAGTTCAAAGCAGAATTAAAACATTTTTAATGTGTATATGGCTATTTCTGTATGATATTACATTGTCTTCATGAGATGAAGTTCCCGGATGATAAACATTCCAGTCATCTCCGCAACAAGGTTACAATGCCATATTGATCCTCAAGCTGATTGATGCCATGTGACAAAATGATACTTCTATTTCTGGAAGAGGGCATAGAAGGTAAAATAGAATTAAGATGTAAAAGATAATTTTTGTATCAATATTAACAAATTTACAGTCTTTCAACCAGAAGTTAATTTCCTAAATAGTGCATATAAGGAAGCAGTGAGGCAGAGATTTGTAATTTATTTCTGCGTGCCTAACCTATGAGGGGAGCATGCAGAATTAATCTTGATATTGTTTTATTCTCCTCAGACAAAGGGTTCTTGCTGTGCTCCCACACAGAATGAAGGACTGTTGCTGCAAAAGCTAGTTTTTTTCTTTTGGGTTATTGTTCTACAAAATACGCCACATCTGGCTATTTCCATGCGGGGAAAGAATATGGAGGCATTGTATGTGTTTGTCTTCTTTCAGACCAATAACTAGGCTCTTTATTGGCAGCATTCATCAATGTCAGCATTTCTTATTTAATGAATTCTACTTATTCCAGATAAGTAGAAATTTGTTATTCTATTAATATTTTTTCAGATTCTCTTGAAAGGAAATATCTCAAATGCTGCATTGTGGAACAAAGAATATATTTTAAATACTGTCAAAATGTAGAATTTAATATTAAAATGACCTTAGGAATACTCTCCTCAACAATGCAGTTTGACAAGATTCCTTGAGATAAAGACATGAAAATTAAGAAAAGAAATTTGAAAATTCAGTTGTTAATTTACATAAAGATCATAGATTAAGACTTAATATGGACTTATAAAGCCTCAGCGTGCATGCATTTTCTTGATTAAAATATTTAGTAAGGCCTTTAACACACATAATTCACTGAAAGGCTCAGCTTTATTCCTTGAAGACCATTTTCCCCATAAAACCAATTTGAAATTTTTTAAATTCACATAGAAAAAAATTGATTGAGTAACATTTGTATTAACATACAATTCCAGCGTCTTCTTGCAGTTAAAAAAATGTCATGCTACTTTAGAGTGCTGAAGTCATTCACAGAAATATATCCTGCTGAAGGGTCTGGAAGATGGTAGAAAAAACAAGTGGCAAAATGTGAACTGATGTTGGCACAGACAATTATGAACAACCTTAGAAAGGATTTTGTTTGTTCATTTTTTTACACGATGTGCTTTGTCCTTCCCATTCTTTGCATAGCTACCCTGATGTTGAATTATGTCCTCAGGTGATGTCACTAAAGCAGATAATATATTTGGAATGCAGGTGGTGGCTGGTAGTGGAACAGAGTAAGGCAGATAGAAAAGCATAGGTTAATTAACCTACTCGTGGTATGAAGGCAAAATTATTTTGGGAGGAAGAATAGAAGGAAGAAGAAAGAGTGGAGGAGACCTATAAAGACTTTCTGTCTGATGCAGGAGAGAGGCTGCTCTTAAGTTGTGAATGGAAATGTAGTCTTACTGGGCAAGACTGATAGCGGAGATCTGATGAGTTGTATCATTAGACAGCAGTACCTTTAAACCAATTTTAGTGGTTTTTTTATCTATTTAATCATAATGATTGCCATTATTTCTAGTAGGTCTGTGCTGCATTTTCTAGCTTTAATTCTGATGGGTTTTTTGTTGGGTTTTTCTTAGGAGTGCTTTCAGTTCTGCTTATAGAATCAAAGAATACCACGCTGGCAGGGACCTCAAGCATCATCTGGTCTAATCTTTCTTGGCAAAGCACAGTCTAGACAAGAGCTTAGGATCTATCTTTTTTCTTATGCATGAGTAGAAGCAATGAAACTATTTTTAGGTGAGTCACAATGGCTTAAAATGGTCAGCGGAATGTGTCTTTCATGAATTCAACACTAGCAGATTAGCCGTGTATTTCAATAGATAATTCTTTACATAACAAACAAATATTTCTGTGTGACTGTGGTCTCTGTTAGTCAGTACCTCTTCTGTCTAGTCAAGAAAATATTTTGGGAATAATTTTGCAAGCATCTGTGCTTATTTTTGTATATGCTCTGGTTTTTGATTGTCTCTTGCTATCTAATATATGTGTTGTATATGATGTTGTTAGCAGTCTGTGCAGTTGAGATACCTACTGAAGAACAGCAGGGATCTATTTCTTGTTTATATGTCTTCAAAGATCAGTTATCTGGAATACAATTCAGCTTTAATTTAAGGACTCCAGAACTGCCCTTGCTCTGATTTTCCTCTCACAGATCTTCTACACAGTCATGCACAGCACAGATGTTACTGAAAGCTCAATCACTACCGTAACAGAATTAGAAAGTACACTTTGAAAGACAGCTGTTGTTCTCAAGGGTGTTGTAACATTGACTAATGGAAAAAAATTGTTTATAAAAACTTTGAGTTGTGGAAATATGTGTATTGAAGAGGCAAAAGAGCAGAAAAGAAGATAGAGTTGATTTTCTTTAAACTACTGCATACTCAGTAGACTTGTGAGTTGTAGCGAACACATTTTCTTTATAAACATTGGAGAGTCTTGTCAGCACTTTTGTCCTTCAGTAGTAATCTCCTGAGATTGTTGGTGTTGTCCATTTCTGATCATCCTTCTCTCTCGTTCTACCTGAGATAGCCCTGTTGAAATAGAAAGCAACTTTCTGTTGCCAGTAATCCAAGTCAAAGCCATATTGTAAAAGTTAACCTGGTTATGATACGGAAATAGGTACTCATAACAGCAGTCTTTCTGTAACAGGTCAAGCATGATGAACCAGGGATAAATAATGTGTGGCATGGCATGCTTTCACTGCTAGGGATCACGTGAGGCATGGTGGAGCGTGTGGAGTTGGGACACTGCTGTCTTGGAGACAGCAGCTTGTACTGGCACACAGCCACCCTCTGCTAGTACAGACGCGGCGTGATGGATAGGCAGAACCCAGAAAACAGAGCACACTGAGTTAAGAACTCCCTAAGCTAGGCTGCAGAAAGGGTTAAGAACTTGGGCAAACCTTAAGTGTGCTACTCACGGAGGACTAGTGTCCTGTTCTTAGGCAGGGACACATACCTGATCCTATACCACACATATTGGGCCTGGTTGATAGAGGGCCTGCATGCGCATGGTAGGATACTCCCCGAAGATATAAAGTGATGAAAAATGGAAGATGAAATCTTCAATAATGGAAAAGAATGAAGCATAAAAGCAGAGGGACTTTCCGTTGGGCCCATTTGTTGTTTCTAAATGTATCATCATGCTTCAAAGCCATTAGCTCTTTCCTAGAGTTCAACTTTTCTCCCAAGACAGGCCTTTTTTTCTTTTCTTTTTTTAAAAAAAATTTTCCTTGTTTTGCTACCAAATATAGAATTGGTAAGAGATCATGGTGCTCTTACCTCCCAATTTCATACAACTGTTTTTTTTACAACTTTTTCCAACAGTTGGCTGTCCAGATTGATCTAGTATGATCTCTCTGTTCTTATTGTCTAAATAAAAAGAGCCTAAGGATCTGTTTTGATTGAATGCGTAACTTTTAGAGTGTCTAAGTTAGATGGGATTAATCCAAACATTATAATGCTAAAGCGTCTAAACTTAACTTGTAGCACAGTTTAGCAGTGTTCTTTGTACAAGTAACATCTACTACTTGCACCAATGATTGGAGCTTTTTCAGTTCAACTGTGTTTGCTTGTGATGCATTGGAAAATAATGTATGTCTTTTGAAGACATAAAAAACAACTTAATGATAAAAATCCTCACATTATTCTTCTGTGCATTTATGAAAAGGAAAGTATGTAATCCTCATATAAATACTTCATATTTTTAAGAAACAAGGGGCCAGTGAAGGGGCAATTATGAAATCAGCTGCTTCTTTTTTTTTTTCATTACATGATAAACTGAGATATTTTACACTTAGCTTTTATTGACTAATAATTATGTGCTTCATCCTAGAAAAAGTCTTTCCCAAACTGTCTTTTTGGGTCCGACTCACAGGATATCAGTATTACAGTTCCTTATCAACCATGAAAGTGCATAGAATCTTTTAAGGTTTCATACATATACCACAGGAATTTTGCTAATTTTCCTAATTTTATTAAGTAGCTTTCTTCATTAAGGAGATATAGATACTGAATGCGATATGGTGAACTGAAATGAAGACTTACAGCATATTTATTCAAAGATATCAGGAGATCATATGTATTAATGGGATTAATCCAGATTTAGGAGACTGAAAAGATCTAAGATTGAATTTGTGAGGCACTGCTACAAAATATCCTTCTAAAGCAAAGAATTCCTACTTTCCTTAAGTCCGTTGTCCTCTACTGCAGAACTGAAGGACTTTTTTTTAATCATCACTTTCTGTATCTGCAGTCTGTATCAGCCAAATTTATTGTAAAACTTTGACACATAGACAAATTTTCATAGTTTTTATTACTAAATTTGCAAAGATTAGTAACATCATTTGTGTTCTTTCCACATGCAATCTTAAAGCTACATGAATGTCTGTATGAATTCAGACTAAAGCTCCATTTAACCTAAAATTGTGTGCTAACAACTGATAGTAGGAACAGCTTTACTGTCTTTATGCTTGAGTTGCATATAGATAATTTATGTTTAGCAGACATTGTCAGAGCTCTCTCATAAATTAGTCTGATCTGGTTTTCTGCTGTTTGACAATGTATATTTAAAGCCTAGTATTATGTGGAAAATGTTTCCACCATAAAATAGTGTGTTGTCTTAAAAGTTCTCTTAAATATATTTCTAGCAAGATTCTGGATGAATTATTTCATTGACCATATTTAGGCTAACAGAAGCCGACAAGAATTTTATTTTCAAACTTAATATTTTCAATAATTGAATATTTTGATTTACATTGATTTTTGGAAAGAAAATGTTGACTTTGGATTTGATTGATAAGGCGAATGTTAAATTGGTTCCTTAGTACTTAAACCCACTTAATTCATATCTGCAATTCACTTTCTAAGAGATTTTCAAATCTTTTGAAGTTAATGCATTGTTACTGTGAGGAGAGGGTGGTGTTAATTGCAATCATCTAATGTTATGTGCTTTTAGGACGTTATTTTGTCCACATTGATATCTTCCCCTTGGTTCCCTATAGCCTGCTGAGGTGAGATTTTACAGTGCCAGCAAATGATACCCCACAGTTTCCCCACTGAATTGCAATTGAATTTTAATGGAGAAAGCTGTGGATTGATTATTGTCATTGTACCAACACTGCAAAAAACTTCACCACTTGTTCTGGCCCTGCAGAGCCAAGGGAAAAGCAGCACTGACCAGCGTATTGCTCAGCACAGTGTCATTTGGTTCTGGCTTCCAGGAATATGTTTAGCCACAGTTGGAACGGGTTTGCTTTTGATCACTGTGCTATTTCTTATCTTATTGTTGATGGGTTTTGGCTTCACATGCTCTTTTCTAAGAGCATACTGAGAACATGCAGTGAAGACTACCCGGAACAGAGATAGACACCCTGTTCCTGTCTTATGTGTATGCCTTATTTCTGTCTCCCTTCCTCAGTGTTGAACAGATTTGAGCAACATCTGTTTGCTGCTTCAAGTCTACTGCATTTGAGAAAGATTTCTTGGAGAATCCAAACCAAGTCCCCCAGAAGTCAGCTGGAGTTTTCCCACAGCTTGTACAGGAAATTTCATCAAAACTTTTCCTGCATAGAGGGCTTTATCAACTTCAGGAAGATTACATACAATCTTACTGCTGACTCACAGCTAAAAGAAGTTACCTTCTTTAGACTGAGAAAAGATATATTAAATCTTTATACCCTTTATTTGCAATTAATGCAAACCTCTCACCTGAAACTGTTATATATTAGCATTTTATAATTTATTGGGGAAGCTGTCAACTTGAATTTCTTGACACAGACTACATCAAAAGAATTGTGGCCAGTAGGTTGATTTTCGCCCTGTATTCCACCTCTGTGAGACCCCACCTGGAGTATTGTGTCCAGTTCTGGAATCCTCAACATAAGAAGCATATGGAATTGTTGGAACGAGTGCAGAGGAGGGCCACGAAGATGATCAGAAGGCAGGAGCATCTCTGCTATGAGGACAGGCTGAGAGAGTTGGGCTTGTTCAGCCTGGAGAAGAGAACCTCCAGGGAGGCCATAGAGCAGCCTTCCAGTACCTGCAGGGGGCCTACAAGAAAGATGGGAAGGGTTTTTTTTCAAGGGCTTGTTGTGATAGGAAGAGGGGGAATGTCATTAAACTAGAAGGGGGAAGATTTAGATTAGACATTATGAAGAAATTCTTCACGACGAGGGTGGTGAGGCTCTGGCATAGGTTGCCCAGGGAAGCTGTGGATGCCCCTCCCTGGAGGTGTTCGAGGCCAGGCTGGATGGGGTCTTGAGAAGCCAAGGTCTAGTAGGAGGTGTCCATGCACATGGCAGGGGGATTGGAACTGGATAATCTTTTAAGATCCTTTCCAACCCAATCCATTCTGTGAGTCTATGATTCTGTGACATTTATGGTAAATTCTAGTGATTCACACTTTAATATATTTTCTTTGGTATATATGAGAGAAGAAAAAAACCTAAATATCTGTATTTTAAATAAAGGAAAGCAAACTCTTCATGTAGCTACCATTGTAATAAAGGCAAATTCCAGTAGATCATGTCCACAGACAACCAGATTCACATTTAAGCTTGCAATGTCTTTCTACAACCATGCAGAAATGAATCTTTTTACAGCTATATGGAATATGCCATTTAGTGTGAGATGAAGTTTCTCCCACTTGAAAGAGATAAACATAGCAAGTTTGTTCCCAATAAGAAACGGAATGGTGTAATATATATATCCTAAGGAATGGATAAGAGAATACTTAAGAATCACATCAGTTAAAAAGTAGGAACATCTGGCAGTGCAACTTGTACTGAAAGCTATCTGACACTGTGCAGTTCTCAGCTGTGTTATCGGATCTCTAATTTCATGTGTCAATTTAATAGCCTCTGTGATGTGTGAGGCCTAAGTCCTATACAGACAACTGCCTTCTTCGCTTTGTTGAAATTATTGATGCTTCCTTACACATTAGCTAGATTTCCTTTTGAAAACTTACAGAATAAGGCAAAAAACTCCACCATGTTTTGAATGAATTGTGTTGGAAGTTAGTTTTGAAGTATATGTCTGGTAGGAATAAAGCACAGAATGACCTGGACTCTCTGCTGATTTGAAGTAAACATACTGTCAGTCTTTAGCTATAAAATTAGTGAGATGTAAATAAGATGAAAAATGTGGTAAAATTTGTTTGGGAATGTGTAACATCACACATCAAAAATATTAACTTTTCAAAAAACAAGAGGAGAGGGAAAAAAGATACGCAATCTCTATCCTGTCATTGTCATTTAAAAATATGTATCATAATTTGCTCCATTATCAGGTTACTTAAAGCCCATGCAACCTGGCCTTGAACACCTCCAGGGATGGGGCATTCACGACTTCTCTGGCCAACCGGTTCCAATGCCTCACCACTCTCACAGTAAAAAAAAATTCTTCCTAATATCTAATCTAAACCTGCTCTCTTTCGGTTTAAAACCATTTACTGCTTATCCTATCACAGCATTCCTCGATAAAGAGCCCCTCTCCATCTTTCCTATAGGCCCTCTTTGAAGTACTGGAAGATACTGTTCAGTGCTTTTCTACTGAGATAAGGTACAAAAGAGCAGCAAAGCACCTAATTTTATGGACCTTGTGATGTTCCTACACTTGTACAAAGTAGGATACTATAAAAAGACTCATCAATCCATGACTTAAAAGTTGAAGATTTTATGAGATAACTATTCACAAACTGCAGATCTGGAAAAAACTGCATATAAATAGTGATTCAATATTTACAGATCCACATTTTACCCTGGAATTTAATATAGGAAATTTCTGACTCACCAAGAATATCGCTTTATGGTAACTTATGAATAATAGTGAATTATACAGTTAAATCAAGGTCACCTGAAAGATGTTTTACATATTAGTCATAAGATCTATGGCAGATTTCATTAAATGCCTTTATGAACTGCACAAAATGTGTTCTCTTCACAATGCTCCCTTGAAGAATTATTTCTTTGATAATGAAAAAACCCAGTATTTGCTAATTACAACATTTTTCCCATTTTCGTTCTTTCCTTAGTCTTTATGACCATGTATATTGGGTATAAATTCATCTGAGATAACTTAGGAAGCAAAAATAATTGAAAAATCAAACCCCGGAACTTTCACATCCATTAAAATTATTGGCTGTCTGGAAAAAATAAAAAAGTTGTTCTTGTATCGGATTTGTTATAGTACTCTAGGTCAAAGATAACATAAGTGACAGTTCATTGTATAGAGAGCAGTTCAAGATAAAATACTGTAAATTAGCTAAGTATTACAGCAGTGATGTACTACCACTGTGATGCATTGATACCAAGAAATTCACGCATCTACAGATTGAAAACCTGTCGCAGAGAACTTATCAAAGGTGAGACAGATTTTGGGTACTAAATCCTGTTCCTCTGTTTAAATGTTTTCATTCCTTTTGATGTTTAGCCAGTATCCATCTAAATATGGAAGTCATAAATATTCCCAACCCCCCCATATCAAACCTAGGTTTCTCCATTCTTAAGGTGATGCTCCAAGATGAGACTGAGGTGTTTCTGCGACTTTAGAGTCAAGTTCTCTGTGTCTGGCTTGAATTTCTGGCTCCATGGCCGGCAGTGGGTGAGCAGAAGGCCTTTTACAATAAAACTGGAATAGCTATTTTAGAGGATAGTGGCTGACGATGTAAAATCTGAATTTGCATCCTGTCAAGTTGAGGCAAAAATAGGATCCAGGCCTCCCACATAGTCTGAGTTGTTGTAACCAATAGGCTATTATGCAAATACCCAACGGCACTGAGATATAAAGTGACTGCGATTACTGTGCTTTGTGCTGAGCTCAGTGCTATCAGTGTGTGGGAGACATGTTCAAAGCAGACAAATCAGGTCCAACTGTGTTGTTTAGTTTTTAAATCCCCCCAAACCTTAGCTGTTCAGATGCTGTCTTCAGTGAAGACAGTGAAGGCAACTGATCTTCTGGAAATACACACTTAATGCACCTTTTGATATCAGGGGAAAACGTGTTATGAAAATTTAAGTACTCTACGAGCTCACAGGCATTAGAGTTAAGAATTTTTTCTGAATGTCTTGAATTCAGTTTCCTAGATTTTACATGGGGTTGCTTTAGCCCTTTTTTAGGATGCAGTGGTTCATAACAGTTTACAATTTAGCACCAGTTTTTCTTCTTAAAGCGAAATCCTAACATAAAAAAAATGATTCTTTGTTGATTCTTACTGCTGCAGACAATTTGCAAAAATGATGATCCCTCTGAGGATGAGCTTCTGGGCGAAGGGCAAATATTTTTGTTTCATGGGTTCATTGTCACAAATTTGACCCTTATTCATTTTCTCTCTTCCCTACTTTCTTATTTCCTTTTTTTTTTGTTTCCTTGTTTCTTTTCTCTTTTTTTTTTTTTTCAGCAAAAGGCTGGGGCTTGAGGGGGTGTTGGTGTTCTTGTGGAGTCTTTGTTTTGTTAATGGTCCCAAATAGCGAAAGCAGTAAAACAGACCTGGCTCTGGTTAGGCATATGTTATGTTAATGGATTTCCTAAATTAAGTCTAGATAAATGCATGTAACTCTTGTTGGCTAAATTAGTTTAACCAATTCAATTTAAAATAACATTAAAGGTGAGAAAGTTAAGACTTTAACCTGGATTTGCTACAATGGGTACACTTGCATGAGTTGCCAAGTGAACTACTACTCAAATTACCTTGTCTTCAGTGCTGTTTTACTTAGCCTAAGTAATTAGCCTAACTAATTGAGCTACTGAATGTTAGCTTTTAAGAGCATTCTTTTTTCCTTTACTTTTCTTTTTTTCTGTTTTTTTTTTTTTTTTTTTTTTTTTTTTTTTCCCTGAAACAGGTCCTGGGAGCCTGAAAAGGCCCAGATATTGTATTTGTGTGATGTGTAACTGATAACGCTTTGGTATTGCTGAACATTACTTGCATAGACTTATCAGTTTGTGATTAGTTCATTACTTTAATTGATAAACTGAAACAGCCTGTAATTATAGCAGAGAAAGCTTCAGAACCCTGTTGAATGTTTTGTGAATTTGTTTTCAGAATGCAAGGTTGAGATTTCCATAAATATAGAGTGTATTTCGCACAACTTCCACTGAAACAAAATGGGGTTATTCCACCATTCCCCAAAGGACAGGTCAAGAGGCAGTGCAGGAAGCAATTGGAAGTGTATGAACAGGGCATGCAAATTGTTTCTTACCATAACTTTTGCAAGAAGGGAGTTAAAAGGATACAAACATTAGAGTTTTCTTGGGAAGGAACCGCCAGGAAAAATAACAAGATTGTCTCCAGCAGTTAAAAGCCTGGTAGTTTTGCGCATGAGTCTGTACAATACATGGTAACACCCAGTCATTAAATGAAGAAATATATGCATCCTGCATCTTCCAGGTCCATTATTTATGGAAATGGGTTTGTAGGTATGTCTTCAAAAAAGGCATATTAGTTTATCCAAATTTCCCAGGCAGCTCTGGGCAGAATTTAGTCCTGAGAGTTCTATGGTACTTCATTTTGGTTTGGTAATAGAGGAAATAATGCTTCACAGGGTTTAACAAAACAAATTCTCAGCCTTTAATACATTGCACTTCGTATATATCAGCAGCATTTTAATAAGTGCAACAAACAGGCCCCAAAAAAGCATGAAAAGCAAATTAAAATCACAAACTTCTATGTATCTATGTATCTATGTATCTATGTATCTATGTATCTATCTATCTATGTATCTATCTATCTATCTATCTATCTATCTATCTATCTCCATATCGTGCATTTGTGCAGAAACATAATTTTCTATCAAATCTCTAACATTTGATAAGCATAAGCATGAGCATCTACAAGGCATTATATAAAAGCCACATTACAGTGGATCTTTCAGGCTGATTAGATTGTTTTCTTGGGCAATAGTGTTACCAAATAACCATTAATAATATGATATAAAATTTAATGAAACACCATGAGCCAATTTTGACTTTTATCAGTTCTGTATTTTGAGACCTTTAAATTTTCCTCAGGAAAATTAGTGCAAGTTGCTTCTTAAGAGTAATTTTGTTCAGTTTTAGTACAATTGTCCTGGATATGCATGTATTAATTCTTACTCTAAATCAGGATTTATTCTGGCATAGATGAAACAATTCTTTAACAGTTACACACATCAAAAGGTGTACTTAAGTACAAATGGAACTTGTGGATATACCAGATGTGAGTACAGAGTTTTGCATGACATACTATGCTTTTGTAGGTTCTGGAGTAGAGTTATATTCAGGCCTGTAACACCATGCTGATTTGGTCCCGTTTTGTAGCATAGTCCACAGCATGCTGCACTTTCATGCGTCCATGCAGTCAGCTGAATGAAGGCCATGCACTTCTGTGTTAAACAAATACACCAGCTTTTATGTAATAATGGCTCTAAATGACTGCTAAGTAGAAGTACTGTATTACTATTACTATGCTACTAACTGGTATTATGTTTTGACAGAACAAACTAAGAAAATGCTAAGACTATGGAATTAATTCAATTTAATAAATTATTATCTTGAGAACAAAGTAAAAATAGAAATTTTTATTCTGATTATAAAGTGACTTTCGGATGAAAAGGTTGAGGACAATGTTTCAATGAATTTGAATTTAATATATAGGAGGATTGCATAATAATGATAAACAGACTATAGAATATGTCTAGAGAGGCAAGTCTTATCTTCTCCCATTAACTCTGCTGCAAGCACAAGAGAGCTCAAAATATGATTGCAGAATTGATTTAAAGGCGTAAAGTCTGTGTATAATATATGAAGCCATTAATGAAAATAGGTCATGTTATAGGATCATAGAATCATAGAATGGTTTGGGTTGGAAGGGACCTCAAAGATTAGCTCCTTCCAACCTAGTTGGAACTGCCGTGAGCAGGGACACTTTCCACTAGATCAGGTTGCTCATAGCCTCATCCAACCTGGCCTTAAACACCTCCAGGGATGGGGCAACCACAGCTTCTCTGGGCAACCTGTGCCAGTGCCTCACAACACTCACAGTAAAACATTTCTTCCTAATATAAAATCTAAATCTTCCCTCTTTCAGTTTAAAACTGTTATGCTTTCTCCTCTCACTGCATTCCCTGATAAAGAGCCCCTCTCTGTCTTTCCTGGAGGCTCCCTTTAAGTACTGGAAGACTTCTATAAGGTCTCCCCAGAGCCTTCTCTTCTCCAGGCTGAACAATCCCAAATCTCTCAGCCTGTCTCTCCCTGTTATTCGGATATTTTTTATCTTTTCCATAGATAGTGTTGGTTTTCCATGCAAAAATATAGTGATCTCATTCAAAGGTAATTTAGGATGTATATTTGGAGGTATTTCTTTTGGTGGAAGCAATAAGCCTCTTCTTCCCAGCCTCTTCATTGTGCTTCTAAAAGCATTTGTGGATTTACTATGGGAGCTTCCTTGAAGTACTGATTGGATTAAAAATAGAATTTGTTTCTTAGGTTTTCTTTACTATGAATTAAGGAATTAATTCAGAATTAATAACTCATTTTACAATGTTACAAAATCAGTGTTGATGTGGACAGGCATAAATAGGGAGCACAGAAACAGGCATTACGTCTATGAGAAATGCTTGAGAATCCATGGTTCCAAATAGATGAAAAGAAATGGATATACTCATGAAATGCAACAATTCCTTTAGCTGAGTTTTGGTGTGGAAATATTTTCAGTGATGTTTGTATTTTCTGTACCACTGATCAGGAAATTGTTTAAATATTAAATCCTTTGAAAGTTTTTTACTCCTTTTAATTTGCATTTATTTTTTATCATTTTTATTAATAAGAAATAGAAAGGTTTCAGTATGTTAATATGGGATTTACATGTTACCTGGCATGTAAATATAATGGCAGATTTTATTTACTTGTAAATGAGAAGCGACACCTCATTTTCAGGAAAGTCTCTTCTTTTCTTTTTTTTTAATGACTTGAAACTATTCCAACTGATTCTGCTGTGCCACTCTTCAAACTGACATCTCCATTCTCTTCTAACTAGATTTATTTATATAGATATTTTGGAAAAGCTTCAAAAAGTAGCTTTGGATTAAAGCAGTTCTTGCCATTTCATATGGAGACTGACTTCAGATGCCACATGAGGTTTTTGGACCCAGTAATGTATTATAAATACATAGTATGAAACTGATATATGTGAGCTTGAGAACTGTGGTGAGCAAAAGGAATTTATACGGCCAACAGACTAAAGATGGAAATGCACTTTTACTAGTGTGAGGTTGCTATTATTTTAGAAAATAATCATGGCTAACCTGACAATCCTTGTATTTGAGGTAAGCTTTCCAAGTGCATTTCAAAATGTGAGAACTCAAAATTCATAACTGTTGGACACTGAAGACCACATTCTCTGTATTCAGGTTGGTTTTGTGTCCTATTTCTAATTTTTCCTCTGTTTGTTCCTCTTGCATCAGAGGGGTTAATGGTCTTAGGAGGTTTTCATCTGTTTCATAGATAATGACTCATTTTCTCTCAATTTGCTAAATAATAATTATAACTAGGTTAAACTGAAAATGTGAATTCACATGATGTTCAATACTATCTTGGTGCAAGCCACACTATAATGGCCTCTGCTACATCTCCTATGCTTGATCATCACAGTATCACAGCATCACAAGGCTGGAAAAGACCTTTGAGATCATTGAGTCCAACCTATGACCCAACACCAATACCTACTCATCATCTAAACCATGGCACTAAGTGCCTCATCCAATCTCTCTTTAAACACCTCCAGGGATGGTGACTTCACCACCACCCTGAGCAGCGCATTCCAATGACCAATCACCCTTTCAGTGAAGAACTTTTTCCTAATATCGAGCCTAAACTTCCCCTGACGAAGCTTGAGACCCTGTCCTGTTGTTCTGTCATCAGTCGCCTGAGAGAAGAGTCCAACTCCTGCCTCACCACAACCTCCCTTTAGGTAGTTGTAGAGAGCAATAAGGTCTCCCCTGAGCCTCCTCTTCTCCAGGCTAAACAACCCCAGCTCCCTCAGTCGCTCCTTATAGGGCTTGTGCTCCAGCCCCTTCACCATCCTCGTTGCTCTCCTTTGGACACACTCCAGTATCTCAACATCCTTCTCAAACTGAGGGGCCCAGAACTGGACACAGCACTCAAGGTGCGGCCTGACCAGTGCCGAGTATAAGGGCATGATGACCTCTCTAGTCCTGCTGGCCACACTGTTCCTGATGCAGGCCAAGATACCATTGGCCTTCTTTGCCACTTGAGCGCACTGCTGGCTCATGTTGAGTTTCCTGTCCACCAGCACTCCCAAGTCCCTTTCCGCCTGACCGCTCTCCAGCCACTTTGTCCCCAGCCTGTAGCTCTGCATGGGGTTGTTGTGTCCAAAGTGTAGGACCCGTCATTTGGACTTGTTAAACCTCATGCTATTGGAGTCAGCCCATCTCTCCAGCCTGTCGAGGTCCCTCTGTGGGGCCCTCCTACCTTCTAGCAGATCGACACTTCCTCCCAGCTTGGTGTCATCCGCGAACTTGCTGATGAAGCACTCAATCCCCTCATCCAAATCATCAGTAAAGATATTGAACAGGACCGGGCCCAACACTGATCCCTGGGGGATACCACTAGTGACCGGCCGCCAACTGGATGGGACACCATTCACTACCACTGTTTGGGCTTGGCTGTCCAACCAGTTACTAACCAGTTTCCTTAGTAGAACATTAGGTGACAGAAAATTATTATTAGCTTTTCCCTGGATCAACAAGGCAATGTGATCTTTAGAAATAGTGTGAGGGAGATAGTTGAGGAAAGAAAGGAGAACAGTTCTGACAGCAGTGTCCTCTTGTACTAGGTTAAACATAACATTTGCACCAGGGATGAACAATCAGTTCCAACCTCCTTAGAGTTTCATATTTTGGGGAAAATTTAAATTCTGACTCATTTAAAGAGATCTATAGTCCAACAGCTTGTCTGCACTTTCCAACTGTAACTAAACATAATCAAAAACTGTACTTGTCCCTACAAAAATTGCTTTTCTTACACTGGAAATCTCTTATTATCTTGTGAGATTTTATACAGATGTGTATTTGGGTCTGAGAAGAGATTAAAAATATTTGTAGTTATGGCATAACAGGGCAATTATGAACACAAAGAGAAGAAGATGCCAACATTTTAGAGAGGACAAAAGTTATATATTTGATATAGAAACACATCCATAAGAGTGTTTTTGTTAACACTTGCTTCCATCAAATTTTGGACCTGTCTCTTGATATTGATAAAAAGTCATAGACTATTTATTTAATCTTGCATCTCTTATTCAACTGAGTAGTTTTGCTGATGAGAAAAGATCTGCTCAGTAAGCAAAAGCTGATAATAAAGACTTTAGAGTTAGTACTAACCTCCACAATAAAACCTGGGATCTTCCAGAAAAAAGTATTAGGCTAGATACGTATGTCTGCCATATCTGTGCTCAGAGATAAGAAAAATAATTTATGGCTGAACACATAAGTGACCCTAGGTTATTTGGCCTTGTGCTTTATTCTGAAACCAGCACATTTCATGACTAGAAAAGTATTTGCTGAAAGAAATAAATATTCATTTATTCAGACATAAAGGAAATGTAAAATTTCCCTATATGTAGGAAGCTTTAGAAACATGCTAACTAAGCAACTTCAAACATTATGCCGATGCGTCTGACAAAACTCTGCTTCTCTTTGGATGTTCTGGGCCTGATTCAGGGCTTTGAATTCGCCCTTCCTTCTTGATTCCAGATGTAGAGATTAAGTTTTGGGCAGTATTTTTTTTTCAGTTTTTTTTCCCCCTTTACAGAGAGTTCAAAAATTTCTCTTTACCTAGTTATATCGTCAAAGGTGTTGAGATATTCACAGTAAATCTAATATGCTGTAGTAGCGATATGCTTCATTTAGGATAGTGAAAAAGAAGGAGGCAGTCTTTTCTGTGACGGGTCCTGGACAACCCAAACCTCCTCAGCAGTGAAAGGGAACTGTAGGTCTTTGTCATCAAATGTGCAGGGTGTTCAGAGAGTGGAATACATGGTCCTACTCAAATGGACCCACTCCCATATAAACCTATAAAATCATAGAATCATTAGGTTGGAAGAGACCTCTGAGATCACCGAGTCCAACCATGCCTGTCTCCTTACTAAACCAAGTCCCTAAGAAAGTCATCCACCCATTTTTTAAACACCTCCAGAGATGATGACTCCACCACCTCCCTGGGCAGCCTCTTCCAATGCCTGACCACTCTTTCAGTAAAGAAATTCTTTCTAATGTCCAGTCTAAACCTCCCCTGGTGCAACTTATGGGCATTTCCTCTCATCCTGTCACTTGTCACTTATGAGAAGAGACCAGCACCCACCCTGTCACAACCTCCTTTCAGGCAGTTGTAGACAATGATGAGGTCTCCTCTCAGCCTCCTCTTCTCCAAGCTAAACAACCCCAGCTCCCTCAGTCGTTCCTCATAGGGCTTATTCTCCAGCCCCCTCACCAGCCATGTTGCCCTTCTTACTGTGCATTCCTTTGGATCATCTCGAGCGTGACTAACCTCCATGCCTAGGTGTAGCAGTTTCTTCGGTTCTTACTTGACGGTCTTCAACATATCGTTATCAGAAGGGACTATGACATTCTATTGGCAATGAGAAAATTAGAGACAAATTTCCTTTTCTGCATAGATGATTAACTTGCACGTCTGCTTCAGATACCAAAAAACTCATGTGCATGATAGTTTCAGTGTTAATATTTGGGCTGGGACACTGCAAAGCCACTGTGCCTACTGTTAAAAGCGTGGTATGTAATATATTAACTTTACCTTCTGTTTTTCACTGTACGTTATGATGGTCAGATTGTGCGATCTATATTTATGGAGCTTGGAGAGGGGGGAAAAAAGCTTGGAAAGTTCTTCTAAATCTGGAAGAAGTACAGCATGCTCACATCCTTTTATCATTAATGGGACAGCGGAACTCTGTCTTTCCTATAATAATACTTTAATACTTGAGTATTCATAAAGTATTTTTGCATTACTGTTTTTGTAAATACCCTATTTATGCAGCATTTCTGAGGCATGGAATAATTTTCAGACCAAGAATAGTGAGATGCAGTTGAGGTAAAAACTCTCACTTAAATAATTTGATTAGAATCTCTTTATACTAAAAGTACTTGATATACGAAACAGTAGAATTGAGCTTATAAAATCAAAGCGAACATAAGAATGGCCTTTTATATTCTCTTACAACTGAAAATTAATTGTTTCCTTTTGTTAAAATACTGATTTGTAATTTTTGCAACTCTAGAGGATCCATGGTGATTAATTACTTCCTCGTCCTTGTGTCTCTGTTTAATTTTATGTAGTCTCATTAATACGGACAGAAGAAATAGCTAAGTTGCTTCTGTTCTATTTTTTTCTGGGCTTTCAGAGGTTTTGGTTTTGCTGATACTTTTTTCTTAGCTGTAGAAATTTATATACATCTCATACTGTCAAAATCAATATGCTTTGCAAGAATTGGAATAATGTTAATGGCTAACTCTAGCAAGAACTGTGGCAATAAAATTTATTAAAGAATTTATTTTTCCAGTCGATTAGAAAGTGATCTTGCAAGTATAAAGAGAAAAATGGGAATAACTTCCCTCATGAAATGTCTCTAGAACTCTTTTACATGTGAAAACCATTTTTTTCAAAATAGTCCTGAAAATGTGTGTGTATATATATAATATATATAAAATACTTTTTTTTAACAAGCCTAAATGCTTCTACTTAAAACATTAAAAAGTTAGATTGTTCAGAATAATAACTGCAGCTGTTGTATGCCTTCACATAGCTGATGCCAGGAGGTAAAGCTGCTTCTTCTTTTAAATAATACAGACTAGAAAAAACAGTATTTTAAATTAGAATTAATACAGACTTTCAACATTTCCCATCAAAGGAGAACTCCCTGCTTAGTTCATGATACTCTCCATCTTTTTCTTCTTCATCAAATAATATTTTCTTTTTCATTAAAGAATATTTATTTACACATGCATTTTTCTAGAGGGGGTGCTCATAAATGCTTTGTCTATTTACTTAGATGAAGGCACTTTAAAATTTGAAAGTTTGAGTAAAAAATATTTTGCTTTAAAGTAAATCCTGTTACTAGTGGTTCACAGAAAATACACATTTGTAAGAGTTTCCCTTTCAGTTTTAATATTCTTAGTAATCATTTTTGTCTCTATAATTTAGAAAAACTGTACTGAACCTTTTGTTGTTAATTCCTTTTGCTAGAATGTTTTATCATTTCTAGTAAGAAATTAATTATAGAAAAATCTCATCAGAGTTTATATATTAGATCAAATTAATTCATTGGATCAGTTTCACAGAACCAATAGAAGTGCTAAAATAGTTTTAAACAGTAATGGAACAGTATGTCCAGACTAAGCATATGAAGTTTTCCAGAGAGAGCAATAGAATCAGGGAGTCGTTTATGTTGGAAAAGACCAACGGTTAACCTAACACTACCATCACTAAACCATGTTCCTAAGCGAAACATCTACATGTCTTTTAAATGCCTTCATGGATGGTTACTCAACCACTTCACTGTGCAGCCTGTTACAGTGCTTGATAGCCCTTTTGGTGAAGTAATATTTCCTAATATTCAATCTAAACCTACCCTGGCACAACTTGAAGTCATTTCCTCTTGTCCTATTGCTTGTTACTTGGGAGAAGAAACCAACACTCACTTCACCATGACTTGTATTTTCTAAGTTGAATATTCAACTTAAATTTATTGCTGAGTTGGAAAGGTGAGGTGATGTTTAGCATCGTCAGGTGGCCATGTAAGAGTTAGACATCTAGTCAATCTCAGTTTGCTAAATAAACAATGGAGAATGACATTTATATGTGATTCATATATTCGTAAAGTTTATATCTAAGGTAAAATGGAATGAATCACACTACTAAAATATTCAGCTATGTCTAAAATGAGAGCCTTGGTGACTAGTTTAGATTATGTGACTAACTTTGAATGGTTAAAGTTCAGTGAGAGTAATCCCATCCACAGGGTTTTGCATGTAAGCATAACCTGACATCATTAAGTCTTCTAGAAAACTGTGCTACCAAGTTCAGAGAAAGAATCAAGTCTATGTTGAAGAATGCTTTTTCATTGAAGTTTGAAGAACGTTCTGCAAGCCATAATGGGAAAAAGAAAATATGTAGATCACATCTGTATATTGAGGAAAGCTTTAAGGAAGTGTTGTAGGATGTGGTCAATCGGTCTAGTAGGTGTAGAACTTTCAGCTTGAAGCAGATTGAAGACATTTTGAAGCAGTCTCTTTAGATTATTTTGAAGATGTTAAAGCAATGGTACATGACAAAGAGAAAACGTTACTAATGGAAGGATTTGAATTTTGTGAAATAAAATAGGGGTGTTAAATATGAAATGTGACACTGTTGTTTCCAGTGTTGCATATTTGCATACAATCCATTTTATTTAGAAAACCAAACCAAACCAAATTAAAAGCATAAACCTGACATATTTAGTCTCTAGAGTATGGTTGATAAGTACAAAACCAGTATAGAATCTAATTTGCTAACTAGTAATATATATTTGATTTTTTAAAAGCTTTTTTTTCTTGGCAGCTATGAAAAAGTGAGGTTAAATACTGAAATTGTCTTTTAAAAGACATCATTAAACATGTAAGCATGTTTGTGAAAGACAAATATACTTCGTATTGAGAATTAATTTGTGTTGGGCTGAATATACATTACAGACATGAAGGGCAGCTCTATGAAATCCATTAATGCTTGAAATGTTAGATAATTGTGTACTATACTGTTCTCCCACAGAAGTATAGATGTTTTGTCTTATAATAGCAGTGGAGGGGTTCTGACCATTTTACATTTTCATAGTTGCTGATTTGTTTCCAACTTGCTTTGACTGAAAACCTGCTAGTGGGGCAAAGGTCTTTATTTTAGTGCTGGATCTCAGATCTTCTATATTCTGTGTTGGATTGTCGTTAACTGAAACTCAGAAATTATTCAAGAGGTAGACTCGAACCCAGATCCGCCAACTAAGCAATGAAAAGGCAGCCCTGCAGAGAAGGGCTTGAGGATACTGGTAGATGAAAAACTTGACATGAGTCAGTAATGTGTACGTGCAGCCGAAAAAAACCCAATCATATCCTGGGCTACATAAAAGTAGTGTAGCCAGCAGATCAAGGGAGTTGATTCTGCATCTCTACTCCGCTCTTGTGAGGCTCCATCTGGAGTAATTCATCCAGCACTGATGTTCCTAGCACAAGGTGTGGACCTGTTAGAGTAGGTCCAGAGCAGGGCCACAAAAATTAACAGAGGGCTGAAGCACCTCTCCTGTGAAGACAGGCTGAGAGAACTGGGCTTGTTAAGCTTGGAGAAGTGAAGGCCTTAAGGTTTCTTTATGCATTAAGGCCCCTTAAGGGGGCTTATATCAAAGGAGAAAGACTTTTTGCCAAGGCCTTTAGTGACAGGACAAGGGATAATGTTTTTAAGCTGAAAGAGAGTAATTTTAGATTAGATATTAGGAAGAAATTTTTTTTTCATGAGGAGGCACTGGAACAGGTTGCCCAGAGAAACTGTGGATGCCCCATTGCTGGAATTGTTCAAGGCCAGGTTGGATGGGGCTTTGAGCAAACTGTCCCTGCCCACGGCTGGAGGATTGGATTAGATGATCTGTAATGGCCCTTTCCAAGCAAAACTTTTCTATGAACTTAAACTGCTGCTTTATTTTGACTGGACACATTTCCCCATGGTGGCTTTCCTCTAGTACAATATTTGGAAAAAGTGCAAGGCCTACTTATTTCTTCAATTTTGTTGAGCAAAACTTCATGTGTTTTTGAGGCAGTTGTCTAAAATCTAAAGAGGAGCAGAAACTGTTGCTTCCTTTTTCATAGTGTTCATTGAGTGCTAAATTCTGAACAGCATTCTATTTGTGTGGAAATTTCAGTCCATCTTTAGAAGAGCCTGAATTTTTTGACATAGGAAGGATTAGAATTTGAAGTAGCAGAAGTAGCAAAACTGCAATGACCTAACTGTATATTCCATTTTTAAATTTTAAAAATTTAAATTTTATAAAATAGAAATATATGATCACATAACTGAAGACTATGTCAGAATGCATAACTAGAGAAACTTCATCTAAGTTTGTGTGTTCTTTTGAATTTTTAATGGACTTCAGGAATATATTTATGTTTTTTTCTCAGATTTTTTTAAAAGAAAAAACAAAACCCCCTAAGAAATCTTTTGCCTTTCTTTGCCCCAGCCTTTACCTCTGTAATTTTAGTTCTTAGCTCCTCTTGTGAATGTCTTCCTGTCTTGTGGAAGTTCAGTGTTTCTTAATTTTTCCCAAGATGTATGAGTGTGTGTGTTTAGTACCTATGCATACTACCACCACCACCTGCCTGCTTATTTTAGGAACACTGATTCAGCGAGATTTCTCAATTGCAGATACTATGGTAACTCTCACAATTGGGAAATTAAACATCTGCTGGAGGTACCCATCTACTCTTGTTTGCTGTTCTATACAAATATTTTTATCCTTGTAACAGGCAAAGAGGCAAGTTCCTGTCTCTCCTTTGGGCATAAATTGGTTTCACAGTTCTGACCACACATCTTCTATAAAGCTTAAGTAAAACCATGTTTTATGAATCAAACTTGGTTTTGTTCAAGAACTTTTTCAATAATTTCAGTCACTATCTTTTTTAAAAGGTAAATATGTTTGAGAAGGTTATATGTGAAAGCAGCAGCCTTGTAAGTTTTGCTTCAAGGAATATCTTCCCACCATGCAAACTCAGTATTTCAAGGTTTCAGACACCTTCTCCCACTGTGCAGTTAGTGATTATTCAATTATTTCATAACTTGCTGTGTCTTAATTGACTATTTGAAGAGCTGACCTGTAATACTGAACTTCATTCCTTTGTGAGAAAATCTCTTGATTATTCATATAGCATTTTGTCTTTGTAGAGAAAGACCTTCAGAAAAATTAGTGGCGTTTTACTAAACTTTTTTTTGTGGCCTTCTGCAACTTACTGCTAGTCCACCTAGTCCAGGAGGGAATTATATCATTCTTGTGTGAATGCTGAAATCCAGAATGAAGTTTCCAGCATCACTCTACAATGTATAACGTATTTGGAAGAGCCAGAAGAAATCAGGCATGCTGTTGCAAACTAATAGATGTTTTGTGAACAGAATCCCTGAAAATTAAGGACCAGACTATTATATTCTTAGAAACTGTTGTTTCTTACTGAACAGAAAGGGTTTATTCACAATATATTTCTGCATAATATAGTCTCATGGTGACAATCTAATTCATGCATATGTAGTCTTTTCACTTGCTTCCTATTGGGACAAACAGTAATATAAAATATTTTATGCAACTGTTAGTATGAATGCTTCATGGAAAGTTGGAAACTCTCTTTATTATGAATGTGCAGTTCAAAACATTCAGTAATAACTACTATCACTGTTAATATCGGTCAGTTACTATGACTGTTGATCAGCCTGGCTATCAATAATACCTTTTTTTTGTCAATTGTCAAAAAGGGCAAAGAAAGGTCTCACGAAGAAAGGGAAACTAATGTATGTTAGCTCTGTAAATATTTTCCATGAAGGCAGTAATGTCCAAAGATTAATAATTGTTGATAATCTCCTTAGTAATGTGCAACTTGGTTTTTTTTTCAATGAAGAAGAGAACAAAAGTGTGAAAGCATGAAGCCTATTTCTTTGATGTTATGCAAAATCTGACTTGGATAACAGATGCTTTAATAGTGCTATAGAATCCTCCCTTTCTTACTGATATCTCCAGGAGAGTAATGTGAAGAGCATAATGAGTCTGACCAAAGTCCATCAAGTCTGGCATCTTATCTGCATCACTAGCTAATAGCAGATGCCTAGAAAAACTGTAGAAAGGGTTTATGTATACTTTTCATGATCGATCTTCTTTCTTCTAGATATGTGTGCCTAGGAGACTTTCTAAGCCAGAGGCTGTATTTTCCTTTTAAAATGCTCTGATGGATTTTTTTTTTCTTTCACTAATTTCTCTTTTTCTACAGTCTAATTGCTTTCTTGTTGAAATTAGTTGCACTAATTAGCTTCCACTGTTTAGTTATGCACTAGGTAAAAATATATCTTGTATTGTTTTGAACTTACCAGAAGAAGTAGAGTTTTGAGTAATGAAAACAGAGGAAAAAAAAAAGATGTTTTCTTACCCTTGTGATGCTGTGGACCTGTCCCACTGTCCCCTTCAGCAGCCTCTTTTGCAGACTGAAAAATTTGTCTATTTAGTTTCCCTGTATGGAAGCTGTTTCGTACCTTCAGTCATCCTTATAGTTCTTATCTACAACTTTCTGATAAGATTGTGGGTTTGAACTTGCATGCAGACTCAGATCAGACAGTGAGCATATGTCACTGTTTTTTCTAACTTTAATAATGTTAAACATTATGTTCACTTCTTTTGACTCTTATGGTTTTATGAATACATTACTTCAACACTCCATCTACTCTGTGATAGTTCTGAGTCCTAATAGGTAGCTTAGAGTGCATTGCTATGTGTGCAAGATTGGACTTCTCTTGTGTACCTGTGTCAGTTTCTCAGTATCACAGCATCTTTCTGCAGCTCTTCACAGAGCCTTTCTGTAAAGCAGGTGAAATGGCAGCTGAATCTACTGCATCCACCATGCAAGTAAATAGCCAAAGAATCTGCCGAAAGGTTTAACAAATACATTTAACATACCTTTTCCTTGCACTGTCTTTGATTACTGATAGTTTATATTACACTGTGTACTTTGATAACATGCACTTTTTGTCTTAGAAGCACAGAATTGAGTATCATTAGATCAGATTAAAGAGTAAATAATAAAATGGCTTTACCAAATAAGTATTTGTAAACTGAGGAAAAGAAGGAAGGAAGGAATAAAGGAAGAAGTGGAAGAAGAAGGGAAGAAAGGAAGGTTGGTGGTAGAGTCAGTGTGTACATTGAAAATACCACTAGTACTATAATTGATCTGATGTGATGTAGTTGTGAAGAAACACTGGCTTATATCAAATGAAAATCCACAAAGTATGACACAAAGATATTTGACTTGAAGAGCTCAATGCTGAGATAAATCAAAGACATTTAATAATAAACCTGTTTGTTGATAATGGTACTAAGAGGAGATTTGGGAAGTGTGAATGGGAGTGTCTTGTGTTCTCCAAGTGCTATGACTGTAATGTGGTTAGACTTTTAATATGTGGCCTTTGATGTTCTCTTTCCTGGCTGTAGTTGTTTTAATAGCCTACAGAATCAACATTTTATAAATGCAAACACAGAAAAATACCTGTTACGTCAAATGGCAAGAATCACAAACAGTATTTGCTTAAATTTTCAATAATTTGATTTTAATAAATGTGGTCATTCATCACCATATTATGACTATAAACTCTACAATGCACTGAACCTTACATTTATTTTCAAAGTACATTAATAGTTCAGTTTATTCTGTGACATTTAAAGAACATTGTTTATATGGACTAGATCACTCCAACTGACAGCCATACTGTGAATTATTCAGCTTCTTCGAGTAGAGATTACAATGACAGAAAGAAGATATTATAGTTACCGTGTTACAGCTGAAGCATGAAATGGCATTTGGCTGTCTGTCCAGTAAGCCACTGTGGAAAATTCAATTTTACAGTTTCTGCTACAAGAGCCATACTTTCAGTGTTTTTCGTATACATATGATCACATTCCTCCTTGAATAGGGAAAGTTGTAGATAACAGGTGCTAAGGGCATGACAGAGGTCAGCGCTTTCAGAATTTCCAGATTAAATCATACAGCTGTACTCTAATAACTAATACAGTGTGGATAGAGTAATAATTTATAGTTGGTTGTATAAAAAGTGTGGCATTGGCAAGGTTTTTTACTCTTCAGGACAGGAATAATTTTAAAATAGTTAAAGCTTGTTTTATCATAACTGCTTATTGACTAGTCATTTCAACTAAAATAAACATTGTTTTCAAATCACTACTATTTTCTCTGTCTTTTTATGTTTTGTATCAGAAATGTGCCTGTCAGATGAGATGTAAAAAAAACATGACATAATGCAGTCTGATGTGACATGAGTGAAAGCTAGCATTTTACAGTCCTGTCCTGCCCTTATCAATAGCCCTTCATAGTCTCCCAAAGGCATGTCCACTTCTTTTGAGCCATGCCAATCGCTTCCCTCTCAGATTTTGTTTCCTTCTGAAAGCAAGACAGATATGTAATGAATCTGAGCCTGTGTGTACAAAGTTGATCCTTCTCTCACTGACATCTATAGAATCCGTGTCATTGACTTCAACATGAGAATGACCACACTCTGGGACACTTCAATCGTTAGAAATGTGTTATTGTTCAGAAAGGCTAGGATCTCAGGATAAGACCCTTCCACCATCCATCAACCCCATACTTCAGCTATTTTAATTGAAATTAGATCCTTTGATTTTCACAAATATCAAAGCTTTTATTTTAGACCCAGTGAAAGAATAGGCAATGTTGTATTTTTACCTTGCCCAGAAAATTATTGGCATTAGAATAGTTATGGATGAAGAGCCATAAGGATATTTTCTATGAGTGGCGAATTAAAAATGTCCTAGAGAAACACATCTCCGCATCGTTTCATGGAAACAGTGACTATGAACATCAGAATAGCTCACAGGTTTGAGGGCATTTCTGCACCACAGACCTGGCACTGACATGGCAGATCATCCTACATTTCACCCACCTGGCACAACCAGCTTGAGCAGTGCCAACATGAATAGCTTCTCCTTGCTGTGCTTCTTCTGGCTCTCTCCATTTCCTGTCAGTCACAGGCTCCTGAGGATGAGTCAGTGATGCAGATGGCTTTTTGGGTTTGTACAGTATTTCATGTAAAATGAACATAACAGGGTATGTCTTGTAATATTCTTGCAAAGTGTAGATATCTTCTACCTATTTCAAATAGGCCTTAATCAAAGCTTGAAAGTTCCTTTGAGCAATCCAGTTCAGAACTAGTCCCTGAGACACTGCTTCTGTGTTGTCATGTACAGGCAGAGACTGGATGAAAAAGCTTGGAGGACCATAAGTTCAGTTTCTGCAATTTTATGTGCTTCATCTTTCATAAACAGTTCAATATTTGGGTAGTTTTTCAAATTGGTGTTTCAAAAGAGCCTCTACCATAACTGTATGAGAAACAATTATGTAGTATAGGCAAACCAGCTCTGAGAAGTACAGTATCTCATGAAATGTTGCATTGTTAGAAGAAATAATCTCTTTATATATGAAATATCATACATATCCTATTGCATGTTACAGAGTTCCAGTTTGCGCTATTGTCTAAGTTTCTTAATTTATTGTAATTCTATTGTGTAAATTTTTATTTCTGTAACTTATCTGAATCATGTGAATAGGCTAAATGTGTTTAATCAGTAAATATATATGTTATATACACTATTTAGAAAGTATTATTCTAGTCAGCTGCACCTTAAAGAAAACATTAATTGTATTTTTGTCACAGTTCACAACATTACTTGACATTATTTACAAATCTAAATAATTGTGTGAGATATACACAACGGAAAGCTTAAAACTGAAACACTGTATTTAGAAGGGGAGAAGTAAACCCTGACCTTATTTACATGCAGAAAAATTTTTTATTCTTTAGTCATTCACTCCAGTATGAACTGAGTGCATCAAATCAGATTGGCAGCATTTCGGCATCCATTTGAGTTGGTGTAGCTAAGGCCGAAGGACTTGGAACAATGCTGAATCACACAATTGTGTTTGTTGTTGTTGCGTCAAGATGGTGGTTAGCTACTTCGTTCTCAGCATTGCTGTGCATAAATGTCAGCTACTGACATGATGACTCGGGCGCGGGAGCTGCATCATGCTCCATTCCATCCCATTGCTCCATTAAAATCAGTAATTATTTTAATACCTTGTAAACATATCAGTAAGATACAAAACATAAGGTACTACATTTCCTGTGATCAAGATTATTAGAACATATAATTTCAGTTCCAGTCATGAAAATCTCAGGCAGCTGAACTTTGAATTTATGATTTCCAGGGAATCTGTGTCTGTTGTGTCATTTCCATGCTGGTAATGTCAATAGATGTCATAGGTTATATATATTTTGTGTGTGTGAATTTATTAATATCATACTCACAATGAAATTCATATTTTACACAAGCACATGTTGTCATGCTACCTGCATTTTGATTATATTTGACTTTGCTAATGCTGTAAAATGTTTCACTATGCTATATTGTTAATTTTTCATAGGATATTTTTTCTTACATATGCATTTCATAGGACAGTAGTGCCCCTATTCTGATTTATATAAAATACAAATCTAAATAAGAAGCACAACTATGTGCATGGAAATAATATGCCTGTCAAGAGGAATATTTCATTATTTCTTACAGTAGACCCATATAAAATATGATTTTTTATGTGAAAGCTAAAATTCTTCCTGCAAAATGCATTTGTATTAACAAAGGTGATTGTAACACTAAAATCTAATGCAAAGGCATCTGTTCTTTCTAAATCCAATTCTAAAAATATCTCTTCCATCTTTAAAAATGGAACATCTGTAATGACTGTTGAAGAATTTATTGCCACTCATTCTCTTTCCTCAAGTTATGACTAAGCAATCTAATTTGGAAGAGTGTATTTGTCCTTCTCAGTTGATGTCAGCTGACTCTGCGCTGGTAATTAAAGCACACTGAACGGAAAGGTTCTGTATTAGATGCAAAGAAATCATGAATTAAAGTACTGGAGCTTAACAAATTTGAAGCCTTTTCTGGAGTGAACCTGTGGTCATATGCAGCCAAAAAATGCTGGAAAGTCTGCTGAAAAACAGAAGTGATGCATGGAATGCGCTGCCCGGGGAAGTGGTGGAGTCACCATCCCTGGAGGTGTTCAAAGAGAGATTGGATGAGGCACTTAGTGCCATGGTTTAGATGATGAGTAGGTGTATGTGTTGTGTCATAGGCTGGACTCGATGATCTCAAAGGCCTTCTCCAGCCTTGTGATACTGCGATACTGTGAAGTGATAGCTGTCAGGGAAGAAAAGGCAGTTAAAGATGATGCTCATGGTGCAGTTACAATGGAACAAATGGATTTTTCCCAGTTTTCACAACTGTGTTTTTTGACAATATGCTCTTTTAGTAACAGTATAAAACCAGACTGCTTGAACTGTGTTATAATTCTCAGCCCTGTGATGTAGGCATCCATTGACAAAGGTGGTAATAAAAAAAGCTGCTGTCAGATCCTGATATGTGAGCAAGGCTGTCAGTGAAGTGGTCTGGGAGAGTGGCATCGATAAAAAATGACAGTCAAACTGACATTATGGAAGTGATCAGATTTTGTACAGACACTTAGCTTTTATGTTGCAGGAGTCTGGCAGAAGGGAAATAAAGAAGTCCTCCTTTCTAAGTAGTTCACCCATAGCTGAGTTGCTCCTATTCCATTGAAACTCAGAAGAGAGTTTGGATTACTGTCACAGTATTTCACAAACAATGAAATCTGCACTTTCCTTTTATTTACCTGAGCCCTACACTTTCAATCTACCAGCTGTTGCTAAGCAACTGTAACAGTAATAGTTATGTTTACCTAAAGCCTCAATTTATTTTACTTTATTTTTAAAAAGTAAACAAATAGAATTCACCCTGTTCTCAGTGATCTCCATCTGCAGAATGAGGTTACATCTGTGAACAGTCTTGTTTTAAAGGGCACTAAATCTGTCCTTAGCTCAGCGTTTTACAACATAGGATCTTAGAACTTTTTAAAACACGATCTCCTATGTATTGTAAATCTGGTATAAAACTTACATTGTTTTTCTCTATGTTTAATGAATTTTCTTTCCTTCATTTTGATGAATCTTAAAAACAGTTGGAGTAAATACAAAGGAGGAACAAAGAGAATTCTGAGAACTTTACTGGGCTAAAATCATTACTTTGGAAGGAAAAAGGATAAAACAACTTCATATAATCCACTTGTTTTTAACTAAGAACTTATTGTTTTGTTAAAAAGAAGGATTCTTCAAGCTGTAGCCTTGAAAGAGTGATTATGGTTTTTTAATTTTTGTCTTTACAAGCTAGTGGCACTGAATTGATGGTGTTGTAGACTGTTTTTTTTTTTAAAAAGGACATTAAAAGCCCTGAAAAAAAAAAGTTTTCCTTCAGAGAAACGTATTTTGCAGCATTTCATTTCCCCATTAACTGTGTGAATACTGATTTATTGGCCTTTTTGGACATTCCAGTATTGAAAAGGGAACATGAAATATCTTTTTCTCAACTTGTAATAGCAGTGTAATCTGGCTGATGTATAATATGTGTTTCAACATTGAGAACTTAATTAAAATAAACAAAAAACTTTAACATACCAGCATTTAAGATATTTTGCTGTGATACACAGCAGAGCTATAATTATGGCAGGATTTCTTCAGAACTACTTGCTGAATGGTAATGTTAATCTTTAACCTTCAGGACAATTTAATAACAGTTGGGTGCTGGATAAAGGCTTAAGTATATACAGGTAATAGTGCACAAAGCTATTTCCTGGCTCTCGGAGTACTAATCTCAGACTTTAAGAACACTAGCTTTTCTGTTTTATCAAACAATCAATTAATATCTATCCTGTGGCTAGAAGTAAAGTCTCAATTTAAAATGTTTTATAGACTGATTAAGTTGCAGTCACTTTGCAGGTGTCTGCATCAGAATTTAAGGTCATTACATGCATTCTAGCATTTAACAACTGTTTGTATAATGTGGATGGATTTAGTGAACGTCCTAGACTGGTCATAAACAAAAATTGCAGAGTTTGAGTGGATCTGTATTTAAAGGAAATTAATCAAAGTTTTGCAGTTCAGCTGCCATTTTTTCTCTGTTTTTAGCGTTACTTTCCAAAGTACAAAATATTTAATGATTCAGAGGTAGCTGATTTTCTTAGGGAGGGCTGAGTCCAGCAGCCAGCAGAGGTTATATTCCGTCTCTGTGGCCCAGATGCAGGCAGTGGCAAGGCTGAGGAGCTTGTCCCAGTAGATGCACGCACGCAGAGCGCACGTATACACCACACACAGATGTATAGATACCACTGGCTGCACAGATTAATGGAGATGGAAACACAGCACTCAAGTGAACTCAGGCAGCATCAATGGCCTCATCCTGTTTCCCCTTTCTGGCTGAGCAGGTTGGAGGTCCACTCACCCACCCACTCACCCACAGAGCTGATCACGATTCCCCTGGTCCCCAGTAACCACTCGCCCTGGGTCTTGTCCTTGGAGAAGAGCTCCTGGCTTCCTCTGTACATCAGCTGCTCACCAGCTCATATGGTTGGAGCACAGCCAGCACTTGCACACTCACTCACACACTCACTCACACACCTGCACTGGCTCCCAGTCCTGCACTGCAGCCAGACAGGCTCTGGCCCCACCTGGAGGTGGCACTTATTATCCCTCACTGAGGTGCCCCCAGTCACTGGACCCCAGGCACATGTGTCCACTGGCCCACAGTCCAGCCCAGCTGTTGACACTCTAATCTGCATTCACCCCACGGTGGCACCCACACACCTGCAGGTCCCTACAATCCCTGTGGGGGCACAGATAGACTGGACACTATTTACACATGAGCAACCCTCTTTGTCTCCTCGCTTCTCTATTTTAACCACAACTGTTTCTCCCAAATCATGTAAATCCATCCCTCTCCTCACCTCTGGCTGCGACTCTAAACATCCTATACTGTCTTGTGCAATCCTGAGACATTCTTTCCCAGCATCCCAGCAATGCCTGCGGTCCAGAAGGGCATCTGAGGCTGCCCATGGTGGTGAGTACCACACCTGGACACCAGGTGTGAGGCTGTCTTGGGACAGCACTGAAAGGCCTCGGGATAAAGGCATCCCTTCGAGTTCCCACCTGCCCTGGGGCCCCCTGTGCTCATCCAGCATATGGAGATATTCCTGCGAGGGACTGATGGCTCCTGGGATGGGCCTGGGAGGAGCTGGGCCAGGATGTACCTGGGCTTCCCCACCTGCCAATTCTCCCTCTGTGGTCCTTTGTGGGTTCACAGATGAGCTTTTATGACAGAACCTAACAGATTGTTATTAATTATTTCAGATCCTATGATTGTTAAACACTTTCTTTCTAATTCTCTTGAAATGAACTATTTTTGCCCGAGTCTTACAAAAACATACCTCATGACTAAATTTACACTGTTCTCATTTCACATTGGATTGGGACTGTCTGAATACGTTTAAGTACCTGTAGTATTGAAGCTTTGCGGCACCAATTCTTTCCAGTGTTGGAAGGTGATGGCGGATACAGTCAGCAGGTGCTGGTGCAGTGCAGACAGACACTTTGTGAGATCTTCGTGCTGTGGCTACTGGCCAGGGCATACTTCAGTTTTGCCAGCAAAGATGGTAGCTTGCAGTTGTGAATAAATCTACAGTGATACCTAAATTAAAAGGAATGTCGTACTTTCTGATTTGATAAATTCCTTGGAAAGTGCCTTTTAATGGTGCTGTGAGGTTTACTTAGTAATTGATTTTTAAAGGACACTTGAAATAGCCAAAAGCTGTTTAAATTGTCCTCAGAAAATAGTACCTTTGCTTCTGTACTAGTTTGATATTTCTGTTCTTGATTAAAGTTAATTTAGGAAATAGTTTTATTGAGTAGTAACTTTGTCAGAAGATGGCTTCAGGATATACTAATGAGGAAGTGACAAGGGTGCAGTGCAGAGCACAGCCGGTTGGTGGCAGGGGCTAGATGGGCCTTCAGGCCTGGGCAGAGGTGGGAAGCGCCAGGAGCTTACAGCAGACATCAATGAAGGCAGCACAGTAAAATGCGAATTGAAAGAAAAACAAACGGCTGCAACAAGGTATGCAACCCTCTACTTACATCTTACAGCTACCTACTGTTCCATCATCTCAATTGATGGTGTCTTTTTTTGTTCCATGTATGTATAACAGATCTTGCTTTATAAAGAATATTTGAGTTTTATCTTTGTTGTTAAAAGTATATTTGCAAAACTGTTGCTGTTAAGAGCTTTGCTGCTCAATGTGAAGTTTAAGTTGTGGCTAATACTTCAGTATCAAAGTTCCTGCAAGTGTGCACATACATGAGTTAGAGGAGTCACAACTGCAAAAGTGAGATGCTCTGGGGGTGCGAGAGTTGTGTGTTTGAATTTTCTGTGCAGGAGAGAGTATTAAAATCTGGGGGGTCTCACAAATAAGAATAAAAGAGAGAAGGTGGAGTTAGCGATTCATCCTACTGTTTATGCAAAGAAAGTGGTTAATGCTTTTTTGTGCAAACTGAGAGAGGGGACTAATCTGAAGGCAAGGTAGGTGAAGGCATGTGTATCAGTGAGATCCCATTAAGGTTTAGGGGCTGCTGGGCCCTCTCTGAAGGCTTTCCTTGAAATAAAATATGAGTATCCGAGAGCATTGCAGGCCAACATCATAGAACTGAAAAGTATTCTTCTTTTGAACACAGCTGGAGCAAGTAGCTTGCAAGGCTGCCTTGTTGGGCCATAGATACTCAGAATATGAAAGGAAGATTAATGAAGACAGCAAAAAATATGTTTGTTCTGCTGTTCCCATGTCCGAACTGTTCTTCATTGAAAATTGCATCAGTTTAAAGCGCTGAAAAGCTGATTGAACAGGTTATGGATTAAACAGACAAAATAAACAGTACTGTTATAAGCACCACATGCTATCTAGAGTTTAAAAGACAATCAAGGAAAAAATTGCTGCATTACTTATGTGGACTCCAACATCAATTCACTTGAGATGCCATCCCATAAAAGGGATCAAGGGGACTTAAGGAACTATAAGCTAGAACACCTGAAACTTGTGCTAGGAAACTATATTAAAGATGAGAATTGATTGACACATGGTTAAATATTATATATTGAAGAAAAATCAAGGCTTTATTTAAAAACTATGCTTTTCAAACCTATTGGAGTTCTCTTAATGAGACAGCTTTAATGTGAGTAAACGTGATTAGAATTTCCAAAATACGTTGAAAAAGGCTCTTATTAAACATCGTAAAGGAAACCAGGTAGAGCATAATAAAGCCTGCATATTGCTAAAAGTTTGGCTAAAAGTTGTGCCTCAAAGATAGGAGAAAATGACCAGTTTTTACAATGGAGAGAGTCATCATAGTATCACAGACAGATCTGTGCTGGTATTTTTAGCTTAGAGAAGAGGAGGCTGAGAGGAGACCTCGTAACTGCCTACAACTGCCTGAAAGAAGGTTGACGGGGTGGATGCTGGGCTCTTCTCACAAGTGACAAGTGATAGGACAAGAGGAAAAGGCCGCAAGTTGTGCCAGAGGAGGTTTAGACTGGACATTAGGAATAATTTCTTTACTGAAAGAGTGGTCAGGCACTGGAAGAGGCTGCCCAGGGACATGGTGGAGTCGCCATCCCTGGAGGTGTTTAAAAAATGGGTGGATGAGTTCCTTAGGGCCATGGTTTAGTAAGGAGACAGGCATGGTTGAACTCGGTGATCTCAGAGGTCTCTTACAACCTTGTGATTCTATGATTCTATCATCTGTGTTGTTCAGCACACTCATAAACAATCTGAAAAAGGGGGTATGCAGTGAAGTGCCTGCGATGATAGGAAGTTATGAGTTAATGAAGATGAGGATCAGTTGTGAAGAATTCCAAAACAAAGGCCTTCTGTGACCAAGTAAGGGAATGTAGGGTAGGGAATACTAAGTAGTTGATGAAATTCAGAGTACAGGAATGTGATGTGATGGACATAATTATAAATTGTAGGAAATCTACAAAAGAAAAAAATAAAACATAATAATTTCTAATTTCCCATGTAAAATGACTGTAATTCTGAAGGAAAGGAATCTTGGTTATAATATGTAGTCTTATAAAGAAGATTCAGAGAAAGGTGATAAACTGATGTTACAACAAAGAACAGCTATCTAAACTAGAATTTTTGAACTTGGAAAAAAAAAATAAGCTGGGACATGATAAAAGTCAATAAGGTGGTAAATGGCATGAAAGGCATCAATAAGGACATCTACGTGTTCACTTTTCATACAAAAACTTAGTAGGGCATCAAGTGAACCTAACAGATGGTAGCTGCTGAACAAACACAAAGAAAGATTTTTCATGTTTCAGGATTCCCTCTGTAATACACTAGAGATCCTATAAGTTAGTATCAACTCAGAGGGTGACTGGATGCGTTCATGGAAAAGAAATCTGTCAAGGGTCGTTAAACAGAAAGATGAGGCTACTCTGAAGATGCAGATTTTGAAGGGCAGGGTAGTTTTCTGGCAAAGTTCTTCCTAGGTACCTGCTTAGGCTTGCTGTTGGATTTGATCTGACTGAGCACAACTGTTGCTATTTACTTATTAAACTTACTAATAAGACTAGAACTCATATTAGAAGGGAGATATGATCTTGCTAAAGCTCTCTTCTCCGCCTCACTACTAGTCGCTGCATTCCCATGTAGCTACAGAATGGAAGATGCTACTCACAAGAAGAACAAATGTGACTGCATTTTCATTATCATTGTTGTTCAAAATATCTTTAGCATCACGGACTTTATAATAGTTAGGTTTCGTGCATTTTATAGTTTGCTTGTTCAAAATAGATATAACTTGCAAAAATTATTTTCTATGTAAATATGTGCATGTATACATAACACAAATACATCTGTATATATTTATACATATAGCAAGTCTTCTTTCTAATACTTTATGAACTATAATGAGAAGAGGTTGTCTTCTTGTTTCTTTTAGAAGCATTTGAAACTTGAAAAACTTGAAAAAAACCAATGAATCTATACTTTGCTAGATTTAATAATTAGATACTTGTAAATGAGGAGGTAAAGGTGGGAGGATGATAAACATAGTCATGTTAAATGGAAAATATTTTTTAGGGTTTCATTTTGTGAAGTTTATTCAAGTCTTATGACAAAGCAGTACTTAAATTCTACCAATTCTTAGAAATCCTACCACCCATTTGACCTCAGCATTTAAGGCAAAATTGCAGTGTTTTAAACTTTCCTTTTCACTTAGGAGTCACAATTGAGAAATGTTGAACCTGAGCAGGTGCAAAAAGGGCTGGCATGGGATATGCAAAGAACCTTTCTAAGATAAAATAGGGCTGAAATCAGTGTAAATAATTTTTGAGTACAAGCCAAGAACATCAGTTTTCTTAAATTACACTTTTTATATAATGAATTTAAAATAGCTGTCCTGAAATATCTTCTTACAGACAACATATGACAGAAAATTAATGCTAACAGCATGGTTTATATTCATATAAACAACGATGTAATCTCGTAGTAATAAAATTTTGGCAGTCTAATGCACCTTTAATATTAAAGTAATTCAGTGTATTCATACTGTACTCAATCATTGATTACACATATTGTGAAAAACGGCAACTTTTTTTTCGTTTGGCACAAGGGCCAGAGCTAAAGTTAATTGCATGGGTAGATCTTCTTTTTAGGGTGTATTCAATCATATTCAGCCTGCATTCTCTTTTGTGCTTACATTCAACCCAGCAGAATTACTGAAACTCTGCTGATATTAGTATTCTTTTAATATTTGCTTGTCTGTCCGGTTTCTTCACTTTGTTGACACTTTCTGCTATTAAGCCACCCATAAGAAACAAAATTTTCTTAATTGATCTTATCAATAGCCTCTTACTGGTTTGTGGTGTCTCTGCAGTCCGAAACTGCATTTTTGTGGGATATTGCATTGCTAGTTCCTATCCAATTTGCTGCCACCTGTCACTCGAGAAGTCTCTTCATTCTTGCTTTCCAAGTATATCCTCCTACTGAATCTCTCTTAAGTCATTTGATGCTGAGTTACTCCTTGGCAGAGGTTTAACATTTGACAGTTCTGAAGGTTTTAGACTTACAAACGTCGACAAAGTAAGCATTAGACGGGTAGCAGCTGGTCCTTTTTTCCCAATACTGAAAAAAATAAAAAAAATTAATGTGCTTAATTTCTTAACCAGGCAGGGGCAGACCTAGAAGGCTGTCAGTTTTCTGGGCCTGCACAGCTCTTTAAGTCTCTATAAGTATTGCTTATTTCAGAAGAGAGATCGTCTTTGCAGTTGCCAGGGTACAGCAATGAGATTGCTAGGAGTTAACCATGTATCAGATTTCTTCTAGGATTTTTATTGGGGTTTTCACAGAACAGTATGTAAATAAGCATGTATTTGTATATAGGCATATAAAAGTAAGAGTAAACCTAAATAGCATTTCACAGTAATCATTTTCCTTTATGGTTCTCCTTTTCCTCATGTTTCTTGGGTACAAAGTGAATAGGCAGTCTATTTATTAATTGTTTCAGAAATGGAGGGTTATGTATACAGGAGAGCAAAAGCCAACTGGAGAAATAAAGGGCTGTTGGTGGGAAGAAATTATTTAAGTTAAACGGGAATAAACTGCTGGCTGCCTTGTTTATCATCAAAGTTTGTTTATTTTCCCAGAGAACAATGCACAATAACTTGAATCTGCAGCAAGGAGTACAAAACACTTTTTGGAATAAAACTGGGAGCAATCACTGTCAGCTGCAAAAATTTCTGTGAGCCGGTAGCAAGCACCTCTGTTAGGAGGCTGCTATGGTAATTTTGGGGGTAGGAGGGCTCCCCTATTCACCCCAGCAATATTCAGTTTTACCTTAAGGCAGCTGACTGGGCCCTCTAAGAGATTGGGGTGATAATTTGTTTGTCTCCATGGAAGTCAGAAATGTAGTTAACATATTACATTTGCATACACAATCACATATGTTCTCTTATGTTCTTTATACACAAGGATTAACATAAAAATCTGCTCCTAAGGGGTGGTTCTGTCTTTGGTAGATTCCAGATGAATTGCTAAATTGCACTTGATAGATCTCCTCTTTCAAATCGACCCTTTCACACCAAATGGTAGAAAAGCTGCTGTGCGGCACAGCTTGCAGAGGGTACTTGATTGACACAAACCAGCTTCTGGATGTTGATGACATGAAGTACCTCATTGGAGTATTAGGGCGGTGGGATGTCACTGTAATTTTCCTTTTCTGTTTTCAGAGCATTATTTCTGTAGTAATTAAACGATTTTAAATTGCTTGCAATGCTTGTTTGACATTTCTCCTGTGGTTGTGGGAAGGGCAATACAATGCAAAGTATCTGCAAGAATGTTGACAAGTCACAGTGAAGAGTACATTGCTGGAACTTTCATGCTAAGTTCATAGCGTAATGGATTCCTTCTTCGGGAATGTTTAATAATACCAATGTCTTAGTAAAGTAATGTGAATCAATTGGTAGATATACTAGAGAAGATTTTTTACTTTAAAGGCCTCCCGAATCCCCTTCCTGAATACTTTTTATTTTTTTCATTACAGTTTTTTAATATCTGAAATTTAGTAGGAAATGATTACTTATTAGTTCTTTATTTTTAGCAGCAAATCCCTTTTATTAAATACATTTTATTAAGATTTAGGAAACTCCCACAAGTATTTGACAGCACTGCTCTGAAAGATTCAGTCTCAGAGACCTACTGCTGGGAAGTTAAAAATAAAATTGCAGCCTGAAATATTTTTCTGGTTGAGATATAACAATAAAATGCTGGGATTATGCTTGTTCAGGAGTGCTTAAAATGCATGTACTAATCCAAGCATTAAAGTGCACAGAATGTCCTTAAACTTTTCTCTGTTCAAATATTTCATTAACACTTCTCTGCAGCCTCTGAGCCAGTGCAGCTATTGTGTGTGGGATTAACAAAATCAAGCAGGAAATTAGCAAGAGTGTGCATTGTAAGTCAAGGTTTCTTGCTAAGGACTTCCCATTAATGAGCTACCATAGCCTCAAAAGGTCTGTAGGATCTACAAACCAGCCACGAATGCCTGCTGGGTAAACCCTTAGTGTTATTTTTTAAGAATTCTAAAAGAAAAAAAATTAACACTTGCCTCATCACAATACACATGGCACTAAACATGTTACACCACAGATATTTCACTGCATTTTTGAAGTATAGAAATCTTAATGTTGGTTGTAACAGAATATGTAATACATGTGTGTCTACATTTTGTTCTCTGTGTTAAAAGTATGTTTCAGAATAACAAAAAGTCTTATACTTTAATATTTATAGAAAAACTTCATAAATGGTATTCACCAAGAAGCTTTGAACATTCTCTGACATTAAAACTATCAGTCTGTTGAATTTATTGCATCAAGGCTGAAATTTCACATTTGCTTGAATAAGTCATACACTGTTAATACTACTTAATCTCAAATAATGATTCATTGCATATAAAGATGGTAGGTGTGTCAGAAAATGCAGTGGTGGGGAATTTAAATACAAAGGGAAGAATTGTATAAATGCAATTTTATGTGATATCTGTAATCTAGAAAAAAACCCCACAACTTTACATTCATGTATGAATATATACTGGGGGAAGGAAAAAACCATCAAAATGCCTATTTTGCTTTCTTTTGTTTCAGGTCAGAATTGTGGAGGCTTAGTACAGGGACCAAATGGTACTATAGAAAGCCCTGGATTTCCTCATGGTTATCCAAATTATGCGAACTGCACGTGGATCATTATCACAGGAGAACGTAACAGGATACAATTATCATTTCATACTTTTGCCCTTGAGGAAGATTTTGATATTTTGTCAATTTATGATGGACAGCCACAGCAAGGCAATTTAAAAGTGAGGTAAGGTGCCTTTTTTATTTATTGATTTCTTTCTGAATCTCTCTCTTTTTACCTCTCTCTTTCTCTCCTGAATATACATTCTGATATTGTGTTACATCTACATTGTTTTACCTTAGTTCTTCTCAAGCCAAGAGGATAGCGGTACTCCAAGATCTCACAGTAAAAGGCTTTAATACAGGTTTCACATTCTTATGGCCCGAGCTCGTTTACCAATAGCTTCAATCGCACTAAAAGTTTGCACAGTTCAAGGTTGGTTTTGATAAAGGCACTGAGCACAGGGATATCCCACGTTGCAGTAGCAATTCAGAGTTGGTCCAGGGATCCTTATCTGAAGGCACCTCTACCTAATTTTCAAAGAATTCTCACGGAGATGGCCCTTTACTTTTCCGCTGTGCTTACAGTATTTGAATCAAAGGTTGGGTGTGCTGCTAACAGTGTCCCAGGGTCTCTCACCAAACATGACACAGAAGAAATGATGGGTGATACAGTATTTCATTAGACACCCTCTCCTTAGTGAATGTTAGGTAACCTCTATAAACACTTTCCAGATTAAATCCTTCAGGTGACTATTCCCTGCCTTGCAGATGAGTTGATCTGTAAATTGTTTGACTCTGCCCAAACTGAAATTCTTCTACATCTCTAAGTAAATACAACTATTAAGCAATTAAGGAACTTTAAAAGTCAGAAACTAGGGTGTCTTATATGTCCAAATACCAATGAGGTTACAAAGAAGCTTTTCAGAACTTCAGATTTCGGTGCATTAATCTAATTGTTCTGGGTTCCTCAGTCGTTTGCTGGATTTGGACTGCAGAGCTGGAAAGCAAACATTGCTACCAGTGCAGCTCTGACAATTTCTATTCAGGCATGAGATTTATTGAGCACTGTGAAACACTGCTGTCAGTTCTATTGCTGATTACTCTTTTACATGCTGCTGATGTATATTATACTGCTAAAGCAAATGTGGGAACATCACCAATTTGTTCCACATTTTAGTGGGTATCATCACATATTTTTGACAAGAACAACATTCTGATTGATTGTTGACTCAGTTCAAAAAGTTTTGAAAACTATGAAAGGTACACAGCTACTGATGCTTGAGTTGCTCGGTATATGTGGTTGGTTTACCGTACTTAATTGACCTTTAGTACTTGTGTCATCTTTATACAGGGATTAATATTTCTTTTTCAGTCAAATGTTTTTAGTATCAATAGCTAACATGCCTGCTTGTTTTCTAGTAGAAAATTGTTTCAAGGAAGAGCCCTAAGTGATGATCTCTTCATATGAGCGTAGGAGACAGCAGTTCCTAAGTATGATCTTGATACCACTGAAGTAATTGTAACTGCCACAGTAAAATAAGGATTTCATTTCTAACTTCCAACAGTGGAGCGCATATTTTATTTATCCTTTCTTTTATATGTCAACTAGTTACTTTCACAAATAACATTACGAGAAAAAAAAGCATGTTTGTTGGATTTGCAGCATGCAGGTTAAAAAAACAATTTGAATGACAGGTTTCTATTGACATATCTTATAGCCTGTGACATACCCTTTGCTGCACAAAGCAAATTCAACAGTGTACATTCTACAATTGCACATTTCAAGAAAACTCACTCAGTAGATATTGGAAAATTACAGACATGTTTTATTAGCTGACAGCATGCAAATGCATGAGAGCATTTCAGAACTTCTGCTTCAGGATATGCTCTTTTTTGCAGATAAAAGTACTCCACTAGATTTGGGGTAATTATATTTCTTTAGCCATCATTCAAAATCTATAGGTATTCCTTAAAAATAATTATTTAAGTATATAGCTCTCGTACAATCATAGAAAAATAGAATGGTTTGGTTGAAAGAGACCTTAGAGATCATCTAATTCCAACTCCCTTGCCAGGGTTGCTCAGAGCCTCATCCAACCTGGAACTGAACATTTCCAGGGATGGGACATCCACAGCTTCTCTGGGCAATCTGTTCCAATGCCTGACCACCCTCACAGTAAAAAATTTCTTCCTAATATCTAATCTAAATCCACCTTCTTTCAACTTAAAACCATTACCCCTCATCCTATCACTACACTCCCTGATAAAGAGCGCCTCCACATCTTTCCTGTAGGACCCCTTTAAGTATTGTAAGGCTGCTATGAGATCTCCCTGGAGCCTTCTCTTTTCTTGCCTGAACAAATCAAACTCTTTCAGCCTGTCCTTGTATGGGAGGTGTTCCAGCGCTCCGATCATCTTCATGGCCCTCCCCGGGACTTGCTGTAACAGAGCCATGTCCTTCCTGTGTGAATACACTACTCCAGGCGAGGTCTCATGACAGCAGAGTAAAGGGGCAAAATCACCTCCCTACTGGTCACACTTCTTCTGAAGCAGCCCAGGATATGACTTGCTTTCCGGGCTGCAGGTGCACATTGCTGGCTCGTGTTGATCTTCTCATCCACCAGCTCCCCAAAGTCCTTCTCTTCAGGACTACTCTCAACGCATTCTCCGTCCAGCCTGTATCTGTGCTTGGGACTGCCCCGACCCAGGAGAAGGATCTTGTGCTTAATATTATTGAACTTCATGAGGTTTGCACAGGCCCCATCCTATTAAGGTCCCTCTGGATGGCATTTCTTACCTCCAGCACGTCAAATACACCACACAACTTGGTGTCATTGACAGACTTGCTGCAGGTGCCCTCAATTCCGCTCTCCTTGTCTGTGACAAAGATGTTATACAACATCGGGCCAAATACTGACCTTTGAGGAGTGCCACTCAGCACTGGTCTGCATTTGGACATTGAGCCATTGACCACAACACTTCAAATACGACTGTCTAGTCAATTCCTTATCCACTGAGTGGTCCATCTGTCAAATCCGTACCTCTCCAATTTAGAGACCAGGGACAGTGTAAAATATTTTGCCTAAGTCCCAGTAGATGATGTCAGTTACTCTTCCCTTATCCACCAATGCTGTAGCCCCATCACAGAAAGCTACCAGATTTCTCAGGCATGATTTTCCCTTAGTGAAGCCGTGCTGGCTGTCACCAGTCACCTCCCTATTTTCCATGTGCCTCAGCAGAGTTTTCAGGAGGATCTGTTCCATGATCTTGCAAGGCACAGAGGTGAGACTGACTGGCCTGTAGTTCCCTGTGTTTTCCTTTTTCCCTTTTTTAAAAATGAGAGTTATGTTTCCCCATTTCCAGTCAGTGGGAACTTCACCAGACTGCCATGACTTCTCAAATATGATGAATACTGGCTTACAAACTATAATGATGAAATAATATTCATCCCATATTTTTCTATTGTATTTTTCAGCTGCTAAAGCAAAATTGGTTAAAAATTAATGCTACATTCAACTAGTATAACTGTGCTACTTGTAGGACCTTTTCATATGCTAAATGTGCACCAGGATACTTTCTCTCCATATTGATTGTAAAACCCAAGAAAAAAGAAACATATAAAAGATATTGAAATGACAAGGGAAAGGAATAAACTGCTTTTAGTTGTTTGCGTGGAGGAAGAACAGAGAAACAGGTAGTTATAAGATGTATATGAACTTCTTTGGTTAGTGCATTATTAAAACATATACTGATTTAAGGGATAAATTACACGTGGTAGCAATCATAGAATCATAGGTTCATAGAATCATAGAGTCATCTGGTTGGAAAAGACCTCTGTGATTATCAAGTCCAACCATACCTGTTCCCTTACTAAACCATGTCCCGAAGAAACTCATCTATCCATCTTTTAAACACCTCCAGGCATGGCGACTCCACCACCTCCCTGGACAGACTGTTCCAATCCCTGACCACTCTTTCAGTGAAGCAGGTTTTCCTAATGTCGAGTCTAAACCTCCCCTGGCTCAGCTTGAGGCCATTTCCTCTCGTCCTATCTCTTGTCACATCACAACTTCCTTTCAGGCAGTTGTAGGCAGTGATGAGGTCTCTCCTCAGCCTCCTCCAAGCTAAACAACCCCAGCTCCCTCAGTCGCTCCTTGCAGGACTTGTTCTCCAGCCCCTTCACCAGCCTCATTGGCCTTCTCTGGATGCGCTCCAGCACCTCAATGTCCTTCCTGTAGTGAGGGGCCCAAAACTTAACCCAGCACTTGAGGTGCGGCGTCACCAGTGCCGAGTACAGGGACACAATCACCTCCCTGCTCCTGCTGGCCACGCTGTGTCTGATACAGGCCAAGATGCCATTGGCCCTCTTGGCCACCTGGGCACACTGCTGGCTCATGTTCAGCCGCTGCCAACCAACACCCCCAGGTCCTTCTCTGCCAGGCAGCTCTCCAGCCACTCTTCCGTTCTTCCAATCATACGATATTATGAGGTATGTAATAAAAAAGTTGAGAAATAAGATAGCAACAAGAATAACAATATAAACAAAAGTTGAAATGCTAAAAAAGTGCTATTTTACATCTTCCTATTTTTCTATATAAAACCCAACTAACATTCTGTCATTCCATTTAATTACTGAGATATGTGGTCCAAAATTGTCCTTAAAAAGATTGCTACAGCTGCTTTATTTTTATCCCAGTAAAGTTCACGGAACACAAAACTATATTTTATATGTGTGTGTGTATAAAAAAAAAGAGAAATAGTGAAATTTTAAGACTAATGCTACCTGTTATAATAATACTTTGTAGGATACTGTAGCCTTATTTCTGTAAACAAACATAAAGTTAGATAATTAATTTCACCATATATTAGAACCAAAACAGATGTCTCAGTTCTATGTTACTGAAGAAAAACTTATCATAAAGCTTAACTATTGTTGTTATCAGCTGATAGAGAAAGATTTTGAAATACAACCAAATTCTAATTAAGCTGGGAAAAGAGGCGACACGTATTTTTTATTTACATTTTAAATTGTAAAGGAATTGTCATTTGTTATAAGCAATTAAACATCAGCACACAGTGTTCATGTGGATGAAACTCTTGTGGAGAAGAGATGCAAGTGTGGTGCACTGAAACAACAAAGTTATTACTCAGTTGTATTTCTTGTCTATTGATTCTCTAACTGAGAGTTGCATTCAGTAGCTCAATGCAGTTTAGGTGCTAACAAATACTTATTTTGACTTTTTTCTTTGTTGTATGTTTCATATATAATAGTAAATGGTAATATTTTTAACTAGAAATGAGTAATGTATCAATGGGACATAAGGAGTATCGACAGAGGCCAGCTCTTACGAGGCTCAGTGTATAGGTGTGAACGGACAGTACTGGCCTATTGGCATGGGTACTGCAAATACATGTGTTACCTTGTATGAGCAAGCAAATTCAAAACTGGCATTTCAAAAGTAATTTCAGTGCTGATTGTACTACACACCTATCTTCCACAGCTGGGAAGAAAAAAAAATGCTCAGTAATCTTAGCATAAGTCTTGTCACAGTGGTTTTGCTATATGCGGAATTCCTGAATAGCAATTTCATAGAGAGGTACAGGGAAACCGTAACAGGACTGAGTAGATAGGAGTGCCTGTATCAAAACCTCTGTTGCTGCAGAGGTGAGGTGGGGTGTGAATGGGGTGTTATGACTTTGGACTGAAAATGTTACAAATACGATGAAGTGAGACTGTATTTGCGATTGCCTTCATCTTGGTTTATGGTCTGAGAGTCCACATTTTTTTTTTTTTTTGTCAAATATAGGTAAATACTGTAACTTCTGTATTAAAGTACTTGTTTGTAAAAGCTACTTTTTTTAGTATCACACAGTTTATTTAAGAGTTAGTTATGGAGGATCTTTGCAATACACTCTCAAACAATTTTTAAAATAATCAATTAAATCTTTCAGGCATTCCTGAAAAGCTCTTAACAATAAAGTTCAACCAATTTTGTTTTTTCTTACACAGAAAAGCTGCTCATTAAGTTGTATTATATACACTGATGGGAAGACGTAAATGTAGACATAGGCGTAATTTTTGTTGTGTACACATGCAGCTCCCAGTAATGGTTCTTTTGGGCATACATTGTATATATACTTAGGAAACGTATCTGCTTGCCTTCACAGTTTCTCAGGCCTTCTAAATATTATTTAGTTTGTGGCAACCTTGATGATAATATAATAGATGATATTTGTTCACATTAGTTGAAATAAAAATTTTTTGGATTAATGGAGCAGTGATGCAAATGATGGAAGTTACTAATGGAGTGTGCAAAAAATAAAGCTTGCCAAAACTTTTCTGACAGGCATATATCCAATGTATGTTAAATAGCAACATGTTCCCTCTGCTTTCTTGAATCAGGTAGAAATAATAGGAATTAAATATGAATTCTTCACCATATTCACTTTTTCCTGTCTCCAGCAAGCAAACCATATGTATGTTCTACAATTCATAATCCAAGCATGGAGGTAAAAATGTTCAATGAATTGAAAATTCCAGCTCCTGTTTACTATTAAACTTCATTATCTTAACAACCCAAATTTGTGTTCAACATGTTTTAAAATTTCATGTTTATTTCTTCAGAAGACAAATTCTATCTTTCTTCTCTCCAGGATCAAGAGAACAGCAAAACGATGAGGGAGTGATTGGCTTACCTACAGAACTGCTGACACTGCAGCAGCAGCTTTATGCACTTTACAGATCTTTTATTTCCATTTTTTTTCCTTCTCATGAAGGAGGAAAAAACATAATTTTCTACAAGTTGATTTCAATGTATAGGTGTTTTGAGCATGTGTGAGCTGATGATTTTGTGAACAGTGTAGGAATGAGTATAGCACTCATTTTTTTTTCCAGCTGAAGCTTATCTAGAACACAGGACAAAGTAACAAAAATGGAGCTAGTTTCAAATTTTCAAAAGAAGCTTATTGAATAATTTCAGCAGGATATTCTGGTATTTTGTACTTCTGTAAGAAAAGGAAAAATATTATCATATGTGTATGCAAAGTGATTACCGAGTTCCTTCCAGTAGAGATGCTTATCAATGGCTGTTGTTCCCCTTTTTATATTTAATCAAATTTTTCATGGCTTTTTCACCTATTAATGTATTAGGAATTAGGGATCATTTATAGTAGGGACTAAATTGTGGTTTGTTTTATATTATGTAGCTGATTTAGGAAAGAAAGGCAACTACGACTTGATCAGCTAGATGCTGGCAGATAGTTTCTGCCAACAGCAAAAAGAGATTGCATTGGAAGGAAAGATAATTTGTGTGTGCAATACTGGCAGGTTCAAGCTCACATATGGCTTTTTTTAAAAGAGGAAAAAAAATAACAACCCTATTCTCAAAATGTTTAGCTTCCCAATTCAAAATCCTAAGTTTAATAATTTTGTTGGTAAGCCTACATGCTAAAAAGATTTAATGGAAATTTTGTTAAATATAGGGTCAAATAAGGAGTCTTCTTACTAACAACAAACTACTTCACCAAGAATTATAGGCCATATTCATTACATGGTTTAAACTGATACTAAATAATAGTCAACTGTAAAAGAACATAAGGCTTCTTTTTTTCCAGAAGGCATGGGCTATTTTTTCAACTTTCGCCTCAGAAAATTAATTTCACAATTACGGTACTATTATTTGTTGGAAAAAACCTCCCAGATTTATTAAACAAATTGAAGCAATTAATGAATTTATGCTAGAAAATTCTGCATCAGTTCTTAAAGCTTTTGTAATGTAGACATTTATGTCAGCATGTTTTTATTTGAAAAATGAATATGACTCTCACCATAAAGAAAATGTAGCTGTGTAAAATTTCTCTATCCCTTGTGGATGTGGATTTCTTTTCTATTTTTTCATCTGAAACTGACCATAGTGCATCTTCAGAGAATTTACAGGTCTTGCTTCGTTGCTTCTTTCGTACTTATCAAACTGGACCTGTATAAGTGACAGCAGGGATTTTGTACATTTGTTTGTAGTGTTTCACCATCAAAAGTATTGCTAGTAACGGACTCGGAAGCTGATAGTTGAGATGTGGCTCCATAAATGTTAATTTCTACAGTTTTAGATACTTTAGCATATGTTAGACTATCTTACTTTTTTGTATCTATACAACTAAATTTGATTTAGGGGATAATAAAAAAAATTATATATAAACACATTTCTAATAAAGCAGAGAAGCATTACTCAGTATTATATATATACCTTACACTAGACTGCTGAGAAAGACAGTTTATTCTTTATGATTAGGTTCAAGTGTTTCATGACAATGTTTTCAACCAGTTCTTTGATGTCATATGAGGTGTACATTTGTCTCCCTTGTTATTTGTTATTGCATACGGATATATTTGAAATAATTAGTTATTCATCTTGAAATAATCATATTTATGGTCATACTGAGCCAAAAAATATGCATTGCTTGATTTTCTATTAGTTATTTTACAGAACAGAACACCTTGGGTATACATTATCTAGTATTTAAGCTACAAAATCACAGAAAATGGCATTTTGCCAGCGTGGATATGGACATGTATGAATCTGAGTTTCAAAAAGCTCAATTTACATCTTTTATCTGAAATCTCAGAATGTTACTTCAGTATTAGACAAGTATACATGAAATGTCTTCACTGATATGATGTCTGCTTGTTGTGTACAGAGCATGCATGATCTATGATATTTTATGAAAATCCTCTTTGATTCTGTCAGACTGATGAGTTTGTAATAGAAGAACAAATACTTTTAGATTTTTTGAACACACCCTGATGTTCCATGCTTTTTTTGAGAGAGTTTTATTTTTTATTTTCCCTTCATTTGTGATAGTTTCTGAAGTCTCAAACCTCTCCAATGTTTGGCATAGTAACAATACAGTTTCACAGTATTACAAGGTTGGAAAGGACCTTTGAGATCATCAAGTCCAATGTATTTTGGCACTTACTTAAATATGATATTTTCTCATAAGCTTTCGCATTCATTTTAGTCTCAAAACTCATTAGGAATGGGATACTGGAATACATTAAGAATGCAGATAAACACAATTTGGGGAATTAGAGCTCTTAAAATGATGCATCTTAAAAAATCATTTAGTGTACCTTTGTGATACAATTGACACCAAAAATTTCAAACAACTTAAACAGGCGATAACATTCACTCGATTGCTGTTTGTGTAAGGAGTTTTACTCTTAAATACACTAGTTTTTGACAGCTAGGGCAACTGCTTACCTTTATTATCTGTCACATAAACATATTACACAGGCAGTGTACAGAAAGCAGTTTTACATCAGTCTTTCTGCATCTCTCATCTTGTTCAAAAAGAGACTCCTATTTATTTTAAATGATACGTATTGAAATGACGTAATTATGTACAGAAACACTGCTGATCAGCATCCCTAAATGCTGTGCATACAATGACTATTACAACATCCCTTGGGCAGAGATCAATCAGTTCTCTTTTCTTATATTCTGACTGCAAGCTAGTAATTAAATTATAGGCTATAGAAAATTAACACTCCTCAATGAAAAGAAAACTCAGTTCTCAAAATCTGACTCCTTTTGAGATTTGTTATTGTACATCCTTATTTTGTTTTTTTTTCAGAGTTTCTATATAACTGTGATGATAACTTCTTAATCAGTACATAACCTGTAAGCTACAAAGAAATTTTGACTGCTTCTTTGTTTTAGAGGAGAAAAACATATTTTAGCTGTTAACTGGGTAGCAAATCTAAGATAAAAAAAGCTTTATAAAATGTAATAACTGGTTCACCATAGTTCTGATCCATGCAATTAGGTTAAACTGTGAATCATGTTCTCTTGCTGTCTCTGGTAATTACCTGACTGTCTTAACAGAGTCTTTTGGTTGTAGCATAACCTGATCTTGAGTCAGCCTGTGCTGGATCAGGACATAGCAGTCATGGGACGGATACAGCGTCATAAATGTTCAGACGTTGGAGAGGAACTCTGCAATTTCTCTGCTCTGAATTGCTGCAGTGGAAATTCAGCATCCTCTCCTCTGTGAGCCAGTCACACACAATCAATTCCTCTAGTAAAACAAATTTTGGAGACAAGCATTCTCATAACCTTGCAGCCTCTGGTATTACTCAGTTTTCATCCTGTTCATATTCACAAGAGCTTCTGCTGACATTATTAGGGGCCTTGGTTTTTGACAGTGATGTTTTTCACACTTAATGGATACTAAAATTTACTTCTGCTGAAGTTCTGGATCATTCCTGTGCTCATACTTTCATCTGAGTGAAAACTCTGTGTTTATCTCCATTGGACTCAATAAATTTATTAAGAAGATTAAGAAGACTAGAATCGCAGATAATGAGAGTGACACTGATCAAAAGGGAAGGCAAATTTTGATAATAGGTTCAATACCACTTAGCACGGAACAAAACCTTTAGAAGACTTCTTACTACTGTTGACGTACTGGTGTACGGGGTGACAACCCAGAAATAAGGGTGGGAGGAAAGAGAAAGTGGGGGATAATAGAAGCAATGTGTTAAAAAGATTATAAGTATGTTAAACCATGCATTTAGGCACATATACTTAATTTAACTCCTCCACAGAAAGACTATAATTTTGTCTCTGCCACGCCTACTGTATGCATCAGGTGGGTCCGGACTGGTTTTTCCTATTTTATTGCAGAATATACAGCTGAGCTGTATTAATTTTGCTTAAAAGTATACAAGAACGGGAAATCTGGTTGAGAAGTCCTCATTTGTAGTACAGTAGATTTATTATCAGTAAAAAGTAGGAGGTTTTTCATGTAAAATTTTTCATGGCAACTTACTTAACTTCAATGTGTCTTTCAACCAAAATAGCCACAACAAATAGGTTCGGAAATTTGCTTGAGAGGCACAGAAATCCAAATTTAATCTCCTGAGTTGCCTGGTTGCTGTGAAAGGTTTAATGGTAACGTCTGTCTGGGTTTCACTGTCTCCTTTTGGAGCTGCTTTACTTTATCTGAGTGATTAACCATTTATGGTATCAGAAAGAAGCAGTGATTTGGTGCCATATTGCACTAAGGATTCTCTGGGACTGTAGGTGAGACTGATTGTTCCTATGGCTTTTTCAGGTAAAGTGGAAGCTTGGGCCAGAGGGCTGTCCTGGCCATGGAGCTATAGACTACTTTATGGTTGGATTTGTCTTTATTTTTTTAAGAAAGACTATGCAAGACCTGCTTTTTTTTTGTTGTTTTGTTTGTTGGGGTTTTTTTGTGAGGTGGAAAACCATCTTTACATTGTGTAATTACCTCCAAATCCTCCTAAATTTAAAAATCCTTTAGCCCCAAGATGGATTGCATTGCTGTAAGTGAACAACTGCAAATGATCTCTGAGTTACAGCTTTCCTGTTACTTGCTGAAGGGATGGGTCTAATGCTGCCAAAGACGTTGGAAACACTTCTTGCTAATAACAAAGTGAGCTTAAGAAGCTCAGAAGCACATATCCCAAATATCTCACCAAATATTTGGACTAATAGGCCCTTCATGAGTTTACATTTCTTTCCTGGGCATTGATCTGCTTTTCCCACAGAAACAGACAATTAATTTAGTTTACTCAGTGAGCATCTTACCTAATGACTCCCAGCTTCCCTGATAGTCAATACAGAGAAAGAGGCAATTCTAGAGTAATTTATCTAATTTGTGTTACACATTAATTTTAGGTTGAGATTAATTATACCATAGAAAAGCTTATTCTCTTCATTGGCCATAAAGACTTGATTCTAAGTAAATTCCAGAAAGTGTTCTTCCTGTCAGCATGGAGATGAAATGGGCATAGCCCATGCTTTTCTGGTGGCTTCTTGTTTTGAAAAGCAGTTACAGTACGTAAAAGATACTGTGGAAAACTTCCTGTCTCGGTCTTTAGTCTAAGGAACCTCATTGTATTTCAACTCTAAACTAGATTATATGTACCAAGGAAATCTGGTAAACCCATCTAAGCTTATTAGAAGCTGCTTTTTCTTCTTTCTGTTCCTCACACTATGTTCTCCTTAATCGTCTCAAAGAGTGTTTTTGATTGATACATTGGTCACTATGTAGGAACAAGTCTTTGCATATATTCTTAAGCAGGCTGCTGTGTCAAACTTATCTAACTTCAGGTATTTATACTATTTTGAAAGCCATATTTATCTTCATGCTAAAAAAATACATAATCATAAATATACCTTATTTACCACGCAGGAATTAGTTTATTTGTGGCAGATTATAGTCCCTGAGCAGAATAGGCAGATATAATGTGTGTTAGAATGACCTACAACTCTACATACTGTAGACACTCTGAGGTACTTCTGACGGTACCTCCACAAAAACATCTAGTGAGACATTTGTATAGGCTTAAAAGTAAAGTTAATTTTTATGGCGTATGCTAGATTTATTATAGGCTTCCAAGACAGCGTTACCATCATGCCCAACCAAAGAATATGAGTTTTGCAGTTAAGTGTGAAATAGAAAGCTGTATAGGATGTTCTTATTCTCTGTTTCTCTCCCTGGAGGCATTTTCTACCTTCACCAAGAGACAGCCGAGCAAGTGCAATCTCTAGGCAGTAGAGATATTTATATATATTTTACATAAAGAGCTGACTTCATTACCTTTGTTTTACGTTTGTGATACATCCCCTTTTAAAAAATTTCTTACAGAAAGAGAAAGTAGGTGGCAATATAACCTAGGCAGCTGTTTTCTTCTGCATCACATGCTTACTGCATTACATTTATTGTTATCTCAGTTAGGTGAATCACCTTCCGAACTTCCATCAAATTTGATTTAATTAATTGCATTATTTATTTTTATTTTATTTTATTTTATTTTATTTTATTTTATTTTATTTTATTTTATTAGAAAACAGTGTGAAAATCGGTTGTATTCTTTCCAGGAATGTTTGCACCTCTTTTTATACCAGATCCATTGTGTGGTAAAAATTAGATGAGCTACTTAGGGCAAGAATCTTGTCTTCTGAAATCTTTGTTAAATGTTATGTCCACTTCCAGCATGTTACAATGTGTTGGATGAAGGAGAAACAGAGGATGATTGGTTTGAGAACACTGGTCATATGTTTGATAGGTTCCTGTATGATAAAAGAGAGTTCTTAATAGACGGATATGTGAGTTTTGTCTTTTGTGGCCTATTAACACACGTGCACCTTGCTAAGGGGCAAAACCTGAGCATTTCAGTTGTGGACTATCCTTTTTTATACTTAAAAATTTTAACAGTTAGGTGTTATAATTTTGAGGGCTTCTCTCAGAACTTTTCTCAGAAAGCAAGATCCTTGCTTCATCTATGGTGAAGTAATGAGTTAAGGATTCCCAAGAAAACCACACAGAGGTTTCCCTGGATCATGTGTTCACAGATTTATGGTGAAGAGGAGAGACATCCCCTAATAGTTTACAAATTAGGCATCACAAACTTGATTAAAATTTCCAGTCAAAAGTATTGTTTTTTTCTTTACATTGAAGCTGCCAAATGTCAGAAAGTTAAATCAGAAATTCTTTTCTGACAACGAATGCAATAGTTTGTGTGTACTTTTTTGAAAATCAGCCTTAGTTTATTCACTAAATAAAAGATGGATATGCATTATCTAACAACAGAAGCTAGAAAAATTATTTACCTAAGGCAGATGGAGAATACTGTGGAAATCATTGATAGCTTTATGTACCAAGAGGTGAAGAATTGTAAAGGTATTATTGAAAACGATCGTAGTTAAAATTTATAAAACAGACAATAATTTTAAAAGGTAGATATTCTTTCTTTTTATTATAACAGAAGCAATGATTAGAGAAAATAGTGATATTAAATGAAAATATGTTTCACCATTCCTGGTGGTATTTAAAAGACAAGTGGATGTGCCACTTAGGGACGTGGTTTAGTGGTGAGCTTGGCAGTTTACGGTTGTTACGGTGTTTCTCAATGTAAACAATTCTGTTATTCTGTAAGTAAAGTCAAAGGTATTATTACTTTGAGGAATTCACTCCACAAGGTTTTGATTAAAGTAGAGTATAATTCATGTGTGAAGTTAGACATGCACCCAAGTTACAAAATATCAAGGGAAATGGTAAAATGGCCATCATTTCATACAAGTTAGCCAAACAATAATACTGGCAAATAAACATTTAAGTTCATATTTGTCAAGTTTGGTTTTACACATCATGTCTTTCAAAGGCTGATGCCAGCCAACAAATAATATAGTAAATTAATTAGATTGCTAACTTTTGCTTGAAAATGTATTTCCATGAAACTGTGAAACCAAATAGTGGTGGTGTTGTGCACATATAAAACATTGCACCAATCACTTTTATGCTGGACATAATTTTATTTACTAATTATAATAGGAAAGAGTTAATAAAAAAGTATAGCTTTTTCTTAGTTTTGCTTTATCTTGAAAGAAGTACTGAAAAAAGTTTTAAAAAAATTACAAAGCAACCTTGAAATTTCAAGACACCGAATAAAGTTAGCATCTTTCTGTACAGTAAAAGAAGAATATATTATTTGGAGGTTAAAAATGACAGTGTGGAGTCCTTCAACAAATGTTCCACAGCAAACAGAGCATGAGGCGCTGCCTGGCATCTGAGAAGGAAACATCTTCTTCCCCAGCCATTGCTTCATTTTTTTTTTTTGCTTCATTTTTTTTCCTCTCGAAATCATGGAAAATAAATGAAATTGAGAAAAAGCTCCCTTTCCTTATAAAGATAAAACACTAAGCCACCACAATTTCCATTGTGCACTACAAGTGTGAGGGAACAAATAGAGCGTAACAAGAAAATACAAGGATCATGAACAGATCTTTTGTTAGTTTGTCTGTTTACTTGTTTATGATGTTTTAGAGCCTTTAGCCAAATATTCTCATGTCATGCTGCGTGAAAAAGATGTTAGTCTCCTGGCTTGCTGTGAGACGTTCCAAGTTTGGAAGAGGTCGCCACTAAGAAAAAAAAAATGATAAAAGCATGCATTAGCATGAATAACTCAACATTCTCCTGTGACAAAAGAAAAGCAAGTTATTTGCATATAAAATAAAAAAATTACACTCCAGCAGTGAATAAGTATCTAATATCAGAATGAAAAGAGGCCAAATCTAGGCTCATACATGGGAAGCTTGCATATGAATTCTTTACTTACAGGCAGTTGATGGCAGCGTTCAGTGCACAGTGACCTAGCAGTGCATACATTGACATCGGTGAACAGAAACAAAATCATGCAGTTGTCTTAGTAAACTGAATTTTGAATTTTATATCAGTTAAATATCTTCACAGAATCATAGAATTGTAGACTGGTTTGGGTTGGAAGGGACCTTAAAGATCATATAGATCCTACTCCCTTGCCATGGGCACGGGCACTTCCATTAAGTCAGGTTGCTCAAAGCCCATCCATCCTGGCCTCGAACACCTCCAGAGATGGGATGTGCACAGCTTCTCTGGGCAACCTGTTCCAGTGCCTTATCACCCTCAAAGTAAAAAATTCGTTCCTAATATCTAATCTAAATCTAAGTCCTGTTGTTGCACTTACTAATAGAGAGCACCTCCTCGTTTCCTGTATGCCTCCTTTAAGTACTGGAACGCTGCTATAGGGTCTCCCTGGAGCCTTTTCTTCTCAAGGCTGAACAACCCTAACTCTCTCAGACTATCTCTATGTTATCAGAGGTGTCCCAATCCTCTGACAATCTTTGTGGCCTGCTATGGACTTGCTTTAACAGATCCATGTCCTTTCCGTGCTGAGGACTCCAGAACTGAATGCAGTACTCCAGGTGAAGTCTCATGAGAAGAGAGTACAGGGTCAGAATCACCTCCGTCGATCTGCTGGTCACACTTCTTTTGATGCAGTCTATGATATGGTTGGCTTTCTGTGCTACAGGTGCACATTGCTGACTCATGTTCTCCTCCACTAGTTCTTCCAAGTCCTTCTTTTCAGGGATACTCAATCCATTCTCCACTCGGTGTGTATTTGTGCTTGGGATTTCTCTGGTCCAGGTACATGACTTTGCACTTGGCCTTGCTGAACTTCATGAAGTTTGCACAGTCACACCTCTTAAGCCTGTCAAGGTCCCTCTGGATGTTTTCCTTTCCCTCCAGCATGTTGACCACACCACACATCTTGGTGTCATTGGCAAACTTGCTGGCGGTGCCTTCAGTGTCATTGTTGACATGTCTAACAAAGATGTTAAACCACACTGGTCTCAATTCCAGCCTCTCACAGAATCACAGAATGACCTGAGTTGAAAGGGACCCATAAGGATCATTGAGTCTGACTCTTATCCCTCTTGCACAGGACAATCTCAACATTCACACCGTGCTTCTGAGTGCATTGTCCAAATGCTTCTTGAATATTGTCAGGTCTGGTACCGTGACTGCTTCCCTGGGGAACTGTTCCAGTTCTCCACCAACCTCTGAGTGAAGAGCCTTTTCCTTATATCCAACCTAAACCTCCCCTGGCACATCTTCCTGCCATTACCTCTAGTCCTATCATTGGTCACCAGAGAAAAGACATCAGTGCCTCCTCCTCCTCCTTCCCTTGTGAGGAAGCAGTAAATTGAGATGAAGTCCGCCCTCCGTCTTCTCTTCTCCATGCTGAATAGACCAAGTGACTTCAGCTGCTCCTCATATGACTTACCCTCCAGACCCTTTAGGAGCTTTGTGGCCCCCTCTGGATACTCTCCAGTAGCTTGATATCCTTTTTATACTGCAGTGCCCCAGGACATGGACCTCTGAGAAACGCCACTTGTCACTGGTCTGCACGTGGACGTTGAGCTGTTGACCACAACTCTGAGTGTGAACAGCCAGCCACTTCCTTAGCCACCAAGTGGTCCATCTGTCAAATCCATACCTCTCCAATTTAGAGACGAGAACGTCATGCAGGACAGTGTCCAATGCTTTGCGCAAGTCTAGGTAGATGATGTCAGTTACTCTTCCCTTATCCCCTTATCCACCAATGCTGTAGGCCCATCATAGAAGGCCACCGGATTTCTCAGGTATGATTTGCCCTTTGTGAGGACATGTTGGCTGTAACTAACTAAGTCTTCTTAATAAAGACTAAGATATTGTAAATTCACTGCCGCTTTCGAAGAGGTATGAATAAGACCTTGAACAAGTGAAGATATTTGCTTTAAGGAAGTATGTATAATTCCGGTTTTGGATTGTCCTAATGGCAGCAAAGACCTGATTGAAGTCAGGAAGGCCCAAAGACCAGTATGATGTATAGTGTCACTATTCTGCCAGTTGTCCAGAGGCTCCACAGTTTGTGTGTTTGTTTTTTTTTAAAAAAAATATCAAGTTTTCTTGATGCTTTTGTCTCCATCTACGTGAAGAAACTACTTCTGACTCAGCTTGAGGCTTAGATGGCCCCTTTTATGTTTTACCTATCTTTTTTTCCTGGTCTAATTCAGATTTCCCACCTGTGATCCTCCCACATCTGTCAAAATAGAACTTGCCTTATACACTTACACTGATCTGTCATTTTTTAATTAAAATATTCTATTTTAAAAAATTATTAAAACTACTTTTATTTTAAAGATGAGTATTGTAAGTCAAAAATGGAGGATGTGTGGATCTGGAGAAGACCTAATATACAATGCATTTGAACAGACACAAACTAGGTCTGTGAAACTCTGAAAATGATAGACAATTGGAAGCCTAGGATTCAGCAACCATAAAGCAAACACAGGATTTTCCACCCACGATTTGCTTTGGAAAGAGTTAAAGGAGAAAGAAGTATTTTATTAATAGACAAGGCTTTCAGAATCTATCTTTATTCAAATAGTTACTCCAGTTATGACATGTGAGGGATATGGGGATATATGAAAAAGTAAAAAATACAACAAAATACATATGATAGCAACAGTTAATTAACTGACATGCATTCCTTATATGTTGATGTACATCTTAGGGAAGATCTAGTTTCATGTATATAAAACATTTAAAGAGCACTTTTTCTACATTAAGCAAAATCATGTTAAAAGGATTCCACGAGAAAAATATTAAGCTACAGCCAGGAATTCTGAAAGACCCTTAAAATGTCACTTCTGAAAACCATATTTTCAAATATTACACTTCTCTGACTCCTAAGGTGAGAAAGAGCAGAGGAACAGAACAACTGTATGTTATAGTTGTTATAGAAGTACATTAGAATACAGATCATCAAAAATATACAATGCCATAGAAACTAGAATGAGGAAATGCCATTCCTATCGATTTAGGTAAATAAATAATTTCTGCAATTATTGAATTTAAAATAAAACACTGATTTCTAATATTATAATAAGGAGTACAATGATTTGTTTTATAAAAGCCAGTTTTCAAAGCTGTTCAGCATATTTGGCAGCTTTTTACAAAATGTTCAAGCTTGCTTTCACAGTATAATCTTGTCCTCATTTATTTTTTGTTGCTGAAACCATTAATCATAGGTTCTCATTCTTTTCATAAAGGCTTTGCCAAAAGGAAAGCTTGTCAACTTTAGGATTTCAAGATATAGAGCCCAGAAAGGAAAATTTATTTTAATACTATACAGTCTTTGGTTATTAGTACTGTTCCACTGTTTTCTCTTTATCTGTTTCAAATCCTTTGTCTTGTCACTGATGTAGAGAGAAAATTTTTTCTGCACCCAGTCTAAATAAGTCTTTGCAAGCTTATAAACACAAGATAGACCTGATAGTATCTTCTCAAGAGAAATGCATTATCACATTCATGCCTATAAGCTTTACTTTCCTATGCTCAGAGATGTTGCTCATGTGTAGGACGACACTGCCTAGAAAGCGGGATGAATATGCTTAACTAAAGCTTTAGCTAAAACTATCTTATTTCATGGCAGTGACATTTTAGGAATCCATTTATGACTTTAAAATTTTTAATTTTGCTTATTTTACATATTTAATATACCTGGAGACATTTGACATCACCTTGTGGTGAATTATGATGTATATGGTACAATATTGATATGAACAGACAGTTTTAGTCATTGAATATGTAATTTGAGTTTTAATTATAATAATAAATTTACATAATGACCTTATGCTTGATTTTTCAGGTGGGCAGCTTTAAAGATGAAACCAATAAATTACTGGTTTTAATAGTCCTTACTTGCTGTATTTACGTGCTATATTGATTAGTATGAAGGTTAATAAGGTTTATTCGTTGAAGAACTGGATTTAAAAGACTTCACCTGTTATTGCATTACCTCTTTCAAATTTTACATTTGAAATCTCTTAATGGGTCAAGCATTTCAGTAGTTTGTAAAACTGTATTTAAATTGTGAAAAAACCATGGAGACAATGACTACATTACATGATGCAGAGTATGCTCTATTAATTAATGAATGCACCTAAAAAGCCAGGTGTATCAAATATCTAAATCTAAATTATTTGGAATATGCTTGATTGGGATAATTTTAACTTAACTATTTTTTTTCCTTCAAAGACTAGGTATTTCACATTTTTTCTATCATAATTCAGTGTAATTGAGTAGAAGTAAAACCCTCAGTCAGACAGCCAGCTCTGATAAGCAGACTTCTTAAGAGATTTTTCTGCTTTTATCAAGTATCACTTAATCTCTGCTTTATTGTTTATGAAAAATAGTGTTTCCATTAAAAGGTGTTCTCTTGCTAAATGCTTTAATGTTTGAAAGATTTTTAGGGGTCTTTGAGTAGGAGCCCTAGAAGTATAAAATATTATTAGTGCAGGCAAGTAAATTAATTTTACTCTTCCTGTATCAAGATTTCTATAAGATGAAATTATTTTCCTTTGGCAAAAGTGCTTGAGATCCTGTTTCCAGAGTGTTCACATTCCTTTGTTGTTTTCAGAAGACTCTTTAAAAAATGCTAGGTCTGCAAATCTGTATTTTCTGAGCATCTTTTAATTTTATTTATGCTTAAAGGTTTTTAGAGCCTTGGGACCATAATCCGGGGAAGCAAGCTGCCAGCGCACGTGGAGCTTCCACAGCTCGGCAGTAAGACAGTCTAGTATGTGCTAAGTCGAGTCTTTTGTTTGTAATTGTAAAGACAGATCCAATGAAGGCAGCTGTACCAACACTAAAGTGAGGTTTATGGGCAATAAAAGACACACTTTTGACGTAATATCTCTTGGACCTTGAACGGAAGAAATAAAGTTGATATAGAGCAGTAAGTATATTACTGCACAGCAAATCAACACATGCAGCAGAGGCATCAGGGCTGGCTACAATGCATACTTGTGTACCGGATGATGAAGGGACAAGCGCTATCTTCCCATTGAGTCAGGGAAATGTTATTCTGTCCTGCTACCTCCTAGTGTCAGCAGTGCCCTGCTACTACCGTAAGAAAGGTTTTGTAACAGAGCCAGAGCTTCTCTCAGATTTTCTGAAGCCACTAGGAATATAGGTGAATATTTGGTTCTTGGGTTTCTCCACCATAACCACTTCAACTGTTTGTGCTTCCTTATGTCTCACTTAAGAGAACTGATTAGAAATAGAGATGCTGTGAGACTGAACGGACCCTCTGAGATGCTGAGCATAGCCACACTGTTTTGGGATTGGCTGTATGCATTCTGTAACCTCAGAAGGGAAAGTTCTTTATGTTTCACTCAATTACATGAAGTTTATTCTGAAGTGAATTTCAAGCCAATTTTAGAGCAGAACTGCAAAGTCAGCTGATACAGCTAAAGACAATGTGGATTTGTTTGAAACAGTTTTGAGGGAAACTTGGTAAGCAGTTGTCAGATCAGGTTCTGTGAGCATAGGGCTGGAAAGGAAACAATTGCATGCAAAACATATTGTACAATGCTACCAGGGTTTCCAGTCTTATGCAATAAGCACATCATGTTCAGGAATTAATTTTTGGACTGCATCATTCTAAAGACAGTCTAAAGTTCAAGATATAAAGTACTTTAATTACTCACATTTTTGCTATCCACAGTGGTTAAAAGTATAGCATTCTAGTTTAAAAAAAATTTTGTGGATACATCCTTAGAGAAAGCAGAATGCTCCCTCCACCCCCCCCCCAAAAAAGAAACCAACAGCCCAAAGCAAAAAACCTTCTCAGAGAAATAAATGTTGTTTGGTATTTTCTACATGGACTTTGTGTTAGCAAGGAGAAAGGGGAGTTTTTTATTTCTTACAGATTAAGGTTATCTCTGGGCATTCTTTTGGTGTGTGTAGGGGAAAGGCAGTCCAAGAGATAAGGCAGGAATGGAGAGAAAATACAGCAAAGTACTGGTGAACTCCTAGCAACCTGTTAGCCTTGCTTGACTTACCTAATTACTACTAATGACCTATTATGAAACCCTTTCAAATGCTCCACCAAAATGCGGAAGAAAATACCGGTTCCACAAAAGTTTTATTATTTAAGACTTATTTACTGTTAACATAACCAAGTTCACTAGTCTAAACTATGGACTAAGGGAAGCAATTTATCTCTGTTAAAATATCACAAGAAATAACGCAAATGGACAGATGAACTCTGGGGATTTTTTGTGTCTTTAGTTCTCTTGGAGGAATTTAATAGGCAGGATCCATATGTATTCAGCTTTTGAGATTCAAAAGCTTTCCTTTAACACTACAGCCGTGACAAATAAGTGATCAGTTAATTTTTAGTGGATTTTTTCCCCTACAAGTTAGCATCCGATTCTTTTCAGATTATCATATTTAAATTATTTTCTTGTAAGTACATAGCTTAGGTTATTTAGTTGACAAAAATCAATGAAAATTTGAGATGCTAGCCTCTTACCTGCATTGGATAATCAGTATCAGGTGCAGCTAATAAAAAAAGCTTGTGAATTGAACACCCACACTAATAAATTTATCTTTAATTGGAATGACAAGCTGACTGATTGTTTCCTGGATGAGGCAGGAAATCAGACAGCTTACCCTCTCATCTCCTTAATTTTTAGTAAAATCAATGGGTATGGTAAGTAATGGAGTAAATGACATTTGAAGTGTCCAGTTTTAGCATGCAAAATTACATGCAAGAAGCCAGAGTACATTTGTTGAATAAAGCAAATCCCTCTTTACCATTTTCATCCATTTTACCTTAATTTTGATCATCCTTTCATTCCTCTGTGTATTACTTTTAATGCTGTAATTAAGTTCTTTTATTCTAATACATAAATTGCTTTTTAAGTAACAAGAGTCTAAATTGAAGCCTAAAGTACATAGTAAGCATTTATTTGTCTCTTTTACACTTGGCTTCCTCTTACCTGGGGCAAATTTCAGACTTTAATGATTCAAACAATCAATTTCCCTTGACCACTATGCAGTAGAACACAAAAGAAGTAGAGATTGATTGTATTAAGGCTCATCCACCCAGAGAAGTTAAGGTATGCCAAATCACAGTGTGAATTTAGAGCATTTACTAGTCTATGCTAACTAGATGGGTAAGAAAGTTTGGTCTGCTCATAGGAAATCGAAGGTATTAGATTATTCTGCCCACATTGAGCACTGACAGTATGACATCCCCATGTGATGGGTCCGATCTGCTCTACATGACTTGTCAACAAGGGCAATTAGGTTATGCTCAATGTGACACTGTGTACTACTACAAAGCTTCCTGCTGGTTCAGAGCGTTACTACAGCTCTTATCTGTCCACAAAATATCCTCACAGGTGTAACCACAGAGTGCCTTTAGGAAAGGGAACTTATTCTTCTTGAAAAAAAAAGAGTACCTAACATTTGGTTAGAAATCAGTGAAGAATAGCTCTTGTGCTTAATTTTATTGTGCATTGAAACTCATGAGCAGGTAGATAAGTCTTTAGTGTATAGTCGCATAATATGTTTCAGCTGATATAACCCCGTGCTTAGACTGGAAAAAGTGGGCCTGGTCCTCCTCTGCCCTCAGGCATCCTGCCTTGCACCAGCGTGGTCATGCGTCTAACAAACCAGTGTAGTGCCCTACATTGGCAAAAAACCCTTAGTGATTCTCTTCTCTTTGTTTAAATACTTAATACAATTGATAATGGGTTGAGCAGAGTGCCGGTTACTAGGATAGGGTAGGAAAGAACACGTCATGTGGTACGTTGAAGTTAAGAGATATAAGACCATCCTTATTAGAAAAATTTTAATTGCCTCAATTATATTTTAACCTATATATTCGACATCTTCAGTAGTATCCATTTTCGTGTCTAGTATTCTCATAAATTCAGAGAAAGTCCATAAGACTAAGGAATAGGAGTATCACAAATTATCCAACAAACAGACTTGAACTGGAAAACACTGAGAGATGTATTCTTTGTACTACTAAATCAACTTTGGAGAAAAATAACGGAGGTTTCCTACACATTATCTGTGGTTCCAAGACAACCTTTGATGATTCTGTTTTAGGACAATCTGAGGCAAATGTCATGCTTAAACTTTAAACTAGCTCTTATCAAATGAAATTAATGAGTAAAGAAGCGAGTAAATTGGTATTGGAAATCTAATTTCCATCCTAATCTCATTATAGGGTGGGGAGAGTGTTACTGCTTGTTTGGAGGTTTTTTTGTCTTACAAGATTAAGGACTTTTATAAAATAGGTAGAACTTATCTTGTTTAGATGATAATAAATGCTTGGAAACAAGTCTATTTGTAAGAAGCATTAGCCAGAAGCAAAAGGAGCAAACTTTCATATCCAGGAAATCCCTTCCTATGTATTGTAATCTGGGAGGGGGAAGGAAAAGATGGAATTCTCTGCTTACCTGATAGGCTTCTTTGGTTTAGAGAAAACTATTGAATTTTCATGTAAAATGAAAATGAGAATTCATTTGCATTTTGAATTGTGTAGAAATTTTTAGCTCATTGAATAATTTAAATTTCCATACAGGCTAAAAGTACATAAGCGTCTTATGCAGATTTATTTCAGTTTGTCTTACACAAACAATTCCACTCATCTTGCTCAAAAATATAAGTGATAATTGATTTGCATTGATGAGGGGTACAGATCACATAATTAAGAAAAATGTCTTAACTTGCCATTTTAATGGTATTTCCTTTTTATATTTAATTTCTTCACTGTGAGAGTTTTTATCAATTCAATAAATTTCTGAAAAATTAATGTTAATTGTAAATGGCATAGTAAAATAAAATATGATAGTCTATCTCTAAACTGAGAGATCTTGCTATAGTGAGGGTTGGGGAGATATTAAAGCTGTAGCTGATTGTACATTTTTCTCAATTACCTTTAGGCTTTGGTTCCTAATAATTATTCTGTTTTTTGTGGAGGGACCTGTCTGAGTCCGTTTAGAAGTCCCAGATCCATTGCCGTGAAGTGCTTTGAGCAAAAATGAATTGCTAATCCTTTTTACATTCTCATTTTCTGATATATGACAGAGAAACTTTGCTTCTCCACTCTTTTCATGGGTGGAAAACGGAGTAAAAGGAGGACCTTCTTTCCTCAGCCTTTGATTTTGCTTCAGATCTTTGAAGTGTAAACAAAAGCTAATTTGAAGTAAGTGCTAAAATCTACGTCTTTAGAAGAGATATGTTCCCTAAGCTTTGGTTTTAGGTATTAGTAATAAAGAGATTGTCAGGTCTCACTGACATGAGGCTTGCAGTGTTTCACAAACCTAATGCTAGTTTTTATTTCAGCGCCACATTGAAGTTAAACCACATTGGTATCTTTAATGCATGATAGCAGATTAGTTCCCTGACAGATACATTTTTTTTTTTTCAAGCCCACTCTTCCATTTAGTATATCAGTCTTTCCTGACACCATTAACTTCCATAAAACATCGTCATAGAGAGTGGGACGATGTGTGTGTGTGTGTGTTTGCATTCTTATGTATGGTACTTCGAGTGGGTTTATGTGGTGGGGTTTTTTCAGTTTGGTTTCCATTTACATTTGTATTGAAGTTTTGCAACTATTCTTGGTTTAAAAACATTAAATATATTTCCTTTGCTCGCTCATTGTTAGCATTAGATTTATAGGGTTGCCATCTGGCAATCTTCTCTCAGCTGGGGTGACCTAGAAGAAATATCATCAATGTAGGAATCTGTTTGTGGCTCACTAGAGTTTGGAAGACAAATTTGAAGAAAATGACTTGTAGCTGAATATCTTTCATCTTCAAAGATACCTGAAAGCTTTTGTTAGCTGTCAAGAATGACTGAAAAGAGAGGAAAAATTGGCAAGAAAAGAAGAGGAGCTTGTAAAGACCAAAATTAGGAACCAGGAAATTTGAGTTTTATTTCTGATCCTTTTCCTAAAATCTTGTGTGTATTGAAAGGTATCACAGAACATCCTTTTTTTTCAACGTGAAAAAATACTTTTGCAAGATTTTTTTGAATTTAAATCATAAATTAACTTTCTGTAAAATACTTTAGAGAATTGAAAGATACATAGCATGGCTTTCCGTTAGTCTTTTCAATATATCTGTAGAGTTGCAGTGTAGCAGAGGTACATAAATGCCTTACATGGGCAAAATCACTTTGAAAAATCCAATGCATATTCACAGTTGAACTGTATGTAGTCTCTAAGTCAAGAAAGTGAGAGATAGCAAGTGACAGCAACAAAGGAGTGGCAGTCAAAGAGCTGAAATATCATCAGTGTTCCTGTGAATCAAAAATAAGTTTTATTCCCTGGATTGTTTGTTCCTCTGCAGTTCTCCCAAGGGTATACTGGAAAGTTAATTATTTGTGGAAAGAGAGAGGAAGTTTATGGAACACAAAATGGTCATTGCTTTTTAAAAACAAAAATATTCTTTAAAATATGGCCTTTCGTTACTGTTACTTAATCTGTAGAGCTCTGAAGAGCCAGTCTGGAAATCATCCAGGAGTGTCTATCCTGGAGTAGAATTTTCACATGTTAGCTTAATGAAAAAGAAGCCTATTTAAAGATATCAGTGCCATAACCCATAAAATCATCGGTGAGATTTATAAGTAATAATTTATGATTTAAAATATCAATACATCCTGTGTTATGAGGACACAGAATACATCTATTGAGAAGTGATTTTATGGAAAATTTTAGACTTTTCATTTCTTGGGACGCAATCTGTTACCAGGTGTAGACTTCAGATGCATTTCATTAGGTTCACATACACCTTGAGATGAGTTGTAAATACTGTTGTGACTTCTGGACATTCTCTTCTAAAAGAGAATAAGAGACAAGCTTTCTATTCTGTGTTCTACTTTAAAGGTCTAGCATGTCGATTGGAAATATTTTGAGGATGATAGTATCATGTCTAATAAATATATATGATTAAATATTAAATATTAAGTATTTAGCTATCCGTAGTGTACTCTGCAACAGAGACATATGGATTCATTTCACCTTAACTGTACTCACTTTGTATAGGACAAAATGCTCTGTGAAATTGCTTAATTCCACTGATTAAGGAGAAAATCTCACTGGCAGGATTTTATCATGTGTCTGACTTTAACAGCTAAAGCACAGTAAGATGGATTTCACCAAAATGAACACTGAAGGAAAGAACAGTAGCTTGAAACATAAGTTTAGTCTTCAACTCTACTCTTTGGAGCAATGTGGGTTCCAGAGAGACATATTTTTTGTAATTTTAAAATGATTTCACCATAATAAAGGTGCAGAAAATATTTAAGCAGCTTCATGCCCAAGGCACTTTAGACAATATTTTAACTTTAATTTCTCTGTGCTTAGATAATCCACCTCTAAAGCTGGCAAAATGCTTCTTTCATATCTCAGATATTTCTGTAATAGAAGATACAGAGCTACCTCTGGGTGGAGAGCAACTTGGCCAAATTTCTTGAACCTGAAGAAGAATTTGTAATTTTCTTCCCTATAAGTAGTAGTCATCCTTACTCTTGAGAGAGAATTAAGTGTTCAAGTGTTACAATAAATCAGTGTGTTACCAGTTTCCTTTCTTAAGATTTCTGAAATAGGAGCCAGCATTACTGATTGTCAAGGGTTCCACATTGTATATCAGACATCTCTTCTTCTGAGCTCTCCTGCAGAGGACAAGATAGGTTCTGACTTGAATTGAATTTTCCATTCTTTGATAAATATAAAATTATTTAGAAAATTTTATTTGATTGCTTATTACCAGGATGAAAGAAGAAAATAACGAACACCGTTTTCTGATAGTTCACTAAGTATACATTTATTGGATCAAAAAGTAATCTAAGAGGACAATAATGAGTTTCTTTATATCTAGTTCCAATAGGAGTTTAAATTTTGTGCCTTTTGTCCTAGTTCTTGTCCTTTTACAGCTGAAGTAAAAGAAGCCTACATAAACCCATCTTTTTTACAAGAACATTTTTCCACAAAGAGAAAAAAAATTATCCCCATCTCTAAAGAATTTATGACACTAAAATTAGCTCTCAGCTCGTGAGTTTAGGTTTCCAGTGTGGGAAGCAGTGTTAGATCACTGCCTGTTTGTAATCTTGCTCTTTCCCAAAATAAAATCTATGTGATTTATGCTTTTATCTCAGGTTTAGTAGGAGCTGTGAAAGCTGATGTATGGGTTTGGATGGAGCTGTGTAGCAGCTTTCCTTTCTGCCATGTGAGCCAGAGAAGATGCTTCACCCATGAGCCTTGGAATGTAGCCTAGGCCTTGCATCACCTGGCAAATCTACCAGGAAAGTCTGGTACTCCTTTACTTTCCAGAAGCTGCCTCCACTTTGTCCAGTGCGCTGGGAGGCACTGACTGTGTGTGGACAGACGTCTCTCAGAAACATGGTGATAGCTCTAGAAGTGGTTTTGCATTTTATCATATCCAGTAGTGACAATGAGCTTCTGGGTGACAGCAGTAAAAGCACCATTTTGCCATGTAGGAATGTTTGCAGAGGCATTGTCTGTGCCTAGAGCAAGACCTGAAAAAGAGATGACTATGTCCAGCTGGAGGGTTTTGTGGCTTGACTTTATTTTTATTTGCCCTTCATGCAACTCAAGTGCAAGACTGTTTTAGAAGGTCATGGGAAAATTTTTACTTTCAAACCCCTTCTGAGCTGAAGCAAAATAGTTCTCCACTGTAAAATGCCTCCCTACTTCAACTGTAAAACTTTAGAAAATTGGTAATTTCTCAATAAATGCTCAGTCATACTGTTCGTTTTATTCTTTATGGAAGTTACATTTTTCGTTAATCACTGCCTAGAATTCCCAGTGATGATAATAGAGCTGCCCAGTTTTCAAGAAGCCCATGTGGCTCTGCCTTCACCGAAATCTGCTAATAGCAAGCTGTATTAAGGAGGATGTTATTCCTTCTGCTGCCTGTATCTGTGAACTGACTGCTTTGCAAATGCTTACAGTCTGCAGTGCTGATTTAGAATCAATGAATAGTGATGGAGAAGTGTTTTTGTTTGGATGATGAGTGCAGAGAGGAAATCCAGCAGAGACAATACAGCATTGATTCAGAGATAGCATTCATTGCGTTGCGTTAATTTCTAATTGTTATGACTCATTTTGTATATTAGACTGAGTTGCTGAATGTGCTTTAGAATCAGTTAATGAGTAATGAATATGGTATTTAGTAACACTGTTCACTATATAGCTGACAGAAAAGTCACAGTTGTGTTACAATAATCAGAATTTGTTCGTGACCTCAGTAATCTCATCTAGTGTCAAAATTCTTAGGGACAAACACTTTGTACACAAAGCTAAGGTATCTGGCTTTCTCTTATAACTCCACTGGATCAATTTTTGAGAGAAGCAAACTAGCTGACTGTCTAAGATGGCAAGTCTCCCAGGCACTACTGCTCATACTTAACTTAAGCCTCAAAGATTAAGTGAGCTTTAGAGTTGCAGAATTCCGGTTTTGAGGTACTGTCAAGAATTCAGGAGCTCTATCCATGCACAGGGGAAGTGCATTTGAAAGAGTTAACCAAGGAACTAGGTATTTTTAGGGAGAGTGTGTATTGTCTGAATTCCAGCAGCATCTATTTTGTATGTAGGTGATCGGATATTTCTTTGGAATTTTATTTCAGAATAAAAAATACCTTTTTCTAGGTAAACTCGTGAAAGTAATGGAAGAAATGTGTCAATTCACGTAAGCCTTGCGGTTGTTTGTACCATTATAAAATTCTCCACTTAAAGTGGCTGCAAATGACAGAAGAGACAAAATACCACCTTTCAGGGCCACTTTCTGTTATGGTTATGATATTTTGAAATTTGAAAAATAATCAAGTTTTGAAATTCATCTCTAGTTCCAAAACATGATCTGATTTAGTCCAAGGAATAGTCCATGAAGTTATGTATTGCTAAGAGAATTTTACAGCTAGACAAAATGTAGATTTTTGAATAAAATCTTTTTTTATTTGGTTGGTGGCAATGGATGCTGCTTGTTTCCCAGAGGTGGCCAGCCTAGCTTAATGTATGACTGCTTGGTTTTGAACTGTGCAAATAGATAATTTTATTTAGGAACATCAAATTGCTGTAATTTTAACAACTGATTTTCTTGCTCCCATTTCTCAGTTCTAGCTAGAACAGAACAATTACATTTCTTTGAACGTGAATTTACTTCTTTGATAATGACAGCTGTTTACAGTGGTAGAAGTAAAAAGATTAATGGAGATCTTTACTTACTTTAGGGATAGGTTAGCATGTTTTGCAGACGTAATAACTTTAAAGTAATAAGCTTCATTAAAAAAATATTTACTTAAAGGCAGTGTGCAGTTGAACAGCTGTCCATGGAAATACTTTTACTTTCTAAAGGAGGCTATCCTACGTACAAGTGATTGAAAAAGCAGTGATTTTATATATAATATTTTAAAAAAGAAAATACTTCAGGTATAGGTATTTTGTTCTAGTTTAAGCTAACAAAAAGTCTATTGCTCAAATTGGGTTTCTTCACCCTTTCTCTTGGTAGTTAAACAGTCCTTAAATATGAGTGCAAAGGACTCCAAATGTAATGTTACATCATTAAGGTGACCTGGTAAAAGTGACAATCTGATCCTGCATGTTGTAAAAAAGTATTGATGTATAGTTAAGGAGCTGTAATAATTATAAAAAGCCTACAACAAAAATCATTATGCCATCTTTTATCAAAGTAACAAGAACAGAAACTCAGTAGTGCACAGTGTTTAATTAATTTGTTATATACAAGTTAAAAATAAAGATATTCATACAATGATGATCATAAAAATCATATTAACATTCAGGATCCTGCAGAGACTCCATTAACCTTGCCTCAGAGCTGAAAAACATATCGCAAGTTCTTGTCTCCCCTAGACAAGAGAACAGATTAGTTTTATTCTTGAACTAAGCACACCACTCCTTATGTGGAAAAAATGGAACCGTGGCTACAGTTTCATTCAGATTAGGTACACTCTAGTAGATGGACATCTAAAATACCATGGATATTGCAAACAGCAATTTCAGTAAGTGAATTTTAACTGCACGTTGCAATGGTTCTGAAGGTGCTCTCAGGAAACGGATGGTAAAAGCCACAACATTGTAAAAGACTTTGAGTTACATATGGAAAGAGAAAACTTTGATTTAAGAGTTTGTTCTTTGGTTTAGAGTAAGAGAGAAGGTGAGTAAATACTAATAAACCTAGTCTTAACTAAGGACATAAGCTAGCAAGAAAAGAAATATTTATCTTATTTAGCTTTCAAAATATCAACTGGGATGGACTATAGCTGTCTTGGCAACCATATCTAACATATGTCTTGGAATTAAAATTAAACCTAGATTTTAGGTGTTACTTGATGTTCTCTATTCAGTGTTTGTTTACCTTATAAGCTTTGTAACAGCATAATTTCACAGAAAACACTGGTACTGTCAAATATTTCTATTTTTCCTCTTTAAAGACAATGTAGTCATATGTGCTTTGGGGAATTTCAAACAATCTACTGTTTTCAGAACTGATTTCATAATTCAAAATGATGAAACCTTTGAAAGCCTTTTGCTTATCTTCTAAACAAAACCAAACAGAAGATTTATTTTTACTACTTCTAGTGTAAACCAAATGAAATATTACTACATTTTATGAACTTTTTTCTCAGTAGCCATGACTGTTTCTCTAATATTACTTTTTATTTCAAACTATTATTAGTTTAATTGAGATTTAGATGGCAAATGTGAGATTATCTTATGCAAGATGGTTTTACAATAGGAATCTAGCATGTGGCACTTTTTATAAAAGTCATAGTTTTGTGTGTTTATAAATCTCTTCACATTGAATACCTTCTTAATTTCTGAAAAAAAGCAAGCACATAATGTGCACAGATTTTTCCTGAAAAAAGGTATAGTCTCTTAAAAGGTACATTTAAAAATAATTTTAAATATATTAACTTAGGAGGAAGAAGAAACATGAATGTGCTGTGTTTGCGGAAAGAACTTCCCTAAAGTAGATTATTCTCTTTTAAAAAAGCCAATTTAATGAGAAGACTGAGCACTGAGCTGCTCACCCTACCGTTATGTCTCTTTTGTTTCAACTGCTAAAAAATCTCTTCACAAAAGCTAGAAATGCAAAAATCATTCTTTAACACATACCAGATTTGCTGAAACATCAGCCACGACATGACCTTTCTTCTAGTGCTCTTAATAGTTTTTGTCACCCATCCTCAATGACACTTCTGCCTTTAAGAATAAGCTTTAAATATTACAACTTGTCATGACAAATGACAAATAATTTGCTATCATGCTGACAGTTATAGGAAGCTTAGGATTCTAGATGGCTGGTTGATGGGGTGAGAGGAAAGGATTAAATAGTTTTCCATCTTTGACTGGCAACCGTTGCCTCTAGTGAAGAGCACACCTTTTTTACTCTAAGGCAAATATTACCTTATTTGAGGTTCTGAATGCTTGCCCATCTTTCTAACCTCATGAAATATTTGAGTGTTGTTAATATATGGAATGTAACTCAATAAAAGCAGAATCAGTAATGGGTGTGAGTACCAGGCTAAGCAGCTTAGACTGCTTACAAGCGTTTTCCAACTCTTGCCTTTCACGTATTGGACACTTGAATGTATGCAGAGCTAGAAATAATTAACAAGTTTTGGTACCTGAAGTGAAAAAACTTTCTGAACAAACCCCTTAAATATAGGAATATACACTGTAAAATAAAAAGCTGATTAGTTATTTCTAGCTCTGCATACATTCAAGTGCCCAATGTGTGAAAGGCGAGAGTTGTTGTTAAGCAGATAGAATCAAACGGACATTCTGATATGTGTTGGATTCTCAGAGTCACCCAGTAATCTCACAGGTATTTTCTGCATGCAGGTCCCTTTTATCTTTCTCTACATCATATTCCAGTCCTCATACAGCCCTACCCGATGTGAGTGCTGACTCTCAAGCTCCAGCATTTTTGCAGAAGGCATGCTTTTCACTGTTTTTGAACTGGTTAATAATACTTATCTCTCACTATCCTTACATATGATCATGGCATCCAAAACAAGTTGTAATATTAAAAAACAATTTCCTTCCTCTCTCTCTACACTGGCTGGATAAATCAGGCTCCACTTCTGTTCAAGCCAACCTTATGTTTGACCAAAATGATGTAAGCAATCACATAGTACTCTGAATCCTCCCTCTCAGTTTTACTTTACATCATTTCATGGAGCTGAATAGACTGGACTTTACACAGTCATAGTTTATTTATCAGCAGTCCTGAAATATATCTGGGGGTTAGACCATTTTAACAGCTGCAGTCCAACTTGTCACCCTGGCTGTGAGTGTGGGGTTCATGAGCAAAGACTACCCAAAGATCCTGTTAGTGGCTTTGCTTATATTGTCATTTGTAATCACAGATGGATTTAGTGTCTTGCTTATCTCAGCAAATGATAGTATTTGTAATTCAATTTTCTGTCCAGTGCCCTTTCCCATGCAATTCTTGGTGGTGAAAGCTCCACATACAGTCATGGTTCTTCAGGAATGCTTGCTGTGGGGCATCTCTTTTTCAGAGGATTCTTCTGCAGATTGTTGAAAAACACTGCATGAATCGTGGGAGATTTAGAAACTATTCTCTTGCTTTTTCCAACAAGTCTGTGGCTTGTATTATAAACTGAGAGTCCTCTAAGCCCGCTCAGGTAATAATGCTGCTCAGTGCATTCCAATGTTATCTATTTAGCATCCTTTCCCATGCAGTCCCTGCTTCTGGCTTGTCTCATTTCCAATACAAAAGTTTTGAAAGTGTCAGCATTTGCTGGTAGAGATCTATGCATGCCCTCTCACCTGGTTTGAAACTGTGGCTCCCACCAAATTAAGATTACATGGCCATAATTTGCCCCAAGATCATTCAGACTGAGAGCACCCAGTTTACTGAGGGAATGAAATATGCGGTCAGTGAAGACCTTCAGGTTTTTTTATTTATTTACATGAATAAAATGATGATATACATGCCAGATTTCAGCAAATGTAGATATAATCACTTATTTAATTGTTTTACTTAAATAGTCTTTCTTTCTGACTTGATAAGGACAGAAAAGGTTCCTGTTGCATTTCTCAGTGTCCACTCCTGGACATCAGCCTAATGAAGTTCTCTTTACCAGCACATCCTAATCAACAGCCACTGCCATCCATTGGGAGGGAAAGAGCATTTTCAGATTAAGCATTATTGATAGTAATAAACTGATGCATTTAATGTTGAAAGCAGTCATTTACAACAATTATTCTTTTCTGTGTTTGCTTAGGTTACTAATTTACACCATCAGGCTGATAATTGTAAAAACTTATAAATTGATTGTATTATTATCTAATTATTTTATCCATTATCTAATATTTTACAGAATAGAAAAAGCCTGCAAACATTATGCGCGTGCAGCAGGTTTTCTGTAAAGAAACAAATTTGCATTTATGAGTGTTAAAACCTAGCAATGTTCAAACTTAGCAGTGTTTCGTGTTCCTAAAAATAAGTGTGTGAACTAGCTGTAGTCTTTTCAGTGCTGTAATTGCAGATTTTTTTCTATTTACATATAAAAAAAGACTAAGATTTTTTTGCCAGTGGTATTATTTTTAGCAATATATCTGAATTTTTGTGTGTGTGTGTGTGATTGTTTATAGCTAACAGCATTTGGAAGTTGAAAACAGTATTTCTTTTTCCATCACTGAATTTTCTAAAGAACATAAAAATTTATGCTTTTTTGTTTCTTTCCTTGTTGATACATTACCATACTTGATGACAGCAGAGCACTGGGAAAAGCCTTGTTAGTTTACTCCTATGGCAGGGCTGGCTGGCTAAAAACCAAAGACAGCCATATATCACTTCTACTGAAGTTGTGGGAGATTTTCCATTAATTTCTGAGGAAAGAAAACAGATATACTCTAATTCTTCTTTAACATTATATACCTTTATTTATATTTTCAGTCAGTGTTACATTTATTATGAAGAAAAGGAACAGGTAGTCCTCAATATTGAAGATGAGTAACTTTTAGGGGAATCCTGATAAATTATTTTCATAAATGCTTCTAAAAAGCATTTAAATGTGTGAACAAATCCTTAAAAGCATCTTTGTGAAAAAAGGAAAACTACTTCAAGATATGGTTTTTAGAGAAAGGAATGAAAACTAAAGGAAAAACAATATAAAATAGCAGAAAGACGGAATTTTTCACTGAATATACCTCTCCCAAATGAAATAATTTCTTTTCTTTGAAATACCCTATTAAATACTTATAGTTAGTGATGATACCTGTTGATTACAGCTTAGTTAAATAAATCAGGTGTCAAACAAGAAATGTGGCTCTGAAGTGGCATCTTTTCACAGTCTTTTTCAGCTCTTTGTCATGGATAGGACCATCTCAAGGAACTTATTTTTCTGCTTTGTTATTAGCCACAAAAGAGCTCAATTTTGGTTTTCTTGAGTGTTATTAATGGCACCATTTGCTAAATTCTGTGGAAAATAAATAAACTCACAAAGATGATTTTATTACTAGTAGTGATTTGGACAAATAAAGAACTCCAATTAGTTGTGCATGCATTGAAATTTCATATATATATCTCTCTGTTGTGTGACTTGACAAATGAATTCTGAGAATATTTCCTGCATATTCCTGTTTGCAGACATCATATTCCATGCTATGAAAACTTACTGGGAAAATCTGAATGCTTGAATATTATCTCTCATTGTCTTAGGAAACTTGAACCATCCATCACAGCCAGATTATTATGAAAGTCAGCAGCAGATTCTAGAATAGGTACAGATTCAAGCATAGTTACAGGTACATGCTTCATATTGAACTTTCTTACCTTTTGATGACAATTCTTGACAATCAAAAATCAAACTCATCTCTAACTACTTACTCCTAGAATGGAATTGACATTATTCCCACGTTATTCAGTTTTGGGGTGATTCTACATTATAAATTTTTTTCAAATTTGATTTTGGAATTAATCTCAGAAATAAAAAAGTGAAAGTTGGTGGATGGTAGCTATTATTCCTTTCTCATTAAATTCTGTGGACAAGCAACTTCCAGTTTATATTACCTTTCTGTGGTGCTTGCTGAACTGGAAACATGCAAACATTTGGATAATATTCCATTCACTTTGCTCTGACATTTATTCAGATAGCTGAAGGTCTGCTTAAATATGTTCTTGAATCCTGTCTTTAAAAAATGCATTATTTAATTTATGGGTTTTCTTCTATAATTACTTAAAAGGGGTTAATATTTCAAATGTATAATCTTATTCCTGTGCAGTGCAAGTTACAATTATAGCCACAAGATACCATTGAGGTACAAATTTTGGGAAATATCTTTGTTTCCAGAAAACATCAAATCAGACTGCCCCTCAAACACTGCACAGTGATCCCTATGGATCTCTCAGAACTAATTTATCATTGGGGCATAAGACATTAAGAAACATGGTGTGCACTGAAAAACATAAAATCTCTCTCCCACTTGATATAGTATTTAAATGCAAACATCTTCTTCCAAAACCAATCAAAAACAAAAAAGAAAAAAAATTAAAATAGATGAGTTTAACACTGTTATAAATGATACTTCTTTTATCACACGTACCACAGGGGCTGAAGTAAAGAATCCCCTTTCATTTACTGTACAGGAAAAATTTATCAGCCTTTCATAAGTAATTGCACACAGACTGAACAAAATATTAAAGCTCTTTTACCTTGGAATGAAAATTATTTCCATGTACAGTATTAAGAAATAGTTTTAAAAATTCAGAAGAATTAAATACATGGGTGTTTTATTCTTTTAATACTTACCTTGGTATATATTAGTCCTATTATTTGGGAAATAGCAAAGAAGTAATTAATATCTTTATTAAAGAAATTAATAGCTGTTGCATGAGAATTCTTCTGAAGCAGTGCCTAATTTTACCTAGCTATTTCAACGGGGGCGTGCTATTTATAACTATATCTTCTGAACTGTTTCTTAAGGCATTTCAAATCTGATTTTAACCTAGTTATAAAATCACTTCTCAATTTAAAATACATAAGAACAAAATACATACACTTTATGAAATAGATTATTTTCTAACTGGATTTCAGCACTTCAGGCCTCATTCAGAGGTCAAAGAGAATTATTTTGGTTGCAATGATAGATTCAATATGCATATTTTGGGTTGCCTCATGCTGGTTAATTCAATAGCTGAGCTGTTAATGAAGAACAGCTTTGAATAGAAATAAAGTAATAGGAGATTAAATTATGTATAACTCTTGCATTTTTCTTGGTTCAATTTAGAAGAAAGAATTGAATTCAGGCTTAGTTAAAGAACCAAGTCAGCTTCAAAATCAAAGAGTTATTGTAGTTTAGCTATAGAAATCTACGAAGCACCACTTCAACCTTTTCATTTAAGAGTAAGCTACATTTTCGTTTGTTATTGTTGCTATTGTTGAGTTTGGTCATTGAAATTATTAGGAAGGAGACTACAAGAAGAAATAGTCAAATGTACTATTAAACTTATCTCACCTCCTTAGTTATTGAGATATATATTTTTAAAACTTCTGCAAGTCTTACATATACCTTTTTTTTCAATACATACATCTCAATATCCTTAACAAAGCTTGTTAGGCATTACTACTTCCGTTCTACAGATGAAGAATATTATTGCAAACTGTTATCAGAATCACGTATACAAAGACTTCAGTTTAATGGTTTTCTCTCCTTCTCCATAATTTGAGTATTGTTCGTGTTATACAATATATGATGTTGTATACCTACTTCTATAGCTTTAAACTGCTGTGGTTTGATGTTTTGTAATGCTTTCCCTTAATTACATGCAATAAAATATAAACAATACCACATAATACAGAGTAAAGTATCGATTACTAAATGTGGCTTGCTGTTGATACCATTAGAAAGTATTATTACATATACTTCTATCAAAGGAAAATAATGGTTTACAAAATCAATATTTTTGACAGAGTATGGAAAAAATAATTTACCAATACATGCTTATTGATTTCAAATAGAGGAGTTTAATCTACAACAACAGGCAACCCAAAAATGAGGAACCAGCTTTTGGATTTTTGGGGGGACCTTGTATGCTTTTTCTGTTTTTCTAAAAACTGAAGTCTCTCTGCTGCTTTTTGGATGTAAAATAAATAGATATTTATAGAAATATGTATTTAGAAAGATCTATGTTCTTTACCTGAGTTGTTAAAATAACCTCTATATCTATAAAAAGCTGGCTGTCCTTTGAAACATATTATTTCTTGCACAGAGTAAGACTGGAAAGGTGGATGTAAAGGAAAACATCAGTGAAATGTCTGAACTTTCCCAAGAGCGTTGCAGTTCAAAAAGTCTAATCAACTAAATGCAAATAGCACAAAAAGAAAAAGTAACCCACAAATCTTATGTCTTTGGATAGTGATTATCCTAAATATTTCTTGCACATATAAAGTTGGATATCAGGGTTATTGTCAACTACTTTTCTTGCAATTTCAAGGACTCGTGGATCCATAAGAAGTACAAAATGATGTAGCTAATTAATTTTAACCACTAAATTATGTTCCTCTCATTTCCTGTCTTAGAACACTTGAATTGCTCAATCAACTGTTATTGTACTTATGTTGATTTTTTTCTTTACAATTTATTTTAGAGATGTAAGAACAACCTGACTTGCATATTCCCATTTCTCGTTTTACAGAGCATTTGTGTTTTCATGTCTATTTCCAGCATTTTTTCTAATAGACACACTTTTAATAAAAGTATAAATTGAGAAAAGTGGTCTGTATTATATTAACTGAAGTATTACAAATGGCGAGATTCATCAAAGTTCAGAGTTCACATTGATTCTTCTGTGTCACTATTCCTGGCAAAAATCAGTAAGACCACTTCAAATTGTAAAATTATTACATCCAATCAAACCAGATTTCCATAGGAGACTAGAAAAAATAAGTGATGATTTCTGCTCCATATCAAGTATGGAATATATTGTGGACCAAGATGAGCACAAAACTGAATATGACATTGATATTTTTACTCCTAAAGGAGTGATTATTGGCAAAACAAAATTGTCTCTGTTCAGCACTTCCATAATTGCTCTCTCAATCCGTAAGATTTGCCATGCATTTTATGTTAATCCCAGAATCTTAGAAAATATAATGAATGTTTTATGAGAGGAGTTTAGCATATTACAAATATTTAGGCTATGACAACACTGTAGAATGTGATTCTGGTGTAAAAACAAATTCTCTCTCTGAAACTACAAGTTTGGCCACTTGAGCCAAATCCTGATCTTAAGAGTTTTGCAAACAATGTAATTGACTTGTTCAATTAGAATAATTTTTTCCCATGCCTTTAGCAAATAGTAAACCAGAAAAGAGATTACAGGTGTTCCAAGTGAGATATTTCAGTACAGCAAAAGCAATATATTTGATTCCCTGAATTAGAACAAACACTGTTAAATAGAGCCTGTAGGTGTCTACTTGAGTAGTAGGTCATGGAACAGTGTATTATAAGAGACAGTTGAGGGAAGGTCCAAAATAAATCCTTAATATACAATTTAATTTTAAAAATAAGAATATAAATTGAACTATCCAGGTATCAACAGAATGTAGTTTTTAAAAGTAAATTAATAGTTGCCTGAAAGATCAAGATTGCTGGTCCACTCCTAGTATTTAAATAGCTTCCATATTTGTCAGAGGGATATTCTGTAAAAGGCTTTATCATACGGAATGAAATACCATGCAATCTGTTATCTTTCCTGAGTATTTATAACATTTAATATGTCACTTTCTGCTTAATAACATAGAAGAAAAAATTCAAGACAGGAGAAAGGTTCATCTAATCATCTTGATCTTTGAAAATCTTTATGAGAAAGAGTAAACATTGAAAAATAGTGCTAGAAATTAAATCACTTAAAAATTGAAATTTAAGTTCTGATTTTCAAGTGAAGAGATTGATTCTCAAAAAGCTGAAGTAGAGCTCTGATACTTTTTATTTAAACTTAAGAATTTAAAATTTTATTTTCAAATAAAAAAGATCAAAATGCTTTTCAGTTAATGAAACAAAAAGCTGATTTGTCAGTTTGTCCACAAAACTAAAAAAATCAATTACTTAGTCATCTCTTCCAAAAATACATAATACTAACATTTGAATAATGGGTATATTCCTCAGTGCTGGTGTAAGAGCTTGTCTCACTTGCTGTCATGTTACCATATGCACTTCAGTCTATAACTTCAATGAAATCATGTCATTTTATCAGGGGACAGGAAAGAAACAAAATCTGTAAAATTTAAATCCAAGAAACCTACAATCAAAAGAATAGAAACAGTGAAATCGAAAAAGATGACAAGTCCCACATTCTCAGAGACACTGTCTAGTAATGTGACTTAGAAAACTGGCAATTAATTATCAATAAAGACCCTTAGTGTTGATCCTTACAATTACAGAACAGAATATCCTACCACCATATTAGGAAACCCATTAAGAGTGTAATTTATAAGTATCATCTAAAGGTGACAATCTTTCTGACCTTTTTAACTCCTCAGGAAACTAATAGGAAGGTAGAAAAAGGTGATGTGAGATGCTCCATTTACTTCACAGTTTCTGCAACAAGAACTTACTAAGGAAAATAAAAAATCATGAAGCATAAAATTCTTGGCAAGATTCTAAATTTGGTTCTTATCCTAAAATATTCTTAAGAAATGTCTGGTCACTGGAATATTTTTGTCATCTCCTGGTTCTTCTATATAAGCTATTTTGGGATACTAGCCTCAAAGTGTGGGATGTTATTTTTTTTCCTCGTAACTGAACATCTCAGCTAGTAGAGAATTTCTTGCTTCACATGAATTCTTGCTTCCTCCTTCGTAGTATCCTGAATTCTTATTTTATTCCTTCTTTTCTTTTTGTCTCTTTGCCTCATATTCTGATATGTCTTAATCACAAATTTATCTTTTTTCTGATCCATTTTTCATTTTCCTCTCCCTCATTAGAGATGAACGGGACCTGTGTATATCATGTCTTAGCAATTAATTGTCTGTTTTTACATATGTACAGACTAAGGATTGGCCATGTCCACAAATCACAGATCTTTCATTTTTCCATTAGTATGACCAGAAATGCCCTAAATTTGTGGAAGTTCACTTACTTCTATGTGGGTTAGGTATGTCGGTTCAATTCTTACAATGAATAAGTCTGGACGTGTGGCTGTTCTGCACGAATAAGCAGACTCAAAGTAAATGGGAAGGTAGAAAGGAGTCTTTGGATCTCAAGGCATGACTTGAGTTTTGAAGATTGGATACTTTTTTTCTTTCCCCTAAAAAATTTTTATTAGCATTTGTTTTCAGGAAGCATTTTATCATTTCATACAAGAGTAAAGTTTTTGCCTACCTTCTAGACTATTCTGAAATAAGCCACCGAATTACAGAATTTTCCTTATATATGTGTGTATTGTGGGTGAAACCCTGCAAGCTGTTATATACAGTTATTTCCAGAATTTGGGCATAGGGAGTTCTCTTAATATATTATTATTTAAAGGTTCAATAGAAGAGGTTGAATATGAAAACTAACTGAATAGTTAGTATTTTCTAGGTGCTATTTAACACTCATTTATTTTGACCTTTTAGATGCTTTTCCAAGGAGATGGACACTGATTTTTTTTTTTCTTTTCATTTCAAATCTGATTATAGAGATGCATGGTAAGGTAGGAGAAATCTTCACACAGGAAAAAAGGTCTGCGTTCTAAGAAACAGGCAAGTTACTGGTATAAATTGCCTATCAGTGATCTCCGTTTAACAAGAGCAATTGCCTAATGAATTGCTGTAATTAAAACCAAATCATCTTCTTTTTCTTAAAAAAAACCCCTTCAAACACTCTCTTAAGTCTCTTGTAGACAAACAATAATATGCACATATGAAAAATCATGCAAATCTTTCTGAAAAAGAACATTTTTTCAATTTAGTGCACTTCTAAATGTTTCTAGACTCTTTGTATATCTAGATGATATAGCCAGCGATATTCTCAGAAATAAAAGATCTGGTAGCACTAGGATCTTGGTCTGCAGGTATGTGGTGGTGTTAAGCAGTTGTTAAAACATAAGTAGGATAAATTGATATGGTGAAAGAAAAAAACTTTGACATTGAAGCAATCATCTCCTTCGCACCTGATGTCAGAGAAAAAAAGGAACTCTGAAAGACATGTAGGATATCAAAAATATCTATACTAGAACAGAAAAAGACCAGCTGAAATCAAAACAGATATAAACTAGTACCATGGGAATTCGGAGGGAAGTTTCCCATTATCAAGGAGTGTTTAGATTTAGTAGGCTACTGTCACCTTACTGTTAAATGATCTGCTGACTTAATTTTCCTTTCCAAGCAATGGGAAGCTGAACATCAAAATAAATTTTTGGCATCTCCTCTTTTATCTTTCTGCTCCTGGTGAACTGCTAAAAAGTTGAAGAACTACGAAATACAATGTATTTTCTATGTATTTTTTGAGAACTGGGCAAGTGAATGACCTAGTGTTGGATTCACTGCTAATGTTTCACCTAGGCCATCGAAATATACTCGACAATTTTTATGATTTTATCTTTCTTTGTCTTGAGTGAAGAAGGAAATTTCTGAATGGCATTAATGAAGGTAGATAGATACAATTTGTATGAAAATGTTTATCGCTGTCCTAAGCACTCTGTGACATGAAATGTCAATACTGAAAGAAAAGAAGATGGTTATTTTGTTATTGTTGAAAGAGTTAGATAGATGGCAAAATATCATGAATATCATATCCACATAGTCATGGCAATGCAACTGTTAGTGTAGTCAGACACCTGACTTATAAACCAATCCAGCTGTGACTTTCAGTACAAAAGTAGCAGTAATGTTGTTCTCTTTTTTCTCACTAAGGGAAGAAAAAGAGAAAGTGAATGTCTGATGCTGTCCTCTGTTCTGTGCAGACCTGGGCTTTTCAGGTACTCCTCCCAGCATGAAATACTATTTAACTCTGAGGGAGGGAACAAAACTGGTGTACAGAAAGACAGATTGTAGTAGCCTGTGATCTGATGAAAGCATTGCTGTATTTAACTGCAAAATGCAGGAACACCTCCTAAAACAGGATGGAATCCTGTTCCACAAATCCCTAGGGCAAGCAGGCTAGGTTTAAATCAGCAAGTAACGTGGCATAGTAGGAGCAGGTCTGGGGACTGAGGTAGCTGGATTTCAAGGACCCTGTTGCAAGCATTTGGCTGGGAGGACGTGCTTCAGACTAGATCTAGCCTTGTCCCATGAGCTGATGGAAATGCCCCTTTGTGGGTGGAATGCGTTTGGTGGCTTCACAGCACTCATCTTCCAGTTCAGTTTTGCCCAGAAACAATCTAGCACCACACTGAGACCTCACTGCCGTGTCAAAAGCAAGCCTGGAAAGTGGGGATGATCAGATTTTCTTCAGAAGTTTGTTTCTGATCTAAGCCGAAACGTTGATGTAGACACGTGCCTGTATATGACTTAAATACATGGGGTGGCAAGTCCATCCAAAAGATGTAGTTTTTCAAAATGCGTATAGATAAACTATGTAGCTCATAGTCACAGTATGTCAGGGATGCCAAAACCTTACAGCTTTCAAAAATTCTGCAAACCAACTCATGGAAGAAAAACATACCCAATACAATTGAATATGAAGACATTACCCCTAGCTGCAATTGTTCCAGAGGCACAAATGACTGTGAGAGTTGAGCATGGAAATACTACTTCAGATTTGTCCTGGTCTTGCGCTGTTTCTAGTTACCTGCTATTGATCACTCTCAGAAACTAATGGACAAGATGTGACCTAGTACAAAATGCCTTATGTTGACTAATCCTGCAGTAATGTTCTTACACAGCACACAGGATGTAAGTGAAAGTCCAGAAACATCCAGAAAGATTACTTGCTTAGTCATTATTTCCAATTTGTCCTTCGGAGATAAATATCCATGTCCACTGATGAGCTACAGAGCCTAAGCTTCTATCTTGGAAACTCAGGTGCTTGAAGACAGGGATAAATGTAGTTCAGGCCCTGTTCTTTGAGAGGCAATAAATATGGCTTTTTCCTGCATTGAACTTTACTTATGTTGCTGTATGTTAGCAGAGACGGCAGTGGTTAAAATCTGTATTTAATTCTTAAATATTTATGTGATACTAGAACACCCTTCTGTCTTAAGTTTTAACAGCAATATGTAGGATTTGGATCTGTAAATGTTAAGGTCTGAAACAATACCTGACAATAAATATATAAATAATAGCTGATGCTAAAGATTGCTTCACTCCTATATGATTCAGTGTTTTGATTTTTTATTGGGAAATCCTGAAGTTCAGACTACTCCCTATTGATATTAACTTACAAATATTCAGCTTATTCTTGCAAAAAAACCCAGAACCTCAAGAACACCAAAACTGTTCTTCTCAGGAAATCTGTAAAAATCCTCATGGCTGTAGAGTGCACTACGAATATGCCAGACTGTGTTACTGAGGAGAAGATTCCATAAGAATGAGTCAAATTCAGTCCAAATTCAGGGTCAACTGAGGGATTTAAGAAAAAGTCTGGAATAATTGGTGAATAAATGTTACTGAATTGGTGAATAAATGTTACTGAATATTACTCTTCAGATCTCCCAAGAAGTTTCTTAAATCAATTATCTATAAATAAAACAATTATTAATAGAACAGATTTAATTGTAATCATCTGCAATTTACTGTACTGAGAGTTAAATATTTTTGAACCCTCAAGCTCATTTTCGGGAGGTAATATGCTATCCGGAAATGCTAGATTTGTTACATACGAAATGAAATGGACAAGGGAATTAAGAGAAAGAGAATAAATGAAATAAATTGTATAGTTTTATGTTGCAATAATGTTTGAGAACAATTAAGCAGAAAATTATTCCGAAGGTTAATTCCTTTCCATGGAAGCAGATGGAACATACACACTTTTCCTACTGTTTAAACTTTTCCATGCAAAACCAGAAAAAGCTAGTTTTATTCAAGACGTTTGGACTTAACTTGTAGAGCAGAAAATGACAAGTCTGTGATAGTGAGACAGTGATTTCTAGAATATAGATGGTGCTGGTAGAAGTGATAGAGGCTGTTTATTTAATACTTATTGGCTTTCTGTAGAGAGTCTTCTGCCTGGCTTCTACACCCAGCATATTACACAATAACTGCTTTAGACACTTAAAAATAAGTTGAGTATAAATATGTAAAATATTTTGACTGATTTCTCTGGGGTCCTTTTGAACGGTTTCTTATTTCTTACAACATAATAAGATAGGTGAGATCCTTCCATGTTTCAATACAAGTTGAACTCTGTTGAAATGAGAAGGCTTAAAAACACAGAGTACTTCTACGCATGAGAAATTTTCAGAAATATTTCTGACCATAAATTTGCACGTAAAAAGCTGCCAAAGTGTGTGTGGGTGCACTTCATATGCAATTACTTTCAAATTTGAAAGGATTGAATACGTGTTACAAATTTAGAATCCTTACATGATTATGTTAAAATTTAATGCAAAATGCTCTTAATATTTTGTAACTGAAATTGCATGTGCTAAAAGTCATAAATCATGAAGCTCATTCTTCCAATCATGGAATAACAGTTTAAAGTCATATAATGTCTGCATAGGAACTGCTATAATATTATTTCTGCTATACTACTTTTTTTATGCTGCCATACATTGTAAATAATATCTTACACAACATCTTAAATAACATCTTAAAATAAAATGTTCCTTTCTTTGTGTTAAACCACAGTATGTAACATTTTTTATAAACTCATAAAAGATGTTATTCAAGGAAGTGATAAAGGACGTCTTTGTACTCTTGTAGGTCTTATCAATTCTGCAGACAGGTACTAGGTAAAAGGGTGAGACTGAATGAGAATTGATCAATTTTCTGATTATACAGTTCAGGCAATTACATCCCCCCAGATGAGTATGCATTTTTAGTTATAATGATGCATGTTCAGAAAAGAACTGCTATGATGTCATTATAAGAAACATTTCTAAAATCAAGAATTTCCTATACTAAAGCATATTTATGAAGTTTTGGAAACTTTGTTTTTCAGCATTGTTAATGGCCAAATTTTAAATAAAATATACTCAAGGTACTTCAATTCTACAGAAAATATTTGTTATTGTAGCTTAAAATAGAAAAGAAAGAAAGAAAAAAAAAAAAAAGCAGCAGTGTGATTGAAGACTGTTAGTGAATTCAGCACCAGAAACAAAGTTTATGTATTATAACTGGAGTGAAAAAAAAAATCTTCCTATATAACCAGCAATAATAAAACCATTTATATGAAACCAAGTAGCGTACCTACTTAAATATGTTAAAAATAAAATAAATTTTTATATACATATATTTATAGATTTTTTCCCTTGCAGACCTCATACTGTGATGTAGCAGTTGTAGAGTTTTATGTGTTTTTGAAATAGTTTATGATAGAGTCAGGTGATAGTAGGATGAGAGATATTGGCAAAGCTCCACAATGAACTGTAACTGCATATTTTGTAGATATACCATTCTCTACTGGAATTTGCACATGAAAAAATATCGCTAGATTTTTATATATTTCTTTGAAATATGCTTCTTCATGGTAAGAGAAAGATTTCTTTAGGTATATAGATTCAAAATGTTTTTTAATGTAGAGGCACTTATTTTAATTCTCATTGCTGTGAGGGTAGTCTTTGATAAATGACTCAGAATCATCTTTACCTAGATTGGATCATATCTTACTTCCTCAGTCAGCTTTCACAAATGATAGATTAGTGATCTTCCACACACAGTTTTCTTCCAAAATACAATGATGATAGTAATTTGCCTGGAATTGCCATCTAAACAGTATTTAAAAACAAAAAAAAAAAAGGAGAGGCTCCTTGTCATTCAATAATATAAGACGGGGACTGTATAATAAATTCAATAGGAATAGAGAATTTATCAAAGAATCACAGAATCATAAGATAGTTTGGGTTGGAAGGGACATTAAAGACCATCCAGTTCCATTCCCCCTGTCATGGGCAGGGACACCTCCCACCAGACCAGGCTGCTCAAGCACATGCTGCTCAGGGACACCTCCCACCATTCAGCCTGGCCTTCAACGCTTCCAGGGAGGGAGCATCCAAAACTTCCCTGGGCAACTTGTGCCAGAGCTTCACCACCCTCATTGTGAAGAATTTCTTCCTAATGTCCAGTCTAAGTCTTCCCCCTTCCAATTTAAAACCATTCCCCCTCATCCTATCACTACAAGCCCTTGTAAAAAGTCCCTCCCAAGCTTTCCTGTAGCCCCTTGCAGATACTGGAAGGCTGCTATGAGGTCTCCACGGAATCTTGTCTTTTCCAGGCTGAATGGAAATGAAATAAGAGATAAAAATCTTTGGTTAGTTACCTTAAAGCATTTTAATATGCCAGAGTATTTCAGAACAGCATTGCAAATATTGTGTTTAAAAAATGTCTCAAATTTACACCAATTTTTTTTTTTTTGAGTGGAAAAGGACCAGTGAAGACAAATATTTATTACTAGAGGGCTGGAGATTTAACTGTAGTAGACATGGTAAAAAAACACTTACCTGCTAATGCACCTATGAAGTACTATGAAATGAAGTATAAGTTTAAGTATTCTGGTGGCAACAGTAGTCTTTGTACTGATTTATATAGGTTATGGATCAGGTTTCAGACAGTCATTCACATAATACACATTTACAGACATTTTTTGACCTGATGCTGTTCTTTTAATGAGATGCTTTAATCATGACAGAAATATTAACTGTGCACACTAAAGATATCTTTACGCAATTTCCTAATATCAATTAGTATTTCCATATAAAGGGAAGATCTGGCATCTTGTGAATAAGAGCTTTCAAAAGCAAAATTAAATATATTCATCACCCAAATTTATGTAGCACAGAGAAACCGACATCTGTATCCACTTACATGCATACTAAACAGCTTACTAATAAATACATATTAAAATATCCCAGTTTTTCAAGTTCTTGTTGGATACTCTTCCTTTTACACTATACTGATTGCAGTGGCATTCAGGGTGAGGAGCCAAAATGGCCAGATAAGCTTTGTTCACACTAAGCTGTGTGATAGAATGAGAGTGTTCAAAAATGTATTTTATAATTAATGCTGTCAGGAAAAAAAAAAGCATCACGTCACTGTTCAGATATGACAGACCCTATTTCACTGGCTAGACTACACATCTATTATTGTCTAAGCATCTCAGTACCAGAAATGTGTGAATCAGTTGGAAAGATATAGGAAAAAAGGAGGTAAATATGCAAACAGTCCATGGATCAAAGAGGATAGACTGCAGATACAAAGATTGTTACATGTAATAGAAGGAATTTCCTCAGTCTGGGCAGATTTTCTCTAATTGTAACTGTATTACATCAATACTCTTTGAATTCAATTGTTGGAACACGATTAAAGGAATAGTTGTTATATGTGCAGACATAGAAACATAGAATCATAGAATTCCAAGGTTGGAAGAGACCTTTGAGATCACTGAGTCCAACCGTACCTGTCTCCTTACTAAACCATGTCCCTAAGAAACTCATCTACCCATCTTTTAAACATCTCCAGAGATGATGACTCCACCACCTCCCTGGGCAGCCTCTTCCAATGCTTGACAACTCTTTCAGTAAAGAAATTCTTCCTAATGTCCAGTCTAAACCTCCCCTGGCTCAACTTGCGGCCATTTCCTCGTGTCCTATCACTGTCACTTGGGAGAAGAGACCAGCACCCAACCCCGTCACAACCTCCTTTCAGGCAGTTGTAGACAGTGATGAGTTCTCCTCTCAGCCTCCTCTTTTCCAAGCTAAACAACCACAGCTCCCTCAGTCATTCCTCGTAGGGCTTATTCTCCAGCCTCCTCACCAGCCTCCTTGCCCTTCTCTGCACACGCTCCTGCCCCTCAATGTCCTCAATGTGAGGGGCCCAAAACTGAACCCAGCACTCGAGGTGCGGCCTCACCAGTGCCGAGTCCAGGAGCACAATCACCTCCCTGCTCCTGCTGGCCCCACTGTGTCTGATACAGGCCAAGATGCCTCCTAACTGCCCCTCTTTGGTCAGTATGTAGCTCCAGAAGCTATTTCCTATTGCTTAGTACCAACTTCTCCTGACCCCTTCAACAATTCTAATAATAATAATAAATCTAATATTGTCAGTTTTACTGCTAATTTAAAACAATTCAGCATCTGGCTTAACTAGAATGCATTTATTTTACAGCTATATATATATAAATATAAAAATACACATATATAATTTTATTTTCCTGAAATGAACATGCTGCAGTCATATGGAACAAACAAAACACAAGAAAATTCTAAAAAAATGTAATGAAGGAACATGTAAGAAAAGCAACCTCAAAAAAATTTTAATTATGAAAATAAATCTGCCTGTACTTCTGTATACTCACACAAACTCAAACCCACACCCACACAAACAAATATGTGAATGAATTCAGTAGTGTTCAATCAATTTTCATGTGTTTTTTTTTAAATCACTGATAGATTTATTGAAATATAGACACATAAGAGACAACTGTTTGTATATCAGACTTTCTCAGTTTGAGCATTTGATTTTGCAATCAGAACATTTTTCTGGCATAGATTTTATTCTACTAATTGTAATTATAGCATAGCTAAACATTAAGTTCCCTGAAGTGAAAGGATATTTAACATTAGTCCCCTGATTTCTGTACCCTGCTCATTATTACCCAAGTATCATTACTGTCGCGTCTTTTTTTTTCTTTATTTTTGCCCCATTTCCATCTTTTCCTTGCATTTGTCCTTATTTTTTCCCTTGTGCTTGACCATGAATGACAATTGGCTCTGAGTGTGAGTCTTGCTCTCAGTTGTTATTTTATCATTTTAAGTATTTCTCTGTTAAACTTCACTTGGCTCTTTGTTTCTTCTGCTGCTTGCTGGCATTCAATATTATCGTTTAGTTCATTGCTTCACTTGAGTCCCTTGCATGCTGGTATTTTTTCAATCTGTTACTCATTCTTCTTTAAAAAGTAGGTAAATAAACAAGCCCAAACAACCAGCCCTCCTGTTTTGTTTCGTGATCTTTCAGTGGAGTGTTCTATCTAAACTGTTACATCTTTCTAATGGCAACCTGCTGTGACTATCCTCTTTCATTTCCTTTCATTTATTGTTTATTTAATGTAAGCATGCAGAGAATAATAGACACATTCTACTTTGTTGCTTTTTCAATATTTTTTTCCTTTTTCTTCTAAATGATTATTGATTATGTAATAGTCACTTTTATGACATTCCTGGCTAGGCTCATTTGCCAGCTTCCATGCCTGAGCAGTTTACAGAAATACAATATTTATTGACTTCTGTTATCCAGTACTTTCACTTAACATAAATGGCCTGTGGGAGAAAAGTCTCATCAGGAGGTGTTGTCAAGGTGATAGGATGCCTATCCTTTATCAAATTAAAATGGGAGAAGAGACCATGCTAACTCCTGTCTATCGTTAACGGATGCCTCTCTCACCATTTTCAAAGGCTGGTACCTTGAAGGAAAGTAAAGAAACAGAAGTTAAACTTAAAAACTCAGAACATGTTCATTTTATTTCTCTGTGGAGAATTTCAGGAAGAATTTTATTTAGTCAAAGTCAGAAAAATGGAAAAGAGTGCTCTGAAGGCATCTTGGTGGTCATTCTGTATCCTGAGTAGTCAGTCACAGTTAAATGGATATTTAAGCTTGAAGAAACGTGCTGGCAAGAAACCCTGTCAGCAGTTCCAGATGAAGGCTTCCAGGCAGAATGTTATCCAGCCATAAGACAGCTACAGTCCTTGGGGAACAACATTTACAAGCTGTTCGTATTGGTAAGATCAGAAAACCAATTCTGATTTATGGTAAAAACCCTAGGGCATGTTTATACTACCTCCTTTACTGTCACTAAAATATTAATCTGAGTGTTCAGGTTCAAAAAAGTAACCTAATGCCTTAAGAAATTAATTTGAAATAACTAGAATAAGATAGTTTCTGGGTTTTTTTTTTCCATCTGTGACTATTTGATGTGGAGTCATTACATAAGTTTTACTTAGTAAAGTAAATGGAACACATAGAAATGTTTGAGAGTTGCAGCTCTGCCTGGTCTACTAGTTTCCATCCCTTCAAGCAGTGTAGACTCCATTCAAGGATTCCTAAAATGTGTTTCCTGAGTTGCAAGTGATCCACAAAGCGTTTACATGTTCTGCAGAAGACTGGTTCTTTTTTCACGGTCAGCCACACGTGATCCAGCTGATTGCCAGCACTGTAGTGAACACATTCATAGTCACATTCTGCTGGAAAAGAATCAGTGCTCGAGAGACTGATGATAGGAGCTGATCAGAGTTCAGTGTGTCCTGCTACCATGGCACCAAGACACAGGCAAAACTCAGGAAACCCTAAATTAAATCCTAAATGTTCTTCCCATCCTTCCTACTGTTCTGCAGACGAACAAGATTCCTTGGCTAAACCCCTTTCAGGGGCACCTAAGAGACTTTCCCTGAGTTTTGAGAGAGAGAGAATTTCCAGCTCGATGTGCAGTCCAAAAGTTTTGGGTAGCTGGGGAGTATCAGAGATACTACAGTCTGCAAATACACGCCCTGGTGAAGAAATGCCCTATTCTGCTTATGGCTTCTTGTATATGCAAAACTATACTGTTTGCAGACATTTGGAAGAAAATTTGAGCTTATGTTTTAAGTCCAAAGCTTAAATCCTTTCAAATTACTGTTTAATTTATTTATCTTTAAAATGTTGTGGTTTCATGTGTTCATATAAACATTTCTAAATGTTCGATTCAATATCCTTATAATATCCTTTCATTCCCCCTCCCTCCCCTTGAGCAGTAAACAAGATTATTTTAATTCTTAGGCTAGATCTCAAAAGATTTCTGATTTTTCTAATTCATTAACTCACTTTTTATATGTTACAGTCATTTAATCAAACAAATGTTCATGTAATCTCAATTCTGGTTGTAATGAAAATCATCTTTTTCTTCTACTTTCAGAGGAGATTTCTGACTAAGACAGCTAACTATGTGTTTATGTATTTTGCAACAAGGACCCATATACTTTAGGCTGAGCTTTCTTCTCACTTAAGTTTCTTTGGTTTACTTACGGAAAGGTGAAGAACACTTTGTCTATTTAGCAAGTAAAGCAACTATCCCAATGCTATATTGGAAGAAGTTTAATAAGGAGCCCATATCAAGTAATTCATAGTTCAAGGCACAAAAGAAGTGTCAAGATATTTCATTCTTGGTGAGTGACCTACAAGCAGTGATGTGATTCCCCTCTCTCCCCAAAGACCTGTATAGAAGTCATCTGTTGACCAGTGATCAAAAGATAAAATTTAATCTGAAGGATATAATCCTGGCAGACATGGCTGTTTTTTTCACTGAACAAATCCATAAAACTTGGATTGAATTCCATATGGACAGGCAACACTCCTGTAAAGGCTGCTTCCCTACGAGACTGAGGCTGTTCCACCTCCAGGTGCCTCAGGCAATGTCTCTTCCAGCCAATTCTTGTCCTATTTCTATATACCTTTTTATTGTATGTTTCTTACTACGCTTTGAAGTCTGAGAGAACTGAAGCACAGAAGTCATTATATATAGTTTATTTTCAAATATAATTGCATATTACAGCAATATTCTTTAAACTCAAGAAGAACTGCTTTACTTATTTGAATGTTTTTGAATAATGTTCAGCTAAGGACTGAAACTGCCCTTTCTTTCCATTCCTTTAACACATTATAGCGGAAGCATAACAAAACGAAATGAAAAAAGCCCTGTGTAATTATGTATGAAAATAATGTTTTTATCTGTGGGACAGTATTATTTCTTTAATTATGTTTCTGCACCAAAGTCATCCTGTGTTTTACAGTCTTCTTTTGATTCTTTGATGAAGAATGTCTAAAATACTGACGTACAGGAGGAAAAGGTATTAATAATGAGAATTTCTGATATATTTTTCTTGTGGACTGAAGGTGTTAAGAATTACAGTACTATATCTCTCCCTGTTCTTAGGGAGAATAAAATGCTGTGTTAAAGTAGAATTGTTAAATGTCACTTTCCTTTGGTAAGTAGTTGCAAAGCAGTGGATCATTTGCCTCTAGATAGTTTAGTTTGTGTTATAGAAATGAAGATGTTTCCTTGTATATTTTAGCAGTTTTAGAGTCCCTTCCCCATGATCTTTTTGGCAATTCTTAGATTTTCTCTTTCTATGAATTTTTATGTTCTGTGTGTGGATTTGCTATCTGGAACACATGACTAATCTGAAAAACATACCTATAATAGTTCTTGATGAAAGTTCATCCATCAATGTTTAATTAGAAAACTTTTTGATCTTCACACCATTTAGAGAAATTATATGTTCATATTTTTTTCAGGTTGCTTGGCAATTTTATATACAGGACACTGGATCAGAAGTTTAAAGAAATTTTTATTTTTGAGACTACTTTTTAAAATATATTTTGGTATGGTGCAGTGTAGATAGCCACATTATAGAGGTCATATACCTTGGTGAAAATACTTCTATCACATTTCTCTAAAAAGATTGATGCATTTCAACTGTGTCATCTGATCTAGCCTAAAAAGAAAGAGAATTTTTTTGTCTCTAAGAAACAAGGCCATTTCTCATCTCAGCAATAGAGCTGTTCCAATTTATGTTCACTATAGATTTGTCATATCCTATCTGTAATTCATAGGCTTAAACTAGTGACCTGCTAGTGTATGATGTATTTTTCCAGTGGGGAATGGCTATGATATATGTTAGATTTGTACTTACAAAATTATGTCTACTTTAAGGAAATACTCTTAAATCAGAATCCGGATTTTAAAGAAATTCCATCTCTTTTTAAATGGAGTCTGACAACATAATGCAGTATTTTCCGTAATTATAGAAAACTGTCATATTGCAATGTTCAGCTTCTAAATTGCATAGTTCAGATGTCTTATTTTGGTGATTAAAAATTTGTAGTAGTTAAGGGGATTTATATTCAAACTGCAAATGTATTATTGAAAATTCTTTCTGAAATCTGAAGAATTAGTTGAGGTGTGTGAACTGCTGTGTGAAGTCTCTGATTCTATAGTAGTATTTTACAAACAATAAATAATACAAATATCAAATATTATCCTTCATTACAAGATCATATTTCTTTAGGTGATATGTTTTCTTTCAGTATTTTGACTCCATTAAAGTCTTGTGAATCAAATTTAAAATCAATACAAATAATTGAGGCTCTTTCTCTGGACATATACAGTATGTTTGCTAATAGTTTGCTGCTTTTCATTGTAAGTTAATGATATGAGTTGCTCAAAGCTGTCTTCATATAATTAATCTAGTTTGTGTAGCCAATGATTATTAAAGGCTGCTGAACGTTTCTGTTTTATGATAACTCCCTCTGAGAAGGTGATGACATTTGAATTTGATAGCCAGCTAGTTGGGAAAACCATCTGTTTATAATTTTTAATGCAATTTTGCAATGGCTGCCAGGTGAGTTTCTAGGAAGTATATTAAAAAAAATCAAGTAAATAAAATTACTACTATGGAGGTGAGCTATAAAATTATTATTATTGAATCATGGGGTATATGAAAGAAATCTGAAGGTCAGATTGTTCTAACGTATTCTCTAAGGATATTGTTTCCTAAGATTGTGTTGGAAATATTTAATAAGAGTTGAAATTATATGGGCTTGACGACACAGTTCTGGTGAGGTCTAACATGGCAAATGTTGCAGACTCGTAGAAATGTCTCAAATCTGCTCTCAGACATAAAAAAAAGATGGAAAAACAAACAAATAAAGGAATAAATCCCCCCCAAAACCTCCAACAGCTGATAATTCCTTGCTACTTGAAACAGAAGAGGAATTCAGACATTCTACATGAAGAGAGAGAAGAGAGAAATTTAATAATAAACTACATCTCTGAAAGTAAAGTTCCATTAGGTGGTAACTGTTAACTAACGCAGCTAAACTGTGACTATGGAGTGTGTAGACAAAGGAAAGTAGGGTTGAAAACACCCCACTTGTTCACTGAGAGCTGCCTTCTGTCAGTGTGCTTGGGAAACAGGCCAGGGAGACACTGGGAATAAGGTTAAGCTCTAAGCCTGCCCATAAGATCCATCACTGAGTGTGAGGAGGTGTGTTTGTGAGTTTAGGAAGAGAGTGCAGACTTGTATGCTGAAGCGGGATGTGGGCCACAAAGCTGCAGGGGCCATTAATAGCTCATGCCTCATTTCTAGGGCTTAATAAATGCTGAATAAGTCTGTTACCTACAGGCTTGGGGAATAAATGGAAAGAGCGTATTTCAAAGGCCCCTAGAGTGAGATTCTCTCTGAGTTAAGAGAATTAAGGTAATTAGACAGTAGCTTTAGGAAGACTGCTCAATTAGGGGAAGGTTAGATTGACTTTTGCTTTCTAAGTATTACTTATCATTATTTCTTTGAACTGTAGCGGAAAAGGTGGGATGTCCAGGCAGTCCCACCTTCCTCTCCCCCACTGCCACATTCCTGCCCAGAGTGAGGGTACAGGAGTTCTGTATTCACCTTGTTTAACTGATGGGGGCATTTCAGAAGAATATCTTAACCATGTTAGCTGTAGGTTAGCCCTGATGAAGAGGTGGTTTACCTTTTCGGTTCAAGCTATCCCACAGATCAGTGAAGAATTTGAGGTTAACTGAGAAAAAGATTGCATAAGTAAATAATGTTTTCGGGATGCTAAATTCCTTATCTCAGATTATTATAATCCATATTCTGGTCAACGCTTCCAGCTTTTTTAAGTATTTGCATATAAAAGTCATTGGATAATATTAATTTGTTCTTTTTCTGAAAAAAAGGGAGGGGGAAGGGCAAGCATAGGAGAAATCCAAAAAGCCTGAACAACAATTCCAACCTCTGCCAATTAAGAAGGAAACAATTCTACTAATGGTGCCTTATATACAATGTAAGACATTTTCTGTGTTTTTAAAGTACAATGTAATTGACAGCTATAATTATATTTAGCTATATGATTCAAATGAATAAAATCTCATGACTGCAGTACAAAGTGTCTTGCAAAGACTGTAGCTGTTAAAAACAAATTGGCCTGCCAGTGAGAGTTATTGAATTTAGGACCTTTCTTACAAAGATGGAATAGCTAATGAGAAAGTGAGTGTTCTGGATCCAAGGTGATGTGCCCACACCATTTGAACGTGGCAGTCCTGGCTAGAAAAGTTTTGTCCTGAAAAAGGTGTGGGTTTTTCTCTTTTGTCCAGGACTTTCCTGATGAAATTACAGGTAAAATAAACCTCTGTGTATATGTATGAAGACAGTCCTCCTTCTGACACCGATCTGTAGTCCTTGAATTTACATATATACAATGAGATCTAAAAATGTACTTTAAATGTATTAAGATGTTTATACAAGAAAATAAGAATATATCCATTTATGTTATTTACGGTCTAACTGTTAGCACTGACAATAAAATAGTCCGTGGAAGAAGCACTATGTTCCTTTCAATAATACAATAATAGTATAATATCAAGCCCTGCTGTGTATAGGCTTTTTTTCCCTTGCAGTTTAGTTAGGAGATCACAGAGTACTATTCCATATATATCGCTTATGTGCTACGTATTGCATGGCGAACAATATATTCAGTCAAAAGTACAGTGGAATTTTTTAATAATTTCTTTATATTATTACAAAAATATTTGTTTGATATCTGGTTTGGATTATTTGTTTTCTAACAGTGAACGCATGCCTTGGGGGAAGACAGCTGACTAGTCTTCCAGATCCACCTAATCTATTTATCAGCTCTCTCAGTTTTTTCCACCGATACCTGAAGTGTAAGAAGATAGAAGACGTTTCTTTTATTACAAGCCTTGATGGCAATGAACTCTTGTTTCACATCACTGTACTATGTGTTTAGAGTTTATTTAGCAAATTATCGTATTAGTAGGTTTTGTTATTTTATTTATTTAAGAAAAGCTCCTTATGCTTTTTCTTCCAATAACTCTTGTTTTGATCACTTGTCAAAATCAATACTAACTGAATGAAAAGCTGTATAGCTCCTCTGGATTTCTTGCTGTGATTTTGGCTGCAATTGAGATTTTGTTCTTTTTATTTTTTTAAGCTTCTTTTTTTATCTTGCTGTGAGAATGTGAGAGAGCAACCAAATATTTGCCAATCCCTTCATTTTGGCTTAAAAACCAAACCACTTTTGGCTGTAACTTCCTAAGGTTAAATGGCTGTCTTAATGAGCAGAAACAGTGCCTCTTCATTTCAAATATGCAAGGAAGCCAAAAAAGAATCTCTCTGTGCTTGCTTGTGGCACTGAATGATGGGAAATAGACTTAGTATTAGGATTTTACAGGTAGCATTTTATAGAGAGTGGGTAATTGTCCATAGAACTGTGACTGATCTTAAAGCTTTTAGATAGACTGGATGAAAGTAAAGTTCTTCCTCCAAGAAATCAGAATTACTTCTTCTAACTACACAGATATAAAGGCCTGTATTCAATGGTCAAAATTCAAGTAAGATAGTCATCAAGTTAGATACCACCCAAAATTTCCAATTGGAAAGATCAATCTGGTATTTTTCCTAGAAATTACAGGGAAAAAGAGTATAATTCCCTGAAAGATTTCTTCTGCTTTCTAAAGCCACTGACACATAATAAATCTGCAAAAAAAGAACACATCTTACCTGCTTTAAACTGAAAAAAACCAACACAACAGTCTCAAATAAAGGAAAAAAACCCTTAATATTGATCTGTCAAAATGATATCTGGTAATTACTCTTTGTAACATTTCCTAAAAGTTTTACTGACATAAACATGATGATTAGTTACAAGCTACAATGTTTTCTGAAAGTAATTTGCTGATAAGAATTAAATCTATTCTTATTAAATTAGAATGCAATAGCAAATTGACAGTTTTGTGACCTATTTTTGTTTTACATAAGCCAGTTTGCAAGGACCTAAAGAAAATGTATACATATTCCATTATGACAAATGTCAATTTCCAATAGCTCTTCTTCAACTGTCACATCTATCGTTAATCTACATAGATGCATATGAATATGTTCAACATTAATACACTGAGTTGTATTTGCATGTTAGACATCAGTAAATATTTGTCAGCATTGTAGTCTGCTGTGCTGCTTCCATGTTCAGAACATTACTGTGCTTTAAAAAATCTATATGTCTTCTTTCACAATTGTTTGTGTATCTGTAACAAGTAAAATATGAAATTATTTTCAATAATATCCTACAAGGTCAGCCCTGGCTATAAGAATCAAATTTGATTCTTCCCATGCATGGTAGTTACTAAAGGTCTTGTAAGTTAAATTTAGTCGGTGAATTATGTCTGGATAACCACATTAACATCAAATTATGCTATTGGTGACACGTGAAAAGTACTTTGACTTCAGAGCATTTTGTCATGTAAGTGGCTATAATTTAAGAAGCAATTCTGTTGATAGTGCATTAGAATAAAATTTATAAATCTCTAGTCTTTTTGCGCAAAAAATATGTGAACTATGACATTTTATTTTGGTTAGTACAGTCAGAAGAAACGGGAAAGTGATTTGATATTCAAAAATAGTGCTATTCCATAATTAATTTACAGAATTAAGCTAGTTTTAATTTCCTAAATTTTATGAAACGTACTTAGTAACAGATGCTGTCTGCGAGAAGACAAACTCCTAGTCCAATGAGGTTTTTATGCTCTGTTTATTTGAAATACTCTAAAATGATACCAATTAAATTTGGTGGTTCTCTGTGGTTATACGATGAAAAGAATCCTCTCTATTTTTGCCTCTATCTATATTTATACTCATGCACCAACTTATAGTCGAATTTAGAAATTCCTTTTCTCACAGCATTGTAGCTCTCTCCTTTATTACTGTGGTGAAAGTAGTACTAAATTCAAGAAAATTGTACCTATAAAGAAATCCCAGAACATTTCACTTTTGTAAGAGACTTACTTTAGTAAAGCGCATTTTCTTTCTCTTTTTCTGTTGTGACATTTTCTGTTTTCAAAGAAACATTCCTTTCCTGAACACTTTTTAGGATGAGCTTCAAACTGATTGCGATTTTGAGTCTGACAAGGGCAATTTTCAACAACTGTCACTCTGTCCAATCCAAAATCTGGCTTCTGTGAAAACTTTACATGTTTTTTTTTGGTTACCTTAGAGAATTATAATTTTTATAGTCTTTACATCACCTATCTTCTGTTGTAGTTTCAACAGCAATCACGTCATCGACATTACTAAACTATCATTGCAGACACACTGAGTGTCTGAATACTGCTGGTAAAATGAGGAATTATTTACCCTTGTGTAATCTGAGTGTGGCACTTCCTCTTCAGCCTGCATCTCTAATTAAGAAAAGATTAAAAAGCTACCCCAAACTGAATTTATGCAAACAGAAAACATGAATTCCCAACATGGGAGTGAGGATGGCCCTTGGCACTGCGTGCAGACGCGTGTGTGTGTTCATGGCATGGCAGTGAGTCTGCTGTCTTAAGACAAATTGGACAATGTAGACCACTCCTGTGCAGCGCACACGCACTCAGTGTCATCGCTCCAGTATGTACAATGCTGCAGGACTCCTTCCAAGTTAAGATCCCAAGACTTGAGTCCAGTAGGATTTAGCCTGAATTTGCTCTCGCCTCCCAGTAAAGAGAAGCACTCTGGTAAAATAAAAATACCAAAGGAAAAGACAGGTTGAAAAAACCCAAGCATTTAGCTTCTATAATGAAATTATTTTGATCTGGAAAACACCCACAGGCTATTCATTGGATTAGCACTATATATAATGTAATGCACTGTTTATTTTTGTGTTAGAGAAAATACTTTGCCTTTGTTATATTGTGTGCTGTTTCTATTGACTTTAGATTACTCATTAATTTTAGAATAGAATTGTTCCAATTGGAAGGGACCTACAATAATCATCTAGTCCAACTTAAGGCATTCATCAGCTTTAAATTAAGTTTGTTGGGTTGTGGTTTGGTTTGGGTTTTTTTAATGGTTCTTTTATCCATTTGGATTAATTTTATGGATATTTTGGGTTTTTTTAATGAAGAGGTGCTGAAAATTAAATTTTATAGTAAGAATGATTCTCTAATAAGCACTAAACATATTTTAAAACCGAAAATCATGATCAGTGTCCTGTATAGGAAATGGAAGAATGTTCAATGTTTTCATTAAGGACCCAGTTACATTTTCTACCAGTATGTCATTTACTGCAAAATAATATCAGATTGATAATTCCTATGAATTTCAGAAAAAAATAGTGGTATATAACCCGTCTGGATGTTTTTAAGGATCACATAAATAGCTGCAGAGCATGTAATTTTCAATTGCTTTTCTTTCCTCTTCCCATCTGACTCAGTTATTCTTGGGCCAAGTGCTGATTAACATGATTTCCAGAAGTACAATGTACAAAATTATAGCTCTTTGCTAAAACAGTGATCAATGTGCTGAAGGATACAAGCTGGCAGAAAGCAGTAATAGTGGGGATGAGAAAACATTTTGAAAATGGGACATGATTTGGATTTGCAGTCTTTGACTTCGGACAGTTAGCTAAACAATGTAAAATTCTACTGTAGCGGTTGAGGCATCTGTCAAAACCAGAGATTTTAAAACAGATGTTCAAATGAATTGAAAATAATGAAGAGAAAAGAAAAGGACAAGAGAAGCCTTGTTCTGCAGTGCTTTGCTCCATAGAGGCAGGTCAAACTTCTTTAGTTGTGGAAATAAAGAAAGAAAGAGTCGTTTTTGAAAAAAACTGGATATATCTTACTCCAATTAGTACAGCGGTAAAATAATATTTAACGTTTAGTTTTATCTCTGATAAGTCCAAGAGCTTGTAAAGACACCTTTTATGATTCAGTCTGTGAATTTCATAATTTTCTGCATTCTTAAGTTCTTCCAGTTTTTAGGCGGCACTAAACTGTTTTGGGAACTGTATGGCAGCCGCTGATTTTCTGTGGCTCTCTTTGTATGGCCAAAGAATCTACAGATTTAGGAAAGAAGGAGAAAAGCAAGTGCTGGGAGAAGGAAGAAGAAAAGAGGGAAGAAGGAAAAGAAGGGAAGGAAGATCTGAATAGCACTTACTTATGGAAAAGTAGGATATTATCTGATACTACCATATCAGATAATTTTTGTAGTATTTGTTCTGAAATCATAAGCCATGCAAACAAATAAATAGGGCAAATTAATCAAGGTCAGTTGGAGCAGGATGTCTACTTGACAAACTACGTATTTTAAACCAGAATGTAGGTGGCAATATAATCAAATTAAAAACACTCTACTGGAACATACAAGAACCAGAATGCAGAAGGCAGTCAGGTCATGGTTATATGCTGTTTAAGCTGTGATACCAGGTTTCAAAGTGAATAGTAACAATGGGAACAACTGAACTAGAAAGAGAAAGATATCCTATTGCAGTTCAGCTTCCTAAACTTTTGAAATTAATGGAAAACTAAAGAACTCTGGAATATAATTTTAGTGGCAGAATTTATTATGAGTTCAGTAATTAGAGTTATCCTGGTATTTACAGTAAAAATAGCATATTTCAAAGTAGTCAGAGCTTATAGAGGATATTTTGGTGGTATACATGTAACAATCCAGTGCAGATATCTTTATTTTGCCATTTTAACTTTCAGAAGAATATGAAGAATTCTTTGTCTGCAATATATTTAGCATAATAAGTTTGCTTTGGATTTGAAGTTTTAAAATGAGTCAAAGTTCCCACTAAACAAAATTTCATTTATGGAACCTAAACATTTCTCCTCCATCCAACTCTACTGTTACGTTGGCTTCTCTTAGCATTGTCTCCAGCAAGAAGTGTATGATCTCTGCCGTCTCTGGTGAGCAGCTAGCATTTATCCTAGCTTAAATCCAGTCAGGATAACTTTCCATTTCAGATCATAAAAACTGTAGATTTTTTTTCATCTCCTCTTCCTTGAAACAAAATCATTCGAAGATTTCCTGTGCTACCAATGCCATTTCTCTATGGCACTCTCTACTACAGTGGTTGGCATGTGTTTTTTTCACTGGTTTCAGGAGAAACACTTGTGAAAAAAAAAAAAATGTTCACATATGGAATCCAAGTGCCACAGGTTTTCACAAACCACAAGAAATATTGTGTAGCTTGTAATATTTATTTACTCATTCAGATAAATAGAACATAATGAAAAGTGGACATATCACTTCTATGTCTATAAATTATACTTTATAAATCAGAGAATAACCAGTTAGGGGTTCAAGGAATACCAAAATCATCTTTACTTGCCTTGCAGAGAGTAGTTCTTATTATTTCACTGTTCAGTAAAAATCTGAGCAAATCAAATGTACCTTTTTCACCTTATGACGTAAATAAAAAAATCAACATTTTTAAAATTATTGTGTTGCATATAAAAAAATAGCACTAAATTCTAAACAGTAAATATCTGAAGTGAAAAAGAAAGAGAGAAAAGCAAAAGACTGCAAAATTTCATTAGGAGTTTGCTTTGGAAGTATTGCTTATGCTACATTTACGAAACAAGGTAGAATATGCTTTTTGCAAAGTAGATTCATCCAGAATTTAAACCCTATGAGTATCCATGCAAGAACACTGTAAAATGGTTAAATGCTTTGGAATGTATTTACATTATTTTATTTTTATCAAGAAAGGTGTTTCCAAAACAAAACCTTGAATCTACCAAGTAAACACTTGAGCAAAAGGAATAAATAAGCTGAATAACAAACTAACGCCTCTATATATGATATACTACCTTATATATTACATGGAATAAGGGGTTCTGTTTTTTGAAGATTAAATACTTTAGTCACAAAATGGAAACAATTGTGATTTATGCTACTTATAGAGAAGGGAATATTAGAAATTTTGAAAAAGAAATGTTTTGAAGTTCAAAAGTTTATTAGATTAGGTAGCATGGAATAAACAGACCAAAGTAAACAAAATTCACTCTAAAACTCTCCTAAAGACTGTGAAAAAAAGTTCCTGGAATAGTTAAACGACAGTAATATGGAATCACTTGTGTTTTTGTTAAATATGCAGATATTTAACAAAACAGGTAATTTCTCCATATAGTCCATGCAATGATGTTTTGATGTGTTCTTGATGTGAACTTCAGTTTCTAGTATTTAAACTGAAAGTGTTTTAATTGATGCTTGTGCTTTTATGCTACATGGAAGTTATTTTAAAATTCAAATATTCAGAATGATTGGTTAAACATAAAGTATCTCAACCCTTCTCACCTTTTTTACAGTCAGAAAAAATCTCATAACATTTCTGTGAAGGGGCAAGGATTTTGAATAACTTACATAAATACATACTAGAATAATATGTTAGTTTTAATTTCTGGTTTGATATAAATCATTTAGATTTTGATCCTGAAACAGCTACTACAGTTTTCTTCTTGATTCCTGAAGTATCAAACAGGATCTCCTAGCCAATTTTGAATAAAAAATTCACATATTAAATAGTCAAAACACATTCATCCTTCAGACCATGAATCATTTTGCAAAATGAAAATAAGGCATTTCTTTTAGGGTGGGGTAAATTGTTGCCAGGGAAGCGTCTTTTCTTGTAGTGCTGAATATGGATGGATTTCAGGCATTTATCTTTCATCAGATACCTTGTTCATATGGTGAACATGGTGATGATTCTCAGTGTGAAATGCCACAGTTTTAATTTTTAGCGGGTTTTTTTTGAAGAAGTGAATTATTAGTGTTTTTCAAGAGTTGAAATGTTATATCTTATGGATAAGCAATGTTTTGGGGTGTTCAGAATCACATCCCATTACATTGTCTAAGAACTGAGATTTTCATGTCTCCATTTTAAGAAAACTACTGCTTTTCCCAGCTTCTAGCATCCTGTCATCCTCCTTATTTTCTGTCTTACTTTGGAATGACTAAATATTAGAGTGTCATGAGCAAACATAAATTTTTTTGCTTTTGAGTGGAGAAAAATAATGATGAAGCAGCTAATGGAAAGGTCCTCACCATGAAGAGGTTAGAGTTTAAACTCAGATGTGACACAAAAAGAGGAGAAAAAACATTTAAGAAAGATAAAAATGTGACTTTAATTTTTCTGAAGGATTATGCAATTAGCTGTCAGACACGCGTGCATTTTTGATTTCCAAGTGCACTAGACTTTTCCTTGAACAGAAGATTTTAGGAGAAAAGTTTTAGAAGTAGTTTGAAAGACAAGAGAATAAGATTTGTAAATAAGGATTCAGAAGACATTTCATGAATGTGAGACAGCTGGAAAGAAAACATGAGAATAAAATGGTAAAAGGAAATTAAAGCACTGCTGAACTCATGTTCTTAGCACTTAGGGGAAGACAAGGTCAAAGTTATAGGTTAAGGCTGAGTAATTTAGGTCACTGAATGCCAAGAACAAGGAATTTGAACTTGTCCTAACAGAAAGATATGGTTATGGATGATGTAATTGTAGCATCACACAGACTGTGAAGTTGGCCACATTTTGTGTCATAAATTAGATTAGTGTGTTCTGAATCTGTTGCCTGAGGTCAAAGATGAATGGAAACTATATGGCTCAGTTTTAATAAGTGCATTTTCATCTATATAAAAAAAATGTGACAAAACTGTTGCTGTTGATTGAAATTTGGAATTTTGGGGCATTTTTAGATATTTTTTCTTCTCTTTGTGAGCTCATTATGAACGCTATTTCCTGCCCAGTGTACAAAATGAATAGCTAAAAAGTAAATCTGAAGTAGCCATTTTAGTATTTTTCTGCATACCAAAATAAATGAAAAAAAAAAGAACTAGGACCTATTTACACTTCCTAGTTAGGTTCATGATTTCTTCAGTATAGTAATTCTTAAAGATCAAGATTTCCACCTTATAGTTCAGTGTTTTATCATGCAGTTAAGAGAATAAAATAAGCAAAGTGTTTCATAACAGCTGTATAAGGCTTACTGGTTTTCTTCATTTGCATCTCAAGGTTAGCCTAGGGAGAGGAAGTGCAGAATCAGATTTCTTTGTTGCTTAGAAGTGTTTACCAATATGCAACAGTGTATTTTTTTCAAGAATAATTTATCTCATATAGTTTAAATATTTCTATCCACTTTTAGAGCATTCCTAATACACTCTGAAACAATCATCTGTATTACACATCTGAAGATCTAAATGTATTTTACCACTGGTATGTGGTGCCTTGACAGCATATTGGATGCTGCTATTTTATGTCTGTGGGAGTGAGAAATGAAAATGCCAGTTTTATGACAACATGATGCATTGATTCTACTCACATGAATATCATCAATGTCATACTCTGCCTTCTTGTCTTGTGCCAAGTTATGTTTTCAGCAAAAACATAATAGTGTAATTCAGAATATCTTTTATTTGAATCTTGCGTGATTTCACTCTTTTTTTTTTCCTGAAATCCTAATAAAATCTGCAGTCAGTGCTAAAGAATGAAGACCACTACTCAAGGATATGTTTGGGTGTAATGGAAATTATTTTCCATGTAGTATTAATATTGAAACCGTATGCACACAAAACAAATTAGAATTTTCTTGATTCTTATTTCATTTTGTAAAGATACATCGATTTTTCAGTCTCATAAACCTGCCTGCCAGTATTTCTGATGAAAACCATGAAGGGCCATGTTGAACTTTGCAGTAGAATCTAGCTACAAATATGAAAGTCTATAGCAGACAAGATCTATTCACCTGGTAACCGGTACTCAGAAGAGGTTCTTGTTCCTCTGTGACAGGAACGATTTAAACTTGTGTTAATCCCTCATGTAACATGGCAGCACTACAAGGTAGAAACTGAATCTCACTAGTATCCCTTATCCAACAGCATAAGTACATAGCAATAGAAGAAGATGCAACCCTTCTTGGACCTCGCGATCCCATAGGAGACAAAGAAAGTCAAGTGACTCAAGGGATATTTCAGCAAGGATTTTAAAATTTACTCTTAGACCATCTGAAAATAAACATCCTAGATAAGCCAGTGATAAATGATGCTCCAGTTGAATACCCTTGATAATATTAGTAGTATGAATAATAGTAATAGTATAATAATAATAATAATACCACCACCACCATGAATTCAGAGTAGGTATGTTTGTGAATTTTTGCATTTTTACTATTCTTTTATTTAAGGAATATAAGTAGCTTCAGAAAATCTTCATAGAATGTCTTTTGGAGTTCCTAATTTTAGCAGTCTCTCATCTTCCAGAGCTTCATCAGCACTTTAAAACGTCTAATTTTCTTCAAGCATAACAGAAATAACTAAAGCTGTGTCTGGTTGTCTTTTGGTGCAGAACCTTAAATATGCACGAAAGCAGTTGACCAAATATTGCCAGACCATCTGAATACTTGGGAAAAATGTAGGCTAGTCCAATAGAGATTTTCATTCTCATTAAGTTTTGGTCCTCAGAGTGTTCATCAAGTTTATTGATCAAGTTATTAGAGCATTTCCTAGGGTTTTGCACTGATAAGAGATAATGAAGAATGAAGGCAGTATTGAATTCAAAAGTGGAAAGGTTTTAAGGGATTTCAGTGTACAGAACATCCATCCAAGTCTGCTGAAACAAATTTTTTTTCCATGCTGCTTTGGTTTTTTCATTTTACAGTACATCCTCTTATTTTTAAAGAGACTTTTATAAAGGTAATCAAAGCTTCAGACAGACTGTTTTTTTCCTGATTGCTCCACAGCTGAGCACTTAAGTGTTAACACAGTACAACTGTTCTAATCTTCACATTTTTAGTTCATGTTTACTTTGGAATTCTGAGTGAAGTGTATTTATATCCAAGTAATTTTGCCATCTATGCATACTTTAAAATATATATTTAAGTTACACTTAGTGACTTTCCTGTCAGATTTTTCAGCACACAATTTTTCGTCTGGTCTTGCACACATAGATGAAGAAAGCAATCAACAAATGTAACAATCGGTATATCTAAATGAAATACCAAGAGTGGAAAACCTCATAATACCTCAATGATAATATGAAACTGCATTTTGAAAAAAAGACAGTTTCTTTTTGCAGAAAACTTTTGGAGCCTGAGTTGTAGCTGTTCAGTTACTTCTTAGAAATTCATTTTCTGAGAAGCTTTGGTAACTTTGAATAGGCCATTACGAGAAGTGGTATGTGGATGTGTATATATACACATCATTAAGAAAATCCTGGTTTTACTTATTGTCTACTTGAGACTACCGGTTAGTTGATGTGCAATTTTATATTTCTTGAAACTGATGTTTAAATTTCTGATGTACCATGTTACATTTAATTTGAAATGATAGGTTTTGCATTTTACCTTCTCATTCTCTTTTCAAAAGTGGTAATTCTGAAATTTACCTTCTAACTGAAGTTAATAAAATAAACAGAGACTATCAGAGTCTTAAGGCAATTTACCATTTTTATATTCATGTCCTCTTGTGTTGATTTTCTGCTCTGATGTTTGTCAAGTGTAGCTGCAGGTTGCAGTCTTCTTATTTGTGCCGTACTGCAGTGGTGAAAGTAAGTGTACTCTTGAGATAGATTGAAGTTGTCTGCTGCAGAAGCATTGGAATAGGATATGAAGAGGAGGACAAGACTGCTCTGATATAGAAAAAAGCAGCTTCTTAAATGTTATAGTATACAGAATTATTTCAGTATATCTAAGGATCCAGTGCAATTTTGGAACACAAAGCATGTTCTAAGATGTGTATCTTTTTAGTCTAGTTCCCATTTCAGCTTCAAATTTGTAAGCCCTCTGTTATTAGCAAGTGAACAATGAAGACATTTGGTGATATGGTGCTTTTCTAAAACTCAATACTTCAGTTTACTATTGCTATGGTTTTTTTTTTTTTTATGATCTAAGTGCAGTCCTTTGTAGCTAGGTCCAGACAAATATTTAGGATCCTATGTTTAGTCAGTTTTTCCAGCAACTAGCCTGCGACCAGATTTTTGAGACAAATATGAGGCCATTCTTTATAGCAGATGAGAGGACTTTGGGAAGATAGTGATGAAGCTTTGTCATTGGAATAAAAAAAATAAGATTCATAAGGCACGGAAGGAAGTATAACTATGTAACCTGGCTTTGGATACTTCAGACTTGGTGGGAGAAACCTGAATTCCAGTTTCTCTTTTAAAAGATGCTTCTGTATTTTATATGACATAACTATCATAAAATGAACAATCTTCAGAGCAGGAGTAGAGCTGTACCTTCCAGCTGAGTTCCTACTGGGTTACTAAATCTACTTGTTTTTGTCTATGTGCATTAATCTGTCTAGCCCTGTAAATTTGCATGTTGTTGCAGAGCTCATACTTAACCAAAACCATGAATATTTTGTTCCTAACACTTGCCTGATCTTAGAACTTGACATAATGTGTTTCTCTAGAAGGTGGGAGAGGTTCGTTTCAATTTTGGTTGATACAATAGGTTATTATAGGTTATTAGGTGAGTGCAATATCTTCCAGCCCTTTGAAAATAAAGGAAACCTCTTATAGCTTGATTTTAAAGAAAGTAGTTGCTGTTCTGTATCAGCAGGAGCCCTATCCTTTCTTATGTACTCTGATTACTCTGATTGTGAAATGCTACAATGCTACAATGTAGCTAGATTTTTTCTCTGACAAGTAGTTACCGTAGATGTAGGTTTTAATTTTTCTTGCTTCTGCTTAAACAGGGATAGGACAACTATACTCAGCAGCAGAGTCTTGCAAAGAGATGATGAAAGAGCAAGGGGTCTAGGAAGACAAATGGGGTTCCTAAGGGTTTGTGAAGAATAGGCTGTGGGAAAGATCAGGGAATTTAGATGGATGTAGGAAATGTCATTTACTTTTGAGAGTCAAGATAAGGGGAAAGCTGGAAGAAGAAGGGAGCAGCCTTGCTTCGCCTTCCTGAACAATTTTCTGAACTTTTCTTCTGCCGCTGTTAGGGGTACTGGATCAGGGAAGTACAATCTGTGATATGGCCCTCCTCCTAGGGCCCAAAAGCTGCAAAAGCTGAGTGATATGTGAACTTGAGACACAGATCATCTTTTCAGTCTGGAATAACCTACCCTTCTCTCCTGTGATGTTGGCCAAGGAGACAGTTGGCTGACCTTTGGTGCTGCTCATTTTGTCAGCAGCCTTCCTCCAGTCTTCCAATACTTTAACCCAATGTTGATAACATTAGTGAAAGTGCTTCTTATTGACCTGTTCTGCCACTCATAAAATGGAAATTGTTAGAACCTTCAAACTGAGTAATCCTCTGAGGAAAGTAAATACAGTGAGGTTTTGAAGGAATGAGAAATAGTAATGAATGAGGTTACATATTAATATGAGAGGGAGAGAGAGAAAGCAAGAGAGAAGTAGCTCCTCAACTGGTTTTGAGTGGTTTGGTTTTTTGAGTTCGTTTATTTTTTAAGGGGAAGGTTGTTTTGTAGTACATCTAATGGAATTCTGTTAAAATTAAATCTTTATCATCAACAGTTCAGAAAAGTCGCAAGACATTCCCAAAGTGGGTTAAATCTTCATGGTTTCTGAAAGAGTTATGGTTGAAAACTGTTGCCTAGCTCTAAAGGGCACCCAGCTGTGGATCACATGATTAGCCTACTCTGATAGTTCCTTCACTGGAACACATATATTTTGGACATTGACAGTAGGTTGCTGTGTCTGCCCTGGATGCCACAGAGTGAGAGAGCTGTGCCTTTCAACAGTGGCAGTATCTGCTAACAGGGTTGCAGGTCTTCGTGCTATGGATTTTTTTCCACACCATGTGACTCCTTTCTGTGTGGGCCTCCCATACACTGAAAGTTGGATCAATTAAGAAATCAGTCTGTATCTTATCCAGAAGCAGTACGAAGAAGGTATGACAGTCTTGGGCAAAACATGCACAAAGCTATCAATCTGCAAAATACCAAGCGAATTATTCTGCCTACTGTAATTACTCTTAGATATGCTTTCAAAATGGAAATCTTTCAAAATGCATTGCTAGTATTTTTCTAACTGTAGTATTCCAGTTCCTGTAAGAGATGTATGTTGGTGGTGCTTTAGTTTTTTTTCTCCCCTCTCTCTTTGTAGGAATGAAGAAATCGTGTCATAGGCATTATAAGGATCTTACGTTCCCAAATATATGCAGCACAGATTGAATATAGAACGTCCTGATTTTGCTTACAATCATCTCATTAAACTTCTCCCCTTCTGCTTTTGACCATAGTCATTACGATTTTGCACTTATCGAGTGTTTAATTTATGTCCTTTATGCCAGCAATATTTCTTTTTTATATTGAATCCATTTATAATGTTGGAAGAAAACAAGCAGCACCTTTGTTTCTTGAATATCTGTTTTCTTTACCGCCTCTGTCTTTTCTGTCAGACAAAATGTTCAGGGCTACAACTGTCATGTGAAGCACTTTGTGTCATTCTTCTTTTACCCTTGCTCTTTAGAGCACTCTGAAGAATTCTTTATGCCATATTCTGTGATCATTATTACTGTTAGAGGCCAGGCAGAGTATTTTAATGCATCCAGGCTGACAGGTCAAGGTCATGTCACTGGAGATGTGATGCCCGACAGGTAAATCATTCTGAAGTTGTAAGTTGGAAAATAATGTTTTACAGCTGTAGCATGTCGCCACCTAGCTTTACTTGTGTTCCCTTTTTCTCCTTTACTATTTCAAAAGTCCTAAGTAATTCATAGGGCATTTTATTTTCAGAAAAATATCTTGCTATCCATCAATTATTTGCTTTTTTATCTTACTCTAACAGCCACTCTTTAATCTTTTAACTAACTTGGCTCATTTTGTCGATTCTGAGTTCATCTTACTCTCCCTTTAAAAAGACTGTACCCAATGCATGTTGATATACGAGGTATAAATTACTGATAAATTGACAGTGATTGTTACGGCTGCTTTTCTGCATTGTCTTTTTAGGAATGGAAGAGGAATGTGTACAAGTTATTGGGAAAGAAACTATTGCTTTCTTAGACCACTTCTGTGGAAGTTCTTCACCTATATCTGCCCCAGCCTGCTCAGGCTGGATTAGTGTGGAGAATAATGCATTTTGGAATTACAAAAAGACAAAAATCTTAGACTTTTTTATTTTCTTTTTTATTATAGTTAAATTTGTTGGCTAGAACTTACAAGAACTGTTTCTGCTCTCTCCTTAATTGCTACAATATAGTGACAGTCTCTTCAGATCACTGTTTATATCCTGTGCCAGATCAGCATTTTTGTAGAATGATCTCATCTTAATATTCATATAACTTCAATATGATTCAAAATTATGAAGACTGTAATATCTTACTGTCTATTTTTCATTATTGATTATTGTTTTAATATTAGATGGTAATTACACATAAGAAAAAAATCAAAGGGGATTGGAAAGTAGAATTATTTTCTAAAATTTAATATCAAATTCAAACTTTTGTCTAATTTGAGAAGGCTAAAATTTAGAGAATTAATTTTATTGCCATTCAATTTTCCAACAGTTGTGTTGGAAGTAGTATGTTCCCATTTATTTTATATTACATTGTATTGTGTGATAAATTAACGCTGAAGATTTTGTTTTAACCACAGTAATTAAAACAAGACTGGACTCACAAAGTGCACTAGGCAGATTTAAAACAATGGTGGCTTAATCATATATAGCATTTCTATATTTGGGTATTCTAGAGGATTTGCCTCCTTTCCTCTTGTCTGTTTTAATTGTTACATAACTTTTGTGGTTTGCCCTACAGACTTCAAGGTCAGCTGGAGAGCAGGCAAATCCTTTCTTTGGTTCTTCACTTTTCTAAGATTATGTAAACAGACTTTCAGAATACACAGCCCCTTTTCCTCTGTCTCACTCCAAGGACCTAACAGTTCAGCAGGTCACTTCTGGTTAGAATATTTCAAGGATGACTAATAACTAGACAGTTTTTAGAAAAATAGGGACGCTAGTATAGCAAGAGCTTACACAAACCACTTCAGTGCTTTGCTCGAGGAAATTTCTCAGCCTTTCTCCCTATGCAAAGAGGGGCAAGGTCTTAATTTTTCACTCGTGTGGGCTTGTTAGCTGAAACCTGAGCCTCAGAAAAAAATTTTTATGAAACTTAGGATTACTTCAGCTAACATTAGATGTAAAAATATTTTAATTGTTAAATGGTATAATCTATTTGTTTTCTGTGGACTTTGGTTTAGCACAAAATGAGGAAGGAGTGTTAAGTTCTTTCTAAGAGTCCCTAAGAACCAACATCTCATCCTCAGTTCACCTACTCGTGCTATCAAAAGGTGGCAGATTTCCAGTGCTAGAAAGTGGAAATGATGATGTTTATGTTTGCAACCAAATAACATTGAATGAGATGCTAACATTTAACACAATATGCAAAATAAAAGGAATTAATCAGATTACACAGCTGTACAGACCAAAACCAAGCTGTAAATAAAATGCATATATACATTATTCGGTAGAATTTCTTTAGATTAATAAAGTTAGAAATATTCAGTGAAAATTATCTTCGGCAGCTGGTGGCCTAGATATTTGGTGTGTGAAGCACAATAAATGGACCATTCGTGCAGATTCATTTTTAGATACAAGGTCAGTCAAAAGCATGCGGCACACATAGGTTACACAGGTAGTTGAGTTCCAGCCCATCTAAGGACCAGGACAAACCATGTTCTTTAGAGATTGCAGTTCACAGGATATTTCAGTTATCGAACACTGGGCCATGATTTACTCTTCGGGAATGGTACATTCAAAGACAGCCTTTCAAATGCTTGCATTTGATTCTTCTTCAGGATTTGCTTCAAATTTTGCAAGTACCAAACCAGTCAACGATTACACGTTTTTATGTAAGAACATGTTAGAACTAAAGAAAAAACCAGCTCTGTAAATTTTGAATTAATTTAAAAGTTGCATGATAATTTAGGTTTCCTATTACCAGTAACAAAAAAGTTTCTCATTTTTTTCCATTAAACTGATAGAGGTCATAGGAGGAAATTCTTATGTGGAACACCTGTGGTGTTAACACTGTGCTGTAAGGCCCGGTAAGGAAATCCTTGGAAGTTTTAATGTCTTCTGAGGCTGAGCAAAATTAAGATGGCAATTAAGTGTAATGTGTTACTGGCTTTCAGCAGATACAGCTCAACAAGGCCTAATGTCTTAGCCAGCAATGATACAAAATATTAGCATTTTTTTTTACTATTTCCAGCTTAAATTGTCACCAAAATCAATGGAAGTCTCCTCCAGCGGCATATCGAGCATGTTGCTTGATATAATGGAATTGAATGAGTGTTATGCTGATACATCATCAAGTTGTAAGTTGCCAGGCAAAAGATTTCATACATTGTCTTGTTTCACTTGGCCATTGTTACTGAAAATACTTGAAGGCTTGTTGGGGTCCTCCTTCTGTAATTTTATCTATTTGAGCTTTTTCCATAGTGGCCATAACACACCTTTTGTAGGTGCTTTAGGAAGTAACAAACTTTTAAAGGAATATAGATCAGCCTTCTGCTATAAATTTAGAAAGATAGACATTGTATTTCAACATGATATTTTGTAATCTGGTATTTTCAACTAAAGAGAAGAAAGAGAAGAGAAAGGAGAAGAGAAGAGAAGAGAAGAGAAGAGAAGAGAAGAGAAGAGAAGAGAAGAGAAGAGAAGAGAAGAGAAGAGAAGAGAAGAGAAGAGAAGAGAAGAGAAGAGAAGAGAAGAGAAGAGAAGAGAAGAGAAGAGAAGAGAAGAGAAGAGAAGAGAAGAGAAGATCTTGGTACTTCTATTCCAGAGAGTTACTACTAATAACCCAGAAACAGAGCTCTACTTTAAGCATCTGTAAAAGTTGCCTCATTTTCAGTTCAAAAATTCACAGTTCAGAAACAAAGTTTCTATATGAGAAAAACATAGAGGTAGTATTTACCAAAAAATAACTCAATAAACAAGACCTTATGTGAATGTTAGCAACATATTGCATACAATGTGTTATTTTCCCAACAATTTGTTTCACTTTGGGAGTCCAGTGTCTTCAGCATCACACTCTCAAAATCTCAGCTACCCCGGGGTTTTCATTATTATTTTTAGAAAAGAGACTAAGCAGTGGTCTTTGTTGCCATTGTTTGGATAAATCATATACTTGATTCCTTTCTTGAAAAAAATATCCGTTAATAGGAAATTGAGCTTAAGTAACCAATGTTGCTTAACTTGTCTCATAACTTCATTTTCTTTCATTCTTTTAAGAATGTTGTTTTCTGTAAAATTTTGTGAAATGGTCTTTCAGGTTGATTCTATCTGGTTTTCTTAAAAAAGCAATTTAAACCTCCCTCAGATGTTCAAATGAATTTAGTTCGGAGCAATATATATGCTTTGGTTGGATTATTCTCATCATAAAGAGTGCAAAGCTCTTTTTCTTAATTGCCATTAGTAGCTGGAATTTAAACAATGGCCCATATAGTTATTAACTATGTGTCATTTAAAAAAAAGTCTATGTATCTGTTGCGATTATATTCTGTCATTTTTCAGGTGTCGATATCTGCCCTTAAATTTTGGAGTCAACATCCATCAAATAAATTATTCATGAACTTTTGAACACGTCTAACACTGATTGAACACCACTTGCGATTCAACATTAAATTATACTATTTTTTAGTGTAATTTCTGAAAGTAAATAAGAAGTTTCTTTCTAATTAACCTGAGCTCGGAATATTTACTCTGCATTTTTTTAATGTCAGATGATGAGAAAACTCGTGTCTTTAACAAAAGCAAATTGTTTACTCATTCAAGGATTCTGTTCAGGGCTCTGTATTTGAATGAATTCCAAATCAGCAGTTCTATTGAGTTGCATGGCAATCGATTGCCTTTTATGTTAGATGAATGGTCATGTTCAAACCCCTCCTCCCCCTCATCATTTTTTTTCTTTCTGGCCTACCGCCTTAGATGCCATCACCCAAAGCTGTTAGTCCCAAACGAGATTCTGTTTAGTGGCTATCAGCCACTTCCAGCTTTCCATTGCATATAAATTACTGTATTAAGAACTGGAGATGTGATGTGGAGTTATAAACATGAGCTGTGAAAGAGAAAAAAAAAGTCCAATGTGTAGAGGAATAATTTCAAATGAGGCACGTGAGAGGATGATTAGCAAAACTTTTTTTCTATTTACAACTATAGTAATGTAACTGATTGGAAAACAGATTTATTTTTCTTGTGACATGTTTAGTATCCATGTAAAGGAGATGTCCTCCTTTTAATAATGCATACCTTTCTTTTATTAATAATGTGCCTTTATATGAGCCTGTTTAACTGTATTGGAGAAAGCTTATAACAGTTCCATCATGCATGTATTGGAGGGCAAGGACATCGTTAATGTTTCAATTTATTTTATGGTTGTTTCAGGAGACAGCCTATGTGTCTTTCACCTAATGTCAAGAGTCCTCATTTTTCAATGTTTGCCACTTATTAGAATCCTTCGTTGCTCCCATCAGCCCTTCAGGGATGCAGTGAAATCTTCTAAAGCATTCCCTTTGTGGCCAAACACTAGCATTCAAAAAAGACTGTAAGCAGCTGCATAAGGCATTCACAAACAGGGAAATGTGGTTGTGTACCTTCATTTTAAGCAACATTGCAAAGTAATCACCTTTGTATTATCTGACAATAAGATGACTTGGTGTTAAATGTCACGATTTCTACAGTTTACATGGTGTTGCTCCTTGCTCTGCGTGAAAACTGCTTGTGTTAATGGTAACACATTCGGTTCAGCTATGGACGTACCAAATATCTTGCTGGGACCTTTCGGGAGCACTCCAAGTTTTAATCATAGGAATAAATGTGCAAGGTGATTCTTCTTGAAAATGATAGTTGCTTTATATTGGTGTACAAAAAAAAGTCTTCATTCTTGAGCACAGGCATTTGAATACCTCTGGATGTACCTCTATGATGAATATTTAAATTTTTTGTGAGAAAAGAAGCAACAGAATACTCAGATTCATTGTCTGTTAGAGATTGTTCTGACACAACCACTGATTTTGATTTATGGTACAGTTAAAGACCTTTTTATTGGAAAATAAATAGATATATGGGTTAGTGACACTGTTGTCTGTTGTACCTCCATGTAACTCACAGTATCTACTCCAGTTCTTGACAGTTTACAATTCCTTTTTTCTGCTGGTAGGCTGAGATCTCATTCCCATACAACTCAAACATACGTGGTTCTTAGATGAGAGCATAGCCCTATGTGTAAAAATCACCACTACATCCTTCTCTTTATATCCTGAAAATCTCTTCCCTGGACGAAGTACTTCAGATTTCAGAAGTATTGGAAAGGGCTACAATCCTGGCCTAGGATTTCTGAAGATGATGTAAATAACCTTCTCCTCCTCTGTCCTTCCCCCCTTATAAATTTTCCACTCCTTTCTAGTGTGTCACTGCTCCCCCTGGAAACTCTTCACCAACTTCACCTTTGTTCTTATATGTGGAATGTGAACCCTTCATTCTCATCTTTAAAGTCAGGTGCTGTTTCTCAGTGCATCTAATTTCTATTAAAGGGCCTTTGCTCTGCCCAGTCTTCTTTCCTCTGTGCTCTGTTTGTTCTCTTCACCCCCAACCCTCTTTCTACTCTGCCTTTGATAGTCCCACTCCACAATGTAGGAATGACAGCCTCCTTCCTGCGTGTCAAGCACTCTCTCTCTTTAAACTCACTTATTTCACTTCTGTTCTTACTTCTTACTGTAATGGACTTACACTGTCTCTGCCTTACCCAACTCATACCTCATTATCCCTTAGGCAATTGCAGATGCCTCAATCTCAAGTGTTTTAAAATCATACATAAGTGCATTAGACATCATTAAACTGGTTTAAGATAGTGATTTATAGATACAGAGAGAGACATAAATAAGTTTAAAGAGCCTACATTGGCTTTACAAATGGAACAAGATTTACTGGTGGGATGAGAGCTTAGCCAAGTGTTAGTGTCCACATCAGCACTACTTAATTTACCATGTACACAGCACATTACCTGGATTTAACTATCTGGCTTTCCTCTTCCACCACTAGATTATGCTTGATTTGGCCATAAAGACCATCGTCAAAAACTCACAAGAAAAAAAACAATTTTCTTTAGGACAAAAGACTTCTTACTGTAGAGTGTGAACTCCCATGTTAAAGCAAGTTGTGCAGCTCCAGTATGCACGCAACTAGTATACACACAATAGCCTTGCTAGACTTGAGGCTGCAGGAGATGGGGTAACTTGACATATCAGCATAGGCAAACCCAGAAGTTGCTTTGTTTATCATAGTCAGCGTATAACAGACAGAAAAAAAAGAATAAATAAAACATGAATTATGAATACATAATTGTTTTTGTTTTGCTCAACTAATCTGGAGTAGTATTTGCTTATAAGCTTTGTAAAATGCCATACAATTAGAGTGCTAAGGTTTATTAACAAGAAAAATGCATGACAGAAACTGACATTCACTATTAACATAGATTTCTTTAGGTCTTGTTGGGTGTCAAAACTCTTCTGGCAAACTTTCAGTTATCTCTTTTTGAGTCATTATTGTACTGTGATTAAATTAATTCCTTAAGATCTTTTTGATCACATCTCATTTATCAGAGGTCACGTACCATGTGATTAATGTAAACCACAAAGTTCTGAAATCAAGTGCAATCTTTGGTAAATATTCCTATTTCGCTTAGAGTTCATGTTAATTTGGCTGCCTTGATGCCAACACATTTTTCAGACAACTCTTAAAGACTCAACAGGTCAAGACTAGAAATTCTTGCTAAATTAATGTTTATCATATGAATGAGATAAATATAAAAGTTATAAAGCAAGTATCAACTGAGATAAGTGATGAGCTAGAAAATCTTTATTGTGGTCTCTTGCATGTATGTATTTGTATATATATGTGTATATATATTTTAAAACCACAGAGAACTGTATGTGTATATGCATGTGTGCATGGCTGCGATTTACCTAGTAGACCAGAGTAGCAACAAAGGACCATAAACTGCTGTTGAAAGTTTATATTTAGATTTTTTTTTTTATAAAAAGCCAATTTACAACTTAATGGTTCCTTTGAAGTCATTACACAGAACTTTGACATGCACAGTTACTATATAAACCTTTCTCTTATACATGATTACATAGTTATCCATGTTAAACATTATAACATGACTACTGTGTAGATGCAGATTTCTAAATGTTATAGCATGAAGAGGAGGGTTCTGATACAATTAATTTCTACACACTGGGTTTCGCAAAATAGCTTTCCTGTCTTCTGATACTCAATTCCTCTCACTCCCACCAAGTAGAGAACGATTAATTTGAAATTCGCTATTAGAACTCATACGTCAGTCTCTGTTATGTGCTGAGGAGTCTCCTTTTGTATGCAGGAATCACATGGCAGTCTTCTAGAACTTCCTCAGGAGTTTTATTACTGTATGGAAATGCATCTGAAGAAGGAAATGTTTATCATTGTGTCTTCCAACTCCTGTTGCTAGAAGTCCAAACCAGTTCAGCAGAGTTCATTTAAACATTTCATTTTGTATTTATCACAATAGCTTTTGGGGTTTACAAAGCATCAATGCAACTTACTGAAAGATGGACAGAACTACTTAATAGTCAGCTGAAAAAAAATAAAGGAGACCGTCTTAGGCATCTCTTCCCTACTGCTGTTTTAAGAATTATAATAATTTCAAGTTGTTTCGGTGTCCTTGAATAAACTTCCCAACCATGACTTTCAATGTCGATTTTCAGAAATATCTAACTTAATGGAATTCACATTTGTCCAACTGTCACAGAATCATAGAATTGCTTGGTTGGAAAAGACCTTTGAGATCATCTTGGCTATCCATATAAGCTCTATTTATAAAGTGTACCCAGATCAGACGATGAACTTCTAGCTGCAACACCCCCAAACACTTGTTTAATAATAACTGTATTTTGGTTTCGAATTCTGACAATTAAAAAACCAGTATGCAAGCACAACTAATAACAGAGGTTGAATCTATCCCATATAAATATGAAGTAGTGTTTCCTGCTCAAAAGTGACAATTGTATTTTTTTCACTTGAATATTTTAAAATTGAATAAACTTTGGCTGAGAATTATTTAGGAAAGTCTTTGCTTTTGTAAAGGAAATTAACCCATTACTGTAGTTACAGAGAAAAAAATCTACAGATATGCAAAATATTTTCATTTTAGCGATTTAACTCCAGTCAAATATGCCTAAATACATTAATGTTAAGCACAACTATGCATTACCTTTAGAATATTAGAAAGAAACAACAAAGTTCAGATGATTATTGCACACTGTATATTCCATGGTAGAACCAAGTGTTTAACTGGCTGTCAGTTTCTCTCTTAAGTCAGTTCAACAAGCAAGGGAAGGAAAATGCAATTGCAAATCATCTAGATAAAACTTTGTAAGAAAGATATGTGTTTGATACAGCCATGCTTAGTGGTTAAACATGTCACTCACAGAACTACAGTGTTGGTATTTTATTTACTTCTGATGTGTTTTATAGTTAAATGGTCTGCATATCTGAGTGGCTGCTTGAAGTTTATCATCACTGTGAGTAAAAGGAATGTTACTGACTTAAGACAATATAATATGTTGTTTGTCCATAACCTTCACTTTGTTTTGCTTTATGGATATGGAGTATTCTTGAAAAAGAAATTTGAGTTTGCTAAAAACCCAGGATTTGGAACCATTAGGGCCAACTTCAGCCATTCCAAGGTGCAGGGTGAACATGGAAGATCATCTTTACAGATAGCTATTATAGGAACCTCTTCCTGTGGTTCTGCAACAGAAAACTAGTTTTATTATTCACAGGACAAAAACTATATCTTATGAAATAAATAGAAGCTTTTTGGGAGAGAACATTTTAAAAATAAAAGTCATAATTTAAGCTAGGCATTATTTTTAAAAAGTTGTATCAGTGCTAGTGTGCACTAATAGGTAGGGAATACCTGTGGTATTTTATTTATTTTTTTGTGGACAGAATGAGCTAAGTAACCTCATATACCCCCAACCAACAGTGCCTATTGCAGCTTAGTAGTTTGTGCTTGAAGAGCTGGTGGAACAGATGAAGTGTTACAGGGTTATAATCAGATTAGTTTGAAAAATCAAGGGATTTTCCTTGCAGGAGTCTTTCAGCCTAGGTTTCTCATGGCTGTTTGAAAGCCAGTCACATCTTTTATTCTTTCATTACCTCTATAGTTCTTGAATATATGTGTATGTATATACTGGTTTTATTTATTGCAGCTTGTGTATGTGAAGTTGTTGTTTTCCAGCAAACTGCTATCACATCCGTCTTGGTTGAACAGTCTTGAAAAAAGATTGTAGTCTTGAGGATTTACAGCTTAGTTTGAAGTTCCAGCTGTGCAGGAAGATGTTGGCTTTTCCTGATCTAGTTTTGATGATAGAGCAAGAGGCAGAGGTAGCTAGTATTCACTGTCTTCCATGTGGGAAAAAAATGGAATCTCATATGTCTTCCCATAAAAGCCATTTTAAACTAGCAGAAGACATCCCTTCAGTTATGGTACACCTAATCCTATCAGGACCTTCTGCTGAGATTTAAAATACCATATGTTCAACTATGCTTGTTCTGAAATTTGCCCAAATTATCAAAGATTAAAAATGGGAATGAAAAACCACCAGCTTCTGTTAGGTGTTTGATAATCTCACTGATATTTACATCCCTGTACAGTCCAGGCTGGCATCACATCAGTCGTTAACATAGTAAAGGAATCATCATCTGTGTTTACTACTTGAAAGAACTTGAATTAAGAAAGGCAAACTCATTGTCTAAGCCTGACAACAGAATCAGCAAATTAAAACTATTCTGCTGTACCTCTCACAGGAACTGATGCTGTAGTGGTGCTCCACTTAACTCCATTTATTGTGTTGTTTTATGTGCAGAATCACTTTATTCCATAGCTTCTGCATCATAAAACTTCTTTAATTTGATGTAAACAATAGTTTAATGTTCCACTAATTACCTCTTATTTTAGCTCTAGCCCTGGACATGTAAGTGGAAACAGTGAATTTCCAGAAGCCAGCAGCAACAGTAGGGGAGGCCTTTTAATGAGACACAATTTAAGCTTGACTATTTGGAGTACATTAATTAAATAATTTCTAGTTCTCCCTCTAGAGTGACTGTGAAGTTTTTAGGAGCCAACTAGAGAGATTATTTCATAATTAACAGCAACTTCAAGTGTTTTAAAATACTTCAGCAAAAGAGAAAAATATAAATAACATGGTTCATCCTTTGGCCTCTTTCAGTTACACTGCATTTTAAGTTGATCTGAATATTTCATTGTTCATTTGCTGCTTGAAATAAATCTATAATTGTGTTGATGGTATCAGACAGTATTAATATTTTTCTGGCTTTTTTTTCACAGATTGATTTGTTCTTTCCTTAGAAGACACTTTGTTGTTTACCTGTCACAAATAAATTGTATTGTATTACCATGGAAGGTTCACTGTTTTTCATGGCAAAGGGAAGCACAGGGTTTTTATACTGAGACTGGATTTTAGCCTGAAGGAATTGCATATTCTAACAGTGAAAGAATAGAAAAGAACAAACAGAATCAGTAGCTGTCGTGTGTCTTTTCTATGTCTTTTTACTTAGTGAATAGATATGCTTAACTTTTTGCTATAGAATGTCTTCCATTAACATAGTTTTCAAAATGATGAAAATAATCTCCAAGATGTATGTAGGACAACAATGTATATAGTATGGCTGATCCCTCTTCAAACTAGTAAGAACAGCTTTGCTTTAGGAAATCTGGACATGTAAAACTTTGCATTACACAGTTATAAAGAAAACTCTGTTCTTCAATAGATTCAGTCATAATTCTTACTGCAATTACTGACAGTGCTGACTGTTATAGATCTCCTCCTCAGGGCAAATCTATTGTTTATTAACACTCCACTGTGTTGATTTCTGAATTATGCAACATGAATTACAAAACCGTACTCAGATTTTAGTGATTTCAATGTTTGCTGGCTAGTAGATTGCTAACATGAGACATCCTAAAGTTATTATTTTCACATGACAATTGAATTAAAATTATGACTTTCTGAAAGAAGTAGAACAACAAACAACAGTCCCTTTCCCCCAAAAAATATCAAGAAAAAAATACTTTTCCTTTTTACACCCTCTTTATTCACCTCATGCCAGGTCTCCGTCCCTTAATTCTGTTTCTCTGAGGATGAGGAAATTGAAACAGAGAGATAAGTGACTTCTTGAAGTTCCCAAAAAGCACTGATTGTAAAATCAAGATATAAATCTCAGAGGCCTGCTTTCTTAGTCCTGACCCTCAAGGATTAAACCACAAATAACACATAGCATTGAATTTGATATCTGAGAGTTTGATCTTCTCGTCTAAAGAAGAGCTGTGACCTCTCAGGAGAACAAAGTGCTGAACTTCTATTCCCTACAAGGGAAAAGCAACTTCAAATTAATGCTGGAATTGTAATGACACATTCAGTCAGACATTATTCCAAACTTTTCAAAATATTGTATAATACAAATACACCTTCCTTGTGTTTTTTTTCCCTGGCCACTTTGTTATCTGGCAGCATTAAATAGTCCTAAGCAATAGTCTAGCTGTCATTTAAACTAATCTCTACATTTTATGTCACTCACAATATGTAAAAAACCCAAATAAAACATGGAATTAAATACTGCCTTTTTTGTAAACTGTTTATCACTTGACTGATATTGTGACCATGAAAATGTGAAATGCATTTTCCTCATCCCAGACAGGCACCTGACAGTGAGGACTTCTTAAAAAGAAGAATTTCCCCAAGGTGCAAGCCCTGCTTTTTTGGACAAACAGCAGCACAAGCCTGTTTCCAATACTGACATCTAGTGACGCTTGGTCGTATTTATATAACCCTCTTCACCAGCATTAATGTTTTGCAGCAGTGTACCCAGTCCCAGACAAAGATTTGAAAGTAAACTAGCAAATATGTCCTTTTGCTTCCCAAAGACTCTGGTAGAGGTAGGCAACCGTTTTGCTAGAACAATAACCAGCTTAAAGAAGCACATATTTAATCCATCAAATATTATGAGACAATTTTCTAGCCTTGTGAATCAAGTTATAGTTAACACTTGCGGTAAAGTAAGCAGAATGATTTTAGTGTTTTACCTGTTACTGAATTCTTTTAATTAGGATGATGGTACAAAGACATAGGCATGAAGAAAACAAGTAGCAGTGTTTTATTTTAAAGAAGTAATTTAGAATGTTCTAAAACTGACCTGTAACACTGAGACATGGGCTATGTGTTACACTGTTAGGGGATTTTATGATGCCACAGTTCATGAGTGGATAAATTCATTATATCAACAATCCATTTTTTTCCTAAATCTATATAGTTTTGTCTTGAATATTTGTACATACTGCTTAGCATCCACTTATCCTTTCAGGTCATGCTAATATATGGGAATGAAGTAAATTAATATAAGAGAGAACTGTAACAGAATTTTTTTATGATTTCTAATCAGCATCATTATGATATTTGAATGTAAACTATAGTTACTTACATTACACAAAACTAGATTTTTGTCTGGCTGTTACAGTCCACTGCTTTTCTGTTCATACTGCCATGGCCTAATATTGCTTCTAGGTATGCTGAAGTTCACAACAGCTCAATGTACCTTGACATCCTCAAAGTACTACATCTGGTTCTTTGACACGAGCCATTGTGTCACTCAACCCTGTGTATCATGTCACTGCATGTTGTTCAGTGGCATTAGCAAAAGGTGCCTTGCCACAGGCTATTATGTCAGTCTCTTCTCTGACAATATTAAGAGCTTTTATATAGCACATGGGCATTTGACGTAATGCCATTGAGCACTGTTGTTCATGTTTCTACAAAGCTGCAATTTCTCTGTTGACGGAAACAATGCTTTTAATTAAGGCTTAATTAAGGGAAAGCTATTAACAGTTGTAAATCAACAGAATTTTTCCTAATAGTTCATATCTAATTGCTTCCTTTCATAATTTAGATCAAAATGATTTATGGATTACCTGAGCTTGTTCAACACCAAAGAAATTTGTTGGGCTTGTCTCATAAAAAATCCATAGAACTTTCATCTAATATTGTCATGAGAAAGCAATGTCAAATCACACTTTCCTAGAATTGCATCTGAGAAGTTTGGAGGAAAGAAGGGAATTGGGATATCTTTTAATACGTACAAAACAATGCTTTGTCATACCTTTTTATTCTTCCTTTTGAAATTTCTGAAGATAAACTTGAAGTAACTTACAAAACCAGAACTACCAGCCATTGCATGTTGATAGGTACATTCTGCTTACTGTCTATAGTCAAGTCAGAGCAACAGCTTAGTGAAGAGGTTGCAGGTTCTTTGTTTTTATTTTTATTTTAAGAAAAAATGCAAATTAATAATTCAGGATATTATATGAATCGATACGGTCTTACTTTTTTTGTATCACATTCCAGGAAAATGTCATGCTGGTGACACACCAAAACTTTTATTTCCAGTTTCAGAACTTGAATTTTATATGGGTACATGCAAACACAAACTAGATATATATTTGCAATTATTACTATAAGAATTGTTCCTTCCATCAGCCATAACAGTGGATGGTTAATGTGGCTAATTACAGCTCATTCACAAAGAGTGAACGTGGAACATATGTAGAAAACTTCTATCAACCTAAAGAGTGATTTTAAAGTGTAAGTATTTATTTCTTTTAGTATATATGAACAATCAATTAGTAGCTGGGGCAGCAAAAAATGTAAGTTGAATAATTAGATTCTATTGTGGTATTTGCTTAATTCTAGTAATTTTTACCGTGGCTTTCAAACATTAAAAAAATCCCTACTTTTTAAAGCATCTGTACAGTTTCAATACATTTCCATGACTATCATTTTTGTTTGAAAAATCCCTCATCTGCATGTGAAAAAGAAAGTGCAAATTTAATGAATCATAAAAATTAAATCTAATAAAAAGTAAGCTAAACTGGGCCGCAGAGCATTTGATTCTACAAGTATATGATTCCACAGTCATATTTTAATCAACACTTAAGGAGTATTCTTATTATAATTGGAGTCAACAGGAACTGAGAAAGTTTTTTTGATATGAAAGTCAAAATTAAGGTATTATGATAGTGGGTTAATGTATATAGGTATAAAAACATAAATATAATGTTCATCAGTTTGTGCATCTAAAATTATTTTCCCCAAATGAAAAAAAAAGGTCGAATACCTTCAAAGGGATTGGAAGCAAGTAGGCAATTGGGAATTAGAAAAGCATGAGAATTAAATGCTGTCAGGAGCAGTGTGAAGTACTCCCTCAGGAAACAACAGAGAAACTGTTTGCACTGGCGAAGTCTGCATTCGCTGTGCTGCACCTCCTGCAAAACATAGACCACCAAGTCTAGGCTTCCCACAAGTGATGAGCAAACTGAGGGAGGAATGACGGAGACGCACCAGGTTTAGCTGGTGCTAACAAGGTAAGGAGGCAGCTTGTGATGTCTCAGCAACCATGCGCTCCAAATCCAGACGTTAGCAGACACACATGGACTACTGAAAGAGTAGAACAGGGGAATAAGGAACAAAAGTTCCTTATTTTGAGAAATGGCCCAGAAACATGGACTTACAGCAGGGTAGTCGTGGGGCTCTGTTCTCCAAGAAATGTGCCCTGCCGAGCCAGTCTCAAAAACATGCACTGAGAGAAGCTACGATGCGTCATTTCACTCACTGGCAAACGTTATAGTTAAATTTTAAGGACTGATCATTGCAAAGTGCTAATTACTTTTGGAGAAGTATTTGCCACCTTCAGCTTCCCATTTTAGGTGGGTTCGAGCATATCTAATATGATTTCAACTCTTCTCTAACACAGCAATTTGTTAAACAGTGAGAGAAATATTTCTAAGTTGTATATTTACGTTGAACAAAAATGAAATCAAGTCAGCATTTTGAATTGCCAATTTATGTGTTTGTTGTCGGAATTGCTAATATGACGGTAATTATATTTAAATTGCAAAATATATTTAAATAAATGTTCTCTCATGGGATGTTTTAGGTAATAATTAAGCGTAATTTCTTCCTTCTAAATTCTCAAACATTGAGTTATATATATATATATATGTCTTTGCTTTAAACCTCTTTGGTTTCCTTTGAAAGACACTTCCGGGGATTGTGTTGTGGAACTGCTAATTCTTTATGAGGGTGCTTATGTGTAAATCCCATAAAGTTTCAACTTACCATTTCCCCTGTTCATATTCTTTAATAAGATGTTCTGAGTTATTTTTGTGTTGCACTATCATTCATATAAAGCTTATATTCTGCTCCTTCATTTTACAAGGCCATTATTTGATAATTTCTGTATCATCCCCACATTTGTGAAATGGTTAATGGAAATACATAGATTTTAAAAATATTTGCTCTTACCTAATCTTAAAAAAGAAGTAATACATGTCCAGATGTGAAATATTTGGATACAGAAATTGAAGAAGTTCTGGGGATTTGGAAGGCGTTTGGCCCATTTTTTCTAAATGGACAATTGGCTCCTGATTTTCCATGCAAGATGAATAGCATATGTATTTTTTTTTTCATTTACAGCTTGTGATTAAGGTACATGCTTTGATGCAGATAATGGAGGTCCCTCTTTTTGTCCTTGTAACAAACTCAGTTGAAATTAGTCTGTGAACACCTCCTAGAACTTCCAAAAGCTTAATCTCTGTTAATTTGTCTCAAGGGCTTACATTATCCTTAACTAGCCTCTAGCACAGGATCTCCTTACCACTCCGTTTTCATTTTTATAGCGGACTGCAAGTGACGTTCAGTGTCAATCCTCAAACCTGTGATAGTCCTAGCTCGATGAAGCGTGCGTTTTTTCAATCCAGGAAGCAACTGCCCCACTAGCTGCCCTGTGTGACACTGAGATAGCTGTGTTAGATTTTACAGAGGAAGAAACTTACCCTGAAAACTTGCTCATTCTCTTGCGCTGATATAAGTTGAAATAGAGTCCAAGGGAAACAAGTCACAGAGAAAATTTTCCTAACTGCTGTGTGAAAATGTAGACAATATAGAAGATTCATTATTACAGATAAAACAGTACCAATTCCTAGAGGAGTTTTATAATAGTTTTGGGCAATTGCATTAGAGTTGGTCTCTATAACAAGATATTGCGACTTTTATATTAATGAAGGGCATTAAGGAGATTCTAATTATGGTGTCTGGTCTGAAAAATTAATCTAAGACTTAAAAATCTGAGGTGTTTGAAGTAAGCATGACTGTAGCTTCTAGTCATTCAGATAAGATGGTGACTAAACTTTTTCTGTTAAAAAAAAGTTAAGAATGCTACTGCATTTCATTACTGAGGCCGTGAAATACCATGTGTGTTCAGGAGGACTTGCTAACTCTCTGTAAGTACATAAATTGTTTTACTAAATGGATTCTCCAATGATGCATAATTCTAATTATAAGCTCTGTGCCCTTGCACCTCTTTTTCTTTATCATCAGGCCATGAAATGCTTGCACAGAAGAGCTCGTTCCAAGGGTATGATAAAATTATCATATTCTCCAGTACAAGTTTTTAGAAGTTTTAAAATACTATTTGAATAGTAGGATTCTCTGGGTAAGGATATGCAATTTGCATCAGAGATGAGTCCACTGAGCAGTCATGTATTCCGTGGGAATGAGCTGAATCCCTCTCCTGCTCCACTGACATGATAACTACTGACTCTTATGGGAATGTATTATAGAATCCTACATTCAGACTTGGTGCATTTGAGTATTTTCACCTTGAGCCAAATCCTGCCTTAATCTCCCGTACCAACATTATCTTTTCTTTTTCTTTCACTTCAGAAAATTCGCCGTCAGCCATTGTGCTGTGTCAGTGTCGTTTCTTACTGCTAACACAGATAAGAACTAAAATCTGGAGTTTTTTACAAGAGAAATATAAAGGCGTTAACAGTATGCAAACAAAATTATTTTCAAGACATTTGTAGGAACTTAATAACATACCCACACACTTCTTTATCAAATTTAGCTTTCAGATTTTGCTGACACTTCTCAGAGGACTATTCCAGGCAGACAAACAGACAAGTATAATTCTATCAATCAACTTAAATATATTGTTCTCATTTCTTTATTTTTCTTATCTATTAGCCCTATTTCCATTTCTGTTGGACAAGTAGGTATTATATTTATTATGTCCTTATTTTGCCTTGTTTTGCAGCCATTCCTCTTCAGTAAATCTCAATGAGAGAAACTGATCTTGGGAAATAAATACATTTTTTCATCTTGCTGAAAATGTTTATGTTATACTTTTGTCTTGTAAAATTTCCCTAATTATATTAGTAACAGTACAATATTCAGTGTAAAAAAAATAACAACCAAACACAAAAAGGAGCAAGAAGTAATGGAAAAAATCAGTGGAGAAGATCTGGACTAATGTTCTTTTTTGGAATTATATCTCATGTATGTTGTTTACTATTGGCAGGCAATAAATATTTTTTGTTTAAATATTTTTTGGAGCCAGGAACAGCTCTGTCTGTCTAGAAATATACAAAGATATTGAAATATACTGTAAGGACATTGTTAGTTTCTGTTATATAGGATGTAATAAATATTTATTACTTTTGCTGGTTTATTTATTATGTCAGGTATCATTTAATAGAAGCTCAGACATCTGTTTTCTTCTTGTTGAAATCAAAGCTGATGTCTCCACCTTGGAGATAAGGGACACAACTCAAAACAGCAGGAGTAAAACTGTTTAACCTGTTATTTCTATCCATGAAAGTTCCAGTGAAAATATAACAGACTTCATAAATATTATTTTCATTATGTGTTTACTTTCCAAACTTTCTCTCTTCCTTGATGCTACAGACTTGGTTGTTTTTTTGCTTTTAATTCTTATTGGCTATGCAAATCACTTCTGTGTATTTATTTCAATTCTACATCAATAATATAGGAATTGTTACATTATTATTACAATTTAATCTCCTGAGTGACTTATGAAAATGCTTTTGTACTAAATTAGTCCAGGTACTCGTCTGTATATTCTAGCCAAGCAAGTTATCATGTTCTATGCTCAATTCCCCAATTAATTATAGCTGTTTCTGGGTAAAAGGTCTATACCTATAACTCAACTGCTTACAGCAAACAGGAAACTTCCTAATTAGCTAGGCCTCTCATGAGCCTAATTTTCCCTGCTTGTATATCTGCAAAGCTAAATATTCAGTAAGGCCAACAGTATCACTTCTGGCTGTTGTTTGACGTGTGTTTTAAAAAATATACTGCAACATTTTTTTCGATGCATCATTGAACAATGGGTAAAGAAGAATCAGAATAGTTTAATTATTGTGATGGAGCAATTTGGCAATCTTATTTTTAGAATTTAAGTCTAATCGCAACTTTGTTGAGGCTCTGAAAGCACCATTCGGCCTGACTGTCTCTGCCCAACCTGACCTGGAGCCTCTCCCCATGGAACAAGCAGCCCCACCTCAAGCTCAGCCTGGAGCTATCAGTTCCTGTCCCAGGTGTGCTGGTCCAGACTTTTCTCTGACATATCTCCTAGATGGCCCTAGGGCTTGTGCCGTTGGAACTCTGTCTCCTGGATGGGCCTTTTGGACATAAAGTACAGCTTGTCTCCACCCCTGCCTCTGGCCCCGACTCATTGATAGACTTCGGACTCATGCTATAGCCTTGTCTCCAGCCTCGTCTCTGGCCTCATCTCCTTCTGCTGCAGGCTGGACTGCCTCAGCCTGGTTCGTTGCTTGCTGTGTCTGGCACTGCCAGGGGAACTAGTGGACCAGCCTCCGGGCTCTGCTCACAGCATTCAGTTCCTGCAAGACTGCTTCCCATTAGCATAGGCTCCCATTAGTCTTATCCTGACCGACTTCTCTGGAGAAACTCTTTTTGTTCCTTGCTTTAGTCTATTCTTACATCATCCCATATATATGAAAAATCAAAGAAATCCATCCCAAAATAGTCTAACTTATGTGTCTAGGTGAGGCATAAATTCCACAAAGCAGCTGTCTGGCCCCTGGGTGGAGCGCAAAAATGAAAAGGCCCCAGAGCAGGCAGGCTGAGAGTCTTGGGAGGCAAGAGGAGGGCTCATTTGCTCAATCAAATAGGCCAGGCTTGCTGAAGCAAACATTGTTGTTTTCTGGTGGTGGTTGCTGCCATATAAAGGTGTAAACTAATCTTGGAAGAGTGATAGCAAAGTTTGTGAGCCTGCAAGTTCAGTGCTGATTCCTCCTTGCGTGATACGTGTCATGAAGTTTTCTTATGGGAAGTATCAACATTGATCTGAATGTTTTGCAGACAGCGTAGGGATGATAGAAGCTCCTTCCTTGCCAGGGGCCCTGAAAGGCCCTGTTGAATGCCCAATAATCCATCAATATTGCAGAAGATTGCAATCACAGCCCTCTGGAAATACACTCAGGACCCACAACACGAACACAAACTGAATGTTGCCAGAGGCTGCGCTGCTGCCTCTGGTGAAACTGTCTGTACATCAGCCTTTATGGTCTATGTTAGTGACACATTGTCTACAAATTCCTTAGATGGGAGTAGATTTAGTGTAGATTCACTGAGTTACTACAAAATGTTAAACTAATAATTATTACAAAAGTTCGTCTTTTCTAGAGATTTGGTTTTTTTCAGTACTGTATGCACTGTTTTCTAGTATTTTCCACATGTAATTTTTTCTTGCAAGAAGATACATTTTCTAAAGAAAATCAAGTTATTTAATGGAAAAAAATCTTTAATTTTCTTCTACATCTTCTGAGGTCTTCTATGCTTCTTTTTATTTTAGCCCTTAAACATATAAAGGTGCACCATTGCCCACCAGCATTTTACAGAAGATCTTCAATGTTGCAATAAGTGTCTCCCAAAGCAAAAGCTGCAATGTCAATCAGTAACGTATTTCTTTTGGTTGTTAAAAAATGTACGTCCACTGACATAATTTTGGCTGCAATTTTTTACCTTGAAAGTACTCTACTCTAAGAAATATCCTTTATATAGATATATTAAGATCAAAGAGCCTTCTGTCTTTCCCACTACCAGTCAAAAACTGCACAACCACAGTAGTGAAATCAGTGAATAAAACTCATTTAAATCTGTACATTTTCACTTGAAACCAGAGTTTCTCTGTGCTAGATTCAAGTTTTGCTAAGGCTAGTTAGAAAGAAACATACTGTAATCAAACTTTGTATAACAGGAACACATTTTTCTTTGCTAACAACATTATTTGAATAAATTTAACATAATTTAGGTAACATAAAACTTTTGAAGACTACTTAAAATAAAGATTTCTTCAAGTCGTGTTTTTATGCTGAATCTAGTTCGGCTGTGATTTAAAAAGCCTCAGTGTGTATATAGTAGGAAAATTAAACCTTATCAAAAGATGTAAGATGGACTTTTTTATATGCTTCGAGAGCTCTTTAATTTCATTCACTGAAGCATGGACAGAAAATAATGGGCAATATTTAAAAGCCCGAAGTGTTTTATTCCTCATCACCATTGTATTTCTAATTTTCACTGAATCTGCTGTTGCAATGTTTTAGTAATAGCAGCTAATGATTACTTTAATCTTATTGGCTGTGCTTACTTTTTCATCCAATGGGCTTAATGTGTTTATCCCTGGAAGTGTTCAAGGCCAGGTTGGAAGAGGCTTTGAAAAAACTGTATCTACTGCCAGCCTATGGCAGAGGGGTCTGAACTAGATGGTCTTTAAGGTCTCTTCCAGCCCAAACCATTCTCTAATTCTATGTCTTTGATTTTTGGGAATTGCTTCACTGTACACAGAGAGCTTGTTGATAAAAGGAACTAATTTAAATCCTTATAATTATTAGCTACCATCATCTCACAATGGGAGTGCACTTTGCCAGTCTCACTAGTCACAACAGATCTAACAGTGGATGACAGGAAGACTTCAGCTTGTGCAATCAGGAAGATGACTGTTGCATTCAAAAATTTATATTCCAGACCTCTTGTGGAAAATACCACACAACTAATGTTGCATACTTTTACAGTGTAATTGCCATAATATAATAAAGCCTATCTTATTTGCTTTACAGGTTAATTTCTAGATACTTGCCTATGAATTCTACAAGTGCAATAATTTTATATTCAGTGAAATAATCATGTCTTTCATATGAACTAGAAAATTAGTCACTGAACCATATTGTTAGTTTTATGCTAGTGCTTTTAAAAATGCAGAAATTAGGAGAAAAGTTGAACTGTATAATATCACATTTGATGTTGAAACAAGTATAATTAATATTTCAAAGAAAAATAAAAAGTATAATGTACATTATTACGTTTTAGAATTAAAATGTAAAATACACAAACTAAAGACTAGGACAGTAATTTCTTAAGTGCAGTGCTGCAATCTAATTAGTGGTATGATGTATATGCCTTTTGTTGCTAAACAGAAATTCAGAGGGCTGACAAGGTCAAAGGGATGAAAATCTCTGTTTTCATTGGCTTAGGCAGCTGTTGAATGTGCAGACCATTAGTCTTTCAGCAGAACTGTGGTTTGTTTTCATGAAATATTCCCATTTAGTGAAATATTGTTTTTTTGAGAGGTCACACAGGAGATTTCATTACATTAAATAACATCTAAATACTTGTCTGTACAGCTTAAATCGTCAGGTATGTTGTAAACTATAAGATGAATTATTTTGAAAATACCTAACTATCTTTAACTTATTCAAGTTAAAAAGAAGAGAAATAGCTTCTCTATGGAATAGTTAAAAGAGGACTCAAACACCTTAAAAATCATTATTCACTAGCACAAAAATGAAAGCCAATTCTAACAACTCTGAATGCTATCAGCTCTCCTGGAGGAAGACACCTTCCAGTGATCAAGATATCAACGACTTAGATATTTTTTCTTGCTTCTTTAAATAGTAAAATAAATTTGACCATCTCTTACCTGAAGAATCAGTTACATTATTGCTGTGATGAATCAAATACAGACCTTTTAAAAAATCGTTAGAAGCATGCATGCATCTCATTAACTCCCCAGATATTTGATAGGACCTTGTAACAATGTAGTTCTGAGAAACTGCGTAGAAGGCTTATCTATTAGTCTGCAATATCCAGAACTTAGAATGTGTCTAAGAACTTAATATTCTAATTCAAACATATTAACTAAAGCATATACCATATTAACTTTGCAAAAAACTTGGGCTGCAGAAGATTTTCAGCACTGGTTCACTGGTGCACTGGCATCTTTTCTATCTGAATAAGACTGAAGAATATACAATTGTGTAGTCCACGCCAGGAAAGACTGAGGGTGTCTAAAAGCGGGATTTAGATGAATATTAAGCACCAAAATTGCAAAAATGCCTAGCCAAGTGCTGCCTGAACTCAACAAACACAATTTAAGTCATCTTGTCTGACCTAAAAATTTGTCATACAGCTATGGTTCAAATTAGCCTACATAATCTGGTCTGATCTTTCTATACTTTGAGATGCTGTTTTCCTAATTTGAGAGCCTGCATTCTATTTACATCCAATGAGAGTGAATTACATCCTTATGAAATCCTTCAGAGGCCGATCATCTCTACCTGAATTTAGACCTGTATGAATTCTCTCTTGGTTTTTCAGTTACTTAAGTTTACTCTATAAAATATATAAGGATACATCTTTCCTCATTTTGCACGTTGAAGTTTTATCACTATACAGCAAGGAACACAGTGTTTGGGGGTCTACAGCCTTTTATAAGTTAAACAGTTATTGTTTACTGGACTGAAATGAACTGAAAAGTCCTTATTTGCAATAAACTCTGTGAATTGGGAATCTGAGTCTCTAGGCCTTATTTCAGGATTCTTTTTGATTTTTATCCAAACTTTTTTGTATCCAGTCTCTTTTCATGTAAAGATATACAGGAGGAACTTTTCAATCTGTGAAGTAAGCTGCTCACTACCAGATGGGGTACTAGCCCCAGGGTTATTGCAGAAAAGACAGGCATTAATTTTCTGGCTAATTCTGCATAGTGCTCACATGGAATTGGGATTTCTGGATTCCTGTGTTGAGGAGTGTGACTAAATTTTACATGAAGCAGTGGCTGTATAATGTCAATACAATGTGTCTGGAGGAAAGGATGGAAGCCAGAATCCCTTCAGCTAGCTGGCTTGCTCCATTGATTACTGGCATATAAAACCATGTACCTTCAGATCCGTTCTAAGAAGTGGTACAGTTCTATCTGGAAGCAATAAAAAGCATTTCTAACTCGTTCAGAATTTTGTTGATCATTTTTTCACCTAAGAAACAGAAGATCAGGGTTTAAAACACCAAAGGCAAAAGAAAGACAAGAACAAGACTCACGTCAAGATTGAGGTATTGAGTACATCACTAGACTCGAAGAGAAAAAGTCTTTCTACAAGAAAGATTGTATCCTCTATAGGAGATTCTGGCATCTAGTTTAGTTACTTATGTAGACTGGATATCCTTTTGGAGTAACTCATATGAACCCATTCTTATCACATGACATTGCGGGGATCCTAGGCTATTGAGAAGGTTTTGAACTGTGAATCCTTGGCAGAAAGATGTACTGGTCTGTAGTAAGTTATTTAGGGTATCATAAATCTCTCCCGGATTGTTAATTTACTGCACTGTTTGCTGTCATATTCAGGTCTGAGGCGTGTAACTTTCCTTGTGTAGTGCATCAGAATCTTAGACGCCTAATGCAGCTGAATTTTGCCTTAGGGATCAGACATCCAAAACCAGGTCCTGCAAAGCTAAGATATTGGTACCTGCGTTTCTGCTTAATGTGGCCCAGCAGCTAAATATTCTGAAACAGAATAGTTCTGAAAAAAAAAGTAAAGAAAAAATATTATCATTTAATAGTTTAGGATTTTCTTATTACAAGCCTATTAAAAAATGCTTTATATACATATACATAAATAAAGTACCTAAAAACAAGTTCTAAAATTAATTGAAGCAACAGATGCAGTCCAGGCTCACTTTGGCTTTCAGGTGAGTTTGGTTTACCCCAAAATTCCTTAGGTTAGCTTACTAATAATGATTATAGAAATATTTAGGTGTTGCGAGTGACCCAGTAGACTGAGGGCACTATAAGACTATTCCTGCATTAGCAAGTAATTAGGTGCAATAGGGGCAGAGCAGTGGACAGAAGTGGCTGACGCTGAGAGTCCTGCACCTCTGTGTTGTGTAGGGTCAGAGGCTTTGTTTCAGGTTAGATTTAATCTGGCTCCTGGGCAAAATGCTCCCACTAAATATGACACAAAGTTCACTGAAGACGAAAAGTGTTATGTGCACACTGGATGACTCAGTGGTGGTGTAGCTAACGGGCTGGATTTTAACCTAATGCCCCCTTGAAGCACTGGGAATATCCAGTTCATGTATATCAAAACTGCTCAGAGGTTCAAACCTGCACATTGTAAGTGGAGACAATGACAGAGCAAAATCACACTATTTCTCTGACCCAATTTGCTAACACAGCCAGTGACATAAACCACAGCTGAACAGCCTCAGATTTCTCACTAAATGCTGTTGCATTTGTTTTTAAATCTTGGGGCTGCTAATACATCAGAAATCCACAGTGCTGCAAAATACATAGAAAGTTACCAGGAAAAAGTTATTTATAATCTTTGAAGAAATCTGTTCACACTCTGAAAAGTTAAACATAGGAGCTTTATCTTTGTTTCTGGATTGAATACCATCCATATAGATTACTGGTCTAGCTCATATTTTTACTTTTCTTTCTAAACAAGAGCTGTATAGTGTAACAAGTCACAGATGTGTCAACACCCATAATGTTTCATTCCATGGCATGTCATATTATTTGTGTCTTTGACTGAAAAGTTTGTGTCATTTTGATTTGAAAACTATATACGCATTTGTTTAAATTTACTCACAGCTTCTTTTCAGTGGAGATACGATATCAGAGTTCAGATGTAAAAGTGTTAATCTTTAATTGTTCTTAACATACTTCTCACTGAAATCAGTACTGATTATCAAATAGTAGCAGATGCTTTTACTGTAAGGCCACGTAAATAATAAAATAGTAATATTTTCAAAAAGATAGCTCGGGAAGATCCCAAGAGAAAAAAAAAAAGAAAGATCATAATAATGACTTGCCTGAAAATTAATTATGAATTACGATTCAGTGGCTTAGTCACGTACATTTAATAGCGTAAAGGTCTTAATAATCAAAAGATTAGAAGGAGAAAACCAAAGCAAGAATATTAATATTTAACAAAGCTTCAAAACAAACTACATGAACAGATCAGTATCGATTGTGAAAATTACAGCCTTCCTGCAAATTATTAATAAATGTATAGAGTAATCATTGATGCCAGAAACTTGGAAAGAGTAGATAAATATTGGTCTTTTAGATAAACCTGCTTTATTAGGAGATAAAAACTATCTAGTTTTGGTGGTAAACCTTGTTCTAATTAAAAAAAAATAAAAATCAGTATGACTACAAGAACTAGAAGTATTAGCAATGTGTTTTACAGTAAGCAACTAGGAACCTTTCCAAACCATTGTCTGCAGTAAGACCCCACAACGGTAGTGACAACTGAATCTGTGAATTAAATACCTTAGTAACACAATTCACTTTCAGAGTTCTTTCATGTACTACTTAAAGTGTACTGAGTCTAGGCTGGGATTCTTAATTCACATCATAATTAAAAAAAAATTCTTCTATACTGTTACTTTTCAAAATAACTCACTTTATCTCTCTACCTCCTGGAGTGCGTTTATGGGAGTCATTTGGAACAGATGAAATAATTAATGGGACAAAGTGAGTAATTTATCTTGATTGTAAAATAGAGCAAATTTTAGCAATACACTAAAGAAATTTTCTATTTATTGAGAGAGAATATTGCACCATTATGTAAAAGGAATGTATCAGAATGAGCAGTGATACTTACTTACTACATTGACAAATTAAGGTCACATAAGAGATTTGCATTCCTTCAAGAATCTGCAGTTAAAGACTGCATTGGCAGGTTTATATTTACTGCTACTCCTCTTATATCTTGCCAACAAGTAGGCTAATAAAAAGAATATAACATGGTGGCCTCTGCAGAATTATCAAAATGCTTACAGATATTTTTTAAAGTTGTTTCTGATGTGGCTTTCCAGTCCATGTGTTAAAACAAAATCAGATTAGTACAGAAGGAGAAATTAAACTAAGTAGTGCAATTGTCTTTCTGGTGATACTGTCTTGGATAATTATTCAAAATATACTGTGATTCCAAAAACTGTGAAGATCTGTAAACTAACAATATCTAAGTAACTAGCTTAGAAGGAGTAAGGTAGACTTTCCAGAAAAAGACTTACGGGGTTCTTGAGGTTCATGGTTTTAATCCATGTCAACAACTGTCAAATTGCTGCACAGGATAAAAGATGACAAAACTCTGTCCTGGGATGCACGAAAAGGAAAATAGACTGAAAATAAAGCTTCCTTTCTCTTTAGCACTGGAAAGACCTTTGGATACCATATCTCAAAGGAATATGTAGCAACCGTAGATTAAAATATTAAATAAAATCAGAAAAGTTTTGCTTGGTGGGACTGAATTTCCATGTACCATATTTACTAACACTAATCCTTTTCTATAGAAAAATGTAGGGGAAAAGTAAAATTCTGTGCAAAATATATCACCAGAAAAAAATATTCTTTTTTTCTCCTTGCCATGATTTATCGTGCTGATGGGTAGTGTTAACTGAGCATCTAGTTTGGGTTATTTGCTTCTTAGTGAGGGGCACTGATGTAACAGTGACCTTAATTGTTCTTTTTTTGTGATCTATAATTCATGGTTTGCTTTGCTTGTGCTTTTGGCAAGCTAGACTTGAGTATTATTTACATTTATATAGCACTTCATTTTCATTTGGGCTTCAACTACATTGATGTGTTGGATACTGCCAGGATATGTTGAAAGACCTTTGGTACGAGTGAGAGGTCAATTGATTGCATTCTTGTTACATATTAATAGTATATACATTGTTGTTCAGAAATACATTAAATATTAATCATGATAGTCATAAGTAACATCTAAAAGATTTTACTGGAAATACCTGTTACTACCTTATTCCAGTATTAGCATTTTTAAAAACTAATTAGTTAGTTATTCTTCTGAGCTTGAGTATATGAGTGTTTCTGTATTCCTCTCTTCATATGGCAGCTGCAAAAGAGATTTCTTTTTCAGCCAGTTTTAGTGGCTTAGGTTAATAGTTGGGCCAAACCTGTCAGACTAATATGGTATTCAGCATGGCATTTTCAGACAGTATTTTTTCTGCTAAATTTCCAGTGTTGCAAGAATAGTGTTTACTCAAAAAGCATGTGTTTACTATGCAAATAATCTGCATTACCAATATCATTAGCCCAAAAAGAGGGGTTGGTACCTCTGAGAAAAAAATAAATCTGATGATCAGAGGTGTTTAGGAAGGAGGAACTGAGGAAATGGTCTTAAAAAAATCTGTCATTATCAGCTAACTATACAGCTCATAGGATAAAGTTTGAATTGGGTAGCATTGCATAGTACTGTGTAGTATTGTGCAGTAAGCCATATTCTTTTCTTAAGTGCAAATTCTGGTCCAATATTTTCTCATAATTTATATCTTATATTCAATTTTACTTCCTTGCAACTCTGGATTGCTTTGTCTCATCCGTTTCCTGAGCACCCCAGAGAACAGCATTTCTGCATCTTCTCTATTAACTCCTACCCTCAACCAGGTCATAAAACACTGCTTTAGGTCATCTTTTTGCTGCCTTTTCCCTCACATGGCTCATGTCTTTATACCCCCAAGCATCTTAATGGCCTTTTACTCATTTAAATTTGTCAATATTCCTTTTTTTAAAATTATCATTTTCAACTAATCTGTGTTAGATTAGGCAAGAGGCCAGGCCAACTTCCTTTAGAATCAATGAAAGAAAAATTATTCATCCTACCTGAAGAGATGTCTGTTTTATTTTACAAACTGTTCTTTTTTTTTTTTTCTCTAGACCTCAGTGATATGTCATAATTATGTATAGATTTTATAAACTATTCTAATCTACCATCTTGCCAACATTTTTTTCTAATTTTTATCACCATTATATTCCTGCTATCTTGCTCAGCGATTAATAAAAAATTTTGATATGATTTGTCAAAAAACCTGGACATGAACACACTGCAAATAGTTTACCTCCTTTCCGACACTTCCTTTTCATGTAGTCAAATTGCTAGAGAATTTATAACCATCTGAATTTTGTCAGTGTATTATCTGCTGTGGATCTTCAAATTCTTTACCTCTCAATCCTCACACCGTTAATGTAAATCTAAGATGCTGTGGTTTGCAAAATTATATGTATTTTTCTGTTCAAATTCATAACTGAATTTGTCTCTTAGACAAAAGATATGGTTAGAATTGCTCTAGAGTCTTCCACAGAGTGGTCAATAGAAAAGACACTATTTTATCAACATTTCATAAGCTTGTACTTAATGCAGTAAAACACTGAAAAGGAAACAGCTCACAACTTCAGGATTTTTTTTCCTTAAAATAAAAAAGACTTGACTACTGCAGCTGCTACCACCTGTACCAGAATAGGGATTTTTTTTTAGGAATTACCTCCTGAGACATAGGAGAGTTAAATCTGTCCATTTTTTATTCATTATTCGAAGTCTCAAAGCCCCCAGACAGAGGAATGAGATGACATCCCACAAATTCTAGTTATTGTCAAGAAGTAAAAATATATTTTTTTAAAATACATGAGCATTTTCATAGAAAAAACACTTCCCAAATATATGCATCCAGAAAGGAATCACAGTCTCTATGTCTCTTACCAGAGTCACAAAGCAGCAGCCAAAAATAAAGTGCAGCCATAACGAGCACATAAAAATTGCTTTAGATATACTAAACAGCATAAAAGTTCCATGAGAACCTGTATTCTCACAACAGTTTTTCCTGCTATTAATATGGTATTTGTTAGAAAAAAGAATCATAGAATAATAGACTGGCTTGGGTTGGAAGGGACTTCAAAGATCATCTAGTCCCAAACCCCCTGCCATGGGCAGGGACACCTTCCACTAGGTCAGGTTGCTCCAAGTCTCATCCAGCCTGGAAACACCTCCAGGGATGGGGCATTCACGGCTTCTCTGAGCAGCCTGATCCAATGTCTCACTAACCCTCACAGTAAATTATTTCTTCCTAGTATCTCATCTCAATCCAGTCTCTTTCAGGTTAAAATTGTTAGCCCTCATCCTCTTAGTACAACCCCCAGTAAAAAGCCCCTCCTCAGCTTTTCTGTAGTCCCCCTTGAAGTACTGGAAGGCTGCTATAACCTCTTCCCAGTGCTTTCTCTTCTCTAGGTTGAACACCCCCAAGTCGCTCAGCATGTCCTTTTATGGGAGGTGCTCCAGCCTTCTGATCATCTTCATGGCCCTCCTCTGGACTCACTGTAACATGGGCTTTCTTTGCTGAGGACTCCAGAACTGAACACAGTACTCCAGATGAGGTCTCACAAGAGCAGAGTAGAGGGGGAGAATTCACCTTCCTTGAACTGCTGGTCACATTTCTTTTGATGCAGCCTGAATCTGTGCTTGAGAATGTCATGACCCAGGTGTAGGACCTTGCACTTGGCCTTGTTGAACTTCATGAGGTTTGCACAGGCTCTTCTCTCAAGCCTGTCACGGTCCAATGGATGGCATTTCTTCCCTCCAGTGTGTTGACTGCACCACACAGCGTGATATCATTGGAAAACTTGCTGAGGGTGCACTCATTCCCACTGTCCTTAACTCAGACAAAGATGTTAAACAACACCAGTCCAAATACCAGCTCCTGGGGAACACCACTCATCACTGGTCTCCACCTGGACATTGAGTCATTGACCACAACACTTTGAGTGCAACCATCCAGCCAATTCCTTACCTCTGAGTGGTCCATCTGTCAAATCTGTGTCTCACCAAATTAGAGACAAAACTGTTGTGTGGGACAGTGTTGTATGCTTTGCATAAGTCCAGGTAGGTGGTGTCAGTTGTTCTTCCGTTATCCACCAGTGCTATAGTCCCACCATAGGAGGCCACCAAATGTGTCTGGCATGAGTAACCCTCAGTGAAGCCATGTTGGCTGTCATCAGTCACCTCCTTATTTTCCATGTACTTCAGCAGAGTTTTGCTGGACACAGAGGGCTGACACAAAACAGCAATAAAACCAAAGCCACTTACGGAATAGATACTGAATATGGAAGTACAAGTGGCTTATTTTGTTAGGTGCAGTTTCATCATTAGATGACACATCTGAGATCAAATAACACAAATACCATAAAAGCTTTTAGTACTATCAAACATACGGAAATTAAAAGATGAAAGGGTTCTCATTCTGCAGTAGTGAATATCACTGTTCCATCAACAAATCAATACAAGGTAGATTTTGTGTTTGGCCAACAGGTAACAATAAAACTGCAGCTACTGATCTGTAGCAGATAAGGCTGGTACAACTTCATTATGTTATTTAGTCCATCTGCCTCTTTCCTACCATGATCAGATACAGGTTTGTAAGGAAAAGCGGGTTAATATTGACAGACTGCAAGCACTAGGGTCTGCTAGTAGGGAACTGAAATACCTACCACCCTCCAACTCCTCACAGCATTAAAATAATTGATTGCTAAGTGAAGAGAAAAAGATGAGAGAGAGAAGAGAAATGAAATCTTTTCATTGTAGCATGGAATTATGGGAATTAAAAATCTCTCAGTCCAGACAGCTTAGTTTGTGAGGGGTATTTCCAAATGGTAAACTTCAGTCATGGAGGTTAATCTGTCTGTCTAGGCTTCTTTCATATTTGGAGAGAAACTGGCTGATTTAGGTGCTGATTCGATTTAGGAGCTGAATGCTGGAGAACGGTTTGCTCCTTCATGTGCTACATGCAGCTTAATAGAATCTAGAACCTAAAATAGAAATATAAAACAAAAATTAAATTGAAAATGGATTCTTTTCATTCAGTTTAGTATTCAGTAGTCTCTATCAACATTGCCTATAACTTCTTTCCTGAGAACTGGTTGGAGTCTGTCAAGTCAGCCAAATTCTCTTCGTGCTAAGGCTAAATAACTAAAGTTACCTTTTTTTGCCCCCATAAAACTTGATATTTTTTCTCATGGCTTCTTTCTTCCTCATCTCTTTTGAACAATCAAACTTCACTTGCATCTTCTGCTTTTCTTTCTCAGTTGCATGGATGGCTCCCCTGAAGCCCATTATTATTTTGGTGTCAGTGATTCCCTTGCTTTTTGTATTTGTTCTGTCATGCATATGAAAAGTATTTACTGCTTCTTAGCTATTTATACTTCTGTTAGTCATTTCCCTACCACTCATTACTTGGAGAGATGGGTTAATTCAATATTAGCACCTTGTCAGGAGAATCACTGAGTGCTGCTGTAGACCATGGCATTGCTGTTGGACAGGAGTTTGTTCTTAAAACTTTTCTCTGGCCACAAAGGTCATCAGAGACTTGGGAAGATATTTCACTAAAGCTATCTTATAAATATTAAAAGAACAACAATTTGAACAAATCAGCACTTTAATGTTACAAAGTTGACCTTTACCAGTCATTCTACATAAATATGTGCCATAAAAATATGCCCAAATACCAAGGAATTCTAAAAGATTTTAACTAAAACTCCTATTAAAATTAGTGGGAAAAAATTACAATAAGAGTCAGGTTCTGAATGGATTAAGATGGAAAACATAAAACTAAAAAGTTCAAACTAAGAAGTTCTCCTGCAATAGCAATTCCTTCACTATTAAATTCCTCCATGTCAATGTTATGTCTGCTTCCTGCCTCTCTTCTTGTAGGTACTTATGTGCAGCCTGTTAGCTGCCTGTAGAAATGAATGTCAGAACCGGGCAGACCACCTGAGTGTGCTGGTGGCATTAAAAACTGTGTTAAAGGTAAACAAAACTAGATCCATTATCTATATGCAGATATTCAAGATCCTGCATCTTCTGGACACACACCGGCAATGAAAGGCTCACAAGACAATCTGAGACTGTAAGCGAGATGCAATAGTGTAGATACAGATAATGTAAAGCAACATGACTTTCCTGCAGAGGTCTTATATACTTAATGGCAGAATTCGCCTAACGTTCACCTTGCTTCTGGTAACTAGTCAACAGTCATTGTTTGGGGATAAGATTATAATACAATTTTAATAGAAAATTTACTGAAATTAAAAGTATGAGCAAAAACCACTTTGTGTACATCCTTTCTTTAGAAGCAGCACTTTGAATGAGAACATTTTAAACTAGAAAAATATGACTCACCAAAACACAGTTGTTAGGGCAAGTCATCCATAAGAAACAATTTGTTCCAAACTAAAAATGATATTACTATTGGTAATCTCAGTGATGATCATAAGCCCCAAAATGATATTTTATACGTGTAAGGATTAAAGGACAGGTGAACAAGATAGAATTTTTTGATAGGAGGAGCTCAAGCATCAAATTATGCATCCTAGGGCAAACCTCTACTGAGGTGAAAATGTTCAGAAAGAAAGAGGAAATATTTCTCAGTTAAAACATATTTCAAATCTTACTTTAGGGATGTGATATTTCAGGCTGAAGTTACCAAAATTTGTTCAGTATTAAACTTAACAGGAGATTGTTCAGCATCATTACTCCTGAATTTGTTGAAGATCTTCTGATCAGAGGGCACCCTGATAGGGTGGCACCATAAAGAGAGCAATTTGAGGGTAATCGTTAAAATCTGTATGCATGCTAGCAACTTGAAGTAGATCATGATGAGAATTCAGTATAACAAACTACTCCATATCCTGCAACAGGATATGTATGAGGCAAGGATATTCTGAAAAATAATGATAAGCTGACATTTCAACATAATGATTTTTGCTCTAACAGTTAAGGAAAGAAAAATCTGGTTATAAAAGTCAATGTACTCTGAGATTCATTAACTGGTACACCAAAGAAATACAATGGCTAGTGAATGTTTGCGTGGCAAAATAAAGATATTTAAAATGTTATAGTTAAATAGTGTTAGCACAGGAAACATCAGCAAATATACAAAATTAAGGGCTTCAGCATATAGTACAATTTTCCAAAGTTACATACTGAGTGTGCAGCTTTCTCAAGGATAAGAAAGAAACTGCACCACTCTTTTGCCCTTCATTCCAACCTGTCTGCACTGAAAATCCATATCTGTATGTCTTGATTGTGTGTGTCAGTTATTCTTGTATGCATGTGCTGTGTCTCCCGTTTCCTTTTACATCTCACTCCTGTTCTACCTAGGAATAATGTTTAAATTGAAGCACTGAACTACACAGACAACTTGCCTTCCAGAAGGTTATGAATATTGTAAAATATGCAAGATGGACATGACAAGTGATATGATGAAGGAAAATATGAATATATGATACTTACTACAATATAGTTTAGAGTTAACCCAAAGCATTAATGTAATTCTAAAACATTTCTAGAATTGGCCGTTATTTCATATTAGTGAAAGTAGCTACTTCTTGTAAGTGCCATTTGAAACTATAAAAACTAAGAGATTTTTTTTGAAGTTAAATTTAGACAGAATGAACGTTATGACCAACTGAAATACCCACTAGTTTTCTTTCTTACAAAGGACAAATAAGCCAGGCAGCAATTTTGCATGAGGTATTCAAGTGCTAAGTGATATATACTGCACTAAACTTTAAGTGTGATGGGTAGGAATAATAGACAGACTTCAAAGGTTTGCATAGAAAAAAATAAGGTCATAGCTCTCGGGAGTAAAACAGATGAGGAGAAAGTTAATATATTGAGCTTTGTGCAGATAGTCTAAAACTGTCAAAGTCTGATCTCTTTGAAATAGAGTTGTCAGAACAATTATCTTAAAAAAAAAAGCAAAGTCATAATGAGGTGATAGTGAAGGAAAACCCTTTACTCAGTTCTGAAACAAGTTTCGTTATTTTATTAAGTGAAAAGAGTCCAAAAGATATATATATATAACATGTACAACATATAATAAAACTATGAGAAGATTCTTTAAGCTGAAAATGTATGTAGTTGGAAATACACAGAAGTTGAAGGAGAGGTCTCATTTGATTGCTCCAAAAGCTTTTGGTTTTGGAACTACTTCATCAGTTGTTCTTCCTTAGGTACAGATTTTTTTTTGTCTTACAGCTTTAACAAACTCTTCTAGTCAAATTCCAGACAATCTGGAGATCGCCTACATTTCATCTGCTGAAATACATTGCTTATAATGAGACATTAGCACATTATTTTTAATTTTCTTTTGATTTGAGGTACTTAAATATACACATCCTATTGTCCTTAGTCTGGATCTCTCTATAATTTGCTATGTACTTTAATTCAAAAGAATCTTTTAAGCTTGTAATTTTATCCTCATTTTTCAAATGGGGAGCTAAGACATGGTAATATTGAGGTATCTAACTTCTAATATTTTGAATTTGATTGATTTACTAAGAACATAAATTTAAGTAAACAAAATCTCGCAAAATCATATAAAGGTCAGATTTAAAGATTGGCTTATGAAATGAGAGATGTATAAAAAAGGTGGGTTTTTTTAAATCTTAAGTTGTTTTTCAACTTTGTATCACTTTTGCCTTTTTGGCAAAATCAGTTGAAAAATAATGACTAGAAAATACTGAAATAGAATATTTTACCCTTTGGAAACATGTAAATCTTTAATTAGCTGACCTATTTTATTTCATGAATCCAAAAGGGTATATCTCTCAATAAAAAATATGAAGAAGAGTCAGATCCCAGATCACTAATGGGAATGACTTCAATCATTACTATCTTAGTATGTTTTTGAATTGAGCAATATAAACTGCCAGATAGTCTGGCCTGAGCAAAACAGATAATGGAAATCTGCAAAGCCATGTAAGCATTCAAAATTTTACTGCTTACCCTAGGCCATGTTTAAAGGTTCACACATTCCCAAAATAGAGTTCTAGGAACAAATCTTTAGTATTCCTTACAATAGGAACATTGAGCCCTGCATAAACTGTTAAATACACTCATTTGGAGAGTATCATGTATTTTTAGATACCTCCTATTGCTGCAAAGGACAAACATGCTGTTTGTACTAAAATACGATCTATTCAAATATTTGCTGTCATATTCTCTTTTGCCTTGAGGCCTTTGCTTAAAGTGGTGCCACCAAGCAGGCTAGAGTAGGTTTCGCTCAGCTGGCAGTATTACTGTAATCCAATTTGTAAAAACGTTAAAAGAAAGCTTCAGAAATTGATTTATTTTTTTCCCTCAGGCAATTTTTTTGTGTTGCAGGGTTTCTAAGTCACTTGTTATCATTCCATTCCCATTTACAGTGGCTTCGTTTCACTGTTTTTTGTGACGTGCTCTGATACTGTAATAAAAGGTGAGCCTGTAAAACCTAGGGAGCTAGAAAAGTGAGTGGTATTTCAGTTATTACTGGCTGACCTGTGAAGAGAAAAAGAGTCCTCTTCACAGACTTTTTCCTCTCTTAATTCCATTTAGTAGAGGCGTAAAAACCATTTGTGTTCATATGATAGGGTTTTAAGATTTGAGGTGGTTAGTTTTCTTTTTTTTCTTTCTTTCCAGGAGTTCTGTACATTTTTCATTTCTGAACAACTCACAAGTGGAAGCATGAATATAATCTACAGCATTATGGATGATTTATAACGGATTCATAAAACAAAGTTTCAAATAAAATTCATCCTCATTTATTCTGAACTTGGATCAACTGTTCATTGCTGTAATGTTGCTCCCAAACTGATATAGATTTCTTTCTAAAGCCTTGTGATAAAGGAAATGCAAGCTAGCTTCACAATGAATTTAGGTAAAATAACAGAATAACTGATCATGATCTACACTGTTGTGGATTAATGCGACGCATCTAATGAAAAGATGAGTGAACGTGAGGTGGCATCCATATGTCAGAGTAAACAAACAAAACTCATGTAATGAAACTTAAAGTGACTAATGGAAAAGTTTTCTAAGATTATTTCTTAAATAGTTTGACAAGGTAAATGTGGCAAAATCACTCAGCAATCTTAGTTTTGCTGACTCAATTCCTATATTTTTTTTAAAATTTAAAAATGTTAAATCTCACCTGTAATATATTAGTAACAATGGTCTTAAAACTATAATTTTTATTGTTAAACTCATCCGAGGTAACAGATAGGGATATAGATAACAAACCTGAAGAAATAATTCAGCCTATGAAATGTGTTTACATAATTTTCTAAAAATACAATTTCTTGGAACTGTAATTATTAATTCATTGAATCAAATAACATTTTAATTTACATCTGTATAATTTTACTTCTTCTTGGTCCATCTGGGTTCATACCAGTACACCTGAGATGTGCCTTTGGTCTCATATAATTGTTAACTCAGAATATATGGTCTTACTTGAGGTTTTAGGCTTTTCTTCCTCAAGCATAAAGAATCTTTAGCTTTATATTAACTGAAATAAATTATCTCTCTTAAAGATAAAACACTGGTTTTACCCCCCTGGCATTAATGGTTTACAGTACTACTTTGTTTTTCATCCTTTTTACAGCAGTACTTTATTTTTGTCGTGTTTTATCAAATATTGGCTGATGTTTTCTTTCAATGTCATTTAGCACAGAAGCATAAGAAACCATTTCTGCAGCTCCGTTTTGTGTACAATGGGTAGAAATTGCTAGAAAACACATGACCTAATGATAAGGTCTGCCAGGACAAGAAGGCACTTCTGCGTAGCCAACGTGAGGTGTCGTGGCCTACTGCTTCATTTAGTTGGCAGCCACCAGTCTTTGTGACTGCCGTGCATTTCAGACATAAACTGCTTTTTTTCTCCTGTAGCTTGTGCCACACTGGAGCCCGGGACTGTCGGGGAGTGCTATGGTTTCCCATTACGAAAGCCCTTTTCTTCTTGGCATGAGTGGCAAACCCATCCGTCGGCAGCAAGCGCTCTGGAAGTCGCCTTCTGTCAGATCTGCTGTGCAGTCCCACCATACTGGAGCTGCCAGAGCCCGCTGGCTGTCCAGATCCACCAAACCTTTGCCAGCAGCTTCTTCCCTTTGGGAAGCCCTCAGCCCTGCTGCTTTCCCGGGACCTGCCTTGCTTCTGTCCACAGCTACGTAGTTGTTTGGCGTTGGTCATCTCTTACTCTCCTGCTCCCTTACTGATGCTCAGTCTAGGCTACCGCTTCCCAGCATCACGGTTTCCTCCAGCAGATGTGACTTACCGTGGTTGTTTGGCGGCAGCTAGAGAAACCAGCTGCTTTTTCTGAAGGCTGAATATATCAAAATTGTTAAGGCTGCAGCTTCTGTCTGCTCAGTGACTAAACACAGTGAGTTTTGTTTATAAGGGGCTTTATGGACTTCACTGAGGGAACTTTTTGCTTTGATTGCTTCCATACTTCCCTTACTAGCAAAATATTAATTTTATAATTCCTGCAATTAATTCCTAGTTAAGCTAAAGTCACAGGAAGCATCAGAAAGTTTTCACGTGACTATACCAGGGAAAAAAATGTACATTTTAGCTGTGTGAAAGACTCAAATTAAAAATTTATTTTTTACTTATTCAGAAGTGATTATTAATTTGAGATTACAAATCTTAAATTCCAGAAAAAGAGCACCCAGGTAGGGGATGAGCCTTTTATGTATTGCTAGTACTAGTGCCACTCTAATGACTTGCACACACCTTCACTGCACCTAGTTAGCAGGGTGGAGGAGCACCTGTTGTTAATTAATCAAATGAAGGATCAGGGAGCAGCTGAGGACTTTGCAGGAATTTCCTGGGATGTAGGGAAGAGACAGCTGGTGGAAAAGTCTCCTGGTCATCTAATGAGTGGGCTTTGAAGTTAGTTCCCTAGAGGGGAATGGGAGTAGACAACTGGGTGTTGTTGTGGGTTTATAACCCGAGAGAATCTGAATAATGGAGGAGTCTGAACCTGGAGAAAACAGCACTGAGGGAGACTTGGTACTGATGAAGTAAGAAATGTGAGAGCTAAAGGTGTTTAATTTATGTGTTTGTTTGGTTTTTTCCTTAGAAAGAAAGCTCAATAGCACTCATCAGTGTGAGGAGGTGTTGCTGCATGTTTTCTTTAGACAGGGAGAGGTGAGGAAGCAAAGGGTAATTTCTGTGTGGAGGACTGGATGTTCTCTCTGAGCTGGGGCTTTGCCCATTGCAGTGTTTCTTGTACATTTTTTTAAGAGAACAGTCTGTGTTACCTTAAGCTTGAGAAAACCCACCACATTAGTGCCTCTGAATGAAAAACTTGACCTTGAACCATCTGTTCTATATGTCTTCACTTTTTTCTGTGGCTTAAAGAAAAAAGTTCAGGCTAGGGCTAGTGGAATTATATATATGTATTTAGCCTATTTCCTGTGATATAAAATCAGTTATAAATTATAGATATTGTACTAATCTTTTGTAGTAGCTCCTCATTTATGTATGAGATGGTATCTGAGTCAGGTTTAAAATCCTCACTTTTTCTTGGCAACAAAATTGATGTAAATTATTAAGACAACCTTCCTGTTGTTCTACACTTTGGCAGGTAATAGCCTTGTTTGCTGGAAGGGATATACTGGTGTCCTGGCTTTATGTACCATTAGGTGCCTTAACCTGCGGGTGACTCTTTTGATTGCCAGTAGCAAGTACAGACAGGAGTTGGCCCCCAGGGATAGCATCTCATAATTATGAACAAAACAGGGGAAATCCTACATAAATTTTAACAGTGTGTTCTTATGGCTCCTGCAGGTTTCATAATGAAGCTGATAAGCCTGCGAGACCATAACCCATAGCAGTGGCTGTGGCCAGCCTTCTTAGTGATTTGGTTTTTTAACCTCTTTTAATCTGGCATTTGCAAGAGTGAGATTCTCTAGGCGACCTGTTCCAGTGCCTCATCACTCTCACAGTAAAAAATCTCTTCTTAATACCAAATCTAAATTCACCCTCTTCCAGCTTAAGTCTGTTACCTCTTGTCCTATCACTGCACTTCCTGATAAAGGGCCCCTCCCCAGCTTTCCTATATGCCCTCCTTTCAGTACTGGAAGGCTGCTATAAGGTCTCTCTGAGCCTTCTCTTCTCCAGGCTAAACAAGCCCAGCTCTCTCAGACTGTCCTCGTGTGGGAGGTGCTTCAGCCCTCTCATCATATTTGTGGCCCTCCTCTGGCCTTGTTCTAACAGATCCATGTTTTTCCTGTGCTAAGACTCCAGAACTGAGTGTGGTACTCCAGGTCAGATCTCACAAGAGCTGAGTAGAGGGGGAGAATCACCTCCCTCGACCTGCCGGTCACACTTCACATGCAGCCCAGGATACAGTAGGTTTTCTGTGCTGCAAGCACACATTGCTGACTCATGTTGAGCTTCTCGTCCACTAGAAACTAGTTATTACTAGATAATAATATTAAATATTTGTTTTTTTTAAAACCTAAAGCTGAGGTGCACTTGAACAGATGATACTTTAGTAGCATTCTCTGCTCATGTCATCAAAGCTGTACTGCTGCAAGGTGGCCCCTGTGAGCAGAGGCTGTGGCTGCTCCATTCCGGACACAGCTGGTTCCAGCCACCTCCAGCTGACCCCCCGCAGGGCACAGCTGAGCCCTGCAGCCCAGGTGGTGGTTTCTTGGGGACAACAGATTTGAGAAAAGGGAGAAAACACCACAGAGAGCTCTTTCTTTCACTTCTAGTTCCCTTCTGCTCTGTGAGCACCAAGGTAAAGAAGGAGGGGGACGATGTGTCCCAGGTACCAGAGGAGAAATTCCCCTGCAGCCCATGGAGCAGGTGGATGTTTCCTGAAGAATCCACAAGCCAAGTGGAGTTTATGTTAGAGCAGGGTAAAAGTGTGAGGAGGAAAGAACAGCAGAGAGGGAGGTGGTGTAGACTGACTGCAACCCCCACTTCCCTGCGAAACCTGAGGGGAGAGCTAGATAAGCTGAGAATGAAAGAATGTATTTGAGCCTGGGAAGAAGGAGAGTGGGGGAGGGGTTTGATTTAATTTGTCTTTGTTTCTCACTATCCAAACATACTTTAATTGGCAGTAAATTAAACTAATTTTCCTCAAGTCAAATCTGTAGCCTGTTTTGCTGCTGCTGATAATTAGTGATTTCCCTGTTGTTCTTCCCAGGAACATTTCTATCTTATTTCTCCCTACTGTCCTCTTGAAGAGGGTCAATAAGAAAGTGGCTGAGTAGGAGTCTGGCAGCTAGCCAAGATCAACCCACCACAAATACATTAATAAATAATTTAATAAAGTCAGGAATAAGTGTTAGGAATCTGTAGAGTCAGATCTTGGTTGCTTTTTTTTCAGGTCCCTAATAGTGTGTACATATTGTTGACTGTTGGTGATGTTAGACACTTAAAACATGGAGGGGGTTAGCCTGCTTTTTATTGACAGTATAGTTCCAGGATAATTTCCAGTTAAGTCAAGTATGAGGTATGACCTTCTGAACATTTTTTAATGTGTTGTACTTACTATTCAACTTCTGTGATGCAGTGAAGCATTTCTGGAGAACTACAATAGGTAGCCTAAAGATTTAGTCCTTAAGGACACTGTGGCTTGCCGTGCTTTCTGATCTGTGGTTGATTAGCACAGTCTTTGAGGTAGCATCTGCTAATAACTTTGTGTTTTCAAGTGGTGTGGTGAGTTTGGTATGGAATGATTTTATGAATCTCCTCTACATCAAATGACACTTTTAAGAATAGTATATAAAACCTGAAAGGATATGACAGCTCTTTGGTGTTTCTTACGGCAGTTAATGATCTGTATCACTTTATAGTAAAATTGCAGAAATGTTAGGTTTTTCCTTTTACATACTTTGAGACAGAAAAAATATCTCTTATTTTGTCATTTAGCTATACTTTGTCCAAAATTTCTTTTGGGGTAATTCATTGTAACTTAAACTTTACATTGTAATTGATAATATTGAGCCTTTTGGCTAATTGCTTTTGCAAGAGAACTCTGATAGGTAATTTCAGGCAAGAATGTTTTTTTTTAGCTAAGCAGATTCTAGTTGCTTCTTCTGAGAATGTTTCTGTGAATAAGCTGTACACATATATGAGCAGAGCTCATAACTGTATAAAAACTATACATGTGTATATATTGGGCACAATTCTGAAAATGTTGAAAAGGTCTGGTTCTCCTTCTAATTATAATAATGTGTCTTCAAAGATTTCATTGGCCTGATTTGAAAAAAAGAATTAGTCCTTATAAGTGATGGGTCTCTCTGCCTCTAAGATTTTTTTGACTCTTAAATTTCCCAAGAAAATTTGCTAAACCTTGACAAAATGTTGTCATGTGTGGTAATCTGAGCATGCCACTTTGCACTGCAGACAGCTGTAGGAATACGAAAGGTAGTAAATACAATGGTGAAAATGCTTCTATTTTATTTTTTCCTTTGCAACTGCTGATTGTTTTTTGTCAATTATGGAATTTGTTCATGTGCTTGTAAAGTGATCTGATCACATGAGACTTTTCATGCTGGTTTGCTGCTTTTGATAGAGCTGTTCTGTAAAGCTTCATTTGACATTTCAATCATGAGGACTGTGAAAAATATTTATTAAGAAAATAATCTAGTCACTCTCTGGGGACAAGAATGTGATAGCTCTCATTAGAGGGAAAAGGAGTGAAGCTGCTCTTGGGTCAATAGTGTCTTAAAAACCTGTGAAGATTGCTTCAGCTTTAACCATGCTTGAAGGTCTATCAGTTTACTCGCTAAAATTTTATAACTACGCTCAACAGAGGTTCAATCCCTAATACACTTATACAAAAAACCTAAATAAAACTTCTTGGGCTGATCTGATTGTATTTCTGTAGTTCCTCAGAAACTGAAGAGTGTTCTCATTTTTTCTTACAGCAGCTGCTTTTGATAGGGACTTGCTTCCCTTATGGGTCATGGATTCATTGAATAAATTTGGTTAGAGATTATGGTTATTTGATCTTATCACCTGCTGAAATTGGAGCGGAGTCTGAAGACAGACAATGCTGTTCAGGGCATTATCAAATTTCGAGTATCTCCAAGGATGGAGATACAAGATCCTCTCTGGGCAGTAGTTCTAATATAACACCACCATCATGTTATTGTGTTTTTCTTAATACAAAACTGGAATTTCTCATGTTGCCCCTTGCCTCGAGTCCTTTCTACTCTTCCAAAAAGAACCAGGCTTATTCTATACCATTCCAATTGGTAGCTGAAGACAGCGGTAAGGTTTGCCCTGCAGTTGTCATCTTTTAGGTGTTCAACAAATGTATTCTTTCAGCCTCTTCTACATCATTTGCTACGGACACCTGAATATATTGATAAGCCCTCAGAGAACTTACTGCATTATATATACCAGGAAGTCCAAAATCTGTCCTCACTGGTAGACAGGGTGGAGAAGTTCCCAGCAGAGCCAGCTGGACCACTTGCTGTGCTGCTCAAAGAAAAAAAATCTATGAATTTATAGGGGCTAGGAGAGCAACGAAGATGGTGAAGGGGCTGGAGCACAAGCCCTATGAGGAGCTACTGAGAGAGCTGGGGTTGTTTAGCCTGAAGAAGAGGAGGCTCAGGGGAGACCTTATAGCTCTCTACAACTACCTAAAGGGAGGCTGTAGTCAGGCAGGGGTGGTCTCTTCTCTCAGGCGACCGGCAACAGAACAAGAGGACGCGGTCTCAAGCTTCGCCAGGGGAGGTTTAGGCTGGACATTAGGAAGAAGTTCTTTACTGAGAGGGTGATTGGCCATTGGAATGCGCTGCCCGGGGAGGTGGTGGAGTCACCATCCCTGGAGGTGTTTAAGATTGGATGAGGCTCTTAGTGCCATGGTGTAGTTGATGAGTAGGAGTAGGTGTAGGTATTGGGTCGTAGGTTGGACTCGATGATCTCGGATGTCTTTTCCAACCTTATGATTCTGTGATAGACCTCATCACTGAAAACGGCTGAATGTCAAGATCTATGAAATGACAATGGAGAATGAATTTCGTGAAGTGGTTTGGTTTTTTTGGGGGGGGGTTGGTTTTTTTTGGGGGGGGTGTTGGTTTTTTTGGAGTTTTTTTCCCCTGAATCAAGGCTAACCTCAATATTGGTGTAGCACTGTTCTGTTGTAGGTTTTCTTCTTCATAGACAAGGCAAATATATTCCGTCTATGGTTTAAAAAGTATTTTAGTGTGTGAAATTTTTGAAAATTAATGCTACTAATACTTAAGGAAGTAGCAATATTTTAAGCTTAAAGTATTGCCATATGCTCAGTATGAAGCTGTTCAAGTTTATCAAATGACAGCTTTTATTAGCAAAGGGACTTGAAATTATTCCACTTTTTTAGTGCGCACACTCATCTGTCTAAACGGTTCCTTTTCTGGTTGCAGTAAAGGCCTACACTAATTGCCCATGTAAGTTTCCAAAGTAAAGCTACATGTGGTGGTGTGTGATTTTTCTTCATGATGAAATAAATATGCAAAACATGTTATGATTTGTAAGATTTAACTACCTTGCAAAAATGTTGGAAGCAAATGACTTAGAAGGTTAGCAGTGTTTTAATTCTGGAAATGGCTAAAGAATAACAACCTAGATTTTCATCTGCTGTCTAGCTTTTGTTTGCACTCAATTTCATGGCATTTGATCTCACTAAATTTATTTGAATACTGTGAAAAGATGCTTTCAGAAATATTTCAGGAAACGAAGCCACTGTAGAGGCACCCAGGTAGTTGAAAGACTGCTGTATGAATTTCTTCTATTTGAGATTTTACCATCATCTTTATTAATATTACAATGCATTTCAAGTGGATGTATTAATTCTTTGAAGCTTACCACATACTTGTGTTTTCCTTTGTCTCTAAAACCTTTAAGTACACTAGTTTAAAGTACAAAAAAATACATTTTTCTTCCTTAAATGAGAATTGTAATGACAGTTAGCCTAAAGAATAATATTCTTTTATTTCAAGGGGGATACTATATAAACAGTTTTATTTATTGAGCAGATAAACTATTGATAATGATGGAGTGATATTTAACAGAATCAAAGTAGGGAGGTCTAGAGATCATAAGAGCTGTCCGATACTGCTCAAATGAGTTAATTTATGTGAACCAGATCTGTGCCAAGTGGTCTATGCTGATCAGGAATGAGGTAGCTGAAGCTGTATAGTTCCACACTGTTATCATGATTTTTGTCTCTTTGTCATGTTTTGTCTGTTTCGGTGGATTTTTTTTTTTTTAAAAAAAATTGGGTTTTTTTAGGTCTGCTATGTAGTGTGAGATGTTCAGGGTAGTTCCTTCTATCTTTGTGTGTTTCAATGTGATTTGCTTTCCTTCCCCTACAATGCATGCTAGTTTTCTATATTTAACAAAAAATTATAGATCCATCAAATATTGCAATGTTATTAAAAAAAACCCCAACCCAACAACAAAACCACCAACCCTTAAACTAGCTCTCTTTGAATCCCTCCTCAAAGAAGGAAGAGACGAGAGAGGGAAAATACATACCTTAAATTAATAATGAACTGTCATACAGTACACTCCAGATGTAAGGCAGTAGTCATAACCACTCTAATTTATTAAAGAGAACAAGACACACATTTCCCTAAAAACTGCAACATCTAGTGAAGGTGAGAGAACATTCCATGAGGCTTGCTACATCTTATGTTCAGACTTCTATAATTCTGCAGTTTGACTGAGGGGAAAAAACCAACCTGGTTATTTCTTGAATTGGAGTAAATGAGCTGGAAAGGAATAGGACTAATAGGTTGACAATTACACAGAAGGTGCAAAGATGAGAGCAAACAACTCATTAACACATGGGAGACAGTGTTGTTTAAAAAGAAAGCAAGAATTGCAGAAAGCTTTTTGCTGACTTATTTTGCTTTGACTGTATGCCTTCATCTGTATTTAAAGTTTTCCTCACTTCACTGACTCATCCTACTGTATTTGGTTTCCAAAGCTCAAAATTGGAAAAAGATGGGGGAACACCTGATTGGTGTAATTCGGACAGGGAGTTCCTCTTGCATGTTTTTATATATAGGAGTGGTCTTAAACAAGCCTAGTTTTGCATAGAACTTCTAGTTCAGTGATACTGCTGTACTGGTATGTGGTTTAAAGTTATTTATCTCCTGCAGTTCCAGATGCATGGATTGTCTGAACTGTGTGTGTGGTTGGCCTGGACTTTTTTGGTTGTGTTTTGTTTTGGTGGGTTTGCTGGTGGTTTGGGTTTTTCTTGTGAGCTGTTTTAATGTCTGAATTTAAAAAAAATCTCGTTTGGTTGAACAACAGGCAGCTTTCTGGTGCATGGTCATGTACCCAGTGGATCACATATCCATATAGATAACTTTGTATTTTGCAAATAATATACACTGACAGTATAGTTTTGGGTTTGTGTGGGACAGTAATGGTGTCTTATGTCTGACTTATGTAAAATTATGCTAATCATTAAGAAACCAACATTCTGCAAGTTTCAGTCAGGTCTAGTACGTTGTCTTTAGTGATGTTCTAGTAAAGGATGTAAAAATTTTTTTTCCTTCTGTTTCATCCTCAAAGTGAATCAAAACATTTTTGGAAATTATCTTAAAAATCAGTGATGCAATGTAATTATAGCTTATCAAAAATCAGTTTGTATGTAAAGGTAAGATTTCTAATAAGATAGGGAATGTAGGGTAATTCTTCTGAAGCTGTTAAATGGAAGGGATTTTTTGTTGTTTTCTAGTCAGTTAACGTATATGACATTGAACATGAGATCCATGCTTTTTCTGAAGCAGCAGCTGGAGGACATGCAGGATGGTCCATACTATCCCAAACACTGCTAGGTATCTCTGAGTCAAGGCTGAGTATCTGCTGAGTATCTCTGAGTATCTGCTTCTAGGTATCCTAAATAAATTTACCTGTCTCCATCTTGAAATGAAACCTACCAAAAGCTTCTTTGTATTCAGTAGATACATTTTTTTTTTTTTTCTATAAGTGTTTTCTATTGGAGAGCGCACAGATGTGTTAAAATAGGTGGGTTAAAAGGCTCAAGAACATGTTTGAAACTTTGCAGTAAATATTTAGGGACTGCTTCAGGGTAAAGATCGTAATACATTGGCAGTTTGGATATAGGATTTTGATGTTCTTAATGATCTTCATACCTACTAATGTGCTTCATTTTAAAATAAAGTTTATAATAATTTGTGCCCTTTTTATTGCACAGGTTATCCGGATTTCAGCTTCCATCATCTATTGTGAGCACAGGCTCTATCCTCACCCTCTGTTTCACTACAGATTTTGCTGTTAGTGCTCAAGGCTTCAAAGCTATCTATGAAGGTAAGAACTCTCTTCCTATCGGGTCTTTATTCTACCTGATTCATTTTTCATGTTGAAAAGTGGTATTTTAATTGTTTGGAGTGATATCAGTGAATATTGCATAAGCTTTTTCTATAACATACTTAAATGTTATTACATCATGGACAAAGTCCTGATTTTGACGTTTGTACTAATACTTTAATCTCTGCTGAAATTTTTAATTGAATTTGTCACATTCTAAGAGCTGGATTCAGAAACGCTTACACTTGAATTATTTTCTTATGTCTTTTGATGACTTTTTTTAGGCGATGCTTAACTTAAGGAGTGTAACGATAAGAATGAGAGGTGATATGGATACTAACTGGTCTTTAAATTAAAACAACAATGACAAAAACATATGTATATATAAATTTAAAAATAAAACAAAAAACACACCAAAGCTGTTGAAAACTGGTTTCGCGGAAGATGTTAGACTACATTGATGACTGCACAGTGCTGGGGAAAAATAAGGCCAAGCATTTCATGTCTTCTAGTGTCTAGCAATAGTTAATCTCATAAAACTGGACTGATAGTGTTTCCTTATTACTTTGAGTTGTACACAAGGCTTTGAGATCTGCAACCTTTGGGAAAATTATCAAATATAGGGGAATTCAGTCAGTTGCTGGCATTGTTGGATAATGAATGTTTTGAGTGTAACTTCAGAATTACGGTCAAACTGAGTGTGTGGTGATTATTTGGGGGGGGGGGGTTACTGCTTTTTTTTTTTTTTATTTGTGGAAAATACAGGACTGAGTACTTGAAGCTGATTGAGATTACTTCTCAAATGCTAAGTAACTTTTTCCATGTTTTGATAGGTTTACTACTTTAAAAGTATTTATTCTGGAAAAGTTAGGTATGTAGTTAAGTGATAGAACAAAAAGCATAATATTTGTATCCATGGGGTTGATGTAGGAACTTTTAATCTAGGAAGCAGTGAAATTTGATTGTAGCTATTCACTAGGACTAGCATTTGCAAATTTGTAAATCCATTGCCTGTGATCTCTAAGTTACTTTGACTTTTTCTGAAATGGTGACTGATCTATCTTAAAATTCTTGATAAACTGTGATTCTGTTTCTAATAGAACTATTCAAAGTCCCTTGAAACTTTACTCCCCATTTCTTGACAATACCTAGCTCCGCTCCATGTTGATGCATAACTTGGTTTCATATTTGATTAATGTTTTGAAATTATAGTGTTCTCTAAAGTACCTTTTGAAACTTATATCAGGAGTCAAAATACAGAGGTGTCATGACTAACTCGGACTTTTTGTTTTGAGCTTTTTCTGATTGGTATGGGTAGCTCAGCAGTATGTCTTTGCTTGGGTAGCTATTCCTTCCTTTCTTTGTTCCCCAAAGCCTTATCACCCGATCAGTCTGCTGATCAGTCTTTTTTTGAAGTTGAGATGAAAGCTGTGAGGAAAGGCTAAGAAAGTTTCATCAAAATTTTTATAATTTTTACTAGGTAAGTCAAAAAAGAGTGTCAGACAACACAAATGCACCAGGAACTGTTTTCATTACCTCAATAGGTAGTTGCTTTCTTATGTACCTGTATCCTTCTGTTCTAGCAGATGCACACGATAGCATATTTCATCCTTTTATGCAATCTGAGCAGTTTGTTTTTCATATGGAAAAAGACAGTGAAGAATGCTAAAGGACGTCTCTTGACTGTCAACTTAGGAACACATGCACAGAGCCACAGGCTGTAATATAATGACACTTCCTGCTGGCCTACTTTCTTGTAAAAACCCCAGCAGGAAGAGCTGTAATTAACATTGACAGATAGCACCACTCTCTGGTTAGGCAACACTGCCCCCTTTCAGAGTCAGTGATATAAACCTGGCATTGTCCATGAGCTTTAAATTGACTTCAAAACACAACATCCAACTCTGGAAGAAATGGCCGATGTCACTCAAGAGACAGTGTACAGACAGGCAGTGGGTACTGGTTCTTCAGGAAAGATTTGTTGCAGTAGGGGGTCAGGTGTTTTTTGTGAAGGCTTGGGTGATTTCTGCTGTAATGGCCAACTCAGTTACTGAAACCTCATAGTTTTAAGTACTCCTGAACTATTTCCTAAACTTCTTGTTTTAAATAGTGGCCCCTTCTGGCTCATATGCCAGATATAATTTTGTGAGTAGGCAGGCGATCAGTTCCTCTGGGATAGGGGAATACAGACCAGATGTTACCAGTCACTGGAAGTCTTCATCATCACTCTGCTGGCTACCCATCCCTAAGCTAGTTTGCTTTTGCTAAAAATATGTAGTTATCCCTGGTTTTAGCCTACTCTTTCACTGTTCATTGCAGTAAGTGAATTACTGTTCAGCTGGAATCGCAGGGAGGATGGAAGTGCTGCTCACTGCTGTCTAAAGAGTTTGGGACCTGTGGGGGCATAATGCACAGTTTGAGAAATGCTGTTTTAAACTTCTTAATTGGAGAAAAGTTTTAACTGTGCATCAGCTGACAAGGACAGTATGTTTATTCTGAGGGGTTTTTTTAATGATACCTAGAGGAGTGATTCTGTAACAAATTTTTGTGTAGAAGTAGAAAAGTCCACAACATTCACGTGTTAAGGAATTCTAACAGACTGGGAACTGGGGGCGGCGGAAATCTTTGTATTCCTAGCCAAAGGCATGTGATGGATTTGTTCTGGGATTACACTACTTGTCTCACGGTAGCAGATGAAATAGATCTGAAAAAAAATTAAATATTAGGGTAATGAAGAAACTAATTTACATAAACTTATTCTCTGAGGCTGCCAAACTAGTGGTATATTCTATTTTTTTAATTCTTGTGACAGGCCACTTTCCTGAATAAGAAAACTTTCTCTAATTTGGATCGTTACCTTCATTCAATTAAAAAATGATTAGTGTCTTCAAATTTTAATTCTGCTGTTGACAGTATTTAAGATGTGATCACATGGGGGAAAATCTAGTGTTTTGACAATGACTCTTGTCTTTCAAAAGAGTTAACACTGGGCTAGATTGTGTTGTGTTGAGCTTCTGCTTTACAGAGGAGGCTGCTGGGAGGCTTCACCAGTAGTGTCTGCGGGTGCTCTTTTTAAATTAAACTTCCTTGTGAAAGAGGGTACGGTGCTGACTGAGGAAAGATGATATATGAACAACTTCAAGACCTACTGAACAGCCTTTGAAGCTACATGCGCACTGGTATCCCTAGCAGAGAGAGAAATCTACATCCCCATTACCTGGGTTGAGAATCAGATCTATTTGTTCTATTGAGAATATTCTTGACTTATGACCTCACTTCCTGTGCAGCAATGACCTAATCTGATCATTTGTGGGTTTGTAATATGTAAATAGGTTAACAAGGAAGCAATTGAAACCACATTCCAGTGCTCTAGGCCCTTGAAGATTGTTAGTACCTGCCTGACTTCAACTGCTGTCGCTCATATACCACGTGAATATCAATACTTAACTAAATTTGATTTTGTGGCAGTAGACCAGCGAGAACCATCTAGTTCTAATAAGACATTGATATAGTTGGGCAGTTGCTGAGTTCTTGGGCTGAAATGTAGATTTCTTTACTATATCATTACTTCACCAGATTTATATATACGTCTGAGAATCTCTAGTGTTTTAACTGATAATACTTCCATTTTCACCAGTAATCACATCAGCACTCTAAACTCTTGGTGCAGATGGAAACTTGATTTATTCTTATTTTCTGGAAATAAAATTATCTACGAAATTTTCAAACACGTTCTTATATCAATAAAAGCTATAAATTTCAGAAGTAGTAAATTCAGTAAATATACTTTGTTTAGTTTTCTAAATGATTTATTGACCATTATCATCACTGTTGGGTAATAATTAAACCTAAGTTTTGAGCAATGGGATTTGGGAGTTGAGGGGTAGATTCTGTTTCTCTCGTGTGGTTTTTTATTTTGTTTGTTTTTTAATTGACAGTGCTTTATATCATAAAACTTGTTTGGGCTTTCCAGGAATGTATGGGGAGAATAACAAAACAATTGACGTGCAATTGTGTTTAATTCTGTCTTAAAATCAGTTTAATCCTTATTTTCTAGAATGAGAGTAATGAACTGGTTTAAAATATGTGCTTTGAGGGTTACAAACAGAAGTAAAAATTCAGCATTACTACATCATTGTAGGAATTTTCTGAAAGTCAGAAGTATTCCTCCCCTACAGAACAACATCTGAAGTGTTATACACACGTCTCTTCTATTGAACTAGCATGTCCTGCCATTCAGGGAAACCACTTGTCACGTGCAGAAAATTCAGTAAAAGTAGAAACTTTTAATTCAGAGGACATTGTTAGTCCTCAATGTAAAATGAAGTGTCATGTTTTTTAGTCTATATTTTGCTACACTATTGTCTGCCACTAAACATGAAACTGCTCTCAAAGGTTAACAATCCTTGGTTCATTTTAGGCTATTTTGATTTTTTTTTTGTGGTTGTTTTTGTTTTTTCTAACCACATTTGTAATGTAGAATTGGTGGACAGTGTTTAAACAAGCCAGATATATTGGACTTGATGTGTGTTAGCACCTTTCCTTGACCTATGTTCTATAGCAGCAGGTTTTCTTTGCCAAAGGAAGAGCTCTTGCTGTCCCTTTATCCTATCTGCCCTCAGGGCATAGTTCCTTTTTTCTTTCAGTCTTTGAATTCTCAAAGCTTTATGTTCACTCCTAGCATTAACATTTATACTGTCAGCCACCTCATCCTGCTGCATGCATCTTTGCTGAAGCTTCTTTTTAAATCCCTTTCAGCATCAACAGCAGAAAGTAGTGATACACTTCCACAGTGTAAGGTCTTTGAAGAAATTTTCTTTTTTTTTTTTTTTCTTTGCTGCTCCTATTCTCCCTGCATATCAGTCTTTTGGTGTGGTTTTCCTTTTTATTTTTACGGTTCAATACTTTGAACTATTTAAAACAAAACCAAAAAAAATTTAAACACTTCCCTAATCAACTTGGAAACATTAATCTCTTGCGTTGATTCGATGAGTTTACCAAGATAATTCTTCTGAGACTGTGATTTTTCTAGTCAGTGTTGACCCAGTCAAGATAACAGAACTTTGGGCTCAATCAAATGTTTCTAGTTCTCTCAGCTTCCCCAGTAGGTATCTTGTTTTTTTGCTTGTTTGTTTCCCTTAAGTGCCAAAATAACTTTCCTGCACTCTTAAAAGACTACAAATCTGCTTTTCACTGGCTCAGCATTTGACGGCGCTTCCTATGCGTTGTCCGTGAGCCTATTAGTTAATGGCTGTGTAGTTCTCCCAACAAACTGTGGTACAGTGGTAAGAGTAATTATTCCCACTTCCTGGGAATGGACATGTTGAAAACAAACTGAATAATCTGAGGGAAATATTTCAAGTTCAGAGTAGGAAGCTGGGTTGGCAAGAAAATACCAGCTCTTATGTAACTCATATGCATCAAGATCCCCTACTATTCAGTGTGAGATGAGTAGTTTTCTGAATCTTCAACCATCAGTAGTTAATCTCTGGTTTAGTCATAGGTACTGTTATATCTATTAGATAATATTCCATTTTGATTGTTTCAGTGATCTGCGATTTTAAATATTACTCCTGAACCTCGGTGAATGAACGTATTCAGCTCTGAAGACGTCCAAAAGATGATAATTAATATGTAATAATGGCATTGTGAGCTATGTAGTTTGTTTTATATTCTGTTGCGTAGTTTTTGGGAAGGATTCAGTTTGTTGCCCAAAACCTATAAATATTCCTTCCTGTACTGTGATGTCTGGAGAAAGAAGCAAAGTAAATTTTTTAATCCTAGTTTAATGCTGATGTTCTTGTAAATGCAATCTTGCAGCTGTACATCTTAACTAGCAATCTCAGCATTGACAGTTAGTGTAATTGGCCATGACACCTGGTAATAAACTGATATATTTCTTTTTCTATTTTTAGTTAAATACTTCTTGTTTACTATTTTGGTAATCTGTTCTTTTTAAACTGAAGTGTTTCTTAAAGCTTTAAGCAATGTGTGTGTGTACACGTGACCAAGTAAACCAAAAGCTTTAAATAAGGAAAACACAGACTGCAATGGGATCTTCTTAGGCTGAAATTTGTAGTTGCACCTCTTTGGAGTGGAAGTAATTGTTTTTGGAGAATGAATTTGATTTCATTTATCAACTGATGTCCTTGAAAAGAGAAGAAACAACCAAACCATTTTTTTCCTTTCTCTAGCAACTTTTCTTAAAAATAACGTATTTTTGGAATGATACAATCTGAGTGACTGTTGATAACATGCAGGAAAGAAATCATAATGCAATTAAAAATCTGCTATTTCCTATGTCAAAATATGACATGGAGTGTAGCAACAAAATCTCGGGACAGAAGAGTTCTGGCAGTGTTGCGGGACTTTGCTTTGGGACCTCTGATAAATAATATAGAATGTCAAGTGTCAAAAGAGTTCACTTTAACAATAACAGCTAAAGAAAAATATTTTAATGCCTACATGTATTCAGAAAGCTTATGAAAAAGAAAATGGAGACTATTCTGTGAGAATAGTCTGTGAAATAGTCTGTGCTCTGAAGTGTATGAATATATCTAAAACTTGCTCAAAATGCAGAATTTATAGGGAACTGAATTTGGTTAGTAGAGGCAGGTGTATGACTATATTCTTGTATGCCTTTTTTTTTTCCAGTCTTTCATATATTAAGAGATTGTGCATATAAGGTGTTTTTAAAACAAGCATATTTTGCATCTATCTTAGTTATGAGAGCTTATGGTAGGTAACTTTGCCAGTTAAAAAATAATTGATATTTACCAGTACAACACTTAAATGTTTCATTTGTGGAACTTTGTCTAAACTGCCCAAGCACAGGAATTTCCCAACTGGAATTTCTAGGAAATACTTTCCTAGAAATAAAGGCACCGTAACAAATGTTGTTGTAATGGAATAAACCCTACTTGATACTGTGACTAATGTATTAATCCAATTATAATTTATGCCAGCTGTTTTCTGCTTTCCACCTCTTGCCCTTAGTATCTTGATCCCTAATGCAAAGATAGCCTTTGTATGGCTAGTAGACCTCAAAAAGGGGATTGCATGCCTTTAAGCTAAGTTTTTGGAGCTATCTTGTTAGCTGGCTTTGATACTGGAATAAGGAATTATTTTGTGCCTTCTTGTGACTTATTGATCCATATAGGAACTACCATGTTCATTGTCCTTGCTGCATGAATCAGTAACAAAACCAATGTTGGTGGCTCATACCTTGTAATCATCTAGTGGGCTTATAACCTCCTTCCACAGAACTCTTACTTGTGAGATCACAAACCCAACAGGAAAATGATTTGGTAAAAGTGGGCTTCCTAGAGGAAAACATTAACCAGTTGCTCCTCTTTGCTGCTATGAGGTGCCAGTTCTAGCACACTGTAATATTGAAAACTGAAGTGGAAAGTTGGTGTCATGACATGATTGTTTCTCTCTCTGTACCCTAAATAACTTAATAGAGTGCTTTCATTTCTCTGCTACTGAGTATTGAGATTTTGGAGAATGTAACTTACATCCTAACAGATCTTCATCCCAGCCGTGCTGATACTAATACGCCATTTCGTGTCCTTTCTTATCTGCCATCATAAGTATGTGCTTGTATGACTAATATGAAAGTTTTAAAAAATATTTCTAAGAATCATTGCCTGATCTGAATCAGTATTAAGATGATTTCGAGATTTATTCCCAGTAGGTAGCTAAGCACCCCACAGCTGCTCACTTGCTTCCCTAGTGCCCCTCACAATAGGATGGGGGAGAGAATTGGACTGGAAGGGCAAAAGTGGGGTAAACTCGTGGGTTAAGATGCCCAATATGTAAAGCAGAAGCTGCTCGTGCAAGCAAATCAAAATAAGGAATTAATTCATTACTTCCTGTCTGCAGGCAGTGTTCAGCCATCTCCAGGAAAGGGGTCAGCTGTCCCAGCAGTGTCCCCTCCCAACTTCTTATGTATACCCAGACAACTTGCTGACAGGGCAGAGAGGGTCTTAGTGCTGTGTGAGCAGTACTCAGCAACAATAAAACATCCCTGTGTTACTAACACCGCTTCCATCACAAATTGAAACATGGCCCCATACAAGCTACTATAACGAAATTTAACTCTATCACAGCCAAAACAAGTAGGGATGTGCAGCATGATCTAAAAATCTTGCACATCAATATGTTGTGGACAGCTTACCCAAACCAAACCACAAAGAAACAAAACAAGAACCCCCCAAAAAACCTGCATTGAATAGGAAAAGGCTAGCTTCGCTTCTCTTCAAAACGCTATGGTTCTACTCAGTCTTCAGTTTTCAAAGTTAAAATATATTGTTTTAATACAGCAACTGCCTGAGAAACAGACAAGGTCAAAAATCCCAGAATTCTGGAATCATGAGGTTTTTTGTGTTTTGTTTTTTTTTTGTTGTTGTTGTTGTTGGTTTTTTTTAATTCAGCCACATGAGGAATATATGGAAAGCATCTTTTCTCTAAGTGCTTTTCTGAAACAAACTGCAATATGACTCAACAAAGCTGGCATTCTTGCTTGTTCCATTTTACAGCCAACTGTGGGATTTGGAGCAATAACTTTCTGCTTATAGCCTTACAGATTTGCTGGAGATAAGATTTCAATTAAGCAGCCTGTGTCTTTCCCTGCCCCCACTCTAAATTTACTTTAAACCTGTTAATGAGACTGTTCCCTGTTAATGAGACTGTTCCAGATGATTTGCAACTGACACTTATCTGGCTTTTAATGAATCTGAAAAATTCTGATACTATGGCTAGCTTGATTTCTGATCTCATTTGTAAAGGAATGTATTTATTCCTTTGGCTAGTACAAAGTAGGGGAAGTTGTACTGGGCTTTTCATCTCTCAGATAGTAAAAGTGCGTTTTGAGCCATGCCTGTCTGATTTCTGGTTTGTAGTAGTCTTTACGGTGTGCTTTTTTAGCTATTGTCCTTAATTTGAAGTAGTAGTACACTTTATTATGAAAATTGTATTTCTGCCATTTAAAAAAAATTCTCTGAAGCCTACAAAGAGTTACTGTTGATAAATACTTGGTATTTGTAATGGCAAAGATGGCTTCTGGCTTTTATGTCTCCTGTTGCAAAAATAAAAGAAAAACGGAAAAATCTCTGTTTCATTGGGAATCATTATCTGCAGATTTTTATTCTTTAAACTGGAAAAGAGTGTAGATTCTTCCTGGGTGGAATCAGTATTTCTAGAATAATGTGGGTTAGAAGTCTGGAGAGTAGAACTTTTGGATTTGCTATGTTACAGTTGCCAGCAGATGTAATCCTGATTAATTAGAGATCATACAATTTGATATGTTAGAAGTATAGTAGAGCATATAAATACAGTCACATGCCTTGTTTTGTATTCTCTTCTATAGCTTTAAACCATTAATAATTATACTTTGAATTACTTTGTTTTTCATACCTTTCCCATATATTGAATGTTTCTTTGTGTAGCCTTTTCATGTTTGTTTTTTTTTTTTCAGTGGTTGGGATAATAAGGCAGTTATGTAGAACTTTGCAACAAAATCTATTTATCAAAACAAGCATGTCTATGTTTTGACTGGTGTTGATTCAGTAATGAACAAGTAGCTGGTATGTCACTCACCTATTAATTTTGAAGAAAGGGAGTAGGTTGTAGTACACATAATTTGTTTCCATTACAAATTAGTGTCTAAATTGAGACTTGTGCACCTATCACAGAATCTTTTGTATGTTGGAATTCTGTTTTCATACAATACTATTGGACCACTTTGTGTATCACCTGTCTAAATACTGTTGATTCTCCCAAGTAATTTCATTAATTAGGTATACATGTTGCTATGAGTCTGCAAAACCATTTACTGCTTTTTATCTCTATTTTGGTTTTGCATTCTTTAATCTAACATACAACACTTTGAGACTTTTCCTCTTGTCTATATTGAAAGACTTTCTATTAAATTTATTGAATTATTGTTGTATGTTATACTTCCAAGAAATCTTGCCTTAAGGTTCTTTGAAGCTGGCTTATCGGATTGACCTGAAAAGGGCTGTAGGAGGTGTAGAAGGTCACACAATCTCCTTGACTTTAGATAAAAGAAAGCTACATTCCTCAGACTTCTTTAGCAAGATGAGGTGCGCCTGTGTGGTGTCAATGGATTGTAAACCTAAAGTCATAAGAATGTTAAACGAGCAATTTTGGATGCATGAAATTTTATTTATGAGGAAACAAGCAACACAGCATGTGTGTGCATGTGTATGTAAACCCAAGAATTGTTAGTGTAATCAGTCTTAATTATTATTAACCCAGACTTTTTGGTTTTTTTCAAAGAAAAGGAAAAAATTAACAATGCAGTTACATAAGCTGTGCACACCACTTCTTAGTTTCTACCTTTTTTCATAGTATTATGCTTACCCTTCCCCTGCATTCCTGGGTTCAGTAGCCGATATTTTCTTCTGCCTTGCTTTAAGATGCACTTGAGGTTATTCCTACTTGTTAAGACAATTTCACACTTTCATACTTCCTTCTTTGGGTTGCAGTTCCGTATCACATCTGTGTTTACTTTATGTGGTGTTGCGTGTATGTTAGATACTTTTTTTGTTTAGTTTTGGCCAGGTCTGCATTTCTTTAACTGACCGTGGGTGAGTTGTTTATAGCTGTGGGCTGTAAAGTGTCCTAAAAAGACAAGTGCCAAACCTTTGTCTCATCGCTTATTGTCCCTGTGTATGTATTCCCTTGTACTGCATCCGGTATCTCCTCTTCTCAAAGCCTCTGCAGTCAACCCAGGCATATATTTCTCTTAACTGTGTCGTTGTGTCAGTTGTAAAATATTTCATCCTACATTGAATAACTGCTTGCTACAGCTATCAGTATAAAACTGTGATTGTACAATCAGAACAAAAAGTAAAACAAATTATCCTTAGACAGTCAGTCAATTAGAAACTGCCATCACAGCTAAATCAAATAAAACAAAGCTGCAGGCAGTTTGGAGAGTTTTAGACCGAGTGAGCCTGACTGTAGCAAGCCTCAGTCCTAAGTATGCAGTGCTCCAGTTGGGATCGTGTGAGAGCAGAGCAGAGAGGGAGAATCGCCTCTGCCAGCTTGCTGGCCACAGTTTTTTTTACACAGCCCAGGTTAGGACCTGTTTTCTGGGTTACAAGTGCACACTGCTGGCTCATGTTGAACTACATTACGTTAGTTCCCTCGGGACCCTAGGATGCATCTCATTGGGACCCACGGTCCTAGAGGCTAATGCTACTTGTACATCTTACTGTACTTAAACATCGACTGATTCTACTTGTCTTAAACGTCATCTGACTACTCGTAATGTTGTCCTTAACATCTTCTTGAGTGCTGTGGCTCCTGCTGGACTGACTCTGCTGCTGCAGAGGAGGGGGAGGAGGTGCAGCAGCAGGTGCTGCCCTCACACACCTGACTGCACACGCAGACCCCGAGGGTTCAGGCAGAGGTTATTCTGTCAAGGATCTGTTGAACTGCCAGTGACTCTGGAGCCCCCAAACCCAATCCCAGAACCTGCCTGAAGGAGCTTTAGCGCATGCCCCAATTCGAGCACTTTTGCAGGAAGACCACCCCTCATGTTAATGGAGGGAGGAATGGACTGGCTCTATAAATAAAAGCCCACCAAGAAAGCAAGCGCGAGCCCACCACCCCATGGAGCCCACCATAAGAGGCTGCAGAAGAACCGCAAGACCATGTTTTCCAGAGACCCATGACGTGGTGACTATTTTTCTCTTGCCCCTTGCTACTCTTATTGCTCTCTCTCCTTTTCCTTCTGTATTTTTTTTCCCCCCATGGCACTACTGTGCATCAGATCTGAGCGGTGTTTTGTCCAGCTGCCTTGAGGGTATCAGATTGGGATCTGAATAGATTTGGGATCTGTTTTTACAACTTCTGATAAATGCACCCGAGTATTTTATTTGATATTTTGGCTGTGCCCAAAATAAACACTCTTTGAATTTACCCTGGGACATTTGTTGGTCTCCAGCTCGCTGTGCAGACACCAAAGGACCCTTCCACTCTAGCTGAGCAGGGAGGGGGTGGGGGGTGGGGATGGGGTGGACCTGGTTCTGGGAATGGGCCCTGACACTTGTGCATGTTAAAGTTCCTCTGATGGTCTCAAACCTTAGCTTCTAGTCTAGTGGGAAACACTTCATTCTCCCTAGTGCCTGCATTGATGTTCAGGGACTTGACAGATGAAAGAAGTGCGATTGCCGATGAAAAGAGAGGCACAAAAGCTGTTGAGTACCTCAGTCTTCTCCGTGTCATCTGTAAGTAGATCTGGCCTCATTTATCAGAGGCACTACAATTTCTTTTGTTTTGCTTCTCTAACATACTTGTAGAAGCCGCTCTCTTTCTTCGCATCTCTGGCCAAATTCACCTGCTTTTCTGATCCACTCCCTGGACTGTTGGGCAGCATCCCTATATTATTCCCAGGGTGCATATCCCTGCTTCTTAGAATCTAAGATTTAGATCATGCCCTGCTTTACAGAAAGCCAGTGCTTGATCTGAGAGGACCTTTAGTAAGAAAGCATGCTTTATCTCACTGGAAATCACTCTTAACATTGAATATAGGTTATTTGAGAGTGTTATCTTCTCAGGTTTTTTAATTATTCTACGGATTTGAGTTCTTTGTTTCTTTTGGAATCTTTTATTTTGGAGATGGATGGAAATCATGAGACTTTCTAAAACAAAGTGGGGCAGTCTCTCCCACCCCCTTCTGTTTTGAGATGAAAACCTGTTTTTGGAAGCAGAAGCTTGTGAGAAAACTGAGCTGCAAAACGTGTGAAGTTTTTTGCTTATTCCTTAAAAGATGCAGCCAACTTTACTGTAACCTGTACATGCAGCTCCTTGGGGGCAGCAGAGAAAAACTTGGCAAAATGTCCTCTTTAGCTTTCCTAGGTGACTGTGGGCACCAACAGGGAGGCAGTCAGTTCAGGTCCTGTGTTCTTTTAAGTAGTGTAGGGTTCCAAAATGACCCTCAGTCGGAGTGGGTGTCGGGTTGTGCTTGACTGGTTTTTAGCTTATGCTATATGTAGTGTGACTATAACAGAGAAGCTAACTTTTAATTTTTTTAAATACCAAAGATATTACTAAAACTATTCTGCATATTTTTATTCAAAACATTCAATTGTAATAAAGCACAGAGGAGCTGCATTTTGGGGAAAAAAATTAGGCAGTGGGTGATTGGACAGCTGTTGTGTGTAGGATACTGAAGTTCTCTTCAATGCTGTCAAGTCAGCTCTGCTGTAGGAGTTTAGCAAATGGCAACAGCAATGCATTAGAACAAAGTGGAACATATTTCATCACTGCACTTGTGATTGTGGGTCACCTTGCAAAGGAGTACTTCCAGCATTATATTTTATTGTGGAGCTGTTCGTTGTTTTTTTTTTTCCTGTTCCTCAAAATTTTCACAGTTGCCCAAATCCTGTCCATGTGCCATCCTTTCTTGAGTTAAATCATGATGAAATCCAAATGCAAAATGGCTTATTTATCAAAATAAGCATTTAATGCAAAAAAAAGTAAAAGCACCCTGAATGTGAGAAGTCAAGTATGATTAGAGTTCAATTTGTTCGCAGAACAACATTGTTACTGGTACCCATTAATGGAATTTTAGAGCAAATGGAAGTTTTCAAGAGATGGCTTTGGTCATTGCATGCTTGTCAGGCATTTTCATGTTTGAGATGTAGGTTTTAAAAGAAAGCTTTCAATGAAACAAAAGGTAAAATAAATTTCTCTACTGTTAAGTGTTTCGCAAAACTGAACATCATAACATCTGTTAAAGCAGGGGTGTCAAACTCACAGCCCGTGGGCTGAATCCAGCCCTCCACCTTGTTTTATCCAGCCCAGCACCTTGTCTCTACCCGGCAGCAGCGCCGAGCTCCTTGCCCGTACGCTCCGGCCAGAACGCTGGTCAAGTGTGCAGCGTGTGCGCGTTACGCTGCAGGAGCAGGAGAGTGACAGGAACTGTGAGTTTGACACCCCTGTTTTATAGGATATGGTAGTGACGGTTTTTGCAGTGCTTAGATCATACTCAGCACTTCAAAGTAATTTTGTTGCTTTAGCTGCTCCTAATGTCTTTTTTAAAAATTTTTTTTTAGACTTAGTTTATAAGTTAAAAAATGCCAAATCTCTTCCTTTAAAGATAAGCTCTGTTTTAAAGATAACTTTCCTTTCATTTTGGATTGTTTGTGTTATGGTCTATGTGCAAGGTGAGGGAGTAGAAGTGGGAAGAAAAGAGAAAATATACTCCTTGTGGGCTTAGTAGTTTCAAGCTTTTTTTCATGCAACTTCATGACCAATTCAAAATTAAGTTATTTATACCCAGGTTTTTTATTTTTCCTGAAATACTGAGAAAAGCCCTGAATACAAAAGGTTTTTTCTTTTTATTGTTTAGTGGTTGGTTAAATGGTTTGTGGGTTTTTTAGTAGCAGTGGAATTCGTGATGTTTTTAACAAGCTGAAGCACCTTTTGAATTTCTGAACACTGGATTTTGTGAGTAGTGAACTTTATTTTAAGTAGTAGAGGAGCTTTTCTTTAAAAAAAAAAAAAAAAAAAAAAAAAAAAAAATCCAAACCCACACCAAACAGACAAAACTCCAGAAAAACAAATTAAAGCCACAAAATGAGTGAAAACTAAACAAGTCATAAATCCCTCATAGTAACTTATTAAATCCATGGAATAAATACAGGATATGACCAGAATACAACCATTACCAAAACCTGATGAAATATGAGAGGAGATATAGGGAGAACTATCACAGCAAATTTGCTTTATGGGTTATTCTTTTTTGTTTGGGGTATTTAAATATTTCTGTGGGATTTTTAACATTACTTTTTATTTATTTTGTTCTGTTAGCCATTTACTACTGGACATAGGCAGAATCAGGGCACTGAAACTTTTTTTTTTTTCTTTATCCAAACAATTTATTTTTTCTTTATCAAAGCAAATTTCTTTATCAAAACCTGGGGAATTTCTTAGTCTAGACAATTTCTAGGAGACTGTTTAACTGAGATTTACTCTTGCGTTACATTGATCCACACAGTGATAGACATCTGCATGAACCTGGCAGGATGAATATGTTGCATAAAACAAGGTTAGAACCCATTTCTCCCCCATTGACTTTTCAATAATGTTATGCATGTTTGTGTTTTTGTGATAAAAGAGCTGTTCTAACATTAAACTCCTCATCCCACTGACATAACAGCTGTATCCAAACTGAGCAAAATTCAGTTTAATTTTCATGGGACAGATACTTTGAGGTGCTACTTTCAATGAAGTCTTTAGCTTCTTGTACTACAGAATTTTAGGGTTAAAAAGGGAAAAATGTCTGCAAGAGGTGTCCTAATCTGCACATGGGCTGAAAAGACAAAATGAGTGTGAATGGAAAAACACGAAGAACTTGAGAGAAAATAATCTCCCTTTTGGTCAGAGAGCTTCTGCATTAGCTCTGTGGCTGAGCTCATGTTCTTCATCTGTTGTCTTTACCCTCTGGTGAACAAGAACCAGGCAGTGTGCCTTGGCGTAACACAACTTGCTTCTCATATTAGCATTCTCCAATAGACTTTTCCCAGCCAGCATTGCACGTTGCCAAACGTACTTGTGTGAATCTAGAAATAGAAGTCTTGTTTTCTGTTAAGTTAGTGAAGCAGCGAGGTTTCCTTTCCTCACAGGTTAAGTCCAAAAAAAGAAAAGAGGAAAAAAAAAAAAAAAAAGTGTTATAAGAATAGACTCTGGTCAAGACACAGAAGAAAAATCCTGCGACTGCCACAAAATATACTACCAAAAGAGCATGTTTTTCCCTGTGTACTAGGAGGAAAAAACCCACTACATTGTCACCAGGTGTAACAGCACCATCTGCTGACTGCTGCCATAGCACTTACACACTTCATCTAAACATAGCATTTATGTGCATATTGAATGCATTGTGGTTTGAATTGTTGTCCTACTAGAAGCTTTTAATCTGTTTTCCCCTTTTGCTGTTGCGGTAGTTTGAACATCTGAAGTATTGAGAGTTGTGTTTTATATTTTGATAATTCAATTTTCATTAGCATTGTATAAAATATTTCTTAAAAATTTCTTTGAACAGAAGCAAGGTGCTCATTTTGAAGATTTTCCCAAGCAGGAAGTACTTCCATGAACAAGACCTAACTGGTGTTTGTTTTTAATTTAGAAACTCATGGACCTATCATACTTTTAAGGTATGCTATGTAAGACTTCAGTGAAAAGGGAAGGTTACTAAACCTGACTTTTTATGAAGTACCAAGTCACTTGGAAGGTTCTTGCTCAGTGGTGAATTCCCTCTGCTGTTATTTCCTTTTAGTTTGAATATAAAACCTAGAGTATTGAATGTGTTATTAACTTACATCAAACACGCTGCCTTTATCTAAAGTGGCAGAGCTGGGGATGTTACATTGCAGAAGCCTGATAGTAAATTTAAGGACTTGTCTCCAGATCACTCTCGACTATTGCCACGACACTCAATTTGAACTGCTCTAAAGAAAGTGATTGGTGATGCTACTGGTACAGGAGAGGAGTCATGGTGAGGACAAGTTCTATTGAATTCAGTACCTTCCATTGTGTTGATTAAATGCTGCTTTATGTGGTTTTTTTTCTGACGAATCAAGCAAGTAACTGCACTTCATATTTAAAATAATGTCATTTATAGAACATTGGTAAGAATGAGGAGGTCATTTACTAATATTTAGTTAGATTGACACATGAGAGCTGAAACATTTTCTGTTATTCCTGTTATTGCATTAACAAATTTCTTCTATTTTCATATGACTTCATAGACTTTAAAGTGTGTATGTATAAGCAGAGAGTTTCTAGTGGAAATGAACATCTGAAGCAACAGCACCATGTCCTGTTCTCTTTCTATTTAAAAACTTCACCTCAAGTTCACTTCTAAATTAAGCCTCAAAGTGTTCCACACTAAAATTCCAAGGCTTTATTTCTTTAGAGAGCAATTGTGAATCAGTGACTGAGTGACCAACCAGTGGCTAAATGCTGGATTTGGTTTCTGGATTACCCTCTAAGTTACTCCATACTGCCATCAGCTTCTTTCTGTCTGTAGAAGTGCAATTAGTTTGACTCTTTTACAGAGATTTTGAAATATTTTATAAAAAAGTACCACAGGAGAATAAGCACATTACTTTTATGTAACAGATATGTTTATACAACCTAACTGTAGACCTATAAGGAACTGTAAAAAAAAAAAAAAAAAAAAAAAAGTGAGGCATATAAAAGATATTTTTTTCTTACAAATGAATTCTTAATGGTGTGCCTGAAAATTCTGAAAGTTGGGTAAAAAAAAAAAAAAAAAAAAAGTAGTGGGCATTGCTCCTAAAAGACTACAGATTCCTTCTCCCCAAACCACATAATCACCTCCTTTGCCCTTTTTGGTTTGCTTTGTTGTTTTTATTTTTTTAATAGTCACATTTAAAGCTTGTATTCCCTAGAGTGTTTTGAATTCTTTGTCCTTGATAACCTCAGTTGACTTCATCTTGATGTCTTCTTACCCAAGAAAAATGTTAGTTTGTGTGCACATCTGAACATTTTTCTTTAAAGGAACCTGATAAGTCATAGTTACCTGTAAAAGCAGGTTTCTCTATACTTTGAAATTTTACATAAACTGAATTATAAATCCATATTTTGTATAGGTTTTGTACAAACACTAAAACTTCATAGAATATTATAAATCTTTTATACTCCATTTTCAATACCTTCATGGTTGAACCACATTTAAAATGTAATGTCTATGTAAAATGAAGAAATTATTTTAATCTTAAGATTCATATTCCTTCTCTTAGCTATTTCTACTGTCAGAAAACCTGTAAAGAAAAACAGGGAGGTAAAGATGCTTGCTGTAAGGAATTGCATGGACCATTAGTTAAAATGAGTGTTTAAATGGATAAATGATGCCTCTTCACATTAAAAACACAGAAGTACATTAGTAAAAATGTTTAAGTCAGCACAGTTTTATGATTACTAGTTTGGTATTTCAACCCCTAGCTGAAACATGTATCAGCTGTTATAACAGGTTTTTGGTTTCCATTTTACCATGATACCTGCATGATTTTTACATTTATACTGAAGCACTCAGAATTCAGAATGAGTAATATATGACTCATTATATTTAGGAAACTTAGGAAATGACATAAAAATAGATGGAAATGTATGCCTGCTTTGTGTTGCTTTTCTTGCACACGAAGTAGAAAGCCAGTATACAGCCACAGAAACACATCGCTAATGTGACATTAATAAAGACATGAAGTCAGATCTTTTGAACTACGTTCTTGTTGCAAAAAGACTTGGAGTTTGATCAAAACCTCTGTCTCTTCACTTATTGTTCTTCAGACCTTCATATATTATTTATATAACCATAGGTCAGGTATTTCTGTTTATTCAAACTTCGTGAATGTTTACTGTAATAGAAACAAGAAACTCTTTATAAATTTTGGCCGTTCTGTTTGTGCAGCCATTATGTGTTTAACGATAAAATGTACTTCTCCAGAATAAATATAATCTCCATTAGGGCAGTCATCTGATTGTCGCTTTAAATTATTTGTTTTCACCATTTTATTTCTTGTTGTTTGTTTACTAACTTTTCTGCTGCATCTCAGCTTGAATTAGATTATAGTATTCTTGCTGCAGTATTTTGGGTGTTTTTGTTGGAAAGTGTCTTTAGGATGGCAAGAGATGAAAAAAAATAGTTTATGATTAGCTAGGTTGGTTGCTGTACCTCTTTCTGAATATTAAACCTGATATGGCATTATTGGCAGCTCTACCTTTATTGAGAGGCTATACAGATAGAAACTAGAGCAATCTGATTTTCTGTGAAGGCTCAAAGTATTTCATGTGGTGGTACAGTTTCTTTACTGCAGTTAAAAATGAGAACGAACTATGGACAACCTTAGAGGCCTTTATAGTTTGAATTATACAAAGGAAGTCCTTGTGCCACTGTCGATATAACGTTTGCATCCTGACATGTAAGTGGATTTTTCTCTGGTTTCTTCCCACAATTAAACAGGCCAGAAACTAATGAAGCAGATCATGGTCTTCCTTTCTTGCTATGGTAGGTTGCACAGCAGCATGGGACCAATGGGGAGCAAAAGAATACCTGTCTTCCAATGGAAGATTGTCCTTGAAATAATGCAGCAATCATTCCTAAATTTCAAGTGATGTTCCATGTTGAGGAAGTGTCATATTTCTTTTCTACCCTTCCATAAAGCTGTTTCAGAAGAAGTAGATCGTAGTCCATTGGATGCATTGTAGATATTAAACAGCGGGATATTAGGTAGAACTACTGTTAGTTGAGTAGTAGACAGCTACTCTGACTACAGTTTTCAAATCGGCTAAGTGATTTGCCGTCAAATGTAGTGATGGGCTGAGCAAGGACCTACAATATCTTCTCTGCACTGAATGCTATTCAGTAATTTTCTAAGCAGCATGAGGAAGAAACAGGTAGCACTTAGTTGAAAATGGCATTAAAGTAGCTGTAAGCAGCGTTCAGAGGTGTAAGCATAAACAGGGGAAATGATGTGAAGGAAAATAAGCTCCCTAAATAAACAGGATGGCAGTCAAAAAAAAGGCAATTACAAAATTTCTTACCTATATAGAAATAATAATCTTTGCACGTGTATTACATATTTCAGGAGAGGCTGGCTAGAAAACATTACCCTAGGAAATAGTCTGGAAGCTTGTAATGGATCATGAGTAAACATCAGTCTATTCCAATGGGGGAGGGGGGGCGAGAAAAATCAGTGCTACAGTTACAGAAATGAAGAGGGAGAATAAGCTAAAGAATTCTGAAATATTCTTCTGTACGCTTCTGCTAACAGCTTGGGCTGAATTTTGTATTTCACTCCAGGTACCACTATTCCAGAAATGCATAGACAAAGACCGTTTGCAGAAGAGCAACAGAAATAACAAGAAAGCAAAATTATTTAAGCTAAACTGTGAAAGGAAATAATTCTCAAATCTGGACAAGAGAAGAAGCTAGTAGTCTTTATGTATACAAAGAGATAAGAAGTATAAAAAAGCATGAGAATTAACTCTTTTGCACGTCTGTTGCAGGCAAAGCAAGCATCATTCGGATGTAGCATAAGTTTAGTTATTAAGTTCCTTCCAGCTGTGTTTTTGATTAGTATGATGGTTAAAATTCTTAATTCTTGAACCGTCTCATCAAATAGCTGTTGTTGTTTCAAAGGAGCTCTACGTGCATGGAGTGCGAATACAGTGTGGTGACTTGCATTTAAGTTGGCCCCAAAAGGAACACCGTTTATTCCCATCTGTCTGTGCATGTTGCAATAAGAAGGTTAGTTTAGCTGCAATATCAATTTGTTTTAGAAATAGAACTAATCAACTTTTGAATTCTAAATGTTTTAACCTAACTGGGATTATTCCTTGCTCTAGATTTTGATTTTAATCTCATCCTTCAAAATAATTTTTCTGAAGAACTAAGTCGTATCTACGTGACTGAACTGACGAATTCTTGGAATACTGCTGGTCAAAGTGATACAGTTGTATATTGCCAGTACATTTCTGGAATGTGTAGAGATAGAGAGAGGAGCTTTATTTCCAGGAGAAACTTAGCAAATTGGTAGCAATGTTACTTGAAGTCCTGTTGCTTCAGTTGTTCAGACAGAATGTGAAAACTGCACTGAAATAAAGATTTGCAAATGAATATGACTGCAAGAAACAGTGAATATTTTAGCAGAAATTGTTTGTTCTGCCTCATTCATCTTACTTTATCCACTATACTTCAGATGTGGCAAGAACTTGAGACAAATTACATTGTTTCTAAGTTGATCAATTAAGTATTAAATTTTCAAAACCAGTATTAACTTAATCTCACTCCCACTGATGTCAGTAGAAGTTCCCATGGGGAATAATGGTTAGTACTGTATTGAGCTGATTTGAAATTTACACTCTTAATCAGCTATTTTGTTTCTGAAGGAGCTATTCATATGGATACATTTAAGTAAATGTAGGTTATGTGGGTGGAAATTGTGCCTGCTAATATGAAATATCTTTTCTCCTTAGAGCTGTAACTTTTTCATTCCAGTCTGGTTAATCCTCACATTTGAAATATCATGCGAGATTATATTGTTAATTGCAGAATGAAGGGAGATAGTATGGCAAAAATTCTTCCCCAAACAGTCTAAAGGGGGGGAAAAAAAAAAAAAGAAAAATGTTGCTTAATTTCATAGCTTTTTATAATTATTTTTTGGATGTGAAAAGAATGCATATGTATTCTTAACATGTTCTAGCTTAATTAACGGAAAGAAAGTGTGGGTTTTTTCTATTTGGTGGTAGCGTCTATGACTTGATTTCGTAGTAAACCAGTATTTTTTCTTTTTTTTTTCTTCACAAGGATTTAAGTGTTAACATACATTAGTTATCCTGTTGTTGAAATGTATCTATAGTAGTTTTCTGATTGCCTGTGGCAGTGCAATGCTAATAAGATCAACATCAAAATTTATGTTTTGATGACCTCATAGAAGTAATTTATTAAAATGTACATCAACTAAAGCATTGCTGCACTAATGTCTGCTAGCTATCATGAACCAATGTGTAAAAGAAGTTTCTAATGGTAAAAATGTCCTTTGTGGTTTCTGTGGTCTTACTCTGCTACTGCTTTCATGGTTCTTTAATTAAATAACTCGCCTTATCCGTCTTAGGTCCATAAATATTTATATAATTTGAAGAATATTTGCCATAGCAAGATGCTTCTCCCTATCTGAACTATTGTGGATCTTTCACTATTCCATAGGAAATGCAAAAAAATGATTATGTGTGTTCGCGCTAGAATAGCGCAAGTCTCCTTACTTCCATAGCAGGAATTTTCATATTCAGCAGTGAATACCATCCTGGTCTGCTGGGAAAGATGATACACTCACATGGCCATGAAGGTTGCACTAGATGTTGCCATGGGACTTAAGGGAAAAGGACAAATGCTGTTTCACCATTACTGTTGTAGTAACATTTGCACTATTGTATTATCTTTCTTTTTTTTTTCTTCCTTATTTTCTGTACATTATTTTGTTCTAACTTTAGGGACATGGTAACTTTAGAATACGTACATAGTTGCTTTCAGGACTTCTGAGGTGTTAGATGGAATATTTTGCATAATTTCTTTGATTTAAAGACCATGAAGTTTTCATTTTTGATGGATGTAACTGCAGAAATTTTTGGAATGCTTACAACATAAGGTATTTCATTACGTGAGTGGTTGTTTTTAACACATATATAAGCAAAAATAGCCTCAGCTGAGATGTTTACAATCCTCGCGTAAGTGTTTCTTTTGCTTTTGTATTCTCAGGCTTGTGAATTTTTAACACTTAGTGTTTGACAGGAAGTAAAAATATAAAGAATACTTGGCGACCGTATGTTCCTAAAATGCAGTAAGATAGCTAATAAAGACTGAATAATGTGTTTTAGTTGCTCTGAAATTGGTAACTTGACTATGTACTTTGAGTTCTATTTAAGGCATTAGAATATTAAAACAGAAAGTGATTTTCAAACCTTTGATTCATTTCTTTGTTTTATGATCAAGACTGCATGTAGTTCTTGATTTCATTTAGTTACTACTTGTAGTTTTGATGTCTACAAGATTTCATGACTCCTATGAAGTTCTATTGAAAAATACAGTTCTGTGTGTGTGTTGTTTAGCATAGGAACCTGTGTGCGTGTTCTTAATGTGGTGTAAGTTGAGTGGACACAGTTTGATCTCTTTGAATGATTTCACTGCCTCCTTTGCTATCCACCCTGCTCCTCCCAGAAAATAAAATCTAAATTATTTCCTTCACTTGGCTTTCTGAATGTCATGTTGTCTAAAAGTAAGTCCTCTTACAAGCAATACTTAGACTACTCTTGCAGCTGTGAAGTTCTGATTTATGAGGCCTTTTCTAGGCTAATTTAAATACCTCTTCTATTATATTCAGAGTTCTTGGTGATGCCATGCTATACTCAATTTATGCATCTCTCTGTTACTAGAAATATCATTAGAATATATGTGGTAGTACAATTTTTAACTCTCGGTACTCTTTACTTTCTTTCCATACTGAGGAAATGGTAATGACTTATTGACACAAAAGACTTGTAGTAATATCAGAGAATACCACTGTTCATCTCAACTAATGTTAGCCATCTAGACTGAAGTTCAGTGCAAGCCTGACACCTAATTGTGCTTTTTATGTGTATATATGTGTATATAGAATCTTAACTCCCACACCACAGTAAATACCATCTTTCCTGAGACCTGTCCTGTTTCTTGTCCTTGTCAATGACTTGGAGGAGGAGATGAAGTGCACCATCAAGTTTGTTGATGACACCAAACTGGGGGGTGCACTGAATTTGCTCAAGTTATAAGGTTGCTATTTAGGTGGTTGTGAGGCTGGAGGAATAATCCAAAAGTCAACAAGGACAAATACTAAACTGTCTGCCTGTGATAGACTAAATCCCTTTTCCACTATAGGCTGGAGACTGGCCAGATTGGAGCTTTGCTGGAAGGCACCTGGGGTCCTGGCAAGACATTAGACTGAACATGAGCCCGCAGTGTACACTAGTGATTGTGAAGGCTAATAGCGTTGTGGTCTGTATCAATTGGAACATAATCAGTAGTTTAAGGAAGTGGTTTTCCACTCCTGCTCCCTGTACTTGGTGCCTATTAACAGGCATAAGAATACTGCAGCAAATTTTTGCTCCCTTAATGTGAAAAAGACATGAAAAGACTGTAATGAGTTTGGCACAGAGCTACAAAGCTGCTCCACTTACTCTGTAAGGAAAGGCTGAATGAGCTTCCTTAGCCTTGGAGAGGAGATGACTTCAAGTGGGCTACAGGGAAGTTGCAAATAAGAGGGAGCTGGGTTCTCTACTGAGGGGAAGATAGGGAGTGGGAGAGAAGGACAGTTACAAAGGGAAGCAAAGGAAGTTCCAGCTGGGTAAAAGAAAAGTTGCAATGAAGATAGTCAAGCAGTGAACCAGTGATAGTTTAGAGTCTTTGTCCTTGGGGGTTTTCAAAACCTGAATGGAAAATGTTGTCATCAACTGGGACTGAGTTCAGTGTTGACTCTGCTTTGAGCTGGAGGTTGATTTCTGATACCCTTGCCAATTCAATTTTTATGAAAGTAATTGCTTGTATTTATGCAACTGTAAGTGTGTCCTAAGTGTTAACTTCATGGTAAGCTGATTCACTCTTCTGACAATGTATTAGATCTCTGTCGACTGTAAGGAACATTTAGATACTCTGTACATCTGTAGGTGTCTTCATGTGAGTTTATTAATCTTAAACTGAGTCTTATCTCCTAAAAGTAATACAAAACTAACCTGGGGATTTTGGACTCCCTATTTGCGAAGAGGGAAACAGACGCTTCTGAAGGGCTTTTGTCTCAGTATTCTTTGCAAACTGTTTTAGGATAAGATGAATCATTTCTAGTGCCATTTGTTTTCTATCCTAAAAGGCTACATTTTAAAAAGGAAAATCATGTTGAGATTTCAACTTTTCACTTACCAATATGAAAATCTGTTATCCTTATTTTCAAAAGCATTAAGCATTTCACAATTGCTTCAAAATATTTATATCTAAAAATCAAGTCCTTATGTTCGGCCTAAATAAATTAGTACTTATTTATTTTGGAAAATTTGTGATAGACTGAATTCTTCCTATGCTGTTTAGTGTCTGAACTGAAACACTGCATACTGGTTAACTTTGAAATGCTCACTCAGGTATTGACCTCCTTTGGAGAAAATTGTTCTGCTTCAAAGACATAGCCTCTATGCTTAAACAGTTCCATGTTTTGAAAGTTTTGGAAGATAAATAAGCATTGTTGTATATGTGGAGACATAAAATAATGTCATTTTCCTGTTTTGTGTATGGGAGAAGACTTGGGCTGAGTTGCTTCTCATTACTTATTGAGGGTGAAAAAAATAAATGGTTTAGCACAGCAATTTGTGCCACCTAATTATTCGCTTCACTACACTACTTTGATATGCAGAGCAATTATCTCAATTAGGGCTAGCTGTGCTGTTTGGACCAAGTAGAAAGTCAAGCTGAATCTTGTATTGTGCTAGTGCGTGCATCAGATAGTACACTATAAAATAAAGATGATGATAAGTTCTGTTAGTTGCTGATTTCTTTGTTACAGAAAACAAAGTATATAACAGCAGAAATCATCCCCATATACTGAAGGACAGATTATTGATGGCAAGTAAAATAGTAGGCCTGGTGCTGGTATCTTGAAATCCTCCTTTCAAGCTCTAATGCTTACTTACAGTGCATGGTACTGTCATCTGGGAGTTGATCTTTGTGGCTGTACACAACCAGAGTCATTTGGGAGTTGATCTTCCAAGCCAGTAAGTGCCCTCACTATCAGATGACTTTATCAGAAGATAGTTATCCTAAAGACTTAATAAAATCAAGATTGTGTCCTCTCTGAACTTCAGTAATCGTTTGAGGTATACAAAAACCAACTCAACAGCAAAATTTGTTAATGCTTCTTAACATAATGCAAAAATTTGCTAAGATGTGTGTTCGAGGTATTTATTTTTAACATGTTATAGTAGTGTCTGTACTTGGTGGCTAATAGAAAGTAGCTTTGGAACTACTTTGTCAACTATGCAAGTATTTCATTGACTTGATTTTTGTTCATCCAGAACATAGATTTCCATTTTTCCTATTTTTGTCACATTTTGACTCTTCAGAAACAAAGCTTTATTTTTTATTTTTTTTTTTAATTTGATAGATGTGAAGTTTTATTGGAGACCTTTTCTGTTTAGTGTGTAGAAGACACATGGACTCATCTGCTGTTAAATAAACTTTGCTCTTGTATGTTACATGATTCCTACAGCAACATAAAATCCTGTTTAAAGGTTGTTTGTTTTTTTGGTTTTTTTTTTAAACAATAAGGATCTGTGGCATTATCCGACTTATATTGAAAACAGTTTGAGTGCTGTTGGTACTCAATGTCATTTTGTCGTTGCTTAAAATATTCCCAGTTTGTTGTCATAATTAACACATCTTTTTCATGCTATCCATTGAAACTGTTTGCATACTAGAAGATTTTCACATATAAAATGACTTGTTTTGTAGGCTGTTGTGAGAAAATAATTGCAGCTGACAAGAACCAGCTCTTAAATCACATGCCTTTTTTTGTCAGCTAGAATGGATCGGTTTGGGGGTTTGTTTACATTGATTCAGACTCTGAAGAGAGTACAGTTTCTGTCAGTCATTGATTTTTTTTTTTTTCGTTGTGTATTTTTTTCCAGTTTACCTCTCTGACTTCAGTTCTTTTACGAGGCACTCTTCAAGCTCGTTTCTAGTATGTGAAAACAAAAAAAATTTCCAAAAATAATAAAAACCCCCTTAAGTTCCTAATGAAAGGGATGCAGTCTGAGAAGTAGACAGTTGCCCCATGGGATATTGGACTGCCTGGACAGCTGACAAACCCATATTCTCTAACCAGTCTCAGCAAATGTTACCTGCTTTCATGTGTAGACAGAAAAGTAAGAAGCACAGTGGGCCAAGGACCAGCAGACGGAGCTTGGGAATATTGTTGGCAGGGCAAGAACAATGAGGTAGTAGAATATTAAAGGACACTCAACCCAATACTTCAGGATATCAAACTTTTTCAAAAATTTTGTTTTTCAGTACTCTGGGAAAATGGTTATTGGAGATAACCTTTGTTCTATTGATTCCTTTAAAAAATGCAAGTTATTCAGAATTTGTTTTATTATATACAATTTTATTCTGAAAATATGGGAAAATAAAATTTCATATAAAATAATCTTACTATAAAGTGAATTTAGAGTTATAAAATATTTATAGCTGAAAATGTATAGCTAATTACATTCTGTCACCTTACTACAATATTTCACTCTCTTCCTGTGATCCTCCCTCTACAGTGTTAGAAGACCATTTAGGCAACAGAGCATACCAGGGACAATTTTCTCTCCTGGAGCTTGACTGTCATGGTGCAGCTTGATTTGCATCCTCATGACCAAGTTACTTTTATTTTTTTTTTATCCCCTAAAACTCAACAGTTATTTCATAACGGTTGTTTGGCTAATGCTGAGCAGTCTTTCTAAGCTATTTTAGGAATCAAATCTCAAAAATTAACAGTATGGACAATATACTAAAGACAGTGGTTAGCTTTGCCCAGTCTCATTTAGTTTACTAGTATAAACATAGCATAGAGGTCTGAATATAAGAGCTAGATTAGCTGTTCTCTCCTAAGAGAAGAGAATATTAACTGTTGGAATTCACTGCATTGTGTGTTCTATACACTTCCTCCATCCTAGTAATAAACATACTAGAAGAAATTTTCTGCTCCTTATGAGTAAAATTTTTGATGCACAAAATCAATGAGGAGTAAAGGATGTCATCTGTGCAGGACCTCTCCTATTGTCTGTAAATGAGGATATGGGCCACTTTTCACAACTGGATTGAAATGTGCTAGAGGTCATGATCATCCGGTATCTGAGTTTGAGATCAGAAGATGTAGCAAGTCTTTCATTTGAAGCCAGCAAACCTTAGAGTAGCTTTATCACACAGGGCACTGTATCCTAAAGCTTTAGTGGGCCAGTCTCCCAAAGTCCAGGAGAGTCCTCAAGACATCCAAATAAGTTGATCTAATCTCTCCGGGCCATATACTACTACATTGATACTGAATTTTTGTAAGTTTTTTTTATGGTGTTAAATAAATTCTGAACTGAAAGCGCTGTTCATTGTTGATTTACTCTTCCCACTTACTGATATTATGGACAAAATGATGAAGGAAATACAGGAGTTGAAAAAACAGTAGATAAAGAACAGTCTCTGTTGCAGCACTTTTCCATTTCTAGATTGACCTGCATTTTACTATTGTCAGGTACTGATTAAATGTACTAGGAATAGATAAGTTTCTCAGAAAATTCTGATTTACACCTTCTACCTTTCATGTAACTTCAGCAGTGTGGCATAACCCTAATACTGTCTACAATACTGGAAAAAATTGATCAGCTAGTTTAAAAGGAGTCAGGCAAGACCACTGTGGAATAGAACATGACACATATACAGTGACATACAGGGCAAATAATACTACTACTCAATGCCTAAAGAAAATCCTCTGCTGGAAGCTAATTAACATCACAAATTATCTGAAATAATTTTTAATGATTAGGTACCCGGATGCATATACAGTGACTAATGAAAGTAATCCTCTGAAACTTTTATCACATCTGCACCAGTAGCAGCAACAGTAAAAGATTACACAGACAGGTCATGGTGATTTCTCAACAATGTGTGTGAGTAGGTTGCAGGCTGAGAGGGCCTTAGTCTGTTAACAGGGAGAACACTTTACCACCAGTGGAGGAGCATTTAGCATTGTTGGTGTGAATGAATCAAGATGCTCTTTTTGCATCTAAAAAGCAGGAAGACAAAGCATCTTTGTTCTAGGTCAGTAATGATGAGATCCAGGCAGTTTCAGAGGGAGAAGAAAGAACTGCAGCTTCAGTTATCCTGTCTGAATGCAAAGAAGCTGAGAGATGACTTCAGGAGTTCTGAAATACACTTCTATGACATGAGTGCAGAATAAATGCACATCTTTTAAGGCAGATAAGAGGTTATCAAGTCACCATTATAGATCACTAGTCTGCCTATGCTGAAACTGTGTGAGAATCTGAGCTCACCTGCTCACAAGGTGCTCTGTAAATTGTTAAACACCAGCTGGCAATGTGCCACATGCAAATGGATGGAGATCAGCAAAAGGATATTTCCAGACTTTTATTCTGGGAACTGCTGCATCACTTGGAATAGAGTGCTCCTTTTAAAAAGTAATAATACACAATTCCTTCTATATTAGTATATAGACCCTGTGTTGCTCCCAGTTAAAACACTTTGGTAGTTTTTGGATTTTTGTTCAAACAATCTGTATAGACAATATTACACAAGTCCTACTACCAAAGTATTCTCAGATGGAAAGTATTGTTAATACCAGATAAAGGATTATTTCTTCAATAAATGATTGAACACGGAATACCTCACGCCTTCTAACAATGCTACAGAACATGACAGTAAAGGTATGTAACTTTGCAGTAGAAAAATGCTATGGTATTGTTAAATAGAATATGATCGTCACCTTTCCAGCAAAATGTAGCAAAGTAGTCTATGGGCAAGGAACTTTACAATTCCCGAGAGAAAGTTTTATGCAAACAAATGTCTCATCCCTGGCTCACACTTCATATTTTGTTTAAACTGTGATACTAGTAGCAAAAACATATCGTATCTTGTCAAGAGACCTATTTCTTCTCACTATATATTCATTACCAACCTATTTCAGAAACAAAACCACTTTATATTTAATTTTAGTTAAGAGAGTGGAATAAATAGTACTTAGCAAGCTCAGCTCTGTTTCCTTACTTGCAGTGTCAGCAGAATGTTAACCAATTTCAAATTGTAGCCACAGCCAGCAAATATACTGAAGGTTGTTTGCATACTGTCTCTGAAGGGATGGTTTCACTCATGGAAATTCACTCTTGATGCTGATGTGAAATAGGATTCGGGTTATCTTAGGAATCATAAGCAGAGATTTGAAACACTACCAGCTTTTTCTTGTGAAGCTTAACCTGACTTTCCCTTTCCTGTCTTGCATGCAATGTGATTTGAAAATAGTATAAACTGGAGCATAGAAATTGTGAGCCCCTCCTAAGATTGAAAAAGATGAAAGGAAGAGGAGGGGAAGGCAAACATGCAGGAAAAATGAGCAAAACTCCCTTAGTAAAAAATAAATACTGAAAAATATTCAGGGGTGTAACACTTTGTATGCTAATTTGCTGCTAAACTAACTTCAGCACTGTCTTGTCAATTTATTTGCTACCAAATGATGTTACACTTTAAGAAGACTGGCAAATTTACAGCTCCTCTTTTTAGCTACAGGGCAATTCTGCACCTCCTACACTGAACTGGCATTGTACTGAAGCAGCTTCTGTTCCTGGGCTTTACTTATTTTCACATCATGTTTAAGAATGACAGTAGGTGGTATTTTTACTATGAGGGAGGGAGGGAGGGAGGAGTTGTTTTTCTAGGAGCGTTTGTTCAGGTACTGCATGCTCAAAGGTTTATACTCTATGAAAAAGAGAGTGTTTATTAGTGACTGCATAAATGTAGAAAGACTCCTGATGAATTTTTGAACAGTATAAATAGTTCTTAAGCAAGTAGCGGAATAGTTTACATTTATCTTCTGTTGTTGCCATTCCTCACTTCTAGTGTTGTATTTTCTGAACATTGGATATATTATCTGTAAATATAGAGTGACTTATAAGCAACTTTGTGGAAAAGTTTATAACATGAGAGGAAAGATTAGTTTTAACTGCGAGTGAAGTGTAGTCATTAAATGGAGAAGAAACGGTAACTGGACATTGATCTCGCTAGAGTAACGATTCAGTGAAGCCACATTATTTTCGCATGCCTCAGTTTATATATAAAAATGTAGGGTAATGGCTCATATGTGCATAGTTTGTTGATTAATTAAAAATAAAAACAAAGCTTTAGATATGTTGGAGTAGATACTTTAAATGTAAACATCTAAAACTAAAAATAATTTCTAAAATTTTAATGGATTTTAATAATTAAACTGGAAGAAAAATAATTTGGAAGTAACATTTTCTGAAGAAACATGCACATGATTTTGTAATCTGTGTTAACAGGAGTGACACTAAGCAGGTAGCTGAAAGGGATAAAGTTTTGTGGCAAAACTTCAGTTTATTGTACAGACTAGCCAGCTTCTACCATTACTTGGATGTAGAGAGACTAAGCGTTTTGTCACCAAGTTGCATGCAGGCTTCGTGTATTACCAGATAGAGTTATAGGCTAGAAGAAAGAGAACGCTGGTTGAAATATTTAATGATGTGCTTTCCCAACCCAATGCCTACAGATCTGTCGAATACATATTTATTTTAACAAAGAAAGTAACTTCATGTAATGGCCAGAGTGTAGTAGTTTACAATGTATATGAAATAGTGGTTGATTTTTGTGTGTTTGTTTAAACAGTGTTTTGCCTTTAGTCAAGCGTTTGCATATAGCTGATATTGTATAGATAAGTAATATGATTAAATAAACTTTGGAAGACACCAGTAATTGACTCCCCTAAATAATGTATATTTTCTGAAAAGGTAACACTTATGTATAATATAAAGTTTTTGTCCTTTCATCTGTCATCTGGTAGTGATTTCTGTAGTTACTTTGCCTTTCATTCCTGCAGAAAAACAGAGGTAGCAGACCTTAGTCTGCTCCAGTCAGACAAGCTTATTTCTGCCTTAAGAAACCCCCTTAAATTTAGTGCACAGTGCTTCCATGATGTACCCATTTGTTATCGTTTAATTTTGTCTTATTTAATTTTCTTATATACAATAATGATTCATGAACACAGCAGAGATTACTTTTCTTAAAATACTGTGTGATGTATCCTAGTTTAATGAAGGTTTTCATTTTTAATTAAATTAGAGGAAAAGGCTTCCATCCTTTTTCCTTTTCCTCGGGGGAGATAACATTGTGCCATGTTATTAGCAAGTTTCCTGGGGGCACTTTTTTTGCTTTGATGAATTTATCATAGTCAAGGAACACTGGAAGCTGGTAGCTTGCCAGAGGCGTGCATTTTAGATTTACGTTACAACCTCTGTATGTTAAAATTTAAGTGTATTGATAAAACACTGAGAAGGACACGTTTCTGTTTTAGATTTAGCTAGATGTTTCTGCTCTCTGATACCTATTGCATTAACTTAATGAACTTCAGCTTGGACAAAACGAGAAAGAGAAAGGTATTGAGTGTGGAATGAAGGGAGAAAGGGTTATAAATGTAGTCTTCAAATGAATAAATCAGTTAGTAAAAAGAATTATGTGTACTGTTCTCATAGTGAAGAAGAGAGACAATAATGGACTCAAACAACATGAACAAAGTTCCGGATTAGTCTTCAAAAAACCCTTTCTAATGATAAGACAGCTTTAGAAAGGACTGCATGAGGAAACCGTGGATTATTCATCCTTGTGGGACACAGATCGAATGAGTTATCCATCAGAAATTGCATTGTGGTGGCTGATTCTGTGTTGGAAAAACATTGTGCCAGATGTGTTTTTCTGAGTTCACGTGAAATATTTAACAGAAAAGTCTCTTACAAAATCTCTATGCAGAAAACTTGTGCAATAATTTGTACCCTCGTATGTGCTGGAAATGAAATTGAAAGCAGACAAATATTTCTGGATATTGACTGGGATTCAATGTAAGTAACTTACTGATTGCTGATTGCTCTAGAGCTGTGGAGCTCCATGTGGTTTGGTTTAGGAAGAACGCTATTTTGGCTGTACCCTTTGAAAAGAAGAGAAAGAGTACTTAGTGTAATTTTTCAACTGGTGGGAATATTCACATATTCTTTCACACAAGTATATAAATCTTAAAAAGTAAATAAAAATGACTCCCCTCCCCCCCTCTGATTTTGTTGATTTATATTTTAAAGTGCCTACTGCTTCCTATAATGAGGAAACATTTTATTTCTGGAAATTTGTTTATGTATAATACAAAGAATTTCATTTTTCTCAAGGAATAAACATCTTTAAGACAACGCGTGCATTGCTATTGACTTGTTTTTCAGAACTACAGGGAGGTGCTATTGCCTATGTATCCATGTTAAAACTGAACAACATAAAATGTAAGGTTTTGTCTAAACTTTTATGAGGATATTAAACCACTGGAGTTAGAGAGCACTGGAAGAGGAATCTAGACTTTCTCTTCAACTGTTTCATTCAGTTTGCAGTTTGACCAGCTCCGGGAAATTAAATCCACCTGAAAAATGTAGCTTTGTCTGTGTAGTGTCATTTCTGATATCTCTACATGATAGAAATTGGGGAGTGAAAAAACACGAGTCAACTCCTTTCTTGCTAGAGTGATGAAAAATGGTCATAACAAGGCCACTCTAATTTTTGCAGCTCATATCAAGACCTATGATAAGGGATGTCATTATGGTGCCTGGAGTTTGGGGAAGTCCAGTGTGGAATCTTAAAAGCTAAGCAAAACTGGCAATGCCAGGGCAAGTGAAAACTGTTGCAAACTACTGGGAGGGAATGCAAGTTTAAAATTAAATTTTAAACTATTGATTAGATACTTATCACTGAACCAATAACCTTGAAGGAAAAAGATCTGTCACAACTGCTTGCATATTCAAATCATCTGCTCAAAATTCATCAGTAATCAAAAGAAAAAAACCAAAGTTAACATGCAAAAAAAAAAAAAGTAAAATGTTATAGTTCAAGAACTTGATGATCCTTTTTTTCTGGAGGACTTTTTGCAGATTTTCTGCTCAAAACCTATTGTATTATAGACATACTGGTTTAAAATGTAAAGTAGGCGTAGATACGTGAGGGCTGAATTTTATCGATCCCATCTATAGCGAAACTACAAGGACATATGTCTCAATTTCTGTTGTTAGAAGAGGTCTAAATTGCCCTGATATCATTTAAAGGTTTCGTAATGGAGGCACCCTCTCCAAAATGCTGTATATTTTGTGACTGATTTTCTATTAAAACCCATGGTTCTTGAGGTTGAATATCTAATGAATATTTTTTAATAAAACCTGCTAGTTTCCAATTGCACACATCAGAATGTTTGTATGCTTTTGTGTGTTAGTAAAATGGGAGGAGATGATGTGTCAGAGAAAAAAAGAATATGGATTTTGTTCTTTGCATCCCTATTAAATGTCTTGATTCAAATCCTACACTTGAAAATAGATTTTTCTGGGAAATCATCTGCCACATGAAACATCTTGAAATAAGGTGGGATTTTTTTCATTCCTGTTCCAGTGAAGAACAGAAGTGTATTTCAAGGATATAAAACTTTACAACGTAAGGCAAAGCTATATTTTTTTTCTTCTGGACTATAGCAATTACAAAGAATGCTTGCCATTACTCTAAAAACATAGATCTTAAATTATGTTTGTTTACTCCTGCTTCTACAAGTGAAAACTTGCTTAAGGATAAAATACAATGTGGAATGAACAGAAAAATAAATATGTTTTTATTTATAGCCATAGAACAAGGCACAGAAGAAAAAAACCCAGCAAACTTCAGTTTCTATATATTCAAAAATACTGTTGTCACAAATAATACAAACAACAACTGATAGTTCAGACTGCTACAGTTCTTCTGACAGTAACTCAGGTACTGACAGGAAAGTGTATACTAGAGAGGTTTAACCCACTGTGGACCAGGTTTGGCCTCAGTGTATAACAAAGTGCTGCAGAGTACACAGGGCAAAATAGCACTGAGTAAAGAATTACAGATTCACTTCTAGAGTTACCACAATCATAAATCTAATACTCTTCACCAAGTGTCAGGGAAGCACATTTTTAGCAAATTATGTGTGTGATAGAAGGAAATGGCAGTTCTAATGAACGGTGAATCACTCTGGTTCTTCAATGTGGATATTTAGCTGGCCAATTACACAGGACCAGAAGTCACTGGTCTTATACTTTCTCCACAATCTAAGAGACAACACAGAGGAGAATTGCCGGGGGGGGAGAAGTGAACAAAAAGGTGGCATGAAATAAGCCTGTCGCAGGTCTCTTACAGGTTGGCCATTTTGCCCTGAATTCATGAATAGTATTTGGAGAGTTACTTTGTCTTTTTGCTCTGTAGGGAGTTTCTGCTTTCCTGTGTACAAGAAAAAATAAGTTACATTTTGTGTTTAATTCCTGGTAAGCTTCAGCTGGTGAAATGAATGCAGAAGAGCTGCAGTGGAAGAAGCCAGTATACTGATAAATGTGTATAGAAACCTGATGTGTAAAAATGTATTTCAGTGAACAATAGGATTACTTCCACCAACATTGCAGTGTTGGCTATGCATATATAAATTGCCTCCATTAACGTAACGTTATCATTATCTGTGAATAACATAAAATTGCATAGAACATCAAAAAAGAAATCAAATTAGTATTGTATGACTCTTTCCATTCACCTATCGCAGCTGCAATTAATCTCCAGTGTCGAGAAGATACAGAAGATAATGCAGGAATTCTCCACATTGCTGAAACATGCAGTGCATGTATCTGCAATCTGGTGGTAAACACTGCTTGGGCCCAGAGGTTTTTGTGCAGCTCTAAGCCTGACCTGACAAACTGCTCAGAAAGTACTGGTAAAGTACTGGGGAGAGGAAGGGATCAAAGGAGCACATCAAACTAAACTGTAATATTGCTTTCAAACCTAAGCTGATTTATTTGGAGCTAGCTTTGATGTCTTTGCGCTCGTAGTATAAGTATATCTCCAGAAAGATTTCAAACATTAGCAACTAGAAAACTCATCATACATCATATCCATTTTTTAGCATTTGAATGAGTCCTAAATAATCAATGTTTATTGACTGTTACAAAGTCACAAAAAAGATTGCTTATAACGCTGGTAAAGAAAACAAGACTTCTATGGGAAATCTCAATAATCTTCATTAAAATAGTGTTGTTTCTAAATGGGAGAAAAAATGACACTTTTGAAATTCTTTTGAAAGAACACCAAGCATTTGAAATGCTCATTATGAGGGACAGAGTAAATAAAAACCTAAAGTCTCATTTAGTTTTCTTTAAATAATACGCAGCAGCTTGTGTACTAATACATGGGTTCTCAGGTGCAGTTCATTGTATTCTTTAGAGCTAGTGTTAGATACAAACTAATAAAGCAGTCTTGCAGAATGAGGAGCTATAAAACGAGGGAGAAAAAAACCCCCACCCAAACCTAGCAATCAGCAACAGATCTTCAAAAATGAAGAGTCTGAGGTGCTATAGTGTGCTGTTTACTTAATGCTTTGTACCAAAGTGACACCAAGTGCTGCATTGTAGTTGATTTAACATCCTGAAGTTAGTAGCTTAAGAAGAAAGATATAGTACTTCCTTTGCATTGTAGTTGTTTTTTCATGATTTAGGATTCTGCTTTCTAAAACTACTAAATCTTAGATTTCATGAACTTTAGAGTTTTTGTGAATTTTAAACAATGTAGTTTTGACAGGCAAGTAGATAATAATGGAAAAAGGTGTCTTGAAGATAGATGACTTAAGTAACCATTTGAATACCGTAGTGAACATACTAAGTTATTAATGACCATAATAAACAGTAACCTAGGTACTCTGGAGGGAAAAAAACAACCCAAAACATCATCACATCAGGCTAGTGAAGCTCCCTAATACGTCACAAATGAGCATTGTCTAGAAACAGCTTGTTCAACGTGCCTTTTTTCCTGACAGTGTTACTGAAAACCTGATGAGCCATAATTAAAGCTGGGTCACAAAGGAGAGAAACACTAGTTTTAATCATTATGCCATTTATATTTGTTTAAATTAATAAATCAAATGCTCTTGTGTGAAGGCCAAAAGTAAAACCTTTTCAGTGCAACCTAAAGGAGAAGTTATGAAGCCAGCCATGTTGCTGAAAGTAATATATAGGAACAGTAGATTAGTATATTAACAACATCTTTGTGCTGGTGTGCCACATGCAAGCCCTATCGACATCTTTGGGATTTTTTTTCTGCTGGCAGCACAGAGTATTTTCACTTACATGATGAGATTACTTACAGGAAAAAAACTGCAATAACCTTTGTTTACTTACATAGTCTTTCAGATTGTGGAATACAAGTACTGCACAGTGTTCCGACCGATCTTCAGAAGGCTTGTCTGTGGAAACCAGGGATCAGGTGATGGATGTGTGCATTCAGTTCTCAAGGGTGTGTATTTAGACCCAAGAGCTGTGAAAAAATTCCAGATGCTCAGAGCATTTGTAAAAATAGAGACTGATGTACCAACTCATCAAGATATGTATATCTGAGCAGGTGTGATCTATCTGGTATCAGGGTCCCGATTTAATCAAGAGCTTGTTTCAACTTTCCTTAATAAAATTCTTTGGAGTTATATGTTGGTTATCTTTGTAGGAAAAGCTGATTTTGACAATTTGACAAAAAAATGAATACTTTTTGGCTTTTACTCAGAACTTTCTAAATAATCCTGGAGATTAGACAGGTACCTAGGGGACTGGTCTCAGATACGTTTTATTGCTAGCAAGTATTTTCACTTAGAGATTCTTGGTGCTAATCATGAATTTTAATATATTTCTCTGTCCTGCTAGTCAGTCCTCTGAACTTTGCTATTGTGGTAGTACCACTCCACATGCCGTTTGCTTTTTATGGTATGTGTGCAGCAAGCAGATCACCATGTAGTCCCTTTACTCAGTGTTAGGGGAAGTGGAGGAATGTGCTGTTTCGCCCAAGCAGGCTGAAAGGAAACCCAGGAACATAAGCGTGCAGAGTTCACCACGCTATCCTTCAAACTGGAAAACAAGGTGACCAGAACTTCATAACATGAATGTATGTACCCAGATTGTTTAGCATAGTCATATGTTATTGGTAGAATGAAATCGTGGCATGAAAGGCAATCTTGACTGGCAGAGCTGTAGGAAGAAAAGACTTTTAAACAGTGTACCAGTAACTGTTAACTGTGCAGAGGTAAAGGGATGTGGAATGCATATGTAACCTGGAGGACAATCATACAGGATATCTACTCTCACTCCATAACCCAAGAGTTGACTTATTCCCATGTTTTCCTCTTCTTACAAGTTACGACTTTGCAGTTATGTATCTGTAAATGACAGTGCTAGCTGGTGGAATCTGACACAGAGATGTCATATCTTGTGTGATTCCACCCAGAAAGTAATGAAATCTGACTCAAATCAGCTTCTTCTAAAGGCACATAGAAGTCTGATAGTTATACTGATCAGCTAAAAAGTGTGACTTGTGTTCTACTGAGATTTTACTGCTATTTACTGTATCACAGACAGCAATTGAAAGTAGACACTGATATGTTTTGGAGAAAATGATAATCAGTAGTTTTCTCTTTTGATAGTTCATCAGTATGTATCTCTGCCCTCTGACACAGTCTAATTTACCTTTCATTTCCCCCTATTTTCAGGTAACAATTTTAAATATGAATCATACAAACACTTCTGTAAACTGTATGAAACCATTAGTCTTGCATTGACCTAGTGTAGTTATTTTGTGACATTATTAACCTAGTGGATTCTTCCAGATGGTATAAAACCACTATGTAGAGAAACACTGCTGAACCACTAGGAAGCTGAAGTGCTTTAAATACTGTTTTCATTCCAGTGAACGAAGGTATTAAGTTAATATATAGAGACCACAAAATAGAGCAAAGCTCATTAAATTACACTTCTCTGAACAACCTTTTTGAACTGAAGTAGTCAGTAAGGGTTCTACAGAGAGATTATGGATGTTTTTCCATGGATGATTGCAAACATTATGCTTGTACTCAGAGCTCACAGGATGTGAACTGTCTGTAGCTCTAATTGTGTGGCAATTGTGTGACTTTAAAAAAAAGGCCCTATTTGGCCATCTATGTAAAAATACAATTAGCTATTGATTCCTTGAGGAAGCATACCTCCAATCTAGATGCTCTGAACTCCTTATCTATTCATGTTCCAAAATGGAGGTATCTAAATTATCTGATCCATACTTAAAAAACTTCTGTAGGTGTGTATATATTTGCAGGTGCTGGCAGCTGCCACTGTCAGGATAACACAAAGGCTCCTGTCACCCAAACTCTTACATTTAGAATAAATGTTTCTCTGTGCAGCCTTTCTTGCATAACCTAGTTGTTTTTGTCAGGTTGTACCTACTGAAACCAACACAAAGCATTTTGAGTAATGAGATGCTTTTAAGATTTGCTTTAAATCCATTGATTAAAGCATTTGCTTGGATAATGGAAGACGGTCTCACACCTCTTCATTACAAATTCTTTCATCAGGGATTGTAACAGAGATCATACCCATGTCAGGTGCTATTTAAAGGATCCTTATGCAAGGCTCTTAGCTCTTTTTACTGGTTTTCACATGTGGATATTTACTGACCCATATCTGCCTTTATGACAAAGTGGATAAGGACACACATATTATGACTAAGTGTGAAGGTCATTGGAGTGACTAGATGCTCATGTAATACAGAACAGAGAGACTTTTAAATTAATTTTTAAGATGAGCAGTTGGGGCACTCTCTTGGAAGCTCAAATGTTTTGTGCAATATGGAAAAAAAGGTAGCTGAAGATGTTTATTTTGTTTTCCATTATATAGCTGGATGGCTTGGCTACCTGTTACTGGATTTGAGAATGGGCTTCGTTTTCACATTTTGAAGCAGTGCTCTCAAAAAAGGACTAGTTGGTATTGCCACCTAATTCTAGACATGAATGATTCCTGAGACTGTAGAGGAGGCAAAACATTCATTCCAGTCTTTTTTTTTTTCCCCCAGAAATTCTCAGGATTTCTGTTCACCCAACTTAGGTGGCTTCCTGTTTAGTATGCTAGCTTCTTCCCATACCTAGTATGCTAATCTTTCTCACGTGCTATGTAGGATATTTAGGTGTCTTAACATATGATAGAAGGTTTCGATTGCCATTGGGTACCAATGACCTTGCAGTAATACAACTAAGACTTTTTTTTTGAAGGTGGCTGTAAAATGAGTTTGATCCAGCGCTCATTGAACAGCAGTACTTCATATGTTAAGTCTGGATTTCAGAGTTCAGCTTCCAAGTAAAAATCTGGTACAAAACCTACTCATTTTTCTTCTTTGTTATAACTAAACTTTAAATCCTGATGTTGGAACAGGCCCCTAAGTAGATCCTGATCATCTCTAGCTTTTAGTAAGTTATATCCACTAGGATATTGTGCAGTATTACAGCCTGGTATACTTTGCAAATGTAATGAAGTTAACCTGAGACCTTACTACAGCTTTTCTCTTAAATCTGCGTTGACAAATGCATAGACTTTAGAAGCATTTTGTAAGCTACAAAGAAATGGACTAGAAAAGTACTCATTATATGCACTGAGGGGATTCTGACAACAACATAATAAACCACAAAGCCTCACTAACGCAATATAAATTACGGTCCTGGTTGCAGTTTAGCATTTTTTTTTTTAATAGATTAGACAATATTGTATACCTATTTCAACCCACTCAGTTGTTTTTCAGATCATTTAGTAGAAATTTACGCTGCTTTAATTCTTTCTCCTCTTTTTCATTATTTTTAAATTATTCTTTCTTGAATTCCCATTTGGTATATTTTTTCTTGCTTATCTTTGGTTGCTATTTGGAGATGGGAAAATTTTTGACTGTGTTATTGCTCATAGCATTTCTCTTATGTAAGTGTTGTACCTGCCAGGCAAATCTTTCAATTATGCTATTGATATTAACGCTGTGATGAATGTTTTCTATAATGCTAATAAGCTAACTGAAATACTCAGTAAAAGCTAAATCTTACAGGCAAACCTTATAGTCACTTTGAAGCATGGAGGAACAAAAGTCACCGTGTCATAGTCTTGTGATGCTACATGTAAAATATTCTATCACTACCTCAATGCAAATATTGCTCTTGCAAGAGACTCTTTCAGGATCACTGCCACTGATAATTTTCTTTACCTAAAGTTTATTTATCATGTTTTTAATTTAACTCCAAGTGCTTTAATTGTATCATGGCAATATCTATATGAAAATAACTCAGCACTCATTGCAAGTCTTCCAAGGTTCCCACTCATGACTGACTTCCTTTCACAGAACAGTCTACCTGCTAAAGAAAAGTAACTATACGCTTCCACCACAGTACCTAAAGTATTGAATGTAACTCAGTCATGTAGCTCCTGGATGATGGTCATCTAAAAAAGATTTGACATATTTCCTCATTAATGCTCCGTTAAACTGAAGAGAAGAAGACATGATTTTTCTTCAGCCAAAGTTGTACCTTCCACTATTCTGGAATCCTGAATCTGAAAGATATGCTCATAGTTGTGTAATTTTGAAAGAAAGATTTTTCTTGTCAGTGTCATCATTAACATAAATGTTCTGCTAGTTACTTTCTAGAATAAAAGAAGACACTGTTGTTTCATGAAGATTTTCTAATTTATCTATCAGAGATTACAAATCTGTGTCTTCTGATCTTGCATTTCGACTTGCCATGACTAGCACTTGAACTCAGACAAAACTGAATTATTATATTTATTCTTTAACAGATCTGAAAAAGACGTTAAATCATACTTACTTCTAAAGCTCTGACACAAAAGTATGGGTTTTGTCACTGCATTTTTGATGTTCACTTTGAACAGAAATTAAAGCTGCAGTTAATCTCCATTACACTGAAATTTAAATCAGCTAATTCTTCCTGAAGAGATTGGAGAGGTTACTGGAAAGAAGATAGGACTAATGCTGTGTGAGATATTAGATTATACCCTGAATTTGTTTCTTGTAAGAAACACTGATGAGTTGTCAGAAGCATTCCAATTGCTCCAAAAGTTGTGATGATAGCAATAACGTCTGTCTTCTTTCCTTTGACCCTTTTCAAGTCTACTGAGTTGTAGAGTGCTGGTGTGAAGCCAGATCTGAATGGTCATGTGTGTAAGGAAACTAGAGATAAAACATTCCTAAGTTTTCACAGAATAAATGCAGGCTAATGCAATAATCATTTCATATAAGCAATGTACTCTTCTGTGTTGCATTGATATCGAGAAATCAGCACTTGGCAGAAAACATCGCTCCCCACTGTGTTACTTGCCATACTAAAACTTGTTTCTCTAAGTACATGGTAATGTTGTATGCCCAGTGGGGGGTCATTCGAATTTGGCAGAGCACAGATCAGTCTAAGCTTTTGTCATTAGTTTTGAACTAAAGGAGAAAAGATAAAGAATTATGAGCAAGCTTCTTATGGAAATGTATTGTACAACTACGTAGCTCTGTAAATTCGTAGAAAGTTCATGGTGAGTTTATCTAATATTTTCCCTCCAGCTTAGCAGGATGTGAATTGTCTTTCAAAGAGAATTATCCTATTGAAGCAACTGATGTCTTTATTGACTTTAGGACAGTTGTCTGGTGATCTCTTATGCCAGATTCTTTAATCTCAGAAAAGTTTCAAATTCTAAGGAAGTAAATTATTATCTGCAAATGAATATTAATCTTGATGTGGTGTTCTTTCAGTAGAGAGGAAGGAGAATACAGCAGCAGTTGTGACTTATGATGCAAATCCTATTTTTGTCCATTTAAAGAAGTAATCTGTCAGAATAATAGCATAGCGACTCTCGTGTATTTTGTAATCAAGTTGACTTACAAATCTCAGTCACTTTTTTTCCCATGCTGAATCAAGTAAACAGCAAATGTGTAATAACAGTACCTCAGTCATCTAAGTCTTAGTATGAGTAAATAAAGCTTAAGAGTTTCTCCAACTTAAACATTCAGTTCTTGCCATCGTTATGGATTCTAGAGATACATGTCTTTAATAAAGCAGGTACATTTTTCCTGAGGTTTTCCTGAAGTACCCTAAACACAGCATTTATCAAGTGGTTTCTATTAAAAATAGGAAGATAATTTTATAGTATATTTTATGTTGGGAATCAAAACCATTTGGGTTAAATCATTTCAACATGAACCTCACAGCACCTGTATCAAACTGTTACTTAATAGGGTATAATTGCGATAGTGATATCAGTAACGTGGAACTGCTGATGACACTATCATTTATGCTTACATCTGGTGAAGATAGGTGTAGAAAAGACTAACAATTAGCCACTGCCTTCTACTTCTCAGCCTATACTCTGAAACACATATAATGAGAAGTAATCTTGCTGGTTGATCATCAAATATAGTCTCGTTCAGAGCAAAACAAGTTTTATTTCAGCAAGCAGAAATTGGAGCAAGTGTGGCAGAAGACCAGCATGGATGAACATAGAGCTCCTGACTGTCATCTAACAGGAATTATAAAGTAGGTGGAAGCTGGGACAGCCTAATTGAGAGGAATGCAAAGACATTGCCTGTGCATTTAGGAATAGAGTAAAAATATCTACTATTCAAAATAAACAAGTCAAACCTTTATCCATGAAACTTAAATTGTTTTTTGGTAGTGGAAATTTGTAAGAACTGAGTGTCTCTTTATAAAAAAAGTGCAAGAAAGGCTACTCCTCTGAATGTACCTTTTCACGTTTTTTATTTGCACATAATATTTAACAACTAACTCTATCCTATTGGTCCTAAGGTTGCTTTAAGAAATTTTGTATTTACTGCATATGCTAAAGAGCGTATATGAACATCATTTACTCAGTATGTTTTTCTCTATGATTTCTTGTGGAATCATTGAAGTAATCAATAGTTATAGAGCTCCATGCTCTGTAACTTACAGTTTGAAAATCACTGCTCTAAAGAACTGCAAATAATTAAATGTTGTCTGTAGAGAGAGCTTAGCTGATGCTTACCAATATCAGCTTGTTCTCCTGATAGGCTAGGAATATTAACTCTACATACAGTTTCCTCTGTGATGTATTGGAACCATTTCTATCCTAATTTAAAGCAGTAAGTAATATCTGGCACAATTCTTTGTTACTTAGCTAGTGCATAATGGCAGATCTTAGCAAAATGTCCAGCATTCCTGAAATGTTTGAATTGAGGTTCCTTTCGATAACATATGGTATAATGTGTAATGCGTTGCATAGATTTGCAGAGTAGCCTTATTGTTTCTGTTTATATTGAATTTACTAAGGTTTTGGTTCTTCATTTACAGTCTTGCAGTTCTGAATAATCAGTGTTTAAAGGTTCCATCTGTAGTCATTGAATCACTTGAGCAGTGCTTCTACCTTTAAGATTCCAATTTTTGCTACTGCTGTTGCGGACTCACCTGACTAGCAATGGTTGTAACTTCATATTATGTTAGAAGTGGTGTAATAAGGGAGTCCAATGCAATTTTAATTGATCTTTGTGCAAAGTGCTATCAAATAATTCATTTGCTACATTTCCAAATGTGTATGTAGCTAAAAATTCTTTTAAAGTAAGGTTATTGATTCACCCATTTTCTGTACGTTATCACAGACTTTATAATATTAAGGTATAATGTATGTGTTAAGCACAGAAACATTAATTAAGGCTGGGAGATCCATGTCGTATTTCTCATCAGCCAGAAGAAATGCTCTTTCTACGTAAAATAGTATATAATCAGAGAGAAGTTTCTTTCTTCAGAAATCTCTTTAGCAATAATTACAGGCACAGATGTACTGCAGAGATACCCTTTTCAGCTTTTATCAGGTATACTTCTAGCAAGTTTATTTCATGATTACATAACAGTTGGTGTGAAGTCTGGCAAAAGTTAAAATAAGTTAAGATGGGAAATCAGAGAGAGGTGAACCCTTCCTGAGGGATTTCTTCTTCAATTCAATATGGACCATGTTGTGCTGCTATGGAAATTAAACTAAAATATAAAAGAAGAAATAGGTTTTCTGCAACCTTTAAAGAAAATGGAGATATCACATGTGTTAGAAGATTCAGGCTCCGCTTCTCATCATCTTTTAATTTTAACGCATGCCAACATAGAGTAATGAAACTACAAAGTAGAACTGAATGTATGCCATTATATGTTGCACAAACACTAACTGCATTTTACACTTCAGGTAAATAAAAATAATGAGTCCTCAGGATGTAGCTGGTAGTTAAAACATTGTAATTTGGGGGAAATGTTTTTTGGCAACCCCCTGTCTAGTATTCAGTTTCATATTATATGGTAATGTAACAAGGAAGTCTAGAGTGTCATTCCAGCAAGCAATTTATATATTTGCTTTTCTGAATTATGGATTTTTAACTGCAGCATATGATTTACAAGAGACGAGCACTTTTGGCGAGGTTGTTCTGTTGTCCAAAGCCAGCCATCTAGTATGCCATCTACTGTTCTGCTTTTATGAAGAAGATTTTTGACACTATACATTTTCCTCTCTCAATTTAACGGAAAGCCAAAGAATGACTTTATTAATAGAATTTATTAAAAAAGAGGAACAAAAGCCTCAAATATAATACCATTGATTGATTATGTCTCTTTATTGGAAAAAGTCTATAGATTGCTGAGACCTGCATTACTTGTTTTTGTTGGCAGAGTGTCCTGAAATAAGTCTTTGCAATGAGTCTAGAATGTCCTGTTCATGGGTTGTGCCAGCATTCATTATCATTTCTTAACAGGCTGTAAATCAGTACTTCACATTTTCTTCTGTGCTTTCTTTTTTTCCCCTTGGTCGTTCATCTGCATTTTTTTCAGTCTGTAGACAGCAATGATATCATTTGATGTAATTTAGAAACATGCTTTTAATAATTTTATGAGATACAGCTTTTGGATATTTACCTTTTAGTTATACTGTAAATTATATGCAAATATAAAAAATGGCATGAAATTTGTAATAACACTCGTATTAAGAAAATATTCTGGTTTACTAGAACTCATGGGTTTGATGACAACAGTAATGATTGGAGCTTATGACTGATTGTTTTCTGTAAAACGCTAATTAGCTTCTACAGTTTAAAAAAACCAAAGGAGTTCTAAAACTCCATGGCTGTTCCAATACTGAAAATCAGGTATGCTGCTATAATGAAATGAAAAACATTACATCTGATCATTTTCATTTATTATCTGTTTATTATTAGTTTACATTTTTGTCACAAGATTGAAGGTTGTAATGAAACCATGAAAAACAGCCTTCAGTGTGCACAAGGTTCATATAAACAGTGGACTAATTTAATATTGTGGAGAGAGAGCAAAGGAATATTTGGTATTTTTTTCTGAGAAAAAAGGGGGGAAAAAAAAGGAAAAAGGAGTTTGCTGGTGGTGTGGGCTCTCCAGACAGTTGGTAGACAGCAGTGAAGAATAAATAAGGTAGCTCTCATTTTGGAAACAATGTCACTGATCTAACAGACTGTGAAAGCTGAGATGCCAGTGATGCTACTGTCAACATATTGCTTCTGTTTCTCTGCCTATTTTGAAAAAAGATTGGTCAGTTGTCTGCATGTCGCTGCTGTGCCTTTAAGATGCATCCAGTGATGCTGAGCTCGCAGCAGACATCTGTTGAATTGGGTGCACAAGATGCTGATACAGGTTAATAGATGTCTGTGTAACTTCATTTTGAGTAAACTTGTATGCGAGTATAAATGGGATTCCACACTTGGCTATTTATATGCAGGGAAACTGTTGGTTTATTTTTTCTTTGTTTCCAGGACATTTTGTGGAGGGTGAATTGTAATAAAATCTATGTAGTCCAGATTAGGTTTTTATTGACACTTCTACAACCCCTGTGCTTTCCCTGAGGGGTGCTTTAACTTGCTTTCATTTTATTCTTTTGAAGATCAAGAAGATGCATGTGCTATGGCAGGCCTGCAGAAGCTAAAAACATTAACACAGTTATTTATGTGTTCAGCATAGATATGACTGTGTTCATCCCACAGGCACAAAACTGAAATGACTAAGCCAGGAACACAGTTGCTGTAGATTGTTTTCATAGTTGATGGAAAAATACAGAGAATCGCTCAATCCTCATACTCAAATTGTGTTCTGAAGGGTTTTTTTTCCTCTCTCCTGATTAAAAAAGAGCCTAGGATGACTTGTATATTCCAGTTAAGAGCCTACAACCATTAAGGATAAGCAAGGCTTATGTTACCCTGGAAAGAAAATGGGACTGTTTCCACCGCCTAAGAATATAAATCATCAAGCCAAGTCTTATTACATATTTACTCTACATTCCCTGCTTTTTTTCATTACCTGCCTCACTTTTATGTTACAATATCTTTAAGGTATCAAATAACTCAAGACATTAACATCTGGCCACACAATGGCCACACAGCCAATTACTTCTATATATTGGTGAAATATACATGGATAGCTTTTTGTTACACACCGATAAAATATAGTTCTGCTCTGTGGACAGTAAACGATTTACAGAGTGCTAATGTGTGGAAAAATGGAAAATTTTTACTTTTCCTGGCAATATATTTCTTTCTAGTCTTGTAATTTAATTGTGAAAATTATTGAAAAAAAATTTATTCTAATACAATAAATACTTTTAAAATATAATTTTTTATGACTTTTTTTTTGGAGGTTTTGGGACTGTTTGCTTTACTTTTTTTAACAAAATGAGTGGCACTTGCGTACAATGCATTAATATAGACATGAATCTTAATTTTGAAAACATTGGCAGTCTAGAACTCTGCAAAAGTATTTACTTTCACCACAGTTACTGTGAGTTTTATTTACAAGACAGATATTTATATGCACAAATATTTAAAGCAGTACTATGATTTGTGGTCATAACTATATATTCATGATGGTATGTGATAGATTTTTAGTGAGGATGTTGACTTTATGGAAGTTTCTAAGTTTCAATGCCTTAAGTTTTTAAAATTCTGGAGGTTTTTTTTCTCACTGAAATGTGCAGGCATAATGCTTAGTTAATGTGCATTCATTTAATCTCTGAAATAAACAGTCATGTAAGCCCAGGTGTAAACTCTTATACTGTGTATACAAGTGGGTTTCCATCACCAACAGAAAGACAGTGCAAGTGTTTATATACAAACTCTCTAATGAGGTATTTTTTCACAGGGAGCAGACAGGTTGCATTCCCAAGTAGCACTTCGAAGTCTTGAAGTCTGTTAGAGCAACATAGTTTGTGTGTCATCTTTTCAACAGCTGGCTATTAAGATAAATAATAGAACAAAAAGCATTATCGGAGGAAGGACATTAGCAGGAAAGAAAAGTTCAAAATATGGGATAACGGTACATTAAAATACTTTTCTTCCCTTTTGAGAAATAGCTGATTAGTTTCTTGAGAGGAATCCCATTGGATTTGCTAATGAGATATACAGTACATTTTATGTATTCTTTTGGAATTCTTATGCCAATATTTCTAGTAGGTGTTTACAGGTATTTTTTCTGTTCCAGTCTACCTTATTAAGACATTATTATAAAGGTTAGGGGAGGAAATAGAGACTAAGGGGAGCTAAACAAGCCAGAGAATCTGAAGCAAGATATAGTTCTCATGTTATGCAAATGCCACTATTTTAAACATTCCTAAAACTTGATTAAACTTTATATATATATATATATATGTTTTAAAATATATTACTTTATCTAGCAAATGTTTTCGTGTCTCATTCTACAAGTCATTTGGTGTCTAATTTATTTGTAATGTATAAATATATAAGATATCAGGTATCTACATATATATACATGTATATATGTATATTTAAGTGGAATAGAAGTATATATTCCACTCAAAGACTGTGGAGAAATAGAGAGCATTACGTGTTTGCTGTGTTCCCCACAAGACCATGCCTTTCCTCATAGTAACTGCACAGTCAGCAAAGAAGTTACCGGAACATAGGGCAAGATGGACCGAGGATAAGGGAGAACTAAAGAAAGGAATAGAAAGATCCGCAGTGCAGGCAGAAAGTGGGAGACCAGAGAACAGCAGGCTTGAGAGGTTAATCCTCAGAGACGATGGAGAATGAGAGAGGGATTCAGAGGAGGAGGCACAAATCATCGCAACACACTAAGCCAGGGTGGTGCACTTAGCAGTTTTGAGAGACAGGGTAGATTCTGCATGGTTTTAAATACATTCATGTGGTCAGTCTCAGTTCTCAGTTCTCTTGTTGGATGAGTCGTGGGTTCTGGTGTCTGTGGTAGTAAAGCCTTCCTCCAGAGATTACTGTTTGTCAGGACAGAGGTACGTGGTTTAAGGAAAAACCAGAGGAACATTTGCCTGAAAATCCTGGTTCACTTACTGCTTTGTCACAGTTTATTTCAGGAAGAGTGCATGTGTGTGTAAAAGCAAAGGAAGAATAGCAGCTTGACTGAATGAAATTTTTATAAGTGACAGCATATGCTTTCAGTTGCTGTAGCTGAATAACTTTCGCAACATGCATCACGGAATGCACCTTTGTAAACGCAGGGTCTGTGGAGCGGTTTTTATATTTTGGTCCCTTTCATGTTAATAACTAGTGTGACAGAGGAAACGAGCATTCAATTATTTATAGTTCACTGTATTTTCATTTACATTTAGGTCTTTGTGTAAAGTATTCATAATTAATTCTGGAAGATGTTATCATGCTGTTTTATTCATAATAAGAACAGAAATGTAGAACTCAATATTATGGAAATGTTGCTTAAAGTTCTGATCTTAAGGCTTATGCATTAATAATAACTCGGTAAAGCTTGCACATTGGGAATCGGTAAAAAAAATTATATATTTCTTTGAGGTTTTTTTTCCAAACCAAAACATACATTCTCAGTTTAGTGTTGCAATTAAAGGAGAATGATGAATGATCCAATATGTATTAAAAGATTTGCTTATTTTAGCTAAGACGGAACAGTACGGCGTTTACAGATCTTGAAGACTTGGTTTCTACTAATGCTTTACTTCACAAATAAGAGAGACTCCAGTGTGCATCAAGAATTGAACAAGGTGCTGAAAACTTGTAGTACTTTTTTGTCACTTGAAAGTGTTCTGTGTTCTTTATTCAAAAATTCGTAATGTTACTTAGTTTTTACTTCTGGCAAGAACAAAAACTAAACCAGTATAATTTTCAATTATTACATCAGTTTTTACTTGTATAGAAAATAATATTGGAATGGACATTAAAGTGCAGGATTTCTTTGAATTACCCCAAATTGAAAGTACAATAGATTACATATATGAATATAGCACTCTTTTTATTAATTGCTTTATTATTATTATTTCTTGTAAGTATGATGATGATTTCAACTGAATTCTTGACATCCCAATATGATTCACCTATTACATTAATAAGCAAACTTGAACAGAAGAAAAAAATGCAGAAAAAAATGACTTCGTTGTCTACAGATGCCAGACCATGTGTAGTTGAAATAGTAACATGTAATTTGCACTTCCATTGTGCATAATGTGTGCATACTTTTTTTTCTATTTATAGGAATAAAAAGGTCTTTTTAACACTGTCAGTCATTTGTAATTGATATTTAAACACAGCTGCTAGTGTTACGTGTTGATGTTATTGATATAAAGGCATATACCTGATGAAAACTTCCTGACTGGCTTGTTCTCTCTTAGTGATGTACTTGAATAATATTAACTTGCATGCATACGTGGGTACGTCTGGATTTTTTGGTCCTCTGTGAATCATTCTCGTAATTTGTTAATTCTCTTGAAAATACGTAAAGATACAGACAGATATTTGCAAACAAAATGAGAGTGTTTTAACATACTACAAGTGTTTGCCAATTGCCTTATAATACCAGTCAACATAGTGTGAGACTCTATAATCTCTAACATAAATTCCAAAACAGTAACAAAAGAAAGGAAAACCATATTTGAGAAACTGTTGGCTTCAAGAATATAACTAGAATTTTGATTACCTATAGAAAAATGCTTTAACTTCTAAAACTGTAGTGATGTTGTTTTGGAACTTTATAATAAAGAAAAAGTGTGTTTTCAGTTTTATTTTATTTTCTGAAATAATGAAAGACTCTTAAAAAAAGAGTAAATGATGTTATCTTAAGATAGTCAGCGAGTAAAACTTCAGGTGCTATAAAAATGCAAATATAACACTCAAAAATGGAATTTTGTTCTTTGTATCTGAAAGTGCCAGGTAAAATCCTTGGTACATTATGAAAGGAACTGGCAGAGGTGTAGAATTTTTATTTATTATTAGTCTGCCAGCTCTCTGTCTCTCTAAAACTGTAAATACATAAATAAAGTTTTATTTTATTTCTTTGCGTATTTTCAGAGGAATGGATTTTGTATGATTTTGTTCATATTAGCTGTGGAGATGTTTATTGTAATTTTTTTTTCTTAGGAACAAGATTTCTTCTGTTGGTCTCCACATCAATAGCAGTCAACTGAACAGTTTCAAACACATTTAGAAAGGTTTTGGTCCAGTTTTGGTCACAAATCCAAAACACAGAACCATGTAGGCTGCTATGTAAAGGGTTACCTCCAGCTCAGGCAGACCCAGTACGGTGTTACAGATACAAAAGGATACTGAGTTTCTCTGTGTTGTGAAAATTGTTGACTGGTGGAGGGGAAGAAAACCCCAACAAACCAACATCCTAATTTACTGCCCCTTATTTAATGTAAGCCAAATTTTACCTTTCTGTTTGGCCAGTCAACCAGCCACGTACAATGTTACAGAACCAGACCTAGGAACTGAGCATGCTGTAGACTGTGGGTAATTAAGGATGATTAAGGAAGGAACCCCCTAGGAGTCAGTGTTTCAGGTATAAGTAGGAATGCAGAGGTGTTAGGCAAGTCCAAAGACCACATTCTGTTCTGCAACTTCCTGAACAACATTTCTCCTGTAGACTAACAGGATATGACTTTCTACTGTATTTACCAAGGCAGGCAAACAAAATAGGCTGAATTTAACAGCCTATAGCCTCTGAGGCAGTAATTCTGCTTGCCCAATTTTGAGTTGCATATTCCTGCACCTTCCCATGCACAAATCATGCTTACTTTCTCAGTGAGCCATTCAGTTTGCCAATCCAATGGGAAGCTAAGCTAGCAAACATCTGAAGTGTGACTTGTATTAGTTCCAACAGAAGGAAGAGCTGCATGGCCAGGAGCTGGCGAAGATGGTGACCTTTTTAGTATCAGCAGGCTGTTAGATGGGTCTAGGTTTAGATGAACTCGTTTAAGTCGTCTTTCTCTAGCGTACAGATGAACCAGCAATGCTAGGAAAACAAAGTGCAAGATTTTCAAGACAGCAATAGAGTTAGCAGTGGTAGCTGTACAAGGAGGTGGCTAGATAAAAGGGAGACGATGACAAACACGCAGACGTCCAGGACAGCCAGGCTGCATAGACACTCTGTACCGCCAGTAGAAAGTGGTCCATTCAGAGGGTAATTTTAAGTGTGAAGATCCTCAGTAGAATGCACATTATGATAAAAATCACTCTCTAAGGAAAACTAGCTCTCTCTTGCTGATCCGGGTAGCTTACGGAGACTAACCTCCTAAGTAAGTGTCTAAAAAGTTAACCTGTGTGATATGCTGTCCTGTGAGAGCACGTGAAAAATTTCAAACTGCATAAAATCAGATCTCATGGGCAAACAACAGAAAATCAGAATCTGATGAATATATGTTCAGAAGAGTAAAGAATCTGAATGAACTGGCAATGCAAAGCAATATCCAAAAGCATAGACAAAGATTAAGAAATATAATCATCTTAAAACACACATCCTTGGTCCAAATAGATGCGGTCAGCAGATTAATTTTTCCAAGGCAGTGCAGCCACAGACCTTTCTTTACCTGAAAATATTGCTGCAAGCCTTTAGTGTCATTAGCTTTTTCACCCCTTTTTTACTGGATATTTAGCCCAATCATACACTTCAATTGCTGTAAAAGGAATACTTAGGAAATCTGTTTCACTCTGCAGTTTGACCTCTGTTCTTTACAATGTGTTTGACCAACAGGAGACTTAAGTGACCATTCACTAACAAACGATCTGTGTAACATGGTTTCATTGGCAATTACTCACAAAGCAGCGATGTTGAAATTGCTGACAACATTACTTAATAAAAAAAACCAACCAAAACCCAACAAAATCTGTAATTTGCAAAATAAAATATAGCAGAATGGTTTTCATATTTTCATTAAATCTAACTGAATGCATATTTAACATTCCCTGTGTTCTGTGCTTTAAAGTCTTCGAAAGCAGATGTGTTGAAAGACAGTTAACAGCAGCCAATAATTGTAAAGTGGAGGAGCCCTATAAAACAGACCAAACTGTTTTACATCAGATGCAGCAGGTTTTATCTCCATTTGTTTCATAGACAATATATTCCAATAAAGATCTGAATAAAGTAGTTTATGTTAGAAATTGTATGACAGTAATGTTAAAATTACTAGTTATAAATAATATCAGTGGGGCTTTTTTCTTCAAATGAAGTATAGTTTACCAGTAAGTAGAGAATAATCCAATCACAGATACCAAAACCCAAGAAATCTTGAGTCTTAATCCTATTACTTTAGACAACATAGCTTAATTCGCCTTCTTCAGTTTCCTATATATGAAACAACACAAAAATATTTGTTTTCCTACATCCTCACATATTTCAAAGTGTAATAATGAGTATCTGAGAAGTAATGCCTACTCCATTTTTTTTTTATGCACAAAAGAACTATTGCAGGAGAAAAAAACTCTTCAAAATGCATCAGCTGCAAAGATTCTGTGTGGTACTCAAGTCTCCATACTTGTACAGAGCGTATTATAAAATTATAACTTAGTCCAAACATTTGCCTTTAGTAATGTACGGGGTTTTTTTGGTCAAAGCTTATCCTCTCTTTCCTTGGAACAAAGTCATAATGCAGAATTTATGATAGTGTAAATTGATATCTAGTTTTCAGTGCTTATAATATCCAGCAACAGAAAAGCTTTCAGATATTTTGAAAGCCAACCATTGTGAGATGAGCATTGGTCTCAAGCAAAGATTAGGCCGATTGGTTCCTAAATTAATGAGTTCACCCTGCATTTTCCCTTGGTTTCACGCACAGTCAACAGGGAATGACAGGTGTCTAATTTGGGTGAATTGGATTACCATTGAGAGGTCCGTCATAGTGTTTGCAGGAGTGAAGTTAAATAGTTAAGCTCTCATCCTAAGCCCTGTTTTACATAGACTTTTTAGGTGCAAAAAGATGTCTATTTCAGATCTTTCTTTACACGTGAAACTAAACAGGCCTCATTTTATTTCAAGTTTTAGATTTTTTAAAAACAAAGAACAGTTCTAACTATTGTATTTTTACTAGCATTTTTAAAAATACTAGTTTCCATTTAAAACTGTTTCTGCAAAACAATGACCTCTGGTTTCTGTAACTTCAGATTTGGTGTGGAAAGGTACTGTAAAACTTTCCTGAATTGTTAAGTCCACTTAGTTAAATGCACATATTTATCACTGTTTTAAAATGTCATTGGAGCATGCTAGGGAATCATTTGAGAAAGGAATACCTTAGAAATTTATATAGCTCTAGAGGTGTATAGCTCAAAAAGAGCAAAAAAGCACAATAATCTTATATTTACTGGCAGGGATTTTAATTCTACCTACTACCTGGGCAGTCAATTTCTTATTCTTTTGGAGTTAACAAAGTGATAATAATTAAACTTCATGTTTAATTCCATTATCTGCTCATCTGCTCTTTGTCCTAGAATGCATACGAGTTTCCAGAATATGTGAATTTGAAATACATTAGATAATTGGAAACTAATGAATATGGCTTTTCTGAGATGTTCTTATTCAAAATTACAGAAGATCACAGAATCACAGAATCATCCGGTTGGAAAAGACCTCTCAGATCACTGAGTCCAACCAAACCATGTCCCGAAGAAACTCATCTACCCATCTTTTAAACACACACAGGGGTGGCAACGCCACCGCCTCCCTGGGCAGCCTGTTCCAATACCTGACCACCCTTTCAGTGAAGAAATTTTTCTTAATGTCCAGTCTAAACCTCCTCTGGAGCAACTTGTGGCACTCACCTTTTGTCCTGTCACTTGTCATTTGTGAGAAGAGACCAACACCCAGCCCATCACAACCTCCTTTCAGGCAGTTGTAGAGAGTGATGAGGTCTCCCCTCAGCCTCCTCTTCTCCAAGCTAAACAACCCCAATTCTCTCAGTCTCTCCTCATAGGGCTTATTCTCCAGTCCCCTCACCAGCCTTGTTGCCCTTCTCTGCACACGCTCCAGCCCCTCAATGTCCTTCCTGTAGTGAGGGGCCCAAAACTGAACCCAGCACCCGAGGTGCGGCCTCACCAGTGCCGCTGCATTTGGCCTTGTTGAACCTCATCCCGTTGGTCTCAGCCCATCGATCCAGCCTGTCCAGATCCCTCTGCAGAGCCTCCCTTCCTTCAAGCAGATCGACACTTGCACCCAGCTTGGTGTCATCTGCAAACTTGCAAAGGGTTCACTCAATGCCTTCATCGAGATCATTTATAAAGATATTGAAAGAACTGGACCCAGCACTGAACCCTGTGGAACACCATTCATGACCGGTTTCCAACTGGATTTTATTCCGTTAGCCACAACCCTTTGGCCCCGACCATCCAGCCAGTTTTTAACCCAGCAGAAGGTTTGCCTATCCACGCCGATGGCAGCCAGTTTCTCAAGCACAATGCTGTGAGAAACAATGCCAAAGGCTTTACCAAAGTCCAGGTACACCACATCCACAGCCTTTCCCTCATCCATTAAATCAGTAACCTTTCATAGGAGGTTAGATTGGTCTGGCAGGACCTGCCTTTCATAACCCCACGTTGACTGGGTCTGACCACCCAGTTGTCCTGTGCGTGCTGTATTACACCACTCAAGACAATCTGCTCCATGACCTTCCCTGGTACCGAGGTCCGGCGTGTAGTTCTCCACATCCTCCCTCCGACCCTTCCTCTAAATGGGTGTAACATTTGCCAGCCTCCAGTCAAGCAGCACTTCCCCAGTCAGGCAGGACTGCCGGTAGATGAGGGAAAGGAGTTTGGTGAGGACGTTTGCCAGCTCCTTCAATACTCTTGCGTGGATCCCATCTGACCCCATAGACTTGTGTGTCTCTAATTGGCCAAGCAGGTCAACATCTCACTATTAAAAACCAAGGCAAAGAAGGCATTAAGTACCACTGCCTTGTCCTCACCCCTCGTCACTGCTGTCCCTCCTACATCCAATAAAGTAGGGAGATTCTCCTTGGTCCTCCAGTTGTTGTTGTTAATATATTTGAAGAAACATTTTTCATGGTCTTTAAACAAACTATTCAGTTGAAGTTCTGATTTGGCTTTAGCCCTTCTAATTTTCTCTCTACATGACCTCACCTCCCCCTTGTAGTCCTACTGTGATGCCTGTCCCCTCTTCCAAAGATCATTGACTTTCCTCTTCAGATAACAAAGGTTACAGAATCATGCAAAGTAAGGCTGCAAAGGAATTGAGGAATTTATCTAGGCCTTTCCATGATCCAAGAGAGTGCCCTAAATACAAGTGCTAGGAAATTCTCACCTAATCATTTTTAAATTCAATCTCCTCAATCAGCTTTTGAATAACTTCTCTATGGAAAGGTTTTCTAATATGTTAATTGTTCTTACGGTAACTTAAACCTAATTCTTTTTGTTCTGTCTGCACTCATGAATTATTTTGATTCAGATTTCTATGTTTCTGGAAATAGTTACTGTCTTTCATCAGAACTGTCTTCTTTGAGATACGTAACTACAATTAATTCATTTTTTCTAAGTATTTTGTAGATCCTGTAGTGTTTTCCCTATTTGCCATTGAGAATCCTATGTGAAACAATGCCAATGCCATATTAGATAGAATATACAGGGAATGTACTGTTTCTTTCCTACCTACAAAGCATTTTGCTCTCTGAAGTAAAGGAAACTCTGCTGCATGCAATGTACTTGTATAATTACTGGTCAATGACTAGCAGTCCCCATTGAATTTTGAACTTCACAATCTTAGATGCTGTATGTATACATATATTTCAGAAAAAAACCCTCAAAGCCAAAACACTTGATTCAAAGAATTTTAACAAATGATAAACAAAGTGAAAACCAGGCACAGACCAGAGAAATTAGGTGCCTTATGTTGTGTATCAGATCAGTAGAAGAGCTAGGAAGTTGCAAGTGGCTGGTTTGTTAAGCTGTTATGCATCATAGGAGGCAAAGGCAGTGTTTCCATTCTGCAGTTCTTTTCAAACTGATAGGATTGTCTCTCAAATAACAGCAAATGTACATAGAGCTGAGTTAATATTACTGAGATAACCTTAACATCTGCCTTCACTTTTTGATTTCTTAGAATATTTGAAGTATATTGCACAATTCAATACACTTTTGCTCTCTTCGTTGCCTTTTTTTATTTGTTTTCTGAAGGTGCCAAATGATCAGAAGATGAATAGTGAATGGTGTGGAAACAAAGATTCTAGATGATATTTAAGATGAGGAAAAATGTTCCACCAATTATTATACAAAATGATTTTTAAGGTATGACAGCACTCTTGCCAGGAAGTAGAGAAAGAGTAATAAAGGCATATATTCTGTGGAAAAATTATTGTCAGATTGCTGCTGAGGTGCAGCGCAAGGGACAGCGCTGAGAGGTGACTGGGGCAGGGCTCAAGCTGGGCTGCGGAGTTGTGCAGTGGGACAGAAAAGGAAATAGAACTGCAGTCAGGAAATGCAGAGAGCAGAAGCCAGAGACAGCCCATGGCACTTAGGAGTTGTACTGTGCCCTGTTCAGAGTGATCACCTTTAATCCTTTAGAGGGATATTGATATACTTCCTGGCAGTCATGAGATTCCTCTCTTTCACTCTCTGATTCCTGCACTGTGCAAACAAAGCATCCTTACTAAGGCTCTGTCTTTTACCATCTGCCCTCTGTCTTTCTTTATTCTCTGCTACACTCTTAGGGAGGTGTGACAGCATTTCACAGAAGCATACTCAGAGAAAATACGTCTCTGAACAGGGTTGAAAAGGAAAGGAGGAAGTTTGAATTGGTGCTGAAAAGGAAAGAACTGTCATTTTAGCATAGAGAGTAACTGCAGGATACCTGAAGTTAAATATTTTCATTTTTCAGCAGGCTTTCTTAAAGGATTTATTTCAACAAAAACCTTCAAGTGAAAATGGATCTCATTAGTGAAAGCAGAACATTTATGTTGTTGTCCTTTCTATCCAGCATTTTTCTCTTTTCAGAGTTCACTGGGGAAGGTGGTAAATCCTTTGATGGGAGGTTTCTTGGTATAGAAAATGCAGGACATGATGCTAGAAGGGAATGTGCCCGTTACTAATCTGAAAACATGCTGTGGCATTATTGAGTGTTCTAGATGAGACCTAAGTGTGAAGGTACTAAATGTTTGTCAGGAATCTGCTGCAGTTTTCTGAAGGGTAATGAACCTAGATTTCCCTCCAGAATACAATTACAGCAATTTAGACTGGGGACACTCTACCTCCTTTTTTTTTTTTGTTTGGGATGTGACTTTCTTATTTTCTTCTTGTCTTAAAATAAGTATAATAAATTCTTTATTTGGTGAGAGTGGAGTGATTTTTTGTTGGTTTGAGTTTATACAGTACTTTAAAGTTCCCATAGAAAGTAGATGCTATAAAAATGGTAGCTATTATAATGGGAAAATGGAATAAAGTAGAATTTCTGTGTCTTCACTTTGTTTTCTGTTTCAATTTTGAGTAAACCACAAAGCAAGATTGGGGGAGACTTAAAAGGCCACTGAAACGGAGTCTTTTGTACAGAGTTGTCAGGCTTGTTGGAATCTAGAGTTGTGAATTTATTGTCTTGATAAAAACACTGAAATCTGACTTACTACAAAGTGTTAGCAATAAGATGCGGAGCAAACTTGGCATATGCACCTCCCCTCTGGCATGATGAAGACTATAAAGTTGAGGTCCTTTCCACCAGATCTGGGCCATGTCCTAGGAGAAACAGTGTGTAGTGGAAATGTTGTTAGGCCATTATTCTACAACTGACGCTGTTGTTGTCGTATCTGAATAATAAAATATTAAAATAAACCTGAAAGGAACATGTTTGCAGAACTGAATTTGTCCTATTTTTTAAAAATATCTTTCTAATTAATGAAATTTGTTATGGTTTTTTCCCCCGTGGTTTATATTTGTGAGAGTTTGTATTTTAAAATGTTAGTACTGCCAAATTTTCATTGTAATTTCTTGAAGCTGTACCCACATTTTGAGCATTTTCTTGTAGCTCTCCTTTCATATGAAAGAAATTCTCATCTATCTAGAAAATAATAACCACTGATTTTTACATGAAAAATATCACTTTAGATATTTTTAACTCTTTATTCTCTGCAACCTCGAAATACAAATTTGTTAATTCTTCCTTGCCTTTTCCCTTATGAAGCTGAGACATATTCTCACAGCACATCTTCTAATATCTCATGATGTTTCTTTCATTTTGCTAGAAACAATTCGAAGTGTGAAGCATCTGAAATGTCAGTAAAGATTGTTCTAAATCTTTCGTAATTTGCATCTACAATACATGTGGCAGAAGAATTCAAGCTAAAAGAAGCCCATATGTATTAGGAATACTGTTGAAGGAAATGTGTCTAAAGGTGTAAAGATCATTGCAGATCATTGATAAGTCATGCTCAAAAAGAAATTTCCTCTGAAAAGGTGCAGTGATTAAGGAAGTATAACACTGGTTTAGGCAAAGTGTGTTTCTTTGTGTCAGCATTTAAACACAGAGTTCCTTCTGGATCTTCATTCAAGTGGAAATAGTTGTAAAAAGGAGATAGTCTTTTCTATTAGCAGAAAGTTTCTTAGACTTAGAAGTGCAGGTATCACAGAAAAATACAGAGGACCTTAATAGTACCAGCTTCTGTAAAATTCTACAAAGGCAGAAGAGTTCAAGTCAGTAGGTTGTGGACACACGGCAGCTCTTTATGCATCTTCACATGCAGAGATTTATATGCTGTTTGTCACAATTCTTTCTGTACATAAACAAGTTACATAAATTACCCCTTTCTTCTCCAGATCAGGAAATGTTTGCTTTGTACAAATAATGCTACTGTTCCTCATATGGGTAGTGGTACATTATTTAAGGAGTGAATGAAACAGGACTGTCTCTCATCTTTTTGGAATGGTTTTCAAAGGAAAGAAGATTTTTCTTTACAGGGGGCCTTCAATATCAAAACATGGGTTAATTTATAAAAAAGGAAATGGATATGAATGGAAACACAGTGAATTGTTATTAAAACTATCAATTCAGTCTGTTTAGTCTGTTCATCTTACCTTCTTCCCTTTTAACATCACTCTTCCTTTATAGATATGATAGTTAAAATGAAAACTTTATTGTAATCAAAATATGTTAGAATTTAGATTAGATTTTCTTACTTTTATGTCTAATGGATTGTTCAGTAACATAGAAAATTTGCTACTAACAAAAGGACACAGTAGTATGGTTTGGATTTTTGATTTTTGTTTATCATATTCTATACCTAAGTTTGCCCAAATATGTTTTCATTTCTGACTAAATTTCTTTTCTTGTTCTGGTTCATGTGAACTGAAGACAGTGACAAGGAATAAACCCATTGTGATTGTTCAAATTTACAGTAGGAGTAGCTTTAAAAATCATGCATGAACCGTTCTAGATCTGTGGGTTTTGATTATACTATATCTGAAGAACATAAAAATAGTATAATCATCTCAGGAGTTCAGAACATGCTTATAGTTTCAGAAATTAGCAATAACTGCTTATAACGAGTCCATCATTATTTACGTAAGTTAATTACTAGTATTACTAGGTTGTGTCAATTCAGATCAAATTCTGTTTTTTCTATCTGCTATATCACTAATCTGAAAAAATCCACAACAAAGATGCATAGTATTTTATGAATTGCTGTTAAGCAAAAACTAAAAGAAAGGTTTTAAATAGTAGTTGCTCTTGAAACACTCACATTTTTTATACAGCCACACAATCTGTACTTAAATTCCTGAAGTTACTGTTTTCTCCCACGCTTTGAACTGCTTTATCTAATTATTCACCATTTGGAGAAAATGCAGACTTACTTTACTTTCTAATGGTAGAGTCCTGAAAATTAAATTTTCTCTAGCTATTGTTCTCCTTTCACTCAAGACCTTAAAAGCTGTAAAATACTAAACTTCAGAATTTTCACTGCAGAGATTGAAAATGCATGATGGAGATAAAATAAATGTGAAGATATTGTACAGTGCAGCATATATGGATGAAAAATGATTGTTATATGAGTTCATAAGTACAAAGATCACCTTTTGCAGGCAGCAGCCAAGGCCATTGTGTGTGGTTTCATGTATACAAGATCAGGTTTCTAGTAATTCTTTAGTCGTAACCAGGGACTCTCTGCCTATATTAGATTTGGTTTGATATCTTCCTGATTCTGTAATACAAAAATTGTTATTGAGAGTGGTCTCACGGTCCAAGCATAATGGAAACCTTGATAAAGAACTTTAGCAAGCATGAATTTTATCTTCCTGTAGCCGAAATGATGAAAAATATTTTATAAGTGATTTAGTTCTGGATCATCTTTAACACAGGTATGGAAGTTCTTAAGCTTGGAAAAGCAACTGTCTGGTCATCTTTGATTGTTTCAGTGGAAGTTTATCTACCCCATATTCAGCACATCTTTTTTAAAATAATCTATTCAGACAATACTAGTCATATCATTTTCCAGTTTGATTATAGTCCTGTAGTAATGCTGAATGCGTTGTTTTGTCTGCATATATTTATTTCTCCACAATAGAAAAGAATTATAAAATCAAAAAGAATTCAAAAAAAGAAAAATCAGGAAGAAAATCTGTACTCTGTTAACAGGTATTTTATTTAAATGTGTATATAAGATACAGTTTTAAAACAGTATTTCCATCTTAGAAGCATGTTCTGACCATATGATATACTGTTGTCTGCTTGTGCACTTCAGAGTGACAGTTGCTTATATGAAATAATAGTTGAGCATCTGTTTTGGTTAGTTTCTGGGTATCTACAACTGTTCAGAAGTATTGAGAAAAGATAAAATATTTTGTCACTATTTCCCAGCCTCTTTCTTTGATGAAGTATTTAAATTATAAGAAATAAATTATGTTAGTGAATGCCAAAATATTTGAAAATTTTTCAAGTATAAATAAGTGGGCTACTGTCAAATAGTACTTTACTGGAAATCCATAGAAAGCTCCACAACTCAGGTGTTTAACATATGCCTCCATAAAAGCATACACTGATAGAAGTCTGACAGGTTGCTATTGGAATTAAAAAAAAATAAACTCTTTGCCTCTGACTTCTGTTTTTTAAAACTATTTCACTATTTTTTTAGAATCATAGAATGACTCGGGTTGGAAGGGACCTTTAAAGGTCATCTAGTCCAGCTGCCCTGCGATGAGCAGGGACATCTTCTACTTGATCAGGTTGCTCAGCCGTGTCCAATCTGACTTTGAATGTTTCCAGAGATGTGGCTTCTGTTGCCGCTGTGCAACTTGTTCCAGTGTTTCACCACGCTCATTGTTGAACACTTCTTCTCTGTATGTAGTTTGAATCTACCCTCTTTTAGTTTAAAACCGTTAGCCCTTGTCCTGTTGCAACTGGCCCTGCTCAAATTTTGCCCCATCTTTCTTGCAAGCCCCCTTTATGTTTTGAAAGGATGCAGTAAAATCTTCCCGGAGCCTTCTTTTCTCTGGGCTTAACAACTTCGACTCTCTCAACCTTTCCTCTCTTCATGTTTGTGGCCCTCCTCTGGACCTGCTCCAGCAGGTCTATGTCCTTCCTGTGCTGAGGGCTGCAGAGCTGGGTGCAGTACTCCAGGTGGAGTCTCACCAGAGCTGAGTAGAGGGGGAGAATCACCTCCCTCGACCTGCTGGCCATGCTTCTTTTGATGCAGCCCAGGACACGGCTGGCCTTCTGGGCTGTGAGTGCACATTCAATCAGCTCATGTTCAGCTTTTCATCCACCAGCACCCCCAAGTCCTTCTTCACAGGGCTGCTGTCAATACCTTAATCCCTCAGCCTGTATTGATACTGGGGGTTGTCCTGACCCAGGTGCAGGACCTTGCCCTTGGCCTTGTTGAACCTTAAGAAGTCCATATGGGCTGATTTCTGAAGCTCATTTTCCTCTGGACAGCATCCTATCCCTCAGGATGTCAGCTGCACCACTCAGCTTGGTTTCATCTGCAAACTTGCTGAAGGTGTGCTTGATACGACTGTCTGTGTCACTGATGAAGATATAAGCAGTACTGGTTTATTTGCAGTTTCACAATCGTTCTCAGAGTCTAGGGAACAATAAGTCATCTTTCAAGTGAAAGAACATGGTAGCAAAGGACTCTCAGGTACTGCTTCCCCCTGTCTGTGCAGCCATACATGTAATGCTACTGTATCCTACTGTATCCTATAGCAACTGATTTATGATACTAAAATTCAAGCTGTCTTGTCTGCCTTTTTGCTATTTTCTCTTGAAAGCATAAAGATTTTTTTGTTCCCTGTAGATTTTGGGAATTGTTTGTTTCTCTGGAGGGGTCAAACATATGGGAGAGATAGGCTTGTGTCATTAAGATGTTCATGTTAAATCCTTTCACTTATACTAAATCTAAACAAAAAGACCTACTGTCATATATTGCACTATTTTGTTTCCGTGTAATGACAGAATGGTTATTGCTACAGAAAACGAAGAGCAGTATTTAAAAAGGAACTGATACCTTCTATGTTCCTTTTATATAAAGGATTCCATAACAGCTTACTATAAATTTGATCGAAGTCCTTATCACCTTGAAAATGAAAAACCAGACCATTTACTTGAAGAAAGGATTTTATAAAACTTACTTTCCAGAAATTTTTATCTTTAAAATACTAATGATCATCTAGCTTGCCATGCTATGTTACTCCTGATGTAGCTGAAAATTCAGCCTGTTTTATAGCTCCTGAAGATAATAGCTAATCATGATGTCTCTTTGTCTTCCTTGTAGTCTACTGTGAGTTTTAATGGCTCAATTATTGCTCTACTTCTTCGTCTACTGAAAATGTAGAACATAATATTTTCTGAAACCCAGCAAATAGCCTTTGTTTCTCATACGCTTTGTATCATTCTGCATGAAATGGAATATTTCAATGCAGCCATCTGAACTCTTTCTTAATATAAAAATCTATTTCTAAAATAGATTTCTAATGCAATAATTATACTTCGACATGATTTTGGTTTTGGAATCTGTATTTCTTAACTTTAAAAATATTGTACTTTCTTGACTACCTACATACCAGCATAGATTAATAGATTTCTTATGCCACCTATTATAATCCACATTTGATTTAAGTAGTCCCTGGTTTTACCTGCTATGGGATGAATTTGGCTTTGAGTTTCAAGTTCAAAATTTTATTAAAAAATTAACCCTAAGGAATTTATTTCAAATAAATTTTAGACCTTATTTTTAAAATCTTTTGCTTAAATTGCATAGGTAGACCATCTCAGCTGAAAGACACAGTACACCTAGTTCTGGGCAAAATAAGAGAAAAGGACAAAAAGTGAGAAATCATAGAAAAATTAAATATTGTTTCTGTTACTGAAAACTCTTTATAAATTTTATTCTGCTATAATTTTTGCTCTGTACTAACTTTCCATTAACTCTCATCTCTTAGTTCTCAGAAAGACTCCTGCTTTCAATAGACTGCAAATCAAATTATATATTATCCTCCAGGAATTATGTATTAATGTTTTAAACAAATATATAATTGTCCTACTAATTTTTGTAAGAGGCAAAAAGTGATCGAGAGTGATGATTTTTTTTCATTTTAATGAAAACCTTTTCTGTTCCTTAAATAGCAATGGAAATATTATGATTGCATAGTTTGTCTAGTCATGCAAGAAGTTGTTCATGGTGGTTCACGATGTTTGTTGTCTCAGAATGAATGTGGCAGAAGATTTTATTTTCTCTGTTTTTCTGTAGAACTGTCTAATTAATTCTATCATCCGAAGTGTGCTACAGACAAATACAAAATGTCTTTCAGAGAAGCCATGTGACAGTCTTTTTAGAGGTTTGTATTTCCCTCAAGGGAAAATCTTTCAACGCAAAATTGTTAGAAGTATCATATGAAAATTTTCAGTGAAAATAGAAACTGAAAAACCAGCCTATTTGACTTGAATTCTTCATTCAAAAAGCGTAGTCCGGATGAAACATATTAGCTCTGTGACATACCAGCCGAATTCAGTCTTTGCCTGGTTTGTGGCTTGTGTTCTCTAAAGTAGTGACCCTCAAATTTCAGCGATATCTTTGATTTCTGGAAAGAGCTTGAAGAAAGGTCACTCAAGCCTTTTGGAATTGCTAGCACAGAGACCACTTTTTAGACAAAACACGAAGGACCAGAGTGATAAAAAACACATGGCTACTTTTGTTTATGTCCACTGCATTGTGACAGTGCGCACCCATATTGAAAGTAGCAACAATTTTAATGTAATAAGTTTGTGACATAATCACTGCTATATACTCTGAATATTTTCTGTGTTACTTTTACAATTATCAGCAAAAAATTCTTCACATTGATAGGAGAGATCAGGAATTTGGGGATTTAAAATCTGTAGTCAAAAAATGTAGCTTCATCGAAATAAAAATTTTTCATATGAATACGCCGATTGCCTTGGAAATTTTGTCAAAATAATTCTTATTGCCCAGGATACTGGAGGAGGGTAAGAAGAAAAATAGGAAAGAACCATTTCTCTGGAACCAAGGACGAAGGACTCAACATCGATCACTCCTGTGAGCATTCAAAATTAGTCTGTGCTCAGTTACAGACAAGATCATTACAGAATCTCTTGCACATTATTGCACTGAATATTTTCATTTTGATTAAAAAATTTAGTCTTCTGTGGTTAGAGATAGAGTGTGATGACTCTTTTCTGAAGCTGAGACAGTTCCTACAAAGTGGAAGTCATTGCTTAATTTCTTCACTTTGCATTAAAGAGTTTCAATCATCAAGATTGAGACCTGTTAAGGAATAAACAAACATTTGGGGAGATCAGTTCAGTATAGTTTTGAAACCATATGGAGATAGACTTGTTTGTATGGCTTTTACCGTACGTAGGCACAAATTAAAAGAGAATTTTGCATTGGGAAGGAAAGCTGAAGCCTAATAAAGTTTCATATGTTGGGAACATGTAGACAGTTTGTTGGCTGAACAAATGCGCTGCCAAATCACTTCTGTCCTATTAATCGTGCCATAGGTTTTTCTGTAGTTTATTTAAAGTGGTGACCACATTTTAGAACAAAATGCATGACTGACCATGTTGGTCTACTGGTTAAGTTTCACACAGAAGGGAAATATTACAAAATCACGTTGTCTTATGGTGTCATTGGGACAGTACATATAGCATCTTAGCTGTCTATTTTTTTTTTGACTACTTAGCATACAAAAATATGTACTTTTGAAAAACTTCAATATTTCAATGACATGCCAACATTAGAGCATTACAATTTCACACTCATGCTCTTCAGGAGTAGTCAAAGTAATAGAAGGTATATTTTTATTAAATATTTATCACATAAAATGTAGTCAGTACTTTTAGAAATGTGATAGGTGTTGTGTAAGTATCACACCTGATTTCAAAAGTAGGCATAGAATTAAATATCTTATTACCAGGAATTAATAATTTATTTTTTAAAAAAATTATTTTAATTCTAAAAGAAAACAAAGTAGAAATTCAGTCAGTGAACAAGAAAAAGTCTTACTGTTCTTTAAACCTATGAGTTTCTGGCCACTTTTTCTCTTGCTTTGTGAATGCAAAATATGGCAAAACTAAGTTGAACATCTTATGGCGTTTGCACTGCTAACAGTTGTTATGATTTCATGTGTCTGGAGCCATTCAGAAGTGTTGCAGCCTTTCTGTCACTTGTTGTCTAGTTTTCAAAATCAGTCTGTAAACCCAACAGAAGAATAACAAAATACAATCATGTTTATCTTGTTTTGCTGTGTTTTGCCTTCAGTGAACTGAAAGCAGTCAGTAGCCTTATCTTCACTGTCATGTGGTCATGTCAGTAGTTAGTTCTTTTCCTTTGTATGCACAAATATGTCCTATTTAAAATTGGAAAAAAAAATTGCTTCTTTTCAATCCGGATACAGGAAGTCTCAAAATATTGGAATCTGGGGTAAATTGTTTAATACAGACATAGTACCATTTGTTAGACACTAACTTTTTTCATGTAGAATTATCATTTTCCTTCTGGATGGCTAATGTGATCTTGTAAAAATTGCTAATATGGTCTTCATTATTATTAGGACAATCTTCTTGGTCATAGATACTGAACTGATGATTTTACTGCTACTCAGGTGTTCTTCACACTTATGTTACACAGTACACTGAAATAAACATGATTGAAATTGATCCTGGAATTACAGCTATTTGGTCAGTATCTTCAAGAGAAATTTTCAAAATAAACATATCAGTATCTTACATTATTATTTTAGTAATAAAGAGAAACTTGTCAATTGAGCCTTTTTTGAATCCTTTCTTCCCAAAAGTTTAACCCCATTTCCCCCCATAATGATACAAAAATTATATATCATATGTTTTTCTTCTAAAAGAAAGTTTGTATTCTGTCATAAAGTCGGACAAGTGTTTCTTCGGAAAACTAATGTTTAAAGAAGCGGGTGACCCAGCGGTTTACATGCAATGCATTTCTAAATGAAAATACTTATCTTATTGCATCCTTACTGTTTTAGTCAGTACTGTTAAGATCTGAACTTCCCTTTGAATGTTTTTATATACATTTTCTCATAGCAGAAGTATCTTAAAATTGGTAGCTTTTTGTTTTTCTTTCAGAACTATGAATACATTTAGAGGGAGGCAAAACAAGATCACAGATATTATGTAAGCAATTCTCTATTTTGGTAGGCAAAGCAGCTAAGAATGATAAAACTTGGAAAGCTAGTAAAAAAGTGAACCATGAACTGTTTTCCTTCCTTTGAATGTTGTTTGCCTTGTATTTCTCTTTACAACTTCACATGCCTTCAACGAGTATGTTATAAAAAATATCAGGAATTGTTTACTTTACATAAAATTATTATGTCTATCATTTAGATCCTCGCTAAAGTATCTTAAGAGCGGTGTTGAGTGTATGTATCTGAGGAATGACTATTAGATGTTAGTTTGAAACTCCATAATAAGCCTTTATTAAGCCTTTATAGATTATATTAGAACCATATAAATTGTGGCCCATTATTTTGCGACATGACTGCACTACCTTACCACTTAAATCGTCTCAAGGAGTGTTTCAGGTTTGTCTAACTTATCTTTAGTCCAGCAGAAACAAATATGCAATAATTTTCCATAAAAAATAACAGATAGAGATGCTTACTTGCTCACTAGCAATTATTAATATTTTTAGAGAACGTTGTGTCTCAGATCAACAGATAAGCTTAGAGGCGTTTGATGAAAGCTAGTGACAGAGAAAGACGTATCTGTCTTCAAGGTCATGACCATATGCTATCTACAATCAATCAAATAGTCACTGCTGACTATTAGTTGAATACCAACCCCTTTCAATGACCAGCTACAATAGCACTGTATTTAATTATGTTATAGCTAATTTTTACATTCGTACACAAATTTGGTGTTTCCAATGCTGTTACTGAGGTGATTTTGACCCAGTACGGATACAGTTATCTAGACAGGTCAGCCTTGCACCACAAAACTCCCTTCAGACTCATGTTAATTACATTTCATTTTGGATAGAAGTATTTTACTTTAGCCTTGATTCCTTTATCTATTTCTAATTAAGTGTAGTTTCTCATCTTATGAACAGACAGCTTTCATACAAAATCAACAAATCAACCTATTTTGCGCATATCTGCCCTTGAATAGTTTTCAGCATCCTTCTGGTTCCCATCAGAGGTCTCAGCTTGTTAGGAAGGCTTGTGCCTCAATGGGACCTCCTGGTCAGAGGTACTTTGAAATGAGAAAATGTTTGTGTTAGCATAGATGCGTGATCTCAGCAAACAAGAGAGTGAGACTTTCTGTTTTAAATACCAGGGTTATGGTTATCTCTTCAAAGCCTCAGACCCTCAAAGGAAACAGAGAGAAAGGGACCTAGGCACTGAGTTTTAATCTGCTGTTTCTTAAGACTGAGACCTCCACAAGTCTGAATATGATAGCAGTTTTGAATTACAGATTCTTTATCAGTCCTTCTATTTACATTTTCTTCTGATAATCTAACATGCTGTCTAGTTAATGATTTTAAGTTAAGCACAATACTCTACCATATAAAAAATACCAAAAAAAAAAAGGGAGAACAATCCTTTGGAAACGAAAAAGAGCGTTAACTATTTTATTTTCCTTTTCTGTCTTTCTCCTGACCTATTTTATCCAGTTCTGACAGGACAGTAACTTTGAAAGACTTCTATGCATTGTGGTTTTAAAGAGAAAGCTTAAATCTTTCCCTTCCTTGTTGGAATGAACTGATCTTGGTCACCAATGTAGGCCGTAATAAGTTATAATTCTACTTTTTACTTTCTGTCTTCTATAGTGTGATATCGTCACCCTGATGAAAAGGGTTCTGATTTCAGGGCAAGTGAAGCTGACACACTTTTTCTCACACACTTAGAATTAGAAGCGCAGGTAAACTGTACTAAGCCCAGGTGCAGAAAGGGGCTAAATTCCAGCTCTGTGTATGATACCAAGTTCAGTAGAAATCGTTATTTCCCCCAAGGTAGAGTTGAGTGCAGTGCTTCTGAGCTCATTCATCATATCTTTTGATATAAGCATTAAATTTGTTAAACTTGTTAGGATGGGTAACTAAGAACAGAAATAAGCCAGTTCTCCATAAATTGAAATATTCTCTTGTACAATGTAAAATAAGCCTCATGAGAACAATGATTTAATATTCTTCTTATTCTTTGGTAGGAATGGTCATAAGATAATCTAGATGAGCAGGATGAGTTGTGAAGAAAACGTGTCATGGTCAGGTGAAACTTTTGTATGTAACAAATCTGCAAACAACTCAATGAATTTGAATCTTGGATATAATTAACATTGTATGTCCATATTTGTAAAGAATGGGTCATCCACTGAGCAGAAAGAAACAAAATGACGTAACCTAAATTTAAGTACTTGTACTGCATTGTAGTTAGGAAATAGACTGTATATTTCCTTTGAATAATTCAAGAAAAATTCAAGTACATCTCTAATTAGTATTCATTCAGGCACTCTGAGTGGATACTTAGAATAATTTAAAAAATTATGTTTTCAAGACAACTTGGAATGAAAAAGTATGCCATGTGTCAAGATACACTGCATGTAACAAGTAATTCAGCTAGAAGTTTTCCTTTTAACATTTTTTTTTTAATTTTAGGGAAAAAACATGAAAATTTTACATATGTAACTCGTTTTACAGGCTAAAGAAAGGGTAGTTGTGAATACAATTATTCTGTCTATGTTGAAATGATAGAAATTAGGGGGTAAAACTGATTGTACATGGTTGGAATACTGAAACCAAAATCCTTACAACTTCTTGCAAGTGCAAACACATGCATACGCACAATTTCAACAGCTTTCTTATTTAAACATAAGAGAACTGTTTCCATGGTTTTGATTTAGAATCAACATTTTTATTCCATTCTGTCCTTTGCATTCTCCTCTAGGTACTTTGGAATCTTTGGGAATATGAAACCCTGGAACTAAATTAAATAAATGAAATGAAGAAATTCTAAGTCTTTTGAACTTGAATTAGATTTCATAAACCCCAACATATTCTTGAATCACACAGAACAGTTGACTTTGGAAGGGACTTCCAGAGGTCATCTTGTCCAACCCTGCTTTGTGCAAGTAGGGCCACCAAAAGCAAGTTGCCCACGACCATGTCTAGAGGAGCTGTAGTCTAGAAGAGTCTCCAAGGATAGAGACTCCAGTATGCCCATGTCTCTCTTGTGCTGGGAAACCCAGATGTGGACTAAATAAAGGAGAATTACCTCCTCCAGCCGGCTGGCAATACTTAGCCCAGTGCAGCTTATTCACCTTCTTCTCCCCAAGGACACATTGCTGTCTCTTGTTCAAACTGGCATCCACCAAAGTGCTTTCCAGTTGAGTGGCATCC